>CM054062.1:85676394-88076394 GCA_028641055.1 Alopecurus myosuroides | reverse complement strand
TTGGTTTCGAGCTCATTGTTATACAGTTTTGGCTATGCCTGCATAGTTGTCGCAGTCGAGGGGTTGTGGAGCCGATGATCCATGTCCGAGCCCGCCTGTCGATGTGATCGGCCTGGGGCGAGGTAACCCCAGTAACCCTCGATTGTTGTTGCACTTTCTGGACACATAGCAGCTCTGTATAACTTTGGTCCCGTTCCTTCAGTTTCATCCGACTCGTGGACGCTTGGGTATGCATAATTGGTTATGACTAGCATGGATACAAGGAGTAGTAGACCGGGGATCCGGACTACGTGCCGATGAATCCGGTCTGCCTGCCGTTGTTTGTTGCGGCCGGGGCTGGTAACCCTGAAGCCCTTGTGAGTCCATGGCTAGGAGCACATAACAGTATGTATATCTCTGGGTCCGGGGTCTGACAAGTAGTTAGTTAGTGCAGCCCGCTGCCGCTTCGTTGCAATAATCCCTTCCTTCCGTTGTACCCAAAGTATTTGTATCTTGTGATGATTGGTTACGCTGGTATCTTGTGAGTATGGTTTATCCACTTGCCATTACTTAATAGTACTGACCCACGAATCCATTTCGTGGCTGCATATTCCACATTGCAGTCAACAGGTTTGAAGTCTGACGACGTTAGCTTGGGAATCCCTCCGGCTTGGCCTGGGCAGGGATTGGACGCCATCGATTATCTTCAGGACTCTTAGTCCAATTTGTATTTTTGTCCGTAGTCGGACACTATGTTGCTTCTTCCGCTGTTATTTGGATCTTTGTATTGTATCAGTTGTATTCTTGACTCGTTAAGTCGTCTTGTATATATCTTTTCTGTTGTTGTTGCGGAATATTCGTGAACTGTTGTAATGTTATCACAAGTGGCAACCTGAAATCGGTTATTATGTGGATTTTGGCGGAAATGCTGAAATCTGCATAGTGCCCGATCTCGGGGCGTCACAAATGGTATCAGAGCGTGGTTCCGATTCCCGATATTGTTTCGATACGAATGGTTATCGAAGCAACGGGTCCGCAAAGCCTGTAGGATAACCTAGCTAACGGTCTTGTTTCTAGAGTGTCAAAAACTATTTCTGCTAAACTGTTTTGGAAATCTCTTGATAGGATTTTTGTTTATTCCTTTCCTCTATTCTATTTCTCCTCCTACCTTATTCGTTTTGGAGTCTCCTCTCTTATCTATCTTTCAAAGTGTTAGGATCCTACGTGGGTTGGACGTTCTCTTAGCCTTTTAACCTAATAGGTTCGATCTCCGGAAGACTCTCAACGGAAGAACCTCGTCATCGACGCGAGAAAGATCCTCTTGTTAGTGGTGTCGAGAAGATCAACAAGGTGATCGAAGACTCGATAGTACAACTCCTTCCCTCTCTCTTGGCGTTGGTCGGATTGCGAGGGCGCAATCCCTTGTTAGTGGTGTCGGCTGTAACACCCGGGGGATTTCCCCCAATTAGATTTGGTTGTTTTTCTTTTCGCATTGCATTGCATCATATGCATTGCACTTTGTTTTCAAAATCATTTAAAAATCCAAACCAATTTAAAAATTCACCCAAAATTCAATCAAATTCAAATTAGCAAATATTTTAAAGAGTTCAAAAACAAAAGTTCGTGCAACTGGGCATTTTAAGTGCTGATTGCATAGATTTGTTTTCATAATTTTTGGAGTTTCAAAACCCCCTCAAATTATTTCTCATCTCTCTTTCTTTTACAAAAAAAAGGAAAAGAATAAAAATAAAACAAACCTCTCGCTGGGGGAGGCAGGCCAATAGGCCCACCTACAACCCCAGCAGCCAGGCCCAGCCCACCTCCTATCCTCTGCCGTCGTCACCCTCCTCTGTACGGAGACAGAGAAGGGGAGGACCTCCCCCACCTGCAGGCTCCCACCTGCCCCGCTCCTCCCCTCTATATCCTTATCTTCCCCTCCTCCAAGCCAGCCTCGCCCTCTCCAAACCCTAGCTTTTCCCCTCTCCTTCCTCCCAGCCGCCGCTCCTCTTCTCTCCTCTACTTCCTCCTGTCTTTTCTTCGTTTTCTCTGAACTTTGCTGAAGATCGACGGGAGCCACCATGGCCGTATCTTGGCAGCCACGGCGTAGTCGGGGAGATCATCGTCAGGCCACGCTTCCGGCGGGAATGGAACCGTGGCACGTTTCTCGTCGGCTTCGTGTCCTTGGCCGGCGCGGCGAGATATCAGGAGCGCCACGCTGTCGGTGTTTTTCCCGGCGCGCAGCTGCTGCCCGCCTGCATCTCCGTCAGGGCGTGGCGTCCCTCGCCGCGCGCTGGCCCTCCTCGAGCGTGACCAAGGTGAGTGCCTCCCCTCCGTTCCCTTCCTCCTCCCCTCCCCATACTCTAGGTGCCTGCCTTCGCGCAGCACCATCGTGGTGGTCGTGAATCGCCGGCGAAATACCTCTCCCCGTCGCACATAGGTTCAGTTTCGTCAGTAGGAAAAAACTCCGCGTTTTGTCACCTCATATCGGCTCAGATCCGTATCTATTCACAACCGCAGCAGTAGCCCAGTGGCTGGGTTCCATCCGCGCGAGGGAGAGATCCCGAGTTCGAAACCCACCGGCCGCACGCCCCTTTTTCCTCTTTTTTCCACGCGCGCAGCCGAGCCCCACATGTCAGTGACCCCCGTGGCCACCCCAGCTTCCACCCGCGCCTGCGTGTGCGCCAGCGTGGCGCGGGGGCCCGCTTGTCAGCGACCTAGGGTCGCTGTGGCGTTGTGCAGCTCCAATTTATGAGCACAGATCTCGCAGAGAGGCCCCTGTTTCCACAGTTTTTTCACCATCTAGTCCCTGGCCATTAAAATAAATTACAGATTTACATCCAAACTTCAAACCTTAATAACTTGGGCATACAAATTCCAAATTCAACATTTTTAATATGTATTCCATACTAAATTAAATTCTCTACATGTTTAACCCATTTGTATACTGTTTTGAACATTTCAAATGGTTTCAAAAATTCAAATTCAAATAACTCTTTTGAATTTGATTAAATTCATAACTATTTCAAATTTAATTCAAATGGCACATATAAAATATGTTTTCCATCCCATTTTTCATGAACTTTGCAAATATCAACTTTGTTTTCTGTTTTAAATAAGTTAAATTGCTGAAAACAACTAATTATTTATTTAATGCATTTAAAATTGATAATCTGATAACTTGCTCATTTTAATTCCAAATCCAACAAATAAAATATGTTTGCATATCAGAAAATTGCCATTAATCTGTTCATGCCATTCATATCCCTGTTTACATCTTGCATCTTGAATTTTAGTTGTATTATGGATGTTCACCTAATATTTAAACATGGAATGTGTTGGGGCAATTAATTCCAATTATGCCCTATTCCATTTAATATTGAATACATCACTCCTTCCTTGTTTACATCTGTTAATCAACATTTAACATTGTTGGTTAGATAAACAACTTGAACCAATAATTATTTTGTCCGGACTCCGGTTCCGATTAAATTGCTTAATGTTGCATCTTGCTTTGCATATCGCCTGTCACGCATATAAAATAGGATCATGCTGGATCTTTTGCCGTAGTAGTAATTGTTGCATCCGGTGTTTGTTCTAGTTCGTTGCTTCTTCGCGGATAGGACGTTGAGATGATGTGAGCAACGACAAGTTCTGCGGATGTACCTCTACCTGCTGGATTCCAGGCAAGTATACTCACTTGCTACCTATGTTGCCTTTCCTCACTTGTTACCGATTCTTTCCGTTGTCTTTATGCTAGCCTAGTATTTTCGATGCTTGTGTTCCGATCCCATCACATGTTTACCCTGCTGCCACGATATTGCCTTACCTCCACACCTATAACCCTGTTGTTTGTTGGCATGTGTCGTACTAGCATGCTTAGGTTTGTTTGCGCTCTAGTCCTGTTGTCCTTTGTTTTATCACCTGTTTAGTTGATAGTTGGGCTTGTCTTAATCAACAACATGTTAATGTTTTGGGTAATAATAATTTGATGATAAGGCACCGGCAGGAGGCCCGGCGTGGTTTTGAGGCCTGCCAGTGTCGACCTTAATTAGGAAAAGGGTCTTGTCCTCCGATCCATGATGAGCGCGCTAACCGCATGTGGGAAGCGAGTATGGGCGCCCCCCGCAACTTTGATTCGATTCGCATTTCATCCAAATCGCCTCATTTAGTTCGGGTTTTCCATTTGCCGCATGCATATGCAGGTGCGAACCCTTGGCGCTAGGGTGGAACTTTTGTAGTCGGCATTTAGGGAGACACGTTCTTAGAGTGCTATGAGGGTCCCCTTTTCTTCGTGTGGCTTGATTAGTCGTGCGCTCAATTGCACGGGGTTCTTTGGGCTTGATGCGAAGAAGAGTTGGGTTGTGTTGAGTGCCTCGCTTGGTGGAAGGGCCTTTCCATCTGGCGGGTCATTCTTACGTGTACGGCCAAATTGGTGCATCCCTGCAGGGTTAATCTTGTCGAGAAGCCGTGTTGTCCGCGGTTATGGATGACTTGGTGAAAGTGCTGGCTAACAAGTACTCAGACAACTTACACTTAACGATAATAAATTGACTAGTAATATAGATTACCTCCACCATAAAAATGAATGTCACCTTAATCAACAGTGTGAGTTTTCCTTGGGTTGCTTCCTTAGTAGGGGGTAACACTGGATGGGTATTGTTTGGTGAGTAGTTATAGTTGGTTTTGTCGCGCTATCTTATCCCTTTCTTTTAGCCGGATGTTGTAGCGCGTCTCTGTAGTTTGTTAGTGCAGCCCGCTACCGCTTCGTTGCAATAATCCCTTCCTTCCGTTGTACCCAAAGTATTTGTATCTTGTGATGATTGGTTACGCTGGTATCTTGTGAGTATGGTTTATCCACTTGCCAGTACTTAATAGTACTGACCCACGAATCCATTTCGTGGCTGCATATTCCACATTGCAGCCAACAGGTTTGAAGTCTGACGACGTTAGCTTGGGAATCCCTCCGGCTTGGCCTGGACAGGGATTGGACGCCATCGGTTATCTTCAGGACTCTTAGTCCAATTTGTATTTTTGTCCGTAGTCGGACACTATGTTGCTTCTTCTGCTGTTATTTGGATCTTTGTATTGTATCAGTTGTATTCTTGACTCGTTGAGTCGTCTTGTATATATATTTTCTATTGTTTTTGCGGAATATTCGTGAACTGTTGTAATGTTATCACAAGTGGCAACCTGAAATCGGTTATTATGTGGATTTTGGCGGAAATGCTGAAATCTGCATAGTGCCTGATCTCGGGGCGTCACATATAGCGCGGCCAGCGGAATAAACGGGACACGACCGATCGTTTCCGGTCAAAAAGCTAACAAGATGGGCCCCGTGCGCTCTGCCCCACTTCGGCACGTCCCGTCGGGAGCAGTCGGAGCAGTCGAGTGCGCAGTGAAAACCAAAACCAAGAAACAGACCAGAAAAATAAAATGTAGACTTGAGTCCATAGCCAACTACAAGCAATTGACTATAGACTCGAGGGCTACTCCCATCGGGAGCACTGTCGTGCACCCGATAAAAGAAAAAGAGCAAGACAAGACGCAGGAAAAATGAGAACACTTTACCTTGCCCCTGCACGGTGCACAAAGGATCAGCCAAGCTAGCCGAGATCTCCCTGCTCGCTGACGCCCCGACATCTCCATGCCGTCCACCCTACAAGCTAGGCATCCCATACTCCGGAAAGTCGACTATCTTTGCTGGGCTCAGATGCCTTCGAGTAGGGTTTGCAGTCGGAGAAGGGTCCAGGACAGCCTCCTTCCTTTTCACTGACGGGGTCGAAGAAGCGAACTGGTTCACGCTGATGGTCAGAAGACTGCTGCAAAAGCTAGAATCGGAAAAGAAAAAGGGTAATTTCGTGACAAAGAAGAGAACACGCGGAACTCACTCATCCTCATCGTCATCATCAAGGTCGTCTGAGTTCCAAGCGGTGTAGATCCTCGACTGGCGGATGACAGGAGGAAGCACGTTGAGAGGAGTCGCTCGGATAGGCTCGACCTCCTCGACATGCTCATCATGCAAGGAGTTGTCCTTGGAAGTGACTTCAGCCTCCTCCGGCTTGCGGAGCTTGCGACAATGAAGTTGCTCGCCATCCAACTCTTCCTCCTCGTCCACCTCCTCGTATTCTGAGCTCGACTCAGCGTCCATAACGCTAGCCTCGGGAGGGGCTTCGGCGTTGCTCGCCAGAAGATCTGAGACACCTTTGTCTGCAGAAACTAGCGGGTAGCTCGTTGCCACGTCATGGTTCTACAAAGGCGAAAATAAGAAAAAGAAGAGTTTCAGTCGACGAAAACCTAAAACAAGAAGAAGAACGAAACAAAGAAGAAGATTAGGGAATTCACCTCAGTCAGGGGGGTTCTCTGGATCGAACGGGGTGAGGAGGCACGTCATGTAGCCCTCTCCCTTCTTAAATTGGTGATAGCCGCGATCTTCTTGTCGAATTCGGCATTCGAAAGAAGGTCGTCGCGCGTGCGGTTCCAGTCATTGGCGCCCGTGTACTCCCACAGAGTGGTCGGCCTCTCTTGAAGAGGGTGGACCCTCCGGCGCAGAGACACGCTCGTCAGGTGAATCCCGTTCAGCAGGGTCCCCAGCTCCTTGTCATGGAAGCGCGCCACCTTTGCGAGTAGAGGGGTGATGACCTTAACTTCTTCGGCTGAGAGCGAGTGCATCCAGGACTTCCACCCCTTCAAAATGGCGAATGGTTGGAATTATGGAACGCCACCCGCTCTGTCATCCATGACATAAAACCACTTTCGGCACCACCCCTGGGCCGAGTCGACGAAGTTCATCTCCGGGTAGCGGACGTTTTTATTCGCCTGGATCCTGAAGCCTCCGGTCCTCAGCGGCTCCCCAGTTTTCTCTCCTAGATGGGGCTTCTCCCAAAAGATCCGGACTTTGAAGATGGCCTTCCAAAGCCTTTAGTGCGGGCGAATCCCGAGGAAGCACTTGTATCGCGTTAGGAGGAAGATCGTGCAGCTGTATGCCATACACATACATCAACCCGGCAAGAAAAGGATGGAGAGGGAAAGACAAATCTCAGGCAATGTGCTCCGAGAATGCGACGCGCTCGGTGGATAGGGGGTTGGGCATCCCCTCCTTCTTCGTGGACATCTGAACGCGCTTGAGCCTTCATGAGGGAGCAGCCCCTCCCTCTGCATCTCGGCTATGCTCTTGTTCGTGGTGTTCGACGTGCGCCAATCGCCCGTCTTCTTTGTTGGGGCCGCCGCGGAGGCGCTCGCCACCTCTTTGCCAGACGCCACTGCGCCCCGCTTTTTGGCTCCTGCAATTGGCGGTTGCTTCGTTCTCACAGAGGAGAAGGAGTGTCCAAGGGAGTAAGAAGACGAATGAGAGCCGGGAAAGTTACTTTTCCCCTAAGGCCCAATACTTATACCCGCGCCAGGCCGATCTGAGCCATTGATCCGCGAACGTGGCGCTCATCGCAACCGCCACGTGTGAAGCGGAAATGAAGAGATGGGGTGGTTACCCTCGCACGATCTTTACGAAAAATCGTGCGTATTTACAGCGCGGCTAGCGGAATAACCGGGACACAACCGATCGTTTCCGGTCAAAAAGCTGACAATATGGGCCCCGTGCGCTCTGCCCCACTTCGGCACGTCCCGTCGGGAGCAGTCGGAGCAGTCGAGTGCGCAGTGAAAACCAAAACCAAGAAACAGACCAGAAAAATAAAATGTAGACTTGAGTCCATAGCCAACTACAAGCAATTGACTATAGACTCGAGGGCTACTCCCATCGGGAGCACTGTCGTGCACCCGATAAAAGAAAAAGAGCAAGACAAGACGCAGGAAAAATGAGAACACTTTACCTTGCCCCTGCACGGTGCACAAAGGATCAGCCAAGCTAGCCGAGATCTCCCTGCTCGCTGACGCCCCGACATCTCCATGCCGTCCACCCTACAAGCTAGGCATCCCATACTCCGGAAAGTCGACTATCTTTGCTGGGCTCAGATGCCTTCGAGTAGGGTTTGCAGTCGGAGAAGGGTCCAGGACAGCCTCCTTCCTTTTCACTGACGGGGTCGAAGAAGCGAACTGGTTCACGCTGATGGTCAGAAGACTGCTGCAAAAGCTAGAATTGGAAAAGAAAAAGGGTAATTTCGTGACAAAGAAGAGAACACGCGGAACTCACTCATCCTCATCGTCATCATCAAGGTCGTCTGAGTTCCAAGCGGTGTAGATCCTCGACTGGCGGATGACAGGAGGAAGCACGTTGAGAGGAGTCGCTCGGATAGGCTCGACCTCCTCGACATGCTCATCATGCAAGGAGTTGTCCTTGGAAGTGACTGCAGCCTCCTCCGGCTTGCGGCGCTTGCGACAATGAAGTTGCTCGCCATCCAACTCTTCCTCCTCGTCCACCTCCTCGTATTCTGAGCTCGACTCAGCGTCCATAACGCTAGCCTCGGGAGGGGCTTCGGCGTTGCTCGCCAGAAGATCTGAGACACCTTTGTCTGCAGAAACTAGCGGGTAGCTCGTTGCCACGTCATGGTTCTACAAAGGCGAAAATAAGAAAAAGAAGAGTTTCAGTCGACGAAAACCTAAAACAAGAAGAAGTACGAAACAAAGAAGAAGATTAGGGAATTCACCTCAGTCAGGGGGGGGGGGGTTCTCTGGATCGAACGGGGTGAGGGGGCACGTCATGTAGCCTTCTCCCTTCTTAAATTGGTGATAGCCGCGATCTTCTTGTCGAATTTGGCATTCGAAAGAAGGTCGTCGCGCGTGCGGTTCCAGTCGTTGGCGCCCGTGTACTCCCACAGAGTGGTCGGCCTCTCTTGAAGAGGGTGGACCCTCCGGCGCAGAGACACACTCGTCAGGTGAATCCCGTTCAGCAGGGTCCCCTGCTCCTTGTCACGGAAGGGCGCCACCTTTGCGAGTAGAGGGGTGATGACCTTAACTTCTTCGGCTGAGAGCGAGTGCATCCAGGAATTCCACCCCTTCAAAATGGCGAATGGTTGGAATTATGGAACGCCACCCGCTCTGTCATCCATGACATAAAACCACTTTCGGCACCACCCCTGGGCCGAGTCGACGAAGTTCATCTCCAGGTAGCGGACGTTTTTATTCGCCTAGATCCTGAAGCCTCCGGTCCTCAGCGGCTCCCCAGTTTTCTCTCCTAGATGGGGCTTCTCCCAAAAGATCCGGACTTTGAAGATGGCCTTCCAAAGCCTTTAGTGCGGGCGAATCCCGAGGAAGCACTCACAGAGCACGATAAACATGAGATGTGTTGTATCGCGTTAGGAGGAAGATCGTGCAGCTGTATGCCATACACATACATCAACCCGGCAAGAAAAGGATGGAGAGGGAAAGACAAATCTCAGGCAATGTGCTCCGAGAATGCGACGCGCTCGGTGGATAGGGGGTTGGGCATCCCCTCCTTCTTCGTGGACATCTGAACGCGCTTGAGCCTTCATGAGGGAGCAGCCCCTCCCTCTGCATCTCGGCTATGCTCTTGTTCGTGGTGTTCGACGTGCGCCAATCGCCCGTCTTCTTTGTTGGGGCCGCCGTGGAGGCGCTCGCCACCTCTTTGCCAGACGCCACTGCGCCCCGCTTTTTGGCTCCTGCAATTGGCGGTTGCTTCGTTCTCACAGAGGAGAAGGAGTGTCCAAGGGAGTAAGAAGACGAATGAGAGCCGGGAAAGTTACTTTTCCCCTAAGGCCCAATATTTATACCCGCGCCAGGCCGATCTGAGCCATTGATCCGCGAACGTGGCGCTCATCGCAACCGCCACGTGTGAAGCGGAAATGAAGAGATGGGGTGGTTACCCTCGCACGATCTTTACGAAAAATCGTGCGTATTTACAGCGCGGATAGCGGAATAACCGGGACACAACCGATCGTTTCCGGTCAAAAGGCTGACAATATGGGCCCCGTGCGCTCTGCCCCACTTCGGCACGTCCCATCGGGAGCAATCGGAGCAGTTGAGTGCGCACTGAAAACCAAAACCAAGAAACAGACCAGAAAAAGAAAATGTAGACTTGAGTCCATAGCCAACTACAAGCAATTAAGTATAGACTCGAGGGCTACTCCCATCGGGAGCACTGTCGTGCACCAGATAAAAGAAAAAGAGCAAGACAAGACGCAGGAAAAATGAGAACACTTTACCTTGCCCCTACACGGTGCACAAAGGATCAGCCAAGTTAACCGAGATCTCCCTGCTCGCTGACGCCCCGACATCTCCATGCCGTCCACCCTACAAGCTAGGTATCCCATACTCCGGAAAGTCGACTGCCTTTGCTAGGCTCGGATGCCTTCGAGTGGGGTTTGTAGTCGGAGCAGGGTCCAGGACAGCCTCCTTCCTTTTCACGGACGGGGTCGAAGAAGTGAACTGGTTCGCGCTGATGGTCAGAAGACTGCTGCAAAAGCTAGAATCGGAAAAGAAAAAGGGTAATTTCGTGACAAAGAAGAGAACACGCGGAACTCACTCATCCTCATCATCATCGTCAAGGTTGTCTGAGTTCCAAGCGGTGGAGATCCTCGACTGGCGGATGACAGGAGGAAGCACGTTGAGAGGAGTCGCTCGGATAGGCTCGACCTCCTCGACATGCTCATCACGCAAGGAGTTGTCCTTGGAAGTGACTTCATCCTCCTCCGGCTTGCGGCGCTTGCGACAATGAAGTTGCTCGCCATCCAACTCTTCCTCCTCGTCCACCTCCTCGTGTTCCTAGCTCGACTCAGCGTCCACGACACTAGCCTCGGGAGGGGCTTCGGCGTTGCTCGCCAGAAGATCTGAGACACCTTTGTCTGCAGAAACTGGCGGGTAGCTCGTTGTCACGTCCTGGTTCTACAAAGGCAAAAATAAGAAAAAGAGGAGTTTCAGTCGACGAAAACCTAAAACAACAAGAAGTACGAAACAAAGAAGAAGATTAGGGAATTCACCTCAGTCAGGGGGGTTCTCTGGATCGAACGGAGTGAGGGGGCACGTCATGTAGCCCTCTCCCTTCTTAAATTGGTGATAGCCGCGATCTTCTTGTCGAATTCGGCATTCGAAAGAAGGTCGTTGCACGTGCGGTTCCGGTCGTTGGCGCCTGTGTACTCCCACAGGGTGGTCGGCCTCTCTTGAAGAGGGTGGACCCTACGGCGCAGAGACACGCTCGTCAGGTGAATCCTGTTCAGCAGGGTCCCCTGCTCCTGGTCACGGAAGCGCGCCACCTTTGCGAGTAGAGGGGTGACGACCTTAACGTCTTCGGCTGAGAGCGAGTGCGTCCAGGACTTCCACCCCTTCAAAATGGCGAATGGTTGGAATTCTGGAACGCCACCCGCGCTGTCATCCACGACATAAAACCACTTTCGGCGCCACCCCTGGGCCGAGTCGACGAAGTTCATCTCCAGGTAGCGGACGTCTTTGTTCGCCTGGATCCTGAAGCCTCCGGTCCTTAGCGGCTCCCAGGTTTTCTCCCGAAAGATCCATACTTTGAAGATGGCCTTCCAAAGCCTCTAGTGCGGGCGAATCCCGAGGAAGCACTCGCAGAGCACGATAAAAACGAGATGTGTTGTATCGCGTTAGGAGGAAGATCGTGCAGCTGTATGCCATACACATACATCAACCCGGCGAGAAAAGGATGGAGAGGGAAAGGGAAACCTCAGGCAATGTGCTCCGAGAATGCGACGCGCTCGGTGGATAAGGGGTTGGGCATCTCCTCCTTCTTCGTGGAGATCTGAACGCGCTTGAGCCTTCAGGAGGGAGCAGCCCCTCCCTCCGCATCTCGCCTATGCTCTTCTTCGTGGTGTTCGACGTGCGCCAATCGCCCGTCTTCTTTGTCGGGGCCGCCGCGGAGGCGCTCGCCACCTCTTTGCCAGACACCACTGCGCCCCGCTTCTTGGATCCTGCCATTGGCGGTTGCTTCGTTCTCACAGAGGAGAAGGAGTGTCCAAGGGAGGAAGAAGACGAATGAGAGCAGGGAAAGTTACTTTTCCCCTAAGGCCCAATACTTATACCCGCGCCAGGCCAATCTGAGCCGTTGATTCGCGAACGTGGCGCTCATCGCAACCGCCACGTGTGAAGCGGAAATGAAGAGATGGGGGTGGTTACCCTCGCACGATCTTTACGGAAAGATCGTGCATATTTACAGCGCGGCCAGCGGAATAACCGGGACACGACCGATCGTTTTCGGTCAAAAAGCTGACAAGATGGTCCCCGTGCACTCTGCCCCACTTCGGCACGTCCCATCGGGAGCAGTCGAGTGCGCAGTGACGTTACTGCATACCTCACGACACGAAAACTCTTTCGTATGAACATCAGGACGCGAAATTTCTTTCGCATGGGCACCCTGACACGAAATCTCTTTCGTATGGGAATTTCGAAACGGAATCTTTTTCGTATAAATACATTGACACGAAATTTCTTTCGTATAAACTTCATAACGCGAAATATCTTTCGCACAAGATCATGGAAAAGAAGATTACCTCGCTCGAAGAGTTGCCGAAGATAGCACTTAGAGTACAACTAAAGAAAAATCGCGAGCATGCGGCTCGCGCAACTCCACGTCACGATGTAATTACACATCATTTTAATCCCGGATCGTTCGGTCGACTACGCACATCTGGATGCCGTATTCTTTCAAGTACGAAGGTAAGACCCAAGGATCTCTCCTGTGGGTCTGGAATCGCACTCGAGCTGCGTCCTCCAGTAAACATTCTGTGTCAACAACACGACGAAAAATCCTAGCAGACGCGCCGGGTACCCCTTTTAAAGGTTAAGTTTGACTAGATAAGACCTTTACGGTCCAGTTGCAACGATCACCTCGCCGAGTTCGAGTCGGAGGTCTCGAAATCGTGTAGGCCAGAACTGCTTTTGCCCTAGATACAATTAATTGGCCCTGATCTTTCGGGAGAGCCAAGCGACTGAGATGTATCCTTCTACGAAAATAGCCAACGCAAGGCGCACTTACCACTCGATGCTCGAGTATGCGAGCACATCGCATGCTGGGTATACACCCTTGAAGACAGGCGGTTGAATGGCCAGTCGCAAAATCCAAGAACGAACTTTGAGTGCTTACCCGACTCTTCTCAGTCGAATAAACACTCGGGGGTTACTGACATGGGGATGACTCCTGGACCTGTTGGGTGAGCCCACCTGGTCCAAGGCCCAAGAACAAGGCCCCAAGCAAGGCACTATCCCGCCGTTCTAGAAGGCCCAGT
Organism: Alopecurus myosuroides; assembly: GCA_028641055.1. NCBI lineage: Eukaryota > Viridiplantae > Streptophyta > Magnoliopsida > Poales > Poaceae > Alopecurus > Alopecurus myosuroides. Next base: position 88,063,267 of record CM054062.1, on the reverse strand, counting down.
ATAAGCCCAACCGCAAGACTTGCGGGTCAAGAAGGAAAACTCCTACCGACCTAGAACTAGGGTTTGTAACCCCCACGGACACGGTTTGAGACCTAGCCACCTATAAAAGGCTAGGAGAACCACCGAGGGGGGATCCAATCTACTTTTCACCACCATAGCCATAAGCTCGAGATCAATCTCTCGGCTTGCGCACCCCTCTTTGTAATCGATCTACTCATAATACAGATCTCAAGAGAAGGAGTAAGGGTTTTACCTCTACGAGGGTCCCGAACCTGGGTAAAATCGTGCCCCCTGTTAGCCGACGATTTTCACCAGCGCCTATTCCTTCTCTTAATCGAAACCCTACCGGATCATCGGAGGGACTTGTCGAGATGACTAATCGATAAAACCTCAAAACAATCAGTATCAAGAACTAAAAGAATTCCTCCTGAGTGAACTTTATCTGCCAACCAATGCCAAACAAACTTTCTCCCGGCTAATAAGCTATTAAGTTCTCCTTCAGCAAAATATGGCCAAATTGTTTCCTGTAGTCCTATAGTGTTTGCTCGCTCCTTACAAACAAAGTTCTTAATTTGTATCTGCCTATCCTTACTACCAAACACCCTCATGTTTGAAATGAAAGCAAACACCTCCATACCACTCATTTATTCCTTGAGTTTTGTCTTCTATCCTTCTGATCCACCTTTACTCCCAGATTTTCCTTCCCACACAGACTCCCATGTACCAATAAACACATTTTAACTTTACTTCTTGTCCCCGGCATCACGAGCGCTCTTGCGCACCGTCTCCACCATGGTATCCTCATCCCACGGGCAACCGGCACAGTCAGTGCCGAGATCACAGGAATAGATAGAAAGCCACCCAACACTGATGCGGGGGAGGGGGCATGACGTTCCACCTCCTGAGAATCCACCACCACCGCCTGGACCTGTTGTTGGCCCTAGATATGGGTCGCCCTATCATTGTTGCGCTTGCTCCTCCACTCACGCACACTGGCACTGACCGAGTCCTCCACTATCACCTTCTCCCTAATCAACTCCGCAACCGAGCTTGCCTCGCAGAGCTTGCGGGCTTTGGCAGGAGGCGAGGCAAAGCGCTCCGATGAGGCCTCCCCCACAGCAGCGACCGAGCCCAACACCTACTCGCTCAGGTTGGACCGCTGCGAAGCCAGCAGAAACCTGGGTAGCAGCCACCACGTACCCAAGCACTTTAAACACATTCCCAACTGCCATTAGATTCGTGCCATACCGAGTGAACATCGTCAGAGGAAGCACCGTCGGGCAAGCCCAGGTCACGGGAGCAGAGGGCGCCTCCCACGGTTGGGCCATTGGCGCCACCACCCCCAAGTCCTGCGGAGCCTCCTCATACTCCAGCGCAGCGCTCCTCCTTTTTGGTTGCCCCAGCCCACAACCGGCCTTGTCAAACAGCGAATCCGCACGACCACATTCCTTCTCCCTTGACTTGCGGTTGTCCCAATCGTCTCCCTCCTCCTCCGAGCTCTTTGAATGGTCACCCTCCTTGTCTTCTCTGTCCTTAGGATCTGACGCCACCGTTGAGGTGTTCCCTTTGTCCTTACCCTGGCCCTCGCGCTCCACGTGGATCTCATAGCCATGCAGTTTTACGAAGATGGTGATGGTAGGCTTCACCTGCACCGATCGTTGGCACCCAAAATTCATGCAGACTAGTGTGTCCACATCCTCGAGGGAATTGTCTTCCATAGCCAGGGCACCCCAATATCTAGGGTGGAGCCTAGGAGTAGCCTCTCCCCTGCAGCAGGGCCAGAACGTCAAAGAGCTTCACCCAGCTATGTTCTAGCGATTCCGAAGCACGCGGGTCACCAACCGGTTCTTTGACAAACACCTTGAAGTTCGTGATGGGCAGCACCAAGCCCCCACCCGGGCCGCCATCTGAAGGAGCTCCTTTGACGAAAAAACCAGCGTGCATTCAGACCGGCTAATTTGCTTCACCTTCCAGTCCCACTTTTCATCTACAAGCTCTTTGAACTACTCTGCAACCTCCACAGCTAAAAAGTTACCCTCATCGATGATGACCGTGGCAGCATTGGCTGAAGGCCTAGACATCTTCTCTTTAGGCACAGATACATGGAGGAAGCCTCTTCCCTCCACGCCATAATCGACGAAGACCGGGTTCTTCTCTATTGCACCCACTAGACACATACCAGATAGGTGTCCCTTAGTCTCGCATTTGACACAAAAGGGCTCCTCCATACATGCAGCTTGGAAATGCCCCGGTTGGCCACACTTCTAGCAGGCCAGTCTTGAGACTCCAGCAACCGATGGGGGGCCTCCCCCTAGAGGGATGAAGTTAGGGTTAGGTTTAGGCGGGGCCTACGCCCTCGGCAGCCATCGCCCATCGCCCCTTCCTCCTTCACGCCCCTGCATAGAAGGAGGGACTTGGATCTGTGCCCTGAGGCGCTCTTTTTCCATGTGGTCTTCTTCCCTCTGACGCGCCTCAGCCTCCCCCCGCTCCCGTGCCTGACGGTGCCCTTGCTCCTGGCCAAATCGAGCGCCACCGTAGAGAGGGAAAACCCTAGCCCCGAAGACGCCTCCCTCCTCCCCGGCAGGCGTGGCAGCAGGGACCGCGGCGGGGACCACCGCACCCACCAGGAGCACCTCCTCCACAACCTTGCCCGCCCCAGGCAGAGGTGCGGGTCGACGCATCTCGACGACGCCAGGGGGAAGGCCACGCACGAGTTGGGCCAATCCACCAGCGAAGCCAGGTCTAGCGACGCCACAACCTCCGACGCTCTCGCCTGAGACGGTGCACGCCGCACCACCGCGGACAACGGCGCACCCATGGCCGCGTCCAGGAAGGGCCCGTGGGTCACCGCCTCACGGGCGCAACGGGGCGATTCGCCAGATCCATCCTCCGCCTCCAAGGGGGACAACGAACACTAGTGGAAACAACCCCTCTCGTCCAGGGGGCCAGGGGGCAGCTGTCCCGGTTGCAACCGAATCCGGGACAAATGCCATGCTTTGGTCCCGGTTCGTGCGCCCGGGCAACAGGAATCACCTGGGGGCATTGGTCCCGGTTCGTGGGGGACATATCGGTCCCGGCTCGTGCCACGGACCGGGACCAACGCCTAGCCACATGCCACGTGGCACGCGCATGAACATTTGTCCCGGTTCAGTCCACAAACCGGGACCAATGCCCCCCTTCCCCTATATATACTGCCCCAGCCCCTCCCCCCTTCCATCTTTTTTTTTTGCTTGGAGGTGTGAGAGAGTGTGGTGTTAGTGTGTTTTATTTTACTATGCACACGAGGTGTTCGACGAAATTCCCGAGCCGCACATAAGCTCACTGAAAATGGTATCTTCGACCGAGGTTAACAAACTTATCTTTTTCATCTGTAACTGATACATAAAAAAGTAGTATTTATCGTATTAATATGTTATTGTAATGTATTTTGATAAACTTAATTATACGATGCAGCTGGATGCACGGCAGTGATGGATGTATGGTGACCGACGCACTTCCGAGTATATGGCAGGCCTGAATGCATTTCTTGTTGTAGCTCAGGCGAACAAAGATAATGGCTTCATGTGTTGCCCATGTGTTGATTGTCGGAACGTCAGAGAGCACTCTTCCGAAAGAATCATTCACGGCCATCTACTTCGGAGAGGTTTCATGCCCAGCTATAATTGCTGGACGAAGCATGGAGAAAGAGGGGTTGTGATGGAAGACGATGAAGAAGAAGAAGAAGATCCTTTGTTCCCTGAATACGACGATACTGCAATGGAAGAGAATGGAGAAGAAGGAGGTGATCAAGAACAGGCATCAGAAGAGCCCGATGATGATCTTGGCCGAGTTATTGCTGATGCAAGGGAAGACTGTGAAAACAAATTGGAGAGGTTGAAGCTGGACAACATGTTACAGGATTACAAAAAATTGTTGTACCCAAATTGCGAAGATGGTAGCACAAAGCTCGGTACCACACTGGAGTTGCTGAAATGGAAGGCACAGAACGGTGTGACTGACAAGGCATTTGAGAGTTTACTTCAACTAATGAAGCCAAAACTTCCAAAGGATAACGAATTGCCTGAGAGTACGTACGAAGCAAAGAAAGCTCTCTGTCCTCTAGGATTAGATGTGCAGAAGATACATGCATGCATTAATGACTGCATCCTCTTCCGCGGTGAGAAGTACGAGAATTTGGATGAATGTCCGATATGCACTGCACTTCGGTATAAGATCAGAGCAGATGACCCTGGTGATGTTGACGGCGAGCCCCCGCGTAAGAGGGTTCCTGCTAAGGTGATGTGGTATGCTCCTATAATACCACGGCTGAAACGTCTGTTTAGAAACAAAGAGCATGATAGGTTGTTGCAATGGCACAAAGAAGACCGTAAGAAAGACAGAAAGTTAAGGCACCCCGCCGATGGATCGCAGTGGAGAAAGATCGAGAGAGACTTCCCAGACTTTGCAGGAGAGGCGAGAAACTTATGGTTTGGTCTAAGTACAGATGGCTTTAATCCTTTTGGGGAGCAGAGCTCCAGTCATAGCACTTGGCCTGTAACTCTATGTATGTACAGCCTTCCTCCTTGGTTGTGCATGAAACGCAAGTTCATTATGATGCCAGTTCTCATCCAAGGCCCGAGGCAACCTGGCAACGATATTGATGTGTATCTAAGGCCATTAGTGGAAGAACTCTTACAATTGTGGGGCAAACCAGGTGTACGTGTGTGGGATGAGAACGAACAAAAGCCATTTGACCTACGGGCGTTGCTTTTCGTAACCATCAATGATTGGCCTGCTCTTAGTAACATTTCCGGACATACAAACAATGGATACAATGCATGCACACACTGTTTAGATAATACTGACAGTGTTTTTTTTGGATAAATGTAAAAAGGTTGTATACCTGGGGCATCGTAGATTTCTTCCGATCAAGCATCCCGTAAGAAACAAAGGAGGGAAGCATTTCAGAGGTGAGGCAGATAACCGGAAGAAGCCTGAGCTGCGTAGTGGTAATGATATATTCGATATGGTCAAGGACCTAGAAGTAATCTTTGGTAAGGCTGCTGGCAGCCAACCAGTTCCGTACGGCCCTGATAAGCGCGCACCCATGTGGAAGAAGAAATCTATATTTTGGGAGCTACCCTATTGCAAAGTTTTAGAGGTCCGGTCTTCGATCGACGTGATGCACGTGACAAAGAATCTTTGTGTCAATCTGCTATGCTTCCTGGGCATGTATGGGAAGTCCAAAGATACGCCAGAAGCACGGGAGGACCAGCAACGTATGAAAGACCCAAGCAACAAGCACACAGATAGGCGCCATTACTTAAGCAGCTACGCTCTTACTAAAGCAGAGAAGGAAATATTCTTTGAAGTCCTTTACAGTATCAAGGTTCCGTCTGGATTCTCGTCGAATATAAAGGGGATAATAAACATGGCAGAGAAAAAATTCCAAAACCTGAAGTCTCATGACTGCCACGTGATTATGACGCAGTTGCTTCCGATTGCATTGAGGGGTCTTCTACCGGAAAATGTTCGAGTACCCATTGTGAAGCTATGTGCATTCATGAACGCAATATCTCAGAAGGTAATCGATCCAGAAAGTCTGACAAGATTACAGAGGGATGTGGTCCAGTGTCTTGTTAGTTTTGAGTTGGTGTTCCCACCATCCTTCTTCAACATTATGACTCATCTCCTGGTTCACCTATGTGAAGAGATTCATATTCTTGGTCCGGTATTTCTACACAATATGTTCCCCTTTGAGAGGTTCATGGGAGTATTGAAGAAATATGTTCACAACCGTGCTAGGACAGAAGGAAGCATCTCGAAGGGCTATGGAACAGAGGAGGTCATTGGGTTCTGTGTTGACTTTATTCCTGACCTTAAGACAATTGGTGTTCCTGAATCGCGGCATGAGGGGAGACTGAGGGGAAAAGGAACGCTGGGAAAGAAAACAATGATACCTAGGGACGGGCATTCTTTGACCAAAGCACACTACACAGTTCTACAAAATTCTATGTTCATGGCTACGTATCTCGAGGAACACAAGAATATTGTACGGTCTGCAAACCCGGGGAAGGATGACTCATGGATTAAACGCGAACACATGGAGACTTTCGGAAGTTGGTTGCAAACACGTCTTATAAATGACACCACTGTTGAAGATCAGCTATACATGTTGGCAGGGTCATCATCTTCGACTATTGGGAGTTTTCAAGGGTACGAGATAAATGGGAATACATTTTACACGAGCTCCCAAGATAAGAAGAGCACCAACCAAAACAGTGGTGTCCGCTTTGATACAACAAACAAGAATGGAAAAAATGACACATACTATGGTTACATAGAGGAGATATGGGAACTTGACTATGGACCTTCTTTTAAGGTCCCTTTGTTCAAGTGCAAATGGGTCAACCTGAATGGAGAAGGGGTAAAGGTAGACCCGCTTTATGGAATGACAACAGTGGATCTCAACAATATTGGTTACAATGACGAACCATTCGTCCTAGCCAATGATGTGGCTCAGGTCTTCTATGTGAAGGACATGTCTTCCAGACCGAAGAAAAGAAAAAATAAGGAAACAAATTCATCATACGATGAGCCGAAGCGTCACATAGTTCTCTCAGGGAAAAGAAACATCGTGGGAATCGAGGACACGACAGACATGTCAGAAGATTATAATAAGTTTGTTGAAATTCCACCCTTCACAGTGAAAGCTGACCCCACCATCCCGTTAAATAATGAAGATGCTCCATGGTTACGGCCGAAGCGATCATAAGCAAAGGGCATGAAGAAAATTCAGAAGACTAGATAGGGATGTTGTTGGTGATGTGTAATAATAAACGTGGAATACATGATCATAGCTCTTATAACGCAGTATGAACGAGATTTTGTTAGCCAAAATGATATTTATACATATTCTGTGATTATGAATGGAGTAGGTGCAAGTTTGACCAATAATTTGTATTGATCGGTCAAAAGCTGGCAAGCATTGAGTGCTTGACAACTATGACCAGCCTGACTTCATTATTATTCCAACCAGCGGCACACCCACCCACTTTTCTGTTTCTCTCTCTTCCGTCTATTGGTGATGTGTAATAATAAGCGTGGAATACATGATCATATAGTTCTGTTTGATCAGTATTTTGTATTGACCGGTAAAAAGCTGACAACTATGACCCATATCCGAGTATGAGATAACTGTAGGCAGATATTGCAGGAACACTTCGAAGTGATAGTACGGATACAATCCTGACAGATATTGCAGGATTATAACTACTTTGGAGATGTAGTATGTGTTGACACACGGTATAGAACAAGTGATTATGGCAGGCCTCTATTGTTATTCATTGGAGTTAACCAGCATAAACAGCCGAAAACAGTTTTGACTGACTGCTTTACATCGATAGGGGATGCAGTTGCTTCTGCTTGGCCAGGGATTGTCCACCGCTCGGATATATATCAAAATGCAACGAAAGTATTAAGGGATATATTGCACTGTTCGGAAACTTTCGCTCATGATTTTAGTAGGTCTTGGCGAAGTACAATCTGAAGGATAACGAGTGGCTAAGTAGATTGTATGAGGATAGAGAAAAATGGGCTTTGCCTTATGGGTGTCATATATTCTGCGCAGATATTGCAGGCACACTTCGAAGTGATAGCAGGGATACCATCCTGACAGATATCCTTAAAACAGAAATAGAGCTTCGGTACTTCTTTAACAGATATGATAAATTTTTGGAGGAGAAACGTCTAACTGAACAACGAATATCCCAAATGTTGAAGGCGGAGGGGAGCGCGACGGCGACGGCGGACGAGCAGAGGAGAGGAAAGCGCGACAGCAATGGCGCGGTCTCCCCCGCCCGACCGCCCGTCTCTACTTTAAGTCTGATGCTCCCGCTGAGGCTTGCCGCGTACACGGAAGTTACTATGTTTTCAAGCGGGGGTCGGGATAAAGGGAAAATACGTGTGGATGCGGAGAGTAAACCTTCGAAGGAAAACTATGGTTTTTCTGTTCTAGACAAAGATCTCAAATTCACCGTGTCAATAAGGTACAACTCGCTTTGTCGAACTTTATATAAATCACCCGGGATGCCTTGTATGCTCTGGACTAACTCGGAAGATCACGAGAGAAAACAAAAATTGTAACATTTTTATATTCAAATTATATACAAATGGTAAAATAATTAATAGTTTCAATAGTTAGAAAATTTATTTAGTTAAACGAAAAATGGATTTAAATTAGTTATGCAAATTCTAGTATTTTTCATGTTGGAATTTTTGTAAAATTCGAAAGTATATAGAAGTTGTTAATGTGCAAACTTAACAATTTTCAAATTTTGGCGCTAAAAACTTTTGGGCGCGCAGGGTGCCACCCCCAAAATTCGAAATATGTTTTTGGTCCCGGCCCGTGGTACCAACCGGTACCAAAGGGGCTCTAGTCCCGGTTGGTGGCACGGGCCGGGACTAGAGGCCCGGTTGTATAAATATCTCGGCCCTCTCTCCAGGCCGAGCGACCAACCAGGACAACGGACATGGCTTGGCGAAGCCCTGCCGAACGAGTAGGAAGATCCCGCCGGCGCTCGTTCCGCCGGCGGGGTTGGACTAGGGACGCGTTTTTGTCGACACAAACATATATTAAAAAGGCCCGGGGGCCGTGCTTACATAGGGGGGCGGCGCGGCCACAGGCGGCCGGCCGTGCTTACATATAGGGGGCGGCGGCGCGGCCACAGGCGGCCGGCCGTTTCATGGGGGGTGGGTAGCTTAGCCTAGGGGGGGCGCACCAGCGCCGATCTACTCCTCCTCGTCGGAGGAGATGCACTGGTAGGGGGTGGCTGCCACAGGTGGGCAGGCGGCTGGGGCGGGCCCGCCGGGGGCTGCGGAGGCATCGGGGGCGCGTACGGCGGTGGTGGCGGTAGCACCTCCTGCGGCGGCGACGGTGGCGGGGGCCGCTCCTCCTCCTTCGGCGACCATACGCCGCCGGTCCAGGCCCAGCTCATCCCGTACTCCAGGCCGGGAGGGAGCGGCTGCGGCGGCGGCTGGTCCTCGGACGACTCCAGCTCGGCGTTCATCACCTGCCACCAAGGGGCAGGCGCCGAAGGGGGCGGGGGTGGCATGGCGTTGGCGTCGGCGGCAGCGGCGGCCAGGACCGCCTCCCACCGCTTGACCTCGTCCTCGACGAGGGAGCGGCGGGAGGCCTCTAAGGCCTCCTCCATGTTGTCCCGGAGCTCCTGGTCGTCGTCCTCGTCGACGTGGGCGTCGGCGTCGTGCACCAGGAGCCAAAGCTCCGGCTCCCTCCCCGGCGGTGGCGCGGGGTAGTCCTCGGTGCTCACCTCCTCGGCTGTGGGGATGTAGGAGCGGCGGCGCTGCTCGTGCTCCTGCTGGAGCCAGGTGGCCCAGTAGGGGGAGCTCCGCGCGTACGCGCGGTCCCTGAGGAGGCGGGCCGGCAGGAGACGGCGCCGGCGGTCGATCTCCTCGCCCAGGGCCTCTCTACTGGACGGGGCCGGCGGCACGGGGATCCTGTGGGGGTTGAGGTGCCAGCCCTCCGGGAGGTGGACAACCGGCCAGAACACCGGCGTGCGGCGCTCCCAATGCCACTCCGCCTCCTCCTTCCGGACGTACCGGCGGAAGCGCTTGCCCTTGGGCGCGCCGCGGGGCGGAGTGCGTGACGCCGGAGGCGGAGCGGCGACGTGCGGCTGGCCACCGATGCGGATGCCTCCCGGGCCGAACTCGAGGACCCGGCCTCGTGGTCGTTGCGGGTGCGCTTGCCGCTCGAGAACCAGCGGGACATGGTGGCTAGGGTTGCTTTGCCTGGGGCGCGGCCAGGGTGGATGGGCAGTACGGGCGGCGGGGGCCCTTTATAAAGGACCCGGGGGAGGCTGGCATGCCAACCGGCGGCCTGAACGTGGCGGCGGTTGCAGGCGGCCATGAATGCGGGGCGGGAGCCGAGGCGTGGCGGCGGTTGCAGCTGGGCACGCGCGCGTGGGGAAGTGGAGGGGGGCGGGAAGACGAGGCGGAACGGGAAGACGAGGCGGCAGTGGGCCCTTTGACCGTCCCTGTGGTCTTAATTTAAGGGACCCGGCGAGCCAGCCGCTAGGCCGCTGGCCAGTGGCCCCTTTCGACCCCTGTGAAACGTTGACCGAACATAATAAAAGACGCGGGCCAGTGGGCCCTTTTGACCAAAAATGTGGCCAGTGGGCTTAATTAAAGATGTGGGCCTGGACGCGGTTGGGGAAGGGGAGGCCGGTTGGGGATTGCGAGACAGGAGCCCAAAAAAAAACGAAACGGAAAAAAAACCTGCTGCGGCAGGAAAAGTGGGCGGAATATTTTTTTTGTAAACAAGTTATCCATCCCGGTTCCTAAAACGAACCGGGACGAACTCCCTGGCCGTCCCTAGCCCAGGTTCGTCACGTGGGTCATTCTTACCATCCCGGGTCCTGGCACAACCGGGACCAATGGGGGAGGGCCATTTGTCCCGGCTAGCCCATCCCGGTTGCACAACCGGGACAACTGGCCCTTACGACCCGGGACAGATGGCCCTGTTTCCACTAGTGGAAGCGAGCTCGAGGTCCGTCGCCTCCACCAACGAGATGGACGGCGGAGGCCAACGAGACAGACGGCACGACTGTCCGTCGACGCCCCTTGCACCGGCGGCGAGGGTGCGTGGCGAGCGCGGCGAAGGAAGCCAGCCGCCACGCGCGTCACCAGTCTCCACGGGGCGTCGCCTAGTGAGACACATGGTGGGCAACTCGTCCGTACATCGCTTGTCTCTATTTGCCCGGCTACTTGACTTTCTACAAAACAACAAGGTCAACTAGTTAACGTGTACTAGTTGCTGAGGACCAAATGCCCCACCACGTACGTATACTACTAGTAAATATGCCCGTGCGTTGCCACGATTCTCAAAGTTTTATTTGTACGTTATCATGGAATAAATTTTTGTTCTTTCTTCTAAGATGTATTAAGATTTTAAAAAGTCAAACTACACTGACATTGACAATTTTTTTAAAAAAAACTTTTAATATCTACTGTACTAAATAGGTAGTCGAGGTTCTTTAGTGGTGCCACCATCACCGTCTGGGGCAATGCCAGCGGACGCAACTTGATAGAATTTTCTCATGTTTTCTGGTGTTGTTGTGGCGTCGAGTTGACGTACCCGAGGTCGAGGTTGTGCTGCTATGGAGTCGGGGTGACAGAATTGAGGTTGAGGTATCACATCCACCCTGATTCTCCTTGAGCACGGCCGGCCGTCTGGATGATGGAGCAGATAAAAAGCAGCAATGAGCGTGCGGGTGAGCAAGTCTCTGTGACGACCGACTAGTCGCCCTAATCCAAACGTTTACCAATAATCCAAATCATAGGTTGGACTACCTAACTACGTTAGGCCCCATAGTTAGTAAAAACATAGGTATAGAAAAAGTGCAGAAAATGAAGATGTCATGTCTCCTAGATTCCTGCAGGAAATAAAACCACATGAAAGTTTTCAAATTGTGTTTTGGATGTCACCTAGGAAAAGCACATGAATTGATACACGGGGAGATGAAAACACGAGCTCTTGTTTTCTTATGAAATTCCTATGAAATTGCTCATTCCATATGAATTTGAAAGAAATTTGAGATTCATATTCTTTTATTCCATTATAGGAAATAAAACCACATGAAAGTTTTCAAATTGTCTTTTGGATGTCACGCAGGAAAAACAAATGAATTGAGACATGGGGAGATGAAAACGTGAGGTATTGTTTTCTTATGAAATTCCTATGAAATTTCTCATTTTCATAGGAATTACAAATAAATTTGAGATTCATATTCTTTTATTCCAAACGGTACCATTGGAGTACTGTACTATTTTTGTTTGATGTAAACATGGCTTAAAATGCTGTTGCCGCTAGCAAACTGACTACAACACGAGTATTTTTTAAGCTAAGAGCATCTCCAGCCGTGCACCAGGACCACTTTTCTAACGTCTACAGGCAAAAATTCGTCTAGTCGCACCCCCATGAGCTCGATTAGCGCCGGATTTGGCCAAAAATTCACCTGGCGAACCCAGAACACCACAGCACACCGCTCCACTTGGTCATCTTGTGTACTCGACATCGGGCATCCGCGATGGGTGCACGCCGATGACGGTGCGGGAGGTTGTGATGTCGCGGTTCGCGCGACACGTGGGCATCCTCTCGGAGCTCTCCTTCTTCAAGTCCGTCGGCGCCAACGTGGGCATCCTCGCCGCGCGGTGCTTCCTCACCGCAGACGGTGTCACATCATCCACGCGTCCTCGACGAAGCTTGAGGCCGGGCCGGAGTGGCTAGTGGCTGCGGTGGTGGCGTCGAGGACCTCGCCGACAGACTGTTTGCCCAAATGGTACAAAACAAGAAAATAAATCGCTTGGCCGGGGCGCAACGACCGAGAAACTTTTTCGCCCGGAGCAAAATATTGCCGGCAAAGATTCATCCGGCGAAAAAAAACGTCCGGAGGCACAACACCTGGAGATGCTCTAACTTCGTTAACTTCGATAGGAGATATGCTCACGAGTCACGTCTTTCTTCCTACATGTGCTCAAGGTATAGCAGCATAGGCGAGATAAAAACTCACATTGTATTGATCGAAGCTGGGACCCACACCTTTCATATTCCTCACCTATGCCTTATCTGTATCGTTCCTCTTCCCTAGAACTGGCCCGAGCTGCTCATTCTCCCTCAGAAATTAAAAATTTGTCTACAAAATCAGCAGGAAATACTATAAATCTTAAAATTCGAAGCACACAAGCACCTATCCTTTGGTTGTATCTTTGTATTACTCATCACCTCTTTCTCTCCTTCGCTTCCAAATTTCAAAGAGTAGGTTCAGAGGAGAGAAGCACCTACCAGATGCGATTAGGAGCCTCTTGCACTCATGTCGATTCACTCCGGGGATGGTCCAGAGACGGAGTGGACATGCAACCAGGGGGCTTGTTAAGCCAGGTTTTTTGCGAGGGAGCGGCCGCAGTCGATGTATTTTTCTCGAAGCCGAGCGCCTAGCTCGCCGCTCAACGCGTCAAGGGAGTTCCGTGCTCGTTGCTGGCAAGCGGCGCGCCTGCGCGCTTCCACCGCCGGGGGCCGGCCGTCTAGGTGTACGCGCCTGGTTGGTGCATTGCTCGTCGAATTTGGGGAAATCACAGGCAATCCTGAGGGGCTTCCTTGTCGGACCTTTCTGATCTGAGCAATAAAATCACCGGCGTTGCAGGAGATTTTTTTGATAAAGGGAAGTATATTAATATCGCGGAGATACAAATTACACCCGGCCTCTGCAACAACGCAATGGATGCACACAGCCGAAAGACAATAAAAAGAAGAAATAAAAAAGAAAAGTCCCGCTACAGAGTTACAGTCCTCGCGGTATCCGCACAACCACCACCTAAACAACAGCTGATGTCCATCTCTTTGAAAACAACGTCTCCAAGAAGAACGGTGCCAGGCACAACCAATTAAGGCCAGACCTTGGGTTTTCACCCTGAAGATAATCCTCGCTTTCAAAACAACGGCTCCAAGAAGACCAGTGCCAGGCACAACCAATTAAGGCCAGACCTTGGGCTTTCACCCTGAAAGGTAGGACTTTGGACTTCACGCATGTTGTCACCCCCTCTTACATACGGCTGCCACGGATCTTGTAACTCGAAGCCAGTTCCCCATCAATACAAAGACTCCGAACACCGTTGATAGTCCTCCAATCTCGCCTTCGATGACTGAGCATTGTGACCGAATTCCACCGATCCAGCAATCTCCAGGCGTCGCCCATGGGAGTTGCCGGCGGAGCCTTTCGGGTCGACACCCCGGCTTGATCAAAGAGAATCTACATCAGCATCTTCATCTTCGCGCGATGGGAAACCCAAGGACCACCTCCTTTATTCTGATGTCTCGCAGCCCCGACGCCGCGAAACGACTCCCAGCAGGGAATTTGCGGGAGTTCCGCATCTGCCGCCGACGGTCCCTAGCACCACCGCCTCCCGCCGCCAAAGACAGAGGAGGCCGCGCCGCCCGGGAGCCAAGCCGATGGCGGCACCGCTGCCATGCGGCCGCCGCACCATGGCCGAGCCACCCCAGATCCCATCGGCGGCGCCACCACCCGGTCAGCGCCGGCTGCCCACGCAGACCCAGCCACTAGCCGCCGCCAGAAGAACCAGGGCCGCCGCCCCGGCGTCCGTACTCCGCCGTCCGCGCAAGCCGTCCAGGACCGACCAACGCATCTGGCCGGAGGCCTCCCGCCGCGTTTGTGCTGAGGAGGCGAGGACCCGTCGGCCGCCGTCCACCACGCGGAGGGTTGTGCCCCCGGTGGCTTCCTCCAGCGGCGGCGGGTGGATGGGGAGGAGGGGGTGTAGGGGCGGCGGCGGCTAGGGTTTCGCCCGTGCCGCCCCCCTGGGAGCGACGCGAGCGAACAGGTATTTCCACGGCCAGGTTTGCATTCACCTAAACTTTGGGGGGGAGAATTTCACTTCCCCGGCCTCTGCACCAACTAGGGATGCACACAGCCATATATGCATGAGTACTAGGATTTTTATCTTGGTTACGAACCAAGCCTGGTCCTCAGGATAAAGTGCATGAGTACCAGGAAGGCCTGGTCCTCAAGTATAAATAGGAACCTAAATTCGTGCCTGTGAGGACTTGAACTTGGGTATTGGGTTCGTACATCCACTCTCCCAACCAGTTGAGCTAGACTCACTTCCCTAAACTTTGGGGGGGAGAATTTCACTTCCCCGGCCTCTGCACCAACTAGGGATGCACACAGCCATATATGCATGAGTACTAGGATTTTTATCTTGGTTACGAACCAAGCCTGGTCCTCAGGATAAAGTGCATGAGTACCAGGAAGGTCTGGTCCTCAAGTATAAATAGGAACCTAAATTCGTGCCAGTGAGGACTTGAACTTGGGTATTGGGTTCGTACATCCACTCTCCCAACCAGTTGAGCTAGACTCACTTCCCTTAAACTTTGGGGGGGGGGGAGAATTTCACTTCCCCGGCCTCTGCACCAACTAGGGATGCACACAGCCATATATGCATGAGTACTAGGATTTTTATCTTGGTTACGAACCAAGCCTGGTCCTCAGGATAAAGTGCATGAGTACCAGGAAGGCCTGGTCCTCAAGTATAAATAGGAACCTAAATTCGTGCCCGTGAGGACTTGAACTTGGGTATTGGGTTCGTACATCCACTCTCCCAACCAGTTGAGCTAGACTCACTTCCCAAAAACTTTGGGGGGGGAGAATTTCACTTCCCCGGCCTCTGCACCAACTAGGGATGCACACAGCCATATATGCATGAGTACTAGGATTTTTATCTTGGTTACGAACCAAGCCTGGTCCTCAGGATAAAGTGCATGAGTACCAGGAAGGCCTGGTCCTCAAGTATAAATAGGAACCTAAATTCGTGCCCGTGAGGAATTGAACTTGGGTATTGGGTTCGTACATCCACTCTCCCAACCAGTTGAGCTAGACTCACTTCCCATTTAAACTTTGGGGGGGAGAATTTCACTTCCCCGGCCTCTGCACCAACTAGGGATGCACACAGCCATATATGCATGAGTACTAGGATTTTTATCTTGGTTACGAACCAAGCCTGGTCCTCAGGATAAAGTGCATGAGTACCAGGAAGGCCTGGTCCTCAAGTATAAATAGGAACCTAAATTCGTGCCCGTGAGGACTTGAACTTGGGTATTGGGTTCGTACATCCACTCTCCCAACCAGTTGAGCTAGACTCACTTCCCCGAGGATCCGCTTGGACCCCACTGAAATCAAGGTTGGCTGGCGTTGGCCTCCTGTGCTCGCCGCTCATTTTCGCTGCATGCTGTAGCCATTTTTCACGCCCACCGCCGGGACACCAGCCCGTGCCTGTGGCACATAGGGGACCTTGCCACTTTCGACTAACGAAGAGCATGTATTCGCGAGCGAGGCCAAGCCGACGCCCGACGGGATAGCTGGTTGATAAAGATCGAACGGGTACAGGATACCGGACGACCCCGGAGAATCGGCGCAACACCACAAGCGGAGAGCGGGCAACGAACAAGGAAGCGACCTCCTGAGCGAAGGACGAGAGAGCAGCTGTGCGTGGATGGAGCGTGGCAATCTCCCTGTAACTTTCACGGACGAACCGATACGATGGCAAATTGATGTAATATGGGATTTGGTGGGAGGGCAATTTGGTAAATTCGTGTTGGACGAAAATTTTGACAGAAACCTTAATGCTTTTATTATAACAACTAGTAAAAGTGTCCGTGCCTTGCTACGGATTTTACGGTTACAATGATCTAATTTGTATGTTGTCATGCCGATGTCTCGTGTAGGAGTTGACCCATAAAATACTCAACCCCAGAATTGATTGGTCCGTATAGCCTTAACCTCCGCTCGTCCATTTCCCATTCTCTCCTTCAGCATATCGCAAGGCGTCGAATGTCTGAAAACTATGGCGCATGACATGACCACGTTCATGAGGCCGAATGTCGAGAAGATGGTGGCCGCACCACAGGCGTCAAGCGGCGATGTGAGCGAGACCACATTTACGAGGAGCTCCTCTTGCTGGCGATCCATCTCGCAAGCTTTACTCAATCTACAATCAAAAAAAAATTCCACCAAGGCAGGAAACAAAAAATATAGTCCGCTGAACAACAAGAGCAAAAATGATCCGACAGTCATGTAGATTACGTAGGACTTTTACAGGTAGTAGAGAAGTTGGCATCAAAAGCACGGTGCCTTTCAGGCACCTAACCGTTAGGGTCCAATGAATGATTAAGCAGTAACTACTCGCTCATTAATCCGATGAACGTGTAATCAGTTTTCACCTCAGATTGAATAGATCGAGTAGTTACTGCTTAATATGCCAAGAACTGAACCCAAGAACTGAACCCACACAAATTAATATGCCAGTATACTACGGTGCGTATCTGCTTTCATTAGTACTAACCAATCGACAGTGACTTGGTTGTTTTTAATATCCTGATAACCACTTGGATTTTTATCTGAATTTTTCTAGCCGGATGTAAACTTCCCGCATGGAAGAATCGTACACCTCACTTCAACATTATGCACTGCCAAGGAACAAATTTGTTAATAATTTTGGCACTCCAAAAAAATAAAATTAGTAATCAATCTTTTGCAAACCGATTACAAAAATAGATACCGAGTTCATAGTTTTGGAATGACATTCAAATGATTATGCAAAACTAAAAAAACATCATAGCTCTTAGCTCCCTGTCATGCCCTGTTCTTTTCTGAACTTCTGCTATTCTCTGAACCTGGCAAATACTAGCCGTTAGAAGCTACAATTCAACTACAACCACTCCTGATGAATCGTGTGGCCACGCTAGCTCGTACCGGTTCGCGCCAAAGAAGAACAAGGAGGGCCGTCCATCTCCATTCTACGGCTGTAGACGCTCCGGCCATACTGTTCTTCTTTACAGCTCATGTACTGGGCTACCTGCCCACTTCTTTGTCTGGTTTCGACTTTCCCTTATTTAGCCGCAATCCCTCTAGGGTTTGGGCATCCAGATTGTTCTTGGGGTAAACCCTAGCCGCCTCTATGAGGGTCAGACCATAATTCTCTTGTAATCGAACCCTATTCGTAGTAATCGATCTCTGAAGTTGCTGTTAGTTGTGTGTTCTGTAATATTCAGTTCGTCAGACAAATTCCCAAGTCTGGGTCTGACAATTGGTATCTAGAGCCAACGGTTCCTCGTCGGCGATTGGATCTTGAACGAGTTGAGGTTGGGTTCTCTCGTAAAATCCCTCTCCTTTGTTCGGATTCCGGTGGCGGAGCGAGCTCTTGATCTGTGAGCTATGGAGGCGGCCAGGCGACGGTGACGACACTGCTCGGTTGCAAATCCTGGTTGTGGCAGTGGTTTCCAAGGGACTTTTCCTTGGTGTTAAATCGCACCTCCCTCCCTGATTCGTGCAACATCGGAGGCGTGACGGCGAGTGGGGGCGGTGTCGGATATATACCGAATAGGGGTATAGAAGATGGTAGACAAAAGAGCTGGACTACCAGGGTGGCCTGCAAGGTAATGGGCTTAGGTCCATTGGGCGGCCCAGTAGTCCGACGCGCAGAAGCCGGATTCTAGAAGAACCCGGATCACGGCACGCGTGATCTGGCTTGGAGGAGAAGACGGATTCCTTACTTTCCAAGTTAGAAGTTAAACGTAGTCTTCTAGGTTTCTGGTTCTGTAAGCCCTAATCCGGCTATTATATAAAGCCGGACGGGAGATAGATTTCATAAGTTCCTTTAGTTCCAAGGTTCTAGGTTCAAGCTCAAGCGCTACGCAACTCGCCGAGAAGTTCATCCTCGTCGAGTAGCTAGATCTATTCCCTCACATTGTAACCCTGTTATACGGGCTTTAGTCCCAATTAGTGAGAAGTGCAGGAGTAGGTACGCCGTACTGTCGCGACGTACCGAACCTGGGTAAAATCCCGTGTTATGTGTTACTACGCTATCCCGTTACCCCACGTCTCTACCGTAGTCTCATGGCACCCCAGTCTATGAAAACTACTACGATGTCTCGACAGTTGGCGCCCACCGTGGGGCAAACGACGTCAGGCGTGAAGTTTCGATCTGGGATATTAGGCGGGATCGGAAGATCGATCACGGTCGGAAGCTTGGAATTCGACGACGACGTCGGGCGCTTCCTCGACAACGGATCCTACATCCCGGCGCAAAACCATCTGGTAAGTGCATGCGTTTTACCGATTGGATCTGCTAATATCTTTATCGGGTTAACCGCGGAAGCAATGGGGTTTTGCGGTGAAAGCAATTATCTCCCACCCGCCCTATACCCAGTCGAAGACGACTATGATGCCGGATTTTGCTCAGATCACCGACAAAACAGTGATACGCACTTTATCGGCATGGTGCAATCCGAGATCGCCGAAAACACGGACGACGGAAATCCCGTGCAAGAGGCAGACAACGATACACCCGTCACAGAGACGGAAGAACCAATACCCGTCACAGAGACGGAAGATCCGACATCCGTCAACCAGACGATGAACTCGGAAACAGAGTCCGTGCTTGCCGCCATTGAGGCGAGATTGGAGTCGGAAACCGGATCGGATAACTTCTCCGAAGACGAAGATGATGATGCCTTCGTAAGAAAAGTTAAATCCTTTCAAGAGGGATTCCATGAAGTGCTAATGGCAAAACCAGCTGATACAACGGGTGCCGATAGCCAGGAAAACCCTAAAACCCCTCCGCCAGCAGAGGAGAGGGAAGACGGAGAAACTTCTCCGATATTTCCTAATGTCAAGGAGATGACAGAGGATGAACCTGTCAAAAAACCTCCCTCTTCCAAGAAAAAGCACCGTGCTTCTAAAAAACTCCAGTACAAACTCCGGAAGAAAAAGTCAGCTGATCTCGCTGATGAAAACCTGGAAGTTGGAGATATTAGTGGCACAAAGCCTACGGAAAAGAAATCTAAGGAAATCACTGCTCCGCCAATGACAGAACTGGAAGAGCAAGAACTATTACAAACTCCAGTGGGACCCAATGAACCCCCTGAGATGCTGGAAGCCAGGAGACAAGCTTTCCAACGGCAACAGCAACAACTGCTTAGATCTCGGCAACACCTCCAACAAACCCATAATGACATCAAAATTATGAAGGAAGAAATTGAGGAGTACGAGAGAAAGCACAGATCTGCCTTAAAACCTACAAGGTTACCCGGAATTGCAAAACCGGAAGAACTGCCGCCGAAAGAAAGGTTCTATAACCCATCTTGGCAAAAGCAGTTAAACGGCAAAGATGCTAAGGGCGAACCAATATACAAAACCGCAGCCGAAAACGCGGAAGCAGCGTTCGCCATCTTGAACAATGATCTGTACTCCAACGGGGAAAAACTCCAAGGGGTGTATGCCTTCCTAGGAAAAGCATTACAGCAGCAACAGCGAGGACAAGAGCGATCAGGGAGGCTGCATGATAATTCCGCCCTCTGCAAAACTGTTACTTGCGCTGCTGGAGCACCTGGACCGGAAGAACCCGGAGATTCGGATAAAAAAGAGGATCCGAGAAAAGACAAGAAAAACCCCGACAACCGGGACGCAGCGTCTAGAACCGGACCTCATCTCCCGAAAGATGGATATAAACCACACGATCGGGAAGACAAACACCGGAATGACGGCAAAATAATGCCACCTCCGAGAAACCCAGCTGAAAAAGCTGGAAGATACGATACACCTCACAGGCGTGAAAGATCTCGGACACCGCCCAAAGATAAGGAAAGGTACAGGAGCAGGACTCCACCTAATCCCAGAGGGCGTGACAACGGAAGAGATAGAGATAACCTCGGAAAAACGCGTCCGCGTAACAATGGAAAAGAAAGGAGCAGATCCCCTTCTGTCCATTCAGCCGGGAGATATTCTGCACATATTGACAGAGCAGAAAAGGATGATCTATACTTTGGTCCTAAGTGTTTTACTGACAGGATCCGAAGGATAACCCTGCATTCTGGCTTTGCCAAAGTTGGTCCAACCTACCAAAAATATACCGGCAGTACAAACCCGGATACCTGGCTTTCAGATTATTACACAGCCGTCCAGATCAACAACGGGACAGACCTGGAAGCTGTCAAGTTTCTTCCCCTAATGTTGCTAGACGGAGCCAGAGATTGGATTAATGGTTTACCATCAAGAACTGTCGACAGTTGGGATGATATGGCGAGGGTATTTACTCAGCATTTTCGAGGAACATACAAACGCCCAAATAGCATCAACCAGCTGAACCGTTGCACCCAATTTGAAGACGAACCATACGTGGATTTCATCTCCAGATGGACTGCAATGAAGAATAGTTGCTCTGGAGTAACTGACGTACAAGCAATGCATGCTTTCGTCAATGGCCTAAAACCCGGACTTGTACCGTTCATGGTTGGCTCTAAAAAGCACAAAGATCTCGGATCTATGCTTACAACCGCTAATGAGCATGCTGCAGCCGAAGACGATATCAGAGCAAGAGGAGGCAATATTGAGTCACTGATACTGGCCAAGAAAACACGTCGTTCTGATAAAAAAGGAACTCCGGAGTCAACGACAAAGCCCAAGGAGGTTAACTTAGCCTTTGGAGGAGAAAAAGGGAACAAGTGGAAAGGCCGCAGTCCGGATCCCATCAATTACACTCCTGAAGAATGGGAGAGAATTAAGTCGGAACCCTGCGTCCACCACTCTCAGTTTGGGAAACCAACCCACACGAACGCGCAATGCCGGCTAAACAAGCATATGAAAGGCAATGCAGGATCCGGAAGTAAAGGGAAGGGTTCCAAGAGGAAACCTGCCAAACAAAAGCCAGAAGCTGAAAAAGAAGACAGTGAATCGGACACTGATGACAAAATCCAGGAACAACAGCGAAAAGGCGAACCTAAATTTCCGAGAGTTGATGGAGAAGCAATGCTAACTTTCCTAGCAACCCCGTCAGCAAAGGTGGCCAAAAGGACACTTCGAGAAATAAACGCGGTTGTTCCTGCAACCCCAAAATTCTTGAAGTATTCCAACACACCGATAATCTGGGATCAGTCTGATCATCCCGGAAATATCCCTGAACCCGGCACACAAGCTCTTGTTGTAAGCCCTATTGTTCAAAACACTAGGCTAAGAAGAGTGCTGATGGACGGAGGATCCAGCATCAATATAATGTACCTGGATACACTGAAGCACTTGAAGATATCCGAGTCCCAGCTCAACTACAGCAATATACGCTTCCATGGCATCGTTCCTGGCAGGCAAGCACGATCCCTAGGAGAAATCTCCCTAGATGTCACCTTCGGAGATAAAGATCACTTCCGGCAGGAAAAAGTATCCTTCGAAGTTGTGCCGTTCGAGAGCGTGTATCACGCAATACTCGGACGTCCGGCTTTCGCCAAGTTTATGGCAAGATCTTGCTACATCTACAACAAGCTGAAGATGCCAGGACCCAAAGGAGGAGTAATCACCATTGCCGGTGATTTCAAGCTGGCAAATGAGTTGGAAAAGCAAAACGCCCTTTGCGCTCAAAGAGTTATAGCTCAGGAAGAACTGAAGGAGTTAGCCAAGGAGGTATCGCCGAAAGAAATGCCGGCAGGAAAAGAAACTCGGAAGCCAACAGATAGCTTCAAGGCATCCGAGAATACAAGACAGGTAATCCTAGATCCCAAAGATCCGACAAAATTCGTCGTTGTAGGGACTGGGATGACCGACAAATAGGAAGGCGAGCTCATCAAGTTCCTCCGTGAGAACTGGGACATTTTTGCTTGGTGTCCAGCTGACATGCCAGGCGTACCCAGGGAACTTGCTGAGCACCAACTCAAGGTTATTCCCGGATCAAAACCCGTCAAACAAGGTCTCCGTCGATTTGACGGAAGAAGACGGAAGGCTATTGGCAAGGAAATTATCCGGCTTTTAGCAGCGGATTTCATCAAGGAGGTAATCCATACTGACTGGTCCGCAAATCCGGTATTAGTACCGAAGAAAGACACAACTGCACTCAGAATGTGTATAGATTACACAGGATTGAACAAGTTATGTCCGAAAGATAGGTTTGCGCTGCCGCGAATCGATCAAATAATAGATGCCACTGCAGGCTCTGAGCTTTTATGCTTTTTGGATGCATACTCCGGGTACCACCAAATACGCATGAAAAAGGAAGATCAAATCAAGACTTCTTTTATAACCCCATACGGGACGTATTACTATGTAACCATGCCTTTTGGCCTGAAGAACGCAGGAGCAACCTACCAGCGTTGCATGCAACGTTGTTTGCATAGTCAGATTGGAAAAAACGTCCATGTTTACGTGGACGATATTGCTGTCGTAACCAAGGAAAAAGATACACTCCTTGAGGATTTGCGAGAAACTTTCGAAAACTTGCGCACTTACAAGATGAAGTTGAATCCATCTAAGTGCGTATTCGGGGTTCCCTCAGGAAAACTTCGGGGTTTCATCGTTTCTCGCAGAGGAATAGAAGTTAACCCGGAAGAGATCAAGGCAGTCTCGAACATCTCGGAACTTACGTGTGAAAAAGGTGTCCCAGAATTGCCGAGTTCCGCCACAGCCATAAAAAGATTTCTTAGTTGGCTGGGGGCTAAAAACCTACCACGCTTCAAGCTGCTGAAAAGTTTCGACAAGGTCAAGTGGATCGCGGAAGCCTGGGAACACCTAGCAAGTTATGTCCCCTTCTGTACTTAGTTCAAATCTATGTAAACATCTTTTGAGATCATGAAATAAAGTTGTCGGAATGCTGTCATCTATTTTTCTTATAAGTGCAAAGTGTTTCCGCCTCATCTATTTCCCAATGATCTTACAAATTTCTCAATGTTAACCCGAATTGTGCTTGCGTACTCGGCGTTACATAACTGAATGAT
The DNA here is from genome assembly GCA_028641055.1 of Alopecurus myosuroides. Classification (NCBI taxonomy): domain Eukaryota; kingdom Viridiplantae; phylum Streptophyta; class Magnoliopsida; order Poales; family Poaceae; genus Alopecurus; species Alopecurus myosuroides. The sequence goes on along the minus strand of CM054062.1, from coordinate 88,039,950 downwards.
TTTTCAGCCTTTTAACGGCTAAAGGAAACTTGAATTGCCTGCGTGCCCAAGTTTCACTTAAAATTTTCCTTGTTTTTCTAAGTCTTTATCTGATCGTGCGTATGCTGGGTTACTGGAACTAGTTAGTAAAAATGCCTTTAGCATGATTCATGTTTTCGAGTTTCAAAACTGCTTGGTTCGTCCCCAGTTACTCGGCATAACGATTCATAATGCTATTTGAGCCATTTCAAACACTAAGGACAGTTAAAGCATACACACCAGAGAACTTAGAAGATAAAGGAGTGATAAAATTCAAACAACTTGCAAAGTAATTTCATAGTTTAAGCTGCAAAAGACGGAATTTTCATTAATACATAAGAAGCATTACATTTTGGATTACAAATGAAAGAACAGTAATGCTCCTATTGTCTAAATTTTCTATCCAGGTTCCAGGAAACCCTTCAAGAATCTGACTCCTCCTCGCTGCTTTCTTCATCGGGAATTGGAGGAGCTTCTTCTTCTGGATAGTGGACGCCGACATTTACCATGGCGGCAATCTGGGTGGCGTGGCCCTTAACTTCACCAAAGATGGTGGATCGTTGCGCATCCGTGTATCCCTGAGGGACACCGGTGGCCACACGCCAGGATTTGGCACTAGGGTAGTGCATGCGCATAAGGCCTAAGGCCATACGCGCACCACCCCGTGCAGCGGAGCGGAGAACAGACTCCTTGGACTCCGCCACCTCCATGATGATACCCGGAAGTTTTTCAACCTCCGAGCATTCCCCAGATTTTTCGGGAAGAAACTTGCCTACTAGCTGCGTTGCAGCAGCCTTCATCAAGTTCCATGTCTCCCCGAAAGCTCGGATGCCTGCAGCCCGAGTGCCATCTGGGGTGTCTCCTGTTTGATCCGATAAAGCATACAAAAGGGTTAAGGAGACAAACAGAGAAAGCAAAACATGGAAAGATGAAGACAAGGGTAAAAAATTTACCGATGAGTTTATCGATCTCGGAAACTTCCTCCAGGCGAAGGTTCAGAGCTTCAGTCAAATCCTGGATGGTGGATTTGTCTTTCTCCGCCTGCTCGGAAGCCTTGGAGTTAGCCACTCCAAGGGCCAGATTGCTGGCTTCCAGGTCTTGTTGAGCCTTCACAAGATTCTTGTGAAGCTCAACGTTCTCATTGCGGAGAATCTCGGCGTTGCCGGAATCTTCCGCTGCTTGTTTAGCTTCAGCTAAAGCAGCTGAAAAGCAAGGGAAAATCCGAGTTGATCAATTTCCTCAGGAAAAAACTTAGACAAAGTCTTAAATCGGAAATTTCAAAACGAAAAAGCCTACCTTTCGTTTCCGTCAAAGCGAGCTGAGACGATTCCAGCTCCGCCTCTCTCTCCTCAAGAATAGAAAGAAGACTTCGAACTTCTTTATTCTTGATAGTGAGCTTCCTGAAAACTTCAAGGTTTATGGCCTCGGAGGTTTGCTGAAACACAGCAAGGAAAAGTATGGTTAATAAAAACATCAAAGCAAAAAAGCATGCATTTTGTTTAATGCTTGGGGGCTAGAGTTACATACCTGGCTCATGCGTTGCAAACCTGCTAAGTTTTCCCGGAATTCTTTCGCGTATTCCGCGAAGTGATTTTCGGCCGCGTTCAAGCCGTCATTTATAGCCTTAAAATCCTTGTCAAAGGTGGGGATTTCCTCGTCGAAAGTCCGAGAAGATTTCCCCACCTCTGGAGCCGCCCTTTCCCTCGTGTCCGACTCGGACACAACGGGCTGGCTGGGCTCTGGGGGCTTGGTGGTGGTGGCGGCAGTAGGTTCTTCCGCCATTGTCTGCGGTGTGTCCGGGGCGACGGCGGGAGATGGTTGGCTGCCCCGGTTGGAAGAAGCTCTGAGCTTCTTCAACTTTCTCGGCTTCAAGGTGGAGGGGGGCAAGCTAAAAACAAAAAACCCGGAAAAGGTTAAAACACCGAAGATGGACGAAAAAGATCCCATAAAAGAAAAAACCCAGAAGAAAATAACCTGGACGTGGCGACGGGGATTCCGTCAAGGTCGATAATTTCATCCGAAGAAATTATCTTCTTGCGTTTGCGCCCACCAGTAGCGGCGGTACGCAGCGCATCCAGCTCGGCCTCGGAGGCTAACTCCGAGTCTGGAAGATCCACAAGCTGTTGGAAAAAACCAATCAGATTCGAAAGGTAGATTATCCAGGAAGTAAGATTATACCCAAATAACGGGAAAATTACCTTAGGAGCGGGGTTGTCGGCCGTGTACATTGGCCGACTCTCCGTGTATTGATCGCGCGAAGCGACCAACTGATTGATGCGCCGCCTGAGCTCCTTTGCAGGCCAATCCTTGTCGGTTGTCCGCATTGGATCCTTGGCTCCTGTGTATTCACACAGGAGACGGCCTCCGTGGTTTGCTAATGGCTGAATCCGCCTATTCAGCCAGCAAAAGACCGTGTCCATACCGGTCAAAGGAGGTTTGGAGGAAGTGAGTTTGGCGATGCGCCTCTTGATCCTTAGTAGATCTGGAGGCAGAACCTGGACGGCCTCTGTAACCCAGTTATCCTGGGGAACAGCGGCGGAGTTCACAAAAGGTGGAACCCCGACGGCTTTTTTAGGAAAAGGCACGTCGGGGTGATAAAAGAAGGAACCCGTCCAGAATTTGACGGATTCCGAGGTTTTTATTTTGGGGAACCAATCCTCTCGGAATCTCCGAAGAGTAAAGGAAATGGTTCCGCAATTTGGGAGTGCGCCCTCCGAAGAGTTACGCTTAACCCCAAAGCAGTACAACCAAAAATCTAACCTAGGCTCTATTCCTAGGTAACCCTCGAATAAGGCCTGAAAGCCGGCCATATACAGAATGGAATTGGGAGGGAGATTATGAGGTTGGATGTTGTAGTGAGCTAGAACTTGGAGGAAGAAAGAAGAAGGGGGAAGCCCCATACCTCGTAGAAGGTGGGAGGCGAGAAGCATCCTTTCGCCCTCTTGCGGCGCGGGTTCGGTCTCCTCTTCCGGGAGCCGCCATTTCTTTTTCAAAACCAGGCCTTCCTTCTCCAAGTTGGGAAGAAGAGCCGGGGGAATACTGCAGGCAATCCAGTTGCCTGCAGTTTCCTCTTCTTCATCTCCTCCGGCGGCGGCGGTGGTGGCGGCCTTCGCGGAGGCAAGCTGCTCGTCGAGGAGCTCTACCTTTTCCTCCGCCGTTTCGGGAGCGAACGGCGGGGTCGATGTGGTGCTTGGTCCCGCAGCATCTGTGGTGGCGGAGACGTTTCCTCCGCCCGCTGCGGACGCCGTAGCCTTTTCCAGCTCGCCGCCGGCGTGCTTGGGCGACCCAAGTTGGGGATCTAGATCGCTCAAGAGCTCGTCGACGGAAGCGCGAACTGGCGATGATTGCGGAGATGCCATCTTTCTCGGTGGTGTTGGTGCGCTCCGGCGTGGGAAGGGCTCGTCGGGGCAGGGAATCGTTCTCGCTCTCGAGCTCACGTTCGCACCAATGGTGAAGGCAGTGAGGGAGTGAAGAAGGTTGATGAGGAGGACGAAGACGGCTATTTATAGCCTAAAAACCCTCTAGATACGCGCTAACGGCTCTTTTGACCGTTGGATGTTCGACGCGTGTCGCTCGCCGGAAAATCCGGGAAACGGAACGACAGAGGAATGATGGCTATCTCCTCGTTTCTCGTGAGAATCTGTCAGAGATACGTTGCAGGGTTTCCCGCGTGAAACCAAGCGGCGCTTGCGTCAGCATGATTAAAGCGCTGATGTCATGTGTTCCTTTTCCGCGAAGGCTCGCGAGAAGAAAAGCCGGATTTTCATAGTTCCGAGTTTTATGTTACCATCTCCTTCAAAAGGGAAGAAGAAAGAATCAAGACTGCTGAATCAAGTTTCCCAGACAAAATGTATTTGACGAAAGGCGGAGTTTCAGAGTTTTGATCCTTCCTGGGGGCTACTGTCGGATATATACCGAATAGGGGTATAGAAGATGGTAGACAAAAGAGCTGGACTACCAGGGTGGCCTGCAAGGTAATGGGCTTAGGTCCATTGGGCGGCCCAGTAGTCCGACGCGCAGAAGCCGGATTCTAGAAGAACCCGGATCACGGCACGCGTGATCTGGCTTGGAGGAGAAGACGGATTCCTTACTTTCCAAGTTAGAAGTTAAACGTAGTCTTCTAGGTTTCTGGTTCTGTAAGCCCTAATCCGGCTATTATATAAAGCCGGACGGGAGATAGATTTCATAAGTTCCTTTAGTTCCAAGGTTCTAGGTTCAAGCTCAAGCGCTACGCAACTCGCCGAGAAGTTCATCCTCGTCGAGTAGCTAGATCTATTCCCTCACATTGTAACCCTGTTATACGGGCTTTAGTCCCAATTAGTGAGAAGTGCAGGAGTAGGTACGCCGTACTGTCGCGACGTACCGAACCTGGGTAAAATCCCGTGTTCTGTGTTACTACGCTATCCCGTTACCCCACGTCTCTACCGTAGTCTCATGGCACCCCAGTCTATGAAAACTACTACGATGTCTCGACAGGCGGCGCGGCGACGGTAGAACAAGATCAAGCCCTGTAGAGTTGGTCTGGCATCCAGCGAGACTGTAAAACCCTCTTCAGTTATGGCAAAGTCAGGAGATTCAGAAACCACAGAGGGACTCGAGGTACGATCCCTGCAGTTGGATGTGTCACGATTGAGAGCACACAAGGAAGAGGATAGGAAAGAATTTCTCGAGTTTTCTACTTCTGTGCGGTCCAATTTTGCCAGCATTCAGGAAAATCTCACAATACTTCACTCCAACTTCGATAAACTGCTCTCACTATCTCTGTTCTCATCAACACCAATGGGGGAGAATCCAGTCCATGAGGATCATGAGAAACAGCAGCCAGGACTCCAGACCAATTCCTCTCCAAGCCAAGGAAGTGTCTACATGATCACTCCCCAGGGACCTAGTCATCAGCAAGCTACCCAGCTGAAGGGAGTTACTGTTCAAGATCCTGCAAAACACATAGGCTTGCCCATGAGCTATGCTACATTGCATGACAAGACAGGAAGAGAGCAAAATCTGGATGGAACATACAAAGCTACCTACAAGCACCCACACTATGGTCAACAGAAAAATCCTGGACATGCACAGCAACAGAGAATTGAACAGCAAGCCAAGGAAAACCAACAACAGTACCATCCTGTTGTTGACTTATTGGATGAGGAGGACTATGATAATGATGGAAAAAAAGGGATCTTACAGAAAGCAATTACCTAATGTTAAGCCTGCCAAACTCAACATACCTGAGTTCATGGGTGATGATGCAGATTCTTGGTTGCAAACAACTGAGGAGTACTTTGCCTCTGCCAGAACTCCATTGGATCAAAGAACTGCTATTGCTGTCACTTACTTAAATGGCCCAGCTATCCAGTGGTGGAGGAATACAGGTTTCTCCACAAGCAATACTCACTGGCACAGATTTTGCAGGTTTTTAATTGACAGATTTTCTGTGACATCCAACTGTGACAATGTCAAAGAATTTCACTCAATCAAACAAACTGGCACAGTGGCTGATTATATAGCAAGGTTTGAAAAGTCCATGAATCTCATGAGAAGGGACAATCCCTCCCTTAATGATGATTATTATGTTACAAGTTTCATCTCTGGATTACAGCCTTATATTCAGAATCATTTGCAATGCCTCAAACCACTAGACATGCAACATGCTATCTGGTATGCTAGAAGAATGGAACAATCCCTTCCAATACAGCCTCAAAGGACATATTTTCCAAGTGCTAGAAGGCAGATTCCCTTTGAACAAACTAAGCCACAGCCATTGACAGCTGCTGCTAATGAACAGCTCAAACAAAGCAAGCTTTGTTATACTTGCAAGGAACCATGGTTCCCTGGGCACAAAAGAATCTGCAAAATGTCAAACAAGGCACAAGTGCAGGCACTGCAGCACAAGAAAGAGGAAGAACCAGAAATTATCTATGTGCAGGAATATGATTCTGAATCTGAAGAGGAGGTCCCACCTGACAATCAACTCAGTATTTCCATGCATGCTCTCAAAGGCACTAAGGCTTCTAAACATACATTTAAATTGTATGTCATATTGGGGAACAACAAGCATTGGCATTAGTGGATACTGGCAGCACCTCCACATTTATTTCTCCTACTTTTGCAGACAAAGCACAGTGCAAGTATTGGCCAGCCAAAAGAGAAAAGGTTCAAGTAGCTAATGGAGAAATCATTTGGACTGAATTCTTGTGCAAGGACATTGACTATAACATCCAAGGAGTCCCATTTTCTTCAAGCTTCAGAGTGCTCAAACTCCAGGGTTATGATATTATTTTAGGGGCAGATTGGATTTATAATCACAGCCCTGTGCAACTGGATTTAAAAGCCCTCACACTCAAAATACAAAAGGGGACTGAAGAAATCACATTTTATGATGCAAGTTTGCCAAATTCTGCAGAAATTCCACATAGCACAAATCTGCATAAGCTACTGGAAAATTTCATCTGTGGGACCTTCTTGTTAATCAACCCTTGCAGTGAAGACAAGCAAGAACAGCAAAAATTGCCAGCACCAATTACTCAATTATTGGAAAACTATGCTGACATATTCAAAGAGCCCACAGAGTTGCCCCCAAAAAGACAGTGTGACCATGTCATTGCTTTGGAAAAGGATGCTAAAATAGTCAATCAAAGGTGTTACAGGGTACCACACCACCAAAAGAATGTCATGGAAAGATTGGTGGCTGAATTGTTGAAAAATAAATTTATTAGATACAGCAACAACCCTTATTCTTCCCCTGCTATTGTGGTAAAGAAAAAGGACTTTGATTGGAGACTGGTCATAGACTTTAGGAAGGTCAATGTAATAACTATTAAGAACAAATTTCCTATTCCAGTGATTGAAGATTTATTGGATGAACTCAATGGAGCACAGCTATTTTCCAAGATTGACCTGAGAAGTGGCTACCATCAGATAAGGATGAATGAAAATGATATTGATAAAACAGCCTTTAGCACTTATCAGGGCCACTATGAGTATGTGGTTATGCCATTTGGATTAACAAATGCTCCTGCAACATTTCAGCAATTAATGAATACAATCCTTGCCAAATTCTTAAGGAAATTTGTACTGGTGTTTTTTGATGATATTCTTATATACAGCAAGTCACTCAGTGAGCATGCTCATCATCTGGAACTTGTCCTGGAAGCACTCAAACAGAATAAACTATTTGCAAAAAGAAAAAAAATGCTCTTTTGCACAGCAACAAGTAGAATATCTAGGCCACATTATCTCTGGGCAAGGGGTGGCAACAGACCCTAGCAAAATTATTGCTATATTAAATTGGCCTGTCCCAACAAACATCACTGAATTAAGGAGTTTTTTGGGATTAGCTGGCTACTACAGAAGATTTGTGAAGGACTATGGTCTCATTTGCAGGCCATTATTCACTGCACTTAAAAAGGAGGGGTTTGTTTGGGGCAAGGAACAGCAAGATGCTTTCACTACTTTAAAGGAGAAAATGACAACAACTCATGTTTTAGCAATGCCAGATTTTTCCCAACCATTCATCCTGGAGACTGATGCCAGTGGATATGCAATTGGAGCAGTTCTTATGCAAAAGGGCAAGCCCATTTCTTTTCTCAGCAAATCTATTGGACCCAAGGCAGCAGCTTCTTCAACATATGATAAGGAAGCATTGGCCATTTTGGAAGCTATAAAAAAATGGAAACATTATTTCGCAACAAGCTCAGTGATCATCAGAACTGACCAGCAGAGCCTGAAGCATAACCAAGAACAGAAGATAACTGATGGCATCCAACACAAACTCCTCATCAAGTTATTGGGATACAAATATAGTGTGGAATACAAGAAAGGCAGAGAAAATAGAGTGGCTGATGCCTTATCAAGGGTAAAATATAAATTGCATCAAATATTTGCAAGCACTGCCATTCCATTATGGATTCAGCAAGTTACTGACAGTTACAAAGCTGATGAAAAGAGTATGGACATGTGTACTAAGCTCTTATTGGACCCTAAAGCTATTCCAAATTTCACACTCACTAGTGGGGTCCTTAGACACAAGAACAAGATATATATTGGCAGTACAGGAGATCTCAAACAAAAACTCCTTCAATCCATGCACACATCAGAACTGGGAGGCCATTCTGGAGAAAAAGCTACTTATCAGAGGATTAAATTGCTTTTCTCATGGCCTAGCTTAAAATTGGCAGTAAGTGATTTTGTGAAAGCATGCCCAATATTCCAGATAAATAAAGGTGAACACACCAAGTATCCTGGCCTCCTACAACCTCTACCAGTACTTGACTTTGCCTGGTCACACATTTCAATGGATTTTGTGGAAGGCCTCCCAATATCTGAAAATAAGGACATGATTTTGGTTGTGGTTGACAGATTTACTAAATATGCTCATTTTATTTCACTGAAGCATCCAATTACTGTCAACACAGTGGCCAAGGCATTCACTGATAATGTGTTCAAATATCATGGACTTCCTCTGGTAATGGTTACTGACAGAGATAGAATTTTCACAAGTCTACTGTGGTAGAAATTGTTCACAAATCTGGGAGTTCAACTGCATTTTAGTACTGCTTACCATCCACAAACATATGGGCAGACTGAAAGAGTGAATCAGTGCCTAGAAAACTACTTGAGGCACATGGCATTTTTATAGCCCAAGAAATGGCATTCCTGGTTGACAATGGCTGAGTGGTGGTACAACACTAGCTTTCACACTTCCCTCAACATGACTCCATTTCAAGCACTATATGGTAGAGCCCCGCCCCCCTCATTGCTGAGATGCTACTACCAGGAGACCTCTCTGAAGAATCACTTCTCCATGACCAAAACAGAGACCATATTGCAAAACAAATCAAAGACAATTTGCTAAGAGCTCAAGAAAGGATGAAAATGTTTGCTGACAAAAACAGAATTGAAAGATCATTTGAGGTTGGGCACATGGTCTATCTCAAGTTACAGCCTTACAGACACACTTCATTGAGTATTCATAGGTGTTTGAAACTCCATTCAAAGTACTATGGGCCCTTTAAAGTCCTAGCTAAAGTGGGCAACACTTCTTACAAGATATTGCTACCTGAGGGCTGCAAGCTGCACCATACATTCCATGTAAGTCAATTGAAAAAGCATATTGGCCCTAAAGCTGTACCCAATCTAGTCCTTCCATTGTTGGATGATGAAAGCAACATCTTAGTAGCTCCCGAGAAAGTGCTTGACAGGAAATTGGTGCCAAGAGTGCAAGGCGACATCAGTATCCCAGTGGTGCGTTGGCTGGTCAAGTGGTTAAATTTACCAGAAGGAGAAGCAACGTGGGAAGACGCCAGCTTCATTCAGAAGGCCTTTCCTGCATTTACACCTTGAGGACAAGCTGAATCTTCAGAACGGGGGTATTGTCATGCCCTGTTCTTTTTTGAACTTCTGCTATTCTCTGAACCTGGCAAACACTAGCCATTAGAAGCTACAATTCAACTACAACCACTCCTGATGAATCGTGTGGCCACGCTAGCTTGTACCGGTTCACGCCAAAGAAGTACAAGGAGGACCGTCCATCTCCATCCTACGGCTGTAGACGCTCCGGCCATCACTGTTCTTCTTTACAGCTCATGTACTGGGCTACCTGCCCACTTCTTTGTCTGGTTTCGACTTTCCCTTATTTAGCCGCAATCCCTCTAGGGTTTGGGCATCCAGATTGTTCTTGGGGTAAACCCTAGCCGCCTCTATGAGGGTCAGGCCATAATTCTCTCGTAATCGAACCCTATTCGTAGTAATCGATCTCTGAAGTTGCTGTTAGTTGTGTGTTCTGTAATATTCAGTTCGTCAGACAAATTCCCAAGTCTGGGTCTGACACTCCCTTGCATCTCAAATTCCTGAATTTCACATATAGGCCACTACCTTTTTGAACTTCACTGTACCATTCTTTTGGTGCACACAAGCAGTTGTACGGCACAAATATAACTGACGTCCAAAACTTGAAGCACTAAAGCGTGTAACCTGCAAAGAGAAAAACAGAGAAGAGAGAGAGAGACATCGCTGGAATTTTTGGTTGCTTCCATTCGCCATGCGTGTCAGTGTCATAATCGGGCCTGCTGCAATTCACAAGAAGAAGGCACACGGCGGCTTCAAAATCTTGTCTTTGATATGGTTGCTCTGTCCGTGGATATGTCTGAACTTTAGTGTTCATCACTTTCGAATTGCAAGTCACGACTGTGTGAACTGCCACTTCAAGCCACCATGACTGTTCGACAGTAGTTCGAGTGTTCCGTCGGGAAGTCCACTCGTTTATGGCACCCGGGAAGACGATGGCTACTGACGTATGGAAGTTCCAGAGTTGAGAAACGGGAAGTCCACTCGTCTATGGCGCCCGAGAGGACGATGGCTGCTGATGCATGGAAGTATTAGAGTAGACAGATGGGATCATGCGAAGTCCACTCGACTATGGCGCCCGGAAAGATGATGGCTGCTGACGCATGGAAGTTTCAGAGTTGACAGATGGGGGAAGTTTCAGACCCGACGTTCTGCGAGTAGAGCCGCATGGCTGAGGGGGAACTGGGCAGCACATAGCCTCATTCCCTATAGAGTCTAGAGCACACCAGGTGGGGGAGAGATCATACCGGGAAGATGCGACCTTCTGGCCGGCGACGGAGGCAGCTCCAGTACAGGGGATCGGATATCTTAGTGAATGCTCTGGCCTTGGGGATCAGATTGACCGCGGTTTGCTCCAAAGATGGGTGCGGACCTCGAACCAGGTCGATATGGCGGGCGGTGGATGGCTGCTGATGAAAAGGATGGGAAGAGGAAGGGATGGACCTCGGAACAGGTCGATGCGGCCGAAGACGGCATGGATGCGACCTGCGAGACCAAGCATGTACGGTTGGGGGTGGAGAGAAAAAAAAGAAACAGTACGGTGACAGTTACCGTAATATCTGATTTTGTGGGAGGGCAAATCTGTAAAAATCAGGATGGACCGAAAGAAAACTTCCTCTCTTTATTATTAGGTACTAGCAAGCATACCCGTGCGTTGCAACGGGGGAGAAAATCTATGACGTGGAGATGCACAAAGTATGTTTTCCTTAGAACAAACACAATGAAAACATATGGCTTTAATGTGTCCCCGGCATGCTCGACGAATTAGAGGGCGTGATCGTGCACCGCAATCGACATCTCAACCAAATGTTAGTACCGGTATATTGTAGGAATGTTAAACACGAGCAGAATGGCTGGATGTTCGAAATATCTAAAGGCATAATTCTGGTGAAATCAGTCGGAACGATGAGATTCCGGGTTAGTCTATATAACAACGCGAAGGCGCATATGTCGAGCATGGCTAGAATGACGAGATTCCTACAAAGTCGATAACTCAAGATTGCTTATTACTAAGTGAAGTCAGTCGGAGCAATGCGATTCTGGCGAAGTAAGTGAGAAGGCGAAGATGCGGAGTACGGTCGAAACGGGGAGATTCCGACGAAGTCAAAAACTCAAGGTTGCTTATTGCTCTGTAGTTTATAGGTGATACCACATCATAATTGTATGGCAATGTTTCCTAGCTAGACTCCTACAATACGTCAATCAAGCAAATGAATCCACACAATTAGTAAAAAGCAGTATATGCTTCTTTGAATGCACATGCTACAGATAGCTTTAGTTAAAAACAAAATCTAAGTATACACGCTAAGAAGAAAATATGTTATCTTCTAGAGCTTGCATCTGTTAAAGGTACCCTCTAAAACACAATATTGGTCACTAAATCCAGTGCATATGTATACCTGTGTTCAACTTTTTTTTTGGTGACAAGATCCTTAAGCTGTCACCATGATGAGCAACATCAGGGACATAGTCTTCCCGGCATCTACACACACATACAGAGTATAAACAACATGAATGAAGATACTTCCCTAGAATAAATTGTCAAGTATATGGTTCTGATCTTAGTTCCAAGACATGTGCTTATTGTATTCTCAGATATGTGTAACTGATGTTGTTGAGTCACCAATCAAAAGCATGTGCTAGCAGCTTGCATTCTGGGTGGTATGCATTGCTAGCACCTGCAATGGCCCGACATGAACCTTATGTGATAGTACTACAGTAACTCCGCTCAGCTACTTTGAAAGTCCAGTTAACAATCAATTCATTAAGCCAGTAGTGATTTTAGATGAGAGATTCCAAGGCAGAAATGTGTTATTATCTGTACACTTGGTAAGCTGAAAAGGATTCTAAGAATCTATAGCAATTACCATAGTTTTATATGAATAAATTGACACGAACAGATTCTACACCGAAATTGTTACATAAATAAACATCATTATTATCTATCTTAAACCTGATTTTAGGTTCTTGATTTTTCGCATATGTTCTGTACAAGGAAAACATCAAGTAATCACATCCAAAGTTTTACCTTAGGCTTGCTCGATGCGACAACCCCTTTGCAGGTTCAGACTCGATCGCATTAGTAAGCTCAGATTCGTCAGGATGCCCTTGTGTCGTCAATCCATGTTGCAGAACTGAAGGACAGAGTGACATCGCGATCGACCATGAAGGCGTGCACCTTGTCTAGGTCCGCCTCCCAGAGTAGGCGACCGAAGAGGCTGAGCTGGTCGATGTCATCTGGGCTTGCGAGCAGAGCGAGGTCCAGGAAATCCCTCGTTGCTCGTCAGGACTCGGGATGTGCTCTGCCTTGAGCAAGCACACGGAGGTCTATCCGGCGAGTTCGCCATCAAAAGGAAGAGTGGAAGAATCGGAACCAGCTCCGCAGATCGGAAAGCCCGACCTACCATCGAAGCTCCCAGGCCGGCCGCCATGGCCACCAAAAGGGGGAGGAGAAGCTGATCTGGAGAGCGCCTTGGCATCGGAGACGGGGGACCCGAGATGAGCGTTTTGTAGAAGGCAGCTCCTCAGACGAGCATCCGGTTTATCAACACTTGCGCGTCGTTGTTGCTCTCTTCTTGTCTCTGCTTCTTCCGTCGCCCGTCGCGGCTAGATTTCTGGGGCAAAATCCCGCGTCTGCATCTCTGCTATGTTCACTGCCCCGACAGCCATAGGTGTGCTCGCCCGTGGAACACCTTGCACCCTAGAAACAGACACCGGACCGGATACAGCACCCGCGTGTCGCGTGGCTGGCGAGGACGCCGTCGTCGCCTGCCGTGCATCGCGTGGCCGGCGAGGACGCCACCGCCTGTCGCGCGTCGTGTGGACAGCAAGGACGCCGCCATCGCCTGCCGGCACGTCGCGGCCGAATTTTGGGGAGAAAATCCCTCGTCTACATCTCCGCTATGTTCACGTGCCCCGACAGCCATAGGTGCGCTCCCCATGGAAGACTTTGTGCCCTAGCAACAGACACCTGACCAGCTACAGCACCCGCGCATCGCAAAGCTGGCGAGGACGCCGTCGGTGCCTGCCGCGCGTCGTGTGGCCAGTGAGGACACCGCCGCCGCCTGCCGCGCGTTGTGTGGCCTATCTTCTATCCGCCGAGCCGGTCTCGTGTTTCGGAAAACGTATTGGCCGACGTACGAAAACACACTTTGACGGACGAATAAATGGACGAAAAACGGGAGGAATAAACCTTAGTGCTTTTATTATTACTAGCAAAAGTGTCCGTGCGTTGCTACGGGTGCAAAAAAATATATCACGCATTTCTGGTAATATGTCGACAAAGAGTTAACACTCAAGAGTTGTTAAAGGGGTTTGACGCCGAGGACGCCACCGCCTGTCGGCGTCGGACAGCAAGGACGCCGCCATCGCCTGCCGGCACGTCGCGGCCGAATTTTGGGGAGAAAATCCCTCGTCTGCATCTCCGCTATGTTCACGTGCCCCGACAGCCATAGGTGCGCTCCCCATGGAAGACTTTGTGCCCTAGCAACAGACACCTGACCAGCTACAGCACCCGTGCATCGCAAAGCTGGCGAGGACGCCGTCGGTGCCTGCCGCGCGTCGTGTGGCCAGTGAGGACACCGCCGCCGCCTGCCACGTGTTGTGTGGCCTATCTTCTATCCGCCGAGCCGGTCTCGTGTTTCGGAAAACGTATTGGCCGACGTACGAAAACGCACTTTGACGGACGAATAAACGGACGAAAAACGGGAGGAATAAACCTTAGTGCTTTTATTATTACTAGCAAAAGTGTCCGTGCGTTGCTACGGGTGCAAAAAAATATATCACACATTTCTGGTAATATGTCGACAAAGAGTTAACACTCAAGAGTTGTTAAAGGGGTTTGGCGCCGAGGAATTTTCAATTGTAAGAATATTGGAACGATCATCTAGTCCTCTTGACATAAATCATCTACTTATTTAAAAAGCTAATGGAATACTAAATAAGTTACCTGATTTTGTCAAAATAACATAGTAGGATAAGTAAAATATTTCCAATATTTGGAACGCTGTGACCCAAATCTATCCAGCTAATCTTGTTCGTGGATTCAACACCAGGCATTTGTAGCTTAATTTTCTAAGCTGGGTACCCGTTTGTACAAATAAGAGCATGCAAGGTGGTCTAAAAATAATCTAAGAAAATTAAATTTGCTCTAGCATTTACCTCCCCGGTAAGCCCTACCGAGAAAAAAAAATCCCGGTCCTCTGGTTCTTCTCGAGACCACTGCTTCGATAACCTAGTTTCTTACTCTTTAGACTTTCATCATAGCTTAGAATCGTCCTGTACTCCTCTCCCGAGTCCAGCGGCCATCTCCACTGACAGCCCAGCCCCGTCGTCCTATTGCTGACCTTAGACTGCTGAAGTACACGTTGTTTGCCCTGCGTTTCCCTCATGTATCTTCGGCCAGCAACTGTCAAGCTGTGCCCTATTAGTCTTGCCTTTAGGCAGCTTGAATTTTCGTCAACCGCGGGAGTTCTCCGCTGCTCACCCTGCGGCCGCCATGATTGCATCTATGACCAGCGCGCTCGCAGCACGGCTTGGGCTGCCGAATGGGTCACTTCTGCCTGATCTCCACAGCGCTTGGCCTGCCATGCCCTCAAGCTCGTCGGTGATTCCAATGCCTTCCATGGTGTCGTGGAAGACACAATGATGGGAAGGGCCGGAGAGGTATCACACCGATTTGATATGTCGTCTACCTGGTTTTGTTGTCTTGGCACGATTGATCAGAACACATGTGATGTTACGTGCTGGACAGCCTCCGCATCCCAGCGTCTCAGTAGTAAAGTAGCACTCGGAGTGCTCCTTTTTTTTAGCACTCTACCTAAGTTTATGGAACGTCCGGAGGATCCCGTGGCTTCCATCCTCTTGCTTTTACTCGTTCGCGTACGTGGTGCGTCAGGCGTTCAGGCCTACCACGTCCTCTTCTGTGCGTTCCATGGGACGTACGTGGCTTTTTGGGCTGCCTTGCCCAAGCTGACGAAGACGACTTAGCGACGGATTGTACCTTTTTGCCCGGACGACGTACCATGACATAGCATGACATACCATCACGGCAAGTTGGTATAATATAGATAGAGATAGATAGATAGATCTCAATAGGTATAAGTTACCGGTGGCAAGGTGGGTAATTTGTATCAACTTTGAGGGCAATTTTAATAACCTACCAAACCAAACCAAGAAAGCCTTAACGCCTTTATTATTAGGTAGGTATAGATTAGGTATAGGTATTAGGTATTAGGTATAGATAGATATAGATTAGGTAAAGATATACTCCCAAGTTCGATAGTTTGACCTGGTTGAATTAGACCTGTACAGATGAGAGAGCGGCACCCTAGGCCTATTTGGATCGAAGGAATTTTATAGGAATTTTGAAGGATTCTGGTCCATAAGAATTTTTTTTATGAAATGCTTTTGGATTATAGGATTAAGAACATCAAATTACTAAGGAATCCATTTCTATGCCCCTATTTCATAAGAATCTCAATATGAGTTTAAATCTTTTTTTTTTGCTAAGTCTTTTTTTCTGAAACTGTAAATCCAGCCTCTAAATCAGAACGATGCACACGACTTCTATATTAATAAAACTCAATATCCAGTAACCCAAGAATGATATTACAACTCAGCCATCTGCCAATGTTCCCACAAAGATAAGTCATCCATATAGAGACAATATACTACAAATCATTGTAAAACATCTATTATGCAACCATCCACCCCGGCTGAAGATAGCCCGTACGACCATCATCAACCAAGAGCAACCTGCATTCAAACGTCCACGTTGGTTTTCTGGCAGCAGGTAAGACCATATGGATCCAGTATGTAGCTCGATGAACCACCTGCAAAACATGTCCCACCACCAAATTGTTAAAGATAACATCATTTCGGCAATTTCAAATTGGCCAAAGAAAAACACATACACCAATGCATATACTAGCTTTAGTAGATTTATCTACCCCATTCAACCATGTATCAAACATGTTATTAACACTAGTTGGCGGTGTGATGCCAAAAGTAAAGTGGACTAATCTCCATATTTTTCTAGCAAACTCACAATGAACAAATAAATGATCTACCGTCTCCTCGCAATCACATACACACATTTTTTACAGCATGTCCATCTTCGTTTAGCCAAATTATTCTTAGTAAGCAATTCTTTATGAAAAATAAACCACATAAAGATCTTAATCTTTGGTGGTACTTTTAATTTCCATAGATATTTGTGCAGAAAACCAGTATTTCCATTCATAAGTTCCTCATATAAAGATTTAACTGAGAACACTCCCAAGCTCGTCAATTTACATGAAAAAGAATCCTGCCGCTCTGACAACGAGACTGCCATCAGTCTCTCCACCAGATGTAGCCAACCAATCCATATTTTTGCTAAGTCTAATGCACTCATACTCTATCTCTCTCGACTATCTCCTTATTCTTGCAAAGCTCATGCATCATCCAAAGGCATCGTTTCAAAATTGATGTGTTTTAAAATCCTATAGGAATTGATGTACATGACATCTCAATCATGTGTTTTCCCTATTTCTCCGTCTTTAAAATTCTGTAATACAAAGAGGCCTTAAGTGGGCAAACCCCACGGGTACCCACTTAATTATGCTTAGTTGAATTTTAGATGTCAAATCGTCTACGTTTTCATTTTTTAGCACAAATTTTCCATCCATATGATTAGGTGGGCTAAGTGGGCTTACATTCCTCGCACCAGCTGAGCCATGTTACGAGACGACGAGTAGAGTCAATATAGAAAGAATAAGTCTAAATCATAGGTCAGGTCTTTACCTGCCTCGTGTTTGTTAGTTTGTTTGTTAAAACTGAGCATCGTCTTAGTCGATCTCTTAGAGAAAACAATACATTGTACTGTAATATACACCACACAAACACACCACCACACTATGGTTAACATTTGTTTGATTTATATGCATAAATTTGTAAACTCAGTAAAGGAATATGATTTTTTTTCTCAGTCTGGACACATCCATATTTTATTCTTCTACTCGCTTCACAGTTCACATCAACGTACTGGCCTCATCAAACAAATCGGAGCTGGCCATCGATCTCGATTTGCACACATAGGGCGCTTTTGGTATCCTGCAGGTCTAGGACTTGGCTCAGCGACGAAAACGGGCTAGGTCCCAACGAGACTGCCCCGGCGAGGCAAACCAATATCCGAGTCTAACGCCGTTTAGTAGGCTGCATGGTGGTTGGCAGATTCGCACACATACATGGCACGTTGTTTGGTTTGGCGGTTTCCCGCATGGGCTATGAGAGAGGCATGCAACCTGCCCTGAAAACGAAGACATCTTTCTCCGCGTCAAGAAACGGTTCGGCCTGGCCCGACAGAAACTGCAGATTCGGCCGTTCCTAAAATCATACATGAGATGTGCTTTGAGAAACGGTTAAACCACAACATAAGGCCCGCTTTGTTTGGTTTGGTGCAAATGATCTCAAAAAGGTGAAAGGTGATCTTGTTTTTAGTGTCCATGCGAGCCCATCTAACTTTTAACGGCAACCAAACACCCCACATGTGATATGTGTATGCATGGCTTGTCTCTATCTGCTCGGCTACTTGACTTTCTACAAAACGACAAGGTCAACTAGTTAACGTGTACTATTGGCTGAGGAGTGAGGACCAAATGGACCACCACGTACGTATTGACGTTGTACTGTATACTTGCAACTTGGAGAGTTTGACTTGGTTGAATTAGACCCGTACGGATGAGAGAGAGAGAGAGGCACCCAGCTGAGCCATCTTACGACGACGACGAGTAGAGTAGAGTCCGTATAGGAAGAATATAAGTCTGAATCATAGGTCAGGTCTCTACCTGCCTCGTGTTTGTTTGAGTTCAATAATGACCATTCTTTACCATTTCTCTTTATTTACTCTTAATTAATGGGTCAGTGACACACTGAAGCAAAGGGCATGCATGCTGTTGTATACTATTGACCAATTGTAACTTGAGCTGCGTTCACACGCATGACACGCATCCATCCATTTATCCGCGCCGTTGAATGGTATGTTGGATTCATTCCAAGTGACGGTCCATGGGAGCTCTTGCGAGTCACCTGATAGAAGTATTCCACGCGGACGCGCGCAGTTTGCTTGTCTCGGACCGCTTCAGCGGCTAACTTGGGACGACGTCCATGGTTTTGGCTTTGGTTCGTAGCTCCCCATAAATAGAGCCCGTTAGCGGCATCCATGGACAAACAAGCTACGGATCGACCCATAAAGAGACACAGAAACCCACCTCCACCGCTGCAAATCAATGGCGTCGTCTTCGCCTTCCTTCCTGCTCCAGCTCGTGCGGTACGTGTCGTCCCTCCCGACCCATTTCATGCGGGCCACCACGAGAGCGCTCCCGCTCCCGAGGAAAGACGCCGCCGAGGTCACCCGTACCCTCGCCGCCCCGAAGCCGCGCCCGCCAGGCCCGCCGGCGGAAGGCCCAGGCGGTCATGGTGGGATCATCCATGCCGCCTCTACACTCCCGCGCGATCTCATGCGGGCGGCCCCTCGGGGGCAGGGCGCCAGAGGGAACACCCATCCGCCCAAGGCGCCCCAGAAGCCCGGCGCGCCGGCCGAGGGCACCGGGGGCCGCGGGGGGGTCATCCATGCCGCCTCTTCTTGATCGTCCTCAAGTGCATTCATTTTCGGGATGGGATCATAGAACATGGCTGCCTAAATCGAGATTCATTGTTACTGCACGTGCATTTTCTGTTCTGCGTACGCACAGTGCGAGATGTGTATGTGATGCATGTCCAGTGTACGTACGTGAACGCACCTGCTTGAGGTTCCTAGCAAAAACAAGGCTGAATGTCCCTGCTAGTCGCATAATCTGCAGACCTGTCACCACATTTTTTCATCATAGTATACTCAATTGTTCGAATAAGTTATATAGTCCACAGGCGTGTTCGTCTCCGCTGCCCAATTAATTTCCTGCTCCACCCGTTTTCTCTTGAGTAAAATTCGTAAGCTTACTGGCAGAAAAAAAAAGAGAACAAGACATTGAATATGGATTGCAAAATCGTACAAGTTCACCTACGTACTAAAATTCAACATAGGACCCACTGGTAGAAAATAGGCCTACAGTCCCGGTTCGCCAGGCCCATTAATCCCGTCCGGGCAACCGGGACTAGCTACGCGCGACTAAAGGCACCCCCCTATAGTCCCGCCACTTACGGACCGGGACTAAAGGCCCGTCTACGTGGGCGGGTGGCGGAGCCTGGGGTCAGAGGACATTTAGTCCCGGTTAGCCACATGAACCGGGACTAGATTTATTTCGTAATTTTTTTTAATTCATTTGGTTTCTAATTATTTTTCTCACATTTTTTCACTCCCTTTTTTTCACTCCTTTTTTCACTCCCTTTTTTTCACTCCCTTTTTTTTTCACAATTTGTATTATTTGCTTAGTGTCTAACTAAGATTATCTCTAGTCAAATTAGTTACTCATGGTCAAACTTCCCGCTCGATCACCCATCCTCCCACTACTCTAGCACTAGCACGCTTAACTTCCGAGTTTCATCCCGTCCCGAATCCAAGTGTTTCTCACGCATGTATGTGATAGTAGTATCATATCAATCTTATTAACATGTTGGTCGAAGCCACATTTCTTTATTGTTTGAATTTCAAATAAATCTTTTAATAAATAAAAGTAATGATGTAATTAATAATTTTGAATAAATAAATAAACATTAACTTTTAATTTGTATTATTTCTAAAAATACAAATAATATATCCAAAAATTGAGAAAAATAGAACTAATTCATTTTAAAATCTTAAAAATACAAATATTATATCAAAAATGAAGAACAATAATACTAATTCATTTTAAAATCTTAAAATACAAATAATATATCAAAAATTAAGAACAATAATACTAATTCATTTTAAAATATTAAAAATACAAATAATATATCAAAAAATGAAGAAAAATAATACTAATTCATTTTAAAATCTTAAAATGAAAAAATATATCAAAAATAAAGAACAATAATACAAACAATATTCATTACATGCATAGAGTCGATCACACATAACACAAACATAGAGTCGATCACACATAACACAAACATAGAGTCGATCACATTTCATAACATATATATATAGAGTCGATCACAAAAGATATCCATTACATATATATACTACTAATTAGATACCCATTACATGCACATAGATATCGAACGCATGCATACATCATCTATGGCCCCGCCGAGTAGATGCGGAACAACTCGTACGTGACATATGCATCTATGGCCGCATACTTGAGCTTCGTCATGCGCAATGGGGTCTCCTCCCAATAGAAGTGATTCTCCCGGCGGAAATCAGTCTTCATCCTTTTGATAGCCCTGGTGGATGAAGGTGCTTGCCATGACAGCCATCCCGGTCTTTGGCCCGGTCAACTGGATAAGATTCTGAAGATCAATGTAGTGATCTTCAGGTATCATAATACCGATGCGCATCAACTTCACACGGTCTTGCGTGATGTCAACGCTGCAAAAGTCAAACCCCGAGTTGACAAGAAAATCAACAAGGTCCGGGCAATGCTTTGAACTACTGTAACAACAAAAATAGGATATGTGTTAGATATGTTGCAACACCTGTATTCTTCGCATGCAACAAAAAAACTCGAAGATGCATGCAAGATTGTACGTGTGCTATAGCTTCTACCTTGACCATTGGAAGACCAACACCGACTGCTTGAACGCAATCTGGATGACGGCAACATCCTTCTGATTCGCCGTGTACTCCAGATCGAGCCCAAAGAACCGGTGTTCTTCGGGAGCTGCAAAATAGAGATCGACCAAATGACCTAGAGCTTCATGCAGCCTCGCGGAACTGTTGGTGAAGAGCACGTCCAAATCCTTGCCGCATGGTGTGGAACCATTGTATTGCGTCCAAACTTCAGCCATTTGCGTGCGTGTGCTTGGATCGAAAAGAACAGAGAGCGAGAGGAAGAACAGAGAGCGAGAGGAAGAACAGAGAGCGAGCAGTGGAATGGCGCCCTTCTGCCTCGCTCCCGAAATAAAAACCGCCGCGGGGGAGGCGAGAAGCTTGATGTTTAGTCCCGGTTGGCCACGGGCACGGGGAATAAAGGGCCATTGGTCCCGGTTGGCCACGGGAACGGGGAATAAAGGACCAATAGTCCCGGGCGGCCAGGTCAACCGGAATTAATTCCCTCCACGCGCCGCAACGCGCTTCCCAACCCGCGACGTCTGACCTTCTGTCGCGGGTCTCCTCCCGACCCGGGACTAAAGACTCATTAGTCACGGTGCGCGACGCTTGGGGACTGATGCTGGCATACCGAAGGCCTTTTTTCTACCAGTGACCGTTACCGTCATCACCAAGCCAAAACCAGTTGCCACGGTAGGAGCATATCTATAGACCCCTTAAAAAGACGAACACCTTATAATTCTAGTGGATTTAAAGGCCCGGCATATTTTCTCGGTCCGAGCAGAGCCGCAAATCCTCGCCGTCGTCGTATTATCCTCCACCTTCGGTGAGAAAATTTTGGTACGTATCCCTTCACCTCTTTCCCCTACCGCCCCCCTCCCCCCACTCCCCGGCATGTGGCCTCTAACACTAGTGGAAAAAGGCGCACTAGTACCCGTTCCAAAGGGACTCTAGTCCCGATTTGGCAACCATGACAAATCAATCGGGACTAGAGCCCCCCCTCCCCCCCAGTCTCGGATCCTCACGAACTGGTACTAAATGGCCTCCACGTGGCCCCTTAGGGGTCCGCGGGGCTGGACACCTTTAGTCCCGGCTCTTAGCAGGAACCGGTACTAAAGGTAGATTTTTTTTCTTTTCGTTTTTTTAGGGTTTAGGATTTAGGATGGTTTTAGGGGGTATTGAATGGTTTCATGGTACGAGGATCACGTCGATGCGCCAAAAAACGTGTTTTGGTATATATAAATTACCACATGAACATCAAGTTGATGCATAAGATCGCAAATTAAGTACTTCCTCCGTCCCAAATTAGTTGTCATAGGTTTGTCAAAATATGGATGTATCTAGACGAATTTTAGTGTATAGATAAATCCATATTTTGACCAATCCACGACACCTAATTTGGGATGGGGGAAGTAGTTCATGAAGATTGTGTTTTGGAGCATACTATTACAAATTGCTTTGGAGCATAGTGGTTGTAACAGCCCAAGTATGAAAACCTACCATTTAGAATGTTTGATTTCTTGTTTATTAAAGTATTGCATCATGGCATCATGTTTATTTCCCTTGTTGCATTTGTTTCTTTTGTTTTGCATCTGTTATTCTTTGTTTTCACAATGAAAATCAAACAATTTCAACTGCTTTGTTTTCATACTTGTTCTGTTACAACTTTTGGAATAAAAATCACAAATGAAAACAACCAAATTGTTCCATTTTATTCCATGTTGATCACTCATTAAATTGTTGGTTTTAATCAAACAATTAATTCAATCAATTGTTTCCAAATCACCTTCAAAAGATTCAAATACATTTTCCAAACAGCACCCAAATTGAAAATATAAAAATCACCAAAACAATCTAATCTTTTGTTTCCATCTATGCCATGTTTGATCAACAAATAAAATGGTGGTTTTATTTCAAGAAAACAATTCTAAATGGCATTCAATTTCAAATCAAAGCATCAAAAAAGCAACCAAATTGAATTTATGCAAATTATACCACAATCCAAATCAATTGTTTGTAATAAATCAATAGGGTCCAACTACTTAAACCTTTTGTTTTCCATATTTCTATTAATACCCAAATTAACTCAAATTTAAACCATTGTTGTAAACAGCAAAGTATTTGAAAAATGTGTAAAACAAAACTTGTCTTTTGCTTACTGTTGACCCAAACAACTTCCCCTAATTATTTTTCTAACATTTCTATTAACTCAAAATCCTCTTTTCTTCCAAATCCTTTTCTGCAAAAATAAATAAATAAAGCAGAACAAATAATAAAAGAAAACGGCTGGGGGAGAAGCAGACTGGGCCAAGCCCAGCCCGCCACCCCAGCACGCTCACACCCGCACGGCCTGTTGGCCTTTTCTTCAAGCTCCGTACCGCTGACATCAGCACACGCCAGCTCTCATCAACCGAGCTCCACCTGCTACCCTCGATGCCTATATCTACCCCCAACCCCATCAAACCCTAACTCTAGGCCCCTACTCCCCTCTACCCTCGCGCCGCCGCCGATCCCTTCCCCCACCGGCGCC
This sequence comes from Alopecurus myosuroides, assembly GCA_028641055.1. NCBI lineage: Eukaryota > Viridiplantae > Streptophyta > Magnoliopsida > Poales > Poaceae > Alopecurus > Alopecurus myosuroides. The sequence goes on along the minus strand of CM054062.1, from coordinate 88,016,389 downwards.
ATTCTCCCTCCTCTCTGCTAACTTTTTTCCCTCTGCTTCTGAACCCACCTGCACCGCCCCCTAACCGCCGTCAGAGAAACGGCGCCCCGGCCACCACAGGCCTCCTCAGGCCGAGCCACCCCCGGGAATGGAACCTTGGTGGTTCCTTCCACCCCCGCGCTTCCTCGCCGGGCGATGGGAGCCCCCAGGGAGGCCGCGGCGTCGACCTCCCTCTTCTCCACGTCTGCTGCTTCGACGGCGTCTTCGACGCCTGCAGCCATCACCGCCTCCTGCTTCCGCGACCAGCGCAGGTGACCATCCCCTTCCCCTCCTCCTGCTCGCATCGCCACTCACCAGCACCCTGCACCTCAACAACCCATCGCTCGCCGCGGTCCGATGCTGACTCGCCGCCGTGTATTTCCGTAAGAGCACGCACGGGACTTTGGGTTCAGTTCATGCCACACCCAGATTTCACCTCAAGCTGGCTCGCACCCTTTCCCTCGCACGCGCATGGAACCAGCTGCCTCCTGGTCACGCCCGAGTCCGCAGGGCAGGCCGCAGGTCATCCATGTCGTGGCTCTGCTCGAGATCCTGAAACTGAACTTTCGTGTGCAGGTTCAGTCCACGTACCGCGTTCGCTTCATGTTCTGTCAGTATCGTGTACCAACAGCAACTAGCGCATCACCGCAGTGGTCACGGATGCGCGCGCTCCCATCCCAGTTCGCGGGATCGAATCCTAGGTGAGGCAAAGCCTCCACCTTTTATTCTTTTCCGCACACTCACTGCCAGGCCCACCTGTAAGCCACAGCGGCCACGCGCGCGCCACGCTGGCCACAGGCCCACGGGGCAGTGGCGGTGTGTAGAGTTCAGTGCGGTAACAAAACGAATTCCTGCACGTTTCTTTTAAAACAGGCCCTTTAAAATTGCAGTCTAGTCCTCCTAAATTACAGTTTGGCCCTCAATCTTAAATTGTTAATAACTTCTAATCTAAAACTCCAAATAAGACCAGTTAAACATGTTTATTGCTCTAAATAAAATTGTCTATCTAATGGTACCATTTGTTCACTGTTTTGAAATACCAAAATGCAATTTAAATTTGAATTCAAACAAATCAATTGCAATTTGCTAAAATCAATAACTAATTCATTATTTATCCAATAAATGCAAATAAAATATGTTTTCCATACCATTTTGAATAACCTATTCAAATATAAATTTTATTTCCTGGTTTGAATAATTTAAATTGCCTAAATAAATTAATACTTGTTTAATCCAATTAAAATTGCTAAAATCATAACTTGCTCAAAATAAAATATTTTTGAACATGCAAAATATGTTTTCAACCCACCAAAGTGTGGACTTTGCAAATGTGAATTTGAAATTATGTTTTGACTAAATAAAATTCAATTAATATTCAAACTTGTTTTAAATTCAATTTAAACTTGTTTAATATTGTTTAATTCATAATTAAATTATCCTAATTCCAATTTCAATAATTGAAACATGTAACCCAACTAAAATTTGATGTTCTTTTCAAATATAAACTTTGTTACTTGTTTTGAACACTTTAACTTGATGAAAACAACAATTACTTGTGTAACATCATTAAGTAACCAAAATTTCCCAACTTAATAACTAAATTCTTAACTTGTTATTTGTCATTCCAATTGCATCTAATGTTGTCTACTTCTTGTTATCATCATGCATGCATCATGCTAACAACTTCCACATGATAATTAAATTGTAGATCATTTGTTTCCATTTAATTCATGGACTCTTGCCATATGCAATCCAATTGCATATGGGTCCATTTAAATTGTGTTACCATGTTAGCAAGTTTATTTTGATGCAACCATTAACTTGACATGCATCATCCCATGATTGTGCACTATGCCATGATATTGATTGTCTACCTTTTCTGCATTGTCTGTTTGCTTCTTCTCGGATACACGACGACGTTGAGACCGACGATACTTACGACATCCCTTCTAAGGAGTTAGCTCAGTACCATGCTACTGGGTTTGCAGGCAAGTTATCACTCACATGAACCACTGTGTTCCTTTCAACATTGACTACCGATACTTTCCGTTGTTCTTTCCTGCTAAGCCATAGTAGTAGTTGTTTCTGTTACGAACCCATCACTTGAATCCCTTAACCTTGATATTGCCTCACCTCCACTCCTATCACCCCTTTGATTGAGCCAGTGTCTTACTAGCATGCTTAGGTTGTTTTGCTCGAGTCTGTTACCCGTTACTTTCTGTTACTATTTCTATTACGTTCTGGGGGTTCGATGTTTAATCAATCAATCATGCTAATGTTATTGTTAATAATAATTTGATGATAAGGCACCGGCAGGAGGCCCTGTGTGGTTTTGAGGCCTGCTAGTGTCGACCCTAATAGGAAAAGGGTCTTGTCTACTGATCCATGATGAGCGCACTAACCGCATGTGGGAAGCGAGTATGGGCGCCCCCCTCAATTTGATTTGATTCGCATCTCGTCCAAATCGCCTCATTTAGTTCGTGTGTTCTATTTGCCGCATGCATGTTTTTGCAAGCCCAGGCCAGGGTGGAACTTTCGTAGTCGGCATATAGGGGGACACGTTCTTAGAGTGCTATGAGGGTCCATTTTCTTCTGGGCTCGATTAGCCGTGCGCCCAAGGTTCTTTGGGCTTGATGCGGAGAAGAGTTGAGTTGTGTTGAGTGCCCCGCTTGGTGGAAGGGCCTTTCCATCTGGCGGGTTATTCATGCGTGTACGGCCAAATTGGTGCAACCCTGCAGGGATAATCTTCTCGAGAAGCCGTGTTTTCCGCGGTTATGGATTACTTGGTGAAAGTACTGGCTAACAAGTACTCAGGACAACTTAAACCTAATGATTAACAACTTTACACCCAATGATTAACAACTTGACTAGTAATAGGCTTATTGACACAATAATCTGAACCATCATTATTTCAACTGTGTGAGTTATCCTCGGATTGCTTCTTTGGATAAGGGGCGAGATCCAGGATGGGTTTGTTTGAAGTTATCTTTCAGTTGGTTACAATACTCGATCTTATCCCCTTTCTGTTGGTTGGAAGTTGTAGTTCTCTGTAGTTGGTTAGCGTAGCCAGTTGCAGCATCTTTTATATCCCCTTTCTTCCGTTGAACCCAAGGCATCTGTGCTTGGTGTTGACGGGCTACACTTTGGTGAACTGTGAGTCTTGCTTGCCAGTACGTTGTTGTACTAACCCCTTTGGGGCTGTGGTTTACGCAGACGACGTTTCCGAGGATCTCCATGGTGGCTACTACGTGGAGTATGGCGAGACTGCTGACGAGTAGATAGCGGACCCGGGCAGGATCCGAGACTTCGTGGATGGGCTCCGTCTTTTCGTTTCCGGCTTCTTAGGCCTATTTGGTTCTTGTCTATACTCAGACATGTTGAATGCTTCCGCTGTGATGTAATGATGTATTGTTGGGGCATGTGCCCTCTGAATGATTGTATTTGCTATCTCTGCTCTAATGAGAGCCATTTGCAACTTATTTCAATCTTTTGTGTCGTAGAGATCTGTTGTGATATCAGTTGTTTAACGCCGTTGACGTACCATGTGTGTATGTTTTGAAGTACGTCAACGGAAGTGTCCTGATTTCTATGGGATAGTTTACGTCGACGCTGAACAGATAGGGGTTGGTTGTCACACATACGTGTGTTGGCCTACTCGTAAGAGGACGCGGGTGCCGGTAAGCCCCGTAATCCAATCTACTACTGTTCAACGGAACGGCGAGTATCCTCTAGAAGTCCGGGTGCGACAGTGGTACTCTCCAAGGCAGACTATTACATGTAGATCACTATTACATGGAGGCATACTATTGCATTGCAGCATAATGGTACTCTCCAGAATTAGGTATGACCTCCGCAAGGAAAAATCCTGCCAATTCCTCGCAAATTGTTTTGAAGCGCTCCTTTATTGGGAGCGCGTCCCGCTTTCTTGCCAAATTTAAAAGAATGAGATCAAAATAAATGAGTTATGTGTGTATATATCAAATCATAATAAAACAATTATGACTGAAACTCAGCATAATTGATGGTAACAAAAAAATTGTGAATAATGTTTACGTACTCGTTGACCCTGATGTGAATGTACTCGCAAACGTAGTACCCACATGGATCAGTCCCATGTGGCCGTTTCACGCAAGGCTGTACAAGAATGAAATTCAATCAAACAATAATAAAGTATGATAATGGTGTGTGGATCTAGGTAGTACTAATTACTTCGGTCAAACGCCATGTTAACTTCGGTTTTCATCCACCGGACGGATCTTCCTCGATGAACGATTGCTAGACGTTGCCCGACAAATCAAATGAACAAAAGAGTTATTAATTAGTTGATATCGGGAAATGAACGAAATAGGAGATAAGAATTGAAATTTTATTTTGAGCATATCAAAACAAGACTTGTATTCTTTAGGTTCTCTCCTTGATGAGTCAAGGACTTCAACTTCTCCATCGTGAATTTCAATGACGAGAAGAATAAAGTGGAACCCGCACATGTTTATATATGCAGTGTCATAGATAACTCATCAGTTAAAAATTTAACATCTAGTGAGCAAAATAGAATGTGTAGAAGACAGTAACACTCACTTGAAGTTGTAAGGCAAAAGTATTTATTTTTTATCACGTTGTCGCTTCAAAAATCTTAGCAAAGTCTCCGGCGTATCCTTGTTATGAATGAGATTTTCTATGGTGACTTCATGAATTTTATCCGGGTCAATGAACCCAAAGTCCGTGTTTTCATCCCTTTTGCATTCAAGCATCTTCAATCTGCATAATATAGCGCACAAAAGATTATATTGAGGATAATTGCAGACACAATGAACGACCTGAGCTAATAACAAAGACTTAAAGTACAGACTTACAGACAATAGCATCTGATGATAGATTTGTCAAGGGTCTGGAGATTGCATAACTGGAAAAGTTCGGGAAAATCAACGACCACAACGTATTCTTGGAAGTAGTGCTCTTCCTGAACTCCCACCATGATACAATCGGTCCCTACCTTTACGACTTTCTTGTATCAGATATGCAAATTATGCATTTTTGTTGATAGTGACCTGACGTTCTCGACCAAATTTTCCCCGGCAACATATTTATATGCTAGATCAGTGGAAGGCTAAAAGATTGTCGAACCTATGTGTTGTTGAGAACCTTGAGCGGCCTTGTCATCAAACACCTTGAGCGGGGGGGGGCGTCTAAACGTCTTGTTCTCCGAGCTGGGAAATTTGTTTCCCTTTTTTCCCTCTTCCATCTTATCGTCATATGACCTTTAATGAGGACATCCATAGTACATTGCCACTTAAACAAGATGAAGTAAGACTTGGACCTATGACAAGATCAAGGACCAAGCTACTAGAACAACAGGTGAATTAACTCCTTATTGATTATGCTATTTGTGATTATGAGAACTTTATACTACCTAAGTCTATGCAGTTATGTATGATTAGGTTTATTCATAACACACACATGATGGAGGAAAACAATCAAGAGGAGTTGGAAAACAAATGTACAAGTGGTGAAAAAAAAGGAGTCATGATGAAAACAAGACTAGAAGATGGTGAAAACAAGATGATCATGGTGAAAACAAGTGTCCAAGATGGTGAAAACAAATAATAACAATTTTTATTCCTATGAAAACAATTGTTATTCATGATGACAAGGGGATGGCGCCTCCAACAAGTCAAATGCGCCCATAGAAAATCCTATTCGAAATAGGTATGGTTTGTATACCATAATTGGCCGAATCCTTTAATGGTGGATCGGTTTGTATCTCTCTTAGAGTCCTAGTAGGAGTCCTAGTCCAAGAAGGATTGGTGCTTGCGCAAGGAACCCCTTTGTGGCTGCACCCCTCCCTCTTATATACTCCCCTCCTGCGAGTTGTGGATTTTAGCACAAGTTTAAACCAAAATAGAAAACCCTAGCCTCTAGTTTGTATTGCTGCTAAGCATACTACTTGAAGTTTACCCTTGCAAAGTTGCGTGATATCTTGTTATTCCATCTAAGAATAGGGGGATACAGGACCACTTGTGATCTTTGATTATTTGTGCAAGAGTGTGTAGTTGAGAATATCCAAAGAGCTTGATTGTTGTTGCATCTGGCAATAGGGGTCTGCTAAGTGAGAGGTCTTAGTGTAGCACTAGTTATCAAATTATCAGAAAATCCACAAAAAGAGAGAGAAGCTAATTGAGAAGATTGGGCCACCCCATATCATCTTGGTATCAGATTCTCAGGTTTACTCGATGAGCAAATATATCTTTAGTTTAGTTGTTTTTATTTCATATCCAGAAAAAGCCAAAAATATTAGGGTTAGATTTTGCCAGAGCCTAGATCAACACCAATTTGTATCTACATAGTTGCTGATTTTTGTTGATTTGTGTTTCGGTTTTTATGTTTTTAGTTTTCATCTATTAGGGTTCATATAGTTTCTTTTGTTTCTATACCGAAAATCCCCACCAAAAATAGTGTGTTGCGAGTTGCTTTTTGTTTTCCTCAGATTAGGTTTGATTTTTACCATGGTCCTTGAGCCCTAAAAACTCTCCCGTGGATCTCCTAGTTTGTATCTCCAAGTTGCACTCGAGTTCCTAGCTGAAATCGGATTGCAATCCGTTTCCTACCGTGGCAGCAAAACCCGTCGTTCCCTACCGTGGCCGCTCTCCTAGCTGTGATCGGATTCGCTGCCGTGGAGCCAAAACTCGCGCAAAACTCTGCCGCCGCTGCCGTACGCTCCTAGTCCAACTCGGACTCCACCGCGCCCATACAAATTCCCAGCGAGCGCCTACCCGCAGTCAACCCGCACCACATCCACGCAGCACCACCCGCAAACACCTGTGTGCTGCCGTGAGGAGCTCTGCCGTGAGCCTTTTTCAGCCCAAAACGCTGCCGTACGGCGCAAAATTGCCATTTTCTCTGCCGTGAGCTGAAAACTCTGCCGTGAGCTCAATTTTCATCCGTTTTATTTAGTTTTTTTTTTTTGTTTTACTCCTTGTTATCTCTAGGTTTCTGATCTGATCTTTGATAAACCCTAGCTAAAGCCATTTTACAGCCATATTTAGGTACCAAAAGCCAAAGACTAGCTGTTTTGTTGCTCTAACAGGCTGCTCAATTTGATCAATTTTATGTCCACCTTTTTGTTTTCCATCATATTGTTGCTCCTAGTTGATTCAAAGGCCATTGAAAAAATCAAAAAAATAGAGAAAAAGGAAAAAGTATAAAAAAATAGAAAGAAAGAAAAATCAAAAGAGGTCGTGCTATACTATCACTAGTGGAAGCTTATCAGATTGGATATTTTGTGGACAATTGAGCAATCTTGTGCCTGTTTTCATTGAGTATTTGCTAGTGCTTGCAATATCTCTACCATATAATTGCTAAGCCACATTTGTCTCCAAGTGTGAGTGTGTTTCCTTTAGTATTTTTTATCACATTAAGCAGTACATTGGAGTTGTTATTTTGGTGTTGTTAGGAATCCCAACCAAGCCCCACCAAAAACCCTGTTTGCATTGTGATACTTGATAGCTCGGTTATTCTATTCTCACACCAAAGCACATTATTCATTGCTCCTTGTTGGTAAGTTGATCCTTTTCACTCTTGGAACATTAAGTGAAGCCATCTTTGCTTGGTTTTGAGTGATTTGTGAGAGGCACCACAAACCCATTGATTATTTTGTTACTAACAAGTTAATCATGAGTTCTTCTAGCGATGTTGATGTGCATGCAAATAAGAAACCCGAGGACTTGGTGCAATGGAATTATTATGAAGCACTAAGAGATACTATGTACAACAAAATTTCTCATGAAGTTGACACGACTGATGAAGAGTTGAGAAAGGAGATGACTACTCTTGATTTGAGGATAGATGCTTGTGCATCACAAGAATCTGTCAATAATATTCAAGACACTTTGAGGACTTTGACACAACAAATGACAAATCTATCAACTCTAGTGGAACAACTACAACAAAGACTTCAAGCTATTGCTCCAATTGATGATGGGAGAGGAAATATCAATGGAGGCCGTGGAGGATTGGCAAGAAGAGTACCATCGGAAAATAATAGAGAGGATGATGGATTGGGAAAACCAAAATTTTCTATCCCTAGTCTTGCTTGTGATTCTGAAGATGTGGAAGAGTACTTGACGTGAGAGCTAAAAATTGAGAAATTATGGAGACTCCATGAGTATCCCGAGGATAGGAAAGTGAAACTTGCATCTTCTTCATTTGATGGCTATGCTCTCTTATGGTGGGATGGCATTACAAGATTGAGACAAGAAAATGAAGAAGAAGAGGTGAACACATGGAGAGAGATGAAACAATTGCTAAGGGATAGATTTGTTCCCAAGAATTATATTAGAACTCTCTATGACAAGTTACAACAATTGAAGCAAGGCTCAAAAACAGTTGATGCTTATTACAAGGAGATGGAATTAATCATTCAAAGGGCTCGGGTTAGAGAAGAACCTGGACAAACTATGCAAAGATTTTTGAGTGGATTGCAATTCAAAATTAGAAGCATTGTGAGGCATGTCCAATATGCCAATATGAGTGAATTATTGCATCAATCAAGGGAGGCCGAGAAGAGGTTGAATGAGGAGCTACAAGTGAGTGCTAGGAGGACTTTTCCTCCACAAAAATCAAATTTTTCATCACCTACACCTCCAATTGCTGCAACCCGTGGGAATACTAGTGCCAAACCCGAGACAAATACAACAAGTTCAAAGAAAACAACATCATCTACTTCGGGTTCTAGTGGTGCTACATCTCCTCCAAGAAATAGAGATATCACATGTCATACTTGTGGAGGTAAAGGTCATTTTAAGAGGGATTGCCCAAACAAGAAGGTTATGTTTCTTAATACTAATGATGAGTGTGAGACTGGAGATGATGCTGATCCTAATGAGGAGGATACATATGATGATGATGATGGTCCTATTGATGCTTTTGCTACAAATTATCCAACCATTGTTTGCACACAAGCTTTGAGTACTGTTCCTAGTGATGAGAGTCAAAGATGCAATCTATTTCAAACCAAAGCAATTGTTGGTCCTCAAATGGCTTGCAAGGTGATTATTGATGGAGGGAGTTGCAGAAATTTAGCAAGCAAGGATTTATGTGCAAAGCTAAGATTGAGATATATTCTACATCCACATCCATACTATATTCAATGGCTCAATGACAAGGAGGAAATAAGAGTGTGCCAAATTGTGAGAGTGGAGTTCCAAATTGGACCATACAAGGATACAATTGAGTGTGATGTGGTTCCCATGTCGGTTTTGCCATCTATTGCTTGGAAGGCCATGACAATTTGATAGAAAAGTTATACACAATGGGAGAGAAAACACATATCAATTGAATTGGAATAATAAGGAATCATATTGAGGCCTATGACACCCCAACAAATAGTGAATGAATCAAGACAGAAAGTTGAAGTGAATCTTGAGAAGGAGAGTGAGAGAGAAAATAAGAGTGAAAACACAACTTCTGTGGGTGAAAACAAGCCTAGGCCGAGTGGAAAAAATAAGGGAGTGAGCCTTTTTACAATGTTAGCCACCAAAGAGGACTTGAGAGAGTTTGAGGATGATCCTAGCCTACTACCTATAGTGCTCATGCACAAGGGGGAAATTTTAGTTTCTAATGACATGACTCCTCTTTCTATTGGTGTTTCTAATGTTTTGTAGGAATTTGATGATGTTTTTTCAGAAGAGGTGCCCTCGGGTTTGCCACCATTGAGGGGTATTGAGCACCAAATTGATTTGATTCCTAGATCATCATTGCCAAACCGAGATCCCTATAGGACAAATCCCCAAGAAACAAAGGAAATTCAGAAACAAGTACAAGAGCTTCTTGATAAAGGTTATATTCTAATAAGCCTATCCCCTTGTGTTGTTCCTGTGATTTTAGTCCCTAAAAAAGATGGTACATGGCGCATGTGTGTAGATTGTAGAGCAATTAACAATATCACTATTCGTTATCGTCATCCTATACCACGTTTGGAGGACATGTTAGATGAATTAAGTGGTAGTGTTGTTTTCTCTAAAATTGATTTGCGTAGTAGTTATCATCAAATTAGGATGAAAGAGGGGGATGACTGGAAAACAGCCTTTAAAACAAAATTTGGTTTATATGAGTGGTTAGTAACGCCTTTTGGATTAATAAATGCACCTAGTACTTTCATGAGATTAATGAACCATGTTTTGATAGATTTTATTGGCAAATTTGTGGTTTTTTATTTTGATGATATTCTCATATATAGCCACAATGAACATGAACACATTGATCATATTAGACAAGTCTTGCATGTGCTAAGAGAAAATAAATTGTATGGAAATTTAGAGAAGTGCACTTTTTGCAAAGATAAGGTCATATTTCTTGGATATGTTGTTTCTAAACATGGGATAGAAGTGGATGAATCTAAAATTGAAGCAATTAAAAATTGGCCAATTTCCATGAATGTGAGTCAAGTAAGAAGTTTTAATGGACTAGCTGGATTTTATAGAAGATTTGTGAAAGATTTTAGTACTATTGCTTCCCCTTTAAATGATTTGACTAAGAAAGATGTAAATTTCGAGTGGGGGGGGGGGGTTGCTCAAGATATTGCTATTGATACTTTGAAAAAATAAGTTGATTTCGTCCCCATTATTAATGCTACCAAATTTTAGTAAACAATTTGAGATTGAATGTGATGCTAGTGGCATAGGTATTGGAGGTGTATTAATGCAAGAAAAGAAACCAATTGCTTATTTTTCTACAAAATTACATGGAGCACAATTGAATTATTCTGTCTATGATAAAGAATTGTATGCACTTGTTAGAGTTCTTGAGGTTTGGAAACATTATTTGTGGCCAAAGGAATTTATTATGCATTCTGATCATGAGGCATTGGAATTTTTAAAGAATCAATCCAATATTAATAAAAGACATGCTAAATGGGTAGAATTTATTGAATCTTTCACATACATTATAAAACACAAGAAAGGATTATATAATGTGGTAGCTGATGCTTTGTCTAGAAAAAATATGCTACTAAATAAATTGGATGTGCAAGTTTCGGGTTTAGAGGAATTAAAGCCACTATATGCTCAAGATAAAGAATTTTCTACACCCTATACTAAATGTTCTAATGTGAAGGCTTGGGATAAATATCATATACATGATGGATTTATGTTTAGAGCTAACAAACTATGTATTCCCGAGTGTTCTTTGCGTTTGATGTTATTGCAGGAATCTCATAGTGGTGGATTGATGGGTCACTTTGGACGTGAGAAAACATTTATTATGTTGGCTGAAAATTTCTATTGGGAACATATGAGGAGAGATGTGTATAGATCTGTGCAAAGGTGCATCACATGCAATAAAGCCAAGTCCAAATTGAAGCCCCATGGATTATATACTCCATTGCCTACACCAACAACACCATGGGAAGATATAAGTATGGATTTTGTGTTAGGCTTGCCAAGGACAAAGATGGGACATGACTCAATTTTTGTGGTAGTGGACAGATTTTCCAAGATGTCACACTTCATTGCTTGCCACAAAAGTGATGATGCTTCCCACATTGCTAGACTCTTTTTCAAGGAGATAGTGAGACTACATGGAGTACCAAGGACAATTGTTTCAGATAGAGATGTGAAATTCATGAGTTACTTTTGGAAAACACTATGGGGGAAGCTTGGAACAAAATTGCTATTTTCTAGAACATGTCATCCCCAAACAGATGGACAAACCGAGGTGGTGAATAGAACTTTGTCCACATTATTGAGAGCTATGATCAAGAAGAATTTGAAGGAGTGTGAAGATTGTTTGCCACATGTGGAGTTTGCCTATAATAAAGCTGTGCATTCAACTACTCAACTATGTCCTTTTGAGGTGGTTTATGGATTCAAGCCTACTACACCACTTTCTTTATTATCACTTCCTATTCAAGAGAGAATTAACATGGATGCATAAAAAAGAGATGATTTTGTGAAGAAGATACATGAGAAAACAATCGATGCCATAGAGAAGAAAGGGAAGGATATTGCTCAAAGGAGAAATAAGAAGAGAAAGGAGGTTATTTTTTAAGAGGGAGATTTGGTATGGGTACACTTTTGAAAGGATAGGTTCCCTAAGCTAAGGAAATCAAAATTATTGCCTCGAGGTTCTGGTCCTTACAAAGTGATTGCAAAAATAAATGATAATGCTTACAAGATAGATCTTCCAATTGATGAATTTGGAGTGAGTAATTCCTTCAATGTTTCAGATTTGACACCATATCATGGAGAGAATATTGATGTGGACATCAAGGCTTTTCAAGAGGGGGAGGATGATGAGGACATCCCTAGTACATTTCCACTTAAACAAGATGAAGTAAGACTTGGACCTACGACAAGATCAAGGACCAAGCTACTAGAACAACAGGTGAATTCACTCCTTATTGATTATGCTATTTGTGACTATGAGAACTTTATACTACCTAAGTCTATGCATTTATGTATGATTAGGTTTATTGATAACACACACATGATGGAGGAAAACAATCAAGAGGAGTTGGAAAACAAATGTACAAGTGGTGAAAACAAAGGAGCCATGATGAAAACAAGACTAGACGATGGTGAAAACAAGTGTCCAAGATGGTGAAAACAAATAATAACAATTGTTATTCCTATGAAAACAATTGTTATTCATGATGACAAGGGGATGGCGCCTCCAATAAGTCAAATGCGCCCATAGAAAATCCTATTCGAAATAGGTATGGTTTGTATACCATAATTGGCCGAATCCGTTAATGGTGGATCGTTTTGTATCTCTCTTAGAGTCCTAGTAGGAGTCCTAGTCCAAGAAGGATTGGTTCTTGCGCAAGGAACCCCTTTGTGGTCGCACCCCTCCCTCTTATATACTCTCCTCCTGCAAGTTGTGGAGTTTAGAACAAGTTTAAACCAAAATACAAAACGCTAGCCTCTAGTTTGTATTGCTGATAAGCATACTACTTGAAGTTTACCTTTGCAAAGTCGCGTGATATCTTGTTATTTCATCTGGGAATAGGGGGATACAGGACCACTTGTGATCTTTGATTACTTGTGCAAGAGTGTGTAGTTGAGAATATACAAAGAGCTTGATTGTTGTTACATCTGGCTACAGGGGTCTTCTAACTGAGAGGTCTCAGTGTAGCACTAGTTATCCAATTATAAGAAAATCCACAAAAAGAGAGAGAAGCTCATTGAGAAGATTGGGCCACCCCATATCAACCTTCCAATAGAACGCCTATAGTCTGATGACGGTGATGGTACAAGGTCATGTAGATTCTCAATGGTACGAGCAATGAGCACCAGATCTAGTGTCTTCACAAATGGTATCTCAGGCACTTCCGGTGCAAAATGGGCATCCAGCTTGGCCCTAACGACGACGGCGTTTTCCTCGTCAGTTTTTTCCCAAGGCAACTTCTTAATAGGCGGCGGTGTTTTCTCCTTTCTATTTTTCTTCCTAACCGTCGAACCGGTCCGCTTAACAGGCACTTCCTCACGCGGCGGAGATCGAGATGGACTCGCGCTGGGGTCCCTCTCAAATAGGTGTGGACTTTGCTGCTGAGGTGGACTGCTACAAGGAGGAGTGGGTGGCCTTCGCAAGGGGCCTGGAAAGATGATGTATTTCTTGTTCCATAGGGAGAAACCATGCTTGACATCTCCCAGTGTCTTCTCCTCGTCACCTTCAGGAATCTCAAGCTCCATTGCCTCAAACCCCGTCACAGTTTCATCCACCCCGACACGAGCATAGCCGGGTGGAACGATAGAATGATGGTAGCTTGCTCCAGGTTCATTTGGGTAAGCATAGCCGACCGCCACCTTCAAGTATATGTTCCTCATTGACATATGAAGTTCACAATCTGCCTTCTCCGTGACATAATGTATGGGGTAGCTAGCCGCCGGCGGTGCGAATGCAGATGCTTCTAGCTGCGTGGAACCCATGCTGCTTTTTTTGCTGAGATGGGGAGGCATCGTCTTGAGGATCTTGTAGCTGCTGCTGCTGAGATGCCCTATGCTGACTAATTGAGTCTATTTGCTGCTGCTGCCGCTGCACCAGACGTTCCAGTTCTCATAACCGGTCTAACTCCTGCTTCTTCTTTCTCCCACAGCTTCTATAACTGTCAGCACACTCCGGAAACGCTTCCTTAAAGGTGAAACCGCTTCCAAAGGCTCGTACTTGTCCAATGTGTTCAATATTTCCCATGGTGAGTGCCAGCTCGTCCTTCTCTCTCTCGGGATGGTACTCTCCTGTCTAACTCTATCTATTGCATCTATAAGCAGCAGGGTGATTGTTGCAATTTTTCCTTCCATTTTCCCTATGCAACAATCTGCCATGTCTATGGGTCCAACCCTACCCCATGCGCGAACAACCAGAACTTGGACCTCTAGGGCCAGTCCACTATCTGTGGAATGATCCCTCGAGTAATCAGTCTTCCTTCAAAGGCTTTCCACTTTGGAATGGCAGTCTTGTAGCCACCTGTCCCCAAGCTGTGGTGATATTGCTTCTTCCCGGCATTTTTCTTATTTATGGCTGATCGTGGGACACAACGGTAGCCGATTTCTTATAAGCCTTAAATGCGGGCCAGTCATGTTTTATCTTCTCTAATCTTCGACTGAAATCTGGATCTTCGTCTTTATATTTTTGCCATAATTTTTTCGTCCAGCTCGAATTGTGTGGTCATCTTCTTAAGAGGCCATTGCTTGACTTTCTCCTTCTTGGCTTCCGTGAAATTTCCCGGTAGGTTTAAGTATGTCATAAGAGTATCCCAAAGCAAAAAAAATTGTATGTTCATGAACATAACTAGCTCCATCATTCTCGTCCTTTGGGTTATACCATTCTGCAATGCTGATCGGTAGCATGTCCCTAACAATAACTCCAGCTTGACTTATAAATTCACGACAGTTCTCTTTGGGTTCCAACGGTTTGCTGTTATCCTTAACTGTGTAGATGGGTAACCTGCCCTCGCCCGACATCCTTTTCATCGTGCCTCGAGGGTCTTGCTTTCTAGCAGATTTTCTCGATGATCCGTAAGGCTAAAATAAAAATGATTCTTTAATAAGTGCAATACAAATAAATCAATGCATCTACTGATCAACAAAGTCTTAATATATACATATACACCTCACCGGAGTTTATTAAAGGCACTTCTTCGCCTCTTCTTTCTTCACACTCAAGTCCCTCACCGGAGTCGTTAAGAAATTGTGAGCTTAAATCATCGTCTTCTCCATCGGATAACGTTCCATGGGCCTTCTCATATATGATTTGTTGCATTCGGTCTTCATTCTCCTTGTCTCTGATGAAGGGGGCACTGATGCGTCTCAAACGTATATATAATTTCTGATGTTCCATGTTGTTTTCATGACAATTTCTTCATATTTTCTATACGCTTTACATCATTTTTATGGATTTCCTAGGACTAACCTATTAACAAGATGCCACAAAGCCAGTTCCTGTTTTTCTGTTGTTTTTTCAGAAAAGTCGTTTTGGAAATATTCCGAGAATTGGAGGAAACAAAATCCCAAGGTCTTGTTCAGCATAGATATGCATCCTTTTGTGCTTTTTAAATCAAACGTTGAAAATGCATCAAACTCTTGAGCCCCAGCTTTCCAACTTGCTAACCATTTTCACGGTTGTATTTCTCGCGGCTGCAGCGAGATCTGCATGACTATGGACCACATTTTAATTTGTTACGATGAAACCTTGTTTGGTGTATGTTCTTTCTGCATAGATGATGCCATGTGTAGATGAAGCCGGCGGGACAATAATATGCTAAATATTGGCTTTGATAGATATACGTGCCAAAGATGTTGCCCGTTGCGATCAATAGCAAGTGCTACACATAAAAGTCGATAAAACTGACCCAATGTAAAAACTTTAGACCAAAATAAACTGGTTTTGATTTTTTTTAATCTAATCCTTTTGTCGGTTTATTTAATTCTTGACTTCCTAGTTTAGGTCAGTTTCATCGATTTTCAGAATTTACGTCAAAATTTGCTTTGGAAAGTATTTAATGAAAAAATTAAATTTAGAAACATGCCTTAATTTTTTCCATCATACCCCGACCAACAAAAGAGAATAGTATTGCATCTGTCACAATAAAAGTGGCTCCACGTTTTGGTGTTTTAAATTTGACCAATAATATTTATGTCATTTGTCATAAGAAATTCTGTTGAGATACCAATTCGATGGTATGATTTAGATCACATATAATTTAAATTTTATAAGTCAAACTAATGGTCATATTTATATTTGAAAAATATGTCATAACTAAGTGGAGACAGAGGGGTAGGAGAAAATAATCAACCAAGTCACCCCGCGATTCCTCACATATACCCAAACTACCAGTGGGCCGGCCTGTTAGTACGCGTGTCTGGCCCACCACATGGCTAAACGGGAATCGAGGCCAGCCCCACGTCCCGGGAGGCCCTTTACATCGCCTGTAGCGAACTGTGATGCTCACTCGCCTACGTGACCACGTCGTACGCGTTAGATGAGCCGGACGCCGGGCCCAGCAATGCGATCACCTACACATATTGAGCGCCCAGCATAAGCTCGCGTTTCTTTTTTTCCTTCAGTTTTTTAATATTTTTGTTTGTTCATTTTTATCTGTTCCTAGAAATTGTTTTCGAAAATGAATAAATTTTAAATCGCAACAATTTCTGAAAGTAAAAAAAGTTTCAAATGGCAAAAACTTTTGAATAAATGGTGAACAATTTTTTAAAATCAACTAATTTTGAAAATGGTGAACAATGTTTGAAAATGAACAAAAATTGAAAATGGTGAGCAATTTTTGAAAATATAATTTTTTTGAAAGTGGTGAAGAATTTTCGAAAATGAACGAATTTTTTCTAAAAGCGGTGAACAATTTTTGAAAATAAAAGAATTTTGAAAATGAAAAAAGTGTGAAAATGGTGAACAATTTTTGAAACGATTTTTTAAATGGTTCATATTTCAAAATGTTAAGACTTACAAAAGTGAGAAAAAAAGAAAAACTAAAAATGGAAACCGAAACAAAAAAAAAACATGAAAAAAGAAACAAAGAAAGCGGAAGAAAAAAACTGGCAAAAATGGGACGGCCTGTTTTTGTGATCGCTGTGAGCGAGTCGTAGTACAACTCGCTATAAGCGAGATATAGTGACCGCGGTAAAAATAGGTCTAACGTGCCAAAATCAGTCTAGAAATAACCCAAAATCAACCATAATCAGCCTGATTTTTTTTTTGAGGTTTTAAGGCAGGCGTTCTGCCATTCGATTAGATAGAAAGCATAGAGTTATTGTAGAAGGTTTCCCCCCTAAAGACGATGGTCAGCTAGACCCGAGAAACATAGCAAAGGGAGTAGGATCTACGTCTTCGTCGTCGCTAGGCCCCTTCCTCCCGGGTCGTCCGAGAAGGCGAAGGCCCTTGCCTCAATCTCGTCCCTCACCAAACGCACTACGTCCGCAATCGATTTGGCGGCGTTCGAGAAGACCCTCCCGTTTTGCTCCTTCCACACACCCCATATGATATAGGTGATTATTCCACTGCCGGCTCTGCTCTTCTCCTGTTGTAGTTGCGCGACAAACTGTAGCCACCACCCATCAAAATCGCGATCCGTCGTAGAGGAAACGGAAGGGACTGGAAGGTCACTCGCGGCAAGGACCGCATCCCGCACCATCTTTGTGAAGGAGCAGTCATGGCAGAGGTGTTGCACCGTCTCCGGGTATATGCGGTAGAGCTTGCAGATTGGATCATGCGGCCAGCCCCGAAGCGCCAAAATATCCGCCGTGCGGATCTTCTTGTGGGCCACCAGCCATGCAAAGAATTTGCACTTCGGCTCAGCGTGGGCCCTCCAAATCTTTCTTGTATCGAAAGGGGCGTGAGCCCCAAAGAACTGGCATCTGTACGCGGACGCCGCAGTGTATATCCCCGAAGCCGTCCACCTCCAAGCGATCGCGTCAGGCTGCGGCAGAAGGTGCACATCCTGTAAAAGCCCCCAAAGCACGACAAAGCTCTCCAACTGTGCCGCGGTTGTGATGTTCTGCAACGCGCGGATCCAACTCGCGCCCTCAAGTTCCAAAGCCACCGTCCTGTTCTTCCTGGTGGTGATCGCAAAGAGGCTAGGGAAGCGTAGCCTCAGCGGGGCGCCCTCCAACCATGCGTCATGCCAAAAGAGGCATCTTCTGCCACCCCCTAGGGTGATCGTAGTTGACGCCCGAAAGAGCGTCATATCCACCTTTGTGCACGGGATCCTCGCCCCAAACCATGGGCGAGATGCATCCGTCCACTAAAGCCACGCCCAACGTAGACGAAGTGCACGTCCAAACTTCTCCAAGTCGTCCACTCCGAGGCCCTCAATCCCCGTCGGCCTACAGACCGTGCTCCAGTTGACCAGGGGGTGACTAGTGGTTCCCGGGTCGGCGGTGCCTTTCATCCAAATGAAACCTCTCCGGATCTTGTCGATCCTCCTAAGCACCCACTTTGGCAGGACAAAAATCGTCAAGTAGTAAGTGACCATAGATGAAAGCACGGATCGCGCCAGGATCACCCTCCCTGCCCTAGTGAAGTGCTTTCCCCTCCACCTTGCGAGGCGAGCGCCTATCTTGTCAATGAGCGGCTGGAAGTTCGCCGCTCGCAGCCGGGCATAGTGGAGAGGAAGGCCGAGGTAGGTGCACGGGAAAGCCCCCTGCCTTGTCGGGAAGCATGCGAGGGCCTCCGCGATCTACGCGTCGTCGCAGCGGATGGGGTGAATCTCCGTCTTGGACATGTTCGTCTTCAGCCCCGTCGCGTCGCCAAACACCTCAAGGATTTTAGCAATGGCTCTCAGATCCCTCGTCTCAGGCCCCACAAAAACCGCCGCATCATCTGCGTAAAGGGAGACCCTGAGCCCGACAGAGATCCCCCGTAGGGGCTGAAGCGTCCCCAGCTCCGTGGCCCTCCGAAGGATGTGATGAAGCGGATCAATCGCCAGGATGAATAACATTGGGGACAGGGGGTCCCCCTGCCGTAGCCCCCTGGCGTGGCGGATCGCCGGTCCCGGCTTCCCATTAAGCAGAACACGTGAAGATGCCGTGGAGAGAAGAAGGCACACCCACCGAATCCACCTACGCCCAAATCCAAGGACCTCGAGAAGCTCGGTGAGGTATGCCCAATTAACCGAATCAAAATCTTTGGAAATGTCGAGCTTGATGAAGAAGCTGGGCGTCTTGTTCCTGAACAGTTCCCGCAGAGTGTGCTGCACGTGCAGGAAGTTATCGTGGATGCATCTCTTCTTGATGAAGGCAGACTGGCTAGGCGAGACGATCTCCGAGAGAAGCGGCACTAACCGCGAGGCCATCATCTTGGAAAGGATCTTAGAAACATTATGGATCAGACTGATCGGCATGAAGCTTCCCACGGTCTCGGCGTCCGGCGTCTTTGGAATGAGCACAATATTGGCAGAGTTAAGCAGGGCAGCACCTCCATCTCCTCTCTCCGCAAGCTGAGTAATAGCCGCCAAAATCTCCTCTCCAACCAAGTCCCAGCAAGAGCGAAAGAAAAGGCCAATAAAACCGTCCGGGCCCGGGGCCTTTTCCCGCGGCGGATCGAAGGTCGCCTTCTCACCTCGTCCAACAGAAACGGAGCATCCAGGTGGGAGAGATCGCTCGCATGGGAGCCAAGCTCCTCCCAGTTCAGGGCCGCCATACGGGCCTCGGCCGTGCCCAAGCAGCCAAGGAAGTGGGCGTGGAGGGCCTGCTGCTTCTCCTCACGTGTAACGGCGAGCCCCTGTGGCGTGCGAAGGTTGACAATAAAATTCTTTCTTCTGCGCCCGTTTGCCCGGAGATGGAAAATTTTGGAGTTGGCATCTCCCAGGCGAATGTTTGCAAGCCACGCCCTCTGTCTAATCCTCATCTTGATTATAGTAGCGATGCCTTGGATTCTTGCCCGCAAGGTAACTCGTAGCCTTCTCTCAGCCGCCGAAAGGCTCCTCCGTTCCTGCGCCACATCCAGCCTCCCAATCACCTCCTTTGTAATGGCAGACTGTAGCTTCAAGGCGCTGAATTTCTTTTTATGCCAAGCCTTTAGGGCCTTCGCCACCCTGGACATCTTGACGTGCAGTCTCCTAACGGCACTGTTCGTCGCAACCGGCTTCATCCATGCTGCCTCGACCACCTCATGGAAGCCCTCCATCTGTGGCCAGAAGGCCTCAAACCGGAAACAGCGCACCTTGGGGAAGAAGGCCGCCCCAACAAGGAGTAGGGGAGAGTGATCTGAGAGGGTGGACGGGAGAGGCTGCAAAATGGCAGAGGGGAAGGAGGTGTCCCAGCCGGCAGAGCAAAAGAAACGGTCTATCCTCGTGAGCGTCGGTGTAGCTTGTTCGTTGGACCATGTATACTTCTTCCCCGTGAGCCGTAACTCCTTTAGCCTAAGGGCATCCAGCGCCCCCTTAAACCTTCCCATCATCCTACGGTTTAATCGTCCGATGCTCTTATCAGCCGCTTTATAGATCAGATTGAAGTCTTCCAGGATTAGCGCGCCATCTTGCTGGATTCGAACTTGCGAGCCCACGAAGCTCGTCGATGAAAGCATACTTGTCCACGTCCCCCCGAGGGCCGTAGACACCCGTGAGCCCCCAGGTCGAGCTGTCCTATCCCTGTCCGTAACCGTGGCGATTTTTTTTTTGGATGAACGTTAAATGGGTCGTGCCTGAAGCTCGAAACAGAGTCAGTGGCTTGACACGGCTTTTTTTTTTAGAACTAGTGGCTTGACACGGCTAGGCACGGTACGAGCCGTGCTTGGCCCGTTTAGCTGGCGGTCGGATTGGCCCGTTGGCCAACTCTGATATACCCCACCAAGTTAGTCCAACCAGCGTGTGTTCAGATGAACACCCATGAGCGAACTGACCTAATTAGGGTTGGGCGACTCGGCGGCGACTGGCGGCGCCGGGGTTGAAGTCTCTAATTGCTACCGGCCGATCCCTTCCTTGATCCTCTCGGGCTGATCCAGGGGCTATCCTTGCATAGCTACCCGGCCTTGGAGGCGAGAGTGGAGGTTTGGGCAGGGAGCAGTTTCGATCTCGGCGAGTTTGGGTAACCTAGCGGCGGTTGTGACCATGGAGACGGATGGATCCGGAGATAAGAGCAAGAGGGGCATGGAGGTGGAGGATCTTCTCAAGGGACTGAAACTGTCGGAGGCAGAACAGGAAGAGGTGGTTCTGGCAAGAGAGGCGAGGGGTACGCTTCCGGAGGTGAAGTGGATTGCGGCGGCTAGGGTTCTAACAAACAAGAATTTCAGTGATGAATCTCTGAAACGGACAATGCTCTCAGCATGGAACCCGGCACGGGAGGTGTTAATCACAACATTAGAAAGGAATTTGTTCATTGTGCAAGCCTTTTGTTTGGGGACTGGAAGAGAATCATGGAAGATGGGCCATGGCTGTTTCGGGAGTGTGCGCTAATGTTGGAGGAGTACGACGGGGCGACTGCTAATCCCCCACTGCCTGATCGGGTGAAAGTGTGGATCCAAATCCACAAGTTACCACCTTTGTACCGTACCGAGCAAATCCTACGGCAGCTAGCAAGCAAGGTGGGGAGGATTGAGAAGATAGATATGAAGGCAATATCATCGGGGTCTGGTGTGTTCCACAGGGTAAGGGTGGAGATTGCGGCAACTAAACCTTTGATGAGGGTGGTGACCTTTTCTCCGGAGGGAGCAGAGAGGATGCTACTCCAAGTGAAATTTGAGAAACTACCAAAATTTTGCAAACACTGAGGGATGATGGGGCACGTGGAACTGGAATGTGGCTCGGGTGAGTTCAAGGAAGAGGATCTTCAATTTGGTTCCTGGATGTTGGCACCGATGGAATCGTGGCATCCGGACACACCTCGGGTCAGAAGTGTATATGGGAACGAACGTGCTAATGGTGGCTTTGGGCGAGGACAAGCAGACCGTGGAGGAAGAAGCTATGGACGGGGGCGAGCCTCGGGTGGACGTGATCGTCAAGATGGAGGTCGCGGTAGGATGGCAGAACCTCAATGGAGGGAGAAAGAGGCGCAGAGTTCACTGCTGAATCTGAAGAAACGCTCGTCAGGAGAAGCGGGTTTGGAAGATACCGGAGACGCACTGGCAGATACAGCATCGAGCCCTCTCAAGAAGGTGCGGGAAAATGAAGAGGAAGGGGGGGGAAGTCGAGAGTGCAGCGGCAATTGCTGCTGGAACCACCCACCTCAGAAGGAGCGCAGACTGGACTGGTACCTCCACCACCACCAGTTTATGTTCCACCCAAAGAATTAAAGAGGCAGAAGAAGGCGCAAGGAGGGACACAGATGAAACCAGTTGAGGATTTGGCGGGCTCCAAGTTGGAGTGCCGCCCACCGCAATGAGTTGCGCAAGCTGGAACTGTCGGGCTCTGGGCAACGGCGCGACAGTGAATGAATTACGTGCTTTTGCACGGCGAGTTGCCCCCACTGTACTCTGTGTATTGGAAACTCAAGTGCACAAGAGGAGGGTGGAAGGACTTAGCGGCACGCTAGGGTATGATAGAGCTTTCGCTGTAAGCAGTAGTGGCCGCAGTGGTGGCTTAGGGATTTTTTGGAATAAAGAAACGAATGTTGAGATCTTACCGTTTTCACAATATCATATTGATGCTATTATCACCGAACAAGGGAGAGAACCTTGGAGGTTAACTTGTGTATACGGGGAGGCGCAGACGTGCTAAAGATTCAAGACTTGGAATATGTTGAAGTTTATAAAGTGTTCATCGGATCTCCCCTGGGTGTGCATGGGAGATTTCAATGAGGTATTACACCGCTCGGAGCATACGGGTGTCCAAGAGCGCAGTTTTGCGCAGATTGAGAGCTTCCGGGAGACGGTGGATGTGTGCGGACTTCGTGACCTCGGTTATGAAGGTAGAAGCTGGACGTTTGAGAAAAGAGTAACAGGAGGATCCTTTTGCAGGGTAAGATTGGACAGAGCTTTGGCTACGGCTGAGTGGTGTAATCGGTTCCCACTGGCCACGGTCCAAAACTTGACGGCATCCACATCCGATCATGGGCCTATCCTCCTCACATGGGAGCATAGACTGAAACCGAGGAGCAAACCACGGTTCAGGTATGAAACTATGTGGGAAAGGCATGTTGACTTCGCTCCGATGATTGAGCAAGCATGGAGAGCGGAAGGGGAAGCTACGAATCTGCAGGGGGTGCATAGCAAGCTCCAAACTATGTCAGAGCAGCTCACGGAATGGAACAGAGCTGTTTTCGGGAATGTGAAAATGGAACTGCGTCAGCTGAAGTGTGATATTGAGAATATGCAAGCAGACCCGCTGCGGCTTGGACCTTCTAGAGAGGAAACGAAAGCGAATGATCGGTTCGTTGAACTGAGCCATAGGGAGGAGATAATGTGGCAGCAGAGGTCAAGAATTCAATGGTTGACAGCAGGAGATAAAAACACAAAAAAATTTCATCTAAGAGCCAGTCAAAGGAAGAGGAAGAATAAGATCTCGAAATTGTCAAGAGAGGACGGGACGGTGACAGAGGACGCAAAGGAGATGGGTGGTCTGACCACCAGATATTACAGGCAGCTGTATAGCTCGGAGGGCACACAGAACATGGAAGCAGTGCTGAGAACAGTCCCTAATAAAGTGTCACCGGAGATGAATGAAACGTTGGTGAAGCAATTTCAAGAGAAAGAGGTAAAAGATGCGCTTTTTCAGATGTTTCCAACCAAAGCCCCGGGACCGGATGGGTTCCCGGCCCATTTTTTCCAAAGACATTGGAGTATATGTGGGAAAGAGGTGACCTTGGCGGTGCTAAGGGTTTTGAGGGGGGAAGAAGACCCAAAAATTATCAATGGAACTTTTATAGTTCTCATCCCAAAGGTAGCAAGCCCTGAGGATCTAAGCCAATTTAGACCAATAAGTTTGTGCAATGTAATTTACAAGATAGCATCAAAGGTTTTGGCTAACAGGCTCAAAGAGGTTTTGCCGGAAATTATCTCGGAAGAACAGTCAGCTTTTGTTCCGGGGAGGTTGATAACAGATAATATTATCACAGCCTATGAGTGCTTGCATTTTATGAAACGCAAGAGGGCTAGTGAGTCGAGGTGTTGTGCGTTAAAGCTGGATATGTGGAAGGCATACGATCGTGTCGAGTGGAGCTACCTCCAAGCCATAATGCTCAGGCTGGGGTTTCACCAACGATGGGTGGCTATGGTGATGCGCATGGTAACTTCGGTTTCTTTTTCAGTGATTTTCAATGGAGATCATCTTGAGAAGTTTACTCCTTCTAGGGGAATCCGGCAGGGTGACCCCATCTCTCCTTATCTATTTTTGTTGGCAGCAGAGGGCCTCTCGTGCCTTTTAAAATCAAGAATTCAATCATCAAGCTTAAGTGGTTTACAGGTGGCTCCATCAGCTCCGGTGGTGAGTCACCTTCTATTCGCAGATGATAGCCTGCTGTTCTTCAGAGCGAGAAGGGAGGATGCTATTGAAGTGAGGGGTGTCCTGCAAATTTATTGCAGTGCATCGGGTCAGCAGCTAAATGAGTTAAAATCTTCCATCCATTTTGCTAAAGGCTGCCAGCAGGTAATAAGGGACGAGATTATGGATATTTTAAATGTTCATAATGTTTCCTTAAGTGAGAAGTACCTAGGAATGCCGACTGATGTTGGCACAGCCGTGAATGGGGCATTTAAATATCTCAAAGATCAGGTGTGGAAGCGAGTCCAGGGTTGGATGGAGATGTTGCTGTCGGCGGGTGGTAAGGAGGTTCTTATTAAGTCGGTGGCTCAAGCGGTACCAACTTATTCCATGTCGTGCTTTAAACTACCCAGAGGTTTGTGTAACCATCTTAATGGCGTCTTGCGCAAGTTTTGGTGGGGATGCAAGGATGGAAGGAGAAGAACGTTTTGGATTTCTTGGGAGGAAATGACAAAACCTAAATATCTGGGAGGAATGGGCTTCAGGGACATTGAGCTATTTAATTTAGCGCTTTTAGCTCGTCAGGCCTGGAGGATTTTACAGGAGCCGTCAACGCTGAGTGCAAGGGTTTTGGCGGCTGTTTACTACCCGCAAGGGGATTTTCTTAGCGCAGACTTGGGATCATCATCATCTCATATATGGCGAGCTATACATGAGGGCAAGGAGACCCTAAAACAGGGACTTATCAAGAGGATAGGTACCGGAGAAACAACGACCATATGGAACGAAAATTGGCTACCTAGGGACGGACTACTGCGCCCGTTGCCAACTACTCATGACGACCCTCCGTATCTGGTGAGTGATCTAATTGACAGCACATCTGCGTCTTGGGATAGGCAGAAGCTGGAGAAGTTCTTCTTGCTGATGGATAGGGAGGTTATACAAGGGATCCCTCTTAGCACGAGGAGGCATGAAGATTTTTCGGCATGGCACTATGAGAAGAGTGGGGCCTTTACGGTGCGATCGGCATACCGTATGCTTGTGCACACTAGGGAAAGGAGAGTGGACTGGTTGGAGGAGAGATCGGGTTCATCTGCTACAAAAGAAAGAGAAGGAGAATGGTGTATGCTTTGGAAAGCGCAGGTACCCTCGAAAATCAAGGTGTTTCTGTGGAGGCTTGCAAAGCATTCTCTCCCAACTCAAGATTTGCTGCATCATAGGAATATGGCAGGGGGAGCGACATGTAGATTGTGTGGATGTGAAGATTCATGGAGGCATTCTTTGTTGGAGTGCAATATGTCTCGGTGTGTGTGGGCTTTGGCACCGGAGGACGTGACTGAATATCTAGCGAATGAACAAGAAGAGGATGCTAGAGTGTGGCTCGCGGGTATATTCAGAGCGATGCCACACCAGGACCTGACAAGGATATTAGTGACAATGTGGGCTGTGTGGCATGCAAGGAGGAAAGCAATTCACGAAAATATTTATCAGAGCCCGCTGTCGACACATTGCTTCGTTGAACGCTTCCTGGGAGAATTGCAGATGCTGCCAGCAACAGCGACTGGAGGAGCAAGATCGAGGCCAATCAGTGGCCCGAGGTGGATTCCACCGCCCGCAGGTCTGACCAAGATCAATGTAGATGCAACGATATCCAAGAACGCAAACAGAGCTGCTGTGGGCGCGGTTGTGCGAAGTGATACGGGGAGGTTTATTGGTGCTTCGGTGGTGGTTCTTCCTGCTGGTGATCGCAAAGAGGCTAGGGAAGCGTAGCCTCAGCGGGGCGCCCTCCAACCATGCGTCATGCCAAAAGAGGCATCTTCTGCCACCCCCTAGGGTGATCGTAGTTGACGCCCGAAAGAGCGTCATATCTACCTTTGTGCACGGGATCCTCGCCCCAAACCATGGGCGAGATGCATCCGTCCACTAAAGCCACGCCCAACGTAGACGAAGTGCACGTCCAAACTTCTCCAAGTCGTCCACTCCGAGGCCCTCAATCCCCGTCGGCCTACAGACCGTGCTCCAGTTGACCAGGGGGTGACTAGTGGTTCCCGGGTCGGCGGTGCCTTTCATCCAAATGAAACCTCTCCGGATCTTGTCGATCCTCCTAAGCACCCACTTTGGCAGGACAAAAATCGTCAAGTAGTAAGTGACCATAGATGAAAGCACGGATCGCGCCAGGATCACCCTCCCTGCCCTAGTGAAGTGCTTTCCCCTCCACCTTGCGAGGCGAGCGCCTATCTTGTCAATGAGCGGCTGGAAGTTCGCCGCTCGCAGCCGGGCATAGTGGAGAGGAAGGCCGAGGTAGGTGCACGGGAAAGCCCCCTGCCTTGTCGGGAAGCATGCGAGGGCCTCCGCGATCTACGCGTCGTCGCAGCGGATGGGGTGAATCTCCGTCTTGGACATGTTCGTCTTCAGCCCCGTCGCGTCGCCAAACACCTCAAGGATTTTAGCAATGGCTCTCAGATCCCTCGTCTCAGGCCCCACAAAAACCGCCGCATCATCTGCGTAAAGGGAGACCCTGAGCCCGACAGAGATCCCCCGTAGGGGCTGAAGCGTCCCCAGCTCCGTGGCCCTCCGAAGGATGTGATGAAGCGGATCAATCGCCAGGATGAATAACATTGGGGACAGGGGGTCCCCCTGCCGTAGCCCCCTGGCGTGGCGGATCGCCGGTCCCGGCTTCCCATTAAGCAGAACACGTGAAGATGCCGTGGAGAGAAGAAGGCACACCCACCGAATCCACCTACGCCCAAATCCAAGGACCTCGAGAAGCTCGGTGAGGTATGCCCAATTAACCGAATCAAAATCTTTGGAAATGTCGAGCTTGATGAAGAAGCTGGGCGTCTTGTTCCTGAACAGTTCCCGCAGAGTGTGCTGCACGTGCAGGAAGTTATCGTGGATGCATCTCTTCTTGATGAAGGCAGACTGGCTAGGCGAGACGATCTCCGAGAGAAGCGGCACTAACCGCGAGGCCATCATCTTGGAAAGGATCTTAGAAACATTATGGATCAGACTGATCGGCATGAAGCTTCCCACGGTCTCGGCGTCCGGCGTCTTTGGAATGAGCACAATATTGGCAGAGTTAAGCAGGGCAGCACCTCCATCTCCTCTCTCCGCAAGCTGAGTAATAGCCGCCAAAATCTCCTCTCCAACCAAGTCCCAGCAAGAGCGAAAGAAAAGGCCAATAAAACCGTCCGGGCCCGGGGCCTTTTCCCGCGGCGGATCGAAGGTCGCCTTCTCACCTCGTCCAACAGAAACGGAGCATCCAGGTGGGAGAGATCGCTCGCATGGGAGCCAAGCTCCTCCCAGTTCAGGGCCGCCATACGGGCCTCGGCCGTGCCCAAGCAGCCAAGGAAGTGGGCGTGGAGGGCCTGCTGCTTCTCCTCACGTGTAACGGCGAGCCCCTGTGGCGTGCGAAGGTTGACAATAAAATTCTTTCTTCTGCGCCCGTTTGCCCGGAGATGGAAAATTTTGGAGTTGGCATCTCCCAGGCGAATGTTTGCAAGCCACGCCCTCTGTCTAATCCTCATCTTGATTATAGTAGCGATGCCTTGGATTCTTGCCCGCAAGGTAACTCGTAGCCTTCTCTCAGCCGCCGAAAGGCTCCTCCGTTCCTGCGCCACATCCAGCCTCCCAATCACCTCCTTTGTAATGGCAGACTGTAGCTTCAAGGCGCTGAATTTCTTTTTATGCCAAGCCTTTAGGGCCTTCGCCACCCTGGACATCTTGACGTGCAGTCTCCTGACGGCACTGTTCGTCGCAACCGGCTTCATCCATGCTGCCTCGACCACCTCATGGAAGCCCTCCATCTGTGGCCAGAAGGCCTCAAACCGGAAACAGCGCACCTTGGGGAAGAAGGCCGCCACAACAAGGAGTAGGGGAGAGTGATCTGAGAGGGTGGACGGGAGAGGCTGCAAAATGGCAGAGGGGAATGAGGTGTCCCAGCCGGCAGAGCAAAAGAAACGGTCTATCCTCGTGAGCGTCGGTGTAGCTTGTTCGTTGGACCATGTATACTTCTTCCCCGTGAGCCGTAACTCCTTTAGCCTAAGGGCATCCAGCGCCCCCTTAAACCTTCCCATCATCCTACGGTTTAATCGTCCGATGCTCTTATCAGCCGCTTTATAGATCAGATTGAAGTCTTCCAGGATTAGCGCGCCATCTTGCTGGATTCGAACTTGCGAGCCCACGAAGCTCGTCGATGAAAGCATACTTGTCCGCGTCCCCCCGAGGGCCGTAGACACCCGTGAGCCCCCAGGTCGAGCTGTCCTATCCCTGTCCGTAACCGTGGCGATTTTTTTTTTGGATGAACGTTAAATGGGTCGTGCCTGAAGCTCGAAACAGAGTCAGTGGCTTGACACGGCTTTTTTTTTTAGAACTAGTGGCTTGACACGGCTAGGCACGGTACGAGCCGTGCTTGGCCCGTTTAGCTGGCGGTCGGATTGGCCCGTTGGCCAACTCTGATATACCCCACCAAGTTAGTCCAACCAGCCATCCTGCTCCCTCATTGACTACAAATAGAGCTACTCCGTAGCTGATCCTTCTTGCTCCTCCGTGGTCACGAACCCAAACAATTAATGCAACCCATCACCAGTTGCTCCTGAGAATCTACCACCAAAAGGCCCGAGCGAGCTAGCTAGGAATCCATCTGTGGAGACAGCTAGGCAGCCATGGCCATGGCCTCATTGAGGCCCTTCATCTCACGCCAGCTGCTGCAGTCGTTCCTTCTGTCGCCCCGGCCTCCTTCTCGTCACTGCAGCATCTTCATCTTCGGCGACTTCCTGCAGCTGCATCGCCATTCTTCTTCTGCTTCTTCTTCCAGCTGCCGGCAGCAAACGCAGCTAGTACCAGGTGCCGACGCGGAAGAAGAAGCAGGCGCGGAGCAGCAGGGCAAGAAGGCGGCGTCAGTAGTAGCGAGAAGACAGTCGACAGCTGCTTCCAAGGCGGCACGCCGCCCCAGCGCTCCGAAGAAGCCGAAGAAAGGTCAGCCGGGGAAGCCAAATGGCCCGAAAGAAGGTTCCGGGGGCAATGGTGGAGTCGTCCATGCTGCTCCAGCTTATTCTTCCACCACTTCTTCTTCTTCTCCTGGTGGAGATGACAAGAAGGTTGAATAATCCGTGTAGATTTCTCTGGCGATTGTTTCCCGAAATGGTATTATGGTGATGCGTTGTCCAGGCTAATTAATTTGTGAGCCGGAGGGCCTATGTGTAAGATACTAGGTACACCGTATTAAGTTTGTAGCAAAAACAGTGGTTTGACTAGTAAAACCTGGCTTAATTGATGCGAGTCCATGCTGTGTGCTTCTCTTATTTGTGTGTTGCTCGATTCGTGCATTCGTTCCTGGTTAAACTAGTAGCGGTGGTTTCAGTGGAGCTAGTGAGGTGATACGACGACGGTGAGAAATGTAGCACTTTACATTTATATGACGACGTTGAATCTACCTAGTAACATCTGGTAGTTAATGCGACAAACATTTAGGGCCGGTGTCAAGTGAAGCAGTTGGTAAACCAGTACGAATTCGCAAAGAAGACAGTTGATATATAAAGCAGTGAACGAATGAATCCCAGCGGGCAAGGCATATAGATATACCCTTCCCGGCCAGCTGATTTGTGAGCATGCAACTTTACCACTGAAATAGGAGTACTATATACTGTATATGTTCAGACTTAACATTGTTTGGAGTAGAAAAAATGGACTTCCGAAAGGCTGCATATATTTTATTTTTGGACTACATGAATACATAGACACAATAAAAACCCATTGCTAAATTTTGTGGGCAATATATGCAGATGCATGTTAATGTATCAAATTAAAGCCGTGTTGTTGTCGTTAAGCTTTTTCTAAAAGAAAAGTTGCACCGGTGAGTATACGTGAGCAGTACACCGTTTCTGATCTTCAGCTGAACATGTGCAAGTACATATACAACATATATATGGGCCGGCCGTACGTGCATCCAAATCCAGTGCATGGACAATTGCAAATTTAAGGCAAACGCTGTAGTACACTGGTCATTCATGGCTGGTTGCAGAGGTGAGAAAAGAATTTGATGGCAGCCAGCCGGAGTTGGTGTGATCTTCAATGTCCGCACTAGTGCCGGAGTATGTATGTTCAAATCTCGCTAGCGTTTGTCTGCATCGAGTCGGCATCAGCTCCACCGCGGTTGGTCTACTCGATTTCATTTCTCCTGTTGCAAAGCGGGAGCAGGTGCTAGAGGCGCAGCTGGTGGTTTTCCTCGGTGTAATTATAGCAACTGTCAGCCTGCTACTGACCATGAAGCTGACACGACCAAGCGATCGAGCAAAGTCGGAGGGCATTCTGGACCATATCGATCAACGACTGATTCGCATGCAAATGCAATAAGTCTCTCTACGCCACAAATGAACTGCCCCGCCATGCATGCAGGGAACGGGCCGGCAGTAAAAATCGCATTGAAGCTGCAGTGCTGCACACACGCGGAAACGCTCGCACGCACGCGCCGGGTTAAAATTTAGTCTCCACCATCGATTGCAAGCAAATCCTCTTCTCGCCCACGCACAGCCTACCATTAATGGAGGAGAAGCGCCTGATGGGAGGAGACGGAGCTCAGACAGTGGCGGCGGCGCAACCTTCCACCCTGCGTCTACGGTACATCATCCAGGCCTGCGCCCGCTGCCTGCTGCGCCTGTGTGGTGGTGTCGCCCGGCCCGATCCTGCTAAAGCTGATGGAACAGCTGCAGATGGAGGCGTTCAGACTTCTGTAAGCACTAATCCTAAGAGAAATATATTCCTACTAGCACTGCTATGATAATCGTCCAGCGAAAAGCACGTATTATGAAAGGTAAATTTGATGAAACATATATTGCATAGTAGTAATAATGTGTAGGAGCACGAGCAAAGCTGAAGGTAAACTTGGCTTCTCCATTTTGGAACTAATCGAGTTTTGATCTGTCTGTGTTGATGTCGCCAGGAGGATCTGCAGCGCAGCCGTGTGTTGCTGCTGTCTACCAGCAGAAACGCTAATCCAAATTCTCCCGGTAACCCAACAGAAGGGGGAGGTGGCAACGGCGGATCACACAACTAGCCACCCAAGTTTACATTGCGGTCAATGAATCAAGGGGTTGCATGCTACGTACCGACATCAAGCAAATTCGATTTACCAACCGATGTTAGTCATGCTGGACGGAATATTAATGCTAGTCAGGTTGCTAATTAAAAAAAACGCATGCTAGATGTGTTTTTGGTTGAACTTTGTACTACTTTGAATTACATACAACTTCAAATACCTAGCGTACTACCGTAAGAGGTTCAGTCTTCCAGCTTCTTCCATGGCTTTGCTTGAATTTAGTATCCCTCCGATCCATATTAATAGGTGCTAAAGTGGATGTATCTAGCAATAAAACATGTCTAAATACATCCACTTCAGCACCTATTAATATGGATCGGAGGGAGTACGTAACTTTGGAATTTTGTATAGGTGTAAAGCCCTAAGAGCCATGTTATAGTCGGTTTTGGCCCATAGCCCGTTTGGTTTCCCACGAAGGCCCGAAACAGGCCTGCTGGATGCAAAATTCATCCGGTTTGTTGTGTGGACCGGTCTGTGTTCGTGAATCTAACGGATCTCAAAGCAGACTAAAAGATGGCAAGCTGGAACGGCTGAATCGTCCGTTTTTCCACGCCCAGCCTGAGAAGAGCCACGCGTGCCTCTGTCTCGCACACATTGGGAAGCGCGATAGATGAGACGTTTCGAGTTAACTCCTCGCTCCCGCATAGCCCAGTTCACTCGCGTCACCGCTCTGCCTCGTCTTCTCCAAGACCAATGGCCAGATCTCCTCCACCTCCGTGGCGCCCGACCCGCTCTTCCGCCTCCGGCGACTCCGCACACTCGCAAGGGGTGGACGGAACCTTCCAATGTGACATCTCCACCGAGTAGCTGCAGCGGGTGTTCCGCTCGCGTGCCCCGTGTGCACCGCCGCCCATCAAGGGCGGCACAAGCGACGACAGCATCCTCGCGCGACACCAGGGGCCGATTCGGTTGGACTCATGGAGCTTTGCCTCCCCGGCTCGTCTTCCTCCACTTCCGCGCTTCGTCGATTTTGTACCTAGCGTACTACCGTAAGAGGTTCAGACTTCCAACTTCTTCCATGGCTTTGCTTGAATTTACTAACCTTGAAATTTTGTATAAGTGAAAGAACCATGCTATAGTCGGTTTTGGCGCCCATAGCTAGATACTACACATCTTGGTCCGATACAAAACAGAACGCCGGACTAGCATCTGACCGTACATCCGCTGAGAGGCATCCAACGACTAATCTTTGGGGTATATAAAATGACACCCGCACCTTACCAACGAGGCCTAGCATTTTTTGCCACCACTACAGGGCGTTCGTGACGGCCGGCCCTGAGCCCTCCCAGATCCCGCGCGTGCTTCCGGCGGAGCTCGCTGATGCTGCATGGTATATGGCGAGACCTCGAGAAGGGACCATCTAGGCCGACAAGTGAGAGAAGCGAAGCATCAACGACTTCATTGACGCGCGGCGAAGCAGTCTGACGGATGTCGCGTCACGACAAAGGTGAGCGTGGCGAGGAAGCAATACTCCTGGTTCGTGTATAGTTCATGCTTCTCGTCCGCAAGCGGGTGGGGCTCGACCTTGGCCGAGAGTCGAGCGTAGAGAAGCCAACTTCTTGGCTGGCATGGCGTGATACTGGTCGCCGCTGCCTCTACCGCTAACTAGCAAATCTTTCGTGCATCATGCTCATGCCCCAACGTAAAATATCAGTGCTTCCGACGTATGATCAATATGCTTCTTCAACCAAGGGTTGCGCTTCGGGAATTTTAACGTTGCTTCACTTTCGAGGCCGTGGATTATATTGGCTTCGCATGTGTGCTTCCTACATCTAATTTGATTGTTTCTAAAGTAAAAAAATAAATCAGTACGTGCATTATCCTAAACCATAAAGCTACTAACATAATAGTGGTATGCTTGTTACATAAAAAATTATGCTTCGCACAAACTTTCTATGGAGTTCATTCTCATGTATTCGGTTTCCCTTGTTCTCGGGAAGAAGCAACTGTGAAGACCAAGAAAGACGAGAGAGGTTACTCGGAGCATAATTTTAGGAAAGCAGTTATTGGAGAAGTTTCAGGGAAGCAGGTATTTGGAGCAGTTTCAGGGAAACAGCTACGTAATTGATCCCTGGAATCACGGAAAAAGACCACGGGCCGGTTGAAAATCGTACGGTCCAGCTACTACCGATCGGACGGACAAACAGGAGCCCGATGGGAAGAAGAAAATCGGCGTCCGATTCCTAGTAGTCGCCTACACTGACTTTTGGAGTCGGTTATGAAAATCGATTCGGAGCGTCTGAGTCGGTTTATTTGAACCGACTCAACTAATGCTTACATTCTACTCAGTTTAAATTCTAAATCGGTCTTACCTAGAAGGTCCAATCTGGCAAAGCCGCCTCTAGTAAAATAGGACCGTCTTATTCTGGACATTACGGATAATATCGGGGGTTGAGTTTTCCTGCGAACAAATCTGTGGTTGGATGGTTAGGGTATTCTTTGTAAAAAAAATGCCCCCTGGACGAAACTAGTAGAGTATGTAGCCTCTCTGCAAAACTATTTTTCAAATATTTTCATTAGTTCGGCGCCAACGAGGATGGAGTCAACGTTGTGTACCTCAACGACTGCGAAAATCACGAAAAATATAGATCGGCGTCGTTTTTATTGGAGCCGACCTAGGACGGCGCCATTTGCATAGGAACTGACCTATGTCGACTTGTTTAAATGCCAAACGATGTTGACGCCGAACTGCATAACGTCGGCTCCATTGGTATTGGCGCCAAACCGAGGGGCCAAATTTCGAAATAATTCTACAAAGAGGCCAGATGCAACCTTAATTTTGTCTAGGGGCCAATTTTGGCAAAAAAAACATGGTTAGCAGGTTGGTTGAACCCCCGAGGCCACAAGAGTTCAAACCTCAGGTTTGACACATGTGTGTCACCTTTAGACAGAATATTCTTTCAGTGGGAGGCGACGTTTTCATCGGCAGCGAGGCTCCTCTGATGACTTCGTCAATCACAAGACTCGTCGGGTCAGTCTATCGAAGGTGCTCATAAGGTAGTGTGTGCGTGTGTGCGTTCATAGGGGTGAATGTATGCGCGTGTATATGAGCCCTTGCGTCTGTACTGTGTTTCTCAAAAAACAGTTGAGGTTGCCTAACTGACCACTACACCAACAGAGTCGGTTGAATTGGATGGCAGGCTGGTCCATCCGGAATTTTGGGAACATTCTGAAAATACCAGAACTTGTTGTTCCATTAACTTGCCTCTCCTGGGAATAGTTGGTTAAAAGAGAAAAACAACTGTAATATATTCAGAATGTCTGCAAGTATCGCGACGGTTCGTCTAGAGAACCGTTTGTCTGGACCCTTAGGATTTGCTTGGACCAACCGAAATGGTTTACGAACCGTCTGGTTTTTGTTTGATGCTTTCTAGATTGTCCTTTTCTAGACCGTCCGAAAAACCCCATGTTATAAGATATCAAATAAATCTTGTTGTATTACTCTAATCCACACTACGTAAGTATTCACAAAAGTCGATAAAGCGTGTGACGAATGTAAAATTCACAACAGCCCGAGAACCAAGATGTTTTTTAACACAACGGAGATGGAAGGGATCAGATCGGAAGACAAGTTCATAATTTTGACAACATATAGAAGAAGGAACTAGTTTGTACATCATGTGACTCTCACATCATCGACATGACAAAAGTGTATGTCTGAGTTCAACACATGTGTAACCAAGAAGTAAGAATGTTCTATGTGGATCATTCCAAGTTTGATAATTACTATGATCGGTATAAAAAATAGATGTTTTGATACATCGTCTATAATCAAAGAGTTGGACAAATGGTGCGACCACTACCTTGCCTCCACCACAATGGGAGAGGGGAGGCAGTACAAAGGAGAGGGGTGAGCTGACGCGATGGCTCACGAAGGAGGAACTAGTAGAAAATACCATAATAGGAGACTTGCCACTGGTGGCGTTTTAGCCTAAACTGCGTCATTGCTAATACCAACTCTTGGAGATCTTCCCTAGAGACAATAATATTCAATTATTATTCTATCTCCAAGTTTAGAATTAAGTATATCATCATACTACAACCGTTGTAGCACTAGAAAAGTGAGTTTTAGAGGAAAATCCTTGTGCAGTTGTGAAGACATAAATAAACAAGAGTTCCTAATCTTATCTTTAAGATTACCTAATGGTTTGTGACATGATTATGTTTTACTCATCATGTACTTAGTTAAAGTCTATCAAAACATAAGAGTTTATTGTTAGAGTAACAATAGTACCTAACCGATCCAAATATATGATCTTGCTAAAATATACTAAACATTGTAATGTATTTAGAAAAGTACATATGAACTTGTCATTGACTATAATTCATGTACTATCGATATCCGCACGATCGAAAGTTATACTTTAGATATCATCAATCATGTTGCCATAACAGGGATCATAACGTCGATATCCGTGTATAACCTAGAATGTGTAATGGAATTGAGATCGTTCAAGACTAATATTTAACTTCTCTAAAAGATAGAGAGATACATGATCTAGGTCCTCTCAGTATCACCAATGCCAACCAATCGTCTGGCTAGATACAGTGTGATTTATCACAAGGACATCGGGAATATGGATGAGAAAACAGAACGATATCGGTAACGAGTTTATATGTGTTATGATGAAAGAGTTTGATTAGACTAGATGACATAGTCTCACCTCGTGATACTGTCGGTATCGTGAAATTAAGAGAATAAGTGCAACGAGTAACTTGTAAACTTCGTTCGATCTTCATGAACACACATGAGCCATCATGGGCGTCCACAGCTCCATTGTTGGTTATGGAGTGTGAATGCATTTTTGCTTAAGGACCGTTTTTCAAACACCATCTTCCGTAAGCACCTTAAATATTCACTTATCGAGGAGAGCTAAATTCTTAACCTAAAGGTCATGAATACCCAGTCCTTGATGATCATAGGTCGGTGTACGACGTTCCATCAATACAATTGATATTTCTTTTTCTCACTATCCCTTGTCAAAAACATCCCGATGAGAAGTAATCCAATATTTGTAATACCCCTTTTGGGGAGTTGGAAGAAGGATCTCATATAGACTAACATATTAGTTAGTACCGAATTACGAGAACCAATGTCCCACCTAGAGATAGTAACTTTTCCCAACTAGCCAGCCTCTTTTGCAGACGTTACTCAACATGTATTCATTATATATTAGTCAATATCCTATAGTATATTGGTATACCCAAATAGCTAATAGGGAAATGACTTTACTCACATCCGAATAGTTCGGTATATTGAGCATATGCATCCCGGGCCTCGCCAATTCGCTCTTATAGAATTAGTCTTCAACCTAGATAACTGCTCGAACGCTGATAAATTAACTTAATCTTCGGTTTTTTATCTATGCCGTGTTCCATAAAAAGATTGTATCTTTCGCGTACTGAATAATAGATAGTATCCCATCCACAAGATGTGGGATTACTCCTCAATTTGGTCGTATTCTTTTGCCCTTTCTAACATATCATCTACTATATTAAATAGTATGGACAAGAAAGTCCTTTTTTGTTTAGA
This sequence comes from Alopecurus myosuroides, assembly GCA_028641055.1. Taxonomy (NCBI): domain Eukaryota; kingdom Viridiplantae; phylum Streptophyta; class Magnoliopsida; order Poales; family Poaceae; genus Alopecurus; species Alopecurus myosuroides. Next base: position 87,979,387 of record CM054062.1, on the reverse strand, counting down.
AGTGGTGGCCCACGTCATCGTTGACTTTAACAGCCACTCTACTGCCAGAAACAAAATTGTGGATCAAATCTCACCACTCTTAGAAACCTTACATTCTTATAGTCTTTCGAGGAACAACCAATTAACCATATCTTAGACTTTTCAAAGTCAATTTTGCATATAACACCATTATGTTTTTTACAATGCATATCATGTACGGTTTCATGCAGTATGATGATGGAGGGGTTAACCTCTTGGGCGGCCCGATCTTCATGAATCGACCAAGAACACGAAGAACGAACGATGAACACGATGACCACGAGAGAAGAATCGAGGGGGAATCATGGGCAAACAAAGGGGAGATAACTAGAAACAACTGAAGAACCCAAATCTCCCATCAACTAAGCCGTAACGGCCGCCTACGGGACGATCGATCCAACCGAACTCACCTTTTCGGAAACCGCTTTACACCCATGGCCGGTCCACCACGCCAATAGAACCTCAAGGGTTAGTTGTGAAAGATTGGAAAGTCCCTAACTGAACCCAAGGGAAAAGGATAGGAAACCCGATGAATCTTGATACGATCCTAGATACGCATCATAGGAGTAGCCTTGATACGGTCCTAGATACAAATCATAGGAGTAGCCTCACGAGAGGTACAAGAGCAAAGATCAAAAGTCTAAATTCATCTCTAACCCTAGATCTAGCCCGAGGGGGTCCTTTTATAGCCAAGGGGGTAGGTGGAGGAGGAAAAGGGGGTTTTCCCCTCTCTTGTGCAGCAACAGGGAAGCCGGCCTAGGGGCGCAGGGGAACCGGCCCGAGGCCGGGGTGGGGGACGGGTCCTTTGGTTGGCCTCCCGGCCTCGCGAGCAGGAGGACCGGCCCAAGGCCGGGTTGGCGACCGACTTCTTCTGTTGGGAGTCTGGCCTAGAGTGTAGGGGAGGCCGGCCTGGCCGGGCTTTGAGGTCGGGCTCCCTGTCTCCCATCTCCTTCTTCCTCCTTCTCTCCCTTCTCGATGCCATCTTCTCGGAGTTCTTCCATAGCTTCGTGGGCATGATCTTGAGCATGTTCTTGAGCATCTTGGGCATCTTCTTGGGCTCCATGGTGGGATCAAACCTAGGCATGTATAGGGGCAATCCATGAGGTAGCGCACCATTCACCAAGACACCGAAGGCATATAGAGATAGGGGTGAGTTCACCTTGCCTAGTATCGATGTCGGGCTTGGTGGAATGGGGTGTGCTGCATCATCTCCTCCCCTTGGAAAAGAGTCGTCCTCGACTCTTGAGCCGGCCTTTCGTGTGTGTCACCATGAGAGGGAGACGGAGAGTTGACAACAAATATGTCGTTGAAGTTGATCTGCTTATCGAAGGCCATGCAAAGGTATGCTCGTAGTGGGGTTAGTCCAAAGGCGATGAAGATCTTGAAATGGTCCTTGTTGGTTGGGTGAGGAAGGTCGCGAATGGCGGTGTAGTAGTCATCGAATAGCTCAAGAGGTTGTTGCTCCATTGCTTGCGGAAACGGTTGAGTGTAGATGAACTTGACGTATTGGTTCCACGCTGATGACCCACGGGTATAGGGGATCGCAACACTCTTCGAGGGAAGTGAAACTAAAATTTATTGATTCGACACAAGGGGGCAAAAAATATTTGTGAGCCTTAACAAGTGAGTTGTCAATTCACCTGCACCTGAAAGTACTTTTGTTCGCAGTGGTTTATCAGTAGTAACAGTTTTATAGTAGCAGCAGTAGTGAAATCATAGCAGAAGTGGAATGAAAACAGTAGCAATGGTGTTTGAAGTAAACAGCGGGATTAAATACGGTAGGCATAGGGATGGATGAACGGGCGTTGCATGGATAAGATAGTTCAAATAATGATCAAGTAATGGGCATTGCAGATAAATATGATAAAGCATCCAAGCACTAAGTAACCATAGGCATGTGTTCCATAAATAGTCGTACGTGCTCGCAATGAGAAGTTGCACAACATCTTTTGTCCTACCAGCCCGTTTTCAGCGGGGCCTCAAGGGAACTACTGGCAATTAAGGTGTTCCTTTTAATAGAACATCGGAGCAAAGCATTAACACTCCTTGAACACATGTGATCCTCACATCACATCCATCCCCTCTGGTTGTCCCAATTTCTGTCACTTCGAGGCCTCGGGTTCCAGACAACAATGTGTGTAAACAACTTGCTGGTATGATCAAGAAACAATAATTATCATCGTGATTCAATAACATGTTTAGATCTGAGATCATGGCACTCAGGCCTAAAGTGGCAAGCATTAAGCATAACAAGTTGCAACAATGTCAATAGCACTAATAGAGGATACTAGGCACTATTCCCTAACAATAACGGCATTATTACATGAACGATCTCATCCAATCCCTACCATCCCCTTCAGCCTACAGCAGATAATTACTCACACATGGATGGGGGAAACATGGATGGTCGATGGAGAGGCGTTGGTGATTACGATGGCGATGATCTCCTCCACTTCCCGTCCCGTCAGGGTGCCAGAATAGGAACTTCTGCTCCCCGAATCGAGGTTTGGGAGATTTGTTCTGTTTCTGTGGAATATGACGAACCCCCTCGGGTTTTAGGGTTGGAGGCTACTTGTAGTCGAAAGGGGAGTCCGAGGGGGGCTCTGGGGGTCCCACACCCTATGCTGGCGCGGACAGGGGGTGTGGCCACCCTTTGGCTCCTCTCCTGGCCCCCTTCTAGCTCCCGGGGTCTTCCGGGGTGAGAACACCAATGGGGTATTTTCTGGGCAATTTCTCGAAAGTTGATTTTTCTGCATAAAAACAAGACACCAAGGTAATTCTGCTGAAAACATCATTAGTCCGTGTTAGTTGTATTCAAAACACACAAGTTTAGAGGAAAACAATAAGAAAAGTGCTCGTAAAAGGAGATACGTTTTCGACGTATCAACTCCCCCCAAGCTTAGCTTATTGCTTGTCCTCAAGCAATTCAGTGACAACTGAGTGCGATAAAAGACTTTTACGAACACATTTGTTTCATATGATGTAAATATACTCACTATATGATCACATACTTAATTATGCTCATGATAAGACACATGCAAGATACTGTCACTTAATAGTTATGCAAACCATGAAGAGATAACAACATATTAATAATAAACAACATGAAACATAACTATTTGCAAGATTGAAGTATTCATAATAGGATCTGATAAAGTGGTATCTCGCTTGCCCTTAAGTGTGGGGCAAAACATAAATATCAGGGCACCTCTGAAGTTCAAGGGAAGACTAGAAGTAAAGATATCAAAGATACAAGCATCAAAATTATACCACAATAAACCGTACTTTGGGACAAACACACCACACTAAGAATGACCATTGTGCTCTCAAGAAAGTGCTCAAAGAATATGGCGGAGACTCAACATAAAAGTAAAAGAAAGGCTCTTCGCAGAGGGAAGCATGGATCACTCATGTGCTAGAGCTTTTTATTTTATTAAACAGAGGTATTGAAAATATTTTGAGAGAGGTGTATGCTTATGTCAACGAATGATAAACAGACAATACAGTACGTCACAAGCTAACTGGATTCACAAGAGCGGCTCCCATGTGAAGTACGCATCTGGGTAGATGGTCATCCCCCTTTCTCTTTTATTTACACAATTATGCTTTGACTGATAAATCAGGGGCAACAAGAGTGAAGAGAATTTGTGTGTATTCATTTGGGGCTGGGCACCCCGCTGCCAGTTCTTCTATCATTTGGATAAGCGGATAAATCCACTAGTCCAAGGTGTGAAATCCAATCAACACGTGAGATAAAGATTCTCTATTTACATCCTCATGAGCTAAAACAGGGGCACAAAACAGGAATAATTTTTAGCAGGTTTTAAAGGTAGCACATGAGCAATTTACTTGGAGTGGTGGTTAAATACCACATATAGGAAGATATGGTGGACACATTTGGCAAACTTTGGTTTTGGGAGTGGGATGCACGAGTAGAGCTCACACTCAGTACAGGTGAAGGCTAGCAAATAGACAGGAGCGACAATCAAGAGAGCAACAACTATCATAATCATGTTTGCGACAAAGTAAAATTAACTGGGGCATAAAATTGATACTATATCTCTGAGGCAAAATAAATCATCGAGGCATATTGAATTTTTGTTTTCAGTCTTAGCATGCGTGAGCATGTGCCAAGTCGATTCAAATGAAACAGCCAGAGGAGGCTACCACAATATCATGTCCTTCTATGAATAGAACAATGCAAACAAATATATATATATGACATGTCATTTACTGTTAATAAATTGGAACTAAATATGAGAGAGCATGAACTATTAAGCAGCCATTAAGTCCCATATATCTTATACGAACAAACTAAGCATGCTCACATAGATGGATATATGTACAAAAATGAAAGCAAATAGAATTCATACCAGCCTCTCACCACAACTTGAATTATCGTATATCGTCATTATTGCTCTTCACTTGTGGCTCGAATAATATATAATGGAAACCAAGCTCCAATGGAGTCACGGACGACCATTGAACTCTGTAGTAAACTTTACAAAACCAAAGAAGAACAACAAATATTTTTGGGGTTTTCAATTAAAGCATGAACAGAAGAGAACAAGTAAACAAAGCAGAATCTTTTTGGGTTTTCGAAATGAAACAAGAACAAATGAAAGCAGACAAACAAAACAAAATATTTTTGGGTTTTTGAATATTAAACTGCAACTAAAAGATAAAGCAACCCAACTAAAGAAACAAATAGAGAGAAACAACATAAATCTTTTTGGTCTTTTTGTGTTTTGGAAAGCTAAAACAAAACAATAAAAACAAAAGAAGAGAAAGAAACGAAAACAAGCAAAAGAAACAAAAAGAAGCGAAAAGAAACAAAAAGATGGATATACAAAGAACCGACCGAACATGATATATAAATAAGTGTGATGTTGGTATACCTCCCCCCAAGCTTAGGCTTTTGGCCTAAGTGGAGATCAATCAAAGCGCGGGAAATATCCCCACTGCGGTGGGTCATCCCTCGCGTGGTCGTACTCGGGCGCATAAGAGGAGGATGATGTAGGTGGTGCAAAGTCATAACCGGGGTGCTGGTATGGGATCCCCGTGGCGTCGTAGGGCTGGACGAAATCACCATAGTCCCCCTCGTCGGCATCCTCCCCTTGTTGCAGGTGATTCTCGAGGTATGTATCCAGCTCACTCTCAGAAAGCTCCCATCCTTGCTTGTTATTAAGATCAAACAAAAGAGGTGCAGGCAAAAGTACTTCTCTAACAGTTTTAACAACTCTCCACCCGGATCGTTTGGAGAAAGTTAATTCAAAAGATAAATTATGTAAGTGAGCATGGGTAGAAAGAAACTTATGTTGAACCATTGAAACAAGATTAAGCCTCTCTGTAGGAAATTGAAAGTCTAGAGGGTGTGGCTCCAAACCATGCAAAGCTAGCAAGCGTGAGGCAATAAGATCTCCACAAACTCCGCCCTTCTCAGGGTTATGTGAGAGACAGTAAGCAATCAAAGCGCCAAAGTTATAAGACATATCGTGTCTCAATGCAGCTGCAATAAACGCCAAATCATAGACAGATAACTTGCTAGCAGTTTTTCTAGCTAACACACATTTAGCAATAAAATAGGCAAAGTATTGAATGCTAAGGAGTTGAATTTCACGAACTTTACCACTCTTCCCTGTGAAGCTTCTGCCTTGGCAAATCTCTCCATATAAATCCAGTAGTGGTTTGGGCTGCCCACTTATGTTCTCACAAGACCCCCACTCGGGTACCTTAATTGCTGCACAGAAAACACTAAAAGGCAAGCTCACAACTTTCTTATAAATTTTATAGTGGACCATTGGGTTAGTTGGAGACCATTTAAAACGAAAATCCTGCACCACAGACATAGTTAGTTTCACATATTGGATTGGCTCATCCTCAATGAAACACTCCAAACCAGCATTCTGCACTAGAGTGTTAAAATCCTGCATAATTCCTGTAACTTGCATAAATTCCCGACACGGATAGATTGATGGGAACACCCTATCTTCACGGTGCACGAGCATGACCTCATGGACCTCCAACTCATGCTGGTTTAGTTGATAAGCATTGTGCTCCATCTCTGGAATCTTTCAACAATCATCATAAAAATTAATTTCAAGCAACTATAAGGTGGAAACTACCAAAGGGACTTATATGAGAGCTAAACATACATCAAGACTATGTTATTTCTACTCAAATCAAGCATGCAAACTCACATAAGCTGTCACCTACTGTGGCAAAATACTAAAGAAATACTTCATTAAACAAAAATCTACTTGGATCATCGGAGGAGTCACATACCGGAGATCAAACACACAAAAAATTAGCACAAATGATGGGCTGAAGAAGGAGATCGAAAATCCATAGGAAGAACACCAAGAACACGGGATCCAAGAAATGTTTTCAGTTTGGGAGGTGAGAGAGGAGACTTGGGCAGTGGAGAGAATAAGTGGAGGGCCAGGGGGGCCACACCATGTGCTGACGCCACCAGGGGGCTGGCCGCGCCACCCTAGGGTGTGCCTGACTGGTGGGTCCCCCTGGGGTCTCCCAGGTGGCTTTCTGCCTCATTTTTGACGTAAAAATTTATTATAATTTTTCTGGAATTTTCCGAGAAACTTTATGTTTGAGGTATTTCCAGAATTTTAATAATTAATAAAAACCGAGAAAACAAAAGTGAAAACGTGGAAAAGAAAAACAAAACCAGCACTACAGAGGTTCTATGACACTCTAATGAAAGAATATCCAAAGAAAACAAAGGTGGTAGTGGTGAAAACAAAAGTATGGGTGGTGAAAACATGCATAACTTCAGTAATCAGAGTGAAAACATCAGGAAAACATGCATAAGGATGGTGGAAAACATGATTGTACTCAAGTAATAATGTGATAACAGAATTAATCATGGTGAAAACAATAATGGGGAAGGTGAAAACATAGTGAAAACATTGTCCATTTCATTTAAAATCATTTTGTTAACAAGGGTGACCAAGTCTTGCTACCAAAATAATTTTCTATGAAACAAAACTTTGTTTCTCACTAAATACTCATGTTACCTAAACCTTGATAGACATAGTCCCAATAATAATAATTTCATATTCTTTGGATGGCTTTGGAATAGGACAATAAAATTCTTCAATCTTGATGGTCTCAATATTTTCAATGGAATTTAGACCATATTTTCTATCAATCTTCTTGGGAAAATAAACAGTGTGCTCTTTATCATTAACATTAGAAGTAACTTTTCCTTGATTCCAATCAATAAAAGCCCCTGTTGTATTAAGAAAAGGTCTTCTAATAATAATAGACATTATATCATCTTCAGGCATTTCCAACACAACAAGGTCAGTTAATATCAGACAATTATTAGCAACTTTAACATGAACATTCTCACATATACCCACAGGAATAAGAGTAGACTTATCAGCCATTTGCAAAGAAATATCATTTGGTATCAATTTTTCTAGGAGGAGTCTTTTGTAGAGAGTAAAAGGCATGACACTAACTCTAGCTCCCAAATCACACAAAGTTGTGCTAACATAATTATTTTTAATAGAACAGGGAATAGTTGGTATACCAGGATCTCCAAGCTTCTGAGGAACCTTGCCATTAAAAAAGTAATTAGCAAGCATAGTGGAAATTTCCTCATTAGGAATCTTCCTTTTTTTAGAGACAATATCTATCATATACTTTGCATAAGGAGGCAATTTAATAGCATCAGTTAAAGGAATTTGCAAGAACAAAGGTTTCATTCATTCACAAAACTTGTTATAGTGTTCTTCTTCCTTAGATTTGTGTTTCTTATTAGGAAAAGGCATTGGTTTTTGTACCCAAGGTTCTCTTTCATTACCATGTTTATTAGCAATGAAATCCTCCTTAGTATACTTTGCAGTTTTAGTTTGCTTTTCAGGTTCAGCTACAGGTTCTTCTTTATCAGAAGCATCATTCTTTTCATTACCACTTTCAGTTTCAGCATCAGAGATAGATATACTATTAGGATCTTTAGCATGTTTAGAGGATTCTACAGCAGTTTTATGTTTCTTCTTCTTTTTCTTCTTAGTATGAATAACATTATCATTAGTTTGCTGAGAATCTTGTTCAAATTTTTTAGGATGTCCCTCGGGATATAAAGGATCTTGTGTAGCAATACCACTTCTAGTTCTTATTTCATAAGCATGTTTTTCTTTAGAGGCATTAACTAGCAAATCTTTTGCACTTTAGCAAATTGATCAATTTGAATTTGAACCATTTGAAAATGTTTAACAAGCATTTTAACATCATTAGAGGTTCTTTCTATAATACCATGCAAATTATCAATAGCTCTAGAGTTTTCCATTAAGTGATTTTGCACTCTCCTATTAAAATTATCTTGCTTGATAACATAATTATCAAATTCATCTAAACATTCACCAGGATGTTTGTTATAGGGAATATCTCTACTATCAAAATATTGGAGAGAGTGTACCTCAATGGTGGATGAGTGAGGGATTGGCTTACATAATTCTTCTATAGGTGGAAGATTCTTCACATCTTCAGATTTAATACCCCTCTCTTTAAGAGATTTCTTGGCTTCTCTCATCACTTCATCATTTAATTAAATCATTCCCCTCTTCTTGGATGTTGGTGTTGGTGTTGATACTGGAGTAGGAGTCGGCTCAGGTTCAACCATAGTCCAATCATCATGATTTTGGCTTATTTTAGCCATTAATTCCTCAGCTTCTTCTGGAGTTCTTTGCCTAAAAACACAACCAGCACAACTATCCAGGTATTTACTAGATTCAACATTTAGTCCATTATAGAATATATCAAGAAGTTTATTATCTTCTAGCCTATGCCCAGGTGTAGCTCTAACTAAAGAACAGAACCTTGCCCAAGATACAGGCAATTTCTCTTCTTCCAATTGCTTGAAATTAAATATATTTTGTAAAGCGGCATGTTGAGAACTAGCAGAAAAATATTTCTGAAATAAAGCATTCTCCAAACCAATAGGACTATTAATAGATCCAGGAGACAAATTGTTAAACCAAGTTTTAGCTTCATCTTTTAATGAGAAAGGGAATATTTTAGTAACAAAATAGCTATGTTTCTTAATATCATCAGAGAACAAACTACTCAAAGAGGAGAGCTCATTCATATGTGTCATAGCACTTTCATTTATAGTACCACAAAAAGGTTCTTTATCAACAATAGATATATAAGATAAATCAAGAGAGAAATCATAATCCTTGTCCCTAATATTAATGGGAGAAGTGGAAAACTTAGCATCAGAAGATGATTTATATTTAACAGCACGACTTTCAATAAGTCTCATAACAGCATCATTATCCTTCATAGTATATATTTCATCAATAAGATCATCATTAAGATCAATATAGGCATCATCTAAATCATCAATAGGATTCTCTATAAGCGCAGATGAAACAGCATGAGTAACAGGATTTTTATCAGGAGTTTCAGTGTTTGCAATATTTTTAGCTTTAGCAATAGTAGCATCTAAGAAAGGACCGAGAGAACCACTCTCATCAAGAACAGTAGAAGCACCATCGAAAGTATCAGAAGTATTTTTAGATTCAGCAGAAGTAGCATGTGTAGCATGTGGTGGTGTAAGCAGCTTACTCATAACAGACGGTGAATCAAGAGCAACAGAGGTGTTCAGAGTTGTACCTCTTCTTGTAGTGGATCCTAATATAGGAAACTTTCCATCACGAGTATTACCCATAATGAATGATGGCAGTAGATAATAATACTCTCCGGTGAGCTTGCAAATAAAGCTATGCTCCCCGGCAACAGTGCCAGAAAATAGTCTTGATGACCCACAAGTATAGGGGATCGCAACAGTCTTCGAGGGAAGTAAAACCCAAATTTATTGATTCGACACAAGGGGAGCCAAAGAATATTTGTGAGCCTTAAAAAGTGAGTTGTCAATTCACCTGCACCTGAAAGTACTTTTGTTCGCAGTGGTTTATCAGTAGTAACAATTTTATAGTAGCAGCAGTAGTGAAATAATAGCAGAAGTGGAATGAAAACAACAGCAGTGGTGTTTGAAGTAAACAGCTGGATTAAATATTGTAGGCATAGGGATGGATGAACGGGCGTTTCATGGATAAGATAGTTCAAATAATGATCAAGTCATGGGCATTGCATATAAATACGACAAAGCATCCAAGCACTAAGTAACCATAGGCATGTGTTCCGTAAATAGTCGTATGTGCTCGACATGAGAACTTGCACAACATCTTTTGTCCTAGAAGCCCGTTTTCAGCGGGGCCTCAAGGTAACTACTGGTAATTAAGGTGTTCCTTTTAATAGAACACCGGAGCAAAGCATTAACACTCCGTGAACACATGTGATCCTCACATCAAATCCATCCCCTCCGGTTGTCCCAATTTCTATCACTTCGGGGCCTCGGGTTCCGGACAACAATGTGTGTAAACAACTTGCAGCTATGATCAAGAAACAATAATTATCATCGTGATTCAACAAAATGTTCAGATCTGAGATCATGGCACTCGGGCCCAAAGTGGCAAGCATTAAGCATAACAATTTGTAACAATGTCAATAGCACTAATAGAGGATACTACGCACTATTCCCTAACAATCACGACATTATTACATGAACGATCTCATCCAATCCCTACCATCCCCTTCAGCCTACAGCGGGGAATTACTCACACATGGATGGGGGAAACATGGATGGTCGATGGAGAGGCGTTGGTGATGACGATGGCGATGATCTCCTCCACTTCCCGTCCCGGCAGGGTGCCAGAACAGGAACTTATGCTCCCCGAATCGAGGTTCGGGATGGCGGCGGCGCTCTGTTCTGTTTCTGTGGAATATGACGACCCCCCTCGGGTTTTAGGGTTGGAGGCTACTTGTAGTCGAAAGGGGAGTCCGAGGGGGGCTATGGGGGGCCCACACCCTATGCTGGCGCGACCAGGGGGACCCGCGCCAGGGGGGTGTGGCCACCTTGTGGCTCCTCTCCTGGCCCCCTTCTGGCTCCCGGGGTCTTCCGGGGTGAAAACACCAATGGGTCTTTTCTGGGCAATTTCCCGAAACTTGATTTTTCTTCATACAAACAAAACACCAAGGTAATTCTGCTGAAAACACCATTAGTCCGTGTTAGTTGTAAGCAAAACACACAAGTTTAGAGGAAAACAATAAGAAAAGTGTTCGGAAAAGGAGATAAGTTTTGGACGTATCACACGCTACTCCATAGCTTGCATTGTCGTTGATGCGCTTGTCAAACTCCAAGTGCATCTTGACGTGTGGGATGTAGACGGAGAATTTGTTGTCGTTGATGGGCTTGTCGAACTCCAAGTACATCTTGATGTGTGGGATGTAGACGGAGAATTCGTTGTAGTTGATGCGCTTGTCGTACTCCATGTACATCTCGACGTGTGCGATGTAGACGGAGAGTGCATTATCGTTGATGCGCTTGGCAAACTCCATGTAGATCTTGACTTTTGGGATGTGTACGGAAAGTGCATTGTCGTGGATGCGCTTGTCAAAGTCCATGTAGATCTTGACAAGCGGAATGTACTCCTTCCAAGTCTCCAAGTCGGTGTTGATGTTCATGCGGTATGGAGAGCCATGTATGGTGAATAGTCCATGAGGGATAGCATGCTTGAGAGGGTCACCAAATTTCTGCAAAAGAGACAACAAAGATGGAGAGAGAGTTGGTAAGCCGTTAGTGTCAATAAGTACGTATGGGATTTTTCTCTCAACTCTCATTTTACTTTTGGTGTCAATCAAGGCTATGCCTTTCGGAACACTCATGCTTTTTCCACTCATTATAGGCTTGTGGGTCTCACTCACAGAATGGTGGATCTCTCTCTCACCACTCATCTCACTAGAAGCTTGAGAGGAAGGAATAGAAGGCTCCAAATTCTTGGCACTTGAGGTGTGCGGGTTTGTCTAAGTTGTTGGGCTGCTTGGAGGAGGAGGTAGTGTCATGGCTTGTGTCTAAGAAGGCTCGATCATCTTGTATCTTGGGTTGACCCCAAATGGTGGAATTTTGGGCTTGCTTGGAGGAGGCGGTAGTGTCATGGCTTGTGTCGAAGAAGGCTTGATCATCTCCAGGATGCGGTAGTATAAGCCACGCCTTGCAGCATCCTGAAGTGGTTGATGACGGTGAAGATGATATTCTTGGTGAGAATGGTGACGAGGGAGTGGCCTTGGAGAGGTTGGAAAGGGATGAGAATCTTTCACAAGGTAACATGCAACAAAGTCTTCATCGTAGATTGGTGGAGCTTCATCATAGATTGGTGGAGTTGCATCCTCATGCTCATGTTGGTGTCGATATTGTGGCGTTGGAGGAGTAACTTCGCACCCTTGATGTTGTTGTTGCGCTTGTGGTGAGGAAGGATGCTCATGCTCTTGATCATGAAGTCCATAGTCCTTCCTCATAGGATGTCTCACATGGAGGTTGTGTATCGGTGTTAGTGGTGAAGTGCATCTCGCATCTTGCCTTGATGAAAGAGGAGGATCAAGATATCCACGACGAGGTTGGCCTTGATCAATGTCGATGGCGGGGTCCGAAGGTATAGCGCATTCTTGGTGGCGATGAGGTGGAGGCTCCCACTCGCCATGAGGATGACGACGCTCATGACCCTTGAAGCTTGGGACATTGAGGCAAAGGGCACTCAAGGTGTTGTCTTCATGTTCTTTATGGGGTCGCTCATGTGGTTCCTCATCCAAGATGGGAGGTGAAAGATTATGAGGGGCATCTTCCTTTGCTTGTTGTTGATGGGGGCGCTGATGACCCACAAGTATAGGGGGTGTATCGTAGTACTTTCGATAAATAAGAGTGTCGAACCCAACGAGGAGCAGAAGGTGTTGACAAGCAGGTTGGATAGATGATTCACTGTAAACACTAGCAAACGGGTTTTTGGTGGTTTTTGATATAGCATATAAATAAATTGTGAGTAAATAAATAACAGTAAATATAATTGCAGCGAGTGGCCCAATCCTTTTGAGAGCAAAGGACAAGCCGCTTGTTCTACTTATGATTACCAAACGTTCTTGAGGACACATGGGAATTTCGTCAAGTGCTTTCGCTTCATACGGTTAATTAATATTTATTGGCTTGATAGGTGTTGTGTGGGTGAGTCTATGCTAATGCAACACCCAACTAGGACTAATACATACTTGTAATTATACCACTCGTAAGCATCCGCAAATACAAGAAACTAATTAAGATAAATCTAACCACAACCTTAAAACTCCGGGATCCTACACTCCCTCGTGCATTGGTTTCCTAACGGGGGTTTAGGTTTCTGTCACTCCGGCAACCCCACAATTAGTAGCCAAATACACAATGCATCCTCCTAGGCCCATAAAGGTGAAGTATCACGTAGTCAACGTTCACATGACACCACTAGAAGATTGGCACCACAACTTAAATATCAAACCACTAGACATTACTTCAACATAATTCCACTACTAACATCATGACTTCTCCCATGTCCTCAAGAACTAAACAAACTACTCACAAGACATCATATGGATCATAATCATAGGAGATATAATGGATAATAACAATCTGGTCATAAAGTGTAAACACCGAAAAATTCACAAGCATCAACTACTAACAAGTAATCCACACCGGGAGAGAGATCTAGTGAAGAACAACGGTAAAGACCCATAATTGTTACATCAGGATGAAGGTGGATGATGAGTGTGATGGTGCTGGTGGTGATGATGATGAAGATGGTGATTTTGATGAGGCTCGCAACGATGATGGTAACGATGGCGATGATTCCCCCTCCCCGGGGAGGAATTTCCCGGGCAGATTTCTCCTTGCCGGAGAGCTTTTCTCTCTTTGTTGTTTTCCGTCCCGAGGCGGCGGCGGAATATTTCTTCGATGATGTTCTGGGGCTTAGGGTTCCATGGGGGTCAAATTCGTGAAAGGGGGTGACCAGAGGTGGGCCAGGGTGGCCACACCACGTGGCGGTGCGGCCAGGGGGCACGCCACCCCATGGTGTGGCCCCCCTCTGGCTTCCCTCCTGGCTAGCTTCCTCCTTGGGACTTCTAAGACTTCTCTGGTATCCCCCGTCTTCTTCTGATCTCCTGAAATAGGGTATCTCGACGGTGCTTTTTCCATCAGATTTCTGGTCCCGGTGTTCATTCTCCAAAAAATATGAAACGTGCAAAATAAGATAAAATAACATAAGTAATGCATCATAACATGAAATATATTGATGAATAACAGAAAATAACAATATAAAATAGTGATGCAACATGGACGTATCAACTCCCCCCAAGCTTAGACCTCGCTTGTGCCCAAGCGAAATTGAACTCAGTAAACATGACCACAGGTTTATGGAGTGAGGTGTCGATAAATAAAATACAGACAAGAAGCATCACATCTATCAAAGCGCAAGTCATTTTAGACAGCAACTTCCATTCATATAATTAAACTTGAAACAAGTAGAGGAGAACACAATAAAGGTGCAAAAATAAATCATAATTGGTGAAGGCAAACTTCGTTCTTGGTTAGAGAACAATTAACAGTGTACGTATCTTTCGATCAGAGTCTTTATACTATAGCTTATATTGCAGAGTTTATCATGCTCAATTATAAAAGTCTCTTTGCAGTCATTGGTAACTTTCAAATTGGTATTCAAACAGATAAAAGCATTTGTACTAAACAAGGAAGAATAAAGGACATGATTGAGTAAATCAACATATAGATGGATGGATCACAACAACTCAAATGCTTGATTAAGACATAAAGGAGTAGGTAAACTGAATCAACATAAAGGTAAAAGATAGGCCCTTTGCAGAGGGGAGCAGGGATTAACTCATGTGCTAGAGCTTTTCATTTGATAAACAGAGTACTGAAAACAATTTTGAGAGTGGTGTATGTTTATGTCAACGAATGACAAATAGAAAATACAGTACGTCACAAGATAACTAGACTTCACAAGAGCGGCTCCCATTGAAGGATGCAACTGGTATAGAAGGTCGCCCCTCTTTATCTTTTTCTTACACAATTATGCTTTGACTAATAAATCAGGGGCAAAAATAGTGAAGAGAATTTGTATTATTATGTTTGGGGCTAGGAACCCCGCTGCCAGCTCTTCTATCATTTGGATAAGCGGATGAAGCCACTAGTCCAGGTGTGTAAAGTCGAATCAACAAGTGAGATAAAGATTCTCTATTGGCGTCCTCGTGAGCTAAAACAGGGGCACAAAACAGGTATAATTTTGAAGGTTTTAAAGGTAACACACAAGCAATTTAGTTGGAGCAGCGGTTAAAATACCACATATAGGTAGGTATGGTCGACACAAATGGCAAGGTTTTGGGGCTCAAGGTTTGGATGCACGAGAAGCATTCCCTCTCGGTAGAGGTTTTTGGCTAGCAAGGTTGGGTAGCAAGCATAATAGTTGAGGGAAAACAAACAAATATACATATGATAAAACCAATCATGCAATCTTCCTTGGAGGTACAAACAATCTTACTTGAGAATACTAAGCTTATGAGCTAACAAGAAAGAAAGATCATGGAATAATATATCTACATGCAACTCCCTCTTTTCTACTTAAGTCTCAACGTATTGTTGCTACTGACCAATGCTAAGTTTGCCAAAACCAAATGGATTAACTTGATGCTCCAACATTGATAGCAATACTAATAACAAGATCAACCATATAAGAAAAATTGCAAACTAAAATAAAGTGTAGGAAGTAAATGATGAAACTTCTCATTAATATTCCATTACGGCAACTCAAACCAAAGGATACAACGATAACCAACTAAAGAGTGATACTTCCATACTGCAAACAATTCTATTTGGTATTCCCTCTACTCATGGTATGACTCTACTAACAGGTAAAAAGGTGAAAGATAAAGGTGTGATACCGCGGCACTCCCCCAAGCTTGGAACAAGCTAAGGGGATGCCAATACCAATGATGAATTAATTCTTCGGTGGTGGTGGTGATGCACTCTTCACAAGCAACGCATGGAAATGCTCCAACATCTCACGAAATTTTTCGTTCTCCTCTTGAAGAATATCTACCTCCGTCCTTAAAGTTTGATATCGATCACAAAACTCATCTGCGACTCGAAGAGCTTCCTCTACTCTAGGGATGGGGCTAAGGCCCGGAACTGATGGTCTTGGTCCCTGCATGCTACAAGAAGAAACACTTCCATCGCTTCTTGATGACGTCCTCTTTTCTTCTCTCTTGACACCCTGATCCATGTTCTTGCGCTTAGGGCCTTGGAGATCATCTTCCATCGGCTCCTTACCCTTGTTGTTGTTGGCGGAGGCCACGGTGCTTCTAAAACTAAAAACAGATCTGGCAAAAACAGGTCGAAACAGAAACACGGAGAGAAAACGATACACGGACCTCGGGGGGCCGGGGGGTTAAATATCAGAAACATACGTAACGAAAGGAAAGTATAGGTCGAAAACGAGTCGGAGAGGGGCTCTGGGGCACCCACACCATAGGGTGGCGCGGCAAGGGGAGGGCCCACGCCCCCAGGTGGTGTGGTGCCCTCGGGCACCATCTCCTACCCTTCTCCGGCTCGATATTTTTCATATTTTCCGAAAATCGATAATTTATAACTTGGGAAGTAATCCGCAAACTTTTACTTAACAGAACTGTTACCTATTCAAAAACAGACTCTACAGATTCTGGAATCTTCTCACTAATAAACTTCTCCGGAGTCAATACTTGAATAATATCAACATCTTCATCATACGAATCCCTGGAAATATAATGTTTGAGTCTTTGCCCATTTACCACTTGTGTAGTGTTATCTTTGAGGGAAGCAATTTTGATTGCACCCGAACGATACACTTCTTCAATAACATAAGGGCCTTCCCATCTCGAGTGTAATTTTCCTGCAAAAAATCGGAGACGAGACCGACACAATATAACTTTATCACCAACATGAAACTCTCTTTTAAGAATTATTCTATCATGTCATTGTTTAACTTTCTCTTTAAAGAGTATAGCATTTTCATAAGCTTCAAATCTCCATTCATCTAGAGAACTCAACTCAAGCATTCTCTTCTTACCAGCAGTTTAAAATAGTTATTAAGTTCTTTCACTTCCCAATAAGCTTTGTGTTCTAATTCTAAAGGCAAGTGAAAAGCTTTTCCATGAACCATTTTATAAGGAGACATACCCATAGGATTTTTATAAGCAGTTCTATAATCCCATCAAGCATCATTCAACTTATCAGACGAATTCTTCCTAGATTTATTAACAGTCTTTTGCAAGACATATTTAATTTCTCTATTTTATAATTCTACTTGCCCACTGGTTTGAGGATGATAGGCTGAGGCAATTCTATGGTTAACATCATATTTAGCAAGGGTTTTTCCAGAACCACCATGAATTACGTGAGAACCTCCATCAGTCATAAGATATCTAGGCACGCCAAACCTAGGAAAAATAACATCCTTAAGCATTTTTAAAGAGGTCTCACCATCAACACTTTTTCTAGGTGTAGCTTCTACCCATTTAGTAACATAATCAACAGCAACAAGAATATTAGTGTAACCATTCAATGGAGGAAAAAGACCCATAAAGTCAAATACCCAACAATCAAAAGGTTCAATAACAAGAGAATAACTCACGCATTTCATTACGTCTAGAAATATTACCAACTCTTTGACATTCATCACAAGATAAAACAAATTTACGTGCATCTTTAAAGAGAGTAGGCCAATAGGAACCTGATTGTAGAACGTTCTGTGCGGTTCTAACTCCAGCGCGATGTCCTCCATAAGCACTACCATGGCACTTTCTCAATATTTCACGTTGTTCATGATCTTGAACACATCTTCTAATAATACCATCTACTCCTTTATATAAGGGTGGGTCATCCCAAAAATAATGCCTCAACTCATAAAATAATTTTCTTCTTTATTGAGCTGTAAATGTTGGAGGCAAATACTTGGAAACAATAAAGTTAGCATACTTAGCATACCACAGACTATCTTGGGAGTTTACCTTTATTGGATCCAACTGTTCATTTGGAAAACTATCATTAACAGGAATAGTGTCATAAGCAATGTTTTCCAATCTAGACAAGTTATCAGCAATAGGATTTTTAGCACCTTTCCTATCCACAATATGCAAACTAAACTCTTCTAAAAGCAACACCCATCTAATAAGCCTAGGCTTAGCATCTTTCTTTTCCATAAGGTATCTAATAGCAGCATGATCAGTATGAATGGTAACTTTTGAATCAACAATATAAGGTCTAAACTTATCACATGCAAAAAAAACACAGCTAAGAACTCTTTTTTAGTGGTAGCATAATTGTTTTGAGTAGCTAATACTTCATAAACGTATCCCTAATTTCTGATGTTCCATGTTGTTTTCATGTTATTTCCCACATGTTTGCTATACATTTTATGTCATTTTTATCGATTTTCCAGACTAGCCTATTGACAAGATGCCACAGAGCCGGTTCCTGTTTTCTGATGTTTTTAGTTTCAGAAAAGTTGTTGTGGAAATATTCTCGGAATTGGACGATTCAAAATCCAAAAGTATTAGAAGTCCCGGAGGGTCCAGGAAGTCCTGAAGAGCTTCGGAGGGGGGCCACAGGGTGGCCACACAATAGGGTGGCGCGGGTCCCCTGGCCGCGCCATCTGTTGGTGTGGCCCCCCTGGTCACCCCCCGGTATTTCCCTTAGACCCATATATACTCCCCGATGCATAAACCCTAAAGGAATCGGCCTTTTCCACCAAAAACATCCATAGCTCCGCCGCCGTCGTCGACAAGTTTCGCGAGACAGAAATCTCTGTTCCGGCACCCTGTCGGGACGGGGAAGTGCCCCGGAGCCATCTCCATCGACTCCACCGCCATCTTCATTGTTGTTGCTGTCTCCTATCATGAGGAGGGATTAGTTCTCCCCCGGGGCTGAGGGCTGTACCGACAGCTATGTGTCTCATATCTCTCTCCCATGGTGTGATCTTTATGTGGTCATGACCTTTGTATCTAGTTGAATAAGTATATGTTACTCTTCATCTGTTATGATACTCAAGTGGTTTTGTTATGAGATCTCCGTAAACACTTTGATCACGGTGTAAAGGTTGACAGGGTGTGCACCATGTGGTTTAGCATGATATTTATATCTTATGTTGGATGACCCTATGAAATTGTGGTATTTGTCTAGTACCTTCTAGGGCGCTCCTAGTGAAAGCATGGGGTTAACTAGGCATGGGAATGCGACTTCGAGGAGTGCTGTTACAGGCCTACGCAATGAATTGGTGTTGGTTATTAAACCAGAGAGTGGTTCAGAGTAGCATAGTGAAGAGAGATATTTATGCATTCAATTATGTTATCATTGTTGAGAGTGTCCACTAGTGAAAGTAGGATCCCTAAGCCTTGTTTCTAAGCATTGAAACACCGTTTACAATCAGTTCTGCTACATGTTTGCTTTCTGCCATTTTTATTTCATATTTCTATTATCACTTATAATTATCCATACTACGTGTATTTTACTCTCTCTTCGCCAAACTAGTGCACCTATACAACTGACAATTGTATTAGGTGTGTTGGGGACAGAAGAGAATTCTTTTATTGTAATTGTAGGGTTGCTTGAGAGGGATACCTTTGACCTCTTCTTCCCTGAGTTCGATATACCTTGGGTAATCCACTTAAGGGAAACTTGTTGATGTTCTACAAACCTCTACACTTGGAGGCCCAAACTGTCTACAAGAATAGAAGCGTGCGTAGACATAAAACTCTTTTCTGGCGCCGTTGCCGGGGAGGTAAGGTAAAAGGTACTCACATCCTCTTGATGGTGTGTGAGTGCTCGAAGTTATTTCCTTTAGATTCTAAAATTATATATTTTTGTTTCTTGTTTTTATTTTCACTAGTTAGGCTTAATGGAAAACAACAAAAATATGAGAGAGCTTTATAATCTTTATCTTGAGTTAGGACATGAAGTGTTTGAAGAGAAAATTAAAAAACATATGGAACTTTATTTGCATGCTAGTAGCAATGTTATTAGCATTAATTCTTTGGATACCATTATTTCTAATGCTATGGAAAAGTCTAAGCTTGGGGGAAGCTAGTTTTTATGAAAATGATATTTTTAGTCCCCCAAGCATGGAGGAACAAATTTTCTTTGATGATACTTTGCCTCCAATATATGATTATTACAATGATGAATATGTTATTTTCAGTCCACCTACTATTGAGGAGAAAATTAATTATGATTATAATATGCCTCCTATATTTGATAATTATGGTGATGAGAATAATAATGATAGTTATTTTTGTTGAATTTGCTCCCACTACTATTAATAAGAATGACTATGCTTATATGGAGAGTAATAATTCTTTTATGCATGTGGCTCATGATAAGAATGTTTCTTGTGATAGTTATATTGTTAATTTTATTTATGATGCTACTGAAAGTTATTATGAGAGAGGGAAATATAGTCTTATGCATCTCAAAAATATCAAGTTTCCTCTCTTTATGTTGAAATTTTTGAAGTTGCACTTATTTTGTCTTCCTATGCTAGCCACTTTGTGCTTTCATGACTTGTTTTTCCACAAGATTCTTTTTCATAGGAAGTGGGTTAGACTTAAATTTGTTTTACATTTTCTTATTTTTGCTCTTTTTTTGCTTCAATTAATATTTATCATATGAGCATCTTCTCAAATTATCATGCCTAGCTAAAAGGCTTTAAAGAAAAGCACTTCTTGGGAGATAACCCATGGTTTTATTTTTGCTTTTTTTTTCTCTGTTTTTCTTGAGTCAAGGAGTTGTATACTTCTATAGAAACTCCTTTGTGTCTTTCTTTTCATGTTTTATTAGTGCCAAGTAAGGTTTGTGACAAGAGTTGGAGTTGGTTTCGGATTTCTGCACAGGAAACAGATTTCTGCTGTCCATCGTAAAAAATCTTATAAAATCTTGGAAGATTAGAATGATCTGAAATATTTTGTGCTTATTCCTCAGCTAATTACCAAACTTTTTTGTTCTTTAAGTTTTTATATCTGAGTAATGTAAGTGCCTTCGTATTTACACACTGTTCTGGTTTTGACAGTGTCTGCCATTTTTCTTGCATTTGCTCTTTTGCGATGTAAAGTGGATTTCTTTGCTTCACGAAACACCAGTGGCTGTAGCTAATGTTTAAAAGTATCAATATCACTTGTTACATACAGAACCAATGGATGTTTAATTTTTTCACTAACCCTCTAATGCGAATTACTCTTTGAGTGTGGTGTGAAGGAAGTTTTCAAGGGTCAAGAGAAGAGGGTGATATATGTGATCAAGAAGAGTGCAAGGTAAAAGCTTGGGGATGCCCCCGTGGTTCATCCCAGAAAATTCTAAGAATACTCAAGCATCTAAGCTTGGTGATGCCCAATACATCCCCTTCTTCATCAACTATCTATCAGGTCACTTCTCGTGAAACTATATTTTTATTCGGTCACATCATATGAAATTTACTTGAAGCGTCTGTTATTTTTCATTCTGTTTTCTTTTGTTTCCTTGCTGCAATAAACATCACTGGAACCTATCATACCTATGTGGGAGAGAGACACGCTCCGTTTTTATTTCTTAGAACACTTTAGTTTTCATTCTTATTTTTCTGCCAGTGTTCACTTTTTGCTAGTACTGCGTTTAGCCCTTGTTTTCATGCATCTCTTTTTCAGAGCTGTTAGTTTTAGTAGAGTTGTGTTACTACTCTCTTGTTTCATTGCTATATATCTTGGAGAGTTTTTACTGTTTGGTGCTTGATAGAAAATGCTACACGTGGTAGATGGTATAACGAAAAAGCTTGTGTATTCTTGTAGATCATTAAACTGGTTCACTTGATTATTTGCTATTGTTTTGAGATATTAATTTGCCTAATAATAAAATTGCTGGTTTAGTAGAGTAAAAACAATTAATGGTTGGTCTAGAAGCTTGAAACTATGCCATACTCAAATAACCAGTTGATAGGATAATGGTATATGACTTCCTTTGCTGATAGCAATCATGATGGCTTTCTGTTACGTGCTACGGTCAGGGTAGCTAACAGTGAATTGTCACTGCCACGGACCCTCTTGGAGTGATTTTCATTATGCCTTGTGATATCATTATTTTATTTTGATTCTTTTAACTTGTGAGTTCTATGTTGCGGTTTTTTGGCACTTCCACCATCCATATTTGCTAGCCTCTTCGGTACTGTGCATTGCTCATTCTCACATTGAGAGTTGGTGCAAACTTCGCCAGTGCATCCAAACCCCGTGGGAGAACTTTGTTCTTCTACACATAAGCCAAAATTTATCTTCCTCAAAACAGACACCATACCTACCTACCATGGCATTTCCATAGCCATTCCGAGATATATTTCCATACAACATCCATCATGATTATGTTACTTGTCATGCTTCATTGTTATTTTGCATACTGCTACACTGGCAGGAGCATTTAGTTTTATTTACACCAGGGATATTTCAATTTGAGTTATGAGTACTAAAAGTGTGATGATTCATTGTAAAATAGAGTGTTTCCCTTACCAGTGAGGTTATAAATCAAAAAAATCAAAAAAAGAGAAAAAGGGCAAAAAGAAAAAAAGTGGCAAAAAGAGAGAAAATAAAGAGAGAGAGGGGGCATCACTACTATCATTTATTCCACACTTGTGCTTGGTTGGCATCATTACTTCAGTTTGGAGAGAGTTTTCATATTATGACTTACATAACTATGTGGGGAACTTACATTATAGAACTTGGCTTGTATATTCCAATGATGAGCCTCCTCAAAAGAGCTCTAGGTCTTCGTAAGCAAGAAAGTTGGATGCACCCCCACTAGTTCCATTGGAGAGCTTTCATACACTTATAGCAATATGTGCATCCGTATTGTGGCAATCACTACTCCTTGCATAACTTCGATTATAAGACTTCCTCTTGTCTAATGATCACTTTCAGTTGTGTGAGACTTTCTTCCATTGACCATCCAAACACCCCATAATGTTCTTTTAGCCATAACATCCTGGTGCTAGGAACCAATACAGAACGCTTGCTTGTTTTGAGTGCACAAATATTTAAATGATTTTCCGACGTGCATATTGTTGTCACTTGACTTGATCCTAACAAGGGTTGTTGTGAGTTTGATGCCTTGGATGATTATAATGTTGTTCTTGAAGCTTAAATAATCTCTAATATACTTTGCACAGTGGATTGTCTTTTAGTATTGATTCATTGGAAGATTTTACTTTGTTATTCCTAATGGTTTATACATTACTCTTTGATATCAACTATAAACCACAGCCTTTATTCATTTGATTATAGTTTACATGCTTTACATTACTATGATGATCAAGTTTATGTTTGTAGCATGTCACCTCAGAAATTATTTTTTTTATCGTTTACCTACTCGAGGACGAGTAGGAACTAAGCTTGGGGATGTTGATATGTCATAAACTTAACCCTAATTTCTGATGTTCCATGTTGTTTTCATGTTATTTCCCACATGTTTGCTATAAAATTTATGTCATTTTTATCAATTTTCCGGACTAACCTATTGACAAGATGCCACAGAGCTAGTTCCTTTTTCTGTTGTTTTTAGTTTCAGAAAAGTTGTTCTGGAAATATTCTCAGAATTGGACGATTCAAAAGCAAGAAGTCTTAGAAGTCCCGGAGGGTCCAGGAAGTCTCGAAGATCCCCGGAGGGGGGCCACAGGGTGGCCACACCATAGGGTGGCACGGGTCCCCCTGGCCGCGCCACCTGGTGGTGTGGGCCCCCTGGCCACCCCCGGCATCGCCCTTTCTCCCATATATACTCCCCGATGCGTAGACCCTAAAGGAATCGGCCTTTTCCACCAAAAACATTCGTAGCTCGGCCGCCGCCGCCGACAAGTTTCGGGGGATAGAAATCTCTGGTCCGGCACCCTTCCGGGACGGGGAAATGCCCCCGGAACCATCTCCATCGACTCCACGGCCATCTTCATCTCCGTTGTTGTCTCCTATGATGAGGAGGGAGTAGTTCTCCCCCGGGGCTGAGGGCTCTACCGGTAGCTATGTGTATCATCTCTCTCTCCCATGGTGTGATCTTTATGTGATCATGAGCTTTGTATCCAGTTGAATAAGTATATGTTACTCTTCATTTGTTATGCTACTCAAGTGGTTTTGTTATGAGATCTCCGTAAACACTTTGATCACGGTGCAAAGGTGACAGTGTGTGCACCGTGTGGTTTAGCATGATATTTATATCTTGTGTTGGATGACCCTATGAAATTGTGGTGTTTGTCTAGTACCTTCTAGGGCGCTCATAGTGACAGCGCGGGGTTAACTAGACATGGGAATGCGACTTTGAGGAGTGTTGTTACAGCCCTACGTAATGAATTTGTGTTTGTTATTCAACCGGAGAGTGGTTCTGAGCAGCATAGTGAAGAGAGATATTTATGCACTCAATTATGTTATCATTGTTGAGAGTGTCCACTAGTGAAAGTAGGATCCCTAGGACTTGTTTCTAAGCATTGAAACACCGTTTACAATTAGTTCTGCTACATGTTTGCTTGCTTCCATTTTTATTTCAGATTTCTATTATCACTTATAATTATCCATACTACGTGTATTTTAGTCTCTCTTTGCTGAACTAGTGCACCTATACAACTGACAATTGTATTAGGTGTGCTGGGGACACAAGAGACTTCTTGTTTCGTAATTGCAGGGTTGCTTGAGAGGGATACCTTTTACTTCTTCCTCCCTGAGTTCGATAAACCTTGGGTAATCCACTTAAGGGAAACTTGCTGCTACTCTACAAACCTCTGCACTTGGAGGCCCAACACTGTCTACAAGAATAGAAGCGTGCGTAGACATCAGCAGCATCAAGAGTCTTACTAGCATAATGAATAACATTCAATTTCTTATCTACTCGTTGTCCAAGAACAACACCTACAGCAAAGTCACTAGCATCACACATAATTTCAAAAGGTAAATTCCAATCAGGTGGTTGAACAATAGGTGCAGTAGTTAAAGCCTTCTTTAAAGTTTCAAAAGCTTCCTTACAATCATCATCAAAAACAAAAGTTGCGTATTTTTGAAGAAGATTAGTAAGAGGCTTTGATATTCTAGAGAAATCTTTAATAAACCTCCTATATAAACCAGCATGACCAAGAACACTACGGATACCTTTAGCATCCCTGGGACAGGGCATTTTCTCTATTTCTTCCACTTTAGCTCTGTCAACTTCAATACCTCTTTCAGAAATTTTATGCCCAAGAACAATTCCTTCATTCACCATAAAATGGCAATTATTTCCTCACATCTCTGCAAAACTTTATCAAGGTTGTGCAAGCAATTATCAAAAGAAATTCCATAGACGGAGAAATCGTCCATGAATACTTCCATGATTTCTTCACAAAAACCATGAAAAATAGCAGACATGCATCTTTGAAACGTAGCAGGAGCTCTACACAAACCAAAAGGCATACGTCTATAAGCATAAGTACCATAATGACATGTAAAGGTTGTTTTCTCCTTATCTTGCTTCCTAACAGCAATTTGAGAAAACCCAGAATAACCATTAAGAAAGCAAAAAATAAGTTTTCTTAGACAACCTCTCTAGCATTTGATCAATAAAAGGCAAAGGATAATGATCTTTCTTAGTAACTTTGTTAACTTTCCTAAAATCAATGCACATTCTATAATGAACTACTACTATTTGAGGAGCAAGCTCATTATTTTCATTAGGCACAACAGTCATTCCTCCCTTCTTAGGGACACAATGCTCAGGTTTCACCCATCTACTATCAGCAATAGGAAAAATAATACCAACATCAAGGAGTTTTAATACCTCATTCTTACCACTTCCTCCATCTTAGGAATTAAACGACATTGATGTTCAACTATTGGCTTTGCATCGGGTTCAATATTAATAACATGCTGACATATAGACGGAGAAATCCCTTTGAAATCATCAAGAGTATATCCAATAACTCCACGGTGTTTCTTCAATATTCCCAATAATCTTTCCTCTTCTTCACGTGAAAGTTTAGAACTAATAATAACTAGATATATTTTCTTATCATCAATATAAGCATATTTAAGACCATCAGGAAAAGGTTTTTAATCAAAAAAAGGACCCTCCTTGGGTGGTATTGTGGTACCCAAGTCTTCCACAAGTAAATTATGTTTCAGTATCACCGGTTCATGATGGCTAGGTTGAGACTCCAAGTGCAGAGAGTGTAGCTAGTGGCAAGCCTTCTTCCCCACGAGGGTGACTCGAGGGTTTATATCGAACTCTTGGGGAGCCAGTATTTCAGCAGTTGTCTTCCAAGCTTCCTCCAGGATCCTACAAACAAGTACAGAATTTTGTGCACTCAACCTCACCAAGTGGTTGTCAAGCACAAGGTGTGAGACTTCTAAATTACAATGCAAAACTGAAAGTAAATGTGCAATAATTAAATCTACTACTAAATGCAAATGAGAAAATAAATATGCAATGGATTGTTTTTGTATTTTTGTGATGCAAGTGGTGATGGAGATAATGTAAATTCGAATTGGAGATGCAAGTAAAGTAAAGTGCAAGTAAAGTAAATTGCAGCAAAGTAACTAGAGTGTTTTCTTATATTTTAAATAGGACCGGGGTTCATGGTTTCACACTTGCATTCTCTCAAATAAAGTGGTAGACGGTGGACATAAAGAATTACATGTGAGATTACAATAACATGTTTAACATTGAGTACTTTCATATGGGCATCACGTCCTAGCATAGAGATCTCTACGGTCATACTGATCCCTCTTATACTCCACCAAGATGCGAAATAAATCATAACACCTCGATAATTAAGGAAAAACCAGATTATAGCTTTAAGCAATGTGACATGAAGTTGAAGTAAGAACTTGCTAGATCTAGTCATGGAGATTGATTAGTGTCACTTCAAATCCCCGGTAACAAGGTACTCCTTTTTATCCCTAGTGAGGTAACTAAGAAAGGTTTAACAAAACCTAAGTGGATCGCTGAACTTCTGTCACTTTCACAGCACTAGCCACCCCCCGTTACTCCAACTAATGCACCCATCACCCCACACAGGCTCTCAAGAACTAGATTGATCAAAGCTAGCAAATAAGAACGGGGTACATAAGATACATCTACTCAAATAACTGAAGAGAAACAATTGCAATCTCAGATACAATAACTCATAGAAAAGATCCACCGCATAGGAATTACAACGGTGCCCGTAATCATGTGAGGCAGCTCATACGGATCTAATTAGTGAAGCACATAGAGAGAGATACAAGTGCTACTTCCACAAACCCATAGCCCTGGGGTGGACTACTCCCTCTTCATGGAGATGTCGATGGAGATGACGTTGGAGGGGTAGGAGATCACACCGGCGGCGCCCCGCCGGAGTTTTCCCCCTCCAATCTGGAACTTCTGGTCTCTGTTTCGGTGTTTCGGCGGCGCCCTCTCCGTAAGGGTACGGGGGACCCTTTTTATAGTCGGTTTTAGGTCAATACGGAGTCGGTAAGTCGAAGATGGAAGGAATTGGGGCCACAGGGGCCAAAAGGGGGCCTCTCACGCGGCCAAGGAATGTGGCCGCATGGAGGGTCCTCTTTTGGGCCTCCTTGCCCAATTCTCGTGGATCCTTCGCCCGCAAGTCTTCTCCTTCCAAGAAAATGACCCCCGCAGATTTTCAGGTGATTTCGCGGAAGTTTGCCCCCTGAAACGTCAAAAATATAGAAAACGGGGTTTCTGACAGGCAGGGTTAATTCCATAAAAGTTGGGGGACTTTGTAATTTAACCCCAAAATACTATAAAACATTGAATTATACCCTTATATGATGCAATATGTAATACAAAACCATGTGAAAATATGCAAAATTCATCTATGCATTTTACATGCATCAACATCCCCAAGCTTAACCCATGCTCGTCCTCGAGTATGAAGGTGATAAAACTAAGATGGGTTTTGCATATTGAAACAATCATGGGATATCAAGGAGGATTATTCATGCTACATATAATCAAATGATTAATAATAGAAATGAATAGCAATATACAATTCATGTTGTAAGAAATATCAAATATGCAAGCAAAGATGCTTCATTAAAGTTCACAAAGTGTATAATGAAATAAAAGCACTATGGACCAAATGCATACACAAAATGAAAAATAAAATCCTATATTGGTCAAAGAATAGCATAGTGGAGAATAGAAAATATGGTGGACACTTTGGAGAAAATTGAGTAGAGGTAAAACATGATCAAGTCTTATTTAGCCTCTAAATTATTCAACTAAAATTACTAATTGAAATGTGGTATCCATTGATCTAGGACTCTCATTGCCCCTTTATCACTAGCATCTTAAAATTGTGAGTATTGAAGTAATGAGAATGACAAGGTGGTTGAAAGCCTCATGCCCCGTGAGTGTGAAAACCTACTCCATGATTACTCAACTTAAGATTCCTAATAAGCTTTGTACAATCATAATAAGTATTAATGACATCATAGAGAACCGCAAAGAGGTACCTCTTGCCCCATGACATGGAAACAAGCCCATGTTACAATGACAAGATGAACAAACGGAGTAGACTCATCATCCTTTTTATTTTCATTCACTATTATGCATAGCTTCTTATTTTATTATAGGATGTGTTGTAGAGTCACTCAATCTGTAAGTAAATTTCTACCATGATAAAGCATGGCTTGGGTTAGCGTCCCAATGCGTTTCTCTAGTCATATAGATACTTACTCATCAAAACTTACTAGTCCTCTATTTCATTTCGGCATGGCGGGAGTCCAAAAAACAAAAGTACATGATATCAACCAAATGTAAAAAAATTTGTGCAATGTTGAAAGCTTTCCGGTGATACACGTTTATAGCTAGCTCCCAACCACATACTTGTCAAACGCAAAACTTGTGGCTCCCATTATTGGGTCATGTTTATTAGATGCATAAAAAGTAAAGTGTGCCTTCAAAATTTCGTGAGAGTCCTATCCCAAGTTCAACCCATGACAATTAATAAAGTGAATATCTTAATTTAGAACATAAATAACACAATAACATGGTGAACATACTCGGAATAGCAATGAAGCTAATGGGAAGATATGGTGGACTCACTGGAAATACTTGGCTAAGGAGTGTAGGAAACAAGTTTTTACTTGTTGGAATTTTTAAATTTTTGGGCTAGCAAGAGGGAGATAGTTGACCAGCTACTATGCATGCATATGTCCATAGAACTACTCATTTCATGACAAACTAAATAAACCAGCAATTAACATCAAGGACATGAATAAGAGATAGCTCAAGACAACATTATTGCAAATTTCTACACATAAAAAGCCTATAAATCATGCAAACATATGTAGCTCTTCAAATCAACCATGGCATCCCTATTCCAAGTCATAATACTAGCATCCAATACATTCCAACCCCAAACTCCAGTAGCTCAATCTCATATAATATTATGGTGGTCTTATCAAAACCAAAATAAAAACAAAAACTAGACGCTTCAAGTTTCTACGATAAATGCTTTGCTTAGAAAAACAGAAAGTAGACGTGTGCTAACCAAAAGAGTGTAGCTCCAGTGGGGTGTTCATCACATCCCAAAGATTATGGCTTTCACCATTCTTGGATGTCTTGAGGCGCAGCTCCTCTATTCCCTGTGAAAAACTTCACAAAACATGTTTCTCCCATTCTTTTTCTGTGGGGTGAGATTAGCAAGGACAAACAAATCACATGCTTGCTGTGCAAAATTCCAAATCAAATGCTCCAGTAGATAGACAATAAGGTTCATTATGTTGTATGTTCACTCTCTTGCTTGAAAGAATCATGGAAATTCGATTCCCAAGCCCAAAGAGTGCATAAAACAAAAGAAGGAAGAATCTGTCCAGAAAAGCAACAGCAGCAAAACGAACGTTTTTCCTTATGCACTCTTTGGGCTTGGGAATCGAATTTCCATGATTCTTTCAAGCAAGAGAGTGAACATACAACATAATGAAACTTATTGTCTATCTACTGGAGCATTTGATTTGGAATTTTGCACAGCAAGCATGTGATTTGTTTGTCCTTGCTAATCTCACCCCACAGAAAAAGAATGGGAGAAACATGTTTTGTGAAGTTTTTTCACAGGGAATAGAGGAGCTGCGCCTCAAGACATCCAAGAATTGTGAAAGCCATAAGCTTGGGGATGTGATGAACACCCCACTGGAGCTACACTCTTTTGGTTAGCACACGTCTACTTTCTGTTTTTCTAAGCAAAGCATTTATCGTAGAGACTTGAAGCGTCTAGTTTTTTTTTTATTTTATTTTTTTGATAAGACCACACCCATCATTTTACATGATATTGAGCTACTGGAGTTTGGGGTTGGAATGTATTGGATGCTAGTATTATGACTTGGAATAGGGATGCCATGGTTGATTTGAAGAGCTACATATGTTTGCATGATTTATATGCTTTTTATGTGTAGAAATTTGCAATAATGTTGTCTTGAGCTATCTCTTATTCATGTCCTTGATGTTAATTGCTGGTTTATTTAGTTTGCCATGAAATGAGTAGTTCTACGGACATATGCATGCATAGTAGCTGGTCAACTATCTCCCTCTTGCTAGCCAAAAATTTAAAAATTCCAACAAGTAAAAACTTGTTTCCAACACTCCTTAGCCAAGTATTTCCAGTGAGTCCACCATATCTTCCCATTAGCTTCATTGCTATTCCGAGTATGTTCACCATGTTATTGTGTTATTTATGTTCTAAATTAAGATATTCACTTTATTAATTGCCATGGGTTGAACTTGGGATAGGACTCTCACGAACTTTTGAAGGCACACTTTACTTTTTATGCATCTAATAAACATGACCCAATAATGGGAGCCACAAGTTTTGCGTTTGAAAAGTGTGTGGTTGGGAGCTAGCTATAAACGTGTATCACCGGAAAGCTTTCAACATTGCACAAAAAAAATTACATTTGGTTGATATCATGTACTTCTGTTTTTGGACTCCTGCCATGCCGAAATGAAATAGAGGACTAGTAAGTTTTGATGAGTAAGTATCTATATGACTAGAGAAACACATTGGGCCGCTAACCCAAGCCATGATTTATCATGGTGGAAATTTACTTACAGCTTGAGTGACTCTACAACACATCCTACAATAAAATAAGAAGCTATGCATAATAGTGAATGAAAATAAAAAGGATGATGAGTCTACTCCGTTTGTTTGTCTTGTCATTGTGACATGGGCTTGTTTCCATGTCATGGGGCAAGAGGTACCTCTTTGCGGTTCTCTATGATGTCATTAATACTTATTATGATTGTACAAAGCTTATTAGGAATTAAGTTGAGTAATCATGGAGTAGGTTTTCACACTCACGGGGCATGAGGCTTTCAACCGCCTTTTCATTCACATTACTTCAACATTCACCATTTAAGATGCTAGTGATAAAGGGGCAATGAGAGTCCTAGATCAACGGATACCACATTTCAATTAGTAATTTTAGTTGAATAATTTAGAGGCTAAATAAGACTTGATCATGTTTTACCTCTACTCAATTTTCTCCAAAGTGTCCACCATATTTTATATTTTCCATTATGCTATTCTTTGACCAATATAGGATTTTATTTTTCATTTTGTGTACGCATTTGGTCCATAGTGCTTTTATTTCATTATACACTTTGTGAACTTTCATGAAGCATCTTTGCTTGCATATTTGATATTTCTTACAATATGAATTGTATATTGCTACTCATTTCTAGTATTAATCAGTTGATTATATGTAGCATGAATAATCCTCC
Source organism: Alopecurus myosuroides (assembly GCA_028641055.1). Lineage (NCBI taxonomy): Eukaryota > Viridiplantae > Streptophyta > Magnoliopsida > Poales > Poaceae > Alopecurus > Alopecurus myosuroides. Next base: position 87,947,694 of record CM054062.1, on the reverse strand, counting down.
TTGATATCCCATGATTGTTTCAATATGCAAAGTCCATGATAGTTTTATCACCTTCATACTCGAGGACGAGCATGGGTTAAGCTTGGGGATGTTGATGCATGTAAAATGAATACATAAACTTTGCATGTTATTACTTGTTTTTCCTACATATTAGCAACTTATATTCATGTTTTATAATGATTTGGGGGATTTTCTAAACAATCCCCCTTCTTTTGGTTCTAACCCTGTTTTTCCAGAAAACGTACTTTTTAGTGTTTCAGACTTTCCGGGAGCTTTGGGACTCCAAAAAGGGCAAGGCCAAAGAGCACGGTTCAGAATTTTTGAGACGAAGACTATGGGCCAAAGTAGAGGGCCAAAAGGACAACCATGTGGCAAAGAGGACCCTCCACGCGGCCAGATTCCTTGGCCGCGTGAGAGGCCCCCCTTTTGCCCCCGTGGCTCCGATGCCGTCGATCTTTCTTCTCCCGAGTGTCTCGTGACCTAAAAACGACTATATAAAGGGTCCCCTGGCCTTTTCGAGGAGGAGGCGGCACCGAGAGACGAAACCACGAAATAGAGAGACAGAAGGTTGCCGCCGGAGAAGACCGGAGGGGGGAAACGCCGTCGGGATCACCCCCGGAGGGCTCCACCCCCCTCCGGCGTGTTCATCATCAACATCTATAGCAAGATCAGCTCCATCTCTCCACTGTAATCTCTTGGGAAACACGATGTATGATGCAATAATATATTCCCTTGATGTATTGTGTCTCCCCGTCTAAGTTTGAGTAGTGAATTGTTCTTGGCAATGGTGAAATAGTTCGTTGATTGGTTGCATACAAGTTTGTTATCTTCTATGATTGTCTTTATGTACAATATATGAGTGCACGCATATGTTGGGGAATGCATGTAAGGTGATCACCGGTAGCATAATAGAGTGGTGGTGACTTGGGAGTGACAGTAACCTGAGACCGAGCCACAAAGTTAAGTTATTGGTGGATATATATAGGGGACCTTATAACGTAAGGCTATGGTGGGACTTTATGTCTTAATCAATCTTGTGCAGTCATTTACTTGGCCACATGATCCATCATAAGGGGTTGTAGATCATTTACTTGACTATACCTATTCATGGATCCTTCCTAGAAGAAACAACTAAGACTAAAACATGTGCTTCACTAATTGTGACAACCACACGAACGAAACACCTATTGCTAGAACACTTGCTCCCTTGAGATACTTGAGATATTTGCTGCTTGCTACTTGTGAAACTTGCTTAGAAACTTGCATTTTAAACTTGCTTCACTAGTTACTAGACAAACCACACTCCACGTCACTTGCTTTTAATTAGTTAGTTCCTTTTAGTCAAACTTATTGCTTTGCATAAACAGCCATATAAGAGGGTTATAGGGATTTACAAAATAGATAGCTTACCTTCAGCTCCTCGTGGATTTGACACTCAAATACTTATCGAAAGGTACTACAATTGATCTCCTGCACGTGGGAGTCATCAGTCGCTCATGTGGGTCTTCATCAAAGATAGGGAGGGACATTCCATGTGAAGCATCCTCACTTGTTTGTTGGTGATGGGGTCTCTCATTTGGGTCTTCATCAAAGAGAGGAGGTGGAAGGTCATGTGGGTCATACTCATTGTCTTGTCGTTGGCGGTCATGATGGGAGGATGGCGCCGGTGGTCATTGTGGTGAATTTGTTGGAGGCATGCTTCGCGGCATCCACTAGCATCATTGTCATGGGTACCTTCATGATAAGGGTCTTTCTCTTGGCGTTCATTGTGGTGGTGACGCGCATTTTTCCTTGGAAGACTTGGATGTGGGCGAGCACCATCCACGAAGTCATGTAGACCATAGTCATGAGTGGAGCTTGGCGGCGGTTGGTGATGATGTTGGTGAAGATCCGTTCGTAGAGGGTGATCTTGAAGAGGGTCACCACGGCCTTGGCGGTGACGAGGAAGTGGTGATGGCGAGCTATCCTCATACCAATGTCGTCGAGGAGCTTGTGGAGGAGGAGGTGGTGATGTGGTATCAGAGCTAGGTTTACCACCCTCTTCCATGTGGAGGTGATGATCATGGCGACGAGCTTGGTGATGAGCTTGGGGTTGGTGGCTTGAACGTCTCTACTTTGATGATGATGGTAATCCATGGCGATTGGCAAGTTTGGCTAAGTTATGTCGATATGCGCCATGTGATCATTAAATCGAGTGTGATGAGCTTGTAGTCGATGGTCCAAGCGCTCCTATCCGTAACGAGCAAGTTGGAAAATATGAAAATGTCCGTGGCGGTTGACAAAGTTGTGGGCGTTGTCATTGGAGAGGGGGTTGTTGATGATGACGTACTCATGGTGGTTGTCGTTGTAGAATGGGTTTCCTTCTTCTTCCGAGCTCGGACTTGTGAACACTCCTTCCCTAGCCATCTCAAAAAGAACACAAGGGTGATATGGAGAAATGGATGTCTAGCTTACCCAATGTTACCTTTTTTGGTCGTATTGAGGTAGTGGACGAGCCTAGGTGTAGGGCCGTATGTCTAAAGTGGGTCCAAAAAGATCGAAAGAAACCCGGAAACAACAACACACACCCTTTATGTGGAAGGAAAATGGGTAGGAAAGTGGCAAAGAAAATCAACAAATTCGAAGAAAAGTTTGTTGTAAAACGTAGAGAAGAACCGAAATGAAATGTTAGCAAAATAACCAAACTTAGTGGAGGAAACAAAAATGGAAGACACACAAACACAATGTATAAATGGGGCTAGTGCGGCCAATGGAAGAGCATAGACGAAATGTTCCTAACGAAGACTAAGCTCAATGCCACACCAACGCAATGAGGAAGCTCTCAAACATCAAACTTTAAGAGGCAACAATATTCGCACCGTGGCAACTGATCACTCTCTTCTCTTTTGCGACGCAAAGCTACACGTTCCTACAAGTGATAGCAATTGGCATCGATCTTTTGCTTCTTTTTCTATTTTTTCGGTTTTTGATGATTCCAAAATGCCAATGCCTACTTGAAACTACGCTCTCACAAGTACCAAACACGCACTCTAGGTGCCACTAGTACAATGCCAAGCGATGTAAAAGAGCTAGTCCGAATGGGGGAGGTACACGAACAATGAGTTAGTTAAATTGGAAGCAAGTTATACCTATATTGTGGATGATCACGGACTTGCGGCCGGGTGTTGTTGATGTTGTGTCGGTCCGTTGGTGTAGATGTGTAGATGATGTTGTGGTATTCGCATGGAAAATTGAATCACTCATATCGGACCAACAACGACAAAGAAAAACACGATCGAAAATCTGTCTGGGGATCGAAGAGCACGATTTTTCTATGATTTTTGCTCATATTTGAAATTCCTTCAATTCCAAGAAAACTTTTGGACAAATTCGAGGAAAGTGGCTAAATAAAAAGGTGGGGAATGGTCTCAAGCAACAAATCCACGAAAAACTCAACAAATCCGTAGATCGGTCGAAATCCCTTTTTGGCTATTTTTGGTGAAATTTTCAAATTTAAGGTGGGGGAAGAAATTTTTGGGTGGAAAGGGGGATAGTGGGGGTCGAATTCGTTTCAATATAGCTACGGATACCAGATGATGGAGGGGTTAACCTCTTGGGTGGCCCGATCTTCACGAATCAACCAAGAACACGAGGAACGAATAATGAACACGAGAGGGGAATCGAGGGGGAATCGTGGGCAAACAATGGGTAGATAACTAGCAACAACTGAAGAACTCAAATCTCCCATCAACTAAGCCGCAACGGACGCCTACGGGGCGATCGATCCAGCCGAACTCACCTTTTCGGAAACTGCTTCACACCCGTGGCCGGTCCACCACGCCAATAGAACCTCAAGGGTTAGTTTAGGAAGATTGGAAAGTCCCTAACTGAATCCCAAGGGGAAAGGATAGGAAACCCGATGAATCTTGATACAATCCTAGATACACATCATAGGAGTAGCCTTGATACGGTCCTAGATACAAATCATAGGAGTAGCCTCACGAGAGGGGTACAAGAGCAAAGCTCAAAAGTCTAAATTCATATCTAAGCCTAGATATAGCCCGAGGGGGTCCTTTTATAGCCAAGGGGGTAGGTGGAGGAGGAAAAGAGGTTTTTCCCCTCTCTTGCGCAACAACAGGGCAACCAGCCTGGGAGGCCAGCCTGGCCGGGCCTTGAGGCCGGGGTGGGAGCAGCAGCCGGCCAACCAGCCTGGGGGCACAGGGGAATCGGCCCGAGGCCGGGGTGGGGGCTGGGTCCTTCGGTTGGCCTCCCGGCCTGGCGCGCAGGAGGGTCGGCCCAAGGCCGGGGTGGGGGCCGGCTCCTTCTCGTGGGGGTCCGGCGTGGAGGGAAGGTGAGCTCGGCCTAGCCGGGCTTTGAGGTCAGGCTCCCTGTCTCCCGTCTCCTTCTTCCTCCTTATCTCCCTTCTCGATGCCATCTTCTCGGACTTCTTCCATAGATTCTTGGCCACCGTCTTGAGCATAATCTTGATCACATTCTTGAGCATCTTCTTGGGCTCCATGGTGGGATCAAACCTAGGTATAGGGGCAATCCATGAGGTAGCGCACCATTCACCAAGACACGGAAGGTATATAGAGATAGGGGTGAGTTCACCTTGTCTAGTATCGATGTCGGGCTTGGTAGAATGGGGTGTGCTGTATCATATGATGACCCCGTCAAGGATAATTTTACCTTACATAAATACAGTTTATGTAGATTTGACCATGTGATCGGCCATTCACCATTGAATTTAACCTAATGGTTATAGGTTTCCCTGAACAAGTCACATATATTTTGGGTGTGATCATGTGATTGGCCATTCACCATTGGAATACAGATGGTTTTGGGGATACGGCTAAGCACTTCGCGGTTCAAGAAGTTGTTCGTGAAAAGAACCTTAATTTGTTCCTATAATTGAAACATGGCGGTCTAACTTGTCAGTCCCTTTTCTTAAGTATTTAGAGGGGGGAGGATCTTATGTGGTATTTTCTTCCCCCTCGTGGTTGCTCTGGCGGCATTCTTGTAGGTTTTCATACCACAATGTTTGTGGTTCAGAATGTTGAGGCAGGGGATTTTTGTGTTAAGTTTCAATTTAAAAATAAGTCAGATGCTTTCCTATGGACATTTGTAGTTGTTTATGGGGCAGCACAAGATGCTCTTTAACCAGATTTTTTGGCTGAATTAGTGAGGGTTTGCGAGAGAGAGGAAAGACCGATGCTTGTAGGGGGGATTTTAATATTATTCGGAGACAACAAGAACAGAATAATGATAATTTTAATGCGCGTTGGCCATTTATTTTTAATGCGATTATTGAGAGTCTTGATTTGAAGGATCTTGAATTCTCGGGAAGACAATTCATCTGGGCTAGTAGAGGGGTTAACCAAACTTATGAAAAGTTGGACCTCTTTTTAGCTAGTGTCGAGTGGGAACAAAAGTTTCCTTTGGTATCACTCCGATCACACTCCTTTTATTATTGACTCTGGTCAACAGGCCCATTTAGGGAATAAGTCTCACTTTTCCTTCGAGATGTCGTGGCTGCGGAAGAAGGTTTTTAGAGCTTGTGGCTCGGGAATGGACATCCTGTTTGGAGGGTCATTCTCCAATGGAGACTTGGCATTTACTCCAATTCTTAAGGGGTTGGGCTAAAAACTTGTGGCGAGTATAAAAAACAGAAAGAGAAATTGCTCCTTCTAATTAATGAACACGATATTAAAACTGGGTCGGTTCCGTTATCTGTAGCGGAAAGGAAAGCTAAGCAAGATGCTGATGAGTGCCTTGCTAGGCTTAGGCGTGAGGAAGAGGCCAAATGGGCTCAGCGGGCTAAGGTCAAGCACATTCAAGAAGGGGGGGATAATACTCATTATTTCCACTTGATTGCAAATGGGAAACATAGGAAAAAGAGAATTTTTTAACTCGAGCAGGATGAAGGTACAATTGTTGGGGAACTAGACCTCAAAACCTTTATCACATATTTCTATAAAAAAAAATTGCCCTCCGGAACCGAATTTCTTCACGTTGAATGAAGGAAGTAACAACGATATTGCTCGTGTTTCTGTTGTGGAGAATGAAATTTTGATAGCTTCTTTCTCTGAAAATGAGGTTTTTGAAGCCATATCCCAAATGAAACGAAACAAAGCCCCAGGTCTAGATGGGTTTCTGTAACATCCAAGTATGAAAACACCCTAGTGTTTCTGTTCCTTGTTTAATTTATGCAATGCATCATGGCATCATTCTCATTTTTATTTATGTTTGCATTGTTTTCATAATAAAATTCAAACTTAATCAACCCTTGATTTCACACTTGTCTGTTACAATCTTTTCAAACAAAGAATTGCAAAACAAAACCTCCCTTGTTTTCCAAATAATTCACTAAGTTTCACTTCTCAATTGTTGGTTTTAGTCAAACCAATATTTCAATCAATTAACTCAATCCATAATTCCCAAACCATCTTTTAAATCCCAAACCAAGTTCAAATCAGTACCTAATTGAACCCATCAAAAATTCACCACATTTGTGATCCTAAAAGTCAATTTTAAACCTAGGGGTAACCCTATGCAAATACATGTTTTTATTAATGGGTTAATAAATATTAAAATCCCTCTATTTTGGTTTCAAGTACAAACTATCATTTTAAACTTCAAATTTTTAAATCCAAAGTTGGAATGTGGTTTCTAATTACTTAAGAAGCTTAACTAAATTTTTCTGGATTTTTTCTTTAAACAAAACCTTAACAAGTTTTTCCACAAACTGTTTTAGCAAAAAAAAAAATAAAGCAGAAAAATAAAAAAGCAAAGGAACCAGCTGCGCGCGCGGCAGATAACGCCAGCCCAGCCCACTAGCCCTACACGCGCGCAGCAACCCAGCCCGCTCTCCTCACTTACCGCTTCGCCGCGCGCCAAGATTCGTGCCCCCATCTAATTTCCCCTTCGTCACCCCGTACGGCAGAAGATCCAGCGGAGCCACCGCGACCCCGACGCGACTCCGGCGGCCACCGGCGCTTTCCCCACCTATATAAGCGTGCCCTAGGGCCCCCGTACCTACCCTATCGCCCTAGGGTTCCTCTCCGCCGCCAATCGCCTCCAGCATCGACGGATTTCTCTTCTGCTGCAACTCCACCGGCGGCCACCACTCTGAAGAACGCCATGGCGCCGCCGCGTTTAGCTCCCACCTAGCTACCAGCAAACCGCAAACGCTTCCCCACTCTTCCTTCTCCCTCTTGGACACCAGAAGGATCGCTGGTAAGCCCCAATTCGCCGTCGCGTTTCTCTCATCCCTCCGGCCACCGTGCCATTCTTCTGAACCCGCACTTCCCGTCGCCGTTGCAGAGCTCGTCGTCCACGATCGCTCGCGGGAACCTGTAGCCCTCGCCGTCCTCTACACGTTGAACATCTCCGGGAGCCCGTAGCGCCACTGCTTCCTCTCTGTCGTCTTCGACACCTCCGCGGCCGCCGTCGTCACCCTCCGTCAGCACGCGTCGCCGTCGACCAAATCTCGGTGAGCTCCACCGATTCCTTCCCTCCCTCTGCTGCTCTGCTACTGCACAGCGCGCACACCCACGTCCAGCATGCGCACACAGCTCAACCACGGCGAGCACGGCCGTGTTTTCACGCCGGCGAGCATTTCTGTTACTCTGTCAGACGAGCATCGAACGTTCGTCAGTTTCGTCAGAAAAATTCAGGATTTTGCGTGCACCGTAACCATATCCTCACTGCACTGCGTTTACTGATAACAAACGCGACTGCAACGCAGTGGTTCAGTGCTTGCGCTTGCACAGCGAGCTCGCGGGTTCGATCCCCCGCGGCCGCAAATCTTTTTTCGGTATTTCTCCTCGCGCGCGCGGCCCACCTGGCAGTGGCCCTCCTTGCCACGCTGGCCACGGGCCCTACCTGGCAGCGTGTGGGGGTAGTTCCTGCACGGTAACAAACGAGTAAAAATGAATCTGTTTAAATTTCTATTTCTTTTAAGTGGGCAGAATAAACACCTAAATTGCAAATTCAATAACTTTTAATTTATGCATCCAATAAATACAAACTTTATATGTTTATTGCTCCAAATTTTCTAATCTTTCCAAATATCCAACTTGTGTTCTGTTTTGAATTTTTAAAATGCATTTAAATTTCAAATTTGAATAATTCAAATGCAAATTGAAATAATTCATAACTAATTCATACTGTTTTCAAATAATTCAAATAAAATATGTTTTTCACACCTTTTTGAATACTCTATTCAAATATAAAATTTGTTTTCTGGTTTGAATAATTTAAATTGCCTAAACTATTTAAATCTTGTTTAATTCAATTAAAAAATTGTTTAATATTGTTTAATTCATAATTAATTAATCCTAAGTCCAATTTCAAAATGTGAAACATGTAATCCAACTAAAATTTGATAACCTTTTCAAATATCAATTTTGCTATTTGTTTTGCACCCTTTAACTTGATGAAAACAACAACTACTTGTTTAACATCATTAAGTAACCAATAATTTCCAAAACTTAATAATTGTTTTCTTAACTTGTTAACCCTCATTACAATTGCAACTAATATTGTTATGTTATTGTTATTCATCATACATGCATCATGATAACCACTCTCACCTAATAACTAGTTGTAAACCATTTGTTCCACTTATTTCAATGGATCCTTTTCCATATGCAACCCTTGCATATGGGTCCATTTAATTTGTGCTATCATGTTAGTCAGTTTATCTAGATGCACCTATTAAATTGTCATGCATCATATTGAATGTGCACAATGCCATGAACATGATTGTTTACATTCCTGTTTTGTTTGTTTGCTTCTTCTCGGTTAGACGACGACTACGTTGAGACCGACGATCCTTACGACACCACTACTCAGGACCTAGCCCAGTACCAGGCTACTGAGCTGCCAGGCAAGTTATCACTCACATGAATCATCGAGTTCCTTTCCACACTTGTTGTCGATACTATCCTTTTGTCTACTATTGCTAGCCCTATGTATCGTTGCTTGTTCTCCGAACCTATCACATGATACCCTGAACCAATGTTATTGCCTCACCTCCATACCTACAGCCTTTGTTTGTGCCTTAGTATTATCTAGCATGCTTAGGGTTGCTTTTACTCGAGTCTGTTGTCGGTTACTACTTTTACTATCTTATTACTTGTACCGGGGGCTCGATGTTAATCAATCAATCCTGTTAATTGCTAATGGTAATAATAATTTGATGATAAGGCACCGGCAGGAGGCCCATGAGAGGTTTTGGAGCCTGCTAGTGTCGACCCTAATAGGAAAAGGGTCTTGTCTACTGATCCATGATGAGCGCACTACCCGCATGTGGGAAGCGAGTATGGGCGCCCCCCTCAACTTGACCTGATTCGCATCTCGTCCAAATCGCCTCATTTAGTTCGTGTTTTCCATTTGCCGCATGCATGTTTTTGCGAGCCCAGCGCAGGGTGGAACTTTTGTAGTCGGCATATAGGGGGACACGGTCTTAGAGTGCTATGAGGGTCCCTTTTCTTCGGGGCTTGATTAGCCGTGCGCCCAAGGTTCTTTGGGCTTGATGCGGAGAATGGTTGGTTGTGTAGAGTACCCCGCTTGGTGGGAGGCATCCCATCTGGCGGGTTATTCTTGCGTGTACGGCCAAATTGGTGCAACCCTGCAGGGATAATCTTCTCGAGAAGCCGTGTTTTCCGCGGTTATGGATTACTTGGTGAAAGTACTGGCTAACAAGTACTCAGGACAACTTCAACATAATGATCAATCATGTTTCACCCAATGATTAATAACCTGACTAGTAATAGGTTATTCACACAATAACTTGATTCACATTATCACAACTGTGTGAGTTATCCTCGGATTGCTTCTTTGGATAAGGGGCGAGATCCAGGATGGGTTTGATTGAAGTTATCTTTCAGTTGGTTACAATCCTCGATCTTATCTTTTCTGTTAGCCGGAACTTGTAGTTATCTTCTGTAGTTGTTTAGAGCAGCCAGCAGCAACTTTTATATCACCCCTTTCTTCCGTTGATCCCAGGCATCAATGCTTGTGTTGACGGGTAACCCTTTGATGAACTGTGAGTCTTGCTTGCCAGTACTTGGATGTACTAACCCCGTTGGGGCTGTGGTTTACGCAGAGTACGACTACGGCTACGATGACCACCAGGATGGCTACTTTGTGGAGTTCGACGAGACTGCAGACGAGTAGTTAGCTGGACCAGGGCTGGATCCAGGACCTACGTGGATGGGCTTCGTCTTATTTATTTTCTCCAGCTTCTTAAGCCTGTTGGATTTGTCTGTACCCAGACACCTTTGATTGCTTCCGCTGTTGTAATGGATGATATGTTGGGACATGTGTCCTCTGGATGATTGTATTCGCTATTTCTGCCTTAGTGAAGGCCAGTTGCAACTTTATTTCTATCTTTTGTGTCGTAGAGATAAGTTGTGATAATCATTCGTTCAAAACTGTTGACGTACAGTGCGTGCTTGTTATGAAGTACGTCGACAGTAGTGCCTGTGACTCCTAATGGATAGTTTACATCGACGGTGGAATAGTAGGGCTTGTGTTGTCGCGCATAAGCGCAGGCCTACCAGGAAGCTGGGACGTGGGAGCAGTTATGCCCCATAATCCAAGCACCTACTATCCAGTTCGTACGATGAGTATCCCTTAGAAGCCAGGGTGCGACAAATGGTATCAGAGCCTGTCTGCCTGTAGGATCCCTTTTTACTGGTCGCAGTTGAGTCTAGAAACTATTTTGTAGCTATATAGGAAAAATGAAACGTGAGAGTAGGAATTCTGCCATTTTTTTCTTCTTTCCCCACCCACCCACCCTTTTCTGGTAAGGAAGTGCAACGTTGTTTTCTGTTCTCACCTAAACTTTCAAGTTAGCATTTCACGTGTTTTGGGTTCTCCTTAGTACCTCAGGACTTTTGGTCTCGTTTTCACGATGTTGCTTCGATATCATGTTCTTTTCAACATCCTTATCGTCCGTTGAACCTTGTTGTTGTTTTCCACATCCTTTTTCATCTACCGGAGTCTAATCAAAACCTTCCAAATCATCTGCAGATGGGTCTCAGCTACTACCCGCAGGTGGTTCGCATGACTCGCTGTGAGAGCACCGCCGGTTATCCGGAGATGCTGAGAGACATGGTTACCTATCTGGGGTTCCGTTGGGCACCAGAGTACCAGGTCTACGAGCACCAGCGCGAGTTTGACCAGACTTTCTACCGGGCTATCGTCTACATTCTGTCGGATGATGGCAGGAGCATTGTCCACCAGTACGAGGCAGTAGGGTCCACAGTGGATATGGCAGTGCAGCAGGCAGCGTACGTGAGTCTCACCGTCCTCCGTGCTGACTACTGGGGGTTTGATAAGTCCAGTTTTCGTCACATCCCCCGTGGTTACATCACGGCAGCGGGAGTTCACTTCACTGTCCACCGCGACCTGGATACCTACGAGACTGATAGCTCCAGGCTGCAGACCACTGCACAGTTCGCTAGGCACAGTGATGCCGTTGCTTCCACACTTGCTCAGGAGTTGGCCTCAGTCAGGGAGCAGCTCCACCTTGCTCTCACTCGTCTGGCGACGTACACCACAGACTTTGTTGGAGACGAGCGCTTTGCACGTGTCGTTCAGCCAGCTGGTCTTCCTCTGCCAGATGCTGGAGGTTACGAGCCGATCAGAGGCCCACTTCTCGACCTCGGAGCTGGTTACACAGGGATTCCCCGCTATGGAGCACAGGGACACGACGCTTTCTACTTCACCACACCGAGAGTTGCTCTCAGAGCAGTTCCTATCTACATGGATCGTCGTGATACCTACTTCCGTGGGGTTCCTCCTCACCGTATCTCTCGTCGTACTACTCACCGCTGTCATGCGTGATGAGCATGGGAGTACCGTTGTATCCATTACTAGCTGTGTCTAGTTTATCCTTTCGTTTTCGAACCATGTATTGGTCTGTTGGATATTCTGATGTATTTGAACATGTGATGATGTACCTGTTGGTTATCTATTCATGCGTCGGAATAATCTATCTTTCGGTTACCAAGTCTATCCTTTTCTGTTGTTGTGCTAAAATGAATTTCTGTTCAGGATGCCTCCATCCAGGAACAACCCGCCTCCGCCACCACCAATGGGGGAACTGTTGGCTCAGATGACCCAAGTGGTGACACAGATGGCCCAGATCCAGGCTAACCAGCACCAAAACCAGAATGCTCCAAGGGTCACCATCAAGGACTTCCTCAGCTTGGGCCCAAAAGCTTTCGTGGCAACACGTGAGCCCCTGGATGCGGATGACTGGATCCGTGACGTAGCAAGAGCTCTGGAGATTGCTCATGTTGCAGAAGAGGATAAGGTCAAGTACGCCACCTACCTACTGAAGGGTCAGGCAGCTACTTGGTGGGAGAACTACCAGACCATGAGAGCTGGCTATCCTATCACCTGGGGATGTTTCAAGGATGCCTTCTTGAAGCACCACATCCCGGATGGTCTCATGGAAAAGATGCGTGAGGAATTCTGCTCTCTCAGACAGGGCAAGCTGGACGTCCTCGGCTACCAGAACGAGTTCAATCGTCTCGCTCGGTACGCTGGTGACGAAGTGTCCACTGAAGCCAAGAAGATGGCAAGGTTCCGCCGAGGTTTTAACCCGGAACTGAAGTACGCTCTCACAAACATCAAGTGCAAGGACTTCGTGGAGCTCGTGAACACCGCGCTCAATGAGGAGAATGGGCGCAAGGCGTTCGAAGAGTCCCGCAAGCACTCGCGTGAGGGTGGTTCCTCCTCCAACATGACCACCCCTCCGCAGAAGCGCCGCATCTGGGTGCCAAATGGTGCTGTCACTCGGGCTCCAAATGCCCAAGCTTCTCCAGGCTTTGGTCCCCGCCCACCCAACCCATCTCAGATGCAGGGTCAGAGGTTTCCGATGGGGCGGCCAAGGCCAGGTCCTTCTCGTGTCGTCACTTGCTACAAGTGCAAGGATACTGGACACTATGCTGTTAAGTGCACTCAGAAGCAGCTACCCCTACCTCCTCGCCCCAACACCAACCAGGCTATGGTTCGTGCTCCCCCGGCTAAAGCCTTCAACTCCAACAACAGGCCTGTCGGGAGGAACGCGAGGGTGAACCATATCAAGGCCGACAAAGCTGAGGAAGCTGCTGACGTCGTTCTCGGTATATTACCCGTAAACTCTATTCCAGCTAAAGTGTTGTTTGATACTGGAGCATCGCATTCGTTTGTGTCAAAGATCTTTGCTACAACGTACAATTTAGCTCTGGTTACACTAAGCAATCAAATCTATGTGCACTCTCCGGGAACTAAAATGATTACTTCCAAGATAAGCATGGACAATCAGATCCTAATTGGAGGTCGTGTATTCCTTGCTTCACTCATGTTGCTGGGAAATTCTGACATTGATGTCATTCTGGGTATGGATTGGTTGAAGACCCACAAAGCTAAAATTGACTGTGCTCAAAAGTCAATAACTCTCTCCCACACTTCAGGCCAGATAGTCTATTCTCCATATGGATCAAGTTCTGTTCAGCTGTTCAACCTCGATGCCAAACCCCTTCCTGCAATTGAAAATGTTCCGCTGGTTTGTGAATTTCCTGACGTCTTTCCAGAAGAGTTGCCAGGGATGCCCCCGGACAGAGCAGTTGAGTTCGTGATCGAGCTTGAGCCAGGTACTGCTCCAATCTCTAAGCATCCATATAAGATAGCTCCTCCTGAACTGAAATTGTTGAAGGAGCAAATCGATATGTACATGGACAAAGGTTTCATTCAGCCTAGTTCCTCCGCTTGGGGTTGCCCAACTCTGTTTGTTGCCAAGAAGGATCAAACAAAAAGACTCGTGGTTGACTATCGTCCTCTCAACGAGAAAACCATCAAGAACAAGTATCCACTTCCTCGTATCGATGATCTTTTTGATCAACTTGCTGGAGCCTCAATATTCTCAAAGTTGGACTTGAGGATGGGGTACCATCAGATAAAGATCAGAAAGGAAGATATTCCTAAAACAGCTTTCACCACTCGTTACGGTCTATATGAATACACCGTCATGTCCTTTGGTCTCACCAATGCACCGGCAACGTTCTCAAGACTCATGAATTCTGTCTTCCATGAATACCTCGACAAGTTCGTTGTGGTATATCTCGATGACATTCTAGTCTACTCCAAATCCGAGGAAGAGCATGGAGAACACCTTCGTCTCACTCTCATGAAACTTCGCGAGCATCGTCTGTATGCCAAGTTTTCCAAATGTGAGTTCTGGATTCCAGAAGTTGCATATCTTGGTCATATCATCTCTGCCAAAGGCATTGCCATTGATCCTGAAAAGGTTAAGGCAATTGTTGATTGGAAACCCCCTAAGACGGTGAAGCAAGTCAGAAGTTTTCTTGGCTTGGCTAGCTATTGCCGTCGTTTCGTCCAAAACTTTTCCAAGATTGCCAAACCTCTCACTGATCTCACAAAGAAGGACAAAAAGTTCGTTTGGACTCCACAATGTGATGAGAGTTTCAACCTCCTGAAGACTAAACTCACTTCCACACCTGTTCTAGTTGGCCCAGATACTACCAAACCTTTCCAGATATTCTGTGATGCATCTCTCCAAGGCCTAGGAGCAGTTCTTATGCAAGAACGTCAAGTTGTGGCTTATGCTTCACGTCAGTTGAACCCACATGAGCAAAACTATCCCACTCATGATCTTGAACTTGCAGCAGTTGTGTTTGCCCTCAAGAAATGGAGACAATACTTGTTGGGTAACAAAACTGAAATCTTTTCCGATCATAAGAGTCTGAAATACATCTTCACTCAGCCAGACCTGAACCTCAGGCAAAGGAGATGGATTGAGAAGATTAAAGACTTTGATCTCACCATTTCTTACACTCCAGGCAAGGCTAATGTTATGGCCGATGCTCTCAGTCGCAAATCCTATTGCAATAATCTCATGATCATGGAAAGCCAACCTCCACTTCATGAAGAATTCCAGAAGCTGAACCTTGGTCTTGTTCCTGAAGGATACCTTGCTAGCTTGACAGCCAGCCCAACTCTCGAGGACAAGATTCGTTCTGAACAACTTCGTGATAATGAAATCAAGAAGATTGTGGATCACATCAAGGAGGGCAATGATAAATTCAAGTCCTTCTCAATTGATGACAAGGGAACTGTGTTCTTCGAAGGACGCATTGCAGTCCCTCAGATTCAAAGTCTCAAGGATATCATTCTCAAGGAGGCTCATGAAACTCCTCTATCCATTCACCCTGGAAGTACAAAGATGTACCAGGATCTCAAGACTCTGTATTGGTGGTCTGGCATGAAACGTGAAATTGCTCAATACGTTTCTGAATGCGACGTTTGTCAACGTGTTAAGGCAGTCCATCAGAAGACAGCAGGTCTACTCCAACCTCTGAAAATTCCTGAGTGGAAGTGGGACATGATTGAAATGGACTTCGTTACTGGGTTTCCAAAGTCCAAAAAGGGCAACGATGCAATCTTCGTTGTTATTGATCGTCTCACTAAGGTTGCTCACTTCTATGCTGTAAAGGAAACTATCTCAGCTAGCCAGTTAGCAGAGCTCTACACAGCAAAGGTTGTTCCTCTTCATGGTGTTCCATTGGAAATAAGCTCAGACCGTGGAAGTATTTTCACTTCTCATTTCTGGAAAAGCTTTCAAGAAGCATTGGGCACCAAACTTCTGTTCAGCACAGCTTACCACCCTCAGTCTCAGGGACAAGTCGAAAGAGTCAATCAGATTCTCGAGGATATGATCAGAGCATGTGGTCTCTCCTTTGGCATGAAATGGGAGGATTGCCTTCCATATGCTGAATTCTCCTACAACAACAGCTACCAGGCAAGCCTAGGCATGGCACCATTTGAGGCACTGTATGGTCGCAGATGCAGGAGTCCAATCAATTGGTCTGGAGCTGGTGAACGTTCACTTTTAGGCCCTGACATTGTTAAGGAAGCCGAGGAGAAAGTTCGTATCATTCGTGACAATCTCAGGATTGCTCAGTCTCGTCAGAAGAGCTATTATGATAGCAAGCACAGGGATATGATCTATGCACCTGGTGATAAGGCATATCTCCGTGTAACTCCCCTCAGAGGCACTCATCGTTTTGGTGTGAAAGGAAAGCTTGCACCAAGATACATTGGCCCTTTCAACATCTTCTCAAGACGTGCAGAGAATGCTTATCGTCTTGAACTTCCAGAAAAACTATCCAAGGTGCACGATGTGTTCCACGTGTCACAACTCAAGAAGTGTTTCAAAGATCCAGATCGTGCAGTTGATCATGATTCCATTGAACTGCAAGATGATCTATCTTATGAGGAGCACCCTATTCGTATCCTCGATGAGACCGAGCGTAAGACTCGCAACAAGAGCACCAAGTTCTTGAAAGTACAATGGTCGCATCATTCTGATAAAGAGGCAACGTGGGAGACCGAAGAGGATCTTCGCAAGAAGTATCCGGACCTTTTCACATCTCAGTAGGGAATCTCGGGGCGCGATTCCTTCAAGGGGGGGCGTTTTGTAACATCCAAGTATGAAAACACCCTAGTGTTTCTGTTCCTTGTTTAATTTATGCAATGCATCATGGCATCATTCTCATTTTTATTTCTGTTTGCATTGTTTTCATAATAAAATTCAAACTTAATCAACCCTTGATTTCACACTTGTCTGTTACAATCTTTTCAAACAAAGAATTGCAAAACAAAACCTCCCTTGTTTTCCAAATAATTCACTAAGTTTCACTTCTCAATTGTTGGTTTTAGTCAAACCAATATTTCAATCAATTAACTCAATCCATAATTCCCAAACCATCTTTTAAATCCCAAACCAAGTTCAAATCAGTACCTAATTGAACCCATCAAAAATTCACCACATTTGTGATCCTAAAAGTCAATTTTAAACCTAGGGGTAACCCTATGCAAATACATGTTTTTATTAATGGGTTAATAAATATTAAAATCCCTCTATTTTGGTTTCAAGTACAAACTATCATTTTAAACTTCAAATTTTGAAATCCAAAGTTGGAATGTGGTTTCTAATTACTTAAAAAGCTTAACTAAATTTTTCTGGATTTTTTCTTTAAACAAAACCTTAACAAGTTTTTCCACAAACTGTTTCAGCAAAAAAAAAATAAAGCAGAAAAATAAAAAAGCAAAGGAACCAGCTGCGCGCGCGGCTGATAACGCCAGCCCAGCCCACTAGCCCTACGCGCGCGCAGCAACCCAGCCCGCTCTCCTCACTTACCGCTTCGCCGCGCGCCAAGATTCGTGCCCCCATCTAATTTCCCCTTCGTCACCCCGTACGGCAGAAGATCCAGCGGAGCCACCGCGACCCCGACGCGACTCCGGTGGCCACCGGCACTTTCCCCACCTATATAAGCGTGCCCTAGGGCCCCCGTACCTACCCTATCGCCCTAGGGTTCCTCTCCGCCGCCAATCGCCTCCAGCATCGACGGATTTCTCTTCTGCTGCAACTCCACCGGCGGCCACCACTCTGAAGAACGCCATGGCGCCGCCGCGTTTAGCTCCCACCTAGCTACCAGCAAACCGCAAACGCTTCCCCACTCTTCCTTCTCCCTCTTGGACACCAGAAGGATCGCTGGTAAGCCCCAATTCGCCGTCGCGTTTCTCTCCTCCCTCCGGCCACCGTGCCATTCTTCTGAACCCGCACTTCCCGTCGCCGTTGCAGAGCTCGTCGTCCACGATCGCTCGCGGGAACCTGTAGCCCTCGCCGTCCTCTACACGTTGAACATCTCCGGGAGCCCGTAGCGCCACTGCTTCCTCTCTGTCGTCTTCGACACCTCCGCGGCCGCCGTCGTCACCCTCCGTCAGCACGCGTCGCCGTCGACCAAATCTCGGTGAGCTCCACCGATTCCTTCCCTCCCTCTGCTGCTCTGCTACTGCACAGCGCGCACACCCACGTCCAGCATGCGCACACAGCTCAACCACGGCGAGCACGGCCGTGTTTTCACGCCGGCGAGCATTTCTGTTACTCTGTCAGACGAGCATCGAACGTTCGTCAGTTTCGTCAGAAAAATTCAGGCTTTTGCGCGCACCGTAACCATATCCTCACTGCACTGTGTTTACTGATAACAAACGCGACTGCAACGCAGTGGTTCAGTGCTTGCGCTTGCACAGCGAGCTCGCGGGTTCGATCCCCCGCGGCCGCAAATCTTTTTTCGGTATTTCTCCTCGCGCGCGCGGCCCACCTGGCAGTGGCCCTCCTTGCCACGCTGGCCACGGGCCCTACCTGGCAGCGTGTGGGGGTAGTTCCTGCACGGTAACAAACGAGTAAAAATGAATCTGTTTAAATTTCTATTTCTTTTAAGTGGGCAGAATAAACACCTAAATTGCAAATTCAATAACTTTTAATTTATGCATCCAATAAATACAAACTTTATATGTTTATTGCTCCAAATTTTCTAATCTTTCCAAATATCCAACTTGTGTTCTGTTTTGAATTTTTAAAATGCATTTAAATTTCAAATTTGAATAATTCAAATGCAAATTGAAATAATTCATAACTAATTCATACTGTTTTCAAATAATTCAAATAAAATATGTTTTTCACACCTTTTTGAATACTCTATTCAAATATAAATTTTTTTTTCTGGTTTGAATAATTTAAATTGCCTAAACTATTTAAATCTTGTTTAATTCAATTAAAAAATTGTTTAATATTGTTTAATTCATAATTAATTAATCCTAAGTCCAATTTCAAAATGTGAAACATGTAATCCAACTAAAATTTGATAACCTTTTCAAATATCAATTTTTCTATTTGTTTTGCACCCTTTAACTTGATGAAAACAACAACTACTTGTTTAACATCATTAAGTAACCAATAATTTCCAAAACTTAATAATTGTTTTCTTAACTTGTTAACCCTCATTACAATTGCAACTAATATTGTTATGTTATTGTTATTCATCATACATGCATCATGATAACCACTCTCACCTAATAACTAGTTGTAAACCATTTGTTCCACTTATTTCAATGGATCCTTTTCCATATGCAACCCTTGCATATGGGTCCATTTAATTTGTGCTATCATGTTAGTCAGTTTATCTAGATGCACCTATTAAATTGTCATGCATCATATTGACTGTGCACAATGCCATGAACATGATTGTTTACATTCCTGTTTTGTTTGTTTGCTTCTTCTCGGTTAGACGACGACTACGTTGAGACCGACGATCCTTACGACACCACTACTCAGGACCTAGCCCAGTACCAGGCTACTGAGCTGCCAGGCAAGTTATCACTCACATGAATCATCGAGTTCCTTTCCACACTTGTTGTCGATACTATCCTTTTGTCTACTATTGCTAGCCCTATGTATCGTTGCTTCTTCTCCGAACCTATCACATGATACCCTGAACCAATGTTATTGCCTCACCTCCATACCTACAGCCTTTGTTTGTGCCTTAGTATTATCTAGCATGCTTAGGGTTGCTTTTACTCGAGTCTGTTGTCGGTTACTACTTTTACTATCTTATTACTTGTACCGGGGGCTCGATGTTAATCAATCAATCCTGTTAATTGCTAATGGTAATAATAATTTGATGATAAGGCACCGGCAGGAGGCCCATGAGAGGTTTTGGAGCCTGCTAGTGTCGACCCTAATAGGAAAAGGGTCTTGTCTACTGATCCATGATGAGCGCACTACCCGCATGTGGGAAGCGAGTATGGGCGCCCCCCTCAACTTGAACTGATTCGCATCTCGTCCAAATCGCCTCATTTAGTTCGTGTTTTCCATTTGCCGCATGCATGTTTTTGCGAGCCCAGCGCAGGGTGGAACTTTTGTAGTCGGCATATAGGGGGACACGGTCTTAGAGTGCTATGAGGGCCCCTTTTCTTCGGGGCTTGATTAGCCGTGCGCCCAAGGTTCTTTGGGCTTGATGCGGAGAATGGTTGGTTGTGTAGAGTACCCCGCTTGGTGGGAGGCATCCCATCTGGCGGGTTATTCTTGCGTGTACGGCCAAATTGGTGCAACCCTGCAGGGATGATCTTCTCGAGAAGCCGTGTTTTCCGCGGTTATGGATTACTTGGTGAAAGTACTGGCTAACAAGTACTCAGGACAACTTCAACATAATGATCAATCATGTTTCACCCAATGATTAATAACCTGACTAGTAATAGGTTATTCACACAATAACTTGATTCACATTATCACAACTGTGTGAGTTATCCTCGGATTGCTTCTTTGGATAAGGGGCGAGATCCAGGATGGGTTTGATTGAAGTTATCTTTCAGTTGGTTACAATCCTCGATCTTATCTTTTCTGTTAGCCGGAACTTGTAGTTATCTTCTGTAGTTGTTTAGAGCAGCCAGCAGCAACTTTTATATCACCCCTTTCTTCCGTTGATCCCAGGCATCAATGCTTGTGTTGACGGGTAACCCTTTGATGAACTGTGAGTCTTGCTTGCCAGTACTTGGATGTACTGACCCCGTTGGGGCTGTGGTTTACGCAGAGTACGACTACGGCTACGATGACCACCAGGATGGCTACTTTGTGGAGTTCGACGAGACTGCAGACGAGTAGTTAGCTGGACCAGGGCTGGATCCAGGACCTACGTGGATGGGCTTCGTCTTATTTATTTTCTCCGGCTTCTTAAGCCTGTTGGATTTGTCTGTACCCAGACACCTTTGATTGCTTCCGCTGTTGTAATGGATGATATGTTGGGACATGTGTCCTCTGGATGATTGTATTCGCTATTTCTGCCTTAGTGAAGGCCAGTTGCAACTTTATTTCTATCTTTTGTGTCGTAGAGATAAGTTGTGATAATCATTCGTTCAAAATTGTTGACGTACAGTGCGTGCTTGTTATGAAGTACGTCGACAGTAGTGCCTGTGACTCCTAATGGATAGTTTACATCAACGGTGGAATAGTAGGGCTTGTGTTGTCGCGCATAAGCGCAGGCCTACCAGGAAGCTGGGACGTGGGAGCAGTTATGCCCCATAATCCAAGCACCTACTATCCAGTTCGTACGATGAGTATCCCTTAGAAGCCAGGGTGCGACAGTTTCCTGCGGAATTTTTTCAGAAATGTTGGTCGGTGATTAAACATGATTTAATGGCCATGTTTAATAAGTTCCATTTGGGGGACTTGCCTCTTTTTAGACTAAATTTTGGTTTTATCACTTTGTTACCAAAGAAAGAGGATGTGATCAGAATTGAGCAGTATAGACCTATTTGTTTACTCAATGTGAGTTTCAAAATCTCTACGAAGGTAGGGACAAATCGGGTGACCTCGATTGCGTAGTCTGTTATTAAGCCTACTCAGTCTGCTTTTTTGCTTGGTAGGAATATTCTTGACGGGGTGGTAATTTTGCACGAAACTATCCATGAACTACACTCTAAAAAGCTTGATGGAGTTCTTTTCAAAATTGATTTTGAAAAGTCTTACGATAAGGTGAAATGGCCTTTTCTTCAGTAAGGGTTGCGGATGAAGGGTTTTCATCCTAAATGGTGTGATTGGGTTGCTCAATTTGTTCAGGGAGGTAGTGTGGGCATTCATGTTAATGATGACATTGCTCATTATTTCCAGACTTTAAAAGGGTTAAGACAAGGTGACCCACTATCATCGGTTCTATTCAATCTGGTGGCTGACATGTTGGACATTATTATTGATAGAGCCAAACAGGATGATCAGGTTGGTAGCTTAGTCCCTCATTTGGTTGATGGAGGTGTTTCCATCTTGCAATATGCTGATGATACTATTTTATTCCTTGAACATGATCTGGATAAGGCAGTAAACATGAAGCTCATTTTTTCTTTATTCAAACAACTTTTTGGACTTAAGATTAACTTCCATAAGAGTGAAATATTTTGTTTTGGGAAAGCTCAAGAGCATAATAAATATTATTGAAATATTTTTGGCTGTGAGATTGGGACTTTGCCCTTCAAATACCTTGGTATTCCGATTCACTGTAGGAAACTTCTCTTAAAGGAGTGGGAAATAGTTGAAGATCGCTTTGAGAAGAAATTAGGATCTTGGGCTGGGAAACTTTTGTCATATGGTGACAGATTAGTTCTCATTAATTCGGTTCTCACTAGTTTACCCATATTTCTATTGTCCTTTTTCGAAATTCCAGTGGGAGTTAGAAAGAGGTTGGATTTTTTCCGTAGTAGGTTCTTTTGGCAAAGTGATCAGCAGAAGAAAAATATAGATTGACGAGGTGGAGCATTATTTGTAGGCCAAAAGATCAAGGGGGGGTTAGGAATCGAGCTTTTAGATATTAAGAATAGATGTTTGTTGAGCAAATGGCTTTTCAAAATTCTTAATGAAGATGGTGTTTGGAAGGATCTACTGACTAATAAATATTTAGGGGACAAAACTTTAGCTAAGGTAAAACCGAAACCAACAGATTCTCCTTTTTGGCGGGGACTCTTGTCGGTGAAGCAGGAGTTCTTTTCCCGGGGTATGTTCGTGGTGGGCAACGGAAAAAAAACTCGTTTTTGGGAGGACGTGTGGCCTGGGGATAAAGCTTTGGCTCATCAGTAGCCTGGTTTGTATAACATTGCTAGAAACAAGAATGTGCTTGTGGCAGACGTGTTATCCAATGCGCCTCCAATTAACATTCAGTTCAGACGAAACTTACAAGGGAACAGTTGGACAACCTGGTTGCAGCTAGTTCAACAGTTTATGCCTATTTCTCTTTCCGATGAGGAAGATTCTTTCTCTTGGCGACTGAATCCGAGTGGGGCTTTTTCTGTTAGGTCTATGTATCTTGATTACATGAATGACCACCCACCTTTCGAGCATAAATATTTATGGAAGATGAAAATCTCTCTCAAGATTAAGATTTTTATGTGGTTACTTAATAGACAAGTAATTCTTACAAAGGATAATCTCCTTCAGCGAAATTGGCATGGTTGGAAGAAGTGTGTATTCTGCAATCGTGATGAAACTGTAGAACACCTGTTCATTGTGTGTCCCTTTATTGTTAAAATACGGAGACCGCTATATTTTTATTTTAGTGTTACTCCTCCTATGATTATGTATCATATGTTTGGTGATTGGCTACATGGCATACCCAAACATGATAAACATCGTATTCGGATTGGTGTGTGCGCCTTTGTATGGGAAGTGTGGAATTGTCGCAATGATGCGATTTTTAACAGGGTAGAACATATACATTTCTTGGAGGTTGTCCACAAGGCTATCTATTGGATTACTTCGTGGTCTCTCCTTCCGCCACAGGACCAGCGCCATTTTATGGAGGTTGGCACTAGTGGAAACAGGGGCACTAGTCCCGGTTGGTAAGCCTCATTTGTCCCGGTTGTGCAACCGGGATGGGCCAGCCGGGACGAATGCCCCTCCCCCATTGGTCCCGGTTGTGCCAGGACCCGAGACAAATGGGGCGTACCACGTGGCGAACCTGGACAGGGCTATTAGTCCCGGTTCTTAACACGAACCGGGATGCATGCCCCTTCTGCCGCGGCAGACTTTTTATATTTTGTGTTTATTATTTTCCTTTTTATGTTTTGCGATCCCCAGACCTCCCGGTGGCCCCTCCCCGGATCCCAGGAGAAGAGATTAGCCCGGTGGCCATTCCCCGGACTTCCCGAATCCCACGAGAAGAGAGGAGCCTCGGTGGCCCCTCCCCGGAGCTCCCGGATCCCACGAGTGAATACGTAATACATATATATATATATATATAGCAAAAGAAGGAACACTTATATTACAGAAGCAAAGTATATCGAGCATATTACATGACCGATGGAATGAATTACAAAATCGAATTCAGTTCCAACTGGGGCTATAGTACTCTCCATTTACATTTAGGACCTCTGCATCTAAGAAGCCCGCAATTTCCTCCTGAATTGCTCGTATGTGGTCCCTTGGTAGAAGACCGTCCCGGAGCCGTTCGATCTAATATAAAGAAGAATGGTCAATATATATTAATGAAAGTAAGTAACTAAAATAGATGGTAATAAGAAGAATTGACGACTAGTGTACATGTAGTTGCTGTAAATTTCTGCCCTTGGGACATGTCGTCTGACGAATGAACTCGCAAACGTAGTATCCACACAAGTGATTTCCGTCTCCTTGTTGCAAGCACTTTACGAGAAATGGTTTCAATCAAAATAATAATCAACCAGCCATGATAATGGTATCGACACTAGAATAAAGGAGATGCGCGCGGATCTAGATAGTACTTACCTGCACAACATCAAATGTAAGCTTTGATTTCCATTCACCGGGAGACTTTTTTGTGAACCTCTTCCAAACGCTACCCGAGAAAAAAAAGAATAAAAAGAGTTAGTAATTACTTGATATCCGAAAACGAAACAAAGTAGTCGATATAGTGCCATATATAAAGACTGAAATTAATAAAGATTGAAATTACCGCTGGATCATTTCCTGCATGTCCGCCCATATCGCTAGGGGTTTACGTTTTGGGTCCATTACCATTGCTTTTCCTTTGTCAATTTGGAAGACTAGCAGAATATAGTGGAAGCTGCGCACGCATAACTCATCAATTATACAGTGAACATCGAGTAAGGAAAACATAATGTGTACAACACAGTAACACTAACCCGAAGTTGTAAGGAAATAGTATTTCCCGTCGGTGTTGGTGAAACATTATTGCCCTCAGAATATTATTTTCTGTACCCTTGGCAGATAGCTCAAGAGTCTTTGCATTAACAAAATGTGGATCAATGAACCCAATATCATAGATTCTACCTCTTTTGCATTCGAGAATCTTCATTCTGCAATTATAATATATGAGTGTACTATATATATATGAATATGCAATGAACGAGGTGAGCTAGAGAAATAAGTACTTACAGACAGTAGGCACTAACGACAGATTTGTCGAGGGCCTGCTGCTGGAATAACTGAAACAATTCTTCAAATTGAATCATAACCAATCCATCTCCATACCCGTAGTGCTCGTCCTTAACGCGAAGACATATCCAGTCCTCAGATTTCTCAGCGGCTTCCATATACCAACTATGCACTCGTCGCATTTTCGTTGGTAGATCCTTTATCTCCTCGGGTTTGACGAGAGGCTTCCCGTACTGGTATTTGTACGCACATTCAGCTTCGGGGAAGTAGTCTACTGTTTGCATATACTCAACAATGGACAAACCCGCAACAGCTGCCCTGTCTGCGTACAGTGTTATAAACTCCGGATCAATTTGCTCGTCAGCAATATTAGTGCTCGGGCCCACGTGGGTATTGGAAATCACTTTGAGCGGGACATGGATTGTTTTTTCTGCTCTCCGAGCTGGGCAACTGATTTCCCACTTTTCCCGCTTGCGCTACTACTCTTCGTCGACCGCACCATTTCCTGGTGTGACTTCAGAATAGAGCGGTCATAGTCAGATGCCAGACTCGGCTCGGGTTGATGAAGAGTCTTCACCATTTTCCATGCTCGTTCTATATCTTCTTCGGTCTCGGGGAAATCTGCCTTTTTCTTCTCCTTCCGCTTCGATTTCCACGCCTCGTATTCGTCCCTTGCAATTTTCTGGTTTTCCTCAGGAGTATAGTCGTAAGGTAACTTGGGTACCTCCTTTGGTACCTTCGGGAGGGGTGACCGTTGACGTTTGGGTGATCTATTACTTTTCCGCAGAAACTTAGTGGGCGGAGAAGGCTGACGCGGCGGCGTAGGCGACCGCGGTGGAGAAGGCTGACGCGACGGTGTAGGCGACCGCGGTGGAGACATGCACGGAGTAGGCGACCGCGCTGGAGACGGCATGCATGGCGAATACGACCGCGCTGGAGATTGTTGCGCTGGATAATGGCGAGGATTCGATGGCCTTTCCGTCTGATTTGGGAGCACAATGCATTCCTTTAGCCATAGAACGGTTAATTTCTTGGCTTCTCCGAGTTCAGTCAACTCTTCGTCTTCACCTTCAGGGAAATCAAGCTTTACCCGCTCGAATCCGTTGACAACTTCATCGACCCCAACAATAGCGTAGCCCCGTGGAACCGGAAGACTATGGTGATTTGGTCTGTTGCCAATTGGTAAGACATAGCAGGCCGCCGCCTTGATGGTTATATTGACGACCTTCACGTGGAGCTCACAGGTTGTCATCTCCGTGATATCATCCACCGGGTGAATCATCGGCGGTCCATCATCACCCGGTAGCTGCGTGGACGCAATGCTGCTTTTCCGATGAGAATGTGCGGCGCCGGTAGCCTCGACTTCACCTTCTACCATGTGTGGTACGCCGGTAGACACTATCTGCTGGCTAAGTGTGTTAATTTGGTCCTGCTGCTTCTTTGCTACATCCTGCGTCAGCTTTATCTGATCTTAAAGTTGACGCCTCCATTTTTCCTGAATCTCTGCTTCAGCTGCCACCGAGTCCTTTTTTCGTTGACGGCTTCTATCGTGGTATCTCTTTTTGGTGTCGTCGAACCCAGTACTCCACGGAGGATTGCCTTTTATGGCTCGTGTACGCCCTACGTGTTCCTTATTCCCGAGGGCGCATGTGAGCTCGTCGTTCTCTCTATCTGGCACGAACTTCCCCTCTTTAACGTCCTTTATTGCGGTTCTCAGACTTTCTATGGGTAGAGGATTCTCTTTATGCCTTAGGTTATAGATTGCATTTCCTTCGGCGTCCAACGTGCCCCCATGCCCGTAGAACCATGACCTTGTCCGCTCGACCCACAAGAACGGCTCGGGAGTGATCCCCAGCTGAAGCAGGTCGTTCTCCCATTTCTCCCACTTGGGACTGGAACCCTTGTAGCCAGCTTGCCCCATAACATGGTGATATACCTTTTTGGCAGCGTTTTTCTCATTTGTTTTTTTCCTTTCCTGTTCATTCTCTGACAGCTTGTACTTCACAGAATCTGCCCATAATGGTTTTATTTTCTCATACCCTGGAGTGAAATCTGGAGTCTTGCCCTTCTTAACATAGTCAAGGTTCAATCTTTTCTTCCAGTTTTTTAATTGATCGACCATCTTTTTTAGGGTCCACGCCTTGACCTTTTCCCGTATCTCAATTTTCATTTTGGCAACATCGGCCTCATTCACATCCGCCTCATTCTCGCCCACCTCCATCAAGGGTAAGTTGAAATTAGACAAGATCTTCGAGAAAAGATGATCTTTGGCTATTTTGCTGACATATGAAATTCCTTGCCTCCGCGGATCTTTTGGCTGATTCCACTCATGAACAGTGATCGGGATGTGATCCCTAACTAGCACTCCGCATTGCTTCACAAATTTTTGGGCAACATCAGCGGGAAGCTCGGGTGCGCCGTCAGCTGCGATCGTGTCGATCCTATATCTTTCTGTATCTTTCAGCTTCTTTGTTGCGCCTCGTTTAGTCTTTTTTCTGGTTGATATGCTTGAACCGGATGGCTAAAAATATAAAGACTGTTAATACATGTATATAGACAACGGATGCTTCATTAATTAACATATCTATATATGCACCTCGGAGCCGGTGTTTGTAATTTGTACGGCTCCACCGGAGCCGTCGGCTGCTCCCTCACCGGAGTCGTCGGCTTCTTCCTCACCGCAGTCGTCAACTTCTCCCTCAGCAGAGACGTCTCCCCGGGTGAGCTCCGGATCTCCCTCACCGGAATTGTTCATCCACTGACTCACATCGGTCTCTCGGACGGCCCCACGGATGAAACCCTCAAGCAAGTTTTCCGCATCTTCGTCTCTTGGTTCCATACTATATATTCTGAAAATACCCAAAAAAGAGTAACTATATGTTCCAGATCCATTTCATCAAAATTGCTTATAGATAATACACAAAAAGAGCAACATATTCACGAAATATTTAAACGTATGATAATACACACCAAGAGTTACATATAGCTCGGGTTCATTTTATTTAACCCTAATACATCACGATCGAATAATATCACTTATACATAGTCTCATGACATCTTTCTGAAATTATTCTAACTTTGTGAAATTTTCTAACACTAACTTGGTGAAATTTTCTAAAAAAATTTAAGTGAAATACCTAAGTAAATTTTTCTTAGTCTAATTTTCTAAGTAAATTTTTCTAACACTAAAATTTTCTAAGTCTAATTTTCTAACAGTAAAATTCCTAAGTGAATTCTAACAAATCTAAAATTTCTAAGTCTAATCTAAAATTCCTAACATTTGTAATAATTCATAACTAATGATTCTAAAATTTTCTAACACTAATAAAAAACTAAAAACAAAAACAATAAGTAAAAAAGAAAATAAACAAAAAATAGCCCTCTGTTTAGGGCGCGATGGAGGCAGGCCTTACCTCCTCTCGGGAGCGCGACGGAGGGCGGCGGCCGGCGCGGGCAGTGGCGGCGCGCGGGCTAGTGGACGGGATCGAGGGCGGCGCGCGCGACGGGATCGAGGGGCGGCGCGCGCGGGCTAGTGGTGGCGCGACGGAGGGGCGGCGCGACGGAGAAGTGCGGCGACGGGTAGTAGCGGTGCGCGGGCTAGTGGAGGCGCGACGGAGGGGCGGCATGGGCGGCACGACGGAGAAGTGCGGCGACGGGGAGTGGCGGCGCGCGGGCTAGTGCCGGGATCGAGGGCGGCGGGACGGAGGATTTGAGCAGCCTGGCGGCGTCGGTTCGTCCCCTGCGCGCGTTTATGAATTTGGGGAGGGAAGGGACGCGTATATAGGCACGGCATCCGTCCCGGTTGGTAGGAACAACCGGGACGAAAGGGTCTTTCGTCCCGGTTGGTAGGAACAACCGGGAATTAGGCATCCACCCCAGCCAGGGGAAAAAAATTAGTCATCCGTCCCGGTTGGTAGGAACAACCGGGACGAAAGCCCCTATCGTCCCGGTCTGGTCCTACCAACCGGGACGGATGACTAATTTTTTTCCCCTGGCTGGGGTGGATGCCTAATTTTTTTTTCTGCCTATTTTTTTGCAAAAACCGGGACGAATGCCCTATTTTTAATTATTCTTTGTTTTTTCTATTGTTTTCTTTGTGTTTTATTTCGTTTTCTTTTATGTTTGTATTGTTTTCTCTTGTTTTATTTTGTTTTCTATTATTTTCCTTTATGTGTTCTATTGTTTTATTATGTTTTCTATTGTTTTCCTTTATGTTTTATATTGTTTTCTGTTGTTACCTTTTTTGTTTTCTATTGTTTCTTTATGTTTTCCATTATTTTCCTTTATGTTTTCTATTTTTTTATTCTGTTTTCCATTATATCCTTTATGTTTCAAATAATAACTCCACACGTTTCAAATACAGAACAAGGTACGTTAAATTTATAATAAGTGCACTTCAGACCAATTTATAATAACTCCATGCATTTACATAGTTTCGTCGCATACAAGGCATCCGGGTGCATGATTTGTAGGGGGGATGTAGAACAAAACAATCAGTATCGCCATCATACAGCCCGACCGTGGCTATTGAGTGCATATATGCATATCAAAAGAACGGTCGGACGTATGATGGCGAATCCGGGTGATTTGTATTCGGTCGATGAACTGAATGATATATCAAACCTTTTGTCAAACCTTCAAGGGGGATGTAGAACAAAACAATTGGTATCGCCATCATACTCCCCGACCGTGGCTATATAGTGCATATATATATATATGCATATCAAAAGAACGGTCGGACGTATGATGGCGAATCCGGATGATTTGTATTCGGTCGATGAACTGAATGATGTACCAAACCTTAAAGGGGGGATGTAGAACAAAACAATTGGTATCGCCATCATACAGCCCTACCATGGCTACTGAGTGCATATATGCATACCAAATGCACGGCGCAGGACGTATGATGGCGAATCCGGATGATTTGTATTTGGTCGATGAACTGAATGATGTATCAAATCTTAAAGGGGGAATGTAGAATACAACAATCGGCATCGCCAGCATACAGCCCTGTCGTGGCTACTGAGTGCATATATGCATACCAAATGCACGGCATGACGTATGCTGGCGAATCCAGATGTTTTGTATTTGGTCGATGAACTGACTGGTGTATGAAGGTGGGCTATATATAGGGTCCTCTGGCTCACAAAGTGTTGTGCTAGGGTTTTGATCCAACGGTTAAGAAACACCCTGATCCAACGGCTCACAACCGCTCGAAAGAAACACACCGTAGCCCTGATCGAACGGCTCACAACAGCTCGAAAGAAACACACCCCTGATCCAACGACTCACAAGCGCTTGAAAGAAACACACGATCCGTGTGATTCTTTCTGATTGGTCCAAACAAAACCCTAACCATTTCGTCCCGGTTGGTAAAACATGCCGGGACTAAAGGGACGATCCGTTTCCCAACGAAACCCGAACCATTTCGTCCCGGTTGGTAAAACAGGCCGGAACTAAAGAGATCTGTTTTCTTCTCACTATATATATGTATGCATTGCCACACCATTGGCATAAACACATATAAACTCACCACTCTCGCATGGCTTCTACCGTACTCACTCTAACCTTCATCCAGGCGTAGGCACTTTCCGCTTCGAACTACCCCTGCCCGCCCGGCTACAGCGTTCCCGCCGGTTAGATGCTGAGCGCCGGAGGAGTGCCGGTCCCTCCTTTTCCTCAAGGTGTGGCGCGTCGGGAGGCCATCACAAACCACTACTACCACGAGCTCACACCGGAGCAGCGGAGGAATCCCAGTTGGAATCCTGACTACCGTCCTACTTGGGACGCCTTCTTCATTAATCGGCGTGAGAGTGCGCTCGCCAGGTACGAGGAGAACGGCCCGCCTCCTTCGAACTTCAAAGAGGCCGGTCGTCGGCTGTGGTGGGGCGGCGGACGGACTCTTCAGAGCGTCATGAACTACATCAGGGCTGGCAATAACCCCCGCCTGTGCTACCCTCATGCCCAGTCCTGGAGTCGTGATCCTCCGAGGGAGTCTAGAGCACCGTCCGACGATAGTGACGACGATGGCGGCGACTACGACGACTACGAGTCGGAGTATTATAGGCCTAGGCAGGAGTATGACTAGTAGATCGATGCACTCTTGCCATTATGTACTGCCTTATTTATTTAGATCTATGCTCTCCGTTTAGATTTAGATCAAATCTTGCCTTCATGTGTATGGTGCCTTGTTTATCTATCGAAATGCATGTCCCCCTCCTTAACGCGAGTCGTTGGATGAGGGGGGTGTTTCTTTCTGGCGTCTGAATCCCACCAATTGTAACGCCCGGGGAATTTTCTCCCCTAATAAAAATTGTTGCTTGTTTTTCTTTTCTTTGCATAACATGGCATAATGCATCATTATTGATTTAAAACTTGCAATCAAATTAAATTACATCAAGTCCAATTTTATAAAAAAATCTGGAATTCGTTTGGTGTATAAATCCATTTGTATTGGTGCCTAACCAGTTTCTAAAAAGAAAAAAAAAAGAAAAAGGAAAAAAAAAGAGAGAGAGGCAGCCAGCCGGCCAGGCCCAAGGCCCAGCCGAACCAGCCAGCCCCCCAAACCCTAAATCTAATTTCCTCTCCCTCTCCAATTGCCCCCGCCGTTTCTTGTTTTTACAACCAGGTCCCCCCACCCCTTACAGGAACCAACTCACGGAAAAAAAAGAAGCCAGGAAACGATCGATCGAACCCCAGCGTCGTCCTCCCCTCGCTCGCCCCGATCCCCTCGACCTCTCCTCGCTCCTGCCCCGACCCCAGCGCCTCCTCCTTCCTCCCGTCGCCCACAGCTCCTCCGGCCACCCTCCGACGCCGTCGCCTCCCCTGCACCTCGCCTCCCTCCGGCGAGCTGCCGGCCCGGAGCTCCGCCGCCCCTGCTCCCTCCCGGCGCGGCCGGCGCCGCCACTGCCCACCTCCACCTCGCCCAAGTCCGGCCGGCGCCCAGCCGGTGCTCTCCTCCGCTCCAACTCCCAGTCAAGGTCGGCCCCGACCTGCTAGCTGCCGGTACGGCCGAGGGAGCACTGCCCTGCTGGATGCCGCCGGCGAAGGGACGCCCTCCTCTTTTCCCGCGTCGTCCGCGAGGCCATCTTTCCGCTGCAGCAGCGCAACGCCTTGGCTGCTCCGTCCTTGTGCTGGTCTCCTCTAACGTGATTGCCGGGAACAAGGCCGCTGCCATCCGCCCTCCTCTTCCGTCGTCGCGCTCGCCTCCGGCGCCTCGCAGCGAGAACGACGCCGTTGCCGGTCCTCCGTCCCGCCATGGTCGTCCCCGACATCGACCCTGCTGCGCCCCGACGTGGTGCTGCCGTTCCGCAACCGAGCGCCTCACCGCCGTCCTCCTCGACCTCGGTGTGGAGCAGCTCCGCCACTCGTGCTCGTTGGTTGTTCGGCACAAGTCCCGCAAGAGAATTGGTGCGTCGCGGGCACCCATCTGTGCAGGTGTTTCGTTCATTGTGGGCGGGGCCTTCGTGCCCTGTGCGTTCCGCGTCCATGTGACCCGACAAAAAAAATTCCCGGCGACAAGTTCGACACCGACCGGTACCGCATCGACAAGATCTCCTACGACAAGTACCGCTACATCGAACTACATCGAACCGTGAACGACTACTATCTCCATCGTGTCCGTTTTGCGTTGGCCGCCTTCGTGCGCGCCCGAAGACCGGGACCGTCAGGCTCGCCTCCGACCCCGAAGACGGTGTTGTTACGGTTCAGCCACGACTACGACAACACGAGAACAATTATCTCCTCGACGCCCCGAAGATGATGATGCGGTGGTGCAATTACGACTACTTCCTCGACGTCGACTACTTCCCCTACTACAACGACGTCGACTACTTCCACTACCACGCCTACGTCGACTACTTCCTCTATGACCCGAAGACATCGACTTCGACTACATCGACAACGGAATGTCTACTTCCCCTCCTACGACGACTTCGTCTACTTCCTCTTCTTCGTCTACTTCCTCCATGTTCCGAAGTTTCCGGCGTTGACCCCGGCGATCCTCTTTCCAACGTGCGAACCCAAACCCCTATACCTATGCCCTATTTTCTATAACATATCAACTATAATTAAAATGTCATCTCATTCATGTGTTGCATTGCATTTTTGTGGGTAATTAAATAACTCGAACCTCCTAAATTAAATGTTGGGCTTCCGGCTCAATTTAAATTGATTTAATTGCATAAATCATAACTAATTCATTTCAACTCCAAATTTGGAAAGTAAAATATGTTTTCCAATCAAAATTCTCTAAACTTTGAAAATATAAACTTTGTTTTCTGTTTTGAATAAGTTAAATTGCTGAAAACAACTATTTCTTAATTAATGCATTAAAACCGCTAATTTCATAACTTGCTCATTTTAATTCCAAATCCAACAAATAAAATATGTTTTCATACCAGAAAAATGCACTTAATCTGTTCATGCCATCCATGTTCATGATTGAACCTTACATGTTGCATTTGTAGTAGTGTTATGTATGTTCCCCTAATAAATAAATATGGAATGTGTTGGGGTATTTAATTCAATGGTTGCCCTATTCCATTTAATATTGCTTAAATCACCTATTTACTGTTTTCCATGCTAAACAACATTTAAATTGCTGTGTGGATAAACAACTTGAACCAATTCCTATTTCTCCGGACTCCGGTTCCGATTAAATTGCTTAACTTGTTTCCCCTGTTGCATCTTGCCATGTCATGCATATAAAATAGGATCATGCTGGATCTTTGCCGTAGAAGTAATTGTTGCATCCGGTGTTTCTGTTAGTTCGTTGCTTCTTCCCGGATAGGACGTTGAGATGATGTGAGCAACGACAAGTTCTGCTACCTTGCGGGATCTCAGGCAAGTATACTCACTTGCTATCAGTGTTGCCGTTCATCATTTGTTACCGATTCTTTCCGTTGTTCTTATTCTAGCCTTTGCTTCGATGCTTGTGTCTCGATCCTATCGTATGTTTACCTTGCAGCCATGATATAGCCTCTCCTTCCACTTCCTATTAACTGTTGATTGTTTACCCTGTTGGCCCTCGTCTCGTAGTTGCATGCTTAGGGTTGCTTTTGCTCGAGTCTGTTGTCGGTTACTTCTTTTACTATCTTATTATTGTACCGGGGGGCTCGATGTTAATCAATCAATCCTGTTAATGCTAATGGTAATAATAATTTGATGATAAGGCACCGGCAGGAGGCCCTAAGTGGTTTTGAGGCCTGCTAGTGTCGACCCTAATAGGAAAAGGGTCTTGTCTACTGATCCATGATGAGCGCACTACCCGCATGTGGGAAGCGAGTATGGGCGCCCCCCTCAATTTGACTCGATTCGCATCTCGTCCAAATCGCCTCATTTAGTTCGGGTTTTCCATTTGCTGCATGCATGATCTTGCGAGCCCTTGGTACCCGGGTGGAACTTTCGTAGTCGGCATATAGGGGGACACGTTCTTAGAGTGCTATGAGGGTCCATTTTCTTCTGGGCTCGATTAGCCGTGCGCCCAAGGTGCTTTGGGCTTGATGCGAAGAAGAGTTGAGTTGTGTAGAGTACCTCGCTTGGTGGGTTAGCTCCCCATCTGGCGGGTTATTCTTGCGTGTACGGCTAAATTGGTGCAACCCTGCAGGGATAATCTTCTCGATAAGCCGTGTTTTCCGCGGTTATGGATTACTTGGTGAAAGTACTGGCTAACAAGTACTCAGGACAACTTAAACCTAATGATTAACAATCTGTCACCCAATGATTAACAACTTGACTAGTAATAGGCTTATTGACACAATAATCTGAACCATCATTAATCCAACTGTGTGAGTTATCCTCGGATTGCTTCTTTGGATAAGGGGCGAGATCCAGGATGGGTTTGTTTGGATTTACTTTCAGTTGGTTACAATACTCGATCTTATCTTCTTTCTTTTAGCCGGAAGTTGTAGTTGTTTCTGTAGTTGGTTAGTGCAGCCCGCTGTCGCTTCTTTGCATTAATCCCTTCCTTTCCGTTGTACCCAAAGTATTTGTATCTTGTGATGACTGGTTACGCCGGTATCTTGTGAGTATGGGTTTTTATCCCCTTGCCAGTACTTAACCGTACTGACCCACGAATTCATTTTCGTGGCTGCATATTCAACATTGCAGTCAACAGGTTTGAAGTCTGACGACGTTAGCTTGGGAATCCCTCCGGCTTGGCCTGGGCAGGGATTGGACGCCTTCGGTTATCTTCAGGACTCTTAGTCCAATTTGTATCTTGTCCGTAGCCGGACACATTGTTGTTTCTTCCGCTGTTATTTGGATCTTTGTATTGTATCAGTTGTATCCTTGGCGCGTTCGAGTCGTCTTGTATCTATCTGTTTCTGTTGTAATTGTGTAATATTCGTGAACTATTGTAATGTTATCATAAATGGCAACCTGGAATCGGTTATAATGCGGATTTGGCGGAAAAGCTGAAATCTGCATAGTGCCCGATCTCGGGGCGTCACAAATGGTATCAGAGCCTTGGTTCCGATTCCCGAGATTGTTTCGATACGAATGGTTATCGAAGCAACGGGTCCGCAAAGCCTGTAGGATAACCTCGCTAACGGTCGTTGTTTCTAGAATGTCAAAAACTATTTATGCTAAACTATTTTGGAAAACATCTCAATAGGATTCTTGTTTTCTCCTTATCTCTATTCTATTTCCCCTCCCATCTTATTTGTTTTGGAGTCTTCCCCCCTTGTCTATCTTTCAAAAGTGTTAGGATCCTACGTGGGTGGACGTTTTCTGAGCCGTTAACCTAATAGGTTCGATCATCGGAAGATTTCCTGGTGGAAGAACATCGTCGTCACTCCGAGCAAGAATCCCTTGTTAGTGGTGTCGAGGAGATCAGCTGGAAGCATGAAGAATCGATAGTTGAACTTCTTTCCCCTCCCGGGTTAGCAGGTGGATTGCGAGGGCGCAATCCCTTGTTAGTGGTGTCGTCTGTAACGCCCGGGGAATTTTCTTCCCTAATAAAAATTGTTGCTTGTTTTTCTTTTCTTTGCATAACATGGCATAATGCATCATTATTGATTTAAAACTTGCAATCAAATTAAATTAGATCAAGTCCAATTTTATAAAAAAATCTGGAATTCGTTTGGTGTATAAATCCATTTGTATTGGTGCCTAACCAGTTTCTGAAAAGAAAAAAAAAAGAAAAAGGAAAAAAAAAAAGAGAGAGAGGCAGCCAGCCGGCCAGGCCCAAGGCCCAGCCGAACCAGCCAGCCCCCCAAACCCTAAATCTAATTTCCTCTCCCTCTCCAATTGCCCCCGCCGTTTCTTGTTTTTACAACCAGGTCCCCCCACCCCTTACAGGAACCAACTCACGGAAAAAAAAAGAAGCCAGGAAACGATCGATCGAACCCCAGCGTCGTCCTCCCCTCGCTCGCCCCGATCCCCTCGACCTCTCCTCGCTCCTGCCCCGACCCCAGCGCCTCCTCCTTCCTCCCGTCGCCCACAGCTCCTCCGGCCACCCTCCGACGCCGTCGCCTCCCCTGCACCTCGCCTCCCTCCGGCGAGCTGCCGGCCCGGAGCTCCGCCGCCCCTGCTCCCTCCCGGCGCGGCCGGCGCCGCCACTGCCCACCTCCACCTCGCCCAAGTCCGGCCGGCGCCCAGCCGGTGCTCTCCTCCGCTCCAACTCCCAGTCAAGGTCGGCCCCGACCTGCTAGCTGCCGGTACGGCCGAGGGAGCACTGCCCTGCTGGATGCCGCCGGCGAAGGGACGCCCTCCTCTTTTCCCGCGTCGTCCGCGAGGCCATCTTTCCGCTGCAGCAGCGCAACGCCTTGGCTGCTCCGTCCTTGTGCTGGTCTCCTCTAACGTGATTGCCGGGAACAAGGCCGCTGCCATCCGCCCTCCTCTTCCGTCGTCGCGCTCGCCTCCGGCGCCTCGCAGCGAGAACGACGCCGTTGCCGGTCCTCCGTCCCGCCATGGTCGTCCCCGACATCGACCCTGCTGCGCCCCGACGTGGTGCTGCCGTTCCGCAACCGAGCGCCTCACCGCCGTCCTCCTCGACCTCGGTGTGGAGCAGCTCCGCCACTCGTGCTCGTTGGTTGTTCGGCACAAGTCCCGCAAGAGAATTGGTGCGTCGCGGGCACCCATCTGTGCAGGTGTTTCGTTCATTGTGGCCGGGGCCTTCGTGCCCTGTGCGTTCCGCGTCCATGTGACCCGACAAAAAAAATTCCCGGCGACAAGTTCGACACCGACCGGTACCGCATCGACAAGATCTCCTACGACAAGTACCGCTACATCGAACTACATCGAACCGTGAACGACTACTATCTCCATCGTGTCCGTTTTGCGTTGGCCGCCTTCGTGCGCGCCCGAAGACCGGGACCGTCAGGCTCGCCTCCGACCCCGAAGACGGTGTTGTTACGGTTCAGCCACGACTACGACGACACGAGAACAATTATCTCCTCGACGCCCCGAAGATGATGATGCGGTGGTGCAATTACGACTACTTCCTCGACGTCGACTACTTCCCCTACTACAACGACGTCGACTACTTCCACTACCACACCTACGTCGACTACTTCCTCTATGACCCGAAGACATCGACTTCGACTACATCGACAACGGAATGTCTACTTCCCCTCCTACGATGACTTCGTCTACTTCCTCTTCTTCGTCTACTTCCTCCACGTTCCGAAGTTTCCGGCGTTGACCCCGGCGATCCTCTTTCCAACGTGCGAACCCAAACCCCTATACCTATGCCCTATTTTCTATAACATATCAACTATAATTAAAATGTCATCTCATTCATGTGTTGCATTGCATTTTTGTGGGTAATTAAATAACTCGAACCTCCTAAATTAAATGTTGGGCTTCCGGCTCAATTTAAATTGATTTAATTGCATAAATCATAACTAATTCATTTCAACTCCAAATTTGGAAAGTAAAATATGTTTTCCAATCAAAATTCTCTAAACTTTGCAAATATAAACTTTGTTTTCTGTTTTGAATAAGTTAAATTGCTGAAAACAACTATTTCTTAATTAATGCATTAAAACCGCTAATTTCATAACTTGCTCATTTTAATTCCAAATCCAACAAATAAAATATGTTTTCATACCAGAAAAATGCACTTAATCTGTTCATGCCATCCATGTTCATGATTGCACCTTACATGTTGCATTTGTAGTAGTGTTATGTATGTTCACCTAATAAATAAATATGGAATGTGTTGGGGTATTTAATTCAATGGTTGCCCTATTCCATTTAATATTGCTTAACTCACCTATTTACTGTTTTCCATGCTAAACAACATTTAAATTGCTGTGTGGATAAACAACTTGAACCAATTCCTATTTCTCCGGACTCCGGTTCCGATTAAATTGCTTAACTTGTTTCCCCTGTTGCATCTTGCCATGTCATGCATATAAAATAGGATCATGCTGGATCTTTGCCGTAGAAGTAATTGTTGCATCCGGTGTTTCTGTTAGTTCGTTGCTTCTTCCCGGATAGGACGTTGAGATGATGTGAGCAACGACAAGTTCTGCTACCTTGCGGGATCTCAGGCAAGTATACTCACTTGCTATCAGTGTTGCCGTTCATCATTTGTTACCGATTCTTTCTGTTGTTCTTATTCTAGCCTTTGCTTCGATGCTTGTGTCTCGATCCTATCGTATGTTTACCTTGCAGCCATGATATAGCCTC
Organism: Alopecurus myosuroides; assembly: GCA_028641055.1. Taxonomy (NCBI): domain Eukaryota; kingdom Viridiplantae; phylum Streptophyta; class Magnoliopsida; order Poales; family Poaceae; genus Alopecurus; species Alopecurus myosuroides. Next base: position 87,909,302 of record CM054062.1, on the reverse strand, counting down.
TCCTTCCACTTCCTATTAACTGTTGATTGTTTACCCTGTTGGCCCTCGTCTCGTAGTTGCATGCTTAGGGTTGCTTTTGCTCGAGTCTGTTGTCGGTTACTTCTTTTACTATCTTATTATTGTACCGGGGGGCTCAATGTTAATCAATCAATCCTGTTAATGCTAATGGTAATAATAATTTGATGATAAGGCACCGGCAGGAGGCCCTAAGTGGTTTTGAGGCCTGCTAGTGTCGACCCTAATAGGAAAAGGGTCTTGTCTACTGATCCATGATGAGCGCACTACCCGCATGTGGGAAGCGAGTATGGGCGCCCCCCTCAATTTGACTCGATTCGCATCTCGTCCAAATCGCCTCATTTAGTTCGGGTTTTCCATTTGCTGCATGCATGATCTTGCGAGCCCTTGGTACCCGGGTGGAACTTTCGTAGTCGGCATATAGGGGGACACGTTCTTAGAGTGCTATGAGGGTCCATTTTCTTCTGGGCTCGATTAGCCGTGCGCCCAAGGTGCTTTGGGCTTGATGCGAAGAAGAGTTGAGTTGTGTAGAGTACCTCGCTTGGTGGGTTAGCTCCCCATCTGGCGGGTTATTCTTGCGTGTACGGCTAAATTGGTGCAACCCTGCAGGGATAATCTTCTCGAGAAGCCGTGTTTTCCGCGGTTATGGATTACTTGGTGAAAGTACTGGCTAACAAGTACTTAGGACAACTTAAACCTAATGATTAACAATCTGTCACCCAATGATTAACAACTTGACTAGTAATAGGCTTATTGACACAATAATCTGAACCATCATTAATCCAACTGTGTGAGTTATCCTCGGATTGCTTCTTTGGATAAGGGGCGAGATCCAGGATGGGTTTGTTTGGATTTACTTTCAGTTGGTTACAATACTCGATCTTATCTTCTTTCTTTTAGCCGGAAGTTGTAGTTGTTTCTGTAGTTGGTTAGTGCAGCCCGCTGCCGCTTCTTTGCATTAATCCCTTCCTTTCCTTTGTACCCAAAGTATTTGTATCTTGTGATGACTGGTTACGCCGGTATCTTGTGAGTATGGGTTTTTATCCCCTTGCCAGTACTTAACCGTACTGACCCACGAATTCATTTTCGTGGCTGCATATTCAACATTGCAGTCAACAGGTTTGAAGTCTGACGACGTTAGCTTGGGAATCCCTCCGGCTTGGCCTGGGCAGGGATTGGACGCCTTCGGTTATCTTCAGGACTCTTAGTCCAATTTGTATCTTGTCCGTAGCCGGACACATTGTTGTTTCTTCCGCTGTTATTTGGATCTTTGTATTGTATCAGTTGTATCCTTGGCGCGTTTGAGTCGTCTTGTATCTATCTGTTTCTGTTGTAATTGTGGAATATTCGTGAACTATTGTAATGTTATCATAAATGGCAACCTGGAATCGGTTATTATGCGGATTTGACGGAAAAGCTGAAATCTGCATAGTGCCCGATCTCGGGGCGTCACACCTATCAGGAAGAATCACACGGAAAACGGAAAACAGACGCGCTAGCGCGCCGCAGTTTCCCGGAATACAACAAATTCTTTTATTAAAAACAGAAAACAGACGAACACTACTCCTCGTCGTCATCGGGGATCTCGTCAGTGACCTCCTCCTGGTCGTCGTCGTCGGTGACCTCGTCGTCGTCGTCGGAGGTGCATGATGGTATGTCCGAGATAGGCCCCCACCTCGGATCATCGGAGGCCCAGACTTCGCCGGCGTGGTCGGCCCGACGGAGCTCTTGCAGCGCCTTCGTCATCGCCTCCCGAGCGGCATCTAACGCGAGGTGGCGTTCGAGGCGCCGCTCAGACCGCTCAGCCGCGCGGGTCTGCCAAAGCTCCTCGTCGGCGCTCTCCTCCCCCGGATTGTTCCGGTAATACTCGCGGACCACGCGGTCGTCCCTGACGTCGAGTAGGCCCTGAAACGCGCGGTGCCTGAGGTGGCGGTGGTCGGCGGCAGTGACGATCTGCGGCGTCGGCGCCCTGGCCTCCGCTTCCCAGAGGGTGTGGCAGTCGTTGAAGTTCATCAGCGACCGCGGGCGGTTGAGGCGCCATGCCGCCGCGTCCCAGGCGCGGGCGGCCTCCGCCGCCGTCGCAAAGGAGCCGAGGGGGATGCGGTCGTCCCCGCAGCGGATATGCGCGATGAACATTCCGTTCTGCCGTGCTCGGACGCCGCGGAAGCCGGTGGTATTGTTCCTCCTCGGAGGCATCGTGGCGCCGCGACGGTGCGTGGAGAGGAGAAGACGCTCGAGGCGCGGCAGTTTATACCGCGCGTTCGTGGCCACGCGTCACAACTCCCGCGCCACGAGGCACAACACACACTAACACCCACCTCTCTCACTCCCCCAAGCCAAAAAAAGAGGAAAGGGGGGTTGTGAGGCAGTATGTGTAGGGGAAGGGGGGCATTGGTCCCGGTTTGTGGAATGAACCGGGAGCAAAGCCCATGCGCGTGCCACGTGGCCAGTGGCTAGGCATTGGTCCCGGTTCGTGCCACAAACCGGGACCAATGCCTCCCCACGAACCGGGACAGATGCCCCCAGGTGGTTTCTGCTGCCTCGGGCACACAAACTGGGACCAATGTATAGCATTTGTCCCGGATTTTTGTGCAACCGGGACAGATGCCCCCTGGCCCCCCTGGACGAAAGGGGTTGTTTCCACTAGTGTGGATGCAACCGGTTGCTGCCTATAGTCCGGGTCATCCTCTTCTTCAACGGGTGCCGGCATGATAGAAGGATTTGTGCTTCATAGTGGAAGTCTGTCCTAGCGTTCGTTGTTTCTTTTTACTTGTAACTTTTGGATGGGTGCGAGTTGTAATACTTTGACTCCTTAATCCTTTTAATAAAAAGTCGTGTGCATCACTTCGATGTAGAGGCCGGGGCGTTTGCTCCCTTTTCTAAAAAAAAAATATATATATATATATATTGGATGTAGAGTGGGTGGCGTCGCATTGAACGAACCGAAGGCATGTTGGCATGACTCCTCATTCCGACTCCACAAGGCGGTTTTTTTCTTTTTCAAAAGTGAGCAGAGCAACAGGCCAACAGCTGAGGATGCAACATAACTCATTCAAAAATTCTCGAAGGGTTAAGCAATCTGGGATTCAGTTCCCGTCCTAGCTAGTACAGAGAAGCAGAAGATGGTCTTGGAGCAGTTTGGTGCTGGAAGCTCTGAAGTATGGTCGCGATCGTCAGCGACTCGTCGTCGGCCTCGGCATCAATCTCCGTTCCGATGAAGTAACCATCGTCAGCAGTACCCTCTTGGTAGGACGGCGACGCCGGCGGAGGCAGCTGCAGTGCCGGAGTAGGCTGCCGCGCGGGCACCGGAGGATACACGGACGTGGCGGCGGATGGGTAGCAGAAGTTGGTGCGTGCCGTGCCCGTGCCGGAGATGGAGACGGCGGCGAGGTCGTAGGCGAGCGCGGCCTCCTCGGCGGTGTCGAAGGTGCCGAGCCAGTGTCGCTCCTTGGTGTACGGGTTGCGGATCTCCGCCGCGTACCGTCCCCACGGCCGCCGCCGCACGCCCAGGTACTCGCTCGACGCCCGCGCGCGCCGCCTCATCCTATGGTGGTGGTGCTGCTGCTGGACGCCCGCCATTGCCGCCGGCGCGTCCGCCATTGCTTGCACCTTGTATGTTGTAACTAGCTGCGCCTGCGCGTAGTGTTTGGTCTCAGTGTCGGACGGACGAACTAATTGGTGGATCGAGGAAGGAAATTAACTTGGTATATATATACTGTAGCTGAGCTGCGAACCGAAGTGGCTGGTCGGGAGCGGAATGGAACAGAGCAGAACTGGGCGCTTTTCCCCCTCGTTTTCGTCGACATGCTGCGCATGTCCGCAATTCCCTGCGGAATGTGTGAGTCGACAGTGCCACACGGTCAGGGAACTGTAGCTTGCCACAGATATTATTATACTCCTGCCCAGTGTTCATGTGCTGGCCATCGATCTCCTTAGGGTCTGTTTGGTTGCGTCGCTTCTATGGGCATAGCCCAGCTAGCCTAGCTAGCTTAGCTCGGCCCAGCTGACCTTGCCGTTGCATATTCGTTTGGTTGCATTGCCTTTGCCAGCAAAAGCGAGGCTAGTCGTTTGGACTGAAGCTGTTGCTTTTGAGGGCAATCAACGACCAGAAGCTCTCGTACATACATACACAATAAGGTTTTCGTGAACTAATCTTTGCAGCAAGGACCAGAACCTCTCGTACACACATATTCATATGACACAGCACAGACGTGCAATGCCCAGACTACAAAATAGACACACACATTGATCTAAACTGCTTGATAGGAAAAGTTTCACGTCTCCAGTAGCAATCTTGGAGGGGAACTCGCCCAGATCTGATGTATTTATTGAGAGAGTTTCCGAGGATAAAGTTCAGTGTGAGAGAAATTTGGGGAAGAAGTGGAGGAAGGGGTCGTCGTGGAGAACGAAAAAGAGGCGATTTGTTACGGACTGAATCCTCCATCCCGCGGAGTTCGGTACCTTCGCGCGATATTTTTCCATCGATGCGATTTTGCCGTCGAGGGAGAGCCGAATCGGCTCTCCCCCATGGAGCTAAGCTATTCTGGCCCGACGGGGCTAGCTGGCTCTCAAAAGCGATTTTTTTTTTTGCATACCAAACGACTAACCTAGCCGAGCCAGGCTATAACTTCTTTTGCTGGGGAACCAAACGTTCCCTTAATCACTCTTGCTGTGCAAAGCTCGGGCAGTTGCTTTTTTGATGAGCCTATGTTGAACCGGGGCCCGGTCACCTTCGTGCGATTCGTGCTCCAAGAGCAGATGAGATGAGGCCGGGAAAGAGTCGAAGAATGTAATCCATTTCTTCTCAGTAAAACAAGTATACAACAATTACCAACTAAATAAACTGGTACCATTCCATAGTACTGACGGGTACAGTAGATACGGACAGTTGGGGGACAGTCAAAGTCCTAGTGGCTTTGGTGTAACCGTGTGACTAAAAGGTATTTTTAGTACGCAAATTTGGCAACTTTGCAGGGCCTATTTTTACTACTACTAGATGTTTTAGTTTGGGCTCTGAATCCCACTAGCCAGGCACCTCAAAGTTCTGCAGAGTCAGTACCCCTTATTCCGTGGACCGTGGCCTATGTCTACTGCTATATGTCGCTCATAGAATGGGTAATGTCTGTGCTTTGCTGACTTATCAATTATGTCTTTTGAGTGACTTGCCATTATGTTTTCTTTAGAGTGCTTGTCCATTATGTTAACACGCCGGTAGGGATGTTCTTAGACGGTTTTGCTCCAACCAGGGAACCAATGTACTCCTGCGAAGTGGAATTAGCGGTTCCTAGCCGGGACTCGAATAACTCAGGCCCAGCTCAATCCAGCTGACCAGATTCCATAACTGTATCTTCTCGACGTTTTTAGATTAAAAAGGTCTTTTTTTTAATGTACCTTCTCATCGTTGACTGTACAATCCAAACTGAAACCCAACGGATTCACATACAACCCCTGATCAGAGGAGCTCTTGTACACCGCCTTAAGCGTCCAAGTGTTGGGATATCCATAACGGGGTATCCTCCGACATCCGGTAACGCCGGACTAGCGGGATGGGCTAAAGACATTGAGGTAGGAGGTCTTATAGGGTGGCTCAGTAGACCGATGCGCAGGAAGGAGGCATACTGACGACGGCGCATAATGCGTCCGGGTTAAAGAAGAAGTCGGACACCGTAGATCCTAGATCTTAGTCATTGTACGTCGATGACTACAACGAGCGCCAGCTACAGCGCGTCCTCCTTGCGGACGAGGGGCTGCAGCAGAAGAAGCAAGAGTGGGGTGCAGCAGGCGGCCTCCTCCACCTGCGAGTCTTCCCTCGCCTCCGACTCCGACTGAAGACGACGCGGCAGAGGGAGAAGAACAAGCCCCGGCGAAGAAGACGACGCTGGGCATTTTGCCCCCTAGTAGTGTAGGGTGCGGCGATGAACTTTAAAAACAGGTTGTCATCGCCGCTTATTAATTATGTGTAATTACTATTTGCTATGTTCGAGTTCAGTTCAGAATTGCAATTGTTATTCCCGTGAATTTTATAATTTGCCATATCCAGTTTTCGTTTATGGGCTCTGATACGCTCCTCTTCACTACGAACCCTAAAAACAGAGAAAACGCGAACAATACCGCGTTTTCAGTTCCATATTTACGGGCTATGTTAGAGTTGCTCTTATGAAATTCTCTGCCCTAGCCTGCGTGGCGAAGCAAGTTTTGCTTGATTGCAACCAAAACGATATATAACCCTTAATTTTTTTTAAAAAAAAAACCAGCGGCACAGCCCAGAATTTGCCCGAGAAGAACTTTTGTTAATTGCAAAGAAACAGAAACCACTATGACTTAGATTCACCATGTCTATCTGTAAGTGGATGGTGAGGTCAACGTTGCGACAATATCGAAGCGGGGATTGATCGGCACATATGGAGCCTAGCTTGTGTACACGGCTTTCGAAGCCTACAACTGTTTGTGAAACCATGGGTAAGAAAAAAACAAAGATACAGATCCACGTCGCGTATTGACAAAATTGTGCATACGTCTCCCGTTACGGTATGAGCAGAACGAGCTCATCTGACCGCTCGGTCGATCAAGCCCACGGATTATGGCGCTAGAACTTTTTGTTTAGTTTTGAAATGAGGAATAATCCTATCTTTTTTTTAGAAATGAATGTCCCTGCCCTCTGCATCATAGTGATGCACACGGCATTTTATTTCAACATTTCAAGTTTTAAAGTGTACAGATAATACAAAAACGAAAAGAAAGGAAAGTCAAAAAACATTTCAGGTCGGCTACAACCCAGCCACTCTGGAGGTCGATAAGACCTCACTAAGTCGCACAAATACGTGGACCATGCTGCCACTCATTTGAGCATGGGATAGTGTTGAATATATTCGCAACTTAGCACATGATTTAATTCAAAATAGCATCAGATGAATTACGACAGTAGCAAATACAGTAATCATACAAATATCTAGATGTAGTACAGTAGACAGACCAATCCAATTTATAGCAAGAACTAGACATATGAATTCCAGTAATATCTCATACAGATGGAATAGAGATACGTACGATGCAGCGGCAACGGCGCCGCCGTTGTTGTTGTCCATGTTGTCGATGAAGAGATTGCCGATGTCGGAAAAGAAATCATCGTTGGGGAAGTAGTCACCGTCAGCAGTCGCGCGAGTGCGCTCCCCAAAAATCTGATCACCCCTCTCCCGTACAGGATCACAAGAGGCGGGGTTCCGGAGGCCTGCTGTCCCTCCTCGCGTTGCACGCCGGAAGAAGGGATGGAAAAGCCTTGATTAGCGGCGCAATGCTTTGGAACGGTGCGAAACCAGAAAAGAAACGGAAACAGTTTACGAATTAACGTATCCGTTAATTACCAAGTTAATGACTCATTAAGTTTTTCCCAAGCGACAAAATAAACGCTCTCTACTCGGCTCATTCCCGCAACCCGCGGCGCGGCGCGGCGGGCGGCGGAGGAGGAGCGCGCGTGTGGCACACCTCTTCTCTTAGCTTGCCAACTCATACATGAGTTACAATGGCTCACCTTATAAGGTGGTTCCATCCTCTCCAAACTAGCAATGTGGGACTAAATTTTAATCCCACTCCTCACTTGTATTATTCATGAATGGGCCATGACAATTTCAGAATTTAGTTGGGCTTTGTTGGGCTTTAAGGCTGAGTCCAATATAAAGAATATGGGACTAGGCCAAATATAAAATTCTGACAATCCCCACAAAGTGTTATTAGCACATCTCATAATCTCAGTTCCAAAACATTGTTTATATACCGGTGTTTAGTGGACACTCTTAAGTTGAACTTCCACTTAGAACATTATGCAACACTAGTTCACAACTTTAATAGTGGACTACGCCTTGAACTACAAGTTTTCTGTGATAACAGTTTCACACAACGTTTGAACCGATATTAGGCTTCTGCAAGGCTTCCCCGCGGTTGGAGCGTATGCGTCATACTCCGAAGGCCTTTCATGAGTTTATAGAGAGCACCTGATTCTCATATACTGCGACGTTTAACAGTCAGACTCATATAGGTGAGTTCCTCAGGAAATGTTCTGCAGGACACAACTCTGCTTATATAAATAAGCCACTTAGAACACATTAAGACAACTGTTAACCTACCATACAGATTAAGAGAGTATTGCATCTTCATGGAGTGGGATAAAAAATAAGGATACTCTCCTCTCAGCCGACCAACAGGTTGTCTCCCACTTCTAATTCATGGGATCTTCGATCACATAGAGTGGGTTACCACTGTGAGAAATTCATACCGTGGGTCTCAAACCCATTTCCCTCGATGCATTATCTATCACATTCCGTGATAAACCCTTTGTGAAGGGATATGCCAAGTTCATAGATGTTTGGATATAATCCAAAGCAATAACTCCAGAGTTCTTCAATTTTCTGACAGATTTCAATCTTCTCTTCACATGTCTTGATGACTTCGCATTATCCTTAGAACTGTTCACTTTGATGATCACAGTTTGATTATCACGGTTCATTAGAATTGCGGGTATTAGTTTTTCAACCACATGCAAGTCCATCAAGAGCTCACGAAGCCACTCTGATTCAATAGTGGTTGTGTCTAATGTTGTGAGTTCTGCTTTCATAGTTGACCTCGTTAAGATGGTTTGCTTGCAAGACTTCCAGGAAATAGCGCCACCACCAAGTGTAAAAACATAACCACTAGTGGCCTTAAGCTCATCAACATCAGATATCCAATTAGAATCACTCTATCCTTCCAGAACCCTCGGGTTTCCGGTATAGTGAATTTCATATCTCGCAATGGCTTTTAAATAGCGCATAACTCTCTCAAGCGCACGCCAATGATCATCTCCCGGATTGGAAACAAACCGGCTCAATTTGCTCACATCAAAAGAGATGTCAGGCCTCGTGACACTCGCCAAATATATAAGCGAGCCTATAATCTGAGAATACCTCAGTTGATCTCTAGTAATTCGTCGATTCTTTCGAAGCAACACACTAGCATCATATGAAGTTGAAGAAGGCTTGCAGTTACTATACCCGAAGCGACTCAATACTTTTTCCACATAGTGAGACTGAAGCAGTGTGATCCCACCATTATCATCTCTTAGCAGCTTGATGTTCAACATAACATCAACTACTCCTAGATCCTTCATCTCAAAACAGCGAAATAAGAAATCCTTAACTTCCTTGATTAAATCAAGATTGGTCCCAAAGATCAATATGTCATCAACATACAGACATAGAATAACTCCTTCGCCCCCACCATAGCGATAGTACACACACTTGTCAGCTTCGTTTACAACAAAGCCTTCGGCAGTCAAAGTCCTTTCGAACTTCTCATGCCATTGCTTAGGTGCTTGCTTGAGTCCGTATAATGACTTCAATAACTTGCACACCTTGCCTTCCTGGCCGGGTACTACAAAACCATCTGGCTGCTGCATGTAAATTTCCTCGTCCAACTCTCCATTGAGGAAAGCCGTCTTAACGTCCATTTGATGAACGAGAAGACCGTGCGAGGCAGTCAGTGAAAGTAGCACACGAATAGTGGTCAATCTAACGACAGGTGAGTAAGTATCAAAGAAGTCTTCTCCTTCTTTCTGGGTATAACCCTTGGCCACAAGCCTTGCCTTGTACTTCTCAATTGTACCATCAGGCCTAAACTTTTTCTTGAACACCCACTTACATCCTACAGGTTTACACACATAGGGACGACCAGTGATTTCCCAGATTCCGTTAGCCAAGATGGAATCCATCTCGCAACGAACAACCTCCTTCCAGTAGTCAGCATCAAGAGATGCATAAGCTTCTGAAATAGTCCTGGGTGTGTCATCCACGAGGTACACAATGAAATCATTACAAAGGACTTTACAGTCCTCTGTCTGTTGCTCCTTACAGAAACTTCATTGTCATACTCCTCGGGATTCTCAACGTGTTCTATCAGAATGGTGGGTTCAGGAATCTCAACTAATTCCTGACTAGATGAAACAGATTTCTCCTGATTTGATGAGCTAGGCATATCCTTCATAGAAAATATGTTCTCAAAGAAAGTCGCATCGTTCGAATCCATAATCATACCTACATGCATGTCGGATACCTCAGATTTTACTATCAAGAATCTATAACCAATGCTACTAAAAGCATAGCCCAGAAGGACACAATCTACGGTTTTTGGTCCAAGGTTGCGCTTCTTGGGAATTGGTATATTGACTTTCGCCAAACAACCCCAAGTATGTAGGTAGGAGAGTTTCAATATTTTCCTTTCCCATTCCTCAAATGGAGTAATGGTTTTATTCTTTGTGGGAACTCGGTTTAGGACATGACACGCAGTCATTAGCGCCTCCCCCCACCATGCCTTGGAGAGACCCGAAGTATCTAACATGGCGTTAACCAAATCAGACAGCGTTCGGTTCTTTCTTTCAGCCACCCTATTTGACTGAGGTGAGTAGGGAGGCGTCCTCTCGTGAATAATACCGTGTTCAGCACAAAAAGAATTAAACTCGTTGGAAAAATACTCTCCACCACGATCAGACCTAAGCCGTTTAATTTTACGATCAAGTTGGTTCTCAGCTTCGGCCTTATAGTTCTTGAAATAAGTTAAAACTTCATCTTTAGATTTCAGAAGATACACATAACAATATCTAGTGGAGTCATCAATCAGTGTCATGATATATTTCTTTCCACCTTTTGTCGATACGCCATTCATCTCACAAAGATCAGAATGTATAAGTTCTAGTGGTGCCAAGTCTCTCACCTCCGCGGTCTTATGAGATTTGCAAGGCTGCTTAGCTCGAACACATACTTGACATTTGGAACCTTTAATAGTACTGAATTTCGGAATTAAACTCATATTTGCTAATCGCGTCATGCAACCAAAATTAATATGACAACGTCGTGAATGCCAAAAATTGGAATCAGCATCGTGGCAAACACGATTAATAACTTTGGTGCAAATATCTGACAAGGACAAGCGGAACAAGCCTCCGAACTCATAGCCTTTACTAATAAATTGTCCATACTTTGAATTTACAACTTTATTAGACTCGAAAACCAACTTAAAACCATCTCGACATAAACGTGAGCCGCTGACGAGATTTTTATTGATGGAGGGCACATGATGAACGTTCTTCAGTCGCACGATATTCCCGAAGTAAACTTCAGATCGACCGTACCAACACCACGAACAGTAGCATGTGACATGTTCCCCATCAGCACGGGGTAAGTCCCCGTGACCTGATAAGAAGAGAACATGGAAGCATCAGCACAAACATGTACATTGGCACCTGTGTCAATTAACCACTCAGGCGAATGACAAACTGAAAGAATAGTAGAAACTATACCGTACATAGAATCCTTCATCTCAGTGTGAGTCATGACAACATTAGCGGTCTTGCCGCTGTTCTCCTGCTGCTGCAACTCATAACGTCTAGGGAATTTTGGAACCCAATGAGTCAGTTCACCGCAAACATGACATGACCCTTTCCTCTTCTTGAAGTTGGTAGAGTGCGACGGCCTAAACTTGCCATCGGGTTTGCCTTTACCCTCGGATTTCTTCTTGTTATATTTAGACTTGTTGGGCGGGTAATGTTTCTTCTGTACCACATGGGAATCAGAACCTACCTCAGCAACCCGAGCACGTGTATCCTTTGCTCTCGCCTTCTCTTCCACATCAAGAAATCCGATGAGGTCCGAAATGGAAAACTCCTGTCTCTTGTGTTTCAGAGAAGTAGCAAAGATGCTCCATGAAGATGGAAGTTTGGCAATAATGCCTCCGGCCACAAACTTGTCCGGTGACATACACTTAAAGTGCTCAAGTTCTTTAGCGAGTGATTGTATCTCATGAGCCTGTTGAACAACAGAGCGCTCATCAGTCATCATGTAGTCATAGAATTGATGCATGACAAACAACTCGCTGCCAGCGTCCGAGGCCCCAAATTTGGCCTCGAGTGCAGCCCACATATCCTTGTCGTTATCAAACGACATATACAGATCCACAATGGAATCATCAATACTACCGAGGAGGGCACTTTTAAACATAGTGTCCATATTCTCAAAAGCCTTCAGCTGTGCTGGATTGAGATCGCCCTCAGGCTTGCCCTTGGTGGCCGCATAGCAGCGCAAGGTTTGAAACCATAGCACTGCTCTCGTGCGCCACCTCTTATAGTTCACACCCTTGAAAGGGTTTGGCCTTGTCGCCGCAATAATAGATGGTGTAGGTGTAACAAATTGCCTATAATCAGATTTTTGGATTGTTGAATATATTAGCAATTTAGCACATGATTTAATTCGAAATAGCATCAGATGAATTACGACAGTACCAAATACAGTAATCATGCAAATATCTAGATCTAGTACAGTAGACAGACCGATCCAATCTATAGCAAGAACTAGAAATATGAATTCCAGTAATATCTCATACAGATGAAATAGAGATACGTACGATGCAGCGGCAGCGGCACCGCCGTTGTTGTTGTCCATGTTGTCGCCCATGTCGTTGATGAAGAGGTTGCCGATGTCGGGGAAGAAATCGTCGTTGGGAAAGTAGTCGCCGTCAGCAGTCGCGCGAGTGCGCTCCCCAAAAACCTGATCGCCCCTCTCCCATACAGGATCACAAGAGGCGGGGTTCCGGAGGCCTGCTGTCCCTCCTCTCGGTGCACGCCGGAAGAAGGGATGGAGAATGCTTGATTGACGACGCAGTGCTTTAGAACGGTGTGAAACCATAAGACGAAGTGGCGGCTAGGGTTTACCGTATGCGCGTATTTATATGCGGGCTGGGAGAGACGTGGGCGTAACTCCACGTCTAAGTCGGTTCGGTTCCACGATCAGAAAGGAAACGGAAACGGTTTAGGAATTAACGCGTCCGTTAATTACCAAGTTAATGACTCATTAAGTTTTTCCCAAGCGACAAAATAAACGCTCTCGGCTCATTCCCGCAACTCGCGGCGCGTCGTGTCATGTCGTGCCGAGCCGAGGCGAAGCGAGGCGTGGCGAGGCGGGCGATGGAGGAGTGGCGCGCGTGTGGCACACCTCTGCTCTTGCCTTGCCAACTCATACATGAGCTAGAATGACTCACCTTATAGGGTGGTTCCATCCTCTCCAAACTAGCAATGTGGGACTAAACCCCACTCCCCACTTGTATTATTCATGAATGGACCATGACAATTTCAGAATTTAGTTGGGCTTAGTTGACTTTGAGGCTGAGCCTAATATAAAGAATATGAGACTAGCTAGGTCCAATATAAAATTTCAACAGATAGCATGCACCACCGCCAATAAACGGTTGCATCCAGCTTCCATATAAGGTCGTTGGTCTTGCTTGAGGAGGAGCGATCACGTAGTAATCTAGTACATAGCCCTGTGGACAACCTGCAAAAAATGAGCGTGTTCCACCTTGTTAAAAATAACATCATTCCTACACGTCCACGTCCAAATAGGCCAAATAAACGCATAAACGTCAATACGTATACGTTTTTTAATCATCTTATGTGAACCATTCAGCCAAGAACCAAACATATTATCTAAACTCGTTGGTGGTGTAACATTGAAAGTAAACTGAAGCAATCTCCAGATTTTACACGCAAAGGGACACAATATGAATAAATGTTCGACAGACTCCTCGTGGGTGTAAAAAACACACTGTATAAAACCAACCCAATTCCGTCTAACAAGATTGTCCTTCATTAGCTAGGATTACCTTCCTACTAACGAACCACATAAATATCTTAACCTTTAACGGGATCTTCATTTTCCAGAAATACTTATGAAGAAAAGGAGTATGATCATTCATAACATCAGTGTACATAGATTTCATCGAAAATACCCCATTATCGGTCAAGTTCCACGAGAAGACATCCTTTTCGGTAGACAGCGAGACCGACATGAGTTGTTGTACTAACATCAGTCAATCAACCCATTTAGCACCTACTAAGCTCCTTCTAAACCGAATGTTTAAAGGTTGAGCACTCGATAAAACATCAGCAACAAGGACATTCTTATTGTGCACTATACTAAATAGATTCGAATAAAACATCAGCAATCCCACCATCAGCATATGGATGAAGGTAGCCTCTCCGTTTCAAAAATAGATGACTTTCATATGTCTAAACATGCATATTTATGTAAACACAACCGGACCATTTAGATTAGTACCTGAATTCTCAAAAATAAAAATTGTTCCCGAATTGCTACTGCTCTCTCGAGGTGCGGTTTACGAGTACTAGCTTGCATGTGTAGTTGCTCTCAAATTAATTACTGCCAAATCAAGGAGATGGCATTGTGAAAAATCATTAATTCGTTCATAAGAAAGCCAAAAATAGACGGTAGAAAGAGAACGATCGATTATTACAGGGATGGTAAATCAACTGGTGCATGCATGGTTCTCTTACATACATCTCGGTACCAAATTAAATTAAATTATTTCTACATATGCATGGGTCCTTTATTGCGTTGGCTAGCTAGCCGAGGATGCAGGCCTTGAAGGCGTCCATATGCTTGGGGTCGATCGACACGGACGCCTGCACCTCGCCCTCGTGCCTTCCGCCGACGAGCACCATCTCGCCGTCGTGGTTCATGGACACGAGCTCCACGCGCGCCGGCTTCCCAAACCCGAAGTCAGCGACGTCGTAGGCCCGGAACCGCGGGCTCGCCGCCACGTTGGTCATCCGGTGGAACGGGATCCGCATCAGCGTGTGGATCCACTCCTTGTCCGTCCCGGCCAGCGGGGCCGCCTCCATCGCCGACACCGCCGCCTGCACCGCCCGCGCGGCGCGGAGGATGCCCGCCTCGCCGAGGAGCTCGGACGCGTCGGTGCAGCTCGCCATGCACGCGCGCACGCAGTTGCCGAAGTAGGCCTCGCTGACGGGCGGGTCGAGGCGCGTGCGCAGGTCGGCGAGGAACATCAGGTACGTGTCGTCCCCGGCGCCGAGGCCCTTGGACCGGACGAAGGCCGTCCAGCTCAGCGCCGCCAGCGCCACGAACGTCGACACCGGCTTCGGCTTGCTGGGCGCGTCGTCGCTGCTGCCCCCAGCCTCGGCCGACGCGAGGTCGTCGATGCGCCGCCTGAGAGACTTGATGTCGTCGGTGCCTAGGTAGAACGTCCGGCGCGCCCGAAGGAACCGCTGGCTGAAGTCGTAATCGCCCCTCACCTGCAAGGATGTATGTTAAAAGTACTTTTTTTTTTTCGTTTTTTTTGGCAAATCGGTGCGTGCCAAGCTCACGAATTCACGATGCATTCATGCCGTCGCTTGCTTGCCCACGACTGTGCATGGGAGATGGGACTGACTAAATATTGTTCCGTGCAATGCAGTGTCATCTTGGAATGGATGAGAACATACGGTTAGCATGGTGCAACGGACGAACGAACGAAGGGCTGCACTTTGGTTAACAAAGCTACGTACGTACACGAAGCTACTTACAAGTGTGCTGTGGTGTGCAGTGTTGACCATAATTAAACGTGCATGCATGTGATTAGGAGTAGGAGTAGTTACCGCGGGGACATTGGGCGCGACGGTCCTGAGCATCTCGCGGCCGAGCTCGTCGTCGTTGGGCTGCGCGACGGCCTCGCGGCCGTAGTGGGGCGGGCCGAGGGCCTTGGTGACCGGGGAGCCCTCGCGGGAGGCGGAGGCCCAGGCTTCCATGAACCGCCAGACTGCGCGTCCATCGGCGACGGCGTGGTGCACGGACAGGCCGACCGCGAGGCCAGCGCCGAGGCGGGTGGCCTGCACGGACAGCACGGGCGCCGGGAGCGCCCGCGCGTCGAGGTCCGGCACGAGGCTCAGGAACGCCGGGATGTCGTGCTCCTCCTCGCCCGCGAGCCTGCGCACGTCGATGTCGCCCTCGGCCTCGACGAAGGCGACCCCGGCGTCGGAGCAGTCCACGGAGACGTCCCCGGTCTCCGCCGCGTAGTCGAGCCGCCCCGCTAGGGGTACGTAGTGCGCCAGCGTGTCCGCCAGCGCGCGCTTCAGCCGCTCGACCACCGCCGGGAACGCTTCGTCGCCCGGGCCGAGCTCGTACAGGAAGACGCGCTGGATGGGCGGCAGCACGACCCACGGCGTGTCGAACAAGGAGAGCTTCAGGCGTTCCCCGTGAGGAATATCATCCCCCAGCGCTGCCGGCGCCACGCGGGACACGGCCAGTACCCGCACGGCCGCGGCCTGCGCGGCGACATCGGAGCCGGTCTCGCCCATCGGTGGTGGACGTCTTCTCTTGCGCAGGAAGAAGGTGGGCGGGTTGGATGCAAACAAAAGTGACTTGTGGCAGGATGATGTGCAACCGCACCCGAGTTATATGCACAGAGCGGTGGACGTAACGTCTTGCTGCGCAAGAAGAAGAAGCGTAGGACCGGAGTGCAGTGCGATTAATGTGATTCGTATCTGCTGCGGCCGGTTTGGTTTGCTGACATTGTCACCGATCGAGGCGGCAGGCGTTACAGCTACGCAGGACTCGTTTATTTGGAAGCTACGAGCTGGTTCGTATTCATCGCCGGAGAGAACAAGCTACATATCACTCGCTGGAAAAGGACAGCCTATGCCGTTTCGCTGAGGACAATAACGACAGCGTGTCAGCTACCTGCGGTGCACAAATGTGTGTGTGCTTCCACAACGGGTGACGCCGGAGATGTGTGGCTAACACGGTGCATTGCTCACCCATCAACACAGTCTAGTCCAACCTTTCGCCTCTTGTGGCATATGTCATTGGACAACTCAACTCTTGTACTACGTGCCTGGTTTTCTTGCTCAAAACTGTCATTCTCTGCGTCCTCTTCCTGGACCGCCCGATGGGTCGACATGCTACATTCACTAGCTACTACCCAAATACAAATAGCCACCCCACTCACTCCACGTATATGGCGGGCCATACCAAAGATCTTAGGCGGTTTTTGGAAGAAGCACCATCAGAGACGGGTCTCCCTGGAATAACCGCCACAACCTCGAGTCCAACTTTTTTTTTTGAAAGCTCAACTTTTGTAGTATATATACATCTCCGTTTCTTTTTACACCGTATATTACGTTTGTCCAAAATTAAACTTGGTAAAGTTTGACCAATTTTATAGGAAAAAATACCACCATTCACAATACCAAATATGCTTTCATATTATATTGATTTGGTGTCATAAATGTTGATACTTTGTTCTATAAACCCGGTCAAATTTTGCAACATTTGATTTCAGACGACAATTCTGGGGCAAGAAAACCTAAAGCTATTTATACCCGAATATTATAAGAAGTTGTTTGGAGTGTCAGCTCCTGCATCTATCTCTTTGATGAAACATATGACTGCGGACTTGCCTCAAGTTTTGGACGCGGAAAACCAAATTCTAGCCGCTCCCTTCTTGGAGGAAGAGGTTTTTAAGGCAATATGTCAAATAGAGCATAATAAACCTCCTAGACCCGATGGGTTTTCGGCGGAGTTCTACCAACGTTTTTGCAAAGTTATCAAGGTGGACTTGATGCGTATGTTTGCACAATTGCATAATTGTTTTACATGAAACTATTCATGAAATTCATAGGAAAAACATGGATAGTGTCCTTCTGAAAATTGAGTATGAAAAAGTGTGTAGGTATTCGAGTGAATAATGATATTGGTCATTTTTTTCAGACTTTTAAAGGGTTGAGACAAGGAGATCCTTTGTCTCCTACTCTTTTTAATTTAGTTGCTGACATGTTGGCTGTCCTAATTGCTCATGCAAAGGAGGATGGTCAGGTCGGAGGACTCATCCCTCATCTAGTTGAGGAAGGTGTATCTATTCTACAATATGCAAATGGCACTATCTTGTTTCTAGAGCACGACCTAGAGAAGACCGCCAATATGAAATTGATTTTGGCTATATTTGAGCAACTATCTGGATTAAAAATAAACGTTCACAAGATTAAGATATTTTGTTTCGGGAAAGCTAACGAGAGTATGGATGATTACCGACGCATATTTGGTTGTGAGATCGGTAATTTACCATTTAGATACCTAGGAATTTTAGTTAATTATCGCAGGCTTCTTAACACAAAGTGAAAACGATCGTTTTGAGCAAAAATTTAATTCCTGGAGACGGGAAAGATGCTCTCTTATAGGGATCATATTGTCTTAATTAATTTTGTTTTAGCAAGCTTACCCATGTTATTATTGTTTTTCTTCGAGATTCACGTTGGGTGCGTAAAATATTGGACTATTATAGGTCTCGCTTCTTCAGGCAAAGTGATCAATTAAAAAAATATGGTTGACCAAGTGGAACATTATTTGTCGACCTAAGGACCAGGAGGTCTTAGGATTGAGGTGTTGGATATAAATAATAAAGAAATCTTAGCGAAAAGTTGTTCAAATATTAACCGAAGATAGGGTTTGGCATGAATTGTTATACAACTAATATATCCATGGTAAGCCTTTGGCGCAGATTGAGGCAAAACCTACGGACTTTTTTTTGAAAAAGAATTATGGGAGCTAAACAAGTTTTCTTTCATAGGATTGAATTCACTCTTGCTAACGGTCAAGGCATAATTCTGGAAAGACGCGTGGCTTGGAAATGCACCCTTATTTTCCTAGTATCCAACGTTGTATAATATTGTGCGTAACAAAAACGTGTTAGTTTTGGACGTCCCGAGTCATGATCATCGCAATTTGCAGTTTAGACGAGCTTTAGTGGGAGATAAATGGGATTCATGGCTACATTTGGTAGAGAAACTTATGGGTGTAGCTTTATGAAATGAACATGAGTCGATAAGTTGGAAATTAACTTCTTCGAGTGTTTTTTTAGAGGGTATGCAATTGCATACCTGAATTTTATAGAAGGAGTGAGAAAAAACATTACAAGAGGCCGACAACGGGAGTTACAGGTAACTCAGCTTTCGTGACACACACTCACTCTCGCTCTTGAAAGCAACTACTCTCTAAAGATGACCCCCACTACAACTCCCGCAGCCAACCAAAGCTTTTGGTCCTCAAAGATACGGGCTGCAAGGTCAGCTTCGCTCCTGAGTTGACTGGCATTCCCAAACACCCTTGCATTGCGCTGCTTCCAGATGTTCCAGCAGACAAGAGTCACCAGCGAGTCGAAGGTTTTACGCTGCTTGTCTCTAAATCTATCTCTGACTGACAGCCACCAATTCTCAAGTGTATCTAGGCAGGTGGGGATTGGAATCGGAGTTCGCAACTTAAGGGAGCATAACCACCAAACATGTCTCACATAGACACACTGAGCCAGGAGGTGGCCGGTGGTCTCGATCTCCTGTAGGCAGAGCCGATACGCATCTGGCTGGTCCTGAAGGCCAAGCCTCACTCTCCTATCTGATGTCCAAATCCTGTGTTGAAGCGCAAGCCACATGAAAATCTTGCACTTCGCGCTGTCCCAGCACTTCCAGATCCCCTTAGCCAGAGGAAACCTGACGAGACCTTGCATAAGCATTTTGTACGTGGAACTGGCTGAGTAGATCCCAGATGCCGATGCAGGCCAGCAGAACTCATCCTCCCTCATTTCCTCCCTATCCGACCTCTGGATGAATGATCACAGATGAATGCATTGGGCCGCCATTCTCAAATCAAGCGGGGGCTTAACGTCAGACGTCCATCGTTTCTCTATCAAAGCCTCAAAGACGGTCCTTTGTTAGCCGTCCTAGTGTTGATTGCCGCCCTCAATAGCGGGGCAAGATCTCCCACCGTACACCCGTCCAACCACCTATCCTTCCAGAAGAGGGTTTTGTTCCCATTCCCCACTCGAATCTTCACCAGGCTATTGAAGACTTCTGCAGCCATAGTATCGCTCAAGACTGGCAGTCCTTGCCACGGTCGAGATCCATCCGTTCTTCTAAGCCACTCCCAGCGGACTCTGAGGGCTAGACCGTGCAGCTCCAAGTTTTTTATTCCTAGCCCTCGAAAGAATGTGGGTTTGCAGACATTTTCCCACACCACCAGGCATTGGCCCCCTAGGGCATGTTCTGAACCGGACCAGAAAAGCCCCCTCATCCATTTGTCAATTTCCTCCAACAGCCAACAAGGAGCCACAACCACAAGTAACTGGTGGACCGGCCTCGCCGCAACCACCGCTTTGACTAAGGTTAATCTTCCTGCCCTGGCAATCATCCCACTCTACCAAGATGGCACACACCTCAGGACTTGGTCAAGCAATGGCTTCCGTTCTCCTTTTGACAGAGGTCGAAGTGCTAACTGAAGCCCGAGGTATTTTATTGGGAATCCCACAATGTTACAGTTTACCACCTATGCTACCAAAATCTCATCTGCCTCCTCTCCACGAATGAGCGTTGCAGAGGTCTTAGCATAGTTGACTTGTAAGCCTGAGGCCTCCCCAAAGATTTGTAAAACCTGCCTTGCAGCATCCAAATCCCTCTCCAAGGGTTTGATAAAGAGTACTACGTCATCCGCGTAAATGGACACCCGCTGCTTTGTTGTACAGCCCGAAAGGGGGGGCAAACAGGCTCTCCTCGACTGCCTTAGAGATTGTACAAGTGAACACCTCCATTGCCAACACGAACAACATGGGGGAAATAGGATCCACCTGTCTCAGTCCCCTCGCGTGAGTTATTTTCTTCCCCGATACTCCATTCACTAGAATCTTTGTACTAGTCGTGCGAAGTAGAATGGATATAAGTCTACACCATGTCTCGCTGAATCCCATCTTCCTTAACAACTTCAACAGGAAGGACCAGGACAAGGAATCAAAAGCTTTGGCTATGTCAAGTTTCAGCAGAACTCCCTTCTCCCTCTGTCGGATATACACCGATTAGGGGTATATCCGGCATTGTCCTAAAGAGCCGGATTACCAGGGTGGCATGATTGGTGATGGATCACGGTCCATTAGGCGGCCTAGTAAGCTGACGCGCAGAAGCCGGATTCTAGAAGAACCCGGACCATGGCCTAAAGTGGTGCGGCTTGGAGTAGAAGGCGAATTCCTGCTTTCCAAGTTAGATACTTTCGTAGTCTTATAGGTTTCCTTTCTGTAAGCCCTAACCTGGCTATTTATATAAAGCCGGACGGGAGAGAAGAAAGATATAGACAATTAGATAGAAGCCAACTCGCTGAGAAGTTGATCCTCTCCGAGTTAGAGAAACCCTACTCACATTGTACTTTGTATACTTCAGATTTTAGCACTGATTTAGTGAGGTTGCAGGAGTAGGAACGTCGCCTAGTTGCGTCGTACCGAACCTGGGTAACTTGGTGTTCCTGGTTGTCGTACTACCACGTCTCCCCACGTCTCTACCCGTAGGCTCATGACACCCCAGCCTATGAACTCTACTACGATGTCTCGAAAGTTGGCGCCCACCGTGGGGCCAACGACGTCAGGCCTTATGTTTCGATCGTGGATACTCGGCGGAATCGGAAGTACCATAACTGTCGGAAGCTTGGAATTCAACAACGATGTTGGGCGTTTCCTCTACAATGGATCGTACATGCCAGCACGAATCATCTGGTAAGTGCCTGCGTTTTACCGATTGGATCTGCAAACATCTTTATCGTATTAACTACAGAAGCAATGGGATTCTGTGGTGGAAGTAAATTTATCCCACCCGCCCTATACCCATTTGAAGAAAACTATGATACCGAATTTTGCTCAGATCGCCAAAACGCTGAATTTGCTGCCTCTTTGGAGATGCTTGCAATTAGATCTCACTTCATTGGCATGGTGCAATCTGAGGTCGCTGAAAACACGGAAGCAAGTAATCCCGTGGAAGAAGCAGAAAATAACAATCCCACAGAGCCGACTCCATACTCGGCCAGTGGAAGATCCGACACCCGCGAATGAAACGGTGAACTCAGAAGCCGACTCCATACTAGCTGCCATAGAGGTAAGATTGGAGTCGGAACCTGGATCTGAAGACATAGATTCAGAAGACGAAGATGAAGACGCTTTCGAAAGAAAGGTTAAATCTACGATGAGGGGCTTCCATGAAGTACTGATGGCAAAACCGACTGATAATTCGGACGCAGAAGACGAGGAAGACCCCGAAACACCTCCACCAGATGAGGAAAGAGAGGATGGCGAAACCAGTCGTATTTACCCCGATGTCAAGGAATTGACAGAGGAAGAACCTGGCAAAAAACCTCCCTCTTCCAAGAAGAAAAAGAAGACTGCCAAGAAACTCTAGTACAAACTCCAGAAAAAAAGTTGGCAGATAATGCTAACCAAAACCTGGAAGCCGGAGCAGCAAGCGGGGTCACACCTGTGGAGAAGAAAAAGGAAAAAAATTCCTATTCCTGAATTATCGGAACAGGACGAGATCAATCTGATCCAAACCCCGGTCGGACCATACGAGCCACCGAAAGTGCTGGAAGCCAGAAGGCAAGCCATTATGCGGCAACAACACAACTATTCTGATCGCAACAAAATCTCCTCAAATCCCAAGCTATTGTAAAAGCAAAGCAGGAGGAAATTGAACAATTCGAAAGACGGAATATTTCCGGGATAAAACCCACGAGATTACCCGGAACCGCAAGGTCGGATGTACTGCCAGCAAAAGAACGGTTGCAAAACCCTTCCTGGCAACGACAGGTTGACGGCGTAAACGCCAAGGGCGAATGCATATACAAGACCGCAGCTGAAAACGCGGAAGCCGCGTTCGCCATCCTTAATGACGATCTGTACTCCAAAGATGAAAAGTTGCAAGGAGTGTATGCTTTCCTGGGTAAAGCACTGCAACAGCAGCAGCGAGGTCAGGCAAGATCAGGGAAGTTGCATGACGACTCAGCCCTATGCAAAACTGCCACTTGCGCCGCTGGAGCACCTGGACCCGGAGAACCTGGAGATTCAGGCGATTCTAAGGACAAAAAGGGAGATCCTAAGAAGGACAAGAAAATCCCGGACAATAGGGATGAAGCGTCCAGAACGGGATCCCATATGCCGAAAGGCGGAAATATACCCCGCGATCATAAAGACCGGGAGGAACAAAACCGGAAAGACGGAAAAATGATGCCGCCTCCGAGACGCCCTGCTGAAAAAGCCGGAAGACACAAAAATCCTCACAGAAGTGAGAGGTCCCGTACTCTTCCTAGGAATAAAGAAAGGCCAAGGAGTAGAACTCTGCCTCATTCCAAAGGACACGATAACAGACGAAATAGGGATAATCCCGGAAGAGCGCATTCGCGTAATAATGGGCCGACAGATATTCCGCACACGCCGATAAGGCGGAAAGAGATGATCTATACTTTGGACCTAAGTGTTTCACTGACAGGATCCGAAGAATAACTCTACATTCAGGTTTTGCCAAAGTTGGTCCAACTTACCAAAAGTATACCGGAAGTACAAACCCGGATACATGGCTTTCAGATTACTATACTGCCGTTCAGATCAACAAAGGGACAGACCTGGAAGCAGTAAAATTTCTCCCCCTAATGTTGCTGGATGGAGCCAGAGATTGGATTAACGGGCTTCCATCAAGAACAGTGGATAGCTGGGATGATATGGCTAGAGTATTCGCTCAACACTTCCGGGGTACGTACAAACGCCCTAAGAGTATCAACCAGCTAAACCGTTGCGTCCAATTTGAAGATGAGTCGTATGTCGACTTTATATCAAGATGGACATCAATGAAAAACAGCTGCTCTGGAGTAAGTGATGTACAAGCAGTGCATGCTTTCATCAATGGACTAAAACCCGGCCTCGTACCATTCATGGTTGGTTCAAAGGAACACAAAGATCTCGGATCTAGGCTTACTACCGCCAATGAGCATGCAGCGGCCGAAGATGGCATCAGAGCGAGAGGTGGAAATATAGATGCTTTGGTCGAGGCCAAAGAGACGTCTCGTTCTGAGAAGAAGACTACTCCATAAGCGCAGAAAAATCCCAAAGAAGTAAATTTATCTTTGGAAAGGATACGGCAGCAAATGGAAAGAAGAAACACAGAACCTATCTCCTATTCTAAGGAAGAGTGGGAAAAAATTAAGTCGGAAAACTGTGTCCATCATTCGCAATTAAGGAAGCCTACCCATACAAATGTGCAGTGTCGCCTCAATAAGCATAGGAAGGGCACCGCAGGATCCGGGAATAAAGGAAAGAACTCCAATAGTAAATTCTCCAAGCAAAAGCCATAAGCTGAAAAAGAAGATAGTGAATCGTACACTGATGAAAAATTCCAGGAACAACAGCGAAAAGGCGAGCCAAAATTCCCGAGAGTATATGGAGAATGCAATTTAACTTTCCTGACAACTCCCTCAGCAAAGCAGGCAAAGCGAACACTTCGAGAAATAAACGCGGTTGTCCCATCAACACCCAAATTCTTGAAGTATTCCAATACGCCAATTACCTCGGATCAGTCATGTCACACCCCAGTTTTTGGATTCTTGTACTGTGTTCAAGAAGACAAAAATTAGGACCAACACATTTTTTTTCTAACAACATGATTGTTTGAACTAACATGTGTTTATGATGTTGATCCTTTTTGCAATGCAAGTTTTGTTTCTTGATAGAACCAATATCAAATTTTTCTGAAAACACTTTTATAATAATTTCCCTGTTGTTTTCTCTGTTGATTACTTGAGTGGATCTTACTCCAATACTTGGATCATTCTTGTTTGCATCTTAAAATGAACTTTTAACTTTGTTGGATCCAAGAAAACAAGATTTCAAAATGATTTATGGAAGTTTTCTTTTAAGTTTTCTATAGAAACTATTCCATCAAAATATAGCCAAGTACCTGTTTTCTACCTTTGTTTTCACTAGGCTATAAAATGTTATTTTATGTTTTCTTGACTTTTATTTGTTCCTTGATACATGTACTACAAATCCATAAGCTTGGTTTTATTTTTGGATTAATAAAAATGATCTTTTGCTTGTTGTCTTTGTGGAATAAAAATAAGGCAGAAAAAGGCATTTTTGGAAAACAGAGAAAAAAAAGAAAGTACACCTTTTTCCACATTGTTTTCATAGCCTTAAACTATTTCAAAAAAAAAAGTAGTTTCTGAAAGTTTAAACCATGGTTAACAAGTTCCCACTTTGTAAACAAAAAGTGGAATTTATTTGACCCTTGAAAACAGTGTGAACTTTGTGATGTTTTTAGCAGTTTTCAACACTTAGAAAAAATTCTCTAAGTCCTTAAACTAAATTTTCTGAAGTTTTCAGAAACAGTTGCTGTTACACTTTTTGACAATTGTTTTCACTTCTTTTTGGTTCAAAACTAAGAATGCCACCTTGTCCCTTGTGTTGACC
This sequence comes from Alopecurus myosuroides, assembly GCA_028641055.1. Lineage (NCBI taxonomy): Eukaryota > Viridiplantae > Streptophyta > Magnoliopsida > Poales > Poaceae > Alopecurus > Alopecurus myosuroides. The sequence goes on along the minus strand of CM054062.1, from coordinate 87,884,162 downwards.
ATTGCTTGGACTACACATTGGATACCTTGGAATGCATCTAGAAGGTTTGGGGTGCAAGGAAGTCAAGTGAGAAAAGTAGAGGGCAGTGAGGGCAGGACAGGGCATGGGCACACTGTGCCAATGGCTACTGTGGCCATCCCTTGCCTCTTCCTCCTCCCAAAGGACCCGTTGACGTTGCCCTTGACCCCTGGCGCTCACCCATGCCCTGGTGCCTCGTGGGCATGCCCCAGAGCGCGCTCTCGAGTCCAAAAACGCAAACCCGAGAGTGCCCCGGTGCCAATGACTCCATCCCCATGGCTTAAAGCCCTCGCACCAGCGTCCCTCGCGCCAGTGCATCCCCACCCATCCCCACACCCACCTCGAGCAGCCTCCACCGCGCCCGAGAGCTCTAGCGAGCTGCATGGGGCGTTTTCCGCCGCCGGCCACCGTGCTCGGACCCAAGGTGGAGCAGCCCACCCGTGGCCTCCCATTGATCGTTTTCGCTACCGCCTGAGTCCCCCACGGCTCGTAGATCCCCGCTGAAACTCCCCCTCGCTCTCTCGCTTGCAGGTGCCCCGCCGCCGTCTGAGTCGTCGCCGCGGGCGCTTCCGTCGCGCGCCATCGCCTGAGGCCATGCCCGACGCAAACTCCGGCGCCCCTCTACCCCCTCGGCCCCCTGTACCTCCCTCGAGCCCGCGCCACCGCACCTCGAGCAACCACGGTGAGCCACCGTGCAAAAACCACCGCCGACCATTCCGTAGGAGAGAGAGAGAGCCGTGAGGTAGGAGAGAGATCCGGGGGCGTTGATCTAAAGATCGACGGACCCCATTAAACGTACCACTTCCCGCGCCCACTCCGTGCGCAGAGTGGCGTTGGGCCGCTTCTGCCGCGTAGCTGGGCCGCGCGCTTGGAACCCGGCCCGAGTGCCTTGCTGTTTTTCTTTTTGGTTATGCAGAAAACTTGTACGTTTGCTTTGGCCTTGAGACAAATAGTTTTAGTGCAACTTAAAATTGACAAAAATTCATAGGAGCAGATGTATGTTTTCCTAACCACATGAACTTGGTAGATCTAAGTTTTGGTTTATATTTTTGTCACAATATATGTTTTTCCACAGAATGTATGTAAAAATGAATTTAGCATAACTTTTTGGATCTGTATCCAAAATGGTCAAACTAAATTTTTTTGGGTAGACTTTGAATATATCTATCTATAGGACTTTGCCTCACATCAAGGTGAGCTACCAATTAGAAATGCCATCTATTTTGATAAAAGGCTAGTAGGCTTTTCTAGGATGTTTAGAATGAGTGTAAAAACTATTTTTGAGGTGAATCCAATTGGATGAGTTTGTAGATGACTAGATCTATCTAATCCTAGCTTGGATTAATTTTTGGAGTTTTAGATTATTTTTGGTGAACAAAACTAGAAACAACACCTTTTCTGTTTTCTTACTTATGTGTGCCTTTGTTTGAATTAAAATGTTTGATTGAGTGGATCTTTGTTCCTAGCATGTATAGATGTGTTGAACCTTGTTATTAGGTTGGTTGCTTGCAATATGTCTACCTTAGAAAGTGTGTGCATGTTGGGAAAGTCAAATAGAAATAGGAATAGCATTTGTTATTTTCTAGCTTTATTTATTTGGATATTGTGTGAACCAAATCTTTGTATGTTTGTTTTACCTAAGTTATGATGTGGTTGTTATGAGTCCAGTACCATTTTGGTACTGTTATTTTTTGATGATTATTATCTATGTTAACTTGCTTGTTATATATAGCAAAGCATGTGTAACTTTTGTTATTTATTTTCACTTGTATTGTTTTCACTAGTATGTCTAGCCTTGTGTCGATTGCTTTACTATATTGATTTTGTTAGGTGTGACCAGAGGTCTTGTTATCTTTTTTGCCTTGGTATTAGTGGGCCCATAACCCACTGGTCCCATTGCATTTTTTGTTATGGATGCAAAAATCCCCTACCATACACTTGTGTGAAAATAGCATGCATTACTATATGTTTGTCTAGTATTTTACACCAAGGAAAATGGTTGTTTGTTTCACTTATGTAAGTGAATATTTTAGTATTTCTTTGTGAATACTAGTATGTTTAGTGGTGGTTCATTTGTTAACATAATATTCCCTTAGAAGTACCATGTTAAGGAATGTTTTACTATTGTTTGATACATTAGGTATTGTTTCTTAATAGGATGTCTTCCTTGTGATTGATAAATTTATTTGTGACTGATTTTTATTGAGTGTTTGGATTTTTGAAAATTCTTAGTAGAGCTTGTATTAAGTACATATCTACTGGATGTGTATCATGCACATTGGTTGCTTGTTGGTAAATTAATTAGAAAAGCATGTATTATTGGAATGGATATATGCTTGTTTAATAGATGTTTCATAGAATTATTTTATGGTATTTCTTACTAGCATGTGTAAGGTGTGTGTGCTGTAAGTAGGTATTTATATTCATGACTTGCTTGATTAGAGTTATGCATCCTTATATTGATGTTTGCTTCTCTAGTGATGAACTAGTGTCACCACTAGATTGTTGAGTTGCTCTATTGTTGTTGCCATGAGTGTGTAAGATTATCCTAGCATGTTTAGGATGTTATTACTTCTGTTATTATAACATGACTTGTGGAGTTTCTTGTTGCTACTAGTTGGGGAATACAATTATTTCTTATAACATGTTTGTGTAGAATTTCCATACTAGTATGCTATTAGTGCACCCCTGTTATCTTGTTATTTGTAGGAGTGTTATCTCTTGTGATGATTGTGTTTTAGATTATGTACTATGACTCGTTACCATTGGTAGACCTACTGGTTTGTTTTGTTTATTTTCATGATTGATGGATTCCATAACTTTAAGTAGACGTAAGCATAGTCTATAACTAGCCTATTCATCTGTGGTGTGTTCGATTGTTGTTTGGAAATTGTCTGAGTAATTACCTTAGTATGAGTATTGTACTTATGTTATGGTTGTGCTAGTGTTTTTTCTGTGTTTAGTAGTACCTTGTTATCAATGCAATTAGTTAATCATGAACTTTTTTATTGATGATTGCTTGTGTGTTGCTAATACCCACTGCCATGGGTATTGTTTTGATTTGATGGTTATTATTTTAGTAGCCTCACCTTTTGTGCCCTCAAGCTATATTTTTAGCTTCTTGAATATCTTATTATGAGAGTGGTACACCAACTCCATATATGATATTAAGGATGTGGAATATGGTTTCTCAACCATATGTTGTTTGACGATAGTTTTGTACCATGAGGGTTTGTGAGATAGTTTTCTCGATAACGTTTGAGTGTTTGCGCTAATATAAGTTTGCTTGCTGTATGTATTTCTTTGTTTAGATGTTTGTCCTTTAGTTCTGAGTGTGTGTATTTTATTCTTTTATGACATTAGAAAACGAAGAAGAAGAATAATAATAATAATAAGAAGCAGTTGTGGAGCTGTGCGTCAAGTTCAAGCTACTCCAAGGCCAGGGACATTAAGATTTTTAAGGCAAGCCATCCTGATGCTTGCTGTTACTACACTTATCATTATCTATCATGCATGTTTTACTTCTGAACAGTTTTACAAAACTCCGATTACCAAAAACTATTTTTGAGTGATTATTACTACTATTAATATTATACTATTATTATGCCAGTAGTTGATACTTGGTGTTACCAAGCCCATAGCCACCATATTGTATTTATTACCACCAAAGTATAAGTCCCTAAGTGGACACCCTAAAAATATGTTTTTGCAAAACAAAGGCTTTATGGAAAACCCGGTGGAAGGGCGAAGCCTTATTCACCGAAGGTTTGTGGAAGTGTTCATTTTTTTGGAAAAACGTGTTTTAAAAAATGACACATAATCTAGTCTTCGCCGGACAACCTTTACCGTACTGCCACTTTACCCCAACATGGGCACGGGGCTTAACTTGAAGTTTGTTCTTGTTAGTGTGTGGTCTATCTCAATTTCCTATAAGGGCGTGACTCCCTCGAACCGAAATGCCGCCAGTCATGAATTCAAATAGGCATATAAAGTGTGGAATTAATTTTTCCTCCGGATGCGACAGTTGGGTCTCCTTCCATGGCGATGTGTGACATGGTGCCGGGGAGAATAAACCCAATTGAAGAGATAGTCATATACTAGCTTGGACATAGTGGATGGTTAAGATCAGTTATCTGATGTTTACATACTGTTGTTACAGTCCGTGGTTGTTCACGGCGGATATACTGGATCTGGTGGATTGTGTACACCTCTGCAGAGTAAAACTATTCTGAATAGCCGCGTCCTCGGATATGGACAGTTGAATGGCCATGTAGCTAGCATTGTGTCAATGTTTTCAAAAAGGAGTTTTGAATAGGAGTTGGAATTTATGAAGTACTGAAAGGAGGAAATCTTGTACCGTGGAGGTACCATTGATGAAAAGCCAGAAGTTGTTTTACAAGAAGTTTTGCAAAGAAAACCTTTTCATTTCTAAACACAAACTGGAAGTAGATTCCAAGAAGTTTTGCAAAGAGAAAACTTTCTTTTAACAAAGTTTTACAAAACCTCTTGTGCATGCAATATCTGCAAGAGAAAGAAAACTATATTATTTTCTTTTGAAGTATCTTCTTCAACAAAGTTACAGAGATTTTTTTTAAAATCAACTATGATATTTCTTTCATATATCATGGATAGTGAACCCTATGTATAGCCCACCTATTCCACCATATAAGCAAACTTGCATTTTGGTAAGCTATATGATGGGTGTCTTGCTGAGTACATTCAAATGTACTCATATTGGTTTCGTCCCTAGTATTTACTTGCGAGACTACGAGGAGGAGCCTCAGAAGGAGATCTACGAAGGGGAGTATGGAGCTGATGGCTTTGCAAACTAGGATCGTATCTCTGTCAGCAGCCTGTAGGTTAAGGCGTGACTTGGGCTCTACTATGTTTGTGTGTGTTAGTCTTCCGCTGTGTGTGTTGTGTGTTTGCCCTACGTGACAGTTGTGTTAGACTTTTTCATGTGACCATGTCCCTTTTGTAAGGGTTTTGTGTAATCGTGTAATGGATATTGTATCTGTGTACCAACTTCATATGTTGTTCACGACTGGTGTGATCTGAGATCGTGAATGTATGCATATCGGAGGTATCCTTGAACAGTGGTTTTGGGGGACCTTACAAGTCAGATCATCCCGGAAATATCCCAGAGCCCGGCACACAAGATCTATTTGTAAGCCCTATTGTTCAAAACACTAGGCTAAAAAGAGTGCTGATGGATGGAGGATCCAGTATCAATATTATGTACCTAGATAGACTGAAGCATCTGCGAATCTCTGAGACCCAGCTCAAACATAGCAACATACGTTTCCACGACATTGTTCCTGCTAGACAAGCACATTCCCTAGGAGAAATTTCCCTAGATGCAACCTTCGGAGAAAGAGAACATTTCCGACAGGAAAAAATCTCATTCGAGGTTGTGCGTTCGAAAGTGTATACCATGCAATACTCGGACGTCCAGCTTTCGCCAAATTCATGGCAAGATCATGTTATATTTATAACAAGCTGAAAATGCCAGGGCCAAAAGGAGGAGTTATCACCATATCGGGAGACTTCAAACTGGCGAACGAGCTGGAAAAAGGAAACATACTTTGCACCGAAAAAGTAATAGCAAAGGAAGAACTGAAAGAGCTGGCAAAGGAAGTATCACCGATGGAAATGCCGGCATGAAAAGAAAGCCGGAAGCCGGCAGATAGCTTCAAAGCTTCCGACAATACAAGACAGATTATCCTAGACCCCAAGGATCCGACAAAATTTGTCGTAGTGGGGACAGGGATTACCAACAAGTAGGAAAGCACGCTCATCGAGTTCCTCCGTGAGAACTGGGATAATTTTGCCTGGTGTCTTGCGGACATGCCGAGACTACCTAGGGAACTTGCTGAGCATCAATTGAAGGTAATTACAGGTTCAAAACCCGTCAAACAAGGTCTCCGTCGTTTTGATGGAAGAAGACGGAAGGCTATAGGCAAGGAAATTATCCGGCTTTTAGCAGTTGATTTTATCCAGGAAGTTATACATATTGATTGGTCTGCAAACCCAGTATTAGTCCCGAAGAAAGATAGTACTGTTCTTAGGATGTGTATAGATTACACCGGATTGAACAAATTGTGTCCAAAAGATAGGTTCGCGTTACCGCGAAGCGATCAGATAATAGATGCCACTGCTGGCTCTGAGCTTTTATGCTTTTTGGATGCTTACTCCGGGTACCATCAAATACGTATGAAGGACGAAGATCAAATCAAAACTTCCTTCATAAACCCGTATGGAACATACTATTACATAACCATGCCTTTTGGCCTGAAGAACGCAAGTGCCACATACCAGCGTTGCATGCAATGTTGCTTGCATAGTCAGATCGGCAAAAATGTTCATGTTTACGTGGATGACATTGCTGTAGTTTCCAAGGAAAAGGACACGCTCCTCGAAGATCTGCAAGAAACCTTCGAAAATTTGCGCACTTACAAAATGAAGTTAAATCCATTAAAGTGCATATTCGGGGTTCCCTCTGGAAAGCTTTTGGGTTTTATCGTTTCTCACAGAGAAATAGAAGTAAATCCGGAAAAGATCAAGGCAATCTTGAACATCACAAAGCGTAAGTGTTTAAAAGATGTACAAAGATTGACGGGTTTCTGCAGCCGCAATCAGTTGGTTTATAAGCCGGCTAGGAGATAAAGCTCTGCCATTATACAAATTGTTGAAGAAAGCCGACAAATTTGAATGGACAGAAGAGGCGGACAAAGCATTAACTCAGCTGAAAGAAACCTTGATGAAAGCACCCATTTTGGCATCCCCAAAAGACGAAGAACCTATTTTGCTATATCTTACAGCAAAAAACAGGGTTATAAGCACTGTGATAATTGTGGAAAGGTGGAAAGAAGAATAAAGTATACCGGATCAGCATCCAGCATACTATGTTAGCGAAGTTTTCTTCGAGTCAAAGCAAAGGTATCCACATTACCAAAAGCTGGCATATGGCGTATTTTTCGCATCTAGAAAACTCCGCCATTATTTCCAAGGACACTCCATAACAGTGGTAAGTAAATCACCACTAGGGGATATCATTAACAATGCGGACGCAACAGGACGAGTAGCCAAATGGGGCATTGAGCTAGCTGCGTTCGACATTAAGTACCAACTCCGGACGGCAATTAAATCCCAAGTGTTGCCAGATTTTGTCGCTGATTGGACAGAAGCAATGGAGAACACACCAATGCCGGAGTCGGAATACTAGATCATGCATTTTGATGGATCCAAGATGAAAGAAAGCGCTGGAGCTGGTATAGTGCTAAAATCCCCAAAAGGTGACATTATGGAGTATGTATTGCAGATACACTTCAATTTCAGTAACAACGTGGAAGAATACGAAGCATTGTTTCATGGCTTGCATATTGCAAAAGAAATAGGTGTCAAATGCATACTATGCTATGGTGACTCAGATTTGGTACAACATCAGCTAAACCAAACATGGGATGCCAAAAGCCCCATCATGGCAGAATATCGGAGAACGGCGGGCGAGTTTGTCATTTGCTTCCTTAGATTTGAAGTACTTCACATCAAAAGGGAAGAAAATTGGAACGCGGATGCATTAGGCCGAATCAGACGAGGTCTTGCAAAGGCAGATACAACATCGATGCAAAGGATGCACGGTAATTAACGGTTGCCTGTATAAACACAGCACTGTCGGAATTTTTCAGCGATGTATTTCGCCAGAAGAAGACCGAGAAATCCTGCAAGAAATTCACGCAGGAGATTGCGGACATCATGCTCAATCAAAAAGCATAGTCAAAAAAGCATTCCGTGCAGGGTTTTTTGGCTAACACCCAAGACAGACGCCGAAAACATAGTAAATACATGTGCCGGATGTCAGTATTACGCCAAGCAGACGAATATGCCAGCCCAAGCACTCAAAACTATCCCTATAACATGGCCGTTTGCGGTCTGGGGGCTAGATATGATGGGACCATTCAAAACTGCAAGAGGCGGACTTACACATCTACTCGTTGCAGTGGATAAGTATACCAAGTGGGTGGAGGCAAAACCCATCAAGAAACTTGACGGTGTGACTGCCAGAAAATTTATCATTGATGTAGTCATGAGATACATCGTTCCACACAGCATAATCACCGACAATGGGACAAAATTCTCTAATGGAGAGTTGGCAAAATATTACCGACAAGCGGGAATACGCCTAGATCTCGCATCTGTGGCTCACCCACAATCCAATGGGCAGGTTGAAAGAATGAATAGCTCAATCCTGCAAGGAATACGCCCAAGACTCGAATCTCCCCTTCATAGAGAAGCTAGAGCATCAGTAGAAGAATTGCCTTCCGTGCTTTGGAGTATTCGAATGACGCCGAATAGATCAACATGGCAAACCCCGTTTTTCTTGGTCTATGGCGCAGAAGCAATGCTTCCAACAGACATGCTCCATGATAGCCCAAGAGTGCAGGCTTACGATGACTCGTATGCCGTATGCGCACGACAGGATGTCGTTGATCTTTTAGAAGAAGAACGAGACCTTGTGCTTCAAAGATCCGCCATTTATCAGCAAGTATTACGACACTACCATAGTCGGAAAATCAGGCATCGATCTTTCAAAGAAGGTGACCTAGTGCTAAGATTGGTGCAAGAAAGGAAGCACAAGTTAGCCCCAGTCTGGGAGGGATCATTTGTCATTAGCACGGCTATAAAAATGGATCTTATTATCTTGTAGATATTCGATACACGGAATATGATCCCAAGCGTCCGTATCGCAAAAGAAAGAGGAAGATAGATGTCGAACTAGGAGAGACAAAAAGTCTCTGGAGCATCCAACAGTTACGTCCCTTCTACACTTAGTTCAATTTCTATGTAAACATCTTTGATATCATGAAATAAAGTTGTTGGAATTCATGCATTACTGTTTTATATGTTTTCATACAAAGCATAAGTCCGCCATATCTATTTCCCAATGATCTTACAAAATACTCGATGTTAACCCGAATTGTGCCTGCGTTCTCAGAGTTATAAAACTGAATGCTTTTCGGCCTAAGGAGGCTTAAGGAAACCCAGATTGTTCCTGCGTGCTTGAGTTTCATACAATTTCAAAATTCCTTACTTTCTCTAAGTATCATCTGATTGTTTATGTGTTAGGTCACTGAAATTAGTAAGTAAAAATTCCTTTAGTATGATCCATGTTTTTCGAGTTCTGACTGATCGGTTATACCCAGTCACTTGGCGTGAGATTATGTACTATCGAGCCATTTCAAACACTAAGGACAATTAAGACATGCAAACTAGAGAACTTAGATGATAAAGGAATCAAAACCCGGAAAACTTGCAAAGACTTATAAATTAAAATTGCAAAAGCGGAGTACTTGTTTAACGAATGATAGATAGCATTACAATGAATATTACATTATGAGAATGGTAATGCTTCTATTTTTTCCTGCCTTCTACCCAGGACTTAAGAAGCTTCCTCGGGATCCGAGTCTTCGTCTTCGCTGCTGGATTCCTCGGAGTTGTCGGAATGTCCTCCTCGGGGTAGAAGGTGGAGATGTTCACCATGTTGGAAATCTTGGTGGTGTGGCCTTTGATAGAATCAAATATGCTGGTCCTTTGAGCGTCCGTGTATCCCTGAGGAATACCGGATAACACGCGCCAAGACTTGGCGGTGGTATAATCCATACGCATGAGCCCAAGGGCCATGCCCACACCACCGCGAGCCACGGAGCGGAACCAAGACTCCTTGCGGTTCGCCACCTCGACAATCGCCTCCGGAAGCTTGCTGACTTCCAAGAACTCCCCTGATTTGTCGGGAATGTACTTATTAATAAGTAACATCCCCGCAGCTTTAAGCACGGTAAAGACCTTCTCGAAAGCCCGGATTCTTTTGATCCGGGTTAGTTGGGGGCTACCTTCTGTTTCAATCAACAAAACAAAGTTAAGGAAAACAGAAGAAGGGAAAAAGGAAAAATCCGGTAAAAGTCAAAAAACTTACCGAGGATACGGTCCATCTCTGTGCCTTCCTCCAGGCGCTTCAGGGTGTTCTCCAGGTCCCTGATGGTGGCTTTGTCCTTCTCGGCCTGGTTGGAGGCCTTGGACTCGGCAATGCCGACAGTTAGTTGGCTGGCCTCCAAAACTTGACGGATTCTGAGGTTTTTATCTTGGGGAACCAGTCCTCCCTAAACCTACGGATGGTGAAGGAAATGGTCCCACAAGTCGGGAATGCACCCTCAGAAGGGTTTCGCTTAACTCCAAAGCAGTATTGCTAGAAATCTAACCTAGATTCTAATCCTAGATACCCTTCAAAGAGGGCCTGGAACCCGGCTAGATAAAGAATGGAATTGGGAGGAAGGTTGTGGGGTTGAATGTTGTAGTGATTTAGGGCCTGGAGGAAGAAGGCAGAAGGCGGAAATCCCATACCTCTGCTAATGTGGGAGGTAAGGAGAACCCTTTCTCCGGCTTTCGGCATCAGCTCGGAGTCGTCCTCCTCGTGCCGCCATTTCCCCTTCAGAATCAGCCCTTCCTTCTCCATTGTCGGAAGGAGGGACGGAACCAAGTTACAATGGCTCCAATTCCCGGACATTTCCCCGTCTTCCTCCGCTCCGGCGGCGGCCGCGGTGGCGAGTTCCTCACCGATGAGAGTGAGCTTCTCTTCTGCTGTCTCGGTGGTGAAGGGCGGAGACGGCGCGGCAGATGATGATGCCACGTTTTTGGCCGCGAGAGGAGGATCCTCGCGAGCCAAATCACCGATGTTTTCCTCCGGCGCGCTCGCGGCGGCGCGGCGGGAGAATCGAGCTGAGGATCGATATCGTTGATGATATAGTCGATGTTGAGGGCGACAGAGTTTTCCTCCGTGGCACACAGTGAATCTCCGGTGGCCATTCTTGGGCGGCGCGGTGAGGATCCAGAACCACCGATGTTGTTTTCCGGAGACGGTGCGGGACGCACAGGCTCTGCTCACACTTTCAAGCTTTTGGCTCGAGGGCAATGGAGCTGGGGTACTGGAAGATGGAGTGAGAGCGGAATGGCAAACAGAGGACCCGAAGGCGGCTATTTATAGCCGGAAAAACATTGAGATGCGCCACAACGGCTCTTTTGACCGTTAGATCTTTGACGCGTGTCACGCACCAGAAAACCCGGGAAATAAGGAGGCGGAGTGATAAGTGCTATCTGCTCGTTTCCCGCGAGAATCTGTCAGGGATATGTTTCAGGATTTTGACTGAACACAAACATCCGTGATGTCAGCATATTTTCATCGCTGATGTCACGAAGTTCCTTCTCCACGAAGGCTCGTGGAAGAAAAGCCGGATTCTGGTGAATCCGAGTTTTGAGTTACACATCAAGAAACTCCTTCTCCACGAAGGCTCGTGGAAGAAAAAGGCGGATATTGATGAAATCCGAGTTATGCGTTATGAATTTTTGGGAGAAAGAAGAATCAAAACAAAACGCGAACATTTCTCGGAGCAAAATGTGAATTGACGAAAGGTGGCAGAATGAAGTCTCAATCCTTCTTGGGGGCTACTGTCGGATATATACCAATTAGGGGTATATCCGGCATTGTCCTAAAGAGCCGGATTACCAGGGTGGCCTGATTGGTGATGGATCACAGTCCATTAGGCGGCCCAGTAAGCTGACGCGTGGAAGTCGGATTCTAGAAGAACCCGGACCACGACCCAAAATGGTGCGGCTTGGAGTAGAAGGCAGATTCCTGGTTTCCAAGTTAGATAATTTCCGTAGTCTTCTAGGTTTCTTTTCTGTAAGCCCTAACCCGACTATTTATATAAAGCCGGCCGGGAGAGAAGAAAGATATAGACAATTAGATAGAAGCCAACTCGCCGAAAATTTGATCCTCGCCGAGTTAGCGAAACCCTACTCACATTGTACTTTGTATACTTCAGGATTCAGCCCTGATTTAGTGAGGTTGCAGGAGTAGAAACGTCGCCTAGTTGCGCCTTACCGAACCTGGGTAAATTTGGTGTTCCTGGTTGTCGTACTACCACGTTCCCCCACGTCTCTACCCGTAGGCTCATGGCACCCAGGCTATGAACTCTACTACGATGTCTCGACACCCTCTGAGTATTTATCTTCCGAGCCATCTGTCGAACCAGAATGAAGTTGTCATGTAGGCTTCTTCCTTTGACAAAAGTTGATTGATTAGTGCTGACTAGCTCCCCCAGTTTCCTTCTGAGTCTGTTAGCGAGGATTTTTTAGAACAACTTGGAGAAGCTATGGACAAGACTTATGGGCCTAAAGTCGCCCACCTCAACAACATCGGGCTTCTTGGGAATCAACACCACCAATGCTCTGCTCAGCTTTGCAAATCCCCTACCATCTCCCACTGCAAACTTCTGCAAAGCCGCCATGATGTCCGGCTTTATGATACTCCAGGTCTTATGATAAAAGGCCCCAATAAACCCATCTGGCCCAGAGGCCCTGTCCACAGGAATCTCCTTAATCGTGTTCCAGACTTCCTCCTCCGTGAAAGGCCCATCCAACTCACATAGATCCATGGATGGTAGCCCAATGAAATCAAAGTCCAAAGTGGACTCCCGAGTCTGCAGTTTCCCCAACAGCCTGCAATATGCCTGATAGAAAGCCTCCTCCTTATGTACCTGCTCCGTGATCAAGGTATCCTCCACTCTGATCCCAGGGATGAAGTTCTTGACTCTTCTTCCATTAGCCACGGCATGGAAGAGTCTTGTGTTAGCATCTCCCTCCTTGAGCCACCTAACTCTGGAACGTTGCCTGGCCATAGTCCTCTCGAGGGAGGAGAGTCCCAAGATAGCCAGTTTGAGCATGCGCCTCAGCCATGCTTCACCCGGGGATAGAGGCCTCCTATCCCGAGCATCCTCTAATATGAGAATTATTGTGTTTGCGATGGCCAGCTGAATCTTAATGTTGCCCACCTTTTTCTGTCCCCAAGACTGCAGGTGACTCGCAAGGTTTCTGAACAAGGCATCTAGCCTCTTGAACGGATCCACAATCCCTTCCTCAGAGCTCCAACCCTCTTTTACTGCATCCTCAAAACCCTCCAACTTGAGCCAGAATAGCTCAAACCTAAAACGCCCCTTGGGCCTGGCCGCCACGCACGAGGAGAGGTGTAGCGGGGTGTGATCTGACACATTGCTGGAAAGAGCTTGCAGGATACAGTCAGGGTAACAGATATCCCAATCAACTGATGCTAAAGCTTTATCAATACGTGTCATGGTTGGAGTGGCTCTCTCATTACTCCAAGTATACATGCGTCAATGCAGGTATATGTCCCTCAGCTCATGAAAGCTCACAAAGTTCCTGAACCGACCCATCAAATTCCTGTTCAGGTTGGCATTATTCTTCTCGTCTGCCGACAGGATCATATTAAAGTCCCCCACTAAGAGCCAGGGTCCAAGACATAAGGTCCTCCTCTCAGAAAGTTCTTGGAGGAACTGAATCTTCTCTGCATCCGATTGAGGTCCATAGACCGCAGTGAGCCACCAACTTTTGTTATCAGTAGTGGTCATTTCTCCAGTCATAGCAAACGTATCGACACTAATATGTCCTAAGCTCATCACCATCGAATCCCATGCCACTAGGATGCCCCCTCTCGTGTCCACCGCGGGCAAGAACATAAAACCATCAAAGGAAGGTCCAAGACCTTGCAGCACAGTATAGCGGTCATCATTATTCATCTTTGTCTCTTGCAAACAGACAAGGTTCACTTTTATAGACTCCACAAAGCTCCTAACGGAATCTCTTTTGGCCGGATCATTCTAGCTACAAGGATTCCAACTCAACATCTCAAAGTTTGTATCCATTAAACACAAACAGTCCTCTCCTCCAAAGGCTGACCTCCTCAGTGTGCGCCAACTAGTGGACTCCCTTGCTGGATCATGTCTCCCAGGGGAGGCAGGGCCTTCCCAAAAATGGAAGCTACCAACCTTAGGTGGTCATCCTTCATGGGCGAATCAAACAGGCCTCGGCACTCCTCAAGAGCCTTCTCATCAACTACCATGTTGTTCGGTACCACCCCTAAAGCCTTGAGGAGCACGTTTTCTGCAGCAGAAGCCTTCTTGAGTGGCTTGCTAGTAGAAGAAGGGACTGCCGTGCGCCGCGTCTGCCTTCTAGGAGTGTAGTGTACCCCCCTGTTGGGAGGACAACGGTCGCCTCAACTTCCCTCAAGAGAGGGGGCAAGTTTCTTTAGCAACCCAACACAAAATGCGCGCAACCTGCTAATTTGCAGCACGTCCATCTGTCCTTGGGAATCCTCCAGCGGGGGTGACACCTGCCCCACAGCACTCGTGGTACCATCCTCAGCATGGATCTCCGAGACCTCGTTTTGTGTGAGTGAAACCTCAAAATATTCCTCCTGACTCATCTCAGAAGACACGGCCAAGGGGTTTGAACCTAACGAGTCTGTCGAAAACGAGCAAACAGTAGCGTCCAAGCACTGTTCTCCACGCACGAGGTCCACAGCGGGTCCAGCACCTGGTCCCAAGCAGACCACTAGCTGGCCTTCTTCACTGACAGTGGGGCCCGCGCCAGCAGCGGCTGCACCCACCGCCCGCACCAAATCTTTACAAGGCGCTATCTGGCCTTCCTTGTTGACAGTGGGGCCCACAACAGCAGCGGCTGCACCCACCGCCCGCACTTTTGAAGCCAAAGCCACTCCAAATCGAGCCTCCAACTCTGCACCTACGGGCCCTCCTGAACCGAGGCCCACTGCTTGCGAAGATCCTCCACGGGGCCCACTGCGACAGTGGATGCACCCTCAGCCAACGAGACGTGCGCACGTGGCGCAGCAAACGATGGCACCAACCCATCTCTCGCCTTGGGATCCAACGAGGCGGCCGTGTCTTCGGATGTTTCCTTGGTGGGCCCGCGCGCAGCAATCACCACTCGAGAAGGATTGGCGCAGTTGTTCGGGGGGGCCACCTGCCCTGCAGTTTCTTTTGACAGCGGACCAGCTGTTTCCGCCGCTGAGGACGCCAAGGTGGGCCCATCTACTGCAACGACCACGCGGGTGGGATTGGCTCTGCCATCCGAAGGGCCCACCAGTCCAGGGGTTGCTTTAGGCGCAGGAGACACCCGACCAATAGGAGGACGGCGCGCGGCCTCCGCGCTGAACCCCACACATGCAGTCCACGCTACGGGGCCCATCGGAAGGACGGATGCACCCACTTTTTGCAGACCTGCAGGCCCACTTTCCTTTCCACTCGCTGCCGATTGGTTCCCAGCCGTTTCTTTGACTGAAAAGCAGCCTCCGACCCCAAAAACTTCAGAGGATCAGAATCAACCTCGGGATTCAGCTACGAATCAGTGCGCGACACCCAAATTCGAACCTGTCCCGTGCCCCTAGCCTCACCTGGGCGGGAACCGACGCGAGCCGCGTGTTCCCCCACGATAGGTGGGAGTCTCCAGTTCTGCGGTAGGGCCACCACCTGTGCAAAGGAACGGAATTGACCGGACCCACCACCTCCAGACTGGCGGTCATCTTCTCCACGACTATCCAGGACACCTCTTTGCCATGGAAGCCGTCGGAAGGTCCTGCTTCTCCCTCCTTCACCTCCAAAATCCAGCGAGCCTCCACTGCTGCCCTCGCCCGGTGACCGCAGGCAGCCCATCCCGGTGTAGTCCTCCTTGACGCCGACAACGTGGATGATAACCTTATAATGCAGCGTCTCCACCCTGTCCAAGTCCACCTCCGGTGTTGAGCTTCTCTCTTGTCCCGGCGAGTTACGTAGCAGCGAGAAATATCCAGGCGACGGGGAACGGTCACCATGACCCACAGGCTCCGGGATGACCAGAGTCCGAGCTCGCGAAATCGCACACCAATGATCCGTCCAAGTTTGAAGCCGGAATAAGGCGAGATCCTCCCGATTGTTTGTCTCGAGCGGAAACCGTCCCACCATGCAAGAGGTACCAAGGAGATCTTCCCGTGGTTAGGGGAGCATAGGCTAACCCAGACAACCAGGGTTTGAATGCTATCAGGGACGAATTTATGGAATTCTCACCAAGGAGCGATTCTTCTATAAAAATAAACCCTGTGTGCTAGTGCTCGTGGGTCTCATTTTTTCTTCTACAAGTGTATTCACTGCTAAATCTCTTTATGCAGACTTATTGAATGAAAATACATGGATAACATAATGTTTTTAGGTGTGCCAAAATGAATTTCTGACGATTGAGCATAAAAGTATACTGGTACTGGCTACGGTATACGGTATCTCCAGCGTGATTAGTCATCGTGTAGGATAGTGTCACTAGTGGAGAACTGGGCTTTTGCTCGGTGGCGAGCACCCCTTTCGCCCCGGCTCGGCCGCCAACCGGTGCAAAAGGCTGCAGCGATGGGGCCGGGGCGAGCAGGGCGCGTGGCGTGGTGGTAATTTGCCCCGGTTGGTGGCTCCAACCGGGGCTAAAGGCCCTCGACAAGTAGGGCCCGTGCAGGCGCGTGGTGGGGGGGTCTTTTGCCCCGGTTGGAGCCACCAACCGGAGCAAATGACCCCCACTATATAAACCCTGCCAGCCCTCTCCTCTCCTCATGCCATCACTTTGGAGGACAAATTGTAGTTGTGTGGTGTGTGATCACTTGTTTTCCCCTCCTATGCACAAGAGGTGTTCGATGAAATGTCCGGGAGAATAACGCCATCTCAGCTCGCAGAAAACAAGCAAGATTTAACTTGTCCGAGCCACACTTAATTAAATAAGCTTTCTCGTCCTTCTTTCCTCCTCGGTCGAGATACCAACTTTAACCTTTCATCTGTCGATGTAACATTGGTCATTTCACTATTCACGGTGTTCTATAATAGTTCTTAATTAATAATCATATAATGCAGATGAACCGACGCTCTGTCGCGTTCATGAAAGGCGTGGGTTATTTTCTCGAGGTGGCCCAGGAAAACAAGAGGAATAATTTTATCTGTTGTCCATGTGTTGTATGTTGGAATCAGAAGGAACACTCTTCTCACGGAGTCATCCACTTCCACTTGTTTCAATCTGGTTTCATGCCCGGCTATAATTGTTGGACCAAGCACGGAGAAAGAGGGGTCATGATGGAAGACAACGAAGAAGAAGAGAATGATGACAACTATCATGACATGTTCCCTGAATATGGTGCCGGTACTGGAATGGAAGATAACAATGAAGTGGAATCAGAGGTACGGGCACCATATGAGCCCATCGATGATCTTGGCCAGACTATTATGGATGCAAAGACAGAAAGCGATATTGAAAAGGTGAGGGTGAAGTTTGTCGAGACATCGTAGTAGTTTTCATAGACTGGGGTGCCATGAGACTACGGTAGAGACGTGGGGTAACGGGATAGCGTAGTAACACGGAACACGGGATTTTACCCAGGTTCGGTACGTCGCGACAGTACGGCGTACCTACTCCTGCACTTCTCACTAATTGGGACTAAAGCCCGTATAACAGGGTTACAGTGTGAGGGAATAGATCTAGCTACTCGACGAGGATGAGCTTCTCGGCGAGTTGCGTAGAGCTTTAGCTTGTGAAACTTGAACCTATATAATCTATCTCCCGTCCGGCTTTATATAATAGCCGGATTAGGGCTTACAGAACAAGAAACCTAGAAGACTACGTTTAACTTGTAACTTGGAAAGTAAGGAATCCGTCTTCTCCTCCAAGCCAGATCACGTGGGCCGTGATCCGGGTTCTTCTAGAATCCGGCTTCTGCGCGTCGGACTACTGGGCCGCCCAATGGACCTAAGCCCATTACCATGTAGGCCACCCTGGTAGTCCGGCTCTTTTGTGTACCATCTTCTATACCCCTATTCAGTATATATCCGACAGTAGCCCCCAGGAAGGATCAAAACTCTGATACTCCGCCTTTCGTCAAATACATTTTGTCCGGGAAAACTTGATTCAGCAGTCTTGATTCTTTCTTCTTTCCTTTTGAAGGAGATGGTAACATAAAACTCGGAACTATGAAAATCCGGCTTTTCTTCTCGCGATCCTTCGCGGAAAAGGAACTTATGACATCAGCGCTTTAATCATGCTGACGCAAGCGCCGCTTGGTTTCACGCGGGAAACCCTGCAACGTATCTCTGACAGATTCTCATGAGAAACGGGGAGATAGCCATCATTCCCCCGTCGTTTCGTTTCCCGGATTTTCCGGCGAGCGACACGCGTCGAACATCCAATGGTCAAAAGAGCCGTTGGCACGTATCTAAACGGATATCTAGCTATAAATAGCCATCATCATCCTCCTCCGAAACTTTCCTCACTCCCACACTGCCCACGCCATTGACGCGAGCTCGAGAGCAAGTTTCCTGCCCCAAGCGCACTTAGCTTCCAAGCACGCAGAACGCACCACCAAAGGATGGCGTCCTCGCCGCCTTCACCGACCCGCGCCGCCATCGACGAGCTCGTCAACGACCTAGATCCGCAATCGAGAGCGCAAAAGCCCACCGGCGGTGAGCCGGAGAAGACCACGGCTTCCGCGGCGGGCGGAGAGAACACTTCCGCCGCCGCGGACATAGCATCATCAAGCGCCGCGACAACCCCACCGTTTGCACCCGAAACGGTGGAGGAAAAGATTGAGCTCCTCGGCGACGAGCTCGCCGCCGCGGAGGCCGCCGCCGCCGCCACCGCCGGAGCGGAGGAGGAAGCTGAATCTGCAGGCAACTGGATTGCCTGTAGTATTCCTCCGGCTCTCCTTCCAAACCTGGAGAAGGAGGGCCTGGTACTTAAGAAGAAATGGCGGCTTCCGGAGGAAGAGACCGAGCCAACGCCGCAGAACGGCGAACGGGTACTTCTCACTTCCCACCTCCTGCGAGGTATGGGGCTTCCGCCTTCTTCTTTCTTCCTCCAAGTTCTTTCCCATTACGACATCCAGCCCCACAATCTTCCCCCCAATTCTATTCTTTACATGGCCGGCTTTCAGGCCCTGTTTGAAGGCTACTTAGGGATAGAACCTAGGCTAGACTTCTGGATGTACTGCTTTGGGGTTAAGCGGAACTCTTCGGAGGGCGCACTCCCAACTTGCGGGACCATCTCCTTTACTCTTCGGAGATTCCGAGAGGATTGGTTCCCCAAGATTAAGACCTCAGAATCCGTCAAATTTTGGACGGGTTCTTTCTTCTATCATCCCGACGTGCCCTTTCCTAAAAAAGGCCGTCGGGGTTCCACCTTTTGTGAACTCTGCCGCCGTTCCCCAGGATAACTGGGCAACAGAAGCCGTCCAAGTTCTGCCGCCAGATCTGTTAAGGATCAAGAGGCGCATCGCCAAGCTCACCTCCTCCAAACCTCCTTTGACCGGTATGGATACGGTCTTTTGCTGGCTGGATAGGCGGATCCAGCCATTAGCAAACCACGGAGGCCGCCTTCTGTGCGAGTATACGGGAGCCAAAGATCCTATGCGGACAACCGACAAGGATTGGCCTCAACAGGAGCTTCGACGGCGCATCAACCAGTTGGTCGCGTCTCGCGACCAATATGAAGCTAGTCGGCCAATGTACACGGCCGACAACCCAGCTCCCAAGGTAAGTTTTCCGTCATTTGGGTACAATCTCAATTCTCGGATAATCTACCTTTTTGATTCTGATTGGTTCTTCCGACAGCTTGCGGATCTTCCAGACTCGGAGTTAGCCTCCGAGGCCGAGCTGGATGCGCTACGCACCGCCGCTACAGGTGGGCGCAAGCGCAAGAAGATAATTTCCTCGGATGAAATTATCGATCTTGACGGAATCCCCGTCGCCACTTCCAGGTTATTTTCTTCTAGGTTTTTCTTTTATGAGATCTTTTTCGTCCATCTTTGGTGTTTTAACCTTTTCCGGGTTTTGGTTTTTAGCCTGCCCCCCTCCAGCCTGAAGCCGAAGAAGCTGAAGAAACTCAAGGTTTCTTCCAGCCGAGGCAGCCAACCTTCTCCTGCCGTCGCCCCGGATACGCCAAGCACGAGGGCGAAAGAGCCTACTGCAGCCCCCACCACCAAGCCCCCGGAGCCCAGCCAGCCCATTGTGTCCGACCCGGACACGAGGGAAAGGGCGGCCCCAGAGTGGAAAAATTAACTCGGACTTTCGACGAGGAAATTCCCACCTTTGACAAGGATTTCAAAGCTATCAATGACGGCTTGGACGCAGCCGGAAATCTCTTCGCGGAATACGCGAAAGAATTCAAAGAAAACTTGGCAGGTTTGCAGCGCATGAGCCAGGTATATAACTCTAGCCCCCAAGCATTAATTAAAATGCGTGCTTTTTGCTTTGATGCTTTTTGTACTCACTCTTCTCCTTGCCATGTTTCAGCAAACCTCGGAAGCCATCAACAGGGAAGTTTTCCGGAAGCTTACCATCAAGAATAAAGAAGTTAGAAGTCTTCTCTCTATTCTTGAAGAAAGGGAAGCAGAGCTGGAATCAGCTAAGCTCGCATTGTCGGAAACACAAGGTGAACATTTTCCTTTTGAAATTTCCGATTCAATCATTTGCTTAAGTTTTTTCCGAGAAGCTAGCTAACTCGGATTTTTCCCTTGCTTTTCAGCTGCATTAGCTGAGGCTAAACAAGCAGCAGAAGATTCTGGCAATGCCGAAATTCTCCGCAAGGAGAATGTTGAGCTTCACAAGAACCTTGTAAAAGCTCAACAAGACTTGGAAGCCAGCAACCTGGCCCTTGGAGTTTCCAATTCCAAGGCTTCCGAGCAGGCGGAGAAGGACAAATCCACCATCCGGGATTTGACCGATGCTCTGAACCTTCGCCTGGAGGAAGTTTCCGAGATCGACAAGCTCATTGGTAAATTTCTAACTTATGTACCATTTTTCCATGTTTTACTTTCTCTGGTTTTCTGTCTAACCCTTTTGGGTGTTTTATTGGAAAAAACCAGGAGATACCCCAGATGGCACTCGGGCTGCAGGCATCCGAGCTTTCGGGGAGACATGGAATTTGATGAAGGCTGCTGCAACACAGCTAGTAGACAAGTTTCTTCCCGAGAAATCTGGGGAGTGCTCGGAGGTTGAAAAGCTTCCGGGTGCCATCATGGAGGTCGCGGATTCTAAGGAATCTTTCCTTCGCTCCGCTGCACGGGGTGGTGCGCGCATGGCTCTTGGCCTCATGCGCATGCACTACCCTAGTGCTAAATCCTGGCGCGTGGCGTCCGGTGTCCCTCAAGGATACACGGATATGCAGCGAAACACCATCTTTGGTGAAGTCAAGGGCCACGCCACCCAGATTGCCTCCATGGTAAACATTTCCATCAACTATCCAGAAGCAGAGATTCCTCCAATCCCTCAAGACGAAAGCAGCGAGGAGGAGTCAGATGCTTGAAGGGTCACCTGGAACCTGGATAGAAAAAGTAGACAATAGGAGCATTACTATTCTCTCAATGTAATCCAAAATGTAATGCTTCTTTTTATATGAATGAAACTTCCATCTTTTGCAGTTTAAATTATGAAAATCTTTGCAAGTTTTTTGGGTTTTATCATTCCTTTATCTTCTAGGTTCTCTGGTGTGTATGCTTTAATTGTCCTTAGTGTTTGAAATGGCTCAAATAGCAATATGAATCTTCATGCCGAGTAACTGGGGACGAACCAAGCAGTTTTTAAAACTCGGAAACATGGATCATGCTAAAGGCATTTTTACTAACTAGTTCCAATAACCCAACACACACAATCAGATAAGACTTAGAGAATTTAAGGAAAGTTTTTTAAGTGAAACTTGGGCACACAGGCAATTCAAGTTTCCCTTAGCCGTTAACAGGCTGAAAAATCATTCAGTTTTGTAACGCCGAGTACGCAAGCACAATCCGGGTTAACGTTGAGAAATTTGTAAGATCATTGGGAAATAGATCAGGCGGAAACACTTTGCACTTATAAAGAATATGGATGACAGCATTCCGACAACTTTATTTCATGATCTCAAAAGATGTTTACATAGAATTGAACTAAGTACGGAAAGGTACATAACTTTCTATACGTTCCCAGGCTTCCGCAATCCACTTGACTTTGTCGAATTTTTTCAGCATCTTGTAAAGTGGTAAGGTTTTAGCCCCCAGCCAACTGATGAAGCTGCTGACGGCTGTGGCAGAACCCGTCAATCTTTGGACATCTTTTACACATGTAGGCTTTGAGATATTCAAGATTGCCTTGATCTTTTCCGGGTTAACTTCTATTCCTCTGTGAGAAACGATGAAACCCAGAAGTTTTCCTGAGGGAACCCCGAATACGCACTTAGATGGATTCAACTTCATCTTGTAAGTGCGCAAGTTTTCGAAGGTTTCTCGCAAATCCTCAAGGAGTGTATCTTTTTCCTTGGTTACGACAGCGATATCGTCCACGTAAACATGGACGTTTCTGCCAATTTGACTATGCAAACAGCGTTGCATGCAACGCTGGTAGGTTGCACCTGCGTTCTTCAGGCCAAAAGGCATGGTTACGTAATAGTACGTCCCATACGGGGTTATAAAAGATGTCTTGATTTGATCTTCCTTTTTCATGCGTATTTGGTGGTACCCGGAGTATGCATCCAAAAAGCATAAAAGCTCAGAGCCTGCAGTGGCGTCTATTATTTGATCGATTCGCGGTAACGCAAACCTATCTTTCGGACACAACTTGTTCAATCCTGTGTAATCTATACACATTCTAAGAGCAGTGGTGTCTTTCTTCGGTACTAATACCGGATTTGCGGACCAATCAGTATGGATTACTTCCTTGATAAAATCCGCTGCTAAAAGCCGGATAATTTCCTTGCCAATAGCCTTTCGTCTTCTTCCGTCAAACCGACGGAGACCTTGTTTGACGGGTTTTGATCCGGGAATAACCTTGGGTTGGTGCTCAGCAAGTTCCCTGGGTACGCCTGGCATGTCAGCTGGATACCAGGCGAAAATATCCCAGTTCTCACGGAGGAACTTGATGAGCTCGCCTTCCTATTTGTCGGTCATCCCAGTCCCTACGACGACAAATTTTGTCGGATCTTTGGGATCTAGGATTACCTGTCTTGTATTCTCGGACGCCTTGAAGCTATCTGTTGGCTTCCGAGTTTCTTTTCCTGCCGGCATTTCTTTCGGCGATACCTCCTTGGCTAATTCCTTCAGTTCCTCCCTTGCTATAACTCTTTGAGCGCAAAGGGCGTTTTCTTTCTCCAACTCGTTTGCCAGCTTGAAATCACCGGCAATGGTGATTACTCCTCCTTTGGGTCCTGGCATCTTCAGCTTGTTGTAGATATAGCAAGATCTTGCCATAAATTTGGCGAAAGCCGGTCGTCCGAGTATTGCGTGATACACGCTTTCGAACGGCACTACTTCGAAGGATACTTTTTCCTGCCGGAAGTGATCTTTATCTCCGAAGGTGACATTTAGGGAAATTTCTCCTAGGGATCGTGCTTGCCTGCCAGGAACAATGCCGTGGAAGCGTATATTGCTGTAGTTGAGCTGGGACTCGGAGATCTTCAAGTGCTTCAGTGTATCCAGGTACATTATGTTGATGCTGGATCCTCCGTCCATCAGCACTCTTCTTAGCCTAATGTTTTGAACAATGGGGCTTACAACAAGAGCTTGTGTGCCGGGTTCAGGGATATTTCCGGGATGATCTGACTGATCCCAGATTATCGGTGTGTTGGAGTACTTCAAGAATTTTGGGGTCGCAGGAACAACCGCGTTTATTTCTCGAAGTGTCCTTTTGGCCACCTTTGCTGACGGGGTTGCTAGGAAAGTTAACATTGCTTCTCCGTCAACTCTCGGAAATTTGGGTTCGCCTTTTCGCTGCTGTTCCTGGATTTTGTCATCAGTGTCCGATTCACTGTCTTCTTTTTCAGCTTCTGGCTTTTGTTTGGCAGGTTTTCTCTTGGAACCCTTCCCTTTATTTCCGGATCCTGCATTGCCTTTCATATGCTTGTTTAGCCGGCATTGCGCGTTTGTGTGGGTTGGTTTCCCAAACTGAGAGTGGTGGACGCAGGGTTCCGACTTAATTCTCTCCCATTCTTCGGGAGTGTAATTGATTGGATCTGGACTGCGGCCTTTCCACTTATTCACCTTTTCTCCTCCAAAGGCTATGTTGACCTCCTTGGGCTTTGTTGTTGACTCCGGAGTTCCTTTTTTATCAGAACGAGGTGTTTTCTTGGCCAGTATCAGTGACTCAATATTGCCTCCTCTTGCTCTGATATCATCTTCGGCTGCAGCATGCTCATTAGCGGTTGTAAGCATAGATCCTAGATCTTTGTGCTTTTTAGAACCAACCATGAACGGTACAAGTCCGGGTTTTAGGCCATTGACGAAAGCATGCATTGCTTGTACGTCAGTTACTCCAGAGCAACTATTCTTCATCGCAGTCCATCTGGAGATGAAATCCACGTATGGTTCGTCTTCAAATTGGGTGCAACGGTTCAGCTGGTTGATGCTATTTGGACGTTTGTATGTTCCCCGAAAATGCTGAGTAAATACTCTCGCCATATCATCCCAACTGTCGACAGTTCTTGATGGTAAACCATTGATCCAATCTCTGGCTCCGTCTAGCAACATTAGGGGAAGAAACTTGACAGCTTCTAGGTCTGTCCCGTTGTTGATTTGGACGGCTGTGTAATAATCTGAAAGCCAGGTATCCGGGTTTGTACTGCCGGTATATTTTTGGTAGGTTGGACCAACTTTGGCGAAGCCAGAATGCAGGGTTATCCTTCGGATCCTGTCAGTAAAACACTTAGGACCAAAGTATAGATCATCCTTTTCTGCTCTATCAATATGTGCAGAATATCTCCCGGCTGAATGGACAGAAGGGGATCTGCTCCTTTCTTTTCCATTGTTGCGCGGACGCGCTTTTCCGAGGTTATCTCTATCTCTTCCGTTGTCACGCCCCCTGGGATTAGGTGGAGTCCTGCTCCTGTAACTTTCCTTATCTTTAGGCGGTGTCCGAGATCTTTCACGTCTGTGAGGTGTATCGTATCTTCCAGCTTTTTCAGCTGGGTTTCTCGGAGGTGGCATTATTTTGCCGTCATTCCGGTGTTTGTCTTCCCGATCGTGTGGTTTATATCCATCTTTCGGGAGATGAGGTCCGGTTCTAGACGCTGCGTCCCGGTTGTCGGGGTTTTTCTTGTCTTTTCTCGGATCCTCTTTTTTATCCGAATCTCCGGGTTCTTCCGGTCCAGGTGCTCCAGCAGCGCAAGTAACTGTTTTGCAGAGGGCGGAATTATCATGCAGCCTCCCTGATCGCTCTTGTCCTCGCTGTTGCTGCTGTAATGCTTTTCCTAGGAAAGCATACACCCCTTGGAGTTTTTCCCCATTGGAGTACAGATCGTTATTTAGGATGGCAAACGCTGCTTCCGCGTTTTCCGCTGCGGTTTTGTATATTGGTTCGCCCTTGGCATCTTTGCCGTTTAACTGCTTTTGCCAAGATGGGTTATAAAACCTTTCTTTTGGCGGTAGTTCTTCCGGTTTTGCGATTCCGGGTAACCTAGTAGGTTTTAAGGCAGATCTATGCTTTCTCTCGTACTCCTCTATTTCTTCCTTCATGACTTTGATGTTATTATGGGTTTGTTGGAGATGTTGCCGAGATCTAAGCAGATGTTGCTGTTGCCGTTGGAAAGCTTGTCTCCTGGCTTCCAGCATCTCAGGGGGTTCATCTGGTCCCACTGGTGTTTGTAATAGTTCTTGCTCTTCCAGTTCTGTCATTGGCGGAGCGGTGATTTCCTTAGATTTCTTTTCCGCGGGCTTTGTGCCACTAATATCTCCAACTTCCAGGTTTTCATCAGCGAGATCGGCTGACTTTTTCTTCCGGAGTTTGTACTGGAGTTTTTTAGAAGCACGGTGCTTTTTCTTGGAAGACGGAGGTTTTTTGACAGGTTCATCCTCTGTCATCTCCTTGACATTAGGGAATATCGGAGAAGTTTCTCCGTCTTCCCTCTCTTCCACTGGCGGAGGGGTTTTAGGGCTTTCCTGGCTGTCGGCACCCATTGTATCGGCTGGTTTTGCCATTAGCACTTCATGGAATCCCTCTTGAAAGGACTTAACCTTTCTTACGAAGGCATCCTCGTCTTCGTCTTCGGAGTCGAAGTTATCCGATCCGGTTTCCGACTCCAATCTCGCCTCAATGGCAGCAAGCACGGACTCTGCTTCCGAGTTCATCGTCTGGTTGACAGATGTCGGATCTTCCGCCTCTGTGACGGGTATTGGTTCTTCCGTCTCTATGACGGGTAGGTTGTTATCTGCCTCTTGCACGGGATTTCCGTCATCCGTGTTTTCAGCGATTTTGGATTGCACCATGCCGATAAAGTGCGTATCACTGTTTTGTCGGCGATCTGAGCAGAATCCGGCATCATAGTCGTCTTCGACTGGGTATAGGGCGGGTGGGATAAATTTGCTTCCACCGCAAAACCTCATTGCCTCTGCGGTTAGTCCGATAAAGATGTTAGCAGATCCAATCGGTAACACGCAGGCACTTACCAGGTGGTTTTGCGCCGGTATGTAGGATCCGTTGTCGAGGAAGCGCCCGACGTCGTCGTCGAATTCCAAGCTTCCGACAGTGATCGATCTTCCAATTCCGCCGAGTATCCCAGATCGGAATTTCACGCCTGACGTCGTTTGCCCCACGGTGGGCGCCAACTGTCGAGACATCGTAGTAGTTTTCATAGACTGGGGTGCCATGAGACTACGGTAGAGACGTGGGGTAACGGGATAGCGTAGTAACACGGAACACGGGATTTTACCCAGGTTCGGTACATCGCGACAGTACGGCGTACCTACTCCTGCACTTCTCACTAATTGGGACTAAAGCCCGTATAACAGGGTTACAGTGTGAGGGAATAGATCTAGCTACTCGACGAGGATGAGCTTCTCGGCGAGTTGCGTAGAGCTTTAGCTTGTGAAACTTGAACCTATATAATCTATCTCCCGTCCGGCTTTATATAATAGCCGGATTAGGGCTTACAGAACAAGAAACCTAGAAGACTACGTTTAACTTGTAACTTGGAAAGTAAGGAATCCGTCTTCTCCTCCAAGCCAGATCACGTGGGCCGTGATCCGGGTTCTTCTAGAATCCGGCTTCTGCGCGTCGGACTACTGGGCCGCCCAATGGACCTAAGCCCATTACCATGTAGGCCACCCTGGTAGTCCGGCTCTTTTATCTACCATCTTCTATACCCCTATTCAGTATATATCCGACAAAGTTCGACCAGATGTTAAAGGATCACAAAACATTGTTGTATCCAACTTGCGAAGACGGGCAGAAAAAGCTGTGCAGCACACTGGAATTGCTCCAATGGAAGGCCGAGAACGGTGTGACTGACAGCGGATTTACAAAGTTGCTGCAAATAATGAAGAAGCAGCTTGCTAGAAACAATGAATTGCTCAACAGTACATACCAAGCAAAGAATCTTGTATGCCCCTAGGATTAGACGTGGAGACGATACATGCCTGCATTAATGACTTTATCCTCTACCGCGGCGAGAAGTACGAGAATTTGGAACAATGCCTGGTATGCACTGCATTGCGGTAGAAGATCAGACCAGACGACCCTGGCGATGTTGAGGGTGAGCGCCCCAGGAAGAGGGTTCCTGCAAAGGTTATGTGGTATGCTCCTATAATACCACAGTTGAAACGTTTGTTCAGAAACAAAGAGCATGCCAAACTTCTGCGATGGCACATGGAAGATCGTAAGAAAGATGAGATGTTGAGACATCCCGTTGATGGGTCGCAGTGCAGAAAAATCGAGAGAAACTTCCCGCGCTTTGCAGGTGAGGAAAGGAACTTATGGTTTGGTCTAAGTACAGATGGATTTAATCCATTTAGTGAGCAGAGCTGCAACCATAGCACCTGACCAGTAACTCTATGTATCTATAACCTTCCTCCTTGGTTGTGCATTAAGAGGAAGTTTTCATTATAATGCCAATGCTGATCCAAGACCCGAGACAATCGGGCAACTACATTGATGTGTACCTAAGGCCATTAGTCGATGAACTTTTATAGTTGTGGCGTGAAGAAGGTGCACCTGTGTGGGACGAGCACGTACAAAAAGAATTTAACCTACAAGCGCTTTTGTTCGTAACCATCAACGATTAGCCTGCTCTTAGTAACATTTCTGGACATACAAACAAGGGATACAATGCATGCACACACTATTTAGATGACACCGAAAGTGTATATCTGGATAAATGTAAGAAGGTTGTGTACCTCGGGTATCGTCTTTTTCTTCCGAGCAAGCACCCCTTAAGAAAAGCTGGCAAACATTTCAATGGTCAGTCAGATACCCGGGAGACGCCTATCCTCCGACCTGGTGATGATGTATTTGATATGGTGAAGGATTCGAAAGTAATATTTGGAAAGGGTCTGGGCAGACAAGTTGTTCCGAATGACGATGACGGACACACACCCATGTGGAAGAAGAAATCTATATTTTGGGAACTACCCTATTGGAAAATCCTAGATGTCCGCTCTGCGATCGACGTGATGCACCTGACGAAGAATTTCTGCGTGAATCTGCTAGGCTTCTTTAGCTTGTATGGGAAGTCAAAAGATACATCTGAAGCACGGCAGGACCAGCAACACACGAAAGGACGAGACGGCAAGAATCCTGAGCGGTTTCAAGGTGGTCCTACCAGCTACGCTCTTACCAAGGAAGAGAAGAAAATATTTTTTGAGGCACTAAATAGCATCAAGGTCCCGCCTGGCTTCTCGTTGAATATAAAGGGAATAATAAATGTGGCGGAGAAAAAATTCCAAAACCTGAAGTCTCATGACTGCCACGTGTTGATGACACAATTGCTTTCGATTGCGTTGAGGGGGATTCTACCAGAAAATGTTCGACTACCCATTGTGAAGTTATGCACATTCCTCAATGCAATTTCTCAGAAGGTAATCAATCCAGAAAGTCTATCAGCGTTACAGACAGATGTGGTCCAATGTCTTGTCAGCTTCGAGTTGGTGTACCCACCATCCTTCTTCAATATTATGACACACCTTCTAGTTCACCTAGTCAAAGAGATTACCATTCTCGATCCTGTGTTTCTACACAATATGTTCCCCTTTGAGAGGTTCATGGGAGTCTTAAAGAAATATGTTCACAACCGTGCTAGGCCAGAAGGAAGCATCTCCAAGGGTTATGGAACAGAGGAGGTAATTGAGTTTTGTGTTGACTTTCTTCCAGACCTTAAGTCGACTGGTGTTCCCGAATCGCGACATGAGGGAAGAATGAGTGGAAAAGGCACGCTAGAAAGGAAAGCAAAGATATTTATGGACGGACATTCTTTCACTAAAGCACACTACACAGTTCTACAACTGTCCACCTTGGTGGCTCCTTATATCCAGGAACACAAAAATATTATACGGTCCAAAAACCCGGGACTGTCTGAATCCTCGTTTAATGATGAACACATGGATAGTTTCGGCGCCTGGTTGCAGGCAGAACTCATGAATAACAACATTGTTGGAGATCAGCTCTACTTGTTGGCCAGGTCACCATCTTCGACTGTACTGGCTTTCCAAGGGTACGAGATAAATGGGAATACATTTTACACGATCGCACAAGATAAAAAGAGCACCAACCAGAATAGTGGTGTCCGTTTCGATGCAACCGGATACAATGGGACAAAAGACACATATTATGGTTATATAGAGAAGATATGAGAACTTGACTATGGACCTAATTTTAAGGTCTCTCTATTTCGGCGCCAATGGGTCAAGATGACAAGAGTAAAGGTAGACCAGCAGTACGGAATGACAACAGTGGATCTCAACAATCTTGGGTACAGAAACGAACCATTCGTCCGAGCCAAAGACGTGGCTCAAGTTTTCTATGTGAAAGACATGTCTACCCAACCGAGGAAAAGAAAAAATAAGAATTCTACTACATCATGCGGTGAGCCGAAGCGGCACATATTTCTTTCAGGAAAAAGAAACATTGTGGGAGTGAAGGACAGAACAAACATAACAGAAGATTATAATAACTTTGAAGAAATTCCGCCCTTTAGAGTGAAAACTGACCCAAGCATCGCGTAAAATAAGGAAGATGCTCCATGGCTACGACAGAGAAGTAAACAATGGCGGCAATAGTTGATGATAACGTATTAAACCTTCATGGTTCATGTAATATTGCTAGAATATTTTGTAATAATGTATCAAACATTGCAGATTAAACCATTCATAAACTAGTTTTTTTTAATGTTTGAATTTTCAAAAATTATTACTAGTTTAAATAGTTAGATTAATTATTTTATAAAACTGAAAATGTATTTGAAATGTTTACGCAATTTTAAACACTTTTCATATACAAAGTTTCTCCAAATTCTAAACCATTCATAAAATAGGTTTTTTAAAATGTTTGAAAATTAAAAAATTGTTACTAGTTTAAATAGTTAGAATAATTATTTTATAAAACAGAAAATGTATTTGAAATGTTTACGCAATTTTAAACACTATTCATATTGAAAGTTTCTCCAAATTCTAAACTATTTTAAAACGTATTTTAAATAGTATTTGAAATGTTCGAAAGGAAAAAATTAGCGGCAGAAAAAAAACTGAAATTTGGGTCCTTTTGCCCCGGTTCGTGTTACCAACCGTGGCAAAAGGGGGTGAAGTAGGCGGGCAAGCGAGGGCCAACCTCCCCCTTTTGCCCCGGTTCGTGTTACCAACCGGGGCAAAAGGCCCCCGTCTATATAAACCCGGGCGGAGCAACCGCCCGGGGCTAAGGCGCAGAAATTTCTAAGTCCCCGACGACGTGAACCAGAACGATGCCATTAGGCTGCCCGATTCTCGCCGCCGGGGATCCTCGCCGCCGCCGCTCCTCTACGCCTCCTCCCGCGCCGCCCGTCCTCTCCTCCCGCGCCGCCCGTCTTCTTCTCCGCGTCGCCCGTCCTCTCCTCCTCGCCTCCCCGCGCCGCCCGAGATCGCCGGCGGTGGCTTCGCCCGCGCCCAAGCCTTCTTCCTCGCCGTCGTGCCCTCCTCCTCAGGTGAGATCGCCTCCTCGCCGCACCCTCATCCTCCTCAACTTAGAAAAAATTTAGGTATTGGGATTACTATTAGTGTTAGATTAGTATTAGGTATTGGATTAGTATTAGTGTTAGATTAGTATTAGGTATCGGAGACTTAGAAAAATTTAGGTATTGGAAACTTAGACAAAATTTAGCTCTTCGAGACTTACAAAAATTTTAGGTTTTGTACTTACCTATTTTTTTTACTGAATGTTTAGTTTAGAAGTGAATTAGGTTTTTCTTAGTACTATTAGATGAATTTTGTAATATAGGAATTTTAGTTTAGAAATTTACTTAGTGAATGTTTATAATTGTAGAATTTTTACTTAGTGAATTTTTACTTAATTAGGAATATTTACGATGTCTCTGTTGGACCCGCCGGGCGATGTCCGGGACTGGGCCCCACCGGGCTGACAATGGGAGGTCCTTAGTACCGGGGCACGCGGCTTGGTGAGAAATCCGGGTGACGTGGTCGACCCGGATATACTTTGGTGGCATTCGCGTGGGCCACGGTCGGGGCGGAGAGAGCCGGCCCCTGAGGAGGTGGTACAACAACGTATCAGGGAGGAGGACGAGCACGTCCGTCGCTACATGTACTTGCTCGATAGTGAGTATAGCAGCGGTTGGTCGATTATTCGGAGGGTTCCTTACCACGTGAGCTATGACCCTGTGAGGGTTCGTTACCTATGGATGCGTAGCACCCGCGGCTCAGCACCTCGTGGGTTAGGACCCGGTCGGAGTTAATTAGTTTGAGAGATGTTTCATGAATATGTATAACTGATATTATTACATCGTGATGTATTAGGGTTAAATAAAATGAACCCAAGCTATATAACTCTTTGTGTGTATTGATACGTTTAAATATTTCATCAATGTTGCTTTTATAATTGAAATGAGGATCTGGAACATATAGTTACTCTTTTTTCTAACTTGTTTAGCTATTAGTACCATTAGCTATTATCTATAAGAAATTTTGATGAAATAGAAACTATTAGCTATGTTTTTTATTAGATTATATGCAATTGTTGCGAACTGATGAAATTGATGCTATTTGCTATTTTTTTAGCCATGGCGAGACGTCCCGACGCGGTTCGCGTGTAACCGGCGGTGGGTGCGTCGTCGTCCCCATCGAAGAAATCCCTGTACAACGTGGTGGATGTCGACCTGGACGTCCACGTGGATCGCGTGCATCGAATGCACGTGGTGGTGGCTCCATAGTCATCAAGGAGGAGGAAGCGACGCCTCCTACTCGTGGACGTGGACGGGGAGCACGGGGGGCATCAGGCGCTGCAGGGGGCAAAGCGCGGTGCAAAGGGGGTCAACACGCCGTAAACGGCGTGGCGCTGTCGCTGCGGTGGCGACGGAGAAGGAGGAGGCTGCGGCCGAGAACGAGGAGGAGGAGGAGGACGATCTCCGGCTACCGGAGTTCTACGTCCACTGTTCCACCCACAGGAGAACGGGCTCCGTCTACCAGAGAAGATGTCGGCGATCCTCCTCGAGCGCAAGGGCCCTATAGTTTCAGCCTTCGGTTGGAGGGCTATGACAACGGGCCCGTGCACGTTGTCCTGCAGCGACGTGACGATGACCTCTACCTGCGCTATGGGTGGGGGGCAGTTCGCGCGCATGCACAACCTAAATGCGGGCAACATGCTCACATTCAGGTACTTCATGGTCGAGGAGGTGGACGTGCTGGAGGTGAAGATCTTCGACGGCACCTTAGTCCGCCCCCTTTGCTGCCAGGATAGCTCGTGTTATAGCAGCTCCGCCTCCGAGTCTGACTCCGGCGAGTCTAGCCCGGGCAAGGCTGCCTCCGACGCCGAGGGCAAGGGCAAGGCTGCCTCCGACGCCGATGCGTAGTATATATGTTTCTGTCGATCTATGCTTACTTATGTCGCTCTATATTTATATGTCGTACTATATATGTCTATGTTGTCGAACTATGTTTTATGTCGAACTATGTTTAATTATGTCATTGTGTCGAACAATATTTGTATTCGTGACAGACTATTTTTTTTTGAAATGGAAACCCTTGGGTCCCGGCCTCTGCATCAAAATGATGCACACAGCCAGACTTTTATTAAAGAAAAGATAAAAATTCGTGGGGTGAACCCCTTACAGTCACGTATCACACAAGTTTGCAATAAGTATCAGCCAAGAAAAGATAAAAGCCCTAAACATCGAGACGTCGATGATTAAGCCACCCATCCCAACTATAGATAGCCCGAACGACCGCCATCATTCGAGCACATCCTGAATCCATAAGTCCTCGCTGATCGGCAGGCAGCATAAAGGACCACGTTTGGATAGAATATATCACCTTGTTGATAACCTGTAAGAAATGAGCAGATGATTTTTTTTATTGAAAACAATATCATTACGGAAATTCCAAACCTCCCATAAAACCGCAACAACGCCTATTCGAATACGTGCCTTGGTTAGAAGGTCAATTCCATTCAACCATCCACCAAATAAATTCGCAATACTATTTGGTGGATAGATGCTAAAAGTGAAATGAATCAAACGCCAAATATCCCTAACGAAAGAGCAAGAAATAAACAAGTGATGCACTGTTTCATTCGCACCACAGAAGACACACTTTTTTATCTCCAATCCAACCTCTCTTAGCTAAATTATCTTTAGTTAAAATCACCTTTCTATTAACAAACCAGAGGAATATTTTAATTTTCAGAGGTACCTTTAACTTCCACAAGTATTTACGTTAATATCTTGTAGAGCCATGCAACAAGTCCGCATAATATGATTTGACGGAAAACACCCCGTTTAGTGCTAGGTTCCATCTAAAATCATCCGGTTCCTGGGATAACGTCACATCCATCAAACGCTCAACAAGGTGCAACCATTGCACTCTCCTCTCACCTGTAATGAACCTCCGAACTTGAATATTTAGTGGGCTGTTTGCTAGCACGTTTGCTACAGAAACATTCCTATGATGCACAATATTATATAATGAAGGATATTCATGAGACAACGCATTGTCTCCTAGCCAAATATCCTCCCAAAATCTCACAGAGCGTCCATTACCCAACGTAAAAGAACATCTATCGAAAAAATCGTTCTTTACTCTCATCAACCCCTTCCAAAAGGGAGAATCCGAAGGCCTAGACTCAACTTGGGACAATGTTTTATCCCCCAAATACTTATTCACTAAAATCTCTTGCCAAACACCTTCCTCATGTAAAATCTTATGAAACCATTTACTAAGAAGACATTTATTCTTCACATCAATCACCTCGATACCCAAACCCCCTTGATCCTTCGGACGACACAAAATATTCCATTTCGTTAATCTATATTTCTTTTTCTTGCTATCACTTTGCCAAAAGAACCGTGACCGGTAAAAGTCTAATCTTTTCCTGACTCCTTTCGGAATTTCGAAAAACGAAAGGAGAAACATCGGAAGGCTAGTTAAAACCGAGTTTATCAAAATGAGGCGATCCCCATAAGACAACAGTTTCCCAACCCAAGCACTAAGCTTTTGTTCAAATCGATCCTCTACTGTTTTCCATTCTTTATTTAACAATTTGCGATAATGAATTGGAATCCCAAGGTATTTAAACGGTAGGAATCCTACGTGACAACCGAAAATGTGATGATAGTCCTCTTGAGACTCCATAGCCTTCCCAAAAAAAAATCTCGCTCTTATGAAAATTAATTTTTAAACCCGATAGTTGTTCGAACAACGCGAGAATTAATTTCATATTAAGCGCCTTCTGAATATCATGCTCGAAAAAAAGAATCGTATCGTTTGCATATTGTAGAATTGATACCCCACCCTCGACCAGATGTGGTATCAATCCACCTATTTGACCATCCTCCTTTGCTCGAGAAATGAGAATAGCCAACATATCTGCTACAAGATTAAAAAGGATAGGAGACAACGGATCACCCTGCCTAAGCCCTTTTAAAGTTTGAAATAATGCCCGATGTCATCGTTAACCCGAATACCCACACTCCTAGCCTGGACAAATCGATCTATCCAGTCACACCACTTAAGAGAAAACCCTTTCATGCGCATCACTTGTTGCAAAAAAGACCAATTAACTTTGTCGTATGCCTTCTCAAAATCGATTTTAAGAAGCACACCATCCATCTTTTTCTTTTTGAGTTCGTGAATAGTCTCATGTAAAACTACCACTCCTTCTAAAATATTTCTCCCTGGTAAAAAAGCTGATTGAGACGGTCGGATAACTCTACTCGCTATAGATGTTACCCTATTAGTACCTACTTTAGTGAAAATTTTGAAACTCACGTTAAGAAGGCAAATGGGTCTATACTGCTCAATACGACAAGCATCTTCTTTCTTAGGTAGTAACGTAATCACCCCAAAGTTTAGCATAAACAATTGTAGTTCACCCGTAGACAACTAAGAAAACAATGCCATCAAATCGCTTTTAATAACATTCCAGCATTTTTGGTAAAACTCCGCAGGAAAACCGTCTGGTCCTGGGGCTTTATTATGCTCCATCAGAGAAATCGCCTCAAAAACTTCCTTTTCCGTAAAAGGAGCTGTGAGAATCGCATTCTCATCAGGAGAAATTTGGGGCATATCCTCGTTATTTTCCTCTACTAAAGAGACAGTACTAGGAGCCGGTGCTCCAAAAAGTTTCTTATAGTATTCAGAGATAAACACTTTCAAGTTAGATTCCCCCACAATGGTACCTTCGTCTTTTTCAAGCTGAAAATTTTTCTTCTTCGATGCTTACCATTAGCGATAAGGTGAAAATATATCGTATTACTTCCACCTTGCTGAATATGTTTAACCTTAGCTCTTTGAGCCCATTTTGCCTCTTCGTCCCGTCTCAACAAAGCTAACCCCTCTTCCGCTTCTTTCTTTTCCGCTCTCTCAGCCACGGACAGTGGAACAGTCTCCGCTTTAATATCTAGAGAATCAAACAATTTCGTTAATTGAACTTTTAATAATCTATATTGTCCACTCAAATTTTTTGCCCATCCCCTTAAGAACTGACGCAAATGTCGTATTTTATTTTGCCATCGTTCAATAGGAGACGCCCCCGTGGTAACCGTAGTCCACTCACGAAGGATAATATCATAGTAACCCTCTTGTCGTAACCAAGAAAGCTCAAATGAAAATGACTTTTGTTTCCAACATGAGCATGTTCCCCCGAGTCTAAAACCAATGGTGTATGATCCGACCCCGCATGAGTCAAAGCGTGTACCGATGTTAACGGATATTTTTGTTCCCATTCAATACTAGCAAGGAACCTATCCAACTTTTCGTACGTTGGAATCGGTTTCCTACTTGCCCAAGCATATTGACGACCCGACAACTCTAAATCCTTCAGATTTAGGCTTTCAATAATGGCGTTGAAAATCGCAGGCCAACGCGCATTAAACTTGTCGTTGCTCTTTTCCGTTGGACGCCTAATAATATTAAAATCCCCTCTGACCAGAAGTGGCAAAGTTTTATTTTCACATATACGCACCAACTCAGCTAGGAATTCTGGTTTTTTAGAATCTTGTGCAGCCCCGTAAACTATCACTAGACTCCATAGAAAACCATCAGATTTTGCTTTTACATGAAATTTAACAGAAAAGTCACCGGACACGACGTTTTGTGCCATCAATGACTGATTATTAAACCCAATTAACATACCACCTAAACGGCCATGAGGGGGTAAACAGTACCACGTAAACTCTCTACCGCCCGCCAAAAATTGTAAGAAATGAGAAGAAAACGCAGATCTTCCCGTTTCCAACAAAGCTACAAAATCTAGCTGATGTTCCTTCACAAATTCATTAACAGCCAAGTGTTTAGCATGATCCCCGAACCCATCACTATTCCAAATTAGACCTTTCATTGTTTATTTAGTTTTCGAATCCTCGCACTTCTTCTCGGCCTAGAAGAACAACCATTAGCCTTCTTACGGACACGTTTACCCGTTAGAACTAAAGGAGAGACCAAATTCTCTAAAACATCATCCTCAGGACTAACCTCATCGAGTGGGTTAATTTCAATATCCGAATTATCACTACTCTTAGACTCCACAAAAGATCGTACTCTACTGTCATCCCTCTCCAAAATGAGTGAAATAGAAGAAACGATTTGTTGTGTATCGCTACCCAAAGAAATACCAAGCCTACTCGCCCTATGCAAAATACCAGAATGTCTAAAAGAGCGAAGAGATAAAGAGGAGCGTGGTGTAGTACCTGAGGAAAATGCCGCATCCCTACGCTCAGCTAGAGCGATCGCACGCTGTGGTTGTGGTAGATCCGCGTCATATTTCGCACGCAGCCGAGGGCTAGAACGAATCTCCGTCGCCGCGTGCTGTAAGCCTCCGAACGCCATCACCCCCTCCTCCGAAAAACGAGCGCGCGCCACCTTCACATCCGTACGTCCCAACCCGCCTGGTTGATCCATCGGACTGTTAGTAGCCAGCAGATCCATATCCACCTCGAATCCCAACCCGTCTGGTTGAGATGAGTGGATTCTACCCTCCTCGAAATCATGCTCCAAACGCCTAGGAGCAACTCCCTTGGTACACATCAACTTGTTCTTCGTATTCTCGAAAATAATCCCCGCCGATCGAGGTGCAGCCCCAACATAAGCATCAGAACCAGCTTCACGTATCGTAGTATGAATTGGTTCCATGCTCCTCTGAACCTCAGAAAGACGTCCAGCCACAGCAGCAGCTGCCATGCCCGCGGCGGGCACAACAGCTAAATTCGCCGCGGCAGTAGCAGCCACGGCAGAGAAAAGGGCCGCGGCAGCGTGCCCTGGGCTGCAAACGCCACTCGCGGTAGCCAAAAACTGCCCCGCGGCATCGCTAGCGGCAGCAGTCTCGGCCCCCACAACAGCGCGCTGTGCGTCCATAGCAGTAGCCACGGGCATGCCCACCTCGGCCATAGGGCTCGCCACGGCAGAAACAACCTCTGTGGCAGCATTCAAAGCACCTGAAGTCTGCAGCGATGCCATACGTCTAGCGTGTTGCACTTCATGCCCGCCGGAATTAACCACCTCATCATCACACATCATCTGCTGTATATTATTATCAGAAGCCCGCGATGAACCCAACTGAGACAACAACGCAATCTCCTTGCGAGCTAGAGCCATAGAAGATTCTACCATCGGTGAGAAAACAACTCCCGGGCTGAAGTTACGCTGAACACCGAGAGAGGTAGATCCCTTAGGATTAGTCTCTCCATCTGAATTTTTAGGAGCATCACCTGACCCATTACCATCCTCAATAGTTGGCAAACTAGCATAAGAATGAGACTCTTTGGCCTTGTCATTATCGCCGCCCTTCCCATCACCATCATCACCTTTGTCAATTGCCATATCATCCAACCTCTCTGTGTTAGGATTTTCAACCAAAAATTTCAACTCATAGAAACCGTCTTTGATGAATATAATCCATTTGTCAGGCACCAGAGTGTAGTCCATGCACCCAACCGGAATACACAAGACTCCATGTCGCCTAGTATATTTCATGTCTATTTTCAAAGTCTTTCCAAATAACGACCCGAGACTCCAAAGAATCAAAAAATCACCTCGATGAATCGGAGGGATATCGGATATGCGAATCCAAATCTGAGGAAGAAGCCACATTGGTTTCATCTCTATTGCCCATGACTCCACCGTAATGATGCATGGGCTATTAGAAACATGACACGCGCCAAAAACCTTCATCCTCTCAAGCTCCTGTTTAGAGGGGAAAGACACCTTGAAAACATTTTCCCCAACATTAACCACATCCCACTTAAAATCCTCCACTGGAAGCAATCTCATAAGTTGAGTCATAATCTGATCCTCTAAAAGTGGACCACCAGACACCGTCAACTTGGCTAGTCTCGCGGAGTCAATTTTAGGACGGTACGTAGCCGTCGGAATTGCCTCATAAAAAGTGAGCCCCTCGTCTATAAACCCAGGTGTAACCACATGTTGTTTAGCAACGGAAAGGAGTGGACAATTATCAGGAATATGGCCGGATCCCTCGCAATAATCACACACTTCCACCGGACAATCAGCACTACGGTGACCAGGAGCCCCACATTGGTAACATTTTGCCTTTTCCACCTTCTTAGCTTTCTTTGCCACCCCATCATTAGCATCATTCGCCACAGCCGCAATACCCTGTTGAGGAGCCACCGTCTGTGGCAATGTAACAAGAATCGTGGGAGCCACCGGTGCATTGACCACCGGGACCGTCTGCCCCGGTTGCACGCCGCCACCGGCTGGCAGTGACCCTGCTGCAGCACCCACAACCCCCGCTGTACTCTGAGCCTTCAATGCTTCGGTCACCTGTCGCACCACTGCAGCCGCGGTGTCTTCCTGCAGACCCAATGGCGTTGTCGGTGTCTGTGTCACCGGCGGACGCACCGCCCCTCTTCCTCTTTGAACATAATTGTAGCCCACTCGACCCCGGAACGAACCCCGGTAGCCATTGCCATTGTTGTACTGGTGACGGAAGCGATCACCTCCACCGTTCCCACCGTTAAAACGACCCTGTTGTCCGATGCCGGAGCCGGCATTGAAGTTGCCAAACCCACCACCACCGTAGCCATTGCCGAAACCCTGCCGCTTCTGGTCTCCGTTCCCAGCCGCGCCGCTCGGACCACCCTGGTGGTAATTGTTGCCGAAGCCACGGCCTGCCACCCCCCCACGATTAGGGAACGCACCACGGTTCTGATCATCGCCGAAACCCCGCCCTCCGCCGTTGTTCGCCATGGCAAGAGGACGAACGAGAGGCACCATCCCTCTCGAGGCAAACGCTAGGAACCCTAGCCTTCGATCGCTCAGCCGTGAAGACAAAAGGCTCCCGATCGGTTTAGGGCCCGTATGGCCCTTGTTTTCGTATACTGCCTTCTGATACGAGCCCATGTTAATACGGAATACACGGCCCGTATGGCTAGTATCCGTGTAGGAATTCAAATTCTGAAACAAATCTGATCTCTGATCGATCCCCGAACGCACAGGGAACTGACATCACTTCAATGGCGAAAAACCTCGTGGCCGACCTTGGAGTACATGATCACGAAGATCAATCACACCCCGGCGGTGCCTCCTCTCAACTCGGATCCATTCCGATGGATCGAAATCCTCCACGAGAAACGTGGTCGGAGGAATCAGTCCTTCCACCTTGTTTTGCCGAGCAGCGAGGTCACGTAGACCACCTCCCCGTTTAGCCTCCGGCGACGAACGCCCGATCGGTGAAACAAACAGCTCTCTCGACGTACCTCGAATGCGCAAAGCCGCCGATGCCTTCTTCTTCCTCCTCTTCTCCTCCCGCGCTGAAATGCTAGGTAGATCTCGTCCCTCATCCGCCTCCGGCATACGGCAGAGGTAGCTGAGAGTGGCGCAAAATCCCCCTAGCGAGCCTTTAGCTTCAAGATCATTACCCCCTTCTCCGTCCGATTCGGTGTTGGAGGCGAGACACCAGAAGCGCCCCCGATCGCCTCCGAGATCGCCTCCTCCGGAAATCGCGGACATCGAGCCTCACACTTCACTTTTACTTTCTGCCATTCGTGGCAGACTATATGTTTATGTTATTGTTCGTTTTCAACTGTGTTTTTGTGCGATAATTTTTCATCTTTCTTACTATAAATGTTTAGTGTAGAGAACATGAAAATA
The DNA here is from genome assembly GCA_028641055.1 of Alopecurus myosuroides. Classification (NCBI taxonomy): domain Eukaryota; kingdom Viridiplantae; phylum Streptophyta; class Magnoliopsida; order Poales; family Poaceae; genus Alopecurus; species Alopecurus myosuroides. The sequence continues at coordinate 87,843,691 of CM054062.1, read as the reverse complement.
GAAAAGAAAATAAAATTTCTAATCTAGCGCAGAGATCACGAAAATAGCTATAAAATAAATAAAAAAAAACCTTTTGCCCCGGTTGATGTTACCAACCGGGGTAAAAGGGTGTCGGCCTGCTCGCTGAGCAGAGCCCACGTGGGGCACGCCTTTTACCCCGGTTGGTAACTCCACCGGAACATAAGAGGGCATTTAGCCCGGGTTTGGCAAACCCGGTTGGGAAGCCGGGTATCAGGCCCTTCCCGACCGGGGTAGCGTGTTCTATATCTAGGCAAACACGACACTGTCGACAGCCATCGTTTTCTTTTTCCTTCCACGACCACTCGCTTGTTGAGCAGTCTGAGGCTCTCAAGCCGCCGCCACCTCCTGGTCCCGACAGGTAAGCAAGCAGCCACCACCAAGCTCGCTCGTTTCTCTCCTCGCCAGCCATGCCGACGGTCAAGATCGTGGAGGTCGCCCGCGTCGCCCCGCCGCCGGAGGACTTGGTGCTCAGGCTGTCCCCGTTGGACGCGCCGTGGATAGTTATCCCGCTCATCCAGCGCGTGCTCCTCTTCGACGATCCCGACGGCCAGCTCTCGCCCTTTGCGTCCCTCGTCCGCTCCCTCCGCGCGTCCCTCACGGCGACGCTCGCGCTGTTCCCACCGCTTGCCGGGAGGATCGTCCTTCTGCCGTCCACCGGCGACGCCGCCATCGACTGCTCCGCCTCCGACTCTGAGGGGGGCGGTGTGCGGTTCGTCGTCGCAGAGATGGAAGATGCGGACTCTGGAAGGCTCGCCGGGGACGCGGACCACGACGTGGACGCATTCAAGGCGCTCGTCCCGGAGCTCCAGACCGACGCGCTCCCCGCGGAGGTGCTGGCTGTGCAGGTGACACGGCTGAACGGCGGGTTGTCGGTCGGCGTTGCGATGCACCATGCCGTGGTCGACGGCCGGTCGGTGTGGAGGTTCCTGGAGGCGTGGGCGGCGGCGTCCCGCGGGGACGTCGCTGTCGCGGCGCCGACGTTCGACCGAGCGGCCGTCGCGGTCCCCGGTGGCCAAGAGCTCGCGAGGAGCACGCTGCGCAAGTACGCGCCTGAGCTACCACTGGTATGTTCCTCCCGGCCGAGCTACCCTTCCCATACTTCAGTTCGTTTGCCGTCGGCCACCGGAGAGGAAATCAAGCTAATGCGCTCGCGGTCATAGTCAAAGTGTCAATCTAAGCGGGTGGTGCTCTGAGACTGAGGCGCAGAGGCCAGTTGGAACGGGGACGGCGCAGAGCCGCCTAGGAAATGCACTCCACACCAAACCATTGCACCATTACGCTTCACGACTCGCATGTGAAGACCGCACCACGCTGAACGTTCTACTCCTTGGACAAAACACCCCAGAAGGAAACAAAAATTGCGTGCGACTTTTCTAAAGCAAACAATTTATTTACTACTCCCTCCAGTCCTCAAACAGTGTCGGAAGGTGTAGTAATAAATTTATTCGCATCGAAGGTAGTAATACAAATAATCGGAATTGGTTGGTAAAGGCGTAAAGCTCATCAGACTGACATACAGTAACAATTTATTTACGACAAATAATCGGAATTGGTAAACCTTATTAGACCCGAATTCTTGTAAATTTAAATTCCAGGGGTGGGTTAGTATAGAGATACTGAACTCTAATGACAAAACTATACGTATATAAAGGGAATCAAACGATTTCGACTAATCTTCTTATAATTTGCAAATAGCAAAAATCCCTCCTAGTTTTTTTTTTTGCAGAATCCTAGAAAATCATAAGATGATGTGCACTAACATATCTAGGGAAGTGACACCAAAGGTTTTCATATGTTGACCTCGGGTTTTCCGACGATTGCTCCCTTATATTGAACTAGAATTTAACACAGTGGGTCGTGATTGAAACAAGAGTGTTGGAGGAGACTATTGGAGCGTAAGTTAATTAAACAATCTTAAACTAGATATTAATCACTCCCAAAAGGACAAAGTACGATATGAAGAAATTGAAAGATACAATGAGAAGCATGCTTTCCTAGATGCAAGAAAAAAACACAAGTAATTTTCCAATATCACAAAACTTGCAAATAATTAGGCATGTAATTTTTTTTTTTGTATTTTAGTGTAGCTGTAAATTTTTAGTGAAAAGGATTAGATTTTATGTCAGGTGTAAAAGCAATAAATCTAGTGCTCAAAATGTCACTTGTTTTAACCAAAAAAAATTCTTAAAGGCATAAAATTGCTCTATTTGAAATATCCCGTCATGTACAGGATGGGCTAAGCTTACGATATTTATTTGACCTAGTAATAATTAAGTTGTACTTCAAAGTAATTAATCCTCTTACACATGTACATATATTGGTTTTATTGTTGCTTCCATTGATGTGTACACTTCATTGTCAATGATACATCACAAAAAAACATAAATTAGACATGTGAATTTCAGTAAAATGCGCATAATAAACGCAAACATCGCATAAAGCTTATACAATCACCTAGAGTTCACATAACTGTCTATGCATATCCATGATGAACAACCACCACATAACACACATGCACAAAGGAAGGGGGAAAAAATGCAAATCCACCTACCACTATATGACGCGCTAAAATAGCTATGAGCGATGTGTCTATGTCACACAACTGCTAATACGCCACTGCCATTTGATACCAGTGGCATGTCACCCCTACGTCACTAGTAATGTCAACGTTAGTTGTGTGCCCCCATTTCTTGACACGCCACTTGTAGTTTGGAACGTAATAGTGGCGTGACACTCCCACGTCACTAGTATGGTGTGCTTTAGAGATGTGTCATAGTGGTTTACAATTATTATATTCCAGAATACATACAACGACATATATAGTCCAATCAACAAGGACATTCACACAATTTAAATAAATATATTAACTTAGATAGGTAGAGGCAAGTTTGGAATAACTTTTATACACGCAACACAACATCAAAATATAGTTAATCGCGTAATGAAAAGTTATAGCATTTAGTCACTACACTACTACAACAACAAGTTTACAAGTCTTCTTTTACAGAACTAAACATAGTGGTTAATTCCATCAAGCGTGAAACCCGAGTTGTCACCCTGTGCGCTTAAGCGTTTCATGATATCTTCTAGACTTGTTGGTGCGCCACTGTCGAACCTCCCTTTGTCGATGACATCATGGTTGATGATATGTGTTAACTTATCCAAGATGCTTCCCCACATATCTCTGAGAGCGCCATTTTGGATTTGTTTCAACTTTTCAGCCCACTTGATGACTTGAGTTTTCTTGCTCAAGCATGAAATCTTATTTCGATTGGCAAATATGAAGTATCCAATGCGTTTCTCCATTTTCCAGCGCCATTAGGGATTTTAAAGTTTCCCTCGTGCATCATGTAGGGGTCTACTACCATGATTACCTCGGACTTGTCGATTCTTATGGCACATACTAAGTAGAGCGCCCATAGTAAAAGTTAGCATGAGCTGACGCTGGTGGAACGCCTTGAATATTTCGTAGAAACGCTGATAGAACATCTCCGTGGGATATTCACGAACCTAGTGCTCATAATCCCCAGGCACAATCACCTTTAGGACCAAAAACTGGTATTGAACTTGTACAGAAAGTAGATAATCTCCCTAGATAGAATTGAGTCATGGGCGGTAGTCATGCTTGTCTTTATCGCTAGCATTGTCGCTAGGGACATCGGATTGATTGTACCACTCGTCCGCCATTGTTAGGGTTGCTTTGGTGGAGATGAGATTGAGATGAAATTGAACTTGGAAAAAATTGTATTTTCTTGTTCTTATTGGGAACGCACTGGGTTACTCTTTGTGGTAGCAAGGAGATCACTAGAGTATTAAAACCGTACGCAGGAGAAGAAGAGAAAGTTGACGGCAATTAAACCGCCTAGTTTTTTTTTCCCAAAACCTGCATTTTGATAAGAACTGACGCAAACTCCTTATCGGTGATACGTCAAATGCGTCTCCTAGTGCACTTGAAATTATTGGACAGTTACTATGATATTCGATGTGTCATTCGACATGTCGAAGCGTGTTGTATATCTATTACATGTGATGACGGTTTGGCAAGTGTAACGCAATGGTGCATTCGTGTTATGCCACATACGTAATTGCATTCGTGTCATGACACAGACATAAATATGTAACAGTAATTTTGCACATAAATTAACGCGAGAATTTGCATTGCCATACCATGGACGGTATAATGCATAGATGCATTTGTGTCATGCCACAGACGCAGTATATGGGCAATTCATAAACATATTCGTGTGGTGCGCACGTGACTGTTCATAGAAAATGTGTGCATTTTTTGGGGGACGTCACTCACTATCTAATCAGGTCATAGAATCAGTCTACTCGCGGATCGGTCTTAGTAAAACCATTCCAAACCTTTCAGTCACGGTGAACCAACTGCAGAGAAGGGTGCAGGGTTTCGGAGGGGTTTTAGATAGGTTTTAAGGGGTTTGACAGGATTTTAGAGGTCAAGGGTTCAACCTAACTAATTTTAGAAAAAAAATTCACATCTTATGTAACTAGCTTGCTATAAAAAAAGAAACTTAGGTGTGGATATTTAGGTGAAAATACCTTCACACAACTGAGCTATCATAAACTATGTTGGAGAGTTTTTAGTGATTTAGTGATTAGGGTCGATCACAAGTAATTTTAAAAAAAAAATCACACGTAGTCGTATTATGTGACTACGTTGCTATAAAAATAAAAACTTGGTCTATGGATTTTGCATGAAAAACCTAAACATAACTGAGCTATCATGAACTAGACCCGAGAGTTTACAAGGAGGAAATAAGTTAGGGTATGAGGTTATGCATGACATAGTTTTTAAAAATGATCTCATATTTCTCATGCATACTATATTATCACAGTAAATGTGAAGGATTGTTTTTTGTCTCATTTAGACAAGGTCCCAAAAAAATTGCATACAAATGTTGTTGTTTACCCTAGATTTGGGGTTAAGCATGGCATAGTTTGTCCAAACGATCCCATATTTCTTATGTACAATATATTATCACACTAAATTTCAAGGATCTTTTTTCCTCATTTAGACAAGATCCAAAAAAAACTTATTTCCAATTAGGATTGTCTACCCTCGATTTAGAGCTCATTTGAGTTAGGATATAGGGTCAAGCATGGCATAATTTGTCAAAATGATCTAATATTTATCATGCACACTATATTACCACACTAAATGTCAAGGATTTTTTTGCTCATCTAGGCAGGTCCCAAAAGAACTTGTTTACAAATGGGATTGCTTATCCTAAATTTGGAACTCATTTGAGATAGGGTATGGGGTTAAGCATACCATAGTTTATCAAAACAATCTTATATTTCTCATGCACACTATATTATCGCACTAAATGTCATTTTCTTGTTCATTTGGACACGGTCCCAAAAAATTGTTTACAAATTTGGATGTTTAACTTAGATTTAGAACTTATTTGGACCGTATTTTTCATCACTATGAGTTTAACTTCACAAAAGAGATCGGGTTGATCACCTAACATGCATAATAGTGGAGAAAGAATTACAACATTAATACCACGTACCAAGCGACTTGAAATTCTAATTCAAATACAAATTTTGGCTCAAATTTGAATTTTTGTTTAAATTTGAATGTCGTTTTAAATTTCAATGTTCACAAATATGGGTACCGATACAAAAATATTAAAAGTTCATGTTCACACTTGTAGTTCAAATTTAAATTCATTTCGGCATATGTCATTAAACTCATTTAATGAGTGGAATATAGCTACAAATCTAAAAACTTCAACATATACAAGGAGTATGCCTCCCATATGATATACTTTTAGTGAAATGTATCTAAAAAACTCATACAACCATTTTTTTTTCAAAATAGAGCAACATGGACGAAATTGGTCGTGTGACCATTCATGGCCAAGGGTGAATTTCCCGACTCTTTTTATGTTAATACGTAGAATCATGGCGGACTATATTCAATGGGTTCATCTATAACCTTCGGACAACCCAATTTATGTTTTTAAGACTATAGTGGAAACTTACAACCAATTAGAGGTTTTCTCAACATAAAACCCGTTCTCTACAAAATACATTTTTTTGATAAAGGGCTTTTATTACTTAAACATAGTTAAGCATTACACCCGGCCTCTGCATCATATGATGCACACAGCCGACATCGAAACCGAAAGAGGAAAAAAGCAACAAATCCAAAACAATCCAAGGGTTGTAGACTGTCGCCTCTATTGATCCCTTATACATAGGGATCCCTTATACATAAAGTTAACTAACACTCAATTTGTCTAACATAACTAAACACAACTGGTACATACATTTTTCGCTCGATGCAACTGTTTAAAGTTCATCACGGCATCAGCATCATCGACAATCTCAATCGGATCTTTGCCCTTGCCTTCCACCTCCGGTGGGGTCTGGCCCTTGTCCGTACTCTACCCCTTCTTGTCTGCCAACGACGGCTAGTTATGTCCTTCTGCAGGTCCTCGCCTGCTCCGCGACTTCAGTTGTTGCTGCTTAGCAAACTGTCTAGCCTGCTCGATGGCATCATACTCGGCCCTCGACCAGGCCAGAAACCAAGGATAGGTGATGCGGCGGCACCGGTTGGAGCCGTCGTGACTGAGAGCGGAGCGGCCACCACCATGAGGCATGGAAAGATTAGAAAACTAGGGAGTGGAAAGGACATGAGGTGGAGTTTAGTGGGCGACATGGACGAAAGGGGGAGAAAAAATAGTGCTTTTCTAGACACGTGAGGCCAAACTAGCAGTGATCGCGACCGGGGACCAATCCCGCCGCGTGGGGTATTGGTTCGGCTCGTCACACTCAGAGTATGACATAACATACTAGGAAAAAGAGATGAGAAGACTAACGAGCAGAGGAGCGGCCAGGCCGGCAGCATAGGCGGCAACACAACCTTTTATCAGCCGGGGGCAGTGTTGCCAGCCCAAGGGCAACACCATTCAATGAGCGGGACCCACTTGTAAAATTTAAATGGGCCCCACACATAATGGACTTGGTCATTGACCCAACGGTTACATCCTTTTCACACATTTGGGACGCTAGGTGGAGCGAAATGGGGTCAAAAGTGAGGCAAACTAAACCTGTGGTGAACAACGAGGAAAACTAAGCAAAATGGGGCATAGAAGTAGAAATCCCAATGAAAAAACATCCATACAAATCTATATAATTACTAAGAACTTATGGATTAATTTCGCAGAAAATTTTGGCATGAACTTTGCTACGAACGAGACTCATTGAGTGCTAAAGTTCTGATGAAATTGAAATGAATCAACATTTTACTAAAACTTTGGCAACTGATCAGTACAAATATAAGGACATATCGCAAAAATTTCCGCGAGCAACACAATGCTGTCTCAGCTCAACGGACGGTTTCTACATAGCATATGTATAACATATTGCAAAATTCATTAACCAAATTGTATCCGCTGAACTGCATCCACCACTTTGTATCCACCAAATTGCATTTTTCCAGCTCATCCTCAAATATATCCCAAAATGCTGGCATTTTCACAAACATCTCGTGAGAGACAACAAGGTGGAGAAGAGGGGGACGTACCTCGTGCGATGGTGAAGGAAGATGACTACGTAGACGCAACGGTGGCTTGCCGGATGGTGGACGAGGCTGCGATGGTTCCTTGGTCTAGTCGGGGCAGCGCACTAGTGGAGCCAGACGGTGGAAACTGGCCCAAGGCGGGGGTGAGTCGGATGGCCGAAGGCCGAGGTGGCGGCCACTACCTTAGATTGCGGGCAGTGAGCTCGCGGCCGCGACAGTGGAAGCAGCCAGAGGTGGGTGGAGGCGAGCTCACTGGTGGCGTCGGCATCTAGGCGAGCAGGGACAAGGCGGACGCACGAAACAACATGTTTTTGGATTCGTTTTCCTAATTCATAGTCGGAAACACAATAAGTGCAAGTTAACGAGCACACATTATATAGATACGAGATAAGTTACCGCGTCGTCGAGCACAAGTTACTAAACATAATGGATGAGAGATATATTTGTTTAATTAATGGAGGACTGATTATACACGGGAGAGTGAGCGAGTGAGTGGAGTAGTGACATCGAATGAGTGAGCGTGAAGAAGTAAATCTAGCTAGATTGAATATGGACGAGAGGTAAAAAAAGGGTGAAAAAAAAATAAGGAGGATGAAGACAGTTGGGGTAGGTCACATGTGAATAGTTCTATGAAACACTACTAGTGGCTTGCCACAGTATTTCCACGCCACTAGTACATCTTAAGGCTGATGTCACTCGAAAAAAATTACAAGTGGCGTGCTAGTAAACCCATACATCACTGATAGGTTGGGTCCCACAAGCGGACTTGGTGCAAGTTACTAGTGGTGTATCATCTTAGTGTCCACGCAACTATTAGTAGTGGCATTATTGGGGTGGAGTATATTCTCCATCCCGCTAGTAACTTACGCCGGATCGTACTTTTTGATCCCGCTTACCAATGGGTGTGGAATTATTTTGGCACACCATGATCAAGACTTAGTAGTGTCGTGGATCTATTTTGCCATGTCACTGGTATTTGGCGTGGAATTATGGTTGCCTGACACTGGTATGTGGCCACCTATATACACTAGCCTATTGGTGTACTCTGGCGAAGTTTGGAAAATTGCCAGTCATGATCCATAGACAAAGAAATTTAAAGAAATGATAACATGGGCTTACGAGCGTCCGAATACTAATCTAAATGCGCCAACATTGAGGGTTACCTAAGGAAAATAGCATGAGATATGCCCATGGCCCACTTGGCCACAACGTAGCCTTGCGTAAGTAATATATAATCTAGTATGTGGGAGGAGAGCCGGCCTGTAAACTACATCGTCATCCATGCTGGGTAAAGATCTCCTTGAACACCTGCTCTGATTGTTTACTCACGTCTCAACAACTCATGTTCTCGTGGCTTCTTTGTTGCTAAAGATAGACCATGAGCGAAAATAGTAGGCACCCCGATAAATAACTTGTAACGATGATATATTCTTACTATTAAACACAATGTCATTTTTACATAGTCTTGATGACCAAACCAAGACAAACAGTCCCACCCAAATAAGGATTGTACTTATGGTCAATGCCCCTTTAAGTAGTTGTCAAAGAAGTTTGCAATATTAGGAGGTAGGTATAAGTTAATTAGAAGCCACTTAGATGACACACCAGGTAGAATCCGCAAACTTGCATCGGAAGAAAAAAAATGTTTTATTGTCTTATCATGGTGACAAAAACAATATTTTGTGTTTCTGATTGTGAGGTTATCGTTAGTTAGTTAGAATCACACCTCCACGGGGCTTGTCACATACAATGTAATGCTATTTACATGGAATTTATCATTCACGTGTAATTCCATTGAAATTAGTCATGCCTTGTGACCTATTGTGGCCAACCTCCCCTATAGGACATTATCTTCCAAGAACCAATCATCGAAGTAGTCATTAATAGAGAATGGCCCAAAGCATAACAAATGCTTCTTGATTGCCATAAGACTAGTTTAAAAATGAGAACCCTCCGATTTAAGAGATATCTTTCGAACCTATATATATTCTTGTTAGGATATTTTGGCAAATCATATTCTTTGTAAGAAGCTTAAACCCCATTTCCCGTGGAGGGGCCGTATTTCTAACCTCTAGATCTTGAATGCCAAGACAATCAAGATATTTGTACGCTAAACAACACTCTATTGAGACGTTATCTATCTATATCTCTTTTTTCATGACCACTTTGCCAAAAAAATCCTAATCAAAAAAATTATACAACCTTCAAAGAACCACTTGGGGGAATTTGGAAGAAAAGGAGCATACAATACCATATGACATACTACTCTACCACTAGGAGAGAGGAGCTTCCCTTCCCAACGGCTCATCGAAATAGTTTTATTGGACAGATCACAGATGAGAGCGTCCAATACAGAATGACAGTCAGCCAACTAGGGGAAATTGTCACAACCAAATAAACTAGGTATGATGAGCGGCAGCTTCATGTGCTTATCCGAAATCACTCTTTTGGAAATTGATTTTTAGAATCGAAAGCAGCTCAAATGTTGAAAGCATCTACTACACATAATCACATTCTTAGTCTTTTCAAGGTCACGAACTCACGATCTGCCATTATTGGCAAATTGTTGTATACATAGACCGCCATCTCTTTAATTGGTTGATACAGTGTGTTGTGCATTGAAACTAGTACTCAAAATAGCTTTTATTTCTGCGAGGCAAGAGCTTTTATATGTCAGTTTATCTTCCGTTCTGAACTATTCAGTCTATTTCCTCCTAATTTTGATGTGAGAGAATATTTTCTTCTCGAAATAGCTGCAACCTGTGTTAATCGCCGTGGGTCACTATGCTGCAGGCTCCCATGCGGTTCCCCCCCGGCCCGAACCTCCCCCGTCGGACGTTCACCTTCGCCGCCCAGCACATCCACCGCCTGAAGCAACGCATCTCCGACCTCATAGCCTCACCTCCGTCAGCGCAGGCTGCCACGCCCGCGCCGTCCAGCTTCGCGGCCATCGCGGCACTCACCTGGGTGTCCTTCGTCCGATCCAAGCACCCGGATGCCATCACGCGCGACGACGACGTCTACCTCTTCTTCTTCTGCGACTGCCGCGGGCGGCGGGGCATCGACCCGCCGGTGAGCGACAGCTACTTTGGAACGTGCATCACCGGGTGCCTCGCCAAGGGCACGGCGCGGGACTTCCTCGAGGAGGACGGGATCGCCGCGGCGGCGGCGGCAGTGCAGGGGGAGGTCCGGCGGGCGGCGGAGAACCCGGTCGCCTTGTGGGACTGGATGGACATTCTGTCCTGGGTGCCACTCGACCGGTTTGTTAACGTCTCTGGCTCGACGCGGTTCCCGGCGTACGAGGCAGCCGACTTCGGGTGGGGCGCGCCGACCAGGACGGAGCTGGTCACCATGAACAACGGCGGTCAGGTGGTGCTCGTCGCCGCCAAGGGCGGTGGCGGCAGCGTGCAGGCGTCTGTGTGCATGGAACCGGATCACATGGATGCGTTCAGTTCACACTTTCTGAATTCCATGGTTGATTAATGTGTACGTGCGAAGTGCACATAACGATCCCCGCGCACGGTTTGAAAAAAACTACCATGCGTGTGCTTGCCCATGGATTTTTAGAGTTACCATATATCAAAGTCAGAATATTCGTTATTAAGCATTTTACAACTCCCTCCCTTTTACAATGTAAGTCTTTCTAGCAGGAGAGTAAGAAAACAGTTTGCTGAGGAGAGAGGGATGGCATCCGCAGGGTATGGGCGCGGATGGAGCCACCCCCATACCCTTGCCCGTCCCCCTCAAGTTTACCCGTCACCCGTACCCATACCCGCCAGCGGGTACAACTTTTTCCTGTACCCGTCACCCGATAGGGTAAAGGGTTACCCGCGGGTAAAAAAGGCTCGTATTAGCAACTTAACAAACTGAGCCAAAAATGGCCATAAACAACAATATACAACAATAATTAATTTATAAATATGAGCAATTTTTTGAAATTATAAATAGCAGCACTATGTAACAATAGCACACTAATAAATAACAACATAGTGTAAACAAAGGCTCCTCATAAACAACACCACATACGCATACGAAAAATCTCATCATGAATGAGAAACTCCATCATAACACTAGAAGGCAAAGCCAGCCAACGAACGTTATTTACGCGATTATGTGCGGCACTCACGGTAATAGGAGACGATAGTTGATGCTTTGGCATTACCGTACGATCAACCCATCGTGGTTTCTTTGCCCTTGAGTAGCTGAGTTGACATGTGGGCTGTGTGATTAAAAAATTAGGTTAGGTTTAATTGTACTATAAGACCCACTTGACAGAATTAACACAGGTAGTAGGGTACACGGGTATGGGTTGTGCAATCCCATTGCCTGTAACCTCTCTGCCCGATGGGCATGGCATTTTCCCATTTATATACGCGTAGGTATTTTTTAGCCCCAAACCCTTGGCTTAATAGGGTTTTTACCCGCAGGGTGACAGGGTACAGGGTACCATTGCCATCCCTAGCAGAGATCATAAAATTTGGCGGTTTTTATTTTTTATTTTTATCATGTTACTTTTCTACCTTTTTATTTTGAAACGGGAACAGTGTCCCTGCCTCTGCATCAAATTGATGCACACAGCCGATTTTTCATTAATATAAGAATCAAAGAAGTACAAAGTAAACAGACCTGAGGCCGCATGCCTCGCAACAACACCTCCCCCAGACTATCTCTAAACTAATGGCAAAAGATAAAAGTAAAGATACATACACAACTTCTAGACGAAGCCTTCAAGAAGGAAAAGCCACACGTGCGCCGATGATGACGAGTTCGATCAAAGACCGAACTCGGGATTTTCATCCCTAAAGTCAAACTTCGAACCATCACCTTCAGCAAGGTAACGACGCAAGCGCGTGTCAACTTCGCCCGAGATGTTTCCACCGAAGTGTGTAAACTCGATACCAAATCTTCTACCATCACCACATCTCCGGCCAACGAATAGCCAGATACCACTGGAGGAGAAACTGAAGACCGATGACGTCCCATACTGCTCAGCCTCTAGCCGTTGTCACACCACCTTCTATCAACAACAACAGGCATGACTTGACACCGCGGAGAAAATTCGTGCGTAGCACCTGCCAGGATCAGGCATATTGCCACCGCCGGCCAGGCATGACTTGACAGCTCCTCTGAAGTCGTCGTGCGTAGCACCTACTGCGTCGAATAGAACCCTGTCTCGAAATGGAGGGGGCGTCCCATACCGCCGCCAGCCTCAGAACTCTGCAACCACAGAAGAGAACGTCCCATACCGCCATCGACTGTGACTTACGAAGCCAGAGACCATCACCATCTCAAAGATCAGCCATCACATCATCCACATGACCACGAAGACCACCACCGTCGAAGAAGCCGGGCCGCCGCCCCATCTCCAAACTCCTGCGTTGTCGATGACACAACAGCGAGTAAATTGCGGCCAGCGCGCCGTCTCTAGACCAGCTGCAAGCAACCACGCTGCCACGCAGCATCAGCTGCCGACAGCGACCTCCTCCCCGCCGCAAGCCGTTGCAGATCCTGATCCATAGGTCCGATGATCTGGAGAGTCGAGGCTACCACGACCTCGGCTCCGCCGCCGCTGGTCCCTCCATCCGGTGAAGACTCCAAAGCGATGCCCGCAAGAGGGAATACGACGCCGGGACGCCGCCATCGCTCGACCCCGATGGGATCTGAGGTTTCCCCGGGAGATGCAACCGGAGGTCCGCCGAACGCAGCCCATCTCCGACGAAGAAGACGTCCGCCGCCACCAACCCGTCGACCAAAACGCCACCACCATCCTCCAATCCGGGATCCGAAGGGGAAGGCCCCCACTTGCACCCAAGGGAGAGGAGGTAAGGACGGCGCAAGGATCTCCGCCGGCAAGGATCGCCGCCCGCCCGCCACCCCGGGCCGCCATGGCTGCCACCGCGACCAGGGCGTCGCCGCGCCTGGAGCTCGGGGCCAGCACCCCATCAAGACCGCCGTCTCCGCGTCGGAACGGCCACCGCGAATCGACTCTGCCGCCGCCTCGCAGATGCCGCCGCATCGGAGAATCCCCGCCGCCGCCGTCATGGACTCCGCCCGGGCTTAGCCCGACGGGGTCTCAGGCGACGACGAGGCGGGCGCTGATGACGAGGGAGGGCTCGGACCGGCGGCGGCGGCGTTCCCCCGAGCCGCCTGGAGGGCGGCGGCTGGAGGGTTAGGGTTACTTTTCTACCTGTAGAAGATAAGTTATCACTCTCCTCCCATCCTCTCAATATGTCCTCGTTACTGTTAGGATTTAATCAATTTAGATGGTTGAAGATTAATCCCTGATATTAGTCTTTCACATGTGGTTGCCATTTTGGCAACATACACGGCGGTTCCTCCCGTCTCTCGGATAGGTGCCTTGTAGATCGGTTTTTTTCAAATGGGGAGCAAAGGCTCAGCTTCTGCATTGATCAATACACATGTTTTATTACAAAGTTTTTATTCTAGTAGAAGTTGGAAAAGGAAAGTTACAACTCACGGATCAGAGAGCGTGGCCACGAACACCGGTCCCCGAAAAGAATGATACTCTTATATGCCATCATTCATATTAAACACCACCAGCCAGCAGGTTGTAGAACGTCCGAACGACCTTCTCCATTCGGGCGCATCCAATATCCATGGACTCCCGCTAATCTTCCAGGAGAATACCGCCCAAGCGCGGATATGGTGTGTAGACTTGTAGATAACCTGCAAATAGTTTGTGACACTCCTCTTGTTAAAAACTAGATCATTCTTGCATGTCCATATAGACCATAATAAAGCACATATACCCACATGCACATGTGATTTATCCAATTTGGACATTCCACGTAGCCAATTTCTAAACAAATTTGTGATATTTGTGGGTGGAGCCAAATTATAAGGGAACTCAACTATCCTCCAAATGAAAGGAGCAACAACCACGCAACAAAACAAATGATGAGTAGACTCGTTAGAATCACACAAAAATCACATTTCTTGCAACCCTCCCACTTTCATTTGGCCAAATTACCTTACGTTAAACCACTTTGTGAAAAATAAACCACATAAAGATCCTAATCTTCAATGGTACCTTTATTTTCCAAATATATTTCCGGAGAAATTTAGTGCAGTCATTCAGAATATCCAAATACATCGTTTTAAACTGAAAAAGAACCAGAGGGAGTTAGATTCCACAAAAACACATCAGAATTCATTAGACAATTTAACTATCATAAGACAGCCACATAACCAAGTGAATCCAACAATCCCACTTGTTCCCAGTGAGGTTCCGCCTGAACTCCATGTTTAACAGGACGAAGACATTACATGTGCAACCAGAATGTTTTTCTTACGCACGATATTATAGAGAGAAGGTTATTGACTCCCTAGAGACTTATCTCCCAACCAGACATCTTCCCAAAATCGAGCTCTATCTCCCTTGCCAACCATGAAATGGACTCGGGAGAAGAAAACGTCTCTTTTACACACATCAACCCTTTTCAAAAAGGCGAATCACTAGGTTTGGCCGTTATCTCAGAGATAGACTTAGACCTAAGATACTTATTATGCAACAGCTCCTGCCAAACTCCTTCCTCATTCAAACAACCATTGCTCAGCAAACTTTTTTTTTCTTAATGTCATAAAACTCAACGCCTAAACCCGCTGGTCTTTAGGATGGCAAATTATGTCCCACTTGGGTAGCCGATATTTCCTCTTCAGTTACTTGCTTTTCCAAAAAAAAAACGCGATCTATAATATCTTACCTCTTATGTACCCCTTTAGGTACTTGAAGAAAGGAAAGCATAAACATCAGTAGACTCAAGAGGAACTATTTAATCAGAATAAGCCTATCTCTGTATGAGAGTAGCTTCCCTTGCCAACATGTAAGCTTTTTCTCGAATCTATCTTCTACCTACTTCCACTCACTATTAAGAAGCCTCCAATGATCAATTGGGATACCCAAATAATTAAAAGGAAGAGATCCGCTCTCACACGCAAAAAATATGTTTATATTCTCCTATATCATCACACGCCGTGGTAAAACAAAAAATCTCACTCTTGTGAAAAATTATTTTCAGTCAGCCCAGACAACTGCTCAAAGATGCATAAGATTAGCTTCAGTAACAACTTTCTATAAATCATGCTCAAGAAAACGAATTGTATCATCCACGTATCGTAGAATGGATACTCCTCCCTAAACAAAATGAGGGACGATTCCACTCACTTGCCTCCATTATTTTTTCTCTAGCAATAAGAATTTGAAGCATGTCTAGCACAATGTAAAAAAGAATCAGTGATAGAGGATCACGTTGTCGGTCTACGTTGCAGAATTTAAAAAATTGCCCTAGGTAGCCCGCCACGATCACTATGCACATAACGAAGCATGCCCATACATGTGAGGATCAGGATAACGACTCATGGGGCAGCATATTCGATGTGGTCATAGAAGAGTTCTGAACAATCTTAGATGCTCACAACTAGGCCTAATTGCAAGAATGTCTCTAAGTCTTCCCTCATCAAGGATCACACGTGTAATCTCTCATATGGTGTGCACGCGTACGCTCGTGTCAACCAGTCAGCGCTCCGCGGTCCAGAACTCGGCATCGACGAAGAGAGACAATTAACTCTAATCAACTGTGATTAGAGGTATTATGAATCTGGAAGCTCTCAACACATGGGAGAGAAAATTAATTAGAGCTAGGTATAATTGAAGGGTAAGTTGCATAGAGAACGAAAATTTTCCTACGCGCGATAAACCCGAAAGGCCAAGATCTAATCTAGGAGATGAAAGGTAACGGGGAGAAAGAGTCTTAGGATAACATACCCTCGAAGACTCTAAGTGGTATGATACAAAATCTCGTTGTTGGCGTAATCGTACTCACGCCGATCCCGAGAGCGAGAAGATGTGCACCGCAATCCGGCGGTGTCGCCGTGATCGGTCACACGTTCAGCTCGATGAAGACCTCCGTTCCCTCGATCCAGCGGGGTAGCGGAAGTAGAGGATCCTCCGGAACTCCAGCAGCACGGCGGCGTGGCGGTGGTGAAGAATCCCACGGTCAGGGCTTCGCCAAGCCGGAGACCATGGAATGGAGCAGCGGGTGGATTGGAAGGGAGGTGGGACAAGTGTGTGAGGAAGAGGAGCTCTCACCCTCCTTTTATAGGGGAGGGAGAGGCAGCCCAAAGGGAGGGTGCGGCCAGCCATGGTGTGCCCCCACCTCTTCTCTCTTCATGTCAGTGGAAGCTCCACTCACACCCACTCATGCTCCCATAATTTTCCACTTAGAAAATCCAAAAGTTTTTCTTTAATAAAGAAATAAAACATTTTTATTTTTTATTTATATTTGTTAATTCCATTAACAAACATTTGCATTTAGCACCTCAAATCATTTGTTAATTCTATTAACAACCATTCGACGAAAAACCCTTAAACTATTTCAGTTTTCCCCGAAACAATTTCGGTGCTGCCCAAAACATTCTTCAGTATTCCGTATCCTCTCAAATGCTTCATCGAACCTTAAGTGTGTCACCCTATGGTTCGCGAATAATACAGACATGATCGAGACTCCTCTCGGATCAATAACCAACAGCGAGATCCGTGATGACTCCTATATATTCAACGATGACTCTTGTGATCGTGTGAACCTTCAACGTCGTAACTAATTCCCTTTGTCTCGCGATATTTTACTTGTCCGAGGTCCGATCATCGGTATGAACCATACCTTGTTCGATCTCGTTACCCAACAAGTACTCTTTTACTCATTCCGTGATATGACATCCTTGTGACCTAGTCACGTGCTTGCAAGCGGTGTCGATGTGATATCACCGAGAGGGCCCAGAGTATATCTCTCCGTCATTTTGGATGGACAAATCCCACTCTTGATCCATGAGCCTCAACTAACACTTTCCAAATACCTAACTCCACCTTTATAGTCACCCTGTTACGGTGTGACGTTTGATGTCATCAAAGTACTCTTTCGGTATTAGTGATTAACATGATTTCATAGTCTAAGGAATAAGGTTACTTCGAATGCAAGACGTAACAATAAAATTAAATGACCCGATCGTATTGTTATACTTAGTTAGGGTCTAAGTTCATCACATCATTCTCCTAATGACATGACCCCGTTATTTACAACATCCAATGTTCATGATCAGGAAACCTTGATCATCGGTTAATCAACGAGCTAGTCAAAAGAGAGGCTTTACTAGGAACAATTGTTTGTTTATTAATCACACATGTATCAACGTTTCCGGTGAATACAATTCTAGCATGAGAAATAAACATATATCATAAACAAGGAATAAGATAATAAACACTTTATTATTGCCTCTCGGGCATATTTCCTTCAGTCTCCCACTTGCACTAGGGGCAATAATCTATATTACATAGTGATGAATCTAACACCCATGGAGTTCTGGTGCTGATCATGTTTTGCTTTTGGGAGAGGTTTAGTCAACGGATCTTCCACAGTCAGATCCGTGTGTACTTTTCAAATCTTCACATCCCCATCTGCGACATGTTCACGGATGGAGTGAAAACGGCGCTTGATATGTTTGGAATTCTTGTGAGACATTGGTTCCTTAGAATTGGCTATGGAACCATTGTTGTCATAATAGATAACCATTGGATCCAACGCACTCAAAACCACACCTAGTTCGGATATGAACTCCTTCATCTAAACTGCTTCCTGTGTTGCCTCCGAGGCAGCAACATATTCTGCTTCTGTTGATGATCTCGCAACCACGGATTGCTTGGAACTCCTCCATCTTACTTGTAAAATCCCAGTGTTTGGGAGGTTATAAGGATCTAAATATAATATGTGCATTTGCAAAGCATGTATCTAAAAGTACGGGAAATTTTGGCGCGAAAGTTTAAAGAGACCAAAGTGACCAATGTTTCACCTGACATGATGAAATAGATTTAGATCATCTGGTCAGGAGTAATTTGGGAGTGATCTTTATAACATAGCATCTTTACAAACCAAATCATATGGTTACACAAACCGTAATTGGTTGTGACCAACACTAACTCTCAACAACCTTAACCACAAGTCTATAAGTGAGTTGGGATAATTCATTATATATCTACAACCCAAAGAGGGGTGAGTATCCAGACCACATAACTAATGATCAAACTTCCACAACTTAGAAATGCTTGATGGAATAATCTCATCAACAAATATTTTAGACTCTCTATAAATGAACTACTTAAGTTATCAACCATTCACACAACATCTTTCCAAATTATTTAGTAACTACTAAGTTAACCTTCACATGTAAATAACAAAGGTTCAATATAACACAACAGATACAAACAAGTGTTAACTCAAAACCCTCAAGTGGGAAATGATATAATAATTGTATTAACATATTTATCGAATATGTACATATCTCATCCACCATAAAGAAAGTACCTTAAAGAAGAAATAAATCTTCTTAAACCTACTGTTAAACCTTGATCATTACATATGATATTCCCAAACCTCTATATCTGCCTTATGAATGAAAAATGTAATAAAGAGAAGAATATAATGTAACAACATGACACCTGAGAAAAACAACTAACAACTATGACATAAGTCATTAAACCCCAATAACCTTTATATGCTCATTGTCTCAATCATCTTATAAAAGTGATTGTCGAAGCTCTGGCTCCGCAAATCCCTCAGGTGACCCTATCGGGTTTCGACTAGGAGATGTCATAGGCGCTGGTGGAATCGTCGGCTTGACAGGGAGGCGATATTTACCCAGGTTCGGGGCCCTCGAAGAGGTAAAACCCTTACTCCTGCCTTCTGCTGATCTGTATTGGACGATTAGATCGATTACAGGTGCTCGAATCGAGAGTAGATCTCGAGTTTCAAGGCTTTTGTGGTCGTGCGGTAATACTTGGTCCTCTCCTTTGGGGCTCTCCTGGCTTTATATAGATAGCCAGGTCTCGAGTCCAACCCGGAGAGGATACAAACCCTAGCTCGAGTCGGTTACAATTCCTAACTTAGCCCGCAAGTTGATGCGGGTGGGCTTTTCATGGGCCTTCTAGAGTACTCCAAGGGTGCTTCCTGTCGGGCCTTGGTTAGAAGGTGTGAGAGGGGGTGTCCTTATTCGTAGGGCCCAGGATCCATGCCTTCGTCAGTAGCCCCCGAGCGTATGCTCGACTGGGATTTATTTTCAGTCGGGTAGACGGTCAGACCTTTTCTTTGATCTCCTCCTAGAAGTTCAGCTCGACAGTTGTTGCCTATGGAGGGTGTGTTCCCTGTTTCTTGAATAAAAATACTCGAGTATCGAGCAGCATTAGTGCCAGTTTTTGCGGCTATATTAGCAGAAGGATGTGGCGCAGTGGCTTGGCTCTCCCGAGAGATCAGGGCCAATTAATTGCGACTAGGGCAAAAACACTCCTGGCCTACACAGATTCGAGACCTCCGACTCGAATCCGATGAGGTGATCGTTACGACTGGGCCGTTGTGGACTTATCGAGTCGAACTTAACCTAAGGGGGTACCCGGCGCGTCCGCTAGGATTTTTCTTCGTGTTGTTGACACGGAACTATGCCGGAGGACGCAGCTTTCGAGTGCGATTCCAGGCCCAAAAGAAAGATCTTTTTGGGTCTTACCTTCATATTCGAAGAATATGGCATCCGGATGTGCCTAGTCGGCTGTACAATCCAGGTTTTTGTGATGTGTAAATATCACGCATAAGGTGGGTTCTTTCTACCCGATTAGATTGGTATGAGTTCCGTACGAAAAGTTTCGTGTTGGAAATGTTAGTTCCGTATGAAAGAGTTTTCATGTTTTGGAAAATTGTGCCTGTACGAAAGAGTTTTCGTGTATAAGGCATGTTTCTCTTGTCCGAAGAGGCTTTGATTCATGAATTTTTTCATGGAAGATTGTGTTCTATCCGAAGGAATTAATATTCGTGCGAAGATGATTTCGCGTTTGAAATTCCATTCGCAAAAAATTTCCTTTCTGAATGACGAACACCATGACGTCAAGGCGTGCTCCTCTTCTCCCGATGGGACGTGACGAAGTGGCAGCAGAAATTGGCCCACCTTGTCAGCTTTTTGACCGGGAAACGAGACGTCGCTCCCGTTTTTTACGCGAAATGCGCAGTAAATGCGCACGATCTTTTGCTAAGATCGTGGCACGAAACAGCGTACGCCGCCGCTTCGTTTCATCCTTACGCGTGGCAGCCGTGATAGGTGCCACGTTGCGTATCGTACGGCTGAGATTGCTTTACCCCGTATATAAATAAGGGTGTTAGCGCCGCAGTGAAATTTTCCCCGCTCTCAATCTTCGTCTTCCACCTTGCGCTCGTCTTTGCCTTCCCTGCGCTCAAGCTCTTGCTGCGAACAATGGCCGGTGGAAAGAAACGCGGCGTTGGAACCTCCGCGTCTGGCGAGCCTTCTGCGCCACTCGCCTCTCGCGCCGGCGACTGGCGCACCCCCAACACCACTGCCAAGAGCATCAAGGAGATGCAACGGGAGGGTCTGCTGCCGGCGGAGGCGGAGAAGCGCGTCCGTCTGGGGAAGAGGGAAGAGGTACCAAACCCTCACTCGAACGAGCGCGTGGTCTTCGTGGACCACGTGACTCGAGGTCTCTCCTTCCCTCTTCACCCTTTCTTCATCGGGCTGCTGTGTGCATACGGCATACAGCTCCATGACCTTCCCCCGAACGCGGTGCAGCACATCTCGTGCTTCATCGCGCTTTGCGAATGCTATCTTGGCATTCGCCCGCACTGGGCGCTCTGGAAGGCGCTGTTCAAGATCCGGATCTTCCGCGAGAGATCGCGGGTAGAGTCCGAGCCCGGTGAGCCACTTCGCACGGGTGGCTTCGGGATCCAAGCGCGCCAGGAGAATGCCTACTTCCATATGCACTTCATCGACTCCGCCCAAGGCTGGCGGAAGAAGTGGTTCTACGTCGCCGACAACAACTCGAGTGGGCTTGTAGAATTCCACCCATTCGCAGTTCTGGCGAGGCGCAAATCTTGGAGCCACAAGATGTCAGCCGAAGAAGTCGAGACAGTTAAACCTCTACTCGAAAGGGTAGGGGCTCTTCGAGATCAAGCCTCGGGAGTAGTGCTCAATGGACTTCATCTGGCAAGCCTCTTCTTGAAGCGCAGGATTCAGCCTTTGCAGCAGAGGCCTTCCACTATGTGGGAGTACCAAGGCGTAGAAGATCCCAGCCGAGTGAGCCGTGAAGAGCTTTCGAATGTGGAATTCGAGAAAAAGATCGCGGCCATCACTCGACTGAAGGCCGGGGAGCAATTCCCTGATTGCTCAGTCGAGGCTTATTCTGCTTCAAACCCTCCTCCTGCTGCGGTTAGTCTTCTGTCTTTAACTTGCTTTTATTTTTAGAATTTTTGTAGTCGATAAGATCTTTATCGTCTTCTTATCCTTGTAGAGCCTAGCTGTAGCAAATTGCTACCCGCCCGTTGTTGGCGAAGATGCCTCGTGTCTTCAGTCAAGCCACCAGGACGGCGCGGTTGACACCAGCGTGGCCAACGCTTCCTCGAGTTCTGAGCATGACTCCTCAGATGATGTCGAAGACTCGAGTGGCGTCCCACGAAAGCGCCGTCGGGTGAACGAAGACGAAGTTACCTCCAAGGACAAGTCTTTGGAGGCGTCACCTGGCCCAACTCCAATTTCTGCGACTCCGCTTCAATCTCTTCCTCCTCAGGCTCCATTCACAAACGCCTGGAATGCGGATGACTTGGATGAAGACGACGAGGATGACGAGTAAGTTTTTTTTCCATATTTTAATTCGATTGAACTCTGTTTATCAGTGCTGACGTTTCTTTGTTCTTTACTGCAGTCTGCAGGCAATCAGCCCGCGTAGATTCGCCGCGACTGTTCCTCCCGAAAAGAGGAACAAAGCGAAGGACGCGGGTGAGACTCCTACTGCGGGTACTGTCCAGAACTCTCCCAGGGCAGCGCCTGATGCTGCGACTGCGGAGCGGGATGTCCCCAGCTTCGCTGCTAGAACCTCGATCTCGAAGGAGGCGACGGACAGCTCGGCGGATCCCCTCTCCCGCGCCTCCGGACAGGTAAACTTCTATCTCTTTGGCTTTTTCAAACAAATTTTATCGGGTGCACGACAGTGCTCCCGATGGGAGTAGCCCCCGAGGCTGTAGTCGATTGTAAATAATCGGGTACAGGCTCAAAACCTCTTTCTGTTCTTCTTCTATATTTTGTCTTCTTCGGGTGCACGGCAGTGCTCCCGACGGGAGTAGCCCCCGAGGCTGTAGTCGATTGTAAATAATCGGGTACAGGCTCAAACCTCTTTTCTTCTAACTCTTTATCTTCATGCTTTCGCAGTCGCTCGTCGATTCCCTTACGGCGATCGGTCGCCGCGTCGTTCTGGCCGAAACAGATTGCGAGTCGCTTCGATCAGAAGTTAACCGACTCAAATCTGAAGGCGACCTCCTTAGAGGTAAATTTCGTTATCTTCTTGGCTTTCGTGTATCATCCATTCTTGATTTCTGATTAATATCCCCTGTGCAGCTCGAGCCGAATTCGCAGAGTCTGAAAAGACCAAACTTTCAGAGCAGGTAACTGCCCGGGAAGCTGAACTGGCGACTACCCGGCAAGAGCTGGAAGCCTCCCGCAAGCAATCGGAGGAACTCCATACGAAGCTTGCGGAGTCGCGGAAGACCGTGAAGGACTTGCAGGAGGCCGGCAGTAAGGCTGACAACGACACTGTCGCGTTCCTTCGTCCTCTCGCCAAGCGCTTTGCGGGTAAGTATCTTGGGTTTTTGAACTTTTCATTCTGCTGATTTTTGCTAAGCATTATTTTCTCTGTCTGTAGATCTTCTGAATGTTCCTCTGGAGATTCCTGGGATTCAGCGGGTGGACGTGCTGACCGACACACTCGCGCAGCTCAGGAGGCATTCTGAGGGAATATTTTCCCTGATTGATAATGCTTCCAAAGCGTTGGCACGAGTGCATGGCCGTCTTGTCGCCAGCGGTACTCCTGCGCCTGCGCTGAGCGAGTTGTCGAAGGTCTTCTCGGAAGGCGATCTCCTGGAGGCCTTTGCGGTTGCTCAATCAGAAGCTGGCGCAAAGACTGCGATTCAATTCGCTCTGGCGAACGGAGTCGAAGGTCTGGAGGAGGCCTATTCGTCCATGCCGGTCGACCCTTCCACGGGCAAGAAGGTACGGCTATCTCGTTTTTCTGAGCAAGCCACTGTTCTTGCTCGGAAATTATCTGAGATGTTTGCTCGGAAGAAGGGAGGGTCGACCGCTGCTAGTGGCAGTACCAACGCGGCTTCGTAGACTTTTGTTTTCCTTTTGTTTCTGCTGCTTGGATGTAATGAATTTTGGGATATATTCCCGTACCTTTGCTGGTCTTTTAATCGAAGCGCTTTGCATTTAAAATTTATCCTTGTCGTCTATACTTTGCCTCCCGACGGGAGTAGCCCCCGAGCGATTAGTCAGATGTGCGACTGGAAACAACTCGAGTAGGGCTTCTCACTTCTTTCCTTGTACTTCTTCCAGGCAATTGCGTCTGCTGCTGAATCTTCAAGTGGACGTGGTAGTCCAGCAAATCCACTTGTAGCTGCTGTGGGCACTCTCGCTGGCCTCCGTGATAAGGTTCAGGAGGGTGAGCGTAGGCTGAAAGTGCTGCGCGGGGTAGCTGACGTGGCGATATCCAAGCAGAAATTGGCGGCTGAGCGCGAGCAATTTCTGATTGACGAACTGTCTTCGATTGCAAAGGAGTTACTATGTGAGTAGTGTAGCCCCCATGCTATTTTCCTCCTCTGTGTTTCTTAGCTTACTAAGTGCGTTTGCTTCTTAGTTGTGAAACCAGATGACAGGGAAGAAAAGCAGTGGGTAGAAAACCACATTCATCAAGAAGCTAACAGCACAAAGCCTCATGCGAGTAATTTCTGGTCCGATCGCAGTCGAGGGTTTGTGATGGCTATCTTGAAGTTTCGAGTCCGCCAGGCGAAAGTTCTCATGAGTTCTTTCCATGAGGTCCTGGTTGCGGTGAATGCTGCTTTTTATCCACTTGAGAGGGGCCCCGAAGACTGGAGCTATCTCCTCAGGTTATTCGGACGGGAAGGAGAGGTTCGCGCGTGCGTTCACAATCAGATGGCATGCGGCGCGGTTGTGGCTCTCTCGTTTGTCCGGATATGGCATCCTGAGATAGACTTGAACTCCGTAGCCCGGCTTCCGGATTATGCAATCGAAGATATTGCGCCGTACTATGATGCTGTTCGTCCTGCGGCCGAGAAGATTATCCGAATGACATCCGAAGAGGTAGATAGGATCTTAGCGGCTAGGAATGCTCAGCGTTTCGACTGACTTTATCGGATGTGAATATCCTGTAAGCTTGTCTGTAGTTTGTAAAAACTGTAGTAAGGTGTGCAACCTTGTACTTGATAATTATTTTCTGTGATGCTTAGTTTTAGGTGTAGCCCCCGTGTATTTTATGGGGTGTGAACCTGTAACCTTGGAAGCTGTCGAGTAAATATGATGAGATAATCATGTATTTATTGCTATGACTGAGAAGTCATGTGTTCGAGCTACAAAATTGGCTAGTATAGCCTTATTGTTGCAAAATAAATAAACCTAGGGGTAGAATTTGCGCAGTTGCGCGATATTCCATGGATTGGAATAGATGCCTCCAGTGTCTGGATTCTTCAGTCGATAAGCTCCTCCTGGGATTACTTCGTGTACGATGAAGGGTCCTTCCCAAGGTGGCTCGAGCTTGTGCCCTTCTTTTTGTTTCAACCGCAACACCAAATCGCCAACCACGAATGATCTGTGGCGTATGCGGCGACTGTGATAATTGCGCAGTGATTGTTGGTAGACTGCAGATCTTGCGAGTGCAATGTCCCAAATTTCGTCGAGCGCGTCCATATCTTCTGCAAGTGCTTTGTTGGATGTTTCTTCACTGTAGGCTACAACTCGTGGGGCGCTGAATCGAACCTCTTCGGGGAGGACGGCTTCTGCCCCATATACCATGAAAAATGGTGTGTATTGCGTTGATCGATTGGGGGTTGTGCGGAGGCTCCAAAGTACGGAGGGCAACTCCTCTGCCCAATGACCTGCAGCGGGATGCAGCCGATCGAGCAATCTCTTTTTGATCCCAGCTGAAACTAAGCCGTTGGATCTTTCAACTTGACCGTTTGTTTGCGGATGGGCGACCGAAGCAAACTTCAGATTAATTCCTTTCTCTGCGCAGAACTGTTGAGTTTCCTTTGCAGTGAAGTTCGTACCATTGTCTGTAATGATGTCATGTGGCACCCCGAATCTGCATATTATGGAATCGAGGAACTTAATTGCGCATTGGGCGCTACCCGAGGTCACTGGCATAGCCTCGATCCATTTGGTAAATTTGTCGACCGCGACCAGCAAATGTGTGTACCCTCCTGGAGTAGATTTGCGCAGTGGGCCAACCATGTCAAGCCCCCATTGGGCAAAGGGCCAGGCGATGGGTATCATGTGCAACTCTGTAGCGGGCGCGTGCGGCTTGGGTGAAAATCGCTGGCAAGCGCCACATCTGTCGACCAGGTTTTTTGCATCGTTGGCTGCCGTTAGCCAGTAGAACCCTGCTCGAAAGGCTTTGCCCAGTATTGCTCTCCAGCTAGCATGATGTCCGCAGTCACCCTGGTGTATATCCCGGAGTAGCTCTTTGCCGTCTTCGGGTGCGATGCACCGCTGAAGGATTCCCGAGATGCTTTGCTTGTACAATTCTCCGTTGATTACCCGAAAGGATTTGCTACGCCTGATTAACTGTCGAGCCTCGCGCGGATCGGCTGGGAGCTGTTTATTGAGCAGGTAGTCGAGATATTTCTGCGTCCAGACTGGCTCGACCAGAAAAACCTGTCGTGATATATTATGAATAAGCTCGATAAGCGCGACCTGCGGGCTGACCTCCGTTTCTGGCGCTGCCGGTGTTTCTGCAGCTTTCTTCAATTTGACCGATCGCTTGACCATCCGTTCGAAGTATATTCCTGGCGGTATGGGTGTATTCGTGGAACCCATGTTTGCCAGTCTATCCGCCTCTTCGTTGCTAGATCTTGCGATATGTTTCAACTCGCATCCTTTGAAGCTTCCTTCGAGTATATTGTACATGTCGCGGTACGCGATCATGTTTTCAGCAACGGCGTCGCATTCTTTCATTGTTTGTTGCACTATGAGGTTGGAATCGCCATAAATCATCAACCGGGTAGCTCCACAAGCAATCGCCATCTTCATTCCGTGCAACAGTGCTTCATATTCCGCGTCGTTGTTCGATGCTGGGTCGTCAGGTGGAAAGTCTAGTCGCAGGACATATTGCAGTTTGTCTCCACGAGGCGAGATAAGAACGATTCCAGCTCCTGCCCCTTCGTTTCTTTTGGACCCGTCAAAATACATGATCCAATTGCTTGTGTACTCGGGTGGTCCGGGTGTTTGTAGCTCTGTCCATTCGCTGATGAATTCCACGAGAACCTGAGATTTGACTGCATTGCGTCCTGCGTAGGTGATATCCCAGGCACCCAACTCGATGCTCCACTTCGCTATTCTTCCGGAT
The DNA here is from genome assembly GCA_028641055.1 of Alopecurus myosuroides. Lineage (NCBI taxonomy): Eukaryota > Viridiplantae > Streptophyta > Magnoliopsida > Poales > Poaceae > Alopecurus > Alopecurus myosuroides. The sequence goes on along the minus strand of CM054062.1, from coordinate 87,816,644 downwards.
GCCATAGGGTTGTTCATGATTGTCCCGAGTGACGCATCGTTAACCACTGTAATGGCGTGTTCCTGGAAGTAGTGTTTGAGTTTTCGGGCTGTGAGGACAACTCCATACGCAAGCTTCTGGTAATGAGGATATCGCTGCTTGCACGGCGAGAGCACTTCGCTGATGTAATATATTGGGCGCTGGACTCCGTATGCCTTGCCATCTTCAGGTCGTTCGACTACGATTGCAGTGCTGATGACCTGGTTTGTAGCGGCTAAATAGAGAAAAAGTGGCTCCCTTTCTTGTGGTGTTGCGAGGATGCGCCTGCTTTGCAACGACCGCTTCAAGTCTGCGAATGCTTGCTTAGCTTCGGGGGTCCACTCGAATTTGTCCGTCTTCTTCAGTAGTTTGTAGAATGGCAACGCTTGCTCTCCCAATCGCGCGATGAACCTGCTTAGGGCGGCCAATCGCCCTGCGAGCTGCTGGACTCCGCGTAGATTGGTGGGCTCCTTCATGGTGAGGATGGCTTGTATTTTCTCCGGATTGGCTTCAATGCCTCTGGCGGATACCAGGTATCCTAGGAGTTTTCCTGCGGGGACGCCGAAAACGCATTTTGTTGGATTGAGCTTGATCCGATATGCATTTAGGGCGTCGAATGTTTCTTTAATATCTTCGAGGAGTGTGTCCTCTACTCGAGTTTTGATGACGATGTCGTCGACATATACTTGTACGTTCTTGCCGATGAGATTGGCAAGGCATCTCTGCATGCAACGCTGATATGTTGCGCCTGCGTTCTTCAGCCCGAAGGGCATTGTCGTATAGCAGTATACACCGTGTGGTGTGATGAATGCCGTCTTCTCTTCGTCTTCCTTTTTCATTCGGATCTGGTTGTATCCCGAGTAGGCGTCCAGGAAAGAGAGACGTTGGCAACCTGCTGTGGAGTCCACGATCTGGTCGATTCGTGGCAGAGGAAAGTTGTCCTTGGGGCAGTGTTTGTTCAGTGATGTGTAATCGATGCAGACCCGAAGGATATCCGTGTTCTTCTTGGGGACCAGCACCGGATTTGCTAACCAGGTGGATATTTTGATCTCCCTAATGAAATTTGCGGCTAGCAGCCTATTTACTTCTTCTCCTAGCGCCTTTTGCTTGGGTTCTGAAAATCGTCGAGTCGTCTGTTTGATGGGCTTCGCATTAGGAAAGACTTCGAGTGAGTGCTCGGCAAACTCCCTGGGTATACCTGGCATATCTGAGGGTTGCCAGGCGAAAATTTCCCAGTACTCACGGAGGAGTTTGACGAGCGCGCTTTCCTATGCTGGTGAGAGGGTTGTGGAAACCATCGCGGTTTTGGCGGAATCCGTCGGGTGCACTTGATGCTTGCGAGTGTCGCTGTTGGCGCTGAATTCCAGCTCAGGCGCGTTTTTCTTTGTGAGTGGCATGACGCAGTGATCCGTGGTTTTTGCCAGCTCTTGTAGTTCTTCTTGCATCCCGAAAGATTTCGCGATCTCATTAAATTCTATGTCGCACTTGTCTGATTTCTGGAAGTCTCCGTCAATGGTGATCACACCGTATTCGCCGGGTAACTTGAGCTTCAAGTATGCGTAATGTGGTACGGCCATGAATCTGGCGAACGCTGTTCGACCAAGAATGGCGTGGTACTGCGAGGGCCAGTCGACGACTTCAAAGTCCAGAAATTCCCTTCTGTAGTTGCGTGGGGAGCCCAGCACAACTTCGAGGTTGATTGTTCCGAGTGGACGTACTGCCTTGCCCGGAACTATCCCGTGGAAGGATGTTTCTGATTCCGTTAGGCCGTCCAGGTTTTTGTTCATTCGACGGAGTGTATCCGCGTAGATGATGTTGATGCCGCTGCCGCCGTCCATGAATACGCGGGCCAGGTCATAATTGCCAATTTGAGCTTGAATGACAAGGGCGGCGTGTCCTGGTCGATAGACTCGTGGCGGGTGGTCTTCCTTCGAGAACGTGATTGGCTGTTCGGCCATCTTCAGGTACTCGGGCTTCGTTGGTGGCGTCTGCACTGCCATGCATATTTGTCTCGAGTTAGTTTTTTGAGCTCTGCGAGAGGGGCATACCTTCTGTATCATCCCGAGGAGTTGTCCGTGCGGAGTCGGGTATGTATTTGCTCCCGTGTTTTGCTGTTGCGGTGCTGGCAATGCGGCAAGTGCCATGTTTGGGTTGGCTGGTAGGGGTGGTGGTGGCGGTAGCTGGAATTGTTGTCCGCCTCCTGGTAGCGGTGGATAGTTTTGGGTGGAAGCGAATCTTTTCTTGGCTAGCGCGTCCGAGATTCCGATGAACTTTCGGCAATCCTTGAGAAGGTGTGTTGCCTTAGTCTTGCCCGTGCGCTTGTCTGTGAACAGATGTAGCGAGCAGTATCCATCGAGGTCTTCCTCGGGTGATTTTTCTTCTTCCTTTGGCCTCCATTCGCGACTTCCACGACGACCGGAGTCGCGACTTCGCGTGAACTCTGCCGCCACTAGTTCTTCTCTATCGTCGTGGTCGTAGTATTTTCTTCTTTTTCTTCGCCCATGACGGTCTTCGTCATGTGTGGGCGATGATGTTCTTTCGTTGCGTACCGCGTCTTCTCCGTTGGCCCATTTTTCGGCTATAACCATGAGCTCCCCTATGGTTTTGGGCGCAGCTCTGCCGAGTTCTTCTCGAAACGCGGTTCTTCTTGCTCCTTTGGCGAAGGCCTCAATCGCCACTTCTTCAGAGATTGTCCCTGCGGTGTTCCTGAGTGTATTCCACCGTTGGATGTATTCTCGGGTGGATTCGCCACTTTTCTGTTTGCAGGCCCGTAGTTCTTCGATTGTAGCTGGCCTTTTATAGGTCGACTGGAAGTTTTTGCAGAAATCGCGATGCAGGTCGTCCCATGATGCATAGCAAGATCGTGGTCTTCTTTCCAGCCAGCTGCGGGCCGCTCCGGCCAGGTGCAAATTGAGGTATTGCATGGCCGTGTTCTTGTTACCACGTTGGCATTTTACTGCCGTGAGGTAGTCGCTTAACCACTGGGAGGGCTCAAGTGAGCCATCGTATTTTGTCACCTCCGAGCTGAGCTTGAATCTCTTGGGTAGAGGCGCTTCGCGAATACTGCGAGCAAAGCAAAGTGCTCCGCAGGTTTCGTCGTCCGAAGACCCGGATGATGAGCGTTCGCGATATCGTGAAGCCCTCGCTTTATCCACTTTCTTCTGGGCGAGATCGGATCGCGCGTCGTACCCGGACCGGTCGCGGTCGCTATCTTTTCTTGGTTCTTTGCTTCTTTTTCTCGAGCGGCTGCTGTGATGCCGCGAATCTTTGTCTCTCGGGCTGTCTTCGCTGCTGCTTCGGCTGTCGCCGCGGCGCCGGGCTTCTTTTCCTCGGCCACGACGTGGCGATTTATCCTTTCTTGGAGAGGAGCTCCTATGCCTGCGGGACGCGTCTTTGTCTTTGTCCTTCTCTTGTCGCGCCTTCTCCAGTTGTTCCTTGCGATCGTGGGAGGCGAGCCTCGCGGCAGCCAGCCCTAGACCTTTGCGGATGTGCTTGTATTGTTCCACCCGAGGATCGCTGTCCGTTGGTTGGTTCATCTGCATGTAGGTGGCCGCGGCTAGAATTGCGGCGGCTGGAGTTTGCGGGTAGACGTTCCCGTCGTCGTCAACCCTCATGAAAGAAGATGTGGTGGACCTGTGGGTCCCAGCCATGGATTCGTGGTCCCTTGTTGATGCTGCGGGTCCTTTTCCCACGGGTCGGGTACCGACCGAAGGGGCAAGGGACAGCTCGGCTCGACGTAGGCTTGACTCATCCGCCGCTCTCCTGCGACGGGCTAGATCTGCTCGGGCGTCCTTGATGTTTGAGGCCGCTCTCACTAGGTGATAGTGGTAGGCGGTTAGGTCTTCCTGCGTAGCACCTGCTGCGGGTGGCTGACTCTTTCGCATGGATTCCTTTGCTCTTTTCCAGGCTTCCCGCGAGACGCCGATTAGATCGCGCTCGGTTGCGCTATATTCAGTTTCCGAGGGCTGTTCCGATCCTGCCATGCAGACTTGGGCCAGTTGTGGCCCGTGCGTCCTAGGCGTAGATCGGGAGGTTCTTCGCACCCGAGAGGGTTCCTCTGTCGAAAGTGCGTGGTAGTCGATCGTGTTGAAGCGGATGGACTCGCCGCTTTTCTCCATAAGGAAGCGCGAGTTGACGGCTCCAGATTCGGGTTCAGATTCATCCGAGAAGTGGAGGATCCCGTCTCGGTTTGCCATGAAGTTAAAGCTTCCGAACGTCAAGGTGACGCTCTTCTCCAGATCCTCGAATACCGGGCGTGATTCCGGCGAGTGAGGCGTGACTATGACGGATCCGATCCGTACAGGATTGTTCGGAGCCGTAGTCGATGGTTTCCAACGGGAGTTGGATGTCGATGAAGCCGAAGATGCCGGTGATCCAGCGCCCGCGTTCCCCACGGTCGGCGCCAATTGTCGAAGCTCTGGCTCCGCAAATCCCTCAGGTGACCCTATCGGGTTTCGACTAGGAGATGTCATAGGCGCTGGTGGAATCGTCGGCTTGACAGGGAGGCGATATTTACCCAGGTTCGGGGCCCTCGAAGAGGTAAAACCCTTACTCCTGCCTTCTGCTGATCTGTATTGGACGATTAGATCGATTACAGGTGCTCGAATCGAGAGTAGATCTCGAGTTTCAAGGCTTTTGTGGTCGTGCGGTAATACTTGGTCCTCTCCTTTGGGGCTCTCCTGGCTTTATATAGATAGCCAGGTCTCGAGTCCAACCCGGAGAGGATACAAACCCTAGCTCGAGTCGGTTACAATTCCTAACTTAGCCCGCAAGTTGATGCGGGTGGGCTTTTCATGGGCCTTCTAGAGTACTCCAAGGGTGCTTCCTGTCGGGCCTTGGTTAGAAGGTGTGAGAGGGGGTGTCCTTATTCGTAGGGCCCAGGATCCATGCCTTCGTCAGTGATCATATGAGATTTCCACACATCAATGAACCATTTGATCCACTTACTATTAAGTCATCATTCCATAAGCATTCCACACTTCTACTCAAATTCAACAAATCCACAACTAAGGTATATATGGATACAACTAAAGAATAACAACAAGCTATAACCTCTATTAGAGGAAGTGAATTCGAAGCTAAGTAAAACCAATCATGTATGAGACAAGTATCTATCTTATGGGAAGCAAAACAAGAAATGTATGGAAGGATAATAAAAGCATGAATTAACGCTTAATCTAGATCTTGTTATTTTGGCTATACCATTGTATCTTGTTTCCCAATCTCCTCCAAGTTATTTTGCAAGAGAAGAAACCACAAGACAGGAGGAACTACCACATGAAGATCTTCAAGAAGATTATTTAGAGTGTTCTAGAAGAGTTATTCCAATCTATCATAAGAGTACTTGGAAACTCTTATATATTGATCTGATCTTATTAACACTCTTGAAACAGTGTGATACTCCAATGTTAGTGTTATATAGAAGTAGTTTGGTAACAAGTTTCTAGGCCTTGTTAACAGATCACTTTTGTATACTCAAACACTTGAGTGTCTTACACAAATAAACATAAGATCATAAAACCTAGTACATCTCGTCCAATTGTATATGAGTAGTAATTTGAAGGCAAGTCTGGCCCACTTGTTAACAAATTCTTCTTATATACATATGGTAACTTGATGTCATAAAACAAACATACATACTTTTATAATCATCTAAGTAAAATCCTTGCTTGGATTAACTGGATGTTTTCACCACAATGGTGAGACAGTTGAGGTTGGAAACCAAGAGAGGAACCTACCTGCAATGGACAAAGGTGATAACAGAAGACTAGTGGCAACTAGAGAGAAGACCATCAAGCAACAGAAGACCACAAGAAGCAACACTTCCTCAGTAAGGGATCATAAGAAATTATCCAGTTAATCATTAGGATATAATAGAGAACCTGTCGTGGGATAATCACGGCAGACGTTACCGGGGGTAACTTATCTTGGGGCAATTCGACTCTGGTGTTTGGGAGAGGGTTTAGCTCAAGGGAAACCATGGTGATATGCGATCTGGTAGCCGGCAATCGAGTCGCCGAGTCTCCGATCTGAATATATTATCTCAACTCTCGTGTTACAAAGGGTACTCGAATATCTCGTGATCGTGTGATTGTCTCTAATCTAACCCCAGGGGCCGGCTTATATAATATCCGGACCCCCTGGCTTACTATCCAAGGCATACTCGGAGTCCTACCTGGACACTGCTTACAAACCCTAAATTTCCTAATCGGAACCCACAATCCGGGTTACAAGGCCTACACTCTTGGGCCTTCTAGAAACTCCTTTTCCCTAAGCCGGGTCTTGCGCAGCGCCCTTTGGGCCGAGTTACACCTTGGCGTTGGCCTACCGGGTTATCATCCCTCCATCAGTAGTCCCCAGAATAGCTTGGGCTTCACGGGACCCTCCTTGAAGCGCATGCTATTCCCTGCAAAACTAACAAACATACAAGTTCATAGAGGCCGGGTTAGGTTGCTTTGATAAACAACTAGGCCTAACTCCACTGGTGGTCCATATAATAACCCGGCTTTCTCTGAATCCGTCTTTACTTTTCCGGGTCAACACTCCTGAAGAAAATGCAAAAGACCCGGCTCACTTTGTTCACCAATTAGTTCGGATATCGCGGGAGTGATTTGCTTCCTATCCTTTCCGGATATCGCGCACGGGTACTTCAATGCCTATCCCAAAAAATCCGGACGGGTATTCCTCTCCAAAAATTTCGGCTCCCGCTCACTAACCTAGGTCTCCCCACCCGCTCTTATAAATAGGCATCTTAGGGGGTGACCTAGATCCATTCCCTCATTTCTTCATCCTCTCGCCGTGCGCTCGCGCTCAAGCTCAACCTCGACGCCGCGCCACCACGGAGCCCGCGAGGGAGCAGCCGGAAGCGAGCCGCCGTGTCCTGCGCTCCGCTTCCGCCCGCACCACGCCGCCGCCAACCGCCGCTACCGCGCCGTCGAGCTGCACACCGGAGGACCCAGAGGGCCACCGCAACTGCGCCGTTTGCCGCCGCCACGCCCTCCTCCGGACCTCGCCGGTAAACTTTCCTCCGCCATGAATTTCATTTCCAAGCATTTTGCTCGAACCAGATTGGATCTAGGCCCACCCGTAGGTTATCTCCTTACTCCGTACCGATTTAGATTGCTCAACTCCATTCTTGCTCGTCCAATTGCTCAATGATAGATCCAATAATACTCTCCTGTCGCTCGTAACCATTAATTTCTCCGCAAATTTCTCTGCAAATTTCCCAATCTAGGTGTAATCTGTTAAGATTTTCCGTAGTTGTTCTTCGTTACCCGGATAATCTACTATTTCCGGATCTTTCAGTTACCTTCTAGTTAACCATACAACCAACCCTCTTTCATAATTGCTCACTGATACTAGGGTTACCTGTAATTTCCGTAACTGCTCGTTGATACTCGGATAACCTGTAGTTTCCGTAATTGCTCGTTGATACTCGGATAACCTGTAGTTTCCGTAACTGCTCGTTGATACTCGGATAACCTGTAGTTTCCGGGTCTTAGTTACTCATGTTCTGTACTCTTTTATCCCCTGTTTTGCAGGCCTCACACATGGCTCCCAAGAACAAGGGAAAACAGCCGGCCAAAGCTAGGCCGACTCAAGCTATTTCCGCCAACTGGGCCAAGTCCACCGTGACCCAGGCCAAGCTGGAGGAGCTTGCCGAGTCAGGCGTCCTTCCTCCTCAAAAGGAGATCCACTGGCGTGTTCCGGGTGATGAAACCCGGCCATCCCCCGGTCCAAATGAGGTAATATGTTTTGTAGAGCACGTGATCCGGGGATTCCGTTCTCCGGGTCACTCTTTTTTCCGCGAAGTCCTCAGCCACTACGGCCTCCGAGTCTTCAACATAGGATTCACAAAGGACTATGTTGAAGACTCGGAGGCCGTAGTGGCTGAGGTCACTCTATGTTGAAGACTCGGTCACTCTATGTTGAATATAACTCACTTCATAGTCCTTTGTGAATCCTACCTTTGCATCCCACCAAACCTTGCTCTCTTTCTGGAACTGTTCCAATGCAAACCGTGCCGCGAAAGCGGTGACGGGGCCCTTTTGGCCTGCGGCGGGGTGTCCATTCAACGCCGAAAGAATTCACCTATGCCGACTCTTAGTTTAAACTCCCACGTCAAACATTGGCAAAAATCCTTCTTTTATTGCCGGGACACCTCCCCACCCGGTGAAAAGAGATTGCCGGGTTTCTCGGAGGGCCTCCTTGATCTCTCGGACACCTTCAATGCCTTCGCCTCAGAGTCGGACAGGGAGTCCATCCAGCCCTTCCTAGCCAAGATAGCCGCCCTTTCCGCCCATGGTCTCCTTGGGCTCAATCTAGTTAAGACTTGGGTAGATTTCCGGATTCAGCCCAACGCCATCCGGCCTAAGCTGATGTACGGGTATTCCGGGCACGTGACGGATTCCCTCCGTTATTCTTCAAAGAATTATCCGGCTGGTGATACGAACAAGAACATCAAAAGTTTCCTGACCGAGAAGATGGAAGTGATCCGGAACATAGCCGGGTTAGAGCCATACACTTGGGACAACCCGGCTCCCACGGTAAGATTCGGCACTTATTCTTTTACTCTTGTACTTTTACCTGATACAATTACTAACTCTCACTTTTATGCCTTTATCTCAGGCTGATAGCGCTTTTTGGGACATCGAGACTCCCCCCACCTCCGAAAATCCAGAGGAGGACGAGGAGGCAGCTGACTCGGAGGAAGGTACTTTCCGGGTTTCAACCACCCCAATTTCTGTTAACTTGTTTCTCCACACTCTCCTTTTTCCGACTGTATGCTATGTTTCTCAGGAATGGAGGCCAGAGAGGACAAGGAAGAGAAAGAAGATCCGGAAGATGGGGAGGAAACCCAAAGTGACGAGAGCAAAGCAGAACCGGTCATCGAGGTCGGAGCCAAGAGGAAACCCAGAGGGGTTGTTTTTAAGGTTCCATATCGCTCCCTCGCTTCCAAACCATACACTTTTGCTAATATGTGCGAGCTAAACCGAAAGTTATCCGACTGGCCACACTTGAAGGAGCCCCCCATGGTCAAGCGCAGGGTGACCCGGAACTCTCCGGGTGAAACCACACTCAACCCGGGTATTCCATCATCTCCAGCCCGGAGCGCCGGTACTTCTCAATCTCAACCTTCCAATTTACCTCAAAGATTTCCTTCTCCCAATCACCCCTTAGCGGGACAACTCCGAGTCTCACTTTCTCAATCTTTATCAGCCTCGTCCGGGTCTAGCAGCGAGTTCCCCTCAGATTTCATGGTGAACTCCGGGTAAGATTCCTCTCCTGCTATTCTAGCACTTTTCCATAGTTTTCTCCAGTTATATACTAAATGTTTACTTGTACTTTTCTCAGAGCTAAGGTCACAACCAGTGACCCAGATAATATGGAGACTGATGACCCGACCAAAGAAGATCCGGTTGACGACGTGAAGGCCGCGGCTGGCGGCGACGAAGAGCAACAAGTGCCACCGAAGGACCCGTCTGATCAAGAGGCCGAGTATCCGATGGCCTCGCATGCACGCGAGGATGAAGAGGTCATAATCCTAGGCACAGGGGGAGGTGAGCTGAACTCCGACACTCAAGCGACTCGGATGCCTTCCCCCATGAAGGAAAAAACTCCGTCTCCAGATGACCAGGATCCCGGGTCTTCCAATCTAGGTCTGGGAAACCACTCCTATGACCAGATGATGAGCACCCTCCTCGCCATGAAGGCCACAGAGAAAGATATACTAGAACACATGGCTGCTGAACACCAGGTAGACTGATATACTAGTCCCCAAGTTCCGAGTTTAACTTGTCAAAGTTTTACTCGGTACTTCCTTTGATATTCGGCTTATTGTTATATCCGGCTAACCTTTACCTTTCCTGCCTTTATAGGCACAGATGGCCCGGTCCGAGGAAATTTTGGCCAAGACCAATCAACTCCTGGAAATCGAGGTAAAGCTGCGAGAGGCACTTGAGGCTGAGGTGGAAACGCTTAAGAATGATGCCACGAAGTACAAGAAGAAATACACCACCGCTCAAGCTGCGCTGAAGAAACTATCAGCTCACGTTGCCGACACTTATCGTGTCCTACTTGGTAAGATTTTATTACTTGCTGTTTTGTAACTCAGTTTCTTCTTGATCCATGATACCCGGGATTTTTGCTTTAACCTTTGCTGTTTATACTGTAGGCCCTGGTCTTGCGCCCCCAGAAGAAGATGATGTCCAGAAGGCGAAGAACTTGAAGACTGTGCTCTGGAGGTTCTGTGCCGGCACTAAATGGATCCTAGACGCCGTGCAGTGGCCGGCTGATGGGTATCCGGGTATGGACACCTTGATCCATGCGTGCTCCACTGTCCCCTCATGGATTGAGCTCTGGAAACGCTCGGCATGCCGGGTTGGGATGACCCGGGGGCTCATGCTGACTAAGGCTTACTTTCCTAAGCTTGAGCCGGCAAAGCTGGTGGCCGGGTTTCCAGAATTCAAGGTCGATGGCTCCAAATTCTCCGCCAAGGACTTCAAGGCTATACAGCATCTGGTGCGCCACTCGGCATCTACAATTGCTGATACTCTGGACCTAGAAGATTTGCAACTCCGTATGATGCCGAAGATAAACCGGTGAAGGAAGATATGCCCTTGCCCTTTGATATCCTGGAGAAGTGGAACGCAGACTTGGCCAAGAGGAAGGAGGAGGCTGCAAAGAGGAAAGCCGAGCTTGAGTCTGCGCCTACCACCTCTACTCCGGCTGTCCGCCCGCCTGTTCGTCCTGACACTGCCCATCCGGGTGACGATGCTGGGAAGGCCCCTAAGGAGCGAAACCAGGACCAAGACCCGGAAGACAAGGGCAAGGCTGTAGACCCGACCCGGGAGGCCGAGTAAAATTTTATCCGCTACCGTCTCAAACACTTCATTTGGCCGATGGGCTTTTAAAACAATTATTCTTTTGATAGTGCGCCTGTGCATTTTTTGATACTACTATCGTGGCTTGTAATACATTTAAAACCTTAATAGTTTTCATGGCCCTTCTGGCCTTTGCGTAAATTTGATATTTCCCTATCTTTTGAATTTTGTCATTCCTGATTTTCCGACTTTCTGCTATGGTTCCTTTTGTGAGACTCGGTTTCCGGATCTCGTGGGTTTTAACAAGTGGACTTTGTCTAAGTCCCCAAGTCCCCAAGACTCGGATTTTTGGGTTTTTGAGCTGAATAGCTAGATAATTTGTTTCTTTTTTCAAATTCTCAAGTCCCCAAGGCCCGAATTTCCGAGTCTGGGGTTTTGGATTTTTCGAAAAGAACAAATTATTTCTGCTAAGGCCCAAAACCTAGAGCCATTCACATAGGTTTTGAAGCCATGCTTAATGTACTTTGAGTTTCCGGCTATTAACCTTGCACTCTGCATAGCTTGTGGTTTAGATGACCCTTTTGACCTTCTTCTACTATAAGCCGGCTTTCGCGTGGATAATCAATGTTGCTACAGCTGTACGAAGACAGGGTCAGGCAAATCCCATTGGGCATCATGACTGATTGTAATCATACGCTAGCAAAGCATGCCACATTAGTGCGAGTCACATCAAGCTTAAGTAAGAAAAGTCAAGAAAGTTTGGCTCCTTTGTCCGGTTATAAGTTTGCAGCCGTACTTATTACAAGTAATCGGCCCTTATAACTCAATAGCATCGTGGCCGGGTCTTTGAGTTTGCAACTGTTCTATTCAAGCAATCAGCCCCCAAGACCTAGATATATGCATTTTACTAGAGAAACTAATATACTAAGAACAATAAATAATACTTACCTGGAAGAAAAAATAAAAACATAACGGAAATATAAAAGACTTGATAAAAAATACACAAAAAAGGACAATATATTGTTTAACCATCTCTTTTATTGATATGAGAAAAGTTAGGTCATCAAGCCGCCTCATTGAAAACCTTCCAGTCCCCTTAGGTACCCTGGATAGGAAAAGAGTGCGTCTGAAACCTGCTGCCTGTTACATCGTGTAATTCCACTTGTGAATCTAGCCTATACTAGGTATAGTAGGGACGCAGCTGAGCCACGTTCCATGGTCTTTCTCTTTCTTGCATAGATGAAGTGGTATGAGCGGTGTCATTAACCGTAGCCGACTCCTCCCTTGCATCTATCAAGTAATATGATCCATTGTGCATATTCTGGCTTATGATGAACGGTCCCTCCCATGGTGGGGATAACTTGTGTTTTCCTTCCTTTGACTGTACCAGGCCCAGAACCAGGTCTCCTTCCTGGAAGACCCGGGTTTTCACACGCCGACTATGGTATCTCCTCAGATCCTGCTGGTATATGGCTGATCTCTCCAAAGCTTGTTCCCTGTGTTCTTCTAGCATATCCACGGCGTCCTGCCGGGTCTTCTCGTTCTCCACCTCGACGTAAGCCGACACTCAAGGCGAGTCATGGATAATATCACTCGGTAATACCGCCTCTGCACCATAAACCATAAAAAACGGTGTCATCTGAGTAGATCTGTTAGGTGTGGTGTTAATTCCCCAAACCACTGAAGGTAACTCCTCAACCCATGCTCCAGCAGCTCTGATGCATGGGACTCGTAGCCGTGGCTTTAATCCACGAAGTAACTCCCGATTCGCCCTTTCCACTTGTCCATTAGCTTGTGGATGGGCTACCGAGGCTATGTCAAGCCGGATTCCATTGTTCCCACAGAATTTCTCCATCTCACCTAAGGACATGTTAGTTCCATTGTCCGTAATTATGCTGTGAGGGTACCCAAACCGATAGATAATCCTTTTCAGGAACTTGACTGCCGTGATTGCTTCACAATTGGTGACTGACATAACTTTAACCCACTTGGTAAATTTATCAATAGCCACCAAGAGATGTGTCTTTTTGCAAGGTGACATGTGAAAGGGGCCAACCATGTCCATACCCCAAACGGCAAACGGCCAGGTTAAAGGAATTGTTTGCAACTCCATAGCCGACACATGGATTTGGCGGGCATACCTTTGACATCCATCGCACCTTGCCACCAAGCATTCCACGTCTGCTAGGGCTGTGAGCCAGAAGAAACCGTGCCTATATGCTTTGGCCACAAGGGACCTTGTGGATGCGTGATGCCCACAGTCGCCTTCGTGGATCTCTTTCAGGATTTGCCGGCCTTCTTCTGGTGCCACACAGCGCAAAAATACTCCTACAGCACTCCTTTTATATAACTCCCCATTGATGATGGAATAACCTTTTGCTCGCCTCAGAATTTGCCTTGCTAGTACCTCTTGTTGTGGTAACTCGCCGCGTGATAGGTAAGCCAAAAACGGCTCTGTCCACTCGGGAACAGTGCGTATTGTGGCCACGAGCTCCAAATCCGGGTCTTTGTTAGCCACCTCTTCCTCAGACTCGGTTTTTACTGACGGCCGCCATAGCTCGTCCAGGAAAACATTGGGTGGAACCGGCTCTCTGCGCAAGCCGAGTCTTGCGAGTGCATCTGCTGCCTCGTTCTTTCGCCTGTCAATGTGCTCCACCTCATACCCGGAAAAACACCCGGCAACCCTGTCTACCTCTCTGCGATATGCTGCCATAGTTGCATCCTTCCTATCCCAGGTTCCTAATACCTGCTGTACCACAAGATCCGAATCTCCATAGCATCGTATCCGCCTGATGTTCATCTCCTTGGCTATTCTCAATCCGTGTAATAATGCTTCATACTCGGCCACGTTGTTGGAGCAATCAAAGTGAATTTGCAACACGTCTCTCAGCTTATCTCCTTTAGGTGATGCAAGTACCACTCCAGCTCCTGATCCCTCGTACTGCTTGGAGCCATCAAAGTGCATTATCCAAGACTCGGAACTTGGTGTCATTGTGGGCATGCCTGTGTGAGTCCAATCGTTAATGAAATCAACTAGAGCTTGAGATTTGATTGCTGACCTGGGCTCGTAGTTGATGTTATAATCTCCCATCTCGATCGCCCACTTGGCTATTCTACCTGTTGCATTCGAGTTTCTGATGATGTCCGACATTGGTATGGAGCTAACCACTGTTATGGGGTGTTCCTGAAAATATGGCTTCAATTTCCGGCTGGCCATGAAGACCCCGAAAACCAGCTTCTGCCAATGTGGGTAGCGCTGCTTTGCCTCCGATAGTACCTCGCTGACGTAATAAACCGGCCTCTGAACCGGGTGATCTTTCCCATCCTCCTTGCGCTCAACAACAACCACTGCGCTAACCGCCCGGGGCCCGGCTGCAACGTATAATAACATGGGCTCTTTAGGACCCGGGGCTGCTAGGACTGGTGCTTCAGATAGCTGCTTCTTTAGTGCCTCGAACGCCTCGTCCGCCTCCTGGTCCCAAACGAATTTATCGGATTTCCTCAAGAGCCGGTACAAGGGTATTGCTTTCTCTCCGAGTCTGGATATAAATCGGCTCAGCGCTGCTACACACCCTGTAAGCTTCTGGACGTGCTTCAAGTTTTCCGGCTTTTTCAGACTCTGGATAGCTTTGATTTTATCCGGATTTGCCTCAATCCCTCTCTCTGAAACGATAAAGCCGAGTAACTTCCCTGCTGGAACTCCAAACACACACTTTGTCGGGTTAAGTTTCATCTGGTATCTTCTCAGGTTCTTGAATGTTTCCTTTAGATCGTCAATAAATGTCTCCGCTTTTCTGGTCTTGATCACCACATCATCCACATAAGCATGAACGTTGCGTCCGATTTGGTCCTCAAAGCACTTCTGAATACACCGTTGATAGGTTGCGCCAGCGTTCTTCAATCCAAAAGTCATGGTCTTGTAACAAAAGGCCCCAAAAGGGGTTATGAACGACGTTTTCTCCCAGTCCTCCTTCTTGAGCTTGATCTGATGATACCCGGAATATGCATCCAGGAAACATAATAAGTCACTTCCAGCCACTGCATCTATGATCTGGTCAATCCTTGGAAGGGCAAACGGGTCCTTTGGGCAATTCTTGTTGAGACTCGTGTAATCTATGCACATCCTCCATTCATTACTCTTTTTCATCACGAGAACCGGATTTGCCAACCAGTCCGGGTGAAATACTTCCATGATAAAGCCGGCTGTCAATAGCCGAGCAATTTCCTCCCCTATAGCTCTTCTTCTTTCCTCATTCATTTTTCTCAGGCCCTACTTCACAGGCCTGGACTTGGGATCAACGTGCAAGCTATGTTCCGCTAACTCTGTAGGAATACCCGGCATATCGCTTGGTGTCCAAGCAAAAACGTCTTGATTTGAACGAATGAACTCCACGGGTGCTTTTTCCTGCTCATTGTCCAGGTTAGATCCTATAGCAAATTGCTTGGAGGGATCACCTTCGACAAAGGCCACCATCTTGGTATCCTGTGCTGCCTTGAATTTCGCTCGCTCATCCTCCGTATTTGGCCTTTTAATGTTGTTCTGTCATCCGGGTCTACTTGAGACCGATAGTACTTGAGCTCCTGCTTTCTACAGGCTTGTTCTGCCATTGCCGCGTCTCCTTCGTCACACTCAGCCGTTATATCCCGGCTCTCATGTATGGTGATGATCTGCTTAGGACCCGGGATTTTTAGCTATAGGTACACGTAACACGGCCTGGCCATGAACTTGGCGTAAGCCGGCCTTCCAAATAGCGCGTGATAAGGGCTGCGCAACTTTACCACTTCGAACGTGAGCCACTCCACCCGGAAATTGTCCTTTTATTCTCCAAAAGCAACCTCCAAGGTAATCTTTCCTTCAGGGCATGCCGAGTGACCCGGGACAATCCCGTGAAAAACTGTTGAACTTTTCTGTAGCTGGGACTCCTTGAGACCCATACGTAAGAAAGTTTCCCAATATAGGATGTTGATGCTGCTTCCGCCGTCCATTAAGACCTTTTTTAGCTCATAACCATTAACCCGTGGCGCAACCACCAATGCTAGGACTCCCGGGTGTTCTATCCTTTCCGGGTGATCTCTTTTGCTCCATGTTACATCTTGCTCCGACCACCTCAGGTATCTCGGGACAGCCGAGGAGACCGAGTTTACTGCCTTTTTTTAGTATCTTTCTATCCTTGTTAGAAGTTCCTGTAGTGTGAACGTGGTACTAGCCCAACTGCTTGGGGTTGGCTTGGAAACCTCCAGCTCCTCCCTGATTGTTACCCGGATTACCGCCTCTCGGGTTTCCTACTGGGGGTGGGCCATTGCCCGGGTTACCACCTGGACCCGGCCCTGCTCCCCGACCTGCACCTCGCATTGCTTTCTGTATTTCCTCGTTCTTCCATCTCTGTAGATCCACACACTGCTCCAATGAGTGGTTAGCCGACCTTCCGTTCCTGCTGTGCTTTGGGCACGCCATTCTGAAAATAGCCCAGTTATTACCCGGCCTTGGTGGCCCTTGATAGTTTCCTCCATTATGGTTTCGTCCGTTGAAATTTCCTTCTGCTCTGGGTCTCGAAGACCCGGCTTCCGTGTTGCCGACAAACTCGGAACTCCCCTCAAACGGGCGTTTATTCTGGTTGTTTCCGTTATTTCCTCCATGGTTACCCGGCGCAGATCCATTGCCGGTTCTTCCATTATTACCCGTGTTTGCTTTTGCTTTCTTGTCATCAACATCCTCTTCCGTGGTATCCGTAGCAGCGTGTTTGTTGCACGCATCCATCAGCTCTCCCATCGTGACCTCTGAAGCATTCCGACTAGATTTCATGCGAGTTAACTTCTGCACTGAAGGTGTGTACTTGCATGTCTTGGCCATAGCTTGCAACGCATCCTTTGGCTGGATATCTGTAGATGAATGAAGTATCTCCATAACCCGGCGCACCCAGCTGCGCGCCGACTCTCCCTTCTTTTGCACACATCGTTCTAGATCGTCGATAGTGAACAACTTCCTGCATGTTCCGTGAAAGTGCTTGATAAACGCAGTTTTCAATTCACTCCAGGATTTGATAGATCCTTCAGATAAATTGTTGAACCACAACTTTGCTGCTCCTTCTGACATCATTAAGTACATGAACTTGGCTTGAAGATTTTCAGATGCGTTGCGAATCGACATAGCCATCTCATAACTGCTCAACCATGTTTCTGGATCCATAGTCGGCTCATAATTCACTACTTTACCCGGTTCCTTGAATTTATCCGGGTAAGGTTCAGCCCTGATGTTATCCGACAGACACTTGGGCCCAGCGAGATTAGTCGGTACTGGCCTCACCCGGGAAACGTGCGATCTTGCGGGGGGTACGGCTGGACGTGGCGCTGCTGCTGGTTCGTGCACCGCAGACCCGGCCGCGGCTCGCCTGGCTCTGGAACTATCCACAATAGCTTGTGCTGCTGATACTGCTGGTGCTGCCTGAACGCGGGGAGAAGGCGGCATTTGCTGCTGCTCTACCCTCCGCCGCGCTGAACTTGTTTGAATGTTGCCGGTGTTGCCTTGATGCCGGCTGATATATGGCGTCCCATGCATTCCACTCCTGTTATCCAGATAATTTACTTGCTGTGCCACTGCTGTGTGTAATAGATCTATCGCCCGCCGGGTCTCCTCTGCGTGGGGTGACTCTCTGACCGGGATCTGATTCAATGCGATTGTTGCTGCGTATACGTTGTCCATGGGGTTGTTAAAGTGACCTGGGGGCGTGCGAAATCGTGATGGTGGTGGTGGTGGTACTGTATTGGTGGCGGCAATCCCTGTCTGCAATGTGGGTAACCCGGCTTGCACGTTTGCCGGCTGTGCTCCTCCGGTCGCGGGCTGATGTACAGTTTCTTGGTTCGCGGCCGGGGCTGGCTGATCATGGGGGGTGGTGAACAGCGTAGCCGGGTTTAGAAATCCACCCGTGGCTGGTAACCTTGTTTTGTATCTTTGATGCATCCTGGTTGATTCAACCCGGAGCCGGTTCTCCAACGCCTCCAGCTCGCGCCGGCGCGTGGCTACCCCTTGCTTTTCTGCTTCCACTTCCCTCCTCTGCTGCTCTAATGCACGGCGGGCTACATCCAGATCCCTAGCGCGTGCTGCTGCGTTCTCCGGGGTTATGACTGTGGCTAACACGGTGGGATCCAGGATCATGTTGTTGTTGAACAGGGCCGGGTGTTGTGGATTTGAAGGACCCGCCCCTGGCGTCCGGTTCGCCAGATACCCGAACATGTTGGCCTGCAACTCTCTATCCGCCGCCCGGCTAGTAACTGAAGCCGACTCTCCGTCAACCCGGACCAGAACCGGATTTCCATCAGTCGGGTTTTGCTGCTGGGCCAATGCTCGCGCTGCTCCGACCGTGGCCGTAGTCACATCCCCCTGATTGAGATTGGTTGCAGGGGCCGTGTAGACCGCGACCTGGCGCGCGATGCTTGGCATAGATTCATATTCTTCTTCATCACAACTATCCTCCTTGTACCGGTCCTCCAGCAGGTGCAGGATAGACTCGGTATCATCTTCTCTTATGACCCGGCCACGCGGGGTCCATGCCGGCTCCTCCGGCTGTTCCCTCTTCGTGATGGGCTCTTCTATCGGATCCACCGTCCCGACCGATTCTTCTCCATCCGACTGAACGTGGGTGGCCTCCCCTGACACAGAATCAAATCCAAAATCGTCAGGGATTGAACCGGACGTACGTACCATGCCGATAAAGACTTTGACCCGGCCGATTGTCACGACAGATCCGGATTCGAGCAGATCCCACTCTGGCCCCCAGCCAAAATCGTCCACCATCTTCTCTCCTTCGGGGTTGGTGTACATCTCGCCGATGACAAGGTTCTTCATGTTCTCCCGAGTTTCTCCCGTGATGTAAACACCTTTGGATGTAGGCCCCACGGTGGGCGCCAACTGTCGTGGGATAATCACGGCAGACGTTACCGGGGGTAACTTATCTTGGGGCAATTCGACTCTGGTGTTTGGGAGAGGGTTTGGCTCAAGGGAAACCATGGTGATATGCGATCTGGTAGCCGGCAATCGAGTCGCCGAGTCTCCGATCTGAATATATTATCTCAACTCTCGTGTTACAAAGGGTACTCGAATATCTCGTGATCGTGTGATTGTCTCTAATCTAACCCGAGGGGCCGGCTTATATAATATCCGGACCCCCTGGCTTACTATCCCAGGCATACTCGGAGTCCTACCTGGACACTGCTTACAAACCCTAAATTTCCTTATCGGAACCCACAATCCGGGTTACGAGGCCTACACTCTTGGGCCTTCTAGAAACTCCTTTTCCCTAAGCCGGGTCTTGCGCAGCGCCCTTTGGGCCGAGTTACACCTTGGCGTTGTCCTACCGGGTTATCATCCCTCCATCAGAACCAATAACCTCTGTCAAGCTCACCAGAGATGATGAACTCGTAATAATATCTTTAATTGAAACAATTATCAAGTATGAAATAATAACCAACCATTTCACCCACATGTCTTGATATGTGGAGTTTAATGGTAACAAGCTTAACATCTTGTTTTCCATATCCTTTTCATATGTAAGACTAACAGATGATAACAAAAGTTCATCTATATATAACCATGTAAATGATTTCATGTTCTAAAATAACATGGATAATATCCATATTGGAAGCTATGTGGAAAACAAGCAAATAAGATTCCAAAACCACACATGTTTTCCCCCGGATCAAGTGCATAAAATAACAAATAGGGCATACACACAATATAAAGAAAAGTCCACCAAAATTGATAAGGATCTAAAATGTGAAAAATAACAAAGTCTCATAAGAGAAAACAAGTCCCTTCACCAATGTAAATCATTTGGTATGACATGGTATAAAATTTCCTATTGAGTGATTTTTCATTTCAGTGCATAGAAAAACTACTAGGTAGTGTTACCAAAATTATTTTCTAAAAAGAACTTGTAGCTAAAATTGTCCAATGATGATAAACCACCTTGTTAACCACATGTTTGTTATGTGAAAACATAATAATCATGCTTAAAATAATTTAAAAGCCATTTAATAAATTAAAATAAGAGAAAATAACAAAAATCACTTAAACTAGCACCCTAAATAAAAAATACAAATATTTTTCGAATTCACTAAAACAAAACATGGTGAGATATAAAATTTGATAAGGAATCCAAATATGATTTTTTTTATAATTTTTATCTTTGCAAGAAAGCCCTGAAAATAGTGTTTTATTCTCGGTTTTTAAGACAGAAGGGCTAGTCTGTAAATTATAGAAAATTATAGGGGGTTCTGTGAAAATGTTTCATCTTCAACATTGGAAAGTAGGAAACTATGTGTGTCGTTGCCAAATTCGTCGCGGTGACACCTCCTGCTAGCCGCCCTCGACAAGAGAAAGCCATCACGACGTAGTACTTCCTCTCCTCTATCCCGTGGAGACATTTGCCCTCTCTCTTTTTCTCTGCACACCACAAACCGAAACCCTAGTTCGTCGAGCCACCGGCCACCACCGTCGATTTCGGCCACCTCGAGGGCAACTGAGGTTTCGGAGATGCGCGTGGACATTGTCGTGGGATAATCACGGCAAACGTTACCGGGGGTAACTTATCTTGGGGCAAGACGACTCTGGTGTTTGGGAGAGGGTTTAGCTCAAGGGAAAACATAACGATATGTGATCTGGTAGCCGGCAATCTAGTCGCCGAGTCTCCGATCTCGATCTATTAACTCAGCTCTCGTGTTACACCGGATACTCGATACCTAGCAATATTGTTCTAACTTTGGGATCTCCCTCGTCTAACCCTAGGGGCCGGCTTATATAATATCCGGACCCCTTGGCCTACTCTCCAAGACGCACTCTGAATCCTGCCCGGACACTGCTTACAAACCCTAAACTTCCTTGTCGAAACCCACAATCCGGGTTACGAGGCCTACGTTCTTGGGCCTTCTAGAAACTCCTTTATCTTAAGCCGGGTCTTGTGCAGCATCCTTTGGGCCGAGTTACTCCTTGGCGTTGGCCTACCGGGTTATCATCCCTCCATCAGTAGTCCCCAGAATAGCTTGGGCTTCATGGGATCCTCCTTGAAGCGCACGCTATTCCCTGCAAAGAATATCAAACAAACAAGTTCATAGAGGCCGGGTTAGATTGCTTTGATAAACAACTAGGCCTAACTCCATGGTGGCCATATAGTAACCCGGCTTTCTCCAAGTCTATCGCTTATTTCTCCGGGTCAGTGCCCTGATAATGATGCCAAAGATCCGGCTTACTTCACTTATCTAACCGATCCAAGTATCACGGGAGAGATTTGCCTCACATCTGTTCCGGATATCCCATCCAACACTTAATGCATATCCAGGAAAATCCGGCGGATATCCTTTATCCCGAAACTTCCGGTTATCAACCGTTGGCATAGGTTTATCCACCCGCACCCTATAAATAGGTACCTTGGGGATGACCTAACTCCAACGGTCCACTTCTCCTTCTTCTTCCTTTCCTTCACTTTCGCGCTCGAGCTTATAGAGCACCGCCACGGCGACCTCGCGTGCGTCACCGGAACCAATATGCCGCCGGCTGCGTTCCGCCACAGCTCGTCCCGCGCCGCCGACCCACGCCGCCGCGTCCGCGAGCAGCTTGCCGGCAGTCACAAAGGGGCATTCGGATTGCGCCATTTGCCGCCGCCGCGCACTACTCCAATCTCCTCCGGTAAGCTCCTCGTTTCCATTAATTTGACTTCGCAATTTCTCGATTAAATCTAAATTAGATCTAGGTCAACCGCGGACCATTTCTCTCGCCGCGCCGGATTAGGACGCACAATTCCATGCTAGTTCATCCAATAGCTTGGTAGACGGTCATATATCACTCCCCTATCGCCATTAATCACCAATTCCTCCACAAAATCATCCGCAAATTTTTCAATCTAGATCCATTTCACCCAAATTTTCCGCAACTGTCGTTGACACCCGGGAAATCTACTTCTTCCGATTCTTTTGCTTGCAGTAGATACATGGGAAATCATCCTTCTTCCTCAAACACTTTCCAATACGTAAGCGCCCCATAGTTTCTATACTGATACTCGATACTAGGATAACTCACACTTTTGCTGTGTTCAATGATACCCGGATGATTCTTAATTTCTTTGTCTGGCTGATACCGCTTGTCTATACTCGGACAATTCGTGATCTCCGAGTCTTATGCTTTGTACCTTTTTGTCTTGTGCTTCGCAGGTCGATCCCATGGCTCCTAAGAAGCAAGGGAAACAGTCGGCAAAGGCAAGGTCAACCCAATCCATATCCGCCAACTAGGCGCGATCCACGGTCACAAAGGCCAAGCTAGAAGAGCTGGCCGAGTTTGGGATCCCCCCCCCTCAGAAGGACATCCACTGGAGGGTGCCGGGTGATGAGACCCGGCCCACGCCTGCTGATGACGAGGTAATTTGCTTCGTCGAACAAGTGACCCGGGGGTTTCGCCCTCCGGGTCACCCTTTCTTCCGTGAGGTCTTGAACCATTACGGCCTCCGGGTATTCGACATAGGGCCTAACTCTATGTTGAATATAGCCCATTTTATCGTTCTTTCCGAGTCATATTTGTGCACTCCGCCAAATTTGACTCTTTTTATCGAACTTTTCCAATGCAAACCGTGCCGCGAAAGCGGTGACGGGGCGCTTCTTGCTTGCGGCGGGGTCTCCATCCAATGCCGCAAAAATTCCCCAATGCCAACTCTTAACCTGAATTCTCATGTTAAACACTGGCAACTTTCTTTCTTTTACTGCCGGGACACCTCCCCACCCGGCGAGAAGAAATTGCCGGGTTACTCAGAGGGTCTCCTCGATATCTCCGAATCTTTCAACGCTTTTGCCCCTGAGCCGGACAGGGAGGCTATCCAACCGCTCCTTTCAAAAATAGCCGCCCTTTCCGCCCAAGGTCTCCTCGGGCTCAACTTGGTGAAAACTTGGGTCAACTTCCGGATCCAACCCAACTCTATCCGCACCAAATTAATGTGCGAGTACTCGGGGCACACCACAGATTCCCTCCGATACTCATCTAAAGACTATGCGGCCGGTGACACCAACAAGACCATCAAGGGATTCTTGACGGAGAAGTTGGAGGTAATCCGGAATATAGCCGGGTTAGAACCCTTTACACGCGAGAACCCAGCACCTGAGGTAAAGATCCGGCTCTCATACCTTTACTTCCATGCTTTTCCTTTTGATACAGTTGCTAACTCTCATCTCCATGCCTTTTCCTCAGGCTGATAATGTCTTTTGGAAAATCGAGACTTCCCCTAACTCCGAAAGTCCAGAGGAAGAAGAGGACGCAATTAACTCGGAAGAAGGTACATCCCGAGTCTCTCTTAATTCCAGCGAGCTCGTTGTTGTTCATTCTGTAATTTTCCGACTGTATACTTTGATAACTTTCAGAACCAGAGGACAAGGGCGAAGAAGAAGAAGAACCGGAAGGCAGGGTGGAAACAGCAAGTGACGAAGATGAAGTCGAGCCGACGATCAAGGTCGGAGCAAAGAGGAAACCTCGAGGGGTCGTCTTCAAGGTTCCATACCGCTTCCTTACTTCTAAACCATTCTCCTTTGATAACATGCACAAGCTAAACCGAGAGTTATCCAACTGGCCGTACCTGAAGGACCCACCCCTGACCAAGCGTAGAATGACTCGGAATTTTCCGGGTGAAGGCGCTCTTAACCCGGGTATTCCGTCATCTCCAACTCGACGCGCTGGTATTCATCTGATCCTTTCTTGAATATCAAAGTTTTTCCAGATCACCCCTCAGCAGAGCAGTTCCATGTCTTACTTTCTTGATATTTTTCAGCTTCATCCGGGTCCAGCAGCACGTTTCCCTCGGACTTCGCGGTGAATCCCGGGTAAGGTTCTTCTCCTGATGTTCCATCACTTTGCCATAATTTACTCCAGTCTACATGCTAACCGCTATTTTATACTGTCGACAGAGCCACGGTCACAATCAGTGACCAAGAAAATATGGAGACCGATGACCCGGGTAAGGAGAACCCGATTGATGATATGGCGGCTGCAGCTGGCGACGAAGAACAACAAGTGTCACCGACACACCCGGCTGATCAGGAAGCCGAGTACCCGATAGCCTCACATACACGCGAGGAGGAAGAAGCCGCCGTCTTGGGCACGGGAGGAGGCGTACCAAGCCCCGACATCCGGACGACTGGGGTACCTTCCCCTGCCAAGGAGAAAACCTCCACTCCGAGTTATCAAGACCCCGGGTCTTCTAACTCGGGCAACCATTCCTTCGACCAAATGATGAGCGCCCTCCTCGCCATGAAGGCCTCAGAGAGCAGCATGTTGGAGCGTATGGCCGCGGAGCATCAGGTACGCTAGTTGATATCTCTTAGTGTCCACCTAGTCCCCAAGTTCCGAGTCTAACTTGTCAAAGTTACACTCGGTACTCCTTGCAATACTCGGCTGATTGTGATATCCGACTAATGTTTAACCCTCCATTCTTTTAGGCGCAGGCGTCTCGGTCCGAGGAGATTTTGGCCAAGACCAAGCAGCTCCTGGACACCGAGATAAAGCTAAGGGAAGCACTTGAGTCTGAGGTGGCAGCCTTGGAGAAAGATGTCACGAAATACAAAGACAAATACGCCACTGCTCAAGCTGCACTGAAGAAGCTATCGGCCCAAGTGGCCGACACTTATCGTGTCCTCGTTGGTGAGATTTCGCTACTTACTGGTTCGTGCCTTGGTTTCTTGTTTCCTTGATACATGATACCCGGAATACCTTGATGTAACCTTTGTTGCTCATATTGCAGCTTCCAACCTTGCGCCTTCAGAAGAGGATGATATCGAAAAGGTAAAAAGATTGAAGAATGTCCTCCGGAGGTTCTGCGCCGGCACCAAGTGGATACTAGACGCCATTCAGTGGCCGACTGATCTATATCCGGGTATGGAGACCATAATTCATGCATGCTCTACTGTCCCTGCATGGATTGAGCTCTGGAAACGCTCAGCATGCCGGGTTGGGATGACCCGGGGACTTATGCTGGCGAAAGCTTATTTTCCTAAGCTTGAGCCGGCAACGGTGGTGGCCGGATTTCCAGAGTTCAAGGCAGACGGCTCGAGATTTTCCCCCAAGGATTTCAAAGCTGTACAATCCGAGGTACGTCACTCGGCAACTGCTCTTGCCGACAGTATGGACTTGAGTAGGTTTATGTCTCCATACGATGCTAAGGACAAGGCTGTGAAGGAAGATACGCCCGTGCCGTTCGACATTTTAGAAAAGTGGAATGCTGACTCTGCCAGGAAGAGGAAGGAAGCTGCAAAGAGGGAAGCCGAATTGCAATCATCACCAACTACCTCTACACCAGCTGTCCGTCCACCTGTTCGCCCTGAAGCTGAAAAACCGGATGATGATGCTGGGAACTCTTCTAAGAAGCGAACCCGAGAACAAGACCCGGAGGGCAAGGGTAAGGATGTGGACCCGACTCAGGAGGCCGAGTAAATTATTATCTGATGCCATCCTAATACCTTGTTCGCTCGATGCCCTTGTAAAGACAGATATTCTTTTGATAGTGCAGATGTGCACTTTTGATACTATCATCGCATCATGTAAATACATTATGAAGCTTTAATAGCTTTCTTGGCCCTTCCGGCCTTTGGATGAATTTGATACTCCGATTTACTTTATGGTTCCTTTTGTGAGACTCGGTTTCCGGGTCACATGGGTTTTGACGGGTGAACTTTTCTCTAAGTCCCCAAGTCCCCAAGACTCGGATTTGTGGGTTTTTGGTGCTTAATAGCTAAATAACTTGCTTCTCTTTTTTTTTTCAAAATCCCCAGTCCCCAAGGCCCGAAATTCCGAGTCTGGGGTGTGAGGTTTCTCAAAGAAAACAAATTGTTTCTGCCAAGCCCAAAACCCAGAGCCGTTTCACATAGGTGTTGAAGTTATGCTTGATAGACTTTGAGTTTCCGGTTATTAACCCTGTACTCTGCATAACTTTTGGTTTGGATGACCCTTTTGACTCTCTTGTACTGTAAGCCGGCTTTCGCGTGGATACCATGTTGTTACATCTGTACGAAAACAGGGTCAGGCAAGTCCCATTGGGCATCATGGCTGATTGTAATCGTAAGCGAGCAAATCATGCCACTTTAGTGCGAGTCACATCGAGCTTAAGTAAGAAAAGTCAAGAAATGTGGCTCCTTTGTCCGGTTATAAGATTGCAACCGTACTCGTTTGCGAGTAATCGGCCCTTATAACTCATAGGCATCATGGCCGGGTCTTTGAGTTTGTAGCTGTGCTATTCAAGCAATCAGCCCCCAAGACCTAAATATATGCAACATACTAAGGAAACTAATGCTCTAAGGAAACATTAAATAATACTTACCTGGAAGGAACATAACAGAAAAATAGAACTTGATAAAACGTGTGAAGGAGATATATCGCTTAACCATCTCTTTGTTGATATGAGAAAGTTAGGTCAGCAAGCCGCCTCATTAAAAACCCTCCAGTCCCCTTAGGTACCCTGGATAGGAAAAGAGTGCGTCTGAAACCTGCTGCCTGTTACATCGTGTAATTCCACTTGTAAGTCTGGTCTATACTAGGTATAGTAGGGACGCAGCTGAGCTACGTTCCATGGTCTTTCTTTCTCTTGCATAGATGAAGTGGTGTGAGCGGTGTCGTTAACCGTAGCCGACTCTTCCCTTGCATCTATCAAGTAATACGATCCATTGTGCAGATTCCGGCTTATGATAAACGTTCCTTCCCATGGCGGTGATAACTTATGTTTTCCTTCTTTTGACTGTACCAGGCGCAGAACCAGGTCTCCTTCCTGGAAGACCCGGGTTTTCACACGCCGGCTATGATATCTCCGCAGATCCTGCTGATATATGGCTGATCTTTCCAGTGCTTGTTCCCTTTCTTCTTCTAGCATATCCACGGCGTCCTGCCGGGTCTTCTCGTTCTCTACCTCGACGTAAGCCGAGACTCGAGGCGAGTCATGGATGATATCACTCGGCAACACCGCCTCTGCACCATAAACCATGAAAAACGGTGTCATCTGAGTGGATCTGTTTGGTGTTGTGTTGATACCCCAAACCACTGCAGGTAATTCTTCAACCCATGCACCAGCAGCTCTGATACACGGAACTCGCAATCATGGCTTTAATCCACGAAGCAATTCTTGATTTGCCCTCTCCACTTGTCCATTAGCCTGTGGATGGGCCACTGAAGCTACGTCAAGCCGGATTCCATTGTTACCACAAAATTTCTCCATCTCGCCAAGGGACATATTGGTTCCATTGTCGGTAATTATGCTATGGGGATACCCGAACCGATAGATAATCCTTTTCAGGAACTTGACTGCTGTAATTGCTTCACAGTTGGTAACTGGCATAACCTCAACCCACTTGGTAAACTTGTCAATGGCCACCAAGAGGTGCGTCTTTTTGCAAGGTGACATGTGAAAGGGTCCAACCATGTCCATACGCCAAACAGCAAACGGCTAAGTTAACGAGATAGTCCGTAGTTCCATAGCCGGCACATGGGTTTGGCGAGCGTACCTTTGACATCCGTCACGCCTTGCCACCAAGCGCTCCGCGTCTGCTAGGGCCGTGAGCCAGAAAAAACCATGTCGATAAGCTTTGGCCACAAGGGATCTTGTGGATGCATGATGCCCACAATCACCTTCATGGTTTTCCTTGAGGATCTGTCGGCCTTCTTCTGGTGCTACACAGCGCAAAAAGACTCCTGCTGCACTTCTCTTGTATAACTCTCGATTGATGATAGAATATCCTTTTGCTCGCCTCAAAATTTGTCTTGCTAATACTTCCTGCTGTGGTACCTCGCCCCGTGATAGGTAGGCCAGGAACGGTTCTGTCCACTCTGGAACAGCACGTACTGTGGCCACGAGCTCCAAATCCGGGTCTTGATTTGCCAGTTCTTCCTCAGACTCGGCTTTAACTGATGGTCTCCATAGCTCATCCAGGAAAACGTTAGGTGGAACCGGCTCTCTGCGCGAGCCGAGTCTGGCGAGTGCATCTGCTGCCTCGTTTTTTCTTCTGTCTATGTGCTCCACCTCATACCCGGAAAAACATCCGGCAACTCTGTCAACCTCTCTGCGATATGCTGCCATAGTTGCGTCCTTTCTATCCCAAGTTCCGGAGACCTGCTGTACCACAAGGTCCGAATCTCCAAAGCACCGTATCCTCTTGATATTCATCTCCTTCGCTACCTTTAGGCCGTGCAATAAGGCCTCATACTCGGCCACGTTGTTGGAACAATCAAAGTGAATCTGCAGCACGTAGCTCAACTTGTCTCCTTTGGGTGATGTTAGTACCACTCCGGATCCCGACCCCTCGTATTGCTTGGAGCCATCAAAGTGCATGATCCAGGACTCGGAGTTTAGAGCCATGGTGGGCATGCCTGTGTGTGTCCAATCGTTAACAAAATCGACTAGAGCTTGAGATTTGATTGCTGATCTTGGCTCGTAGTTGATATGATAATCTCCCATCTCGATCGCCCACTTGGCTATTCTACCTGTTGCATCCGAGTTTCTGATGATATCCGACATTGGTATAGAACTGACCACTGTTATGGGGTGTTCCTGAAAATATGGCTTTAATTTCCGGCTGGCCATGAAGACCCCGAAAACCAGCTTTTGCCAATGTGGATAGCGCTGCTTTGCTCCTGATAATACCTCACTGACATAGTAAACCGGCCTCTGGACCGGGTATCCTTTTCCATCTTCCTTTCGCTCGACAACAACCACTGCGCTAACCGCCCGGGGCCCTGCTGCCACGTATAGTAACATAGGTTCTTTGGGACCTAGAGCTGCTAGGACTGGTGCCTCAGATAGCTGCTTTTTTAATGCCTCGAACGCTTCGTCCGCCTCTTGGTCCCATACGAATTTATCGGATTTTTTCAAGAGCCGGTATAAAGGTATTGCCTTTTCTCCAAGTCTGGATATAAACCGGCTGAGCGCTGCTACGCACCCTGTGAGCTTATGAACATGTTTCAAATTTTCCGGCTTTTTCAGACTCTGGATAGCTTTGATTTTGTCCGGATTTGCCTCAATTCCTCTCTCAGAAACGATAAAGCCGAGTAATTTTCCGGCTGGGACTCCAAAAACACATTTTGTCGGGTTGAGTTTCATCTGGTACCTTCTCAAGTTCTTGAACGTTTCCTTTAGATCATCAATAAATGTCTCCGCCTTTCTGGTCTTGATCACCACATCGTCTACATAGGCATGGACGTTGCGTCCGATTTGGTCCTCGAAGCACTTTTGAATGCACCGTTGATAGGTTGCTCCAGCGTTCTTCAATCCAAATGTCATGGTCTTGTAACAAAAGGCCCCAAAAGGGGTTATGAACGATGTTTTTTCCCAATCTTCCTTCTTGAGCTTGATCTGATGATACCCAGAATATGCATCCAGAAAACATAACAGGTCGCTTCCAGCTACCGCGTCAATGATCTGATCTATTCTTGGTAGTGCGAACGGATCC
Organism: Alopecurus myosuroides; assembly: GCA_028641055.1. Taxonomy (NCBI): domain Eukaryota; kingdom Viridiplantae; phylum Streptophyta; class Magnoliopsida; order Poales; family Poaceae; genus Alopecurus; species Alopecurus myosuroides. The sequence goes on along the minus strand of CM054062.1, from coordinate 87,787,350 downwards.
TTTGGGCAATGCTTGTTGAGACTCGTATAATCAATGCACATCCTCCACTCATTAGTCTTTTTCATCACGAGAACCGGGTTTGCTAACCAGTCCGGGTGAAATACCTCCATAATAAAGTCGGCTGTCAGCAGCCGAGCAATTTCTTCCCCTATAGCTTTCCTTCTTTCCTCATTCATCTTTCTCAAGCCTTGCTTCACGGGTCTGGACTTGGGATCGACGTGCAAACTGTGCTCTGCCAACTCTATGGGGATACCCGGCATATCGCTAGGCGTCCAGGCGAACACATCCTGATTTGAACGAATGAACTCCACAAGTGCTTTTTCCTGCTCGCTGTCCAAGTTAGATCCTATAGCAAATTCCTTGGAGGGATCACCCTCGGTAAAATCCACCATCTTTGTGTCCTGTGCTGCCTTGAACTTTTCTCTTTCGTCCTCAGTATTCGGTCTTTTCAACGCCGTTCTGTCATCCGGGTCTACTTGAGATCGGTAATACTTGAGTTCCTCTTTTCTGCAAGCTTGTTCGGCCATTGCCGCATCTCCTTCATCACACTCAGCCGCTATATCCCGGCTCCCATGTATGGTGATGGTCTGCCTGGGACCCGGGATTTTTAGTTGTAGATACACATAACACGGCCTGGCCATGAACTTAGCATAAGCCGGCCTTCCGAACAGCGCGTGATAAGGACTGCGCAACTTAACCACCTCGAAAGTAAGCCATTCAACCTGGAAATTTTCCTTTGATTCTCCAAAAGCTACCTCCAATGCGATTTTTCCCTCGGGGCATGCTGAGTGACCCGGCACTATCCCGTGAAAGACTGTTGAACTTTTCTGTAGCTGGGACTCCTTGAGACCCATGCGTAGAAAGGTTTCCCAATACAAGATATTGATGCTACTTCCACCGTCCATTAGGACCTTCTTCAGCTCATAACCATTGACCTGTGGTGCGACCACCAATGCTAGGACTCCCGGGTGTTATATCCTTTCTGGGTGATCTCTTCTGCTCCATGTTACGTCCTGCTCTGACCATCTCAGGTATCTCGGTACAGCCGAGGAAACCGAGTTTACTGCTTGCTTCAGTATCTTTTTATCCTTGTTAGAAATTCCTGTGACATGCACGTGGTGGATAGACTCGTGCCGATCCTCTAGTAGGTGCAAGATAGACTCGGTATCATCTTCTCTCATGACCCGGCCGCGCGGGGTCCATGCCGGCTCCTCCGGCTGTTCCCTCTTCGTGGGGGGCTCTTCTGTCGGATCTACCGTCCCGACCGATTCTTCCCCATCTGATTGATCGCAGGTGGCTTCCCCTGACACAGAATCAAATCCGAAATCGTCAGGGATTGAACCAGACGTACGTACCATGCCGATGAAGACGTTGATCTGGCCGATTGTCACGACAGATCCGGATTCGAGCAGATCCGACTCTGTCCCCCAGCCGGAATCGTCCACCATCTTCTCTCCTTCGTGGTCGGTGTAGATCTCGCCGATGACAAGGTTCTCCATGTTCTTCCGAGCTTCTCCCGTGATGTAAACACCCTTGGACGTAGGCCCCACGGTGGGCGCCAACTGTCGTGGGATAATCACGGCAGACGTTACCGGGGGTAACTTATCTTGGGGCAAGACGACTCTGGTGTTTGGGAGAGGGTTTAGCTCAAGGGAAAACATAACGATATGTGATCTGGTAGCCGGCAATCTAGTCGCCGAGTCTCCGATCTCGATCTATTAACTCACCTCTCGTGTTACACCGGATACTCGATACCTAGCGATATTGTTCTAACTTTGGGATCTCCCTCGTCTAACCCTAGGGGCCGGCTTATATAATATCCGGACCCCTTGGCCTACTCTCCAAGACGCACTCTGAATCCTGCCCGGACACTGCTTACAAACCCTAAACTTCGTTGTCGGAACCCACAATCCGGGTTACGAGGCCTACGTTCTTGGGCCTTCTAGAAACTCCTTTATCTTAAGCCGGGTCTTGTGCAGCGTCCTTTGGGCCGAGTTACTCCTTGGCGTTGGCCTACCGGGTTATCATCCCTCCATCAGACATCCTCTTCCTCCTCGAGTAGGCATGGAAGCCGGGAGAAACGAACGACGAAGAATTTCACGGTTCCCTTTTCTCACGGTCTCTGGCCGCCGCGGAAGCGCGCCGTCGTTGTGGAGCTTCCCGTGCCAATTCATCTACACCAGCCCACTCCTGGTATGCTTCTACACCCCTGGGTGCTTTTGCTTTCAAAAATCGTCCACAAAATCGGTCGACCACCGTTTGCCGCCGCTCGCCGCCGTGCCGATGGACGCCGCGCAACTCCGGCGACCATTTGGTCAAGCCGAGGCCCTCCACACCATCACTGAGGTCCCCTCATGCTCCTAGTTGCGAGCAATCGAACCAATTCGTAGCCAATACGTGGATTGGATTCGAGCAGAGAAGACTTCCTCCAAGCTGACGAATTCATGACGTCATCATGATGTCAGTTAATTTTTTCTTTTATTTTTATTTAAAATTCGAATATGACAGGTGGGACCCCGCGTGTCAATTTGAATATTGGCTGAAAATGAATAAATCTTATTAAATCAATAACTTTTAATCCAATAATTAGAAAAATACAAATAAAATATGAAAATGATTAGAAAAATATAATATAAATGTTTATGAACTTTTCAAAAATGTTTGATAAAGTTAAAAATTAAATATTTTCTTTAATTAAATTAAATCATTTAAAATTGAGAAAATAATAAATAATTCATAAAATCAGAAAAAAACAAGTTATATACCAAAATGCTCCAAATGACAAATGCAATACACCTATGATGTTTTCTAGTCATTTGTCCAAGTTTTCATGTGTGCAATATTTTGCTTAATCATTTAATTCATTTAAAATTAATAAATTAATATCTTATTCAAATATTTTCAGAATACTTCAAATGAGATACCAAATTAAAGAGAAAAATATTTTCAACTCAAATATGTCAAACACAAAACATTTGCTTAACTTATAAACTTGTTTCTATAGGTATAATGGAATTATATAATATTCCATTATAACCAGCAATAACTACCTTAATATCATTTTCCTTATTAATAAAACCCATATGTTTTCACACCTACTAAACCTATCATCACAAGTAATTAGCTAGTGTTGTGATGATAGAGTTCACTGTACTAGTTCATCATTTTCAACTAAACTCATTGTCATTAGCTCTATACTTTTGGAACATAAGATCAAACATGTTTGTTACCTTTTCAATAATTATTTTCCATGTGCTATTGTCTTGTTACCTCACCAAGTAATCAACACATTTACTTAAACATGATAACAATTGTTTGCTAAGTAAAAGTGAAACACATGTAAGTCTAAAAGAAGTAATAACCACATCACCACAAGTAGTGAAACATTTCACCTAAAACCTATGTGAGTAAGTTATTGTGTCAAACGTGGCTTACACTTGTAAGCTGGGGTGTTTTTCAGGGTATTTCGTGATGCATCTCATTACTATGCATGTATCATCCTTGCCAGTGTTTTCTGTAGTCCTTACCGGGACTACTTTGCTATCTTTCAGATGTCGGGATCTTCTACGCGACCCTTGAACCCGAAGACATTGATTATTATGGTTATTTCAATCACAGGCAAGTTCATCACCTGCTCATATCCTTTGTAGTACTTCATAACAAACTAATTGCAAAAACTCTATCGTATTACCACCTAATCTCAAAAGAATGCATGATCCTATTTTTTATAATAATATGACTACTTGAATGACTACCCGAGTGGTAGTGTTCTGTTGGTGGGTGGATGGAACCATGGTAAGATGAATAGGTCAAAGGAAGGTTCCATCTACATGGGAAAGTACTACCTAGGATTAATCACAACTGCCGTCAGGATTCTTGCGCCGTAAATTCGCGTTAACCTTGGGTCTTCTATGGGGGGAGTAAGTCAGCTGTGAGCTTCTCTCGTTCGCATGTCAACGGACTGCCAGAGACGTACGATGTAGGTCTTGCGGGACTACATGCACATGGGTGGGATCCCTTACGTCCCACGGACTCTGGGGTCTATGAGTGTCTGCCAGGGGCGTGTAGATATCCATCGTGAGGGGTGGAATCAGGCGTTCAACCTGCTGGCGGAAATGGGTGGGCATGCGTTGTGCGGAGAAGCACGGTTTGGCTTGGACCAATAACCGGGCCCCACACCTGAGTAGGAGTGGACAGGAATGTACACCTGGTTGTGCGAAATTTTGGCGCGAAAGTTTAAAGAGACCAAAGTGACCAATGTTTCACCTGACATGATGAAATAGATTTAGATCATCTGGTCAGGAGTAATTTTGGAGTGATCTTTATAACATAGCATCTTTACAAACCAAATCATCTGGTTACACAAACCATAATTGGTTGTGACCAACACTAACTCTCAACAACCTTAACCACAAGTCTATAAGTGACTTGGGATAATTCATTAGATATCTACAACCCAAAGAGGGGTGAGTATCCAGAGCACATAACTAATGATCACACTTCCACAAGTTAGAAATGCTTGATGGAATAATCTCATCAACAAATATTTTAGACTCTCTAAAAATGAACTACTTAAGTTATCAACCATTCACACAACATCTTTCCAAATTATTTAGTAACTGCTAAGTTAACCTTCACATGTAAATAACAAAGGTTCAATAGAACACAACAGATACAAACAAGTGTTAACTCAAAACCCACAAGTGGGAAATGATATAATAATTGTATTAACATATTTATCGAATATGTACATATCTCATCCACCATAAAGGAAGTACCTTAAAGAAGAAATAAATCTTCTTAAACCTACTGTTAAACCTTGATTATTACATATGATATTCCCAAACCTCTATATCTGCCTTATGAATGAAAAATGTAATAAAGAGAAGAATATAATGTAACAACATGACACCTGAGAAAAACAACTAACAACTATGACATAATTCATTAAACCCCAATAAACATTATATGCTTATTGTCTCAATCATCTTATAAAAGTGATCATATGAGATTTCCACACATCAATGAACCATTTGATCCACTTACTATTAAGTCATCATTCCATAAGCATTCCACACTTCTACTCAAATTCAACAAATCCACAACTAAGGTATATATGGATACAACTAAAGAATAACAACAAGTTATAACCTCTATTAGAGGAAGTGAATTGAAAGCTAAGTAAAACCAATCATGTATGAGACAGGTATCTATCTTATGGGAAGCAAAACAAGGAATGTATGGAAGGATAATAAAAGCATGAATTAACGCTTAATCTAGATCTTGTTATTTTGGCTATACCATTGTATCTTGTTTCCCAATCTCCTCCAAGTAATTTTGCAAGAGAAGAAACCACAAGACATGAGGAACTACCACATGAAGATCTTCAAGAAGATTATTTAGAGTGTTCTAGAAGAGTTATTCCAATCTATCATAAGAGTACTTGGAAACTCTTATATATTGATCTGATCTTATTAACACTCCTGAAACAGTGTGATACTCCAATGTTAGTGTTATATAGAAGTAGTTTGGTAACAAGTTTCTAAACCTTGTTAACAGATCACTTTTGTATACTCAAACACTTGAGTGTCTGACAAAAATAAAAATAAGATCATATAACCTAGTACATCTCATCCAATTGTATATGAGTAGTAATTTGGAGGCAAGTCTGGCCGACTTGTTAACAAATTCTTCTTATATACATATGGTAACTTGATGTCATAAAACAAACATACATACTTTTATAATCATCTAAGCAAAATCCTTGCTTGGATTAATTGGATGTTTTCACCACAATGGTGAGACGGTTGAGGTTGGAAACCAAGAGAGGAACCTACCTGCAATGGACAAAGGTGACAACAGAAGACTAGTGGCAACTAGAGAGAAGAACATCAAGCAACAAAAGACCACAAGAAGCAACACTTCCTCAGTAAGGGATCATAAGAAATTACCCAGTTAATCATTAGGATATAATAGAGAACCAATAACCTCTGTCATGCTCATCAGAGATGATGAACTCATAATAATATCTTTAATGGAAACAATTATCAAGTATGAAATAGTAACGAACCATTTCACCCACATGTCTTGATATGTGGAGTTTAATGGTAACAAGCTTAACATCTTGTTTTCCATATCCTTTTCATATGTAAGACTAACAGATGATAACAAAAGTTCATCTATATATAACCATGTAAATGATTTCATGTTCTAAAACAACATGGATAATATCCATATTGGAACCTATGTGGAAAACAAGCAAATAATATTCCAAAACCACACATGTTTTCCCCTAGATCAAGTGCATAAAATAACAAATAGGGCATACACACAATATAAAGAAATGTCCACCAAAATTGATAAGGATCTAAAATGTGAAAAATAACAAAGTATCATAAGATAAAACAAGTCCCTTCACCAATGTAAATCATTTGGTATGACATGGTATAAATTTTCTATTGAGTGATTTTTCATTTCAGTGCATAGAAAAACTACTATGTAGTGTTACCAAAATTATTTTCTAAAAAGAACTTGTAGCTAAAATTGTCCAATGATGATAAACCACCTTGTTAACCACATGGTTGTTATGTGAAAACATAATAATCATGCTTAAAATAATTTAAAAGCCATTTAATAAATTAAAATGAGAGAAAATATCAAAAATCACTTAAACTAGCACCCTAAATAAAAAATAAAAATATTCTTCAAATTCACCAAAACAAAACATGATGAGATGTTAAATTTGATAAGGAATCAAAATATGATTTTTTTTATAATTTTTATCTTTGCAAGAAAGCCCTGAAATCAGTGTTTTCTTTTCGGTTTTTAAGACAGAAGGGCTAGTCTGTAAATTATAGAAAATTATAGGGGGTTTTGTGAAAATGTTTCATCTTCAACCTTGGACAGTAGGACACTATGCGTGTCGTTGCCAAATTCGTCGCGGTGACACCTCCTGCTAGCCGCCCTCGACAAGAGAAAGCCATCACGACGTAGTACTTCCTTCCCTCTATCCCGTGGAGACATTTTCCCTCTCTCTCTTTTGCTCTGCACACCACAAACCGAAACCCTAGTTCGTCGAGCCACCGGCCACCGCCGTCGATTCCGGCCACCTCAAGGGCAACTGAGGTCACTCGGAGATGCGCGTGGACCTCCTCTTCCTCCTCGAGTAGGCACGAAAGCCGGGAGAAATGAACGATGAAGAATTTCACGGTTCCCTTTTCTCATGGTCTCTGGCCGCCGCGGAAGCGCGCCGTCGCTGTGGAGCTTCCCGTGCCAATTCATCTACACCAGCCCACTCCTGGTATGCTGCTGCACCCCTGGGTTCTTTTGCTTTCAAAAATCGTCCACAAAATCGGTCGACCACCGTTTGTCGTCGCTCGCCACCGTGCCGATGGACGCTGGCGCAACTCCGGCGACCATTTGGTCAAGCCGAGGCCCTCCACACCCTCACTGAGGTCCCCTCTAGCTCCTAGTTGCGAGCAATCAAACCAATTCGTAGCCAATACGTGGATTGGATTCGAGCAGAGGAGATTTCCTCCACAACTGACGAATTCATGACGTCATCATGATGTCAGTTAGTTTTTTCTTTTATTTTTTATTTAAAATTCGAATATGACAGGTGGGACCCACCTGTCAATTTGAATATTGGCTGAAAATGAATAAATCTTATTAAATCAATAACTTTTAATCCAATAATTAAAAAATACAAATAAAATATGAAAATGATTAGAAAAATATAATCTAAATGTTTATGAACTTTTCAAAAATGTTTGCTAAAGTTAAAAATTAAATATTTTCTTAAATTAAATTAAATAATTTAAAATTGAGAAAATAATAAATAATTCATAAAATCAGAAAAAACAAGTTATATACCAAAATGCTCCAAATGACAAATGCAATCCACCTATGATGTTTTCATAGTCATTTGACCAAGTTTTCATGTGTGCAATATTTTGCCTAATCATTTAATTCATTTAAAATTAATAAAGTAATATCTTATTCAAATATTTTCAGAATACTTCAAATGAGATACCAAATAAAAGAGAAAAATATTTTCAACTCAAATATGTCAAACACAAAACATTTGCTTAACTTATAAACTTGTTTCTATAGGTATAATGGAATTCTATAATATTCCATTATAACCAGCAATAACTACCTTAATATCATTTTCCTTATTAATAAAACCCACATGTTTGTAACCCCCGGGGTTTTTCCCCCAAATTAGTTTTGCTTGTTTTGTTTTGCATCATCATGCATCATGGCATCATGCATCCATAGCACCTTTGTTTGTAAACCAACTCAAAAATTGAATCCAACTTAAAAATTCACCCAAATTTCAATCAAATACAAATCTTCACCAACATGTAAAAATTTCAAAAACTAAAAGCGGTGCAACTGGGCATTTGCAATAATGAACCCATAAAAAATTATCCCCATAATTTTTGGAACCCCAAAACCCTTCTATCTCTCTCTCTTATTCATCTTCTACAAAAAAAAGAGAAATAAATAAAAGAAAAAGAAAGGGAGTGAGGAGGCAGCCGAACTGGGCCAACAAGGCCCAGTCGGCCACCTACAACTCGAGCGCCCCAGCCCACCTCCCTTCCTCTCCTACCTCCGTACGGCCATGACGCCAACATAGAGGAAAAGCACGCACCACCACCGATCCCCTCCTCACCTGCTCCCCCTCACCTTTCCCCTCCCTTAAAGCCACCCCTCTGCCTCTCCTCAACCCTAGCCTCTCTTCCTCCCAGCCGCCGCCATCTCCTTCCCTCTCCTCCCTCCTCTGTATTCTTCCAACCTCCCCCTCCATGGTCGGAAGTTGTGGACCATGGCACCGTCGCTGCGGTCGTCGTCGATGATCCGGGAGCACGGGAATGGAACCGCCATGGTGTCCCCCATCTCCACACCGAAGATCGGGGGCCGAAGCTTCTTGGAGCGCCGCCGACGGGACCTTCTTCCACCTCTGTCCAAGTGTACGCTGGCGTCATCTACATCGCCTCCTGTACGTCTCCATCATCCAGGAACCTTCCTGCTTCGACCACAACCCCTTGGGTGAGCCTCCGTCCTTAGGGACCCTTCCCGCTACCCTCCCCTTGCTCTGGGCGCGCCATCGAGCGCCAAAATCGCTGCAGTTCGTCCCCATCACCGTCCCGTGCGCACATCTGAAACTTTAGTTTCAGTTTTCGTTGTTAACTCGAGTGCATGCTTGATCTAGATACAGTGCCCACTGCTGTCACCAATCGCAGCAACAGCCCAATGGCTTGGGCCCTCCCAGCGCGCACCCGAGACCCGAGTTCGAGTCCCCCCCCCGGTGCAAAGCCACCTCCTTTTTCTCGGCCTTTTTCTTTTATTTCCCGAATCCAGAAAAACAGATCTGAGCCTTTATTTGTAAAATCCATAACAAATTGAATATTGCTCCAATTTCAATGATTCAAGTTTCTGTGGATTCAGAATCTTGTGCTCTTTCTATTAGTCACAAAGTTGAAACATGTTTCTGCAATAAATTTTGCACTAAATAATTAAATACAGAAAATTCCATAAAAATTTGAAACTTTGGAGATTCATAACTTGAGTTATGTTCATCCAAATTGAGCAAACTTGGGCTCTAAAAATTTGTCTTAACAAACTCTACACAGTGGTATTTTATTTGGTCACAATTGAATTAATTTTGAACATGTTTCCTTCTGTTTTCTAAAAATGGCAGAATAAAAATGCTTATGGAAAAATGCATAATAAATTCAATAATGATCCAAAAATTATGTTTAATAGCTCAAAATGTTCATTGAAACATTTTATACATGTTTTCAACCTTTTCAATACAATTTGTTTACTGTTTTTCCTAATTAAAAGTGGTGCAATAATTCAATGCTTTAATTAAACCTTTTAAATTGCAAAATTCATAACTTGGGCAATTCAAATCCAATTCCAACATGTAAAATATGTTTTCCATGCAAAATTGAGTAAGCTTCCAAAATATAAACTTTGTTTTCCATTTTGAATAAATTAAATTGCTGAAAACAACTATTTCTTAATTAATGCATTTAAAATTGTCAATTTAATAACTTGCTCATCTAAAATCCAAATTCAACAAATTAAATATGTATTCCATCTAAAATTTTGTGTTCTTTCCAAATATGAATTTTGTTATCTGTTTTGAACATTTAAAATGGGTGAAAACAACAAATGTTTGTTTAAATCATTTAAAATGCCAAAGTTCATAACTTAATAAATAAAATTCCAAACTTGGTAAACCACATATCAAACTGAAGCTATTGTTGTTTTCTTATTGTTTTCATCATCCATGCATCATTCTAATCAACTTTCACATGATGGTTATTTGTAGATCATTTAATTCAACATTAATTCATGGGCTTTTCCATATGCAATCCAAATTGCATATGGGCCCATTTAAATATGTTTACCATGTCAACTAGTTTATCTTTGATGCATCCTTAAACTTGTCATGCATCCATATCTTGATCATGCTGGATCTTTTTCCGTAGAAGTAATTGTTGCATCCGGTGTTTGTTCTAGTTCGTTGCTTCTTCGCGGATAGGACGTGAGATGATGTGAGCAACGACAAGTTCTGCGGATGTACCTCTACTTGCTGGATCTCAGGCAAGTATACTCACTTGCTACCTATGGCTGCCCTTCATCACTTGTTACCGATTCTTTCCGTTGTCTTTATGCTAGCCTAGTATTTTCGATGCTTGTGTCTCGATCCTATCATATGTGTACCTTGCAGCCATGATATAGCCTTCCTTCCCCTTCCTATCAACTGTTGTTTGTTTACCTTGTTGGCCCTCGTGTCGTAGTTGCATGCTTAGTGTTGTTTGCGCTCGAGTCTTGTTGTCCTTTTTCATATCACCTGTTTAGTTGATAGTTGGGTTTCAATTTAATCAACAACATGTTAATGTTTGGGGTAATAATAATTGATGATAAGGCATCGGCAGGAGGCCCGGCGTGGTTTTGGAGCCTGCTAGTGTCGAAACTAGGAAAAGGGTCTTGTCCACTGATCCATGATGAGCGCGCTAACCGCATCCGGGAGGTAGTATGGGACCCCCCTCGACTTAGACCTGATTTGCAGCTTGTCCGAAGAGCCACACTTAGTTCGGGTGTTCCATTTGCTCATATGCATAATGGGAGGCGCCCCCATGGTTGATGATGATTATGATGGTTATGATGATGATGCATATAGGGCGAGGCCTGTGGTGCCGGGGGGGTGTGGTTTTCACCCTTGCGCTTAGGTTAGGTCGGACTGGCCGGGACCTTATAACTCCGTGGCTCCTAGGATGGGTTGTAGAGACGGTTTGGGTCGTGTCTAGCCAACCTGAGTTTTAGTTGGTGGCTTGAGTGTGTACGGGTACTGTAGCGCACCCTGCAGGGATAAATCTTCTCGAGAAGCCGTGTTGTCTGCGGTTATCTGACGACTTGGTGAAAGTGCTGGCTAACAAGTACTCAGACAACTTACACCTAATGATAATAACTTGACTAGTAATATAGTATTAACTTCACCATAAAATGAATGTCACCTTAATCAACAGTGTGAGTTTCCTTGGGTTGCTTCCTTAGTAGGGGGTAACACTGGAATGGGTATTGTTTGGTGATTAGTTGTAGTTGGTTCTGATACGCTCTCTTATCCCTTTCTATTAGCCGGAAGTTGTAGCGCGTCTCTTTAGTTTGTTAGTGCTGCCCACTTCCGCTTCTTTGCAATAATCCCTTCCTTTCCGTTGTACCCAAAGTATTTGTATCTTGTGATGATTGGTTACGCTGGTCTCTTGTGAGTATGGTTTATCCACTTGCCAGTACTTAACCGTACTGACCCACGAATCCATTTCGTGGCTGCATATTCCACATTGCAGTCAACAGGTTTGAAGTCTGACGACGTTAGCTTGGGAATCCCTCCGGCTTGGCCTGGGCAGGGATTGGACGCCATCGGTTATCTTCAGGACTCTTAGTCCAATTTGTATCTTGTCCGAAGCCGGACGCTATGTTGTTTCTTCTGCTGTTATTTGGATCTTTGTATTGTACCAGTTGTATCCTTGACTCGTTTGAGTCATCTTGTATATATCTTTTCTGTTGTTGTTGCGGAATATTCGTGAACTGTTGTAATGTTATCACAAGTGGCAACCTGGAATCGGTTATTATGCGGATTTGGGCGGACATGCTGAAATCTGCATAGTGCCCGATCTTGGGGCGTCACAAATGGTATCTTAGCATGGTTTCCGATTCCCGATATTGTTTCGATACGAATGGTTATCGAAGCAACGGGTCCGCAAAGCCTGTAGGATAACCTCGCTAACGGTCGTGTTTCTAGAGTGTCAAAAACTATTTGTGCAAAAACTGTTTTGGAAACATCTCAATAGGATTCTTGTTTTCTCCTTATCTCTATTCTATTTCTCCTCTCATCTTATTTGTTTTGGAGTCTCTCTCCCTCTCAATCTTTCAAAGTTTTAGGATCCTACGTGGGTGGACGTTTTCTGAGCCGTTAACCCAATAGGTTCGATCATCGGAAGATTCCTGGTGGGAGAAGATCGTCATCAATCCGAGCAAGAATCTCTTGTTAGTGGTGTCGAGAAGCCTTTGTTAGTGGTGTCGAGGAGATCAACAATTTGGCCGAAGACTCGATAAATCTGACTTCCCCCCTCCCTCGTGTTCGTGGACGGATTGCGAGGCTGCAATCCCCTTGTTAGTGGTGTCGGCTGTAACACCCGGGGTTTTTTCCCCCAAATTAGTTTTGCTTGTTTTGTTTTGCATCATCATGCATCATGGCATCATGCATCCATAGCACCTTTGTTTCTAAACCAACTCAAAAATTGAATCCAACTTAAAAATTCACCCAAATTTCAATCAAATACAAATCTTCACCAACATGTAAAAATTTCAAAAACTAAAAGCGGTGCAACTGGGCATTTGCAATAATGAACCCATAAAAAATTATCCCCATAATTTTTGGAACCCCAAAACCCTTCTATCTCTCTCTCTTATTCATCTTCTACAAAAAAAAAGAGAAATAAATAAAAGAAAAAGAAAGGGAGTGAGGAGGCAGCCGAACTGGGCCAACAAGGCCCAGTCGGCCACCTACAACTCGAGCGCCCCAGCCCACGTCCCTTCCTCTCCTCCCTCCGTACGGCCATGACGCCAGCACAGAGGAAAAGCACGCACCACCACCGATCCCCTCCTCACCTGCTCCCCCTCACCTTTCCCCTCCCTTAAAGCCACCCCTCTGCCTCTCCTCAACCCTAGCCTCTCTTCCTCCCAGCCGCCGCCATCTCCTTCCCTCTCCTCCCTCCTCTGTATTCTTCCAACCTCCCCCTCCATGGCCGGAAGTTGTGGACCATGGCACCGTCGCTGCGGTCGTCGTCGATGATCCGGGAGCACGGGAATGGAACCGCCATGGTGTCCCCCATCTCCACACCGAAGATCGGGGGCCGAAGCTTCTTGGAACGCCACCGACGGGACCTTCTTCCACCTTTGTCCAAGTGTACGTTGGCGTCGTCTACATCGCCTCCTGTACGTCTCCATCATCCAGGAACCTTCCTGCTTCGACCACAACCCCTTGGGTGAGCCTCCGTCCTTAGGGACCCTTCCCGCTACCCTCCCCTTACTCTGGGCGCGCCATCGAGCGCCAAAATCGCTGCAGTTCGTCCCTATCACCGTCCCGTGCGCACATCTGAAACTTTAGTTTCAGTTTTCGTCAGTTAACTCGAGTGCATGCTTGATCTAGATACAGTGCCCACTGCTGTCACCAATCGCAGCAACAGCCCAATGGCTTGGGCCCTCCCAGCGCGCACCCGAGACCCGAGTTCGAGTCCCCCCCGGCGCAAAGCCACCTCCTTTTTCTCGGCCTTTTTCTTTTATTTCCCGAATCCAGAAAAACAGATCTGAGCCTTTATTTGTAAAATCCATAACAAATTGAATATTGCTCCGATTTCAATGATTCAAGTTTCTGTGGATTCAGAATCTTGTGCTCTTTCTATTAGTCACAAGGTTGAAACATGTTTCTGTAATAAATTTTGCACTAAATAATTAAATACAGAAAATGCAATAAAAATTTGAAACTTTGGAGATTCATAACTTGAGTTCTGTTCATCCAAATTGAGCAAACTTGGGCTCTAAAATTTTTTCTTAACAAACTCTACACAGTGGTATTTTATTTGGTCACAATTGAATTAAATTTGAACATGTTTCCTTCTGTTTACTAAAAAGGGCAGAATAAAAATGCTTATGGAAAAATGCATAATAAATTCAATAATGATCCAAAAATTATGTTTAATAGCTCAAAATGTTCATTGAAACATTTTATACATGTTTTCAACCTTCTCAATACAATTTGTTTACTGTTTTTCCTAATTAAAAGTGGTGCAATAATTCAATGCTTTAATTAAACCTTTTAAATTGCAAAATTCATAACTTGGGCAATTCAAATCAAGTTCCAACATGTAAAATATGTTTTCCATGCAAAATTGAATAAGCTTCCCAAATATAAACTTTGTTTTCCATTTTGAATTTTTGTAAAAAAAAGTAGTACTCGCCCCGGAATAGGCGTTATGACAAAGAACAAGAAGAAAAAGGGTTTTGTTAATGGGAACAAGGAAGTAGGACTCGGGGATCGGGTGCAAGAAGCAGGTTGTAGCCGGGAGGAAGCTATAAACAGGTTGAGGAGTTGTTTGATAAAGCAAAGAAAGCGCTTTTCCTAAGCTAAGAATGTGGTGCCTAAGAAGGAAATAGCCTTGATTCCTATCTATGACCAAGACTATGAAGAGTAAAAAGATTCGGATAAGCTGACATAATAAATAGAGTACTAGATATGTTCGCTTCGGATCTGTCTATAGTGTGATGTGGCGCTCTTCTCCGATCGACTACCCAGAGGTTTTCCCTTACTTTGTCCGTGTCAACAAACAATTCGAAATACCTCGACTTTTTCAGAACAGGTCCGAGTCAAATAGCAATGATTCGAAGCACTTCTTTTTCCATTACACTATTTCGGAAACCTAAGGACTGGATCGTATGGATATGGAAAATACAGGATTTCCGATCCTCTCGCTTTCTAGCTGTACCCTTCTTCACACCCACCACGGAGAAATTAAATTGCTGAAAACAACTATTTCTTAATTAATGCATTTAAAATTGTCAATTTAATAACTTGCTCATCCAAAATCCAAATCCAACAAATTAAATATGTATTCCATCTAAACTTTTGTGTTCTTTCCAAATATGAATTTTGTTATCTGTTTTGAACATTTAAAATGGGTGAAAACAACAAATGTTTGTTTAAATCATTTAAAATGCCAAAGTTCATAACTTAATAAATAAAATTCCAAACTTGGTAAACCACATATCAAACTGAAGCTATTGTTGTTTTCTTATTGTTTTCATCATCCATGCATCATTCTAATCAACTTTCACATGATGGTTATTTGTAGATCATTTAATTCAACATTAATTCATGGGCTTTTCCATATGCAATCCAAATTGCATATGGGCCCATTTAAATATGTTTACCATGTCAACTAGTTTATCTTTGATGCATCCTTAAACTTGTCATGCATCCATATCTTGATCATGCTGGATCTTTTGCCGTAGAAGTAATTGTTGCATCCGGTGTTTGTTCTAGTTCGTTGCTTCTTCGCGGATAGGACGTGAGATGATGTAAGCAACGACAAGTTCTGCGGATGTACCTCTACTTGCTGGATCTCAGGCAAGTATACTCACTTGCTACCTATGGCTGCCCTTCATCACTTGTTACCGATTCTTTCTGTTGTCTTTATGCTAGCCTAGTATTTTCGATGCTTGTGTCTCGATCCTATCATATGTTTACCTTGCAGCCATGATATAGCCTTCCTTCCCCTTCCTATCAAATGTTGCTTGTTTACCTTGTTGGCCCTCGTGTCGTAGTTGCATGCTTAGTGTTGTTTGCGCTCGAGTCTTGTTGTCCTTTTTCATATCACCTGTTTAGTTGATAGTTGGGTTTCAATTTAATCAACAACATGTTAATGTTTGGGGTAATAATAATTGATGATAAGGCATCGGCAGGAGGCCCGGCGTGGTTTTGGAGCCTGCTAGTGTCGAAACTAGGAAAAGGGTCTTGTCCACTGATCCATGATGAGCGCGCTAACCGCATCCGGGAGGTAGTATGGGACCCCCCTCGACTTAGACCTGATTTGCAGCTTGTCCGAAGAGCCACACTTAGTTCGGGTGTTCCATTTTCTCATATGCATAATGGGAGGCGCCCCCATGGTTGATGATGATTATGATGGTTATGATGATGATGCATATAGGGCGAGGCCTGTGGTGCCGGGGGGTATGGTTTTCACCCTTGCGCTTAGGTTAGGTCGGACTGGCTGGGACCTTATGTGACGCCTCGAGATCGGGCACTATGCAGATTTCAGCATTCCCGCCAAAATCCACATAATAACCGATTCCAGGTTGCCACTTGTGATAACATTACAACAGTTCACGAATATTCCGCAACAACAACAGAAAAGATATATACAAGAAGACTCAAACGAGCCAAGGATACAACTGATACAATACAAAGATCCAAATAACATCGGAAGAAACAACATAGCGTCCGGCTACGGACAAGATACAAATTGGACTAAGAGTCCTGAAGATAACCGATGGCGTCCAATCCCTGCCCAGGCCAAGCCAGAGGGATTCCCAAGCTAACGTCGTCAGACTTCAAACCTGTTGACTGCAATGTGGAATATGCAGCCACGAAAAGGATTCGTGGGTCAGTACGGTTAAGTACTGGCAAGTGGATAACCCATACTCACAAGATACCAGCGTAACCAATCATCACAAGATACAAATACTTTGGGTACAACGGAAAGGAAGGGATTACTGCAAAGAAGCGGCAGCGGACTGCACTAACTAACTACAGAGACTCGCTACAACATCCGGCTAAAAGAAAGGGATAAGATAGCGTATCAGAACCAACTACAACTACTCACCAAACAATACCCATCCAATATTACCCCCTACTAAGGAAGCAACCCAAGGAAACTCACACGGTTGATTAAGGTGACATTCATTTTGATGGTGAAGGTAATCTATATTACTAGTCAAGTTATCATCGTTAAGTGTAAGTTTTCTGAGTACTTGTTAGCCAGTACTTTCACCAAGTCATCCATAACCGCGGACAACACGGCTTCTCGAGAAGATTTAACCCTGCAGGGATGCACCAATTTGGCCGTACACGTAAGAATGACCCGCCAGGCGGGGAGCAAACCCACCAAGCAGGCCACTCAACACAACCCAACTCTTCTTCGCATCAAGCCCAAAGAACCCCATGCAATTGAGCGCACGGCTAATCAAGCCCCACGAAGAAAAGGGGACCCTCATAGCACTCTAAGAACGTGTCTCCCTAAATGCCGACTACAAAAGTTCCACCCTGGCGCCAAGGGTTCGCACCTGCATATGCATGCGGCAAATGGAAAACCCGAACTAAATGAGGCGATTTGGACGAGATGCGAATCGAATCAAAGTTGCGGGGGGCGCCCATACTCGCTTCCCACATGCGGTTAGTGCGCTCATCATGGATCAATGGACAAGACCCTTTTCCTAATTAGGGTCGACACTAGCAGGCCTCAAAACCACGCCGGGCCTCCTGCCAGTGCCTTATCATCAAATTATTATTACCCAAAACAGTAACATGTTGTTGATTGAATTCGAAACCCAACTATCAAACTAAACAGATGATAAGACGGACAATGAGACTTGAGCGCAAACAACACTAAGCATGCAACTACGACACGAGGGCCAACAGGGTAAACAAACAAAAGTTAATAGGAAGTGGAAGGAAGGCTATATCATGGCTGCAAGGTAAACATATGATATGATCGAGACACAAGCAATCGAATCATAAGGCTAGCATAAGAACAACGGAAAGAATCGGTAACAAGCGATGAAAGGCAGCCATTTGGCAGCAAGTGAGTATACTTGCCTGGAATCCAGCAAGTAGAGGTACATCCGAAGAACTTGTCGATGCTCACATCATCTCAACGTCCTATCCGCGAAGAAGCAACGAACTAGAACAAACACCGGATGCAACAATTACTACTACGGCAAAAGATCCAGCATGATCAAGATATGGATGCATGACAAGTTTAAGGATGCATCAAATATAAACTAGTTGACATGGTAAACATATTTAAATGGGCCCATATGCAATTTGGATTGCATATGGAAAAGCCCATGAATTAATGTTGAATTAAATGATCTACAGCTAACCATCATGTGAAATTTGATTAGAATGATGCATGGATGATGAAAACAATAAGAAAACAACAATAGCTTCAATTTGATATGTTGTTTACCAAGTTTGGAATTTTATTTATTAAGTTATGAAATTTGGCTTCTTAAGTGAGTTACACAAACATTCATTGTTTTCACCCATTTTAGTTGTTCAAAACAGATAACAAAATTCATATTTGGAAAGAACACAAAATTTTAGATGGAATACATATTTCATTTGTTGAATTTGGATTTAGAATGAGCAAGTTATCAAATTAGCAATTTTAAATGCATTAAATAAGAAACAATTGTTTTCAGCAATTTAAATTATTCCAAAACAGAAAACAAAGTTGATATTTGCAAAGTTCATGAAAAATGGGATGGAAAACATATTTTACATGTTGGAATTGGATTTGAATTGCCCAAGTTATGAATTTTGCAATTTAAAAGGGTTTAATTAAAGCATTGAATTATTGCACCACTTTTAATTAGGAAAAACAGTAAAAAAATTGCATTGAAAAGATTGAAAACATGTAGCAAATGTTTCACTGAACATTTTGAGCTATTAAACATAATTTTTGGGTTATTATTGAATTTATTATGCAATTTTTCATAAGTAGTCTTATTCTGCTCTTTTTAGTAAACAGAGGGAAACATGTTCAAAATGAATTCAATTGTGACCAAATAAAATACCAATGTGTAGAGTTTGTTAAGAAAAAAATTTAGAGCCCAAGTTTGCTCAATTTGGGTGAACACAACTCAAGTTATGAAATTCCAAAGTTTCAACTTTTAATTGCATTTTCTGTATTTAATTATTTAGTGCAAAAATTATTATAGAAACATGTTGCAACTTTGACATTAACAGAAAGATCACAAAATTATGAATCCACAGAAACTTGAATCATTCAAATTGGAGCAAAATTCAATTTGTTATTGATTTTACAATTAAGGGTTCAGATCTGTTTTCTGGAATTCGAGAGATAAAAGAAAAAGCTGAGAAAAGGGGGTGGCTTTGCGCCTTGGGGGGGATCGAACCCTTGATCGTTCGCTGAGATACAGGGAACAAAGCCACTAGGCTATGTGCGTTGTCGTGATTGGGTACAGTGCGAACAGAGGATCAAGTGACACCGCGACAGTTAACTGACGAACTGAAGAAGGATTCAGAGTTGACAGAACAAAAATAAGACGTAAAAAGGTGTCCCCTCTGGGATTTGATCCCGGGACCTAGGGTGTGCAGCGCAGTTGGCCTGCCACTGTGATAAGTTTGTGCTCGTGATAGGATACAGGTTTGACGGAACAAAAGGTAACCGAGCGCAGCTAACTGTCGAAACTGAAGAAAGCATCCGTGCGTTCTCCTGCAGATCGACGCCGAGAAATAGAGAGCGACGGGATGGATTCGTAACGCACGCTGCAGACTTGCGATGGCATAGGCAAACGAGGGATTGGGGGAACGGTTCGGATGCTCACCGGGGAGGGCTGAAGGAGTCGGTCTCGCCGTGAAGGTCGTAGGCAAGCAGAGGAGGGAGTCGACGTAGACGTCCGCGAGCTAGGAGGAGAGGAAGACGAGCTTGGCGGCGCTCCGGGCAGAGGCAGCTCCTGCTCTTCGGCGAGGGCGACGTGCTCGACGCGGCGGTTCTGTTCCCACCATAATCGGCTCGTTGCAGCTACCCCGTCCCCGGCCTCGTGTGCTCTCTTCTCCAGCCGTGGAGGTGAGGTGGTGGGAAGGGAAAATAGCAGACGAGGGGGAGAGGAGAGGGGGACGGCGGCCAGAGAGGAAGAAGAGGGGAAGGTTAGGGTTAGGGAGGAGGGGGATAGGGGCTTTAAGGGAGGAGGGGAGCAGGTGGGGGGGACCCCCAATGGTGACAGCGACCTCCCCCTTCCTGTCTGTCCGTACGAGGAAGAAGGGGGGGGGGGGGTTGAGCTGCGAAGGGGTAAGTGGGCTGGAGTTGGGCCTGGCTGCCTCCCCCTTGCTGGTTTTCTTTCTTTTTCTTTCGGTTTCTCTTTTTTTTGTTGTTTACACACACATTTTTTTTTGTAGAAAGAAAGAGAGAGAGAAGAATGAGGTTTTAGGGGTTTTATGTTATGAAATAATTTTTCATTGACTTACAAAACAGCAAGGTCAAAGCATGTTAACATTAGTTTCCAAAATTTGAAATGTTAATTTTATTTTTTAATTTGCTATCTGCATTTCAAATAGGGTGTCATAGGGATTTGATTTTTGAAATAACCAATTTTTATTCCATAAGCTCAACCCATTATGAAAACTTATTAAATTTAAATGTTGGCAAGATTTTAATTTTAAACCACCTTTGGAACATGCCAAGTATGAAATGATTTGATTTGAAATTCAAATTAGGGTTTTAATAAAAGGAATTTATTTAACCAAGCAAATATTAATTCCAAATCAATTTTTATTGAAAACAATTTGAGTGTGAAACAAGAGTGCATTGTTTGAATTTTCTTAAGTTGGTTTGAAAGTTTTAATTGGTTTGAAAACAAGTGCAAGGCATATGATGCATGATGCTATGTGATGCAAAAGAAAAACAACAAGCAATTCTAATTGGAAAACCCCGGGTGTTACAGACGACACCACTAACAAGGGATTGCGCCCTCGCAATCCACCCCCTAACCCGGGAGGGGAAAGAAGTTCGACTATCGATTCTTCATGCTTCCAGTTGATCTCCTCGACACCACTAACAAGGGCTTCTCGACACCACTAACAAGAGATTCTTGCTCGGGTTGATGACGGTGTTCTTCCACCAGGAATCTTCCGATGATCAAACCTATTAGGTTAAAGGCTCAGAAAACGTCCAACCCACGTAGGATCCTAAGACTTTGAAAGAGGGAGAGGAAGAGAGAGACTCCAAAACAAATAAGATGGGAGGGGAAATAGAATAGAGATAAGGAGAAAACAAGAATCCTATTGAGATGTTTCCAAAACAGGTTTTGCACAAATAGTTTTGACACTCTAAAAACACGACCGTTAGCGAGGTTATCCTACAGGCTTTGCGGACCCGTTGCTTCGATAACCATTCGTATCGAGACAACATCGGGAATCGGAAACCAGGCTCTGATACCATTTGTGACGCCCCGAGATCGGGCACTATGCAGATTTCACCATTCCCGCCAAAATCCACATAATAATCGATTCCAGGTTGCCACTTGTGATAACATTACAACAGTTCACGAATATTCCGCAACAACAACAGAAAAGATATATACAAGAAGACTCAAACGAGCCAAGGATACAACTGATACAATACAAAGATCCAAATAACATCGGAAGAAACAACATAGCGTCCGGCTACGGACAAGATACAAATTGGACTAAGAGTCCTGAAGATAACCGATGGCGTCCAATCCCTGCCCAGGCCAAGCCAGAGGGATTCCCAAGCTAACATCGTCAAACTTCAAACCTGTTGAATGCAATGTGGAATATGCAGCCACGAAAAGGATTCGTGGGTCAGTACGGTTAAGTACTGGCAAGTGGATAACCCATACTCACAAGATACCAGCGTAACCAATCATCACAAGATACAAATACTTTGGGTACAACGGAAAGGAAGGGATTACTGCAAAGAAGCGGCAGCGGACTGCACTAACTAACTATAGGGACTCGCTACAACATCCGGCTAAAAGAAAGGGATAAGATAGCGTATCAGAACCAACTACAACTACTCACCAAACAATACCCATCCAATGTTACCCCCTACTAAGGAAGCAACCCAAGGAAACTCACACGGTTGATTAAGGTGACATTCATTTTGATGGTGAAGGTAATCTATATTACTAGTCAAGTTATCATCGTTAAGTGTAAGTTGTCTGAGTACTTGTTAGCCAGCACTTTCACCAAGTCATCCATAACCGCGGACAACACGGCTTCTCGAGAAGATTTAACCCTGCAGGGATGCACCAATTTGGCCGTACACGTAAGAATGACCCGCCAGGCGGGGAGCAAACCCACCAAGCAGGCCACTCAACACAACCCAACTCTTCTTCGCATCAAGCCCAAAGAACCCCGTGCAATTGAGCGCACGGCTAATCAAGCCCCACGAAGAAAAGGGGACCCTCATAGCACTCTAAGAACGTGTCTCCCTAAATGCCGACTACAAAAGTTCCACCCTGGCGCCAAGGGTTCGCACCTGCATATGCATGCGGCAAATGGAATACCCGAACTAAATGAGGCGATTTGGACGAGATGCGAATCGAATCAAAGTTGCGGGGGGCGCCCATACTCGCTTCCCACATGCGGTTAGTGCGCTCATCATGGATCAATGGACAAGACCCTTTTCCTAATTAGGGTCGACACTAGCAGGCCTCAAAACCACGCCGGGCCTCCTGCCGGTGCCTTATCATCAAATTATTATTACCCAAAACAGTAACATGTTGTTGATTGAATTCGAAACCCAACTATCAAACTAAACAGATGATAAGACGGACAACGAGACTTGAGCGCAAACAACACTAAGCATGCAACTACGACACGAGGGCCAACAGGGTAAACAAACAACAGTTAATAGGAAGTGGAAGGAAGGCTATATCATGGCTGCAAGGTAAACATATGATAGGATCGAGACACAAGCATCGAATCATAAGACTAGCATAAGAACAACGGAAATAATCGGTAACAAGCGATGAAAGGCAGCCATTTGGCAGCAAGTGAGTATACTTGCCTTGAATCCAGCAAGTAGAGGTACATCCGAAGAACTTGTCGATGCTCACATCATCTCAACGTCCTATCCGCGAAGAAGCAACGAACTAGAACAAACACCGGATGCAACAATTACTACTACGGCAAAAGATCCAGCATTATCAAGATATGGATGGATGACAAGTTTAAGGATGCATCAAAGATAAACTAGTTGACATGGTAAACATATTTAAATGGGCCCATATGCAATTTGGATTGCATATGGAAAAGCCCATGAATTAATGTTGAATTAAATGATCTACAGCTAACCATCATGTGAAAGTTGATTAGAATGATGCATGGATGATGAAAACAATAAGAAAACAACAATATCTTCAATTTGATATGTTGTTTACCAAGTTTGGAATTTTATTTATTAAGTTATGAAATTTGGCTTCTGAAGTGAGTTACACAAACATTCATTGTTTTCACCCATTTTAATTGTTCAAAAAAGATAACAAAATTCATATTTGGAAAGAACACAAAATTTTAGATGGAATACATATTTCATTTGTTGAATTTGGATTTAGAATGAGCAAGTTATCAAATTAGCAATTTTAAATGCATTAAATAAGAAACAGTTGTTTTCAGCAATTTAAATTATTCCAAAACAGAAAACAAAGTTGATATTTGCAAAGTTCATGAAAAATGGGATGGAAAACATATTTTACATGTTGGAATTGGATTTGAATTGCCCAAGTTATGAATTTTGCAATTTAAAAGGGTTTAATTAAAGCATTAAATTATTGCACCACTTTTAATTAGGAAAAACAGTAAACAAATTGCATTGAAAAGATGGAAAACATGTAGCAAATGTTTCACTGAACATTTTGAGCTATTAAACATAATTTTTGGGTTATTATTGAATTTATTATGCAATTTTTCATAAGTAGTCTTATTCTGCTCTTTTTAGTAAACAGAGGGAAACATGTTCAAAATGAATTCAATTGTGACCAAATAAAATACCAATGTGTAGAGTTTGTTAAGACAAATTTTTAGAGCCCAAGTTTGCTCAATTTGGGTGAACACAACTCAAGTTATGAAATTCCAAAGTTTCAACTTTTAATTGCATTTTCTGTATTTAATTATTTAGTGCAAAAATTATTATAGAAACATGTTGCAACTTTGACATTAACAGAAAGAGCACAAAATTATGAATCCACAGAAACTTGAATCATTCAAATTGGAGCAAAATTCAATTTGTTATTAATTTTACAATTAAGGGTTCAGATCTGTTTTCTGGAATTCGAGAGATAAAAGAAAAAGCTGAGAAAAGGGGGTGGCTTTGCGCCTTGGGGGGGATCGAACCCTTGATCGTTCGCTGAGATACAGGGAACAGAGCCACTAGGCTATGTGCGTTGTCGTGATTGGGTACAGTGCGAACAGAGGATCAAGTGACACCGCGACAGTTAACTGACGAACTGAAGAAGGATTCAGAGTTGACAGAACAAAAATAAGACGTAAAAAGGTGTCCCCTCTGGGATTTGATCCCGGGACCTAGGGTGTGCAGCGTAGTTGTCCTGCCACTGTGATAAGTTTGTGCTCGTGATAGGATACAGGTTTGACGGAACAAGAGGTAACCGAGCGCAGCTAACTGTCGAAACTGAAGAAAGCATCCGTGCGTTCTCCTGCAGATCGACGCCGAGAAATAGAGAGCGACGGGATGGATCCGTAACGCACGCTGCAGACTTGCGATGGCATAGGCAAACGAGGGATTGGGGGAACGGTTCGGATGCTCACCGGGGAGGGCTGAAGGAGTCGGTCTCGCCGTGAAGGTCGTAGGCAAGCAGAGGAGGGAGTCGACGTAGACGTCCGCGAGCTAGGAGGAGAGGAAGACGAGCTTGGCGGCGCTCCGGGCAGAGGCAGCTCCTGCTCTTCGGCGAGGGCGACGTGCTCGACGCGGCGGTTCTGTTCCCACCATAATCGGCTCGTTGCAGCTACCCCGTCCCCGGCCTCGTGTGCTCTCTTCTCCAGCCGTGGAGGTGAGGTGGTGGGAAGGGAAAATAGCAGACGAGGGGGAGAGGAGAGGGGGACGGCGGCCAGAGAGGAAGAAGAGGGGAAGGTTAGGGTTAGGGAGGAGGGGGATAGGGGCTTTAAGGGAGGAGGGGAGCAGGTGGGGGGGGACCCCCAATGGTGACAGCGACCTCCCCCCTCTTGTCTGTCCGTACGAGGAAGAAGGGGGGGGGGGGGTTGAGCTGCGAAGGGGTAAGTGGGCTGGAGTTGGGCCTGGCTGCCTCCCCCTTGCTGGTTTTCTTTCTTTTTCTTTTGGTTTCTCTTTTTTTTTGTTGTTTACACACACATTTTTTTTGTAGAAAGAAAGAGAGAGAGAAGAATGAGGTTTTAGGGGTTTTATGTTATGAAATAATTTTTCATTGACTTACAAAACAGCAAGGTCAAAGCATGTTAACATTAGTTTCCAAAATTTGAAATGTTTTATTTTTTAATTTGCTATCTGAATTTCAAATAGGGTGTCATAGGGATTTGATTTTTGAAATAACCAATTTTTATTCCATAAGCTCAACCCATTATGAAAACTTATTAAATTTAAATGTTGGCAAGATTTTAATTTTAAACCACCTTTGGAACATGCCAAGTATGAAATGATTTGATTTGAAATTCAAATTAGGGTTTTAATAAAAGGAATTTATTTAACCAAGCAAATATTAATTCCAAATCAATTTTTATTGAAAACAATTTGAGTGTGAAACAAGAGTGCATTGTTTGAATTTTCTTAAGTTGGTTTGAAAGTTTTAATTGGTTTGAAAACAAGTGCAAGGCATATGATGCATGATGCTATGTGATGCAAAAGAAAAACAACAAGCAATTCTAATTGGAAAACCCCGGGTGTTACAGACGACACCACTAACAAGGGATTGCGCCCTCGCAATCCACCCCCTAACCCGGGAGGGGAAAGAAGTTCGACTATCGATTCTTCATGCTTCCAGTTGATCTCCTCGACACCACTAACAAGGGCTTCTCGACACCACTAACAAGAGATTCTTGCTCGGGTTGATGACGGTGTTCTTCCACCAGGAATCTTCCGATGATCAAACCTATTAGGTTAAAGGCTCAGAAAACGTCCAACCCACGTAGGATCCTAAGACTTTGAAAGAGGGAGAGGAAGAGAGAGACTCCAAAACAAATAAGATGGGAGGGGAAATAGAATAGAGATAAGGAGAAAACAAGAATCCTATTGAGATGTTTCCAAAACAGGTTTTGCACAAATAGTTTTGACACTCTAAAAACACGACCGTTAGCGAGGTTATCCTACAGGCTTTGCGGACCCGTTGCTTCGATAACCATTCGTATCGAGACAACATCGGGAATCGGAAACCAGGCTCTGATACCATTTGTGACGCCCCGAGATCGGGCACTATGCAGATTTCAGCATTCCCGCCAAAATCCACATAATAACCGATTCCAGGTTGCCACTTGTGATAACATTACAACAATTCACGAATATTCCGCAACAACAACAGAAAAGATATATACAAGAAGACTCAAACGAGCCAAGGATACAACTGATACAATACAAAGATCCAAATAACAGCGGAAGAAACAACATAGCGTCCGGCTACGGACAAGATACAAATTGGACTAAGAGTCCTGAAGATAACCGATGGCGTCCAATCCCTGCCCAGGCCAAGCCAGAGGGATTCCCAAGCTAACATCGTCAAACTTCAAACCTGTTGACTGCAATGTGGAATATGCAGCCACGAAAAGGATTCGTGGGTCAGTACGGTTAAGTACTGGCAAGTGGATAACCCATACTCACAAGATACCAGCGTAACCAATCATCACAAGATACAAATACTTTGGGTACAACGGAAAGGAAGGGATTACTGCAAAGAAGCGGCAGCGGACTGCACTAACTAACTATAGGGACTCGCTACAACATCCGGCTAAAAGAAAGGGATAAGATAGCGTATCAGAACCAACTACAACTACTCACCAAACAATACCCATCAAATGTTACCCCCTACTAAGGAAGCAACCCAAGGAAACTCACACGGTTGATTAAGGTGACATTCATTTTGATGGTGAAGGTAATCTATATTACTAGTCAAGTTATCATCGTTAAGTGTAAGTTGTCTGAGTACTTGTTAGCCAGCACTTTCACCAAGTCATCCATAACCGCGGACAACACGGCTTCTCAAGAAGATTTAACCCTGCAGGGATGCACCAATTTGGCCGTACACGTAAGAATGACCCGCCAGGCGGGGAGCAAACCCACCAAGCAGGCCACTCAACACAACCCAACTCTTCTTCGCATCAAGCCCAAAGAACCCCGTGCAATTGAGCGCACGGCTAATCAAGCCCCACGAAGAAAAGGGGACCCTCATAGCACTCTCAGAACGTGTCTCCCTAAATGCCGACTACAAAAGTTCCACCCTGGCGCCAAGGGTTCGCACCTGCATATGCATGCGGCAAATGGAATACCCGAACTAAATGAGGCGATTTGGACGAGATGCGAATCGAATCAAAGTTGCGGGGGGCGCCCATACTCGCTTCCCACATGCGGTTAGTGCGCTCATCATGGATCAATGGACAAGACCCTTTTCCTAATTAGGGTCGACACTAGCAGGCCTCAAAACCACGCCGGGCCTCCTGCCGGTGCCTTATCATCAAATTATTATTACCCAAAACAGTAACATGTTGTTGATTGAATTCGAAACCCAACTATCAAACTAAACAGATGATAAGACGGACAACGAGACTTGAGCGCAAACAACACTAAGCATGCAACTACGACACGAGGGCCAACAGGGTAAACAAACAACAGTTAATAGGAAGTGGAAGGAAGGCTATATCATGGCTGCAAGGTAAACATATGATAGGATAGAGACACAAGCATCGAATCATAAGGCTAGCATAAGAACAACGGAAATAATCGGTAACAAGCGATGAAAGGCAGCCATTTGGCAGCAAGTGAGTATACTTGCCTTGAATCCAGCAAGTAGAGGTACATCCGAAGAACTTGTCGATGCTCACATCATCTCAACGTCCTATCCGCGAAGAAGCAACGAACTAGAACAAACACCGGATGCAACAATTACTACTACGGCAAAAGATCCAGCATTATCAAGATATGGATGCATGACAAGTTTAAGGATGCATCAAAGATAAACTAGTTGACATGGTAAACATATTTAAATGGGCCCATATGCAATTTGGATTGCATATGGAAAAGCCCATGAATTAATGTTGAATTAAATGATCTACAGCTAACCATCATGTGAAAGTTGATTAGAATGATGCATGGATGATGAAAACAATAAGAAAACAACAATATCTTCAATTTGATATGTTGTTTACCAAGTTTGGAATTTTATTTATTAAGTTATGAAATTTGGCTTCTGAAGTGAGTTACACAAACATTCATTGTTTTCACCCATTTTAATTGTTCAAAAAAGATAAAAAAATTCATATTTGGAAAGAACACAAAATTTTAGATGGAATACATATTTCATTTGTTGAATTTGGATTTAGAATGAGGAAGTTATCAAATTAGCAATTTTAAATGCATTAAATAAGAAACAGTTGTTTTCAGCAATTTAAATTATTCCAAAACAGAAAACAAAGTTGATATTTGCAAAGTTCATGAAAAATGGGATGGAAAACATATTTTACATGTTGGAATTGGATTTGAATTGCCCAAGTTATGAATTTTGCAATTTAAAAGGGTTTAATTAAAGCATTGAATTATCGCACCACTTTTAATTAGGAAAAACAGTAAACAAATTGCATTGAAAAGATGGAAAACATGTAGCAAATGTTTCACTGAACATTTTGAGCTATTAAACATAATTTTTGGGTTATTATTGAATTTATTATGCAATTTTTCATAAGTAGTCTTATTCTGCTCTTTTTAGTAAACAGAGGGAAACATGTTCAAAATTAATTCAATTGTGACCAAATAAAATACCAATGTGTAGAGTTTGTTAAGACAAATTTTTAGAGCCCAAGTTTGCTCAATTTGGGTGAACACAACTCAAGTTATGAAATTCCAAAGTTTCAACTTTTAATTGCATTTTCTGTATTTAATTATTTAGTGCAAAAATTATTATAGAAACATGTTGCAACTTTGACATTAACAGAAAGAGCACAAAATTATGAATCCACGGAAACTTGAATCATTCAAATTGGAGCAAAATTCAATTTGTTATTAATTTTACAATTAAGGGTTCAGATCTGTTTTCTGGAATTCGAGAGATAAAAGAAAAAGCTGAGAAAAGGGGGTGGCTTTGCGCCTTGGGGGGGATCGAACCCTTGATCGTTCGCTGAGATACAGGGAACAGAGCCACTAGGCTATGTGCGTTGTCGTGATTCGGTACAGTGCGAACAGAGGATCAAGTGACACTGCGACAGTTAACTGACGAACTGAAGAAGGATTCAGAGTTGACAGAACAAAAATAAGACGTAAAAAGGTGTCCCCTCTGGGATTTGATCCCGGGACCTAGGGTGTGCAGCGTAGTTGTCCTGCCACTGTGATAAGTTTGTGCTCGTGATAGGATACAGGTTTGACGGAACAAGAGGTAACCGAGCGCAGCTAACTGTCGAAACTGAAGAAAGCATCCGTGCGTTCTCCTGCAGATCGACGCCGAGAAATAGAGAGCGACGGGATGGATCCGTAACGCACGCTGCAGACTTGCGATGGCATAGGCAAACGAGGGATTGGGGGAAACGGTTCGGATGCTCACCGGGGAGGGCTGAAGGAGTCGGTCTCGCCGTGAAGGTCGTATGCAAGCAGAGGAGGGAGTCGACATAGACGTCCGCGAGCTAGGAGGAGAGGAAGACGAGCTTGGCGGCGCTCTGGGCAGAGGCAGCTCCTGCTCTTCGGCGAGGGCGACGTGCTCGACGCGGCGGTTCCGTTCCCACCATAATCGGCTCGTTGCAGCTACCCCGTCCCCGGCCTCGTGTGCTCTCTTCTCCGGCCATGGAGGTGAGGTGGTGGGAAGGGAAAATAGCAGACGAGGGGGAGAGGAGAGGGGGGCGGCGGCCAGAGAGGAAGAAGAGAGGAAGGTTAGGGTTAGGGAGGAGGGGGAGAGGGTCTTTAAGGGAGGAGGGGAGCAGGTGGGGGGGGGGGCCAATGGTGACAGCGACCTCCCCCCTCCTGTCTGTCCGTACGAGGAAGAAGGGGGGGTTGGGCTGCGAAGGGGTAAGTGGGCTGGAGTTGGGCCTGCCTGCCTCCCCCTTGCTGGTTTTCTTTCTTTTTCTTTTGGTTTCTCTTTTTTTTTTTTTTTACACACACATTTTTTTTGTAGAAAGAAAGAGAGAGAGAAGAATGAAGTTTTAGGGGTTTTATGTTATGAAATAATTTTTCATTGACTTACAAAACAGCAAGGTCAAAGCATGTTAACATTAGTTTCCAAAATTTGAAATGTTAATTTGATTTTTTAATTTGCTATCTGAATTTCAAATAGGGTGTCATAGGGATTTGATTTTTGAAATAACCAATTTTTATTCCATAAGCTCAACCCATTATGAAAACTTATTAAATTTAAATGTTGGAAAGATTTTAATTTTAAACCACCTTTGGAACATGCCAAGTATGAAATGATTTGATTTGAAATTCAAATTAGGGTTTTAATAAAAGGAATTTATTTAACCAAGCAAATATTAATTCCAAATCAATTTTTATTGAAAACAATTTGAGTGTGAAACAAGAGTGCATTGTTTGAATTTTCTTAAGTTGGTTTGAAAGTTTTAATTGGTTTGAAAACAAGTGCAAGGCATATGATGCATGATGCTATGTGATGCAAAAGAAATACAACAAGCAATTCTAATTGGAAAACCCCGGGTGTTACACCTTATAGCTCCGTGGCTCCTAGGATGGGTTGTAGAGACGGTTTGGGTCGTGTCGAGCCAACCTGAGTTTTAGTTGGTGGCTTGAGTGTGTACGGGTACTGTAGCGCACCCTGCAGGGATAAATCTTCTCGAGAAGCCGTGTTGTCCGCGGTTATGTGACGACTTGGTGAAAGTGCTGGCTAACAAGTACTCAGACAACTTACACCTAATGATAATAACTTGACTAGTAATATAGTATTAACTTCACCATAAAATGAATGTCACCTTAATCAACAGTGTGAGTTTCCTTGGGTTGCTTCCTTAGTAGGGGGTAACACTGGAATGTGTATTGTTTGGTGATTAGTTGTAGTTGGTTCTGATACGCTCTCTTATCCCTTTCTATTAGCCGGAAGTTGTAGCGCGTCTCTTTAGTTTGTTAGTGCTGCCCACTGCCGCTTCTTTGCAATAATCCCTTCCTTTCCGTTGTACCCAAAGTATTTGTATCTTGTGATGATTGGTTACGCTGGTCTCTTGTGAGTATGGTTTATCCACTTGCCAGTACTTAACCATACTGACCCACGAATCCATTTCGTGGCTGCATATTCCACATTGCAGTCAACAGGTTTGAAGTCTGACGACGTTAGCTTGGGAATCCCTCCGGCTTGGCCTGGGCAGGGATTGGACGCCATCGGTTATCTTCAGGACTCTTAGTCCAATTTGTATCTTGTCCGTAGCCGGACGCTATGTTGTTTAAGGATGGCAATTTTAACCGTGGGTACGGGTATTCGCGGGTATTCGACCCGTATGGGCAGGGTATGGGTACACATTTATACCCATGGGTAGTACCCGTACCCTACCCATCAAGTCATGGGTAGGTCATGGGTATCAGGTTGTACCCAAGGGTATACCCATACCCTACCCATTTATACTGACATGTGGGCCACTTTGGCCATATGTAGCCCAGCAGGAAGCAACCCACAAGGACATGACTCCAGGGTTAAGGCGATGAGGAGAAGGGTCGGTCAAAGCGTCCTTGTAATCTCCTCGTCTCCCAAATGTCCCCAAATTTCAATCAATCCTTAATCCTCTCATCTTCTAAATACTCAAACTAAGAAGATAAATTCCCAGTGATGAGGCATACAATTGATCAAACTGATATTTTTGTCAAATGTTCTGTCAATGAATATAATAACTTGTGTGCCCATTGGATATCCAATGGGTACGGGTATCCGCCGGGTATGGGTATGGGTAGACTTTCATACCCATGGGTACGGGTATGGGTAGAGTTTTCTACCCGTTGACTATACGGGTATGGGTATGGTATTGCTCTACCCGCCCCATACCCTACCCATTGCCATCCTTAATGTTGTTTCTTCCGCTGTTATTTGGATCTTTGTATTGTATCAGTTGTATCCTTGACTCGTTTGAGTCGTCTTGTATATATCTTTTCTGTTGTTGTTGCGGAATATTCGTGAACTGTTGTAATGTTATCACAAGTGGCAACCTGGAACCGGTTATTATGCGGATTTGGGCGGAAATGCTGAAATCTGCATAGTGCCCGATCTCGGGGCGTCACAATGTTTTCACACCTACTAACCTATCATCACAAGTAATTAGCTAGTGTTGTGATGATAGAGTTCACTGTACTAGTTCATCATTTTCAAGTAACCTCATTGTCATTACCTCTATACTTTTGGAACATAAGATCAAACATGTTTGTTACCTTTTCAATAATTAATTTCCATGTGCTATTGTCTTGTTACCTCACCAAGTAATCAACACTTTTACTTAAACATGATAACAATTGTTTGCTAAGTAAAAGTGAAACACATGTAAGTCTAAAAGAAGTAATAACCACATCACCACAAGTAGTGAAACATTTCACCTAAAACCTGTGTGAGTAAGTTATTGTGTAAAACATGGCTTACACTTGTAAGCTGGGGTGTTTTTCAGGGTATTTCGTGATGCATCTCATTACTATGCATGTATCATCCTTGCCAGTGTTTTCTGTAGTCCTTGCCAGGACTACTTTGCTATCTTTCAGATGTCGGGATCTTCTACGCGACCCTTGAACCCGAAGACATTGATTATTATGGTTATTTCAATCACAGGCAAGTTCATCACTTGGTCATATCCTTTATAGTACTTCATAACAAACTAAATGCAAAAACTCTATCGTATTACCACCTAATCTCAAAATAATGCATGATCCTATTTTTATAATAATATGTCTACTTGAATGACTACCCGAGTGGTAGTGTTCTGTTGGTGGGTGGATGGAACCATGGTAAGATGAATAGGTCAAAGGAAGGTTCTATCTACATGGGAAAGTACTACCTAGGATTAATCACAACTGCCGTCAGGATTCTTGCGCCGTAAATTCGCGTTAACCTTGGGTCTTCTATGGGGGGAGTAAGTCAGCTGTGAGCTTCTCTCGTTTGCATGTCAACGGACTGCCATAGACGTACGATGTAGGTCTTGCGGGAGTACATGCACATGGGTGGGATCCCTTACGTCCCACGGACTCTGGGGTCTATGAGTGTCTGCCAGGGGCGCGTAGATCTCCATCGTGAGGGGTGGAATCAGTCGTTCAACCTGCTAGCGGAAATGGGTGGGCATGCGTTGTGCGAAGAAGCACGGTTTGGCTTGGACCAATAACCGGGCCCCACACCTGAGTGGGAGTGGACAAGAATGTACACCTGGTTGTGCGAAATTTTGGCGCGAAAGTTTAAAGAGACCAAAGTGGCCAATGTTTCACCTGACATGATGAAATAGATTTAGATCATCTGGTCAGGAGTAATTTTGGAGTGATCTTTATAACATAGCATCTTTACAAACCAAATCATCTGGTTACACAAACCATAATTGGTTGTGACCAACACTAACTCTCAACAACCTTAACCACAAGTGTATAAGTGACTTGGGTTAATTCATTAGATATCTACAATCCAAAGAGGGGTGAGTATCCAAAGCACATAACTAATGATCACACTTCCACAAGTTAGAAATGCTTGATGGAATAATCTCATCAACAAATATTTTAGACTCTCTAAAAATGAACTACTTAAGTTATCAACCATTCACACAACATCTTTCCAAATTATTTAGTAACTACTAAGTTAACCTTCACATGTAAATCACAAAGGTTCAATAGAACACAACAGATACAAACAAGTGTTAACTCAAAACCCACAAGTGGGAAATGATATAATAATTGTATTAGCATATTTATCGAATATGTACATATCTCATCCACCATAAAGGAAGTACCTTAAAGAAGAAATAAATCTTCTTAAACCTACTGTTAAACCTTGATCATTACATATGATATTCCCAAACCTCTATATCTGCCTTATGAATGAAAAATGTAATAAAGAGAAGAATATAATGTAACAACATGACACCTGAGAAAAACAACTAACAACTATGACATAATTCATTAAACCCCAATAACCTTTATATGCTCATTGTCTCAATCATCTTATAAAAGTGATCATATGAGATTTCCACACATCAATGAACCATTTGATCCACTTACTATTAAGTCATCATTCCATAAGCATTCCACACTTCTACTCAAATTCAACAAATCCACAACTAAGGTATATATGGATACAATTAAAGAATAACAACAAGCTATAACCTCTATTAGAGGAAGTGAATTGAAAGCTAAGTAAAACCAATCATGTATGAGACAAGTGTCTACCTTATGGGAAGCAAAACAAGAAATGTATGGAAGGATAATAAAAGCATGAATTAACGCTTAATGTAGATCTTGTTATTTTTGCTATACCATTGTATCTTGTTTCCCAATCTCCTCCAAGTAATTTTGCAAGAGAAGAAACCACAAGACAGGAGGAACTACCACATGAAGATCTTCAAGAAGATTATTTAGAGTGTTCTAGAAGAGTTATTCCAATCTATCATAAGAGTACTTGGAAACTCTTATATATTGATCTGATCTTATTAACACTCTTGAAACAGTGTGATACTCCAATGTTAGTGTTATATAGAAGTAGTTTGGTAACAAGTTTCTAGACCTTGTTAACAGATCACTTTTGTATACTCAAACACTTGAGTGTCTTACACAAATAAAAATAAGATCATATAACCTAGTACATCTCATCCAATTGTATATGAGTAGTAATTTGGAGGCAAGTCTGGCCGACTTGTTAACAAATTATTCTTATATACATATGGTAACTTGATGTCATAAAACAAACATAAATACTTTTATAATTATCTAAGAAAAATCCTTGCTTGGATTAATTGGATGTTTTCACCACAATGGTGAGACAGTTGAGGTTGGAAACCAAGAGAGGAACCTACCTGCAATGGACAAAGGTGATAACAGAAGACTAGTGGCAACTAGAGAGAAGAACATCAAGCAACAGAAGACCAGAAGAAGCAACACTTCCTCAGTAAGGGATCATAAGAAATTATCCAGTTAATCATTAGGATATAATAGAGAACCAATAACCTCTGTCAAGCTCATCAGAGATGATGAACTCATAATAATATCTTTAATGGAAACAATTATCAAGTATGAAATAATAACCAACCATTTCACCCACATGTCTTGATATGTGGAGTTTAATGGTAACAAGGTTAACATCTTGTTTTCCATATCCTTTTCATATGTAAGACTAACAGATGATAACAAAAGTTCATCTATATATAACCATGTTAATGATTTCATGTTCTAAAACAACATGGATAATATCCATATTGGAACCTATGTGGAAAACAAGCAAATAAGATTCCAAAACCACACATGTTTTCCCCTGGATCAAGTGCATAAAATAACAAATAGCGCATACACACAATATAAAGAAATGTCCACCAAAATTGATAAGGATCTAAAATGTGAAAAATAACAAAGTCTCATAAGAGAAAACAAGTCCCTTCACCAATGTAAATCATTTGGTATGACATGGTATAAATTTCCTATTGAGTGATTTTTCATTTCAGTGCATAGAAAAACTACTAGGTAGTGTTACCAAAATTATTTTCTAAAAAGAACTTGTAGCTAAAATTGTCCAATGATGATAAACCACCATGTTAACCACATGGTTGTTATGTGAAAACATAATAATCATGCTTAAAATAATTTAAAAGCCATTTAATAAATTAAAATGAGAGAAAATATCAAAAATCACTTAAAATAGCACCCTAAATAAAAAAATACAAATAGTCTTCAAATTCACCAAAACAAAACATGGTGAGATGTAAAATTTGATAAGGAATCAAAATATGATTTTTTTATAATTTTTATCTTTGCAAGAAAGCCCTGAAAACAGTGTTTTCTTCTCGGTTTTTAAGACAGAAGGGCTAGTCTATAAATTATAGAAAATTATAGGGGGTTCTGTGAATATGTTTCATCTTCAACCTTGGACAGTAGGACACTATGTGTGTCGTTACCAAATTCGTCGCAGTGACACCTCCTGCTAGCCGCCCTCGAAAAGAGAAAGCCATCACGACGTAGTACTTCCTCCCATCTATCCCGTGGAGACATTTTCCCTCTCTCTCTTTTGCTCTGCACACCACAAACCGAAATCCTAGTTCGTCGAGCCACCGGCCACCGCCGTCGATTCCGGCCACCTCGAGGGCAACTGAGGTCACTCGGAGATGCGCGTAGATCTCCTCTTCCTCCTCGAGTAGGCACGAAAGCCGGGAGAAATGAACGATGGAGAATTTCATGGTTCCCTTATCTCACGGTCTCTGGCCGCCGCGGAAGCGCGCCGTCGCTGTGGAGCTTCCCGTGCCAATTCATCTACACCAGCCCACTCCTGGTATGCTGCTGCACCCCTGGGTTCTTTTGCTTTCAAAAATCGTCCACAAAATCGGTCGACCACCGTTTGTCGTCGCTCGCCGCCGTGCCGATGGACGCCGGTGCAACTCCGGCGACCATTTGGTCAAGCCGAGGCCCTCCACACCCTCACTGAGGTCCCCTCTAGCTCCTAGTTGCGAGCAATCGAACCAATTCGTAGCCAATACGTGGATTGGATTCGAGCAGAGGAGATTTCCTCCACAGCTGACGAATTCATGACGTCATCATGATGTCAGTTAGTTTTTTTCTTTTATTTTTTATTTAAAATTCGAATATGTCAATTTGAATATTGGCTAAAAATGAATAAATCTTATTAAATCAATAACTTTTAATCCAATAATTAGAAAAATACAAATAAAATATGAAAATGATTAGAAAAATATAATCTAAATGTTTATGAACTTTTCAAAAATGTTTGATAAAGTTAAAAATTAAATATTTTCTTTAATTAAATTAAATCATTTAAAATTGAGAAAAATAATAAATAATTCATAAAATCAGAAAAAAAACAAGTTATATACCAAAATGCTCCAAATGAAAAATTCAATCCACCTATGATGTTTTCATAGTCATTTGACCAAGTTTTCATGTGTGCAATATTTTGCCTAATCATTTAATTCATTTAAAATTAATAAATTAATATCTTATTTAAATATTTTCAGAATACTTGAAATGAGATACCAAATTAAACAGAAAAATATTTTCAACTCAAATATGTCAAACACAAAACATTTGCTTAACTTATAAACTTGTTTCTATAGGTATAATGGAATTCTATAATATTCCATTATAACAAGCAATAACTGCCTTAATATCATTTTCCTTATTAATAAAACCCACATGTTTTCACACCTACTAAACCTATCATCACAACTCATTAGCTAGTGTTGTGATGATAGAATTTACTGTACTAGTTCATCATTTTCAACTAAACTCATTGTCATTAGCTCTATACTTTTGGAACATAAGATCAAACATGTTTGTTACCTTTTCAATAATTGTTTTCCATGTGCTATTGTCTTGTTACCTCACCAAGTAATAAAAACTTTTACTTAAACATGATAACAATTGTTTGCTAAGTAAAAGTGAAACACATGTAAGTCTAAAAGAAGTAATAATCACATCTCCACAAGTAGTGAAACATTTCACCTAAAACCTGTGTGAGTAAGTTATTGTGTCAAACGTGGCTTACACTTGTAAGCTGGGGTGTTTTTCAGGGTATTTTGTGATGCATCTCATTACTATGAATGTATCATCCTTGCCAGTGTTTTCTGTAGTCCTTACCGAGACTACTTTGCTATCTTTCAGATGTCGGGATCTTCTACGCGACCCTTGAACCCGAAGACATTGATTATTATGGTTATTTCAATCACAGGCAAGTTCATCACTTGCTCATATCCTTTGCAGTACTTCATAACAAACTAATTGAAAAAACTCTATCATATTACCACCTAATCTCAAAAGAATGCATGATCCTATTTTTATAATAATATGACTACTTGGATGACTACCCGAGTGGTAGTGTTCTGTTGGTGGGTGGATGGAACCATGGTAAGATGAATAGGTCAAAGGAAGGTTCCATCTACATGGGAAAGTACTACCTAGGATTAATCACAACTGTCGTCAGGATTCTTGCGCCGTAAATTCGCGTTAACCATGGGTCTTCTATGGGGGGAGTAAGTCAGCTGTGAGCTTCTCTCGTTCGCATGTCAACGGACTGCCAGAGACGTACGATGTAGGTCTTGCGGGACTACATGCACATGGGTGGGATCCCTTACGTCCCACGGACTCTGGGGTCTATGAGTGTCTGCCAGGGGCGCGTAGATCTCCATCGTGAGGAGTGGAATCAGGTGTTCAACCTGCTGGCAGAAATGGGTGGGCATGCGTTGTGCGGAGAAGCACGGTTTGGCTTGGACCAATAACCGGGCCCCACTCCTGAGTGGGAGTGGACATGAATGTACACCCTGGTTGTGCAACATGGTCTTGGTCGTCCATGGGTAAAGTAACGCACCTCTGCAGAGTGTAAAAGGATGTGGCATGTTACCCCTTTCTCCAGGAAGGAGCTGCGAACGCCGCAGGAAAGGCAACTCCATGAAGTTCTAGTCCTGTGAAGATCTCGCGCGCATATTTTTCAGAATTAAAAGCAATCTCTTGAATAGTTTTACAAAACCTTGCATCAGCTTATGACTCTTTTGAGTCTAAAGCTGTAGATAGTGCATCAAACTACCCACTATATATCATGAACTTGCTGAGTAACGCTCGTTACTCATTCATTCTCATTTAACCCTCTGCTTAGAGTTGAAGCCTGATGGAAGTCGTCATCGTGAAGCCATCGTTACCTCATGAAGCTAGGTGGAGTCATATATTACTTAGTCGGTGAAGCATCGTCATCAACAACGCTGATGGAGGAGAAGCTATCAAGGTGTAGGTGGAGTCCATTCTTGGAGTTAGATGTTATAAGCCATAGATTAGGGCTGGCATTAGCCATAGTAGATTTAGTTCTGAGCTAGAGTTCTTCTCCGGCTTGGATCTTCGAATTGCTTCTTATGATGTTTCTTTTGTAGGAGATCTTCTTGATTCATCAAGGAGATTCTCAAGATTTTGTAGTGAAGTTTGTATCCTATAGTTTTGCCTGGACCCGCTGTGTTTCTGTTGTACCACTCTAAGAGATGTAATATTCACGGATAAGTCCTTCTGTAAGTATTATGTCACCGACTTGCGCACTACACATGTAGTGGTGTTTTGGGTCACCACATTACTTCTCCTCCATTCATAAAAAATACGTACCCGGATTGAGACTTAGAGTCATTCGGATCAGTGTCGAAGCTAGCATCGACGTAACATCTTGCGACGAGCTCTTCTTCACCGCCATATACGAGAAACATATCCTTAGTTCTTCTCAAGTACCTAAATATATTATTGACCGCCGTCCAGTGTTCCAAACCTGGATCGGATTGGTACCTACTAGTCAAACTAATAGCATGTTCCACATCCGGTCTTATACATAGCATAGCATACATGATAGAACCTATGGCTAAAGCATAGGGAATCTTATTCATTATCTCTCTATCTTCTGCTGTAGCTGGACATTGAGTCTTACTTAACGTCTTACCTTGCAACATTGGTAAGAACCCCTTCATACTATCTTCCATTCTGAACTTCTTCAGAGTCTTGTCAAGGTATGTACTTTGCGAAAGTCCAATTAAGCGTCTTGATCTATCCTAGTATATTTTGATGCCTAATATATAAGCTGCTTCACCGAGGTATTTCATCAAAAAACTACTGTTCAAATAATCTTTTCGCTTTTTAAAAGTTCTATATCATTTCCAATCAACAATATATCATCCACATATAGTACTAGAAATGCTACAGAGCTCCCACTCACTTTCTTGTAAATACAAGATTATCCATATGTTTGGACAAATCCAAATCCTTTGATCACCTTATCAAAAATGGAGGTTCCAACTCCGGTATGCTTGCTTCAGTCCATAAATGGAACACTGAAGCTTGCATGCCTTGTCAGCATCCTTAGGATCAACAAAACCTTTGGATTGCATCATATACAACTCTTCCTCAATGTCACCATTAAGGAACGCCGTTTTGACATCCATCTGCCAGATTTCATAATCGAAAAATGCAGCAACTGCTAACATAATCCTAACTGACTTCAGCATCGCTACCGGTGAGAAAGTCTCATCGTAGTCAACTCCTTGAATTTGTCGGAAACCTTTTGCGACAAGTCGAGCTTTATAGACGGTCACGTTACCATCAGCGTCAGTTTTCTTTTTAAATATCCATTTGTTCTCAACGGCCTTGCGGTCATCAGGTAAGTCCACCAAAGTCCGAACTTGGTTTTCGTACATGGATCCTATTTCGGACTTCATGGCTTCAAGCCATTTGTTGGAATATGGGCTCATCATTGCTTCATCATACATCGCAGGGTCATCAACTCCATCTACCATGAAGTTTAAGACGGGATTTCCATACAGTTCAGGAGCTGTACGATCCCTACTTGACCTGTGAGGAACGGTAGTTTCCTCTTCTGGAGTTTCATGATCTTGATGATTAGCTCTCTCTTCAACTGACGGGGTCGGCACCGGAACAACTTCCGATGCTACGCTACTCTCCATTCCAAGAAGAGAAGGTTCAATAACCTCGTCGAGTTCTACCTTCCTACTATTCACACCTTTCGAGAGAAACTCCTTCTCAAAAAAGGATCCATTCTTGGCAACAAAAATCTTGCCTTCGGAACTGTGATAGAAGGTGTCCCTATAGTTTCCTTATGGTATCCTATGAAGA
The DNA here is from genome assembly GCA_028641055.1 of Alopecurus myosuroides. Classification (NCBI taxonomy): domain Eukaryota; kingdom Viridiplantae; phylum Streptophyta; class Magnoliopsida; order Poales; family Poaceae; genus Alopecurus; species Alopecurus myosuroides. The sequence goes on along the minus strand of CM054062.1, from coordinate 87,746,503 downwards.
CGCATTTTTCCGCTTTGGGTTCAAGTTTATCAGGTTGAAGCTTCTTCACATAAACATCGCATCCCCAAACTTTTAGAAATGACATCTTAGGTTTGTTTCCAAACCATAATTCATACGGTGTCGTTTCAACGGATTTAGATGGTGCCCTATTTAAAGTGAATGCAGCGGTCTCTAGTGCATAACCCCAAAATAATAGTGGCAAATCTGTAAGAGACATCATAGATAGAACCATATCCAATAAAGTACGATTACGACGTTCGGAAACACCATTACACTGTGGTGTTCCGGCAAGTGTGAGTTGTGAAACTATTCCACATTGTTTCATATGCATGCCAAACTCGTAACTTAAGTATTCACCTCCACGATCAGATCGTAGAAATTTAATCTTTCTGTTATGATTATTTTCAACTTCACACTGAAATTCGTTGAACTTTTCAAATGTCTCGGATTTGTGTTTCATTAAGTAAATATACCCATATCTACTCAAATCATCTGTGAAAGTGACAAAATAACGATATCCACCGTGTGCCGATAGACTCATTGGTCCACACACATCAGTATGTACGATTTCCAGTAAGTCTGTCGCCAGTTCCGTAGTTCCAGAAAACGGGGTTCTAGTCATCTTGCCCATATGGCATGTTTCACATGTTTCAAATGATTCATAATCAAGTTATTCTAAGAGTCCATCAGAATGGAGCTTCTTCATGTGTTTAATACCAATATGACCTAAGCGGCAATGCCACATGTAAGTAGCAATATCATCATTTAACTTAATTCGTTTGGCATTCACATTATGAATATGTGTATCAATACTATCAAGATTCAGAATAAATAAACCATTCTTTTCAGGTGCGTGACCATAAAAGATATTATTCATATAAATCGAACAACCATTATTCTCAGACTTAAAGGAATAACCACTCTGCATTAAGCAAGATCCAGAAATGATATTCATGCTTAATGCAGGAACCAAATAACAATTATTTAGGTTTATAACTAATACAAATGTTAAATGAAGAGGCAACGTCCCGACGACGATCACATCAACTCTTGATCCATTGCCGACGCGCATCGTCACCTCATCTTTCGCTAGTGGTCGCTTATTCTGCAGCTCCTGTTTCGAGTTACATATGTGAGAAACCGAACCAGTATCAAATACCCAGGCGCTACTGCGAGTACTAGTAAGGTACAATCAATAACAAGTATATCATATATAACTTTGTTCACTTTGCCGACCTTCCTATCTGCCAGATATTTGGGGCAATTGCGCTTCCAGTGGCCAGTGCCCTTGCAATAAAAGCACTCAGTCTCAGGCTTAGGGCCATACTTGGTTTTCTTCTCAGGTGCAGCAACAGACTTGCCACCCTTCTTGAAGCTTACCCTTGGCTTGCCTTTCTTGAAACTAGTGGTCTTATTGATCATCAGCACTTGATGTTCTTTCTTGATCTCCACTTCAGCAGTTTTAAGCATCGAGAGAAGCTCAGGAAGAGTCTTCTTCATGCCTTGCATATTATAGTTCATCACAAAGTTCTTGTAACTAGGTGGCATACATTGGAGAACACGATGTATCCCTAGCTCATTGGGAATCGTTATTCCCAAGGCTATGAGTTTATCAGCGTACGCAGACATCTTGAGTATGTGCTCACTAACGGAGCCGTTCTCTTCCATCATGCAGCTATAGAACTTTTCTGAAGCGTCATAACTCTCAACTGCAGCATGGGTATCGAAAATCATTTTCAATTCTCCCATTGTAGCATAGTTAGTGTTGTTCTCAAAACGTTTTTGCAGCTCTGTCTCTAATCCATAAAGGATGTCGCAATGAACTATACTAATGAGTCAGATAAACATTTTTATCTTCATCAGAAGCATCATTAGCGGGATGGTCACCTAGCGGTGCATCAAGCACATAGAGCTTCTTGCAAGCGGTGAGGAGAATCCTCAGGTTAAGTGCCCAGTTGGTAAAGTTGCTTCCATTGTTTGCTAGTTTTTCTCTCTCCATGAACATATTGAAATTGAAGGTGGGTGGTGCCATGATCTACAACATATTTGCAAAGACTATTTAGACTAGGTTTATGATAAATTAAGTTCAAGTTAATTCTAAAATTATCCCATGAACTCCCACTCAAAAACAAAATCCCTCTTAGTCGTATTTAGTAATTACACGAACCAAATTCACTACACCGAGACCGATCATCATGTGAGACAGTGTAGTTGCAAAGGAGAACATCAACATATTCATCATATCATCCATATGACTCATGCTTTACCTTTCGGTTACGTGTTCCGAGGTCATGTCTATACATGCTAGGCTCGCCAAGTAGAACCGTAGTATTATATGTGTTTCAAGGTCATGTTTGTACATGCTAGGCTTGAAAACACCTGTTGTATGCGAACGTTGAGTCTATCACACCCGATCATCACGTGGTTTATCGAAACGACGAACTTTCTTAACGGTGCATACTTAAGGAAGAACACATTATTATCTTGATATTAAGTGAGAGGGGTCATCTTATAATGCTACCGTCGCAATCTAAGCAAAATAATATGCATAAAAGGATTACCATCACATGCATGGATAATGTGATATGATATGGTCCTTCTTGCACTTGATCTCCATCTTGTGCATCATGGTATGATCTCCATCATTCCACCGGCGTGGCATCAAGGTCCGTGGCACCTCCATCATGATTGTCCATTACAACATATCGCATGGATATGATATACAACACGCATGCCATAAAAATAAGACAACCATATGGCTCCAGGCGGTATGTCAATAATTTACAAAAGATATCATCTCATACATAAAGTTTGTAATATTGACCATATCACATCACATGCCCTGCAAAAAAAAGTTGGACGCCTCTAATTTATTTTTGCATATTTTACGTGGCTTGGGCTTACGAGGATAGAACCGTTCATACCTACGTACATTGCCACAACGTTGATAAAACATATTTTTAACAACCCTTTGTAGATTAGATCTTAACTATAGTTGGAGAAACGGACACCCCCTCAGCGACAAGTGAGATAGGTCTCGCGTACATAGTACACGTAAAGTTTGTCTAGGGCAGCTTAATCCAACTATGCCACTAAGATCATAAAATACTCAAGGAGGAAAAAACATGATCATCAACACCCACATACTCCTATGTGTTCTACCCGTACAAATCATCTACACATAGATCCGGCTCTGGTACCACTGAAGGGTATGTTGCATAGAAAACAAAAAATTTCCTACGCGCGATAAACCCGAAAGGCCAAGATCTAATCTAGGAGATGAAAGGTAACGGGGAGAAAGAGTCTTAGGATAACATACCCCCGAAGACTCTAAGTGGTACGAGACAAAATCTTGTTGTTGGCGTAGTCGTACTCACGCCGATCCGAGAGCGAAAAGATGTGCACCGCAATCCAGTGGTGCCTCCGTGATCGGTCACACGTTCAGGTCGATGAAGACCTCCGTTCCCTCGATCTAGTGGGGCATCGGAATTCAAGGATCCTCCGGAACTCCAGCAGCACGACGGCGTGGTGGTGGTGAATAATCCCACGGTCAGGGCTTCTCCAAGCCAGAGACCATGGAATGGAGTAGCGGGTGGAGTGGAAGGGAGGTGGGACAAGTGTGTGAGGAAGAGGAGCTCTCACCCTCCTTTTATAGGGGAGGGGGAGGCAGCCCAAAGGGGGGGTGCGGCCAGCCATGGTGTGCCCCCACCTCTTCCCTCTTCATGTGAGTGGAAGCTCCACTCATACCCACTCATGCTCCCATAATTTCCCACTTAGAAAATCCAAAAGTTTTTCTTTAATTAATAAATAAAACATTTTTATTTCTTTATTTATATTTGTTAATTCCATTAAAAAGAATTTGCATTTAGCACCTCAAATACTTTGTTAATTCTATTAACAATCATTCGATGAAAAACCCCTTGAACTATTTCAATTTTCCCAGAAACAATTTCGGTGCTGCCCAAAACATTCTTCGATATTTCGTATCCTCTCAAATGCTTCATCGAACCTTAAGTGTCTCATCCTACGGTTCGCAAATAGTACAGACATGATCGAGACTCCTCTCCGATCAATAATCAACAACAGGATCTGGAGATCCGTGATGACTCCTATATATTCAACGATGACTCCCGTGATCGTTGATGCATGTAAAATGCATAGATGAATTTTGCATATTTTCACATGGTTTTCTATTACATATAGCATCATATAAGGGTATAATTCAATGTTTTATAGTATTTTGGGGTTAAATTACAAAGTCCCCCAACTTTTATGGAATTAACCCTGCTTGTCAGAAACCCCGTTTTCTATATTTTTGACGTTTCAGGGGGCAAACTTCCGCGAAATCACCTGAAAATCTGCAGGGGTCATTTTCTTGGAAGGAGAAGACTTGTGGGTGAAGGATCCACGAGAATTGGGCAAGGAGGCCCAAAAGAGGACCCTCCACGCGGCCAGATTCCTTGGCCGTGTGAGAGGCCCCCTTTTGGCCCCTGTGGCCCCAATTCCTTCCATCTTCGACTTACCGACTCCGTCTTGACCTAAAACCGACTATAAAAAGGGTCCCCCGTATCCTTACGGAGAGGAGCGCCGCCGAAACACCGAAACAGAGACATGGAGTTCCAGATTGGAGGGGAAAACTCCGGCGGGGCGCCGCCGGTGTGATCTCCTACCCCTCCAACTTCATCACCATCGACATCTCCATGAAGAGGGAGTAGTCCACCCCAGGGCTATGGGTTTGTGGAAGTAGCACTTGTATCTCTCTCTCTCTATGTGCTTCACTAATTAGATTCGTATGAGCTGCCTCACATGATTACGGGCACCGTTGTAATTCCTATGTGGTGGATCTTTTCTATGAGTTATTGAATCTGAGATTGCAATTGTTTCTCTTGAGTTATTTGAGTAGATGTATCTTATGTACCCCGTTCTTATTTGCTAGGTTTTATCAATCTAGTTCTTGAGAGCGTGTGTGGGGTGATGGGTGCATTAGTTGGAGTAACGGGGGGTGGCTAGTGCATAAAATTTCTGTTTCAGCACGAGTCTGCTCACCGTATGATTTTACGTTTTTTATTGGTATGTATGATTGAGCTAATTTTTTAGTATGTTCTGCAACTTTTCATCCTCTGTAAGCACAAAAATTGGATTAATTTTTTGACGAGTCTAGATTAGGGAAAAACGTTCGTTTTGCTGCTGCTGCTTTTCTGGGACAGATTCTGCCTTCTTTCGTTTTATGCACTCTTTGGGCTTGGGAATCGAATTTCCATGATTCTTGCAAGCAAGAGAGTGAAAATACAACATAATGAACCTTATTGTCTATTTACTGTAGCATTTGATTTGGAATTTTGCACAGCAAGCATGTAATTTGCTTGTCCTTGCTAATCTCACCCCACAGAAAAATAATGGGAGAAACATGTTTTGTGAAGTTTTTTCACAGGGAATAGAGGAGCTGCACCTCAAGACATCAAAGAATGGTGAAAGCCATTAGCTTGGGGATGTGATGAACACCCCACTGGAGCTACACTCTTTTGGTTAGCACACGTCTACTTTCTGTTTTTCTAAGCAAAGCATTTATCGTAGAGACTTGAAGCGTCTAGTTTTTGTTTTTATTTTGTTTTGATAAGACCACCACCATCATTTTATATGAGATTGAGCTACTGGAGTTTGGGGTTGGAATGTATTGGATGCTAGTATTATGACTTGGAATAGGGATGCCATGGTTGATTTGAAGAGCTACATATGTTTGCATGATTTATAGGCTTTTTATGTGTAGAAATTTGCAATAATGTTGTCTTGAGCTATCTCTTATTCATGTCCTTGATGTTAATTGCTGGTTTATTTAGTTTGTAATGAAATGAGTAGTTCTATGGACATATGAATGCATAGTAGCTGGTCAACTATCTCCCTCTTGCTAGCCCAAAAATTTAAAAATTCCAACTAGTAAAAACTTGTTTCCAACACTCCTTAGCCAAGTATTTCCAGTGAGTCCACCATATCTTCCCATTAGCTTCATTGCTATTCCGAGTATGTTCACCATGTTATTGTGTTATTTATGTTCTAAATTAAGATATTCACTTTATTAATTGTCATGGGTTGAACTTGGGATAGGACTCTCACGAACTTTTGAAGGCACACTTTACTCTTTATGCATCTAATAAACATGACCCAATAATGGGGGCCACAAGTTTTGCGTTTGACAAGTGTGTGGTTGGGAGATAGCTATAAACGTTTATCACCGGAAAGCTTTCAACATTGCACAAAAAATTAACATTTGGTTGATATCATGTACTTTTGTTTTTGGACTCCTGCCATGCCGAAATGAAATAGAGGAATAGTAAGTTTTGATGAGTAAGTATCTATATGACTAGAGAAACGCATTGGGCCACTAACCCAAGCCATGCTTTATCATGGTGTAAATTTACTTACAGCTTGAGTGACTCTACAACACATCCTATAATAAAATAAGAAGCTATGCATAATAGTGAATGAAAATAAAAAGGATGATGAGTCTACTCCGTTTGTTCATCTTGTCATTGTAACATGGGCTTGTTTCCATGTCATGGGGCAAGAGGTACCTCTTTGCGGTTCTCTATGATGTCATTAATACTTATTATGATTGTACAAAGCTTATTAGGAATCTTAAGTTGAGTAATCATGGAGTAGGTTTTCACACTCACGGGGCATGAGATTTTCAACCACCTTGTCATTCTCATTGCTTCAATACTCAAAATTTTAAGATGCTAGTGATAAAGGGGCAATGAGAGTCCTAGATCAATGGATACCACATTTCAATTAGTAATTTTAGTTGAATAATTTAGAGGCTAAATAAGACTTGATCATGTTTTACCTCTACTCAATTTTCTCCAAAGTTTCCACTATTTTTCTATTCTCCATTATGCTATTCTTTTACCAATATAGGATTTTATTTTTCATTTTGTGTATGCATTTGGTCCATAGTGCTTTTATTTCATTATACACTTTGTGAACTTTCATGAAGCATCTTTCCTTGCATATTTGATATTTGTTACAACATGAATTGTATATTGCTACTCATTTCTAGTATTAATCATTTGATTATATGTAGCATGAATAATCCTCCTTGATATCCCATGATTGTTTCAATATGAAAAACCCATCTTAGTTTTATCACCTTCATACTCGAGGACGAGCATGGGTTAAGCTTGGGGATGTTGATGCATGTAAAATGCATAGATGAATTTTGCATATTTTCACATGGTTTTCTATTACATATTGCATCATATAAGGGTATAATTCAATGTTTTATAGTATTTTGGGGTTAAATTACAAAGTCCCCCAACTTTTATGGAATTAACCCTGCCTGTCAGAAACCCCGTTTTCTATATTTTTGACGTTTCAGGGGGAAAACTTCTGCGAAATCACCTGAAAATCTGCGGGGGTCATTTTCTTGGAAGGAGAAGACTTGCGGGCGAAGGATCCACGAGAATTGGGCAAGGAGGCCCAAAAGAGGACCCTCCACGCGGCCAGATTCCTTGGCCGCGTGAGAGGCCCCCTTTTGGCCCCTGTGGCCCCAATTCCTTCCATCTTCGACTTACCGACTCCGTCTTGACCTAAAACCGACTATAAAAAGGGTCCCCCGTACCCTTACGGAGAGGAGCGCCGCCGAAACACTGAAACAGAGACCTGGAGTTCCAGATTGGAGGGGGAAACTCCGGCGGGGCGCCGCCGGTGTGATCTCCTACCCCTCCAACGTCATCACCATCGACATCTCCATGAAGAGGGAGTAGTCCACCCCAGGTCTATGGGTTTGTGGAAGTAGCACTTGTATCTCTCTCTCTATGTGCTTCACTAATTAGATCCATATGAGCTGCCTCACATGATTACGGGCACCGTTGTAATTCCTATGTGGTGGATCTTTTCTATGAGTTATTGAATCTGAGATTGCAATTGTTTCTCTTGAGTTATTTGAGTAGATGTATCTTATGTACCCCGTTATTATTTGCTAGGTTTGATCAATGTAGTTCTTGAGAGCGTGTGTGGGCTGATGGGTGCATTAGTTGGAGTAACGGGGGGTGGCTAGTGTTGTGAAAGTGACAGAAGTTCAGCGATCCACTTAGGTTTGGTTAAACCTTTCTTAGTTACCTCACTAGGGATAAAAAGGAGTACCTTGTTACCGGGGATTTGAAGTGACACTAACCAATCTCCATGACTAGATCTAGCAAGTTCTTACTTCAACTTCATGTCACATTGCTTAAAGGCTATACTCTGGTTTTTCCTTAATTATCGAGGTGTTATGATTTATTTCGCATCTTGGTGGAGTATAAGAGGGATCAATATGACCGTAGAGATCTCTATGCTAGGACGTGATGCCCATATGAAAGTACTCAATGTTAAACATGTTATGCTAATCTCACATGTAATTCTTTATGTCCACCGTCTACTACTTTATTTGAGCGAATGCAAGTGTGAAACCATGAACCCCGGTCCTATTTTAAATATAAGAAAACACTCTAGTTACTTTGCTGCAATTTACTTTACTTTCACTTTACTTTACTTGCATCTCCAATTCGAATTTACATTATCTCCATCACCACTTGCATCACAAAAATACAAAAACAATCCATTGCATATTTATTTTCTCATTTGCATTTAGTAGTAGATTTAATTATTGCACATTTACTTTCAGTTTTGCATTGCAATTTAGAAGTCTCACACCTTGTGCTTGACAACCACTTGGTGAGGTTGAGGGCACACAATTCTCTACTTGTTTGCAGGATCCTGGAGGAAGCTTGGAAGACAACTGTTGAAATACTGGCTCCCAAGAGTTCGATATAAACCCTCGAGTCACCCTCGTGGGGAAGAAGGCTTGCCACTAGCTACACACTCTGCACTTGGAGTCTCAACTTAGCCATCAATCGTGTGAACCCTCAACGTCGTAACTAATTCCCTTTGTCTCGCGATATTTTACTTGTCCGAGATCCAATCATCGGTATCAATCATACCTTGTTCGATCTCGTTACCCGACAAGTACTCTTTTACTCGTTCCGTGATATGACATACTTGTGACCTAGTCACGTGCTTGCAAGCGGTGTCGATGTGATATCACCGAGAGGGCCCAGAGTATATCTCTCCGTCATTTTAGATGGACAAATCCCACTCTTGATCCATGAGCCTCAATTAACACTTTCCGAATACCTAACCCCACCTTTATAGTCACCCTGTTATGGTGTGACATTTGATGTCATAAAAGTACTCTTTCGGTATTAGTGATTAACATGATCTCATGGTCTAAGGAATAAGATTACTTCTAATGCAAGACATAAAACTAAAACTAAATGACCTGATCGTATTGTTATACTTAGTTAGGTTCTAAGTTCATCACATAATTCTCCTAATGACATGACCTCGTTATTAACAACATCCAATGTTCATAATCAGGAAACCTTGATCATCGGTTAATCAACGAGCTAGTTAAAAGAAAGGCTTTACTAGGAACGATTGTTTGTTTATTAATCACACATTTATCGACGTTTCTGGTTAATACAATTCTAGCATGAGAAATAAACATCTATCATAAAAAAGGAATAACATAATAAACACTTTATTATTGCCTCTCTGGCATATTTCCTTCAATAATCAGGAGAGTATATATAACTCAAAATCCCGATTAGAAGAGTCTCTATTTTAATTACAAATGTTTCTAATTAGAGGGTCTAATTCAAGTAGACATTTTCTAATTATACTTATAATTAGAGGCTCTAATTATATAGAGACTCTCTAATTGGATCTCTAATTCTATGAGAGAGAAAGAGAGAAGGCCAAAGGCTTAATTGTTGTGTTCTCCAAAGTGGAGAGGGTGGGTATTATATAGTGGAGCAAACATGGCACCTGCCATTGGGGGGAGGGAAGGAGGTTTGGTTTACCCCTTCCCTCCCTTTCCCGCATCACCCTCCTAGGGGAACTCGGATTGGCCTCCCAACTAGAGTCCAATTCCCCCACCTTTTTTCCTTTTTTTCCCACTCAATTATTTCTCAAATAAATTCAGGAAAATTCCTATGGAAAGCTTTTGCACTTGTGGTACGATGGGTCCCACCTGGCATTCTTTAAAATTAGGTTTTGCCCATAGGAGGATATTTGCCCCCCTCCGGCACTGCTTCCATATAAGAAAAGTCCCCCGGAACTCTTCCGGAACCCCGTGACCCCTATAGATAATATCATCGATATTATCTAAAAATGTTATAAACAAATTTGTAACACCTCGAGGCATCTCATGTCCTCCGTAACTTTTCATGTAAATTCTTCGTAACACCAGCATAATTTCTCATAATAACTTCCCCGAAACCACTCCGATTAACACCAGACTTGTTTCTGTGATATCGTAACGACATAGAACATTCATAAAACTAGTAACAACATATTATTTATCTCATTAGAAGGTTGGCACGGCTTAAGCGTGTGACCCTTAAAGGCTTGATAACAGACAGACATGTTCGGGTACTTCCGAACAATAAGAAAAAGCGGGACCGTGGACGTCCATGATGGCTCCTGTGTGTTCCCGAAGAACGAGGGTACCTTATAAGTTACTCATTTCACTTATTCCCTTAACTTCACAATACCCACGATATCACGAGCTCAGACTATGTGATCTGATCTGATCAAACTCTTTGATCATAACACATATAACTCGTTTACCGATATCGTTCTCTTTTCTCATCCATATCCTTGAGGACCCTGTGATAAAATAACACTGTGTCTGGCCATACGATATTTCATCAGTGATATTGAGATGGACCAGAGAATGTATCTCCTTATCCTCTAGAGAAGTTAAGTACTAGTCTTGAACAATCTCAGTTCCATTACACTTTCTAGGTCATACCCAGATATCACCGTTATAATCCCAAGTTACGCTAAGACGGTTGATAATATCCAAAGTATAACTTTTGATCACGCGGTCACTAGATATTCTCATAGTATAGGAATTATGGTCAATGTTAACTTTGTATGCATTTGCTAAAATACATTATGATTGTTTAGTCACTTTTAGCAACAACTTATACTTGGGTGTGTTCAAGACTATTGTTACCCTAACAATAAACTCTTATGTTTTGCTAGACTTTCTTCTAAGTCCATGATCAGGAAAATGTGATAATCTCACAAACCATAAGCTAATTTTAGAGACAAGATTAGGAACTCTTGTTTGTTCATGTCTTCACACCCGCACACCGATTTTACTTTGAAAACTCACTTTTCAAGTGCTATAGCGGTTTTAGCATGATGACATAAACTTAATTCTAAACTTGGAGATAGAATAATAACCGAATTTTATTGTCTATAGGGCATACCTCCTATACACCCTGCCTAGCCCCTTCGATTGTTTGGAAATAATGGTCAATATGATCGTTAACCCTTATCACGACACTGCCAAGTTGAACATAGTGTGCTATCATCTAACACCAAATCTCATCGAAGCCCTTCATATGCAACGCTTGTTGTAAGGAAGGCCACGTAACTTCATCATAAGCTTTTAAAAAATATATTTTAAATATAACACCATCCAGTGACTATAAAGGCGTATGTTAGTGACGTGGGGGTACCCGAGAGACCCTCCACTATGGGGATACCCAATGCAGACCATTAAGGGGTGCCCTGGCAGGCTCCACGAGTAACTACACAAAGGCCCATGGAGGAAAATTATCCAAAGCGGAAGGAAAGACTTAAGAGGAAATAATATGAAAGGATAGCAACCGACTCAAAGTCGAGTCCACCTCGTGTATGGCCCCTGAGACCCTTCTACCTATATAAAGCACGGGAGGAGGTCACGAACAGAACGGACAACCCTAGATTCACAAATGCGCCAGATTCAATCTGTAAATAGTATCCCCTGTAATCGATACTTTCCACCCCCATCGAAATAAATCCTGGAGGGGTCGAGTCGAGTAGTCCACCAGCGCGTTTTCATCTCTTATGAAACATCAGGTCCCTCACCATGGGGACTGTTGAGGTCACCCCCTCGACACTCAGGTATAGAGGGATACATAGAGGCATATGCATCCAAAGCGGGATTTGTCAATATAGATAATGGATAGATACTCTGGGCCCACTCAACGGTGTTGCATCAAGTAAAGCTTGCAATCATGTGACAAGGTCAAGGAGATGCAATATCGTGGTAAATAGAAGATGTGTCTGTCGGTAACGAGATCGTACTAGGTATAGAGATACGAGAGAACAAATTTCGGACAAACTAAGTATCACTTGACAAAATGAGTGGGAAATAAACTTTTAAGGTTCAAGCGATAAAGATAATCGTGGATTGCAGAGGGGGGCCATCATGGGTTTCTAAGTCCTGCTGTTGATCATGGATCAGAGAGGGATCTCGATCATTGCCGCACTGATCTCGAACCGTAAGAGTGTCAGACTTCAGAGTTACCGACGTTAGGTTGATTTGTTACTAGAGAGAAATAAGAGAGAAAATAGCCGGAATTGTTCCTAGATTTATCTGATGGACATCGAAAGCCAACAAAAGGTGTTTTGATGTTAAAATGAGTTAAATAACATGTATTTATTACTAATTAATATAATTAATAATTAAATATATTTTTATTTAATTTATAAAGTCATTTTTCCTCGATGGGCCTTAGTGGCAAAAGAGGCCCAATAGGGGAAATGGATAAATGGAGGGATGAGGGAGCACCAACTCGCATGGGCTATGGGGGGGTGCGGATCCCTCCCCCTTGGCCAGCGAGCCACGTGGGCATTAGTCCCACATGGCTAAGCCAAGGGGATTGCTTCCCTTCCTCCTCCTATATAAAGAGAGACATCCCTATCCCTTTTGGCATCAAATTCTGTCTTCATCTTCTCATACTGTGGTTCCCATTTTGGAGTTGCGCTAGAGTTGAGGTTCTCTCCACCCTACACACCGATGTGTTCTGTTCTCTTCGGTCCACCTCTCCAAATTCCGTTGCTTGCTGGACCGGAGCCTGAGAGTCGTCGGTTACATCGTACATGTGTAATTACTACAAGGTGCCATAGTTTTGATGCTATAGTTGCATCATATTCAACTACACGACCTTGAGGTCGTCTACGTATGACTTCATCATCAACGCTTGTGCGGGAGCATAATCCCCTTCTCTTTTACTTCATATCTGCATTGTGATAGATCTTGGCATGCTTTGGTTATTGTCGCTAGGAATTTTTTGTTATTTAGCTACGAAACCCTAAAATCCCTTCAAACCACCCCTTCACAAAACTTCCAGCAATAAACCCAGCTCAAAGTGTCGAAAGCTTTGGTAATGTCCAAGTTAAGGAGCACGGCTTAAGTACCACTATTTGTAGCTTACTAGTTATCCCTTGCACCATCATGAAGTTTTCATGCAAACATTTTCCATGCACAAAGGCACTCTGATGACCCCTACCTACGAGGGGAGGACTAGGCCAATCCTAGATGAGACCACTGATACGTTGCAAACTTTTATGCTCCATGCTTGTTTTCTACCCAATACCTTTTGTTTTCCACATGTTTTATTTCGTTTTCCTTCGATTCCGGATGTTTTCATAGACTAACATATTAATAAGATGCCCTAGGCCAGTTATTGTTTTCTGTTGTTTTCTATTTCAGTAAAGTTCTTAAGGAAATATCCTCGGAAAGGGCTAAAAATCCACAGAGATCAATTTTTTACCCGAAACGAAGAGATAGTCCAAAGGGGAGCCAGGGCACCACCAGGGGGCACCGGGTGCGGCCTCCCTAGGTCGTGGCCAGTGGGCCCCTAGGGCCCTAAGCACCGCCTCTCGTCCCCCTTTCGCCTATAAATTGCCTTTTACCCTAAAAATCATGGGAACGGAGTTATTTTCCATGAAACATATAGAGAGGCGCCATCACCTCAAAAGTCCAATCTAGGGCTTCTAGAGTCCTCCTTCGGCACCCGGCACGAGAGGGGGATCGTCACGGGAGGCCTCTACATCGCTATGATCTCCTCCGAACAGATGCGTGAGTAGTTCATCTCGGGTTACAGGTCCATAGTAGTAGCTAGATGGTTGTTCTCTCTCCTATGACTCCATGTTTAGAGTCTCGTGAGGTTCCTCACATGATCGACCACCGTTATGTAATTGTGCATGTTATGTTTGCTGGGATCCGATGAACCATGAGATTATGATTATTTTATTCATGTCAACCTGAGATGCTTCACTTATATATGTTGAGAGTTTTAATCTTGTCTTGCAATGCTCTCCGGTGTTTATGATTACCTTCGCCACGTAGTTGTTTTAACCTCCAAGAGAGGGTTTATATGATAGATAGTGGGTTCATGTCTCCTTGTTTCCTCCGCTCGAGTGACAGAAACATGCGAAGGGAGGATGTGTTGTTGCCACTAGGAAGAAAACAGCGGTGCTCTTGTCTACAGATGGGAACCACTTCTTACATTACGTATTTGTCGTAAGAATTTCACTCCAAGTGTCCTCTTTTGAGAACTAGATTGTGAGGCCATGGCTACTAAGCGAAGTCTCGTAAGGGTTAAGGTGGAAACGTGGGACGCGAGTTTACCCAGGTTTGGCCCCTCTATTGAGGGTACATCCTACTCCTACCATTTCACTATTGGGAAAAAAGGTCTCGATTACAAGGAGTGAATCTGGCTTCCGATGTCTCAAGAACTATTGCTATCTACTCGAACCTATTCTTCTACGTCCCAGTGCCTCGCCTTATATAGTGGACGAGTCCTCCGGGTTACAAGATGATCCGGCTTATACCCGTTGTTAGAGTCTCAGCGAGGTCCGGTCTTGAGATGCTTCGTCCGACTTATTCCATAAACCGGACACTCCCGTACGGCCTTGGACCGTTTCACCGGCCTTGGGCCTCCGTAATTGTTTTCCAGGCTCTGTTCAGGGTCTTCTTCTATCTCCGGGTTATGCCTGAGCATATCCGGGTCTTCATTTGTTCACAGGCCACCTCGTGGCCTATTTTGTCCAGTTATAAACCGTCACGTGGTATATAAACCGACAGGATCCCATTCCGGTTTATATGGGTGGTAGGTAAGGTACCCCCTTACCTATTACCCCAACATTATCCTCCAGGTTAACACGAAGACTTAAGCTCAAACTTACAATGTTCACGTTAATCTCTCTAGGAAAATCTCAAACGCAAATTTGTTTAGTCCAAAGAATAACCATCTAAAATCTCTGACCCGGATTTTACGGGATTTATATCCTTTCTTTTTCATCTCTCTTTATCTCCAGGATCATATCCTTCTATTTTTAACCTAGAAAAATATCCTTGAGAATTTATCTCTGAGGTCTCAAGAATTGAATATATTTCAGTTTATCCCAGATTTTTCTCCATGCATTAAATGTATTTTTCCAAAGAATCTTCGAATTATCCTTCCATTTTTGTAGATCCAATCTCTTTAAAATTTCCTGAAAAGATTAATCTTAGGGGCTTTGGTGTAAAATTATCCCCTAGCACTAGGTTTAAGGATTCCATCTATAAATAGCCCCCAAGGGCTCCACCATAGTCATTCGCACCGTGCCCTCTCCACTTCATCTTCTTCCTCTGAAAACATCTCGAGAGCTCAACCCCTCGCGCCTGCGCCGCCGCGGCCGGAGCATCGCCGCCGTTTGCCAAATCATGGTGAAAGAGAAAAGCTTGGCCACCAGGGCTGCAGGAACCGGCAAAAAGAAGAAAACCGGCGGCACTTCGGTTCTGCCGCTGGTTCCACGGCCAAACCCAATAGAGGCGTGATGCAAGTTAACTGGTGCAAGTATGAAATAACTCAAGGCTGGATCGAAGAGATGGAAGATTCCAGCTTACTTCTAAACAACATATTCTGGTGTGCTCCTGGGACTGGGATCCGGCCCGAGCCTAGACCGGGCGAGGTAATAGTCTTTGAATCTCACATCCTCCGCGGGTTTCGCCCACACGGTTCATATTTCTTTTGCCAGCTCTTAGAGTATTACGGGCTTCACCTTCTGGGTCTGCCTCCAAACTCTATCCTCAACGTTAGCAATTTCATTGTCCTTTGCGAGGATTATCTTCAAGTAGAACCCAAAATTTGCTGGGGGCTTCACCTTTTCTTAGGATATTTCTACTGTAACAAACACCCGGAAGTTGCTGGGGGTGACCTAATCCACTACGGCGGTGTTTATTTTCAGAGACGGGTACCCTATAGCTAGCCACCCCAAACTCTGGGCAAAAACATTCTTCTATTGCAAAAACATTTCTCCTGCTGATGAGCCTGCTTTGCCGGGTTATCGCCCTGAACGTCTTATTTACAGAAGCACACTGAACTCCTATGCTAAGCCGACTGATAGAGCCAAAATTAAGCCCCTTCTCAAATGTGTTACTTCTATGATAGTCCATGGGTTAACCGGTTTAGATTTAACCTAGACTTGGGTAAACTAGAGAATCCCACCTCTTAGCATTAGGAACCGGTTGTTCCATCAGTATTCCAGTTTATCAGACACAATGAGGTATTCGGCGGCCCCAGTTTCAAAATATGATATGGTAGCTACATTCAAAGATCTTGTTGTTCTGAAGAAAGATAGGCTTCTTGACGTTGTACTCGCAACATTTTCCTCTTCTAACCCGGCTCCCCCAGTAAGTTTATTTTTTCATGATCTATTTTTTGCTTTTATGAACTGAAATCTCCACAATGCTAACCCGGTTTCTTTCCGGTTTATAGCTTTAAGATGTGTAACAACCCCACTTTTGTAATACAACTTTTGAGTTAAATTGAAACTTAAGTTCCCTCATGCATCATGGCATTCATAATTGGAAGAAGAAAACAAAAGAAACAAAATGCCACATTTGATTATTTATTTAAAATTGCCAGAAACTAAAAATTCAAACAAATTACTTCTGGAAACTTTCTTCGATTGAGCTAAAACACTTTACCAAGGCTTCCTTATGTTAAATAAGGGTCACACAAAAGAGGGCACCAAAAATTGAATTGATTAAAGCCATGAAAACATCAATTTTCTTCATAGAAGTAAACCAAAACTAAAACAAGTTTGTTCTACAAACTATATCCAATTTCTTCAAAATTTATCACAAGGCCTTGAAGCTAAATAAGGAATTCCTGAAAAATCAAATAAATTTTGGAAGAGGTTAACTATTTTTAGTAAATCAATTTCCTTTCTGGCAGAAATGAAATTAATCCAGGTTTCTTCTACAAACCTTTTCAAAATGATCTGAATTTTCTACCGATGCTTCCTTATGATAATTAAGATTTTTCCACCACATATCATGAGGTTTTGAATTAGTTAAGTGCCTCAATTAATTGTTGGAAGAAAAGTGCAGAAAAGAAATGAAAACAAGTTTTTTTAAAATATATTCAGAATGCCTTGAAAATTTTATCAGTGGTGCCTAGTAACAAATAAGAATTTTGGGCAGGTTTTCAAAAACTTTTGAATCGGTTTGGTGGCTCAATTGCTTGGTTTGATTTTATTCCAGAAAAATAAAAGAGGGAAGAAAACAGGAAAACGAAAAAGTGCCAAGAGGTTTTCGGAAAATGGCCATCGTCTCTCACCTCCCGCGCCCGGCGCGCGGCCATGCCGCCACCTCGTGCCCGGGGCCCCCTGCCACGCTCCTCGCTGCGCCTAGAAGAAGAGGGAGGCTCCCCAGAGGTGCCTCCTTCTCCTCACTCTCCCCTCGAGCCCCGAGTTCGCTCCCTCTCTCTGTTTTCCCAAACCCTAAACCTAGTCGGAGACGGCCGTGCTCGTAGCCGGCGATTGACAGCCCGTGGCACAGATCGAAGAGCACCACGAGCTCCGCCTCGTCACCCTTTCCCTACCCGTTGTAGGAATTGGCGCGAATCTCCCCCCGAATGCCACCGCCATCTAGATTCGTCCACGGGCCCGGCACAAGACCGGCGAGTCCGCCTCCATCGAGCTAACACACGCGTCAAGGGTGAGCTTACGCGTCTCCCCGTAGTCTTTTCTCCTTTGCGCACACCGTAGAACGCCGACGCGCCGATGACCGTGGCCTTCCGCCACCGCGCGAGCTCGTCCCGTTGTTCCAGTGACCTTTAGCAAGCGTCGCCACCTCCCACGTGTTCGTCTCGGCACGTCGATGCTAGGTGTGCCGTTCGTTAGGCCTAGGACGCTCTGGATCCGCCGCTAGGGCCTCATCGGAAGGGTCAACGCCGGCGTGACATCTTCGTGACGCTGCGCTGACACGCGCGCATTTGATCCCAGTCAAACCGGCCGCTGGCCCTCTATGCGTCCGCGTGGCGCGTACATGGCCACGGGGGCTAGCCGTCAGCCTCTGAGGCTAGATCCACCCCGCGTGGAAAACGTTTCGGCCTTTTTCTTTATTTTCGAGATCCAGAAAATCAGAATTGAATCTTAACTTGTAAATTCCAAATGAGTCCATCCAAATTTCTATGAACTCAAACCGAAAATATCTATATGTTAGTTTGATGTTTACAAAAATTTGAGTAATTAATTTTCCACATATTATTTAATTACAGAAATGTCAATAAAAATTTAAAACTTTGTAGGTTAATAACTTTTGCTCTGTTAATCCAAATTGAGCAAACTTAGGCTCTAAAATTTGTTCTTAACAAACTCTACACATCGATATTTCATTTGGGCATGTTTGAATTAATTTTCTTCTCTGTCTAAATAAAATACCAAAAAGGGCAGAATTGAAACCATTATTAAACAATTCATAACTTCAAAAATATTTATTGGAAAATTATGTTTAATACCTCAAAGTGATCAGTGGAACAATTGCTAGCTATTTTGAACAATTTCTTGGCATTTTCTTATAAGGACAGATTTAAATGCCATTGAATTTTATTCACAAAAATTTATGAATTGCTCCAAAAATTGCAAGCAATATATCAAAATGATATGAAAGAAAACATCCTCCAGAAATCATAATTTGCATGCATGTGATCACCATATTCCAGTACTGCACCCTAAGGAAAATCAACAATGGAGCACTAAGGTAAATATGGGGGTTATTCCAACCTTGCCTAAATAATTTTGGAACCCATTTAAAATTTGTGCTCTTGTTACATAAATGCCTAGTTGCATTAACTTTTCATGTAATCATGAGTGTGCATTGCACTGTTGTATTTGTGTTATTTATTTTCTCTCTCGGCTTGTTGTGTATCGGTAGATCCAGAAGTCGAGGTTCCACCACAATACCTCGATGAATCGTACTACCACCCCTACCACCAAGGAAAGCGTAAATCCTCTTCTTGAGCATCCTATGATCCCATGTTTTCCCTCAAGTATTTTATCGACCATAATATTCCATTCGATTCAAATGTTTTGGCTATACTCTCCTAGTAGTTGCATTTTGTTCCGAACACCAATACCCGTTTCCCTTCCTATTATCCATAGTTTGTTTGTGGCCCGATATACTGCTATATGCTACTAAATTTCTTAGCCATGCTTAGTTGAATACTTTGGGTCTGATGATGCATCGTGGTTGGAAGATATTATGTCATGTCCGGATGTGTTGGAGATCAGTTGTCTCCAATGAAAATGCTAACTGGCATGGATGAGTTTCCATCGGTGAATGGTGGTGTTTTGCCTCACTCATGCCCCTAGGAGTGAGTTGTCTTCAACTTGAGCTAAGACCGAGCGTGCTTCCATCGGTGGTACATATGGACTCCCTAATGACCAACTAACTAGCGAAGGTGTAGCCCGAGTTCCTTTAGTTTGAGATTTGCATTTGCGTGAGCGTGAAGACGATGGATGAGCTGCGAACAAGGACGGTGGTGTTTAGGAGGTGGGCGCGGTCCAAGCTTATGGGCGCGAGTTCACTTGCCTCGCTCGTTACGCTCCGCGTGACAGGACTACTGACGCAGACAAGTAGGAGTTGTTCCGCAAGGGACTTGCTCCGCGGCTCCGCTACGAGCTGCTGCCCTTCAAGTTCCCGTCCTATCAAGATCCGTACAATCAGGTTCTCACTTTGGAGCAGGGAAGGAAGGAGATAGAGGCTGCTAAGAGGTTGTCCCAAGGGGAACATTCTGGTTCCTCCATCGCTGAGGCGAAGAAGCGCAAGGTCTTCGATCCATACACCGTGATTCCTCATGCCCCATTCGCGCCAAGGACCGCTGGATTTAGGCCTCCTCCACCCCGCCCATTTGCTCCGACGCTTGGAGCGGTTGGAAGTGGTTATCATCGTCCGTTGCTGCCACCGCAGAATGTTACCTGCTACAGGTGTGGCAAGCCCGGTCACTACTCGAAGGATTCCCTCAGAAGCAGGTGGCTTAGGGAATAGCTGCACCAGCTCCTGCTACTCCGCAAATCAAGCATTCTCCTCTTAGCCGTGGTTGTCTGAACCACATCTCTGCTGAAGAAGCCGAGGGGGATCAAAGTGTCCTCATGGTTACACTTCGAATCAATACCTTTCCTACTGAAATGTTTGATTCTAGAGCATCGCATTCATTCATATCGATAGAGTTTGCTCTAAAACACAACATTCAGTTTGAAAACATGAAAACTCCAATGGTGGTAAAAACACCGGGATCTCATTGGCAGACTAGCTGGGTTACTCCTGAAGTCCAGATTAACATAGGCTCCCGCAGTTTCTCTTTCTCACTGATCTCACTGAGGACTACATACCTTGATGCCATCCTAGGCATGGACTAGCTTAAAAAGTACAAGGCTAAGATTGACTGTGCAGCTAGGACTATCGAGGCTACTGACCCGTTTGAGATTGAAGTCCTCTATTACTCTATAGAGTCATTCCCTCCATTCGCTGAAATCTCTAACTCACCGGAAATCAGGCTATGTTTCCTGGAGGGTCTAGAAGAGCCACCGCCTCCTGAAATGCACGAGGTAGATGTGGTGTGTTACTTTACTGATGTCTTTCTGGAGGAATTGCCTAGCATGCCACCTGATCGAAGTGTGGAGTTTGTCATAGACTTGGTGCCTGGAACTGCTCCGGTTTCCAAGAGGGCATATAGTATGCCCAATGATGAAATTGAAGAGATGAAGATACAAATTGATGAGATGTTGGCGAAGATGCCATCCGTCCTAGAATTTCTTCCTAGGGATGTCCCGTGCTGTTCATCAAAAAGAGGGACACAAGAATTCCTCGATTAGTTGTCGATTATCGGCCACTAAATGCAGTGGCAATCAAGAACAAGTATCCTATTCCCAGGATCAATGATCTGTTTGAGCAACTACCTTGAGCAACTATATTCTGCAAGATGGATGCAAGGTCAGGTTATCACCACATAAAGATCAAGAAGGAGTACATACCAAAGACTGCGTTCGTTACTCGTTATGGTCTCTACGAGTATACTGTCATGTCCTTCGGTCTAACCAAGCTCCAGCTACTTTCATGAGGCTCATGACTCTGTCTTCCATGAATATCTAGACAAGATTGTCGTTGTCTACATTGATGACATCCTCGTCTATTCCAAGACCGAAGATGAGCATGCTGAACACCTTCGGCTAGTTCTGACGAAGCTCCGTGAGCACTGTGTGTATGCTAAATTCTCCAAGTGTGAGTTGTGGCTGAAGGAACTCAGATTTCTCGGACATGTGGTGTCTGCTAAGATCGTGGCCGTCGTTCCTGACAAAATCCAAGCTATTCTAGATTGGGAGACTCCATCGTCGGTTAAAGATGTCCGCAGTTTCCTCGGACTGGAGGGCTATTACCGTCGATTCATTGAGAGCTTCTCCAAGATAGCAAAGCCGATGACGGACCTTCTCAAGAAGGGTGACCCTCTCAAGAAGAGCAAAAATATAGAATGGTCGGAAAAAGCTGAGCAGAGATTCTAGACCTTGAAGATCAAGCTCACCTCCGCTCCTATGCTCGTCCTTGCTTACACGAGTAAAGATTTTGTCGTCTTCTGTGACGCCTCTCTACAAGGCCTGGGCTGTGTGCTGATGCAAGAAGGCCATGTGGTGGCCTATGCTTCTCGCCAGCTGAAGCCACATGAGAAAAACTACCCAACTCATGATTTAGAGCTTGCCACTGTTGTTCATGCTCTAAAGAAATGGAGACCTTACTTGTTGGGTAATCAATGTGAAATATTCTCAGACCATCAGAGTCTCAAGTACCTCTTCACTCAGCCAGATCTGAACCTCAGACAGAGTAGGTGGTTGGAGTTGATAAAGGACTATGATGTAACTCTCAACTATCAGCCCGAGAAAGCAAATGTGGTAGCCGACACTCTGAGTCAGAAGTGCTATTGTAATACCATTATGGTTGAGAAAGGCTCAGCCTCCTCTCCATGAAGAGTTTGCCCGTCTGAATCTGGAGCTTGTTCCCTCGGGATATTTAGCTAACCTAGAAATCACCTCCACTCTTGAAACTGAAATCAAGGTGGCCCAACAACAGGATGCTGGTATCCTCAATATCAAGAAGCATATTGCGAGTGGGAAGGCCAAGTGTTTCAAAGTAGATGATGTCGGGGCTGTATATTTTGGTGACTGTCTAGTGGTGCCAAAGAGTGGAAATGTGAAGTAGTTGATACTCCTCGAGGCACATGAATCCCCTATCTCTATCCATCTGGGTAGCACCAAGATGTACCAAGACCTCCGTCAACAATTCTGGTGGACTCGCATGAAGCGAGAAATTGCTGATTATGTGGCAGGATGCGACGTGTGTTGTCGTGTCAAGGCTGAACATAAAAGGCCGGCGGGTACTCTTCGCCCTATAGCTATACCCTGAGTGGAAACGGGATGAAGTTGGTATGGATTTCATTACCGGTTTTCCGTGATCACAAAAGGGAAATGATGCTATCTAGGTAATCATTGATCGTCTATCCAAGGTCGCTCACTTACTTCCAGTACGTGAGGATATCAATGCACGCCAGCTAGCTGACCTGTATGCTTCGCGGATTGTTCGATTACATGGGGTTCCATTGAGGATCATATCAGGCCGTGGAAGTATATTCATGTCCAGATTCTGGCAGAGCTTCCAAACGAATATGGGAACACGTCTCAACTTCAGCACTGCTCACCTTCCTCAGACAGATTGACAGGCCGAGAGGGTAAACCAAGGTCTGGAGGACATGCTTAGAGCATGTGTAATATACTTCAGCAAAGGATGGGAGAAATATCTTCCTTTCGCATAATTCTCCTATAACAATAACTATCAAGCTAGTCTGCAGATGGCTCCTTTCGAGGTTCTTTATGGAATAAAATGTCACACTCCACTGAATTGGTCGGAAACCGGAGAAAGACCGCTCTTTGGTCCGTATGTGATCAACGAGGCCGAAGAGAAGGTTCAAGTCATTCGAGAGAACCTGAAAGCTGCCTAGTCTAGGCAGAAGATCTACTATGATAAGAACCACAAGAAGATCCACTATGAAATTGGTGATAAAGGTCTAGCTCCGTGTCTCTCCTCTTTGAGGGGTTCGTCGATTCGGAATCAAGGGAAAATTGGCTTCGTGCTATGTTGGTCCCTTCTCCATATTCCCAAGCGTGGAGATATCTCCTATCAGTTGGAGCTACCATCCAACTTTCCAGATGTTCATGACGACTTCCATGTTTCCCAACTCGATCGTTGCTTCAAGGATCCTATCCATGGGCTCAATCATGAAGAGCTGGATCTTCAGGAAAATCTGACCTACCGCGTGACTCCTGTCCGCATACTCGATGAAGCGGAAAGGAATACTTGTAACCAAGCCATCAAGTTTCTGAAGAACCAATGGTCAAATCATTCCGAAGATGCAGCAACCTAGGAAACAGAGTCTAGTCTTCGAAAGGATTATCCCGACTTCTTCTCTCAAGCTTAAAATCTCGGGACGAGATTCTTGTAAGGAGGAGAATTGTAACAGCCCCACTTTTGTAATATGACTTTTGAGCTAAATTGAAACTTAAGTGCACTCATGCATCATGGCATTCATAATTGGAAGAAAGAAGAAAACAACAGAAACAAAATGCCACATTTGATTATTTATTTAAAAAATGTCACAATCTAAAAACTCAAACAAGTTACTTTTAGAAACTTTCTCTAATTGAGCTAAAACCTTTACCAAGGCTTCCTTATGTTAAATAAGGGTCACACATAAGAGGGCACCGAAAATTTAATTGATTAAAGCCCTGAAAACATCAATTTTGTTCACAGAAGTAAATCAAAACTAAAACAAGTTTGTTCTACAAACTCTATCCAATTGCTCTAAAAAATTATCACGGGCCCTTGATGCTAAATAAGGAATGCCTGAAAATTCTAAATTTTGGAAGTGGTTAACTATTTTTAATAAATCAATTTCCTTTTTGTAGAAATGAAATTAATTAAGGTTTGTTCTACAAACCTTTTCAAAATGATCTCAATTTTCTACCAATGCTTCCTTATGGTAATTAAGAATTTTCCACCACATAACACGAGGTTTTCAATTAGTTAAGTGCCTCAATTAATTGTTGGAAGAAAAGTGCAGAAAAGAAATGAAACCAAGTTTGTTTTAAAAATATTTTCAAAATGCCTTGAAAAATTTATCAGTGGTGCCTAGTAACAAATATGAATTTTGGGAAGGTTTTCAAAATTTTTTGAATTGGTTTGGTGGCTCAATTACTTGGTTTGTATATATTCCATAAAAAGAAAAGAGGGAAGAAAACAGAAAAAGGAAAAAGTGCCAGGGATTTTTCGAAAAATGGCCATCGTCTCTCACCTCCCACGCTCGGCGCGCGCGGCCATGCCGCCACCTCGTGCCCGGTGCTCCTTGCCGCGCCTAGAAGAAGAGGGAGCCCCCCCAGAGCTGCCTCCTCCTCCTTACTCTCCCCTCGAGCCCCGAGCTTGCTCCCTCTCTTTGTTTTCCCCTAACCCTAACCCTATCCGGAGACAGCCGTGCTCGTCGCCGGCGATTGAGAGCCCATGGCACAGATCGAAGAGCACCACGAGCTCCGCCTCGTCACGCTCTCCCTACCCGTTGAAGGAATCGGCGCGAATCGCCCCCGAACGCCGCCACAATCCGGATTCGTCCACGGGACCGACGCAACACCGGCGAGCCCTCACCCTAGCTGCAGTCCACCTCTGCCTCCATCGAGCTAACGCACACGTCAAGGGTGAGCTTGCGCATCTCCCCGTAGTCTTTTCACCTTCGCCCGTGCCGTAGAACGCCGACACACCGATGACGGTGGCCTTCCGTGTCGCCGTTGTTCCGGTGACCTATAGCAAGCGTCGCCACCTCCCACGTGTTCGTCTCGACGCGTAGATGCTAGGTGTGCCGTTCGTTAGGCCTAGGACGCTCGGGATCCGCAGCTAGGGCCTCGCCGGAAGGGTCAACGCCGGCGTGACGTCGTCGTGACGTTGCGCTGACGCGCGCGCGCGTTTGATCCCAGTCAAACCGGCTGTTGGGCCCTCTCTGCGTCCGCATGGCGCGTACGTGGCCACGGGGCCACCCGTCAGCCTCTGTGGCTAGATCCACCCCGCGTGGAAAACGTTTCGGCCTTTTTCTTATTTTCTAGATCCGGAAAATCAGAATTGAATCTTAACTTGTAAATTCCTTCAAAAATTTAAAAATGATCCAAATGAGTCCATTCAAATTTCTATGAACTCAAATTGAAAATATCTATCTGTTAGTTTGATGTTTACAAAAATTTGTGTAATTAATTTTCCACATATTATTTAATTACAGAGATGTTAATAAAAAATTGAAACTTTGTAGGTTAATAACTTTTGCTCTGTTAATCCAAATTGAGCAAACTTGGGCTCTAAAACTTGTTCTTAACAAACTCTACACATACATATTTTGTCTAAAACTTGGGCTCTGTTAATTTTATTCTCTGTCTAAATAAAATACCAAAAAGGGCAGAATTGAAACCACTATTAAAAAAATCATAACTTCAAAAATATTTATTGGAGAATTATGTTTAATACCTCAAAGTGATCACTGGAACAATTGCTGGCTATTTTGAACCATGCTGTAACAAAAATAAAATTTGAACTAACATGGTTCTTGGCATTTTCTTAAAGATTTAAATGCCATTGAATTTTATTCACAAAAAATTATTAAATGCTCCAAAAACTGCAAGCAATATATCAAAATGATCAGCAAGAAAATGTTTGTCAGAAATCATAATATGCATGCATGTGATCACCATATTACAGTACTGGTCCCTAAGGAAAAACAACAATGGAGCACTAAGATAAATATGGGGGTTATTCCAACCTTCCCTAAATAATTTTGGAACCCATTTAAAATTTGTGCTCTTGTTAAATAAATGCCTAGTTGCATTAACTTGTCATGTTGCATTGTTGTATTCATGTTATTTATTTTCTCGCTCTACTTGTTGTGTATAGGTAGATCCAGAAGTCGAGGTTCCACCACAGTACCTCGACGAATCGTACTACCACCCCTACCACCAAGGCAAACGTAAATCCCCTTCTTGAGCATCCCCTGATCCCATGTTTTCCCTCAAGTATTTTATCCACCATAATATTGCATTCGATTCAAATGTTTTGGTTGTACTCTCCTAGTAGTTGCATTTTGTTCCGGACACCCACATGTTTCCCTTCCTACTATCCATAGTTTGTGTGTGGCCCGATATACTTCTATATGCTACTTAATTGCTTAGCTATGCTTAGTTGAATACTTTGGGTCTGATGATGGATCGTGGTTGGAAGATATTATGTCAGTTTTGGATGTGTTGGAGATCGTTTGTCTCCAATTAAAATCCTAACTGGCATGGATGAGTTGCCATCGGTGTATGGTGGTGTTTTGCCTCACTCATGCCCCTAGGAGCGAGTTGTCTTCAACTTTAACCAAGACCGAGCGTGCTTCCATCGGTAGGACATATGGACTCCCTAACGATCAACTACCTTGTGAGGGTGTAGCCCGGGGTCCTTTAGTTTGATATTTCCATTTGTGTGTGCGTGAAGACGATGGACAAGCTGCGAACAAGGACGGTGGTGTTTAGGAGGTGGTCGCGGTCCAGGGTGTCGGAGGCACTGAACCTGGACTTCTGCTTTACCAATGATTCTTGGGATAGATTCATGCAAGGTGAAGGTTGTAACCATGCCCGCTCTATCGGCCTCCCAGGAAGAGGATATGATCAGGCAAGGAGCCGGATGGTACTGGTGGTTAAAATAGTGCACCCCTGCAGGCTAAATCTTTTCGAAAAGCTGTGTCCACAATTATGGACATCCTTGGTAACAACAGTTGAGATCATAGAGAACTTAAACAATAAAACTTGAGGTGACAGGTGCAATGCTGGATTGGTGGGTGCGATGTTTAGAAGCTGAAGAAGGAGAGTTATAATTTCTATCTCATTTCAAAACCTTCTTATAGAAACTTCCCAGTCGGGTCTTTTAAACTAAAAATTGGCTTTCTGCAAAAAAACTACCAAATAGCCTTGCTAAAGCCTGATTCGAGCTAGTAGCTCTAGTAACCTTGCGAGTACCTCCTGTACTCACTATTGCTTTGTTGAATTTTTTCTCTATTACAGTTGATGACTTCTCCGAAGTCAAAGTGATGGAGTGATAATAACCCGGTAGGCCAACTCCAAGGTGTAACCCGGCCCAAAGGACGCTGCGCAGGATCCGGCTAAGGATAAAGAAACTTCCGGAAGGCCCAAGTTTGTAGGCCTAGTAACCCGGATTGTGGGTTACGGTAAAGGAAGGTTAGGGTTTGTATGCCGTGTCCGGGTAGGATCCAGGGTGCGCCTTGGAGAGTAAGCCAGGGAGGGTACGGGTGCTTTATAAACCGACCCCCAGGTCTAGTCGAGAGAGATCTAAGAACCCTAGTAGTACCAGTTGATATCGAGCATCCAGTGTATACGAGAGATTGAGTTAATATATTGAGATCGGAGACTCGGCGACTTGATTGCCGGCTACCAGATCGAGTTCCATCATGTTTTCCTCTGAGCTAAACCCTCTCCCAAACGCCTGTGTCGTCTTGCCCCAAGATCAGTTACCCCCGGTAACGTCTGCCGTGATAATCCCACGACAGTTGGCGCCCACCGTGGGGCCTCCGTTCAAAGGTGTTTACATCACGGGAGAAGCTCGGAAGAACATGGAGAATCTTGTCGTCGGCGAGATCTACATCGACCACAAAGGAGAAAAGACGGTGGACGACTCCGGCTGGGGGCCAGAGTCGGATCACCTCGAATCCGGATCCGTCGTGACAATCGGCCGGATCAGCGTCTTCATCGGTATGGTATGTACTTCCGGTTCGATCCCTGACAATTTTGGATCTGATTCTGTGTCAGGGGAGGCCGCTTATATCCAATCAGATGAAGAAGAATCAGTTGGAACGACATATCCGACAGAAAAACCCATCGCGAAGTGGGAACAGCCGGAGGAACATGCATGGACCCCGCGCGACCGGGTCGAAAGAGAGGATGATACCGAGTCCATCCAGGATCTGCTGGAAAACCGGTATGAGGAGAATAACAGCGAAGGGGAACAGCATGAATTCGCGCCAAGCATCATACGCCGAGTCGCGGTTTACACGGCTCCCGCGACCAATCTCAACCAAGAGACCGTAACCGCGGCCGCGGCCGGGTCAGCACAAGCATTAACCCGGCAGCAGGGGCCGGCTAACGGAAACACGGTTTTGGCCCAGGTTGACGGAGAGTCGGCATCGGTTACCAGTCAAGCGCCAGAAAACGAGCTACACGCGGACGCGTTCGGGTTCCTAGCAAACCGGACACCAGGAGCGGGCCCTTCCAATCCACAACACCCGGCCTTGTTCGACAACAATCTGATACTAGATCCGAAGGTTCTTGCCACAGTTATCACTCCAGAGAACGCGGCGGAACGTGTCAGGGATTTGGACGTAGCCCGTCGTGCATTGGAGCAGCAGAGGAGGCAAGTAGAAGCAGAAAGGCAAGGGATGGCCACACGGCAACGTGAGATGGATGCACTGGAAACTCGGCTCCGAGAGGAAACGACTAGAATACATCAAAGGCACCAAACTAGATTACCAGCATTGGGAGGAGTCATAAACCCGGCCGCACTATTTATCACGCCTCAGGATCAGCCGATTCCAGCGGCAAATCAGGGAACCGCCCGTCAGCCGACAACCGAAGGAGTACAACCGGTAGATATGCAGGCCGGATTACCCGCACCACAGACTGGAGTTACTGCCGGCAATACTGTACCACCACCACCACCACCACCACCATCGCGTTTTCGCACACCAGCGGGTCATTACAACAATCCCATGGACAACGTGTACGAGGCAACGCTTGCACTAAATCAAATCCCCGTGAGAGAGTCACCCCACGCAGAGGAGACCCGGCGGGCGATAGATATGCTGCGCACCGCGGTGGCGCAACAGGTTAATTACCCGGATCACAGAAGTGGAATGCATGGGACGCCATATGTCAGCCAACAACAAGGTAACGCTGGAAACATCCAAACAAGTTCGGCACGGCGGAGGGAAGAGCAGCAGCAAATGCCGCCTCCTCCACACATACAGGCAGTACCAGCAGCATCAGCAGCACAGGCCATCGTGGATAGTTCCAGAGCCAGGAGAGCCGTGGCCGGGTCAGCGGCACATGGGCCACCAGCGGTACCGCATCCAGCTGTACCCCCTGCAGGATCACACGTCTCCCGAGTAAGACCATCTTCAACCATTCTTGCAGGGCCTAAGTGTCTTTCGGATAGCATCAGAGCTGAGCCTTACCCGGAAAAGTTCAAAGAACCGGGTAAAGTGGTGAATTATGAGCCGACTATGGATCCGGAAACATGGTTGAGCAGCTATGAGATGGCCATGTCGATTCGCAATGCGTCCGAGAATCTTCAAGCCAAGTTCATGTATCTAATGATGTCAGAGGGAGCAGCAAAGTTATGGTTCGCCAATCTACCGAAAGGATCTATTAAGTCATGGGAAGAATTGAAAACTGCGTTTATCAAGCACTTTCACGGGACGTGTAGAAAGTTATTCACTATTGACGACTTAGAGCGATGTGTTCAGAAGAAGGGAGAATCGGCGCGCAGCTGGGTGCGCCGGGTTATGGAAATTCTCCATTCATCTACGGATATTCAGCCCAAGGATGCGCTGCAAGCTATGGCAAAGACCTGCAAGTACACACCCTTAGTACAAAAATTAACTCGCATGAAATCTAGTCGGAATGCTTCGGAGGTCACAATGGGAGAATTGATGGATGCATGCAACAAACATGCCGCAACGGACACTACGGAAGAGAAAACTGATGATAAAAAAGCAAAAGCAAACACAAGTAGTAATGGAAGAACCGGCAACGGATCAGCACCGGGTAACAACAGCCAGAACAAGCGTCCGTTTGAAGGAGGGTCTGAGTTCGTCGCCAATACTGAAGCTGGATCTTCCAGACCCAGGGCAGAAGGAAATTTCAATGCTGGAAATCACAATGGAGGAAACTATCAAGGGCCACCAAGGCCGAGTAATAATTGGGACATATTCAGAATGGCATGCCCGAAGCACAGCAGGAACGGTAGGCCAGCTAACCACTCCTTGGAGCAGTGCGCCGACCTACAGAGATGGAAAAATGAGGAAGTGAACAGAGCCATGCGAGGTGCAGGACGGGGAGGAGGACCGGGTCCAGGAGGAAACCCGGGCAACGTCCCACCCCCAGC
This sequence comes from Alopecurus myosuroides, assembly GCA_028641055.1. Classification (NCBI taxonomy): domain Eukaryota; kingdom Viridiplantae; phylum Streptophyta; class Magnoliopsida; order Poales; family Poaceae; genus Alopecurus; species Alopecurus myosuroides. The sequence goes on along the minus strand of CM054062.1, from coordinate 87,716,067 downwards.
CGGTAACCCGGCAGCTGGAAATCAAGGTAATAACCAAGGGGGAGCAGGAGGTTTCCAGGCTAACCCCAAACAGTTGGGTCAATATCATGTGCATACCACAGGAGGTTCTAACAAGGACAAAAAGATACTGAAGCAAGCGGTCAATTCAGTTTCTTCGGCTGTCCCGAGATACCTGAGATGGTCAGAACAGGATGTAACATGGAGCAGAAGGGACCACCCGGAAAGAGTAGAACACCCGGGAGTCTTGACATTAGTAGTCGCACCGCAGGTCAATGGGTATGAACTGAAAAAGGTTTTGATGGATGGTGGAAGTAGCATCAATATACTGTATTGGGAAACCTTCTTACGCATGGGCCTCAAGGAGTCTCAACTACAGAAAAGCTCAACAATTTTTCATGGGATAGTGCCGGGTCATTCAGCATGCCCCGAGGGAAAAATCACATTGGAGGTAGCTTTTGGGGAATCAAAGGATAACTATCGAGTTGAGTGGCTCACTTTTGAGGTGGTCAAATTGCGCAGTCCTTATCACGCGTTATTCGGAAGGCCGTCTTATGCCAAATTCATGGCTAGGCCGTGTTACGTGTATCTACAGCTAAAAATCCCGGGTCCCAAGAAGACCATTACCATACATGGAAATCGAGACATAGCAGCTGAATGCGATGAAGGAGACGCAACAATGGCCGAGCAAGCCTGTAGAAAAGAGGAACTCAAGCATTACCGGTCTCAAGCAGACCCGGAGGATAGAACCACATCAAAAAGGCCGAGTACTGAAGGCGAAAGAGCAAAGTCCAAGGCAGCACAAGATGCTAAGATGGTGGCTTTTATCAAGGATGATTCCCCCAAACAATCTGCCATAGGAGAAGAAATTGCACGGCCGCTCGCAACCAGCCGCGCTATGGAGACACCTCACCCGGGTTGGCTAGTAAACCCGGTACTCATCATGAAAAAGTCCAGCAAATGGAGAATGTGTATCGGTCACGTCAGCCCGGGACCGGTTCCCAAGAAGAACTAAACAATGTAACGGGCAGCAGGTTTCAGACGCGCTCTTTTCCTACCCAGGGTACCTAAGGGGACTGGAAGGTTTTTAATGAGGCGGCCTGCTGATCCAAACTTTCTCGTATCAATAAAGAGATGATTATCAAGTCCTATTTTGTTACGGCCTTTACTTCGATTACAAGTAAGTAGTATCCATTGCCATCAATACATCAGTATCATTAAGTATGTTGAATATGTATAGGTCTCGGGGGCTGGTTGCTCAAGTAGGGCAGCCACAAACCCAAAGACCCGGCCTTGATGCCTATGAGTTATAAGGGCAGATTATTCGCAAACGAGTACGGCTGCAATCTTATAACCGGACAAAGGAGCCAAATTTTCTTGACTTTTCTTACTTAAGCTCGATGTGACTCGCACTAAAGTGGCATGATTTTCTCGCTTACGATTACAATCAGCCATGAAGCCCATTGGGACTTGTCTGACCCTTTTTTCGTATAGATGTAACAACATGGTATCCACGCGAAAGCCGGCTTACAGTACAAGATAGTCAAAAGGGTCATCTAAACCACAAGTTATGCAGAGTACAAGGCTAATAGCTGGAAACTCAACGTTTATCAAGCATAACTTCATTATCTATATGAAACAATTCCGGGTTTCGGCTTAGCAACAACAACTTTGTCCTCTTCGAAAAAACCACACACCACAGACTCGGAAATTCGGGCCTTGGGGACTGTGGGTTCCAAAACAGAATCAGGTTGTTTCGTCGCTAAGCTCGAAAGACCCCAATGTCCGAGTCGTGGGGACTTGGGGACTTAAAGAAAAGTCCACCTGTCAAAACTCACGATACTCGGAAATAAAGAAGGAAATGAAAAGAAAGTCGGATATCAAGAATAAGTTCAAAAGTAGACAAGTACCAAGTTCATCAAAAGGCCTAGAAAGGCACGAAGTGTATCACAGAATTAAAGTGCGTTACAAGTTGCGACACTAGTATCAAGGGTGCACAGGCGCACCGTCAAAAGAATACTTGTTTTGAGTAAAAACATCAGATGATTGAAGTATTTTTATGGCGTTTGCCTATTCGGCTTCCTGAGTAGGGTCCACATCTTTGCCCTTGCCCTCCGGGTCTTGCTCCTGGACTTGCTCTTTAGCTCTCCCGGCATCATCACCCGGATTCCTTGCGGCAGGACGGACAGGCGGAAGAACAGTTGGTGTAGAGGTGGCTGGCCCTGATCCTAACTCGGCCTCTCTCTTCGCAGTTGCTTCCCTCTTCCTGGCCGAATCAGCAGCCCATTTCTCCAAAATATCAAAGGGTGGGGGTGCGTCCTCCGTAACAATTTTGCCTTCAGCATCGTATGCACTCATGATAGTGTTCAGATCCATACTATCGGCCAAAGTGGTGGCCGAATGACACACTGCGGACTGTACGGCCTTGAAGTCCTTAGGTGTAAACTTGGAGCCATCTGCTTTGAATTCTGGAAACCCGGATATTACCTTTGCCGGATCAAGCTTCGGAAAGTAAGCCTTAGCCAGGGTAAAGGCCCGGGTCATACCAATCCGGCATGCCGAGCGTTTCCAGATTTCAATCCAGCCAGGCACGGTGGAGCAGGCTTTGATAAGATTTTCTTCACCCGGATATACTTCAGTAGGCCACTTCACGGCGTCCAGTGTAAACTTTGTGCCGGCAAAGAAAGTCCAGAGCACAGTCTTTAAAGTTTTAGCCTTTGCAATGGCATCCTCTTCTGGGGCCGCAAGGTTGGCACCTGCAGTTGAAGCAAAGGAAAGACGTATCAGTAATCCCGAGTATCATATAATAAAGTAAAGGCATGAAGACAGTCGGCAGCAAAAACTTACTAAGCAAGATCTGATAGGTATCGGTGACCTGGTCCGATAGTTTCTTCAGTGCAGTTTGAGCAGTATTGCACTTCTTCTTGTATTTAGAAACATCCTTCTTCAAGGTTTCCACGTCATCCTCAAGGGTTTCTCTCCGCTTTACCTCGGCGAGAAGAAGTTGTTCGGTTTTGAGCAAAATTTCATCAGACCGGGTCGTCTGCGCCTGTAAGTAGCAAGGAACACAAGTATCAGTCGGATATTATGGCAAGCTGAGTATTGCGTAAAGTACCAAGCACAACTTCAGCAAGTCATGCTCGGAACTTGGGGACTAGGCATACACTACGAGATATCAAGTATTATTACCTGGTACGCTGCGGCCATGCGCTCCAGAATATTGCTCTCTGAAGTCTTCATAGTGAGGAGAGTGCTCATCAGTTGATCAAAAGTATCATTACCCGTGTCAGAGGACCCGGGGCCTTGGAAATTCCGAGAAGGAGTTTTCTTCTTAGCAGGGGGCGGCATCCGGGTCATCCGAATGTCGGAATCTGATGCCCCCTCTCCCGCACCCAAAGTGGCAGCTCTTTTCTTCTTGCTTGCGTGAGAGGCTATCGGATACTCGGCTTCTTGTATGCCCGGGTTTATTGGTGACACCTGTTCTTTGCTGCTTGACGCGGTTGTTGTCTTATCAGCCGGGTTCCCCTTACCCGGGTCATCGGTCGCCATTTCTTCTTGGTCGCTAATAACGACGGTGGCCCTATGGATAGTATGAGTGAGTGATTAGTGTGCAATCAGGAAAGGGTGATGAAAATATGATAGAACGTCAGAAAAGGAACTTTACCCGGGATTCACCGCAAAGTCCGAAGGGAATTCGTTGCTGGACCCGGGCGAAACTGAAAAATATCAAGCCAGGTTTCGTAAGGGAATGGTTCAGGAAGATTGTTTCCTCCGAGAAAGGATAAGGTTAATACCAGCGCGTCCAACCGGAGACAATGGAATACCCGGGCTAAGAGCATCGTCACCCGGGTAATTCCGAGTCGCTCTGCGCTTGGTCATGGGCGACTCCTTCAAATACGGCCAGTGGAATAATGTCAAGTTAGCTCATGTATATCATCAAAGGAATACGAGTTGAATACAAGGAGGCGATATGAAACCTTGAAGACGACCCCTCGGGGTTTTCTCTTAGATCCGACTTTAATTGTCGGCTCCACTTCATCTTCATCACTGGCGGATTCCACCTTGCCGTCAGTTTCTTCTTCTTCGTCATTCTCCTCTTGTTCTGGAAGTCATCAAGGTTATAGTTGGAAAATGAAGGAGTTACGACGAACTTAAAGGAACCAAGTAAAACCCGGCGAGCACCTTCGTCCGAGTTAACGGCCTCTTCTTGTTCCTCTGGACTCTCGGAGCTAGGGGAAGTGTCGATCTTCCAAAAATCATCATCAGCCTGAGATGAAAGTATCAGAACAAGGGTTATCAACCGTATCAAGCGGAAAGAGAAAAGGTAAAAACGTCAAAATCGGATCTTCACCTTGGGGGCTGGGTTCTCGGGTGTGAAGGGTTCTAATCCGGCTATGTTCCGGATTACCTCTAGTTTTTATGTCAGAAAACCCTTGATAGTTTTATTGGTGTCACCAGCTGCAAAGCTGTTGTCAGAATACCGGAGCGGGTCTGTGGTTTGCCCCGAATACTCGCACATTAACTTTGTGCGGATGGAATTGGGCTGAATCCGGAAATCGACCCAAGTTTTCACCAGGTTGAGCCCGATGAGACCTTGGGCCGCAAGAATAGTGATTTTGGCTAGCAAAGGTTGAATTGCCTCCCTGTCCGAGTCAGGGGCAAAGGCATTAAAATTCTCGGAGATGTCAAGAAGACCCTCTGAGTAACCCGACAGTTTCTTTTGGCCGGGTGGGGAAGTGTCTCGGCAATAAAAATATGAAAGCTGCCAATGTTTGACGTGGGAGTTAAGGGTAAGAGGTGGCATCAGAGAATTCTTGCGGCGCTGGATAGAGACCCCGCCGCAAGCGAGAAGTGCCCCTTCACCGCTTTCGCGGCACGGTTTGCACTGGAAAAGCTCGACGAAAAGAGCCAAACTTGGCGGAGTGCACAAGTATGACTCGGAAAGGACGATAAAGTGGGAGATATTTAACACAGAATTAGGACCTATGTCAAATACACGAAGGCCATAATGGCTCAGAATGTCGCGGAAGAAGGGGTGACCCGGAGGACGAAAGCCCCGGGTCACGTGCTCTACAAAGAATATTACCTCATCCTTTGCCGGTGTAGGCCGGGTCTCGTTACCCGACACTCTCCACTGGATATCCTCTTGAGGAGGGAGAACTCCCAGCTCGACCAGTTCTTCTAACTTGGCTTTGGTGACCGTAGATCGCGCCCAGTTGGCGGATATGGAGTTGGTGGTCTTGGCCTTTGCCGGCTGCTTTCCATGTTTCTTGGGAGCCATGGGTGTGACCTGCAAGACACGAGGAATAGGAGTGTGAGGAATAAGACTCGGAAATCATAAGCTGGTCGAGTATCAGTGAGCGGTATCGAGACAGTATGAAGGTTACATAATATCCGGGTGTTATTTTGTGGAGCAAGGTTCAAGCTACCCGGGTATCAAGCATCATTATAAAAATCATGGAGGCTTATGCGTTGAAAGAATGTTCGAGGGTAATGGATTGTTATACAGGTACCTATTATGAGTAAAGGGAATCGGAAAAGGGAAGATTTTCCGGATGATAGAGGCAAGGGCGGAAAAATTGGGCGGCCCGAGCCCAGGCTAAAGATTCCATTTCTAGATTTGTGGCAAAATTAGCAGTTGTGGGCGGTAGGGAAGTGAAATAAAGCCAGTATCCAATCCATTGGATGAGCTAGAGTGAATACAAGTAACTTAATTCGGCATGACCGGGAATATGACCGGCGGGTTGACCTAGATCTAATCTGAAGAAAATCAAGAAATTATGGAGGCTAATTAACGGGTATGGGAGGCTTACTGGAGGAGATCGAGTGAAGCTCGACGGAGGCAAATCGCGCAAGTTTGGTGCCCCTTTGCGATTCCCGACGGGCCGGTTGGGGGTTTGGCGGCGGATCTTGGCGGCGGTGCAGAGTGCGCGGTGGCGGAACGTAGCCGGCGGCCAATAGGCTCCGGTGATGCGCGCGGGATTTCCGTGGTGGCGCTCTGTGAGCTTGAGCACGGAGGAAGAAAGGAAGAGGAATGGGGGGAAGTGAGCCGTTGGGGTTAGGGTTACCCCTTCGAGCATATTTATAATGGTTCATGTGGATAAGTTTGGTTCCACGAGCGGGATCTGGGGATTACGGAGTAACGGCTACCTGTTTGAGTTTTGCGAAATACGCTTTAAGTGTTGAACGTGATATCTGGACAGAAATAAGAAGGAGATATTCTTCATAATACCAAGATCAATTATCGAGTAAAGTGCAGGATCTTGACACTTTTACTAGGGCTTAGACCAGGAAAGCTAAGCCGGGTATTTGGAGAGGGGCCGGGTTACCATATGGCCACCGTGGAGTTGGGCCTAGCTATTTATCAAAGCGCTTTAACCCGGCCTCCATACGCTTGTGTGTTTGATGTTTTTGCAGGGAATAGCAAGCGCTTCGAGAAAGGATCTGTGAAGCCCAAGCTATTCTGGGGACTACTGATGGAGTGATAATAACCCGGTAGGCCAACTCCAAGGTGTAACCCGGCCCAAAGGACGCTGCGCAGGATCCGGCTAAGGATAAAGAAACTTCCGGAAGGCCCAAGTTTGTAGGCCTAGTAACCCGGATTGTGGGTTACGGTAAAGGAAGGTTAGGGTTTGTATGCCGTGTCCGGGTAGGATCCAGGGTGCGCCTTGGAGAGTAAGCCAGGGGGGTACGGGTGCTTTATAAACCGACCCCCAGGTCTAGTCGAGAGAGATCTAAGAACCCTAGTAGTACCATGTAACATCCCAAGTATGAAAACCTACCAATTAGAATGTTTGTTTCATGTTTATTAAGGTATTGCATCATGTCATCATATTGTTTCCATGTTGTTTGCTTTTGTTTCTAAATTGTTGCATTTGTTTTCCACTGTTTTCACAACTCAAATTCAAACCTTACTCAAACAATGTTTTCATACTTGTTCTGTTACAATTTTTGGAATAAAAATAACAAGTGAAAACAACCAAATTGTTCCATTTTATTTCATGTTGATCAGCTAATAAAATGGTGCTTTTATTTCAATTAATTAATTCCAAGTTGGTTTTCAAATTCAAAGCAAAATCACCATCAACACCTCATTTGGAAATTATCAAATATCAAACCTTTCCAATGTGTCTAATCCAACTAATAATATGGTTCACCCTATTAAATGGTTGTTTCTATTAATTAACAAAATATTCCAATTTCAAATCAAATTCTTTCAAACAGCACCCAAGTTGAGTTATAACCACTTTATAAACATTATCAATTCAACCAACTAATTTTAATCTTTTAATGCTTAGGGGCTACCCTATCAAAATGCTTTTATTTCATAAGGTTTAATTAATATGAAAATTCATCCAAAGTGGGTTGAAATACAAATACCAAATAAAAATTCAAACTTTTGACAATAGAAGTTGGCATCTGTTTGCTTTTGAGCTAACAAGCATAACCTAATTTTTCTAGAATTTTCATTAAGCTAAAAGCTATGTTTTTCTTCTAAAACCAAACCTTACAAAAAAAAACAGAAGAAACAGAAATAAATAAAAGAGAAGAGAAGGCAGCAGCTAAAACCCCAGCCCATCCCCTAAGCCCACCTAATTTTCCCCACTCGAGCCCACGATCCCTCCCTGTCGCTGTCGTCGTCCTCGAGGTGATGTCACCTTCAGTACGACAGCTTCCCCCACCGTCGATCGCCTCCTCCCCCTTCCGATGGCACGCCGTACAAGCACCTCGTCCCATATAACTACCCTACTCCCTCTGCCCTAGACTCGAACCCTAGACCCTAGCTACCCCTCCATCGCCGCCGTTCTATCCCTCTGCCACTTCCCTCCCTCTTCTCTGAACCTGCAACACACCACCGTGAACACCATCCGCCGTCAGACCTTGGTCGCTCACCGTCGCCATGCTCCTCCTCAGGCCAAGCCAGCCACGGGAATGGAGCCACCGTGGCTTGGTCTTCCTCTTCTCCGAAGGCATCGAGGTCGGAGGAGCACCGGCTGCGTCGCACGCCTCCGTTAGCCGCCGCCGGGCGCCACTGCACGCCGGCAGTGCCAGCGCCTCCTCGACAGCAGAACCGTGGTGAGCGCACTGCTCCTTTCCCCTCTCCCTCTGCTCCCTACTGGCGTGCGTGAGCACCGCGTGAGTCCACTGCCTCCTGTTCGCCGGATCCGTCGCCAGTCGAGGCCGTCGTTGCTCTCCGATCGCTGCGGGTCCCGTCCGGTTCAGAAACTGCGTTCGAATTCAGTTAACATTGCCAAGTTCAGTATTTCCTCTGTCAGTCCCCCTCCCTATCACAACCACACGATCACCGCAGTGGTTCCGATCCGTCCACGCGCAAGCAAAGATCGCGGGATCGAATCCGCGATCGGGCAAACTTTTGCCCAGCATTTTACTGCGCCACTCCGCGCGGCGGGCCCCGCCCGTCAGCGGCCCGCACAGCCCCGTCAGCCTCCCACCGCGCCAGTCAGCGCCGCGTGGCCCTCGGGCCCGCGCGTCAGCGGCAGCGTCTGGAGTCACTCCCGGTGAGAAACGACCCCAGATCCAGATCTGGATCTGGCGGTTTGCAACTAGGCCCCTGGCCTTCTCTTTTTTGCACCCGAGCCCCTCCAACTTCTGTTTTCATCACAAAACAGCCCCTGCCTTTCACAATTTGCACCCTAAAACTCAAATAGCTATAACTTCTAATTTATAAATCCAAATACTACAAACTTTATATGTATCCCACTCCAAATTTCCTAAACTTTTCAAATATGCCATTTGTTTTCTGTTTTGAACTTTCAAATTGCAATTCAAATTTAAATTCAAATCATTCAATTGAATTTTGCCAAAATTCATAAGTAATTCATAATAAGTCCAAATAATGCAAATAAAATATGTTTTCCATACCATTTTGAATAACCTTTTCAAATATAATTTTTGTTTCCTTGTTTGAATAATTTAAATTGCCTAAATAATTTAATCCTTGTTTAATTCAATTAAATTTGATAAAATCATAACTTGCTTAATATAAAATATATTTGAACATGCAAAATATGTTTTCAAACTATCAAAGTGTGAACTTTTCAAATGTGAATTTGAATTTATGTTTTGAACAAATAAAATTCAATTAAAGTTCATGCTTATTTTAAATTCAATTAAAACTTGTTTAATATTGTTTAATTCATAATAAATTCATCCTAATCCAAATTTCAATATTTGAAACATGTAATCCAACTAAAATTTGATGTTCTTTTCAAATATAAATTTTGTTTGCTGTTTTGAATAATTTAAATTGCTGAAAACAATTGTTTCTTAATTATTGCATTTAAAATTGTCAAAATAATAACTTGCTCATTTTAAATCCAATTTCCACAACTAAAATATGTTTTCCATGCAAAATTAAACCACCTTTTCAAATATAAAATTTGTTCCATGTTTTGAATAATTAAAAGTGGTTAAATAATTTAAACCTTATTTAATTCATTTAATATTGTTAAATTCATAACTTGATCAAAACAAATTCTTTTGGGACATATAAAATATGTTTTCAAGCCCTAAAAGTATAAACTTTTGAAATATGAATTTGGTTTAATGTTTTGAACAAATAAAAATTCAAATAAGTTCATGTTTGAATTAAATTCATTTAATTCTTGCTTAAGCTTGTTTAATTCCTAAATAATTCATTTGAAATCCTTTTTCAACAAGTGAAACATGTATTCCAACTAAAATCTTGTGTTCTTTTCAAATATAAACTTTGTTATCTGTTTTGAACACTTGAACTTGTTGAAAACAACAATTACTTGTGTGACATGTTTTAAGTAACCAAACTTTCCAAACTTAATCAATGATTTCCAAAACTTGTTCCAATCCTTTTTCACTTGCATCTATCATTGTTATTTGTTGTTATTTTGTTGTTATCATCATGCATGCATCATGCTAACAACTCTCACATAATAATTAATTGTAAATCATTTGTTTCCACTTATTTCAATGGTTCTTTTCCATATGCAATCCAATTGCCTATGGGTCCAATTAAATTGTGTTATCTTTTCAAGTAGTTTATTTTGATGCATCTATTAACTTGACATGCATCATCCCATGATTGTGCACTATGCCATGATATTGGTTGTTTATATGTCTGCATTGTCTGTTTGCTTCTTCCCGGATAAACGACGGCGTTGAGACCGATGATACTTACGACACCCCTTCTAAGGAGTTAGCTCAGTACCAGGCTACTGGGTTTGCAGGCAAGTTATCACTCACATGAACCATTGTGTTCCTTTCAACCCTGGTTACCGATACTTTCCGTTGTCTATATCTTGCTAGCCTTAGTGGTAGTTGTTTCTGTTACGAACCTATCACATGAATCCCTTAACCTTGATATTGCCTCACCTCCCCTCCTATCACCCCTTTGGTTGAGCCAGTGTCTTACTAGCATGCTTAGGTTGTTTTGCTCGAGTCTGTTACCCGTTACTTTCTGTTACTATATTCCTTTATGTTCTGGGGGCTCGATGTTTAATCAATCAATCATGCTAATGTTACTATTAATAATAAATTTGATGATAAGGCACCGGCAGGAGGCCCTGTGTGGTTTTGAGGCCTGCTAGTGTCGACCCTAATAGGAAAAGGGTCTTGTCTACTTATCCATGATGAGCGCACTACCCGCATGTGGGAAGCGAGTATGGGCGCCCCCCTCAACTTGACCTGATTCGCATCTCGTCCAAATCGCCTCATTTAGTTCGTGTTTTCCATTTGCCGCATGCATGTTTTTGCGAGCCCAGGCCAGGGTGGAACTTTTGTAGTCGGCATATAGGGGGACACGGTCTTAGAGTCTTATGAGGGTCCCTTTTCTTCGGGGCTTGATTAGCCGTGCGCCCAAGGTTCTTTGGGCTTGATGCGAAGAATGGTTGGTTGTGTTGAGTGCCCCGCTTGGTGGGGTGATCTCCCATCTGGCGGGTTATTCATACGTGTACGGCCAAATTGGTGCAACCCTGCAGGGATAATCTTCTCGAGAAGCCGTGTTTTCCGCGGTTATGGATTACTTGGTGAAAGTACTGGCTAACAAGTACTCAGGACAACTTAAACATAATGATCAAACATGTTACACCCAATGATTAATAACTTGACTAGTAATAGGTGGATGGCACAATAACTTGATTCACCTTTATTACAACTGTGTGAGTTATCCTCGGATTGCTTCTTTGGATAAGGGGCGAGATCCAGGATGGGTTTGTTTGGAGTTATCTTTCAGTTGGTTACAATCCTCGATCTTATCTCCTTTTCTGTTAGCCGGAAGTGGTAGAATCTCTGTAGTTGGTTAGCGCAGCCAGTTGCAGCATCTTTTATATCCCCTCTCTTCCGTTGAACCCAAGGCATCTGTGCTTGGTGTTGACGGGTTACACTTTGGTGAACTGTGAGTCTTGCTTGCCAGTACGTTTATGTACTGACCCCTTTGGGGCTGTGGTTTCCGCAGACCTACGTTTCCGCGGATCTACATGGTGGCAACTACGTGGAGTATGACGAGACTGCTGACGAGTAGATAGCGGACCCGGGCAGGATCCGAGACTTCGTGGATGGGCTCCGTCTGTTTGTTTCCGGCCTCTTAGGCCTATTTGGTTCTTGTCTGTACTCAGACATGTTGAATGCTTCCGCTATATTGTAATGATGTATTGTTGGGGCAGGTGCCCTCTGAATGATTGTATTTGCTATCTCTGCTCTAATGAGAGCCAGTTGCAACTTATTTCAATCATTTGTGTCGTAGAGATCTGTTGTGATATCACTTGTTAAACGCCGTTGACGTACCATGTGTGTATGGTTTGAAGTACGTCGACGGAAGTGCCTTTGATCTCTAGTGGATAGTTTACATCGACGATGGAATAGCAGGGCTTGTGTTGTCGCGCATAAGCGCAGGCCTACCAGGAAGCTGGGACGTGGGAGCAGTTATGCCCCATAATCCAAGCATCTGCTATCCAGTTCGTACGGTGAGTATCCCCTAGAAATCAGGGTGCGACATACCAGTTGATATCGAGCATCCAGTGTATACGAGAGATCGAGTTAATATATTGAGATCGGAGACTCGGCGACTTGATTGCCGGCTACCAGATCGAGTTCCATCATGTTTTCCTCTGAGCTAAACCCTCTCCCAAACGCCTGTGTCGTCTTGCCCCAAGATCAGTTACCCCCGGTAACGTCTGCCGTGATAATCCCACGACGAAAAGGTGGGTTCTTCATCGAAGTAGACGAGTAGTGTGGTTTTCCCGGGTGGCAGCCTGGGGCAACACAGAACAAGTCGGTGCTGTTATGTAATTGTAGGCCTCTTAGGCCATATTTGGATCTTGTTCTTAGAACACTTATTTTTCTTCCGCTTGTTCTAATGTTGGTTCAGTGACCTCTGTTGTGGTACTTGGTATATTTTCTCTGCTAAGAGTTGAACTATATTGATTTGTGTCGTAGTGACTGTGATGTGCCAGATTTTTCGAGTCTTGATTTCTTTATTATACAACTTGGCTGGGCCCGACGTTATGTCTTGACTGAGGGGTTGTGGGCCAATGATCCATGACCGAGCTGCGCCTGCTGATGTGATTCAGCCTGGGAGTGGTAACCCAAGTAACCTTCAGTCGGGTATCGTAACCGGTGACACCCAGCACTTTGCATACTTCTGAGGTCGGGGCGCTACAAGATGCTTTCTAGGTTACCACTGAAGACCCTTCTTCCCCTCCTGAGGATGATGAATATGAAGAGCAAAGTGATGAAAAGGAAGAGGTTTCTGAATTTGATTCTCTTGATCACTTGCATAATCAATTTGCTGATGCTGGTTACTCGCAGGAGGAGCCGACTGAACAGGAAGGTGCCGGTTTAGTGCAAGGGGGAGCATCTCAGGAAGCACCGGATCATGGGATTCCAGATCATAACCCCACTAATCCTATCAGTGGATCAAATGTGGCGGTTGAGAAAGAATCTCTTGTGACCAACAAAAGAAACCGGCAGGCCGTTTCAAAGGTGCCTTTTTCTAGACTGCTCAAAACAACTTCGAACCCATCCTCACATATGAAGAAAACACGGGATGACGAGGATACCAGCAAGAGAAGGAGAACTCGGAGCTCTAGCTCCAATGATTTACAAGCAGATTTTCCTAAGAAAACTCCTTCCCGCCGGGTTCCCATAGCTCCAGTTTCTCTTACCGCTTCACAACCTTTGGCAGGGAAAATCCGGCCTAAGTTGAGTCAAACTTTCCATACAGATTCACCCAACTTTGGCTCTTCCCATTATAGCGGCGCCAGCGAGTTTTCCATCAACTCTAAGTAAGTTAGCTCCTAAGTGTTTAATCATAATTGTAACCAATTTTTCATTCTGGTCTATAACCTCACACTTGTTGCAGGGCCCAAGCTATGATCAAAGTGACTCCCATTTCAGTTGCTGCTCCAGCAGCTCACTTGGAAGAAAATGTTTTTGAAGAAACTCAAGATGAACCAGTTAATCAATCGTCAGGTCGCATTGATGATTCTGCCCATGCTATGGATTTAGAGGTGAACCCAGTTGATAATGAGTCGGGTAATGATTCTCCAGTTGCTGACCTGGTTGTTTCACACCTGGATGTAGTGATTACCGATTCTCAGATTGTAAATACCGTTGGCACCTCAACTGTGTTATCCAAAATTGTAGAAGATTTGAAACCATCCTCTGAGACAACATCAGTTCCTTCCAACTAGAACTTTGAAGGCCAAAACTTTGATGTTCTGGTTCACGAGCTCTCCCAGAACCGGCATCGTGCAGATGGAATCATTGACTTTTTGAAGAAGAAATATGAGGTACCTTTGATATATATAACATGTAGCCCTCAATATTCTAGTTTTTCATTTGTAGAATAAACTTGAAGATTTCCTTGTTATATTTTTAAATTTGAACTCTAGCCCGCAAGTACCGGTTTACAAAGTAGTTGTGAACCGGGACTTGTTTTGACTTGTAGCCAACAAACAGTTGAATCTGAAATAATGTAGCCCCCAAGTGCCGGGTTGCGAGCCTGCAGCTACTCGGGACATATTTGTACTCTAATCTAATAAACTCTTAAGTCTGAAATAGTGTAGCCCCCTAGTGCCGGGTTGCATTCCTGTAGCTACTCGGGACTTTGCAAATTTTCCATCTCGTTGGTAGGCTGAAAATTGTGTAGCCCCCAAGGTCCAGGTTACCTGCCTGCGATAACCTCGATCTGTTTTAATGTGTTGATCACCAAGTATGGATTTTATATAACCCGGATTTTTCTGTGGTTATCTTTTTGAGATTCTCAATCTTCCTCTCAGAAGGAAATTTCAAACTTGAAGAACTTGTTAGCTCAAGAGGCCCTGAAAACTGAAGAGGCAAAGAAATTGCAGCATGAGCTGGAATAGAGGTTGATGAAGCTTCCAAAACCATGTCTGTTCTTCAGAAAGATTTTGAGAACCGGGAGAAAACCCTTATTGAGAGGGCTTAAAATGCTGAGAAAGAGCTGGAAGAAACCAAAAGCAAATTTGCTAAGGTTAAGGATCTGCTGGGTGATATCACTTGCAGTGTTTTTGGTAAGTTTTCTCCTTGTATAGTGCAATATTCATGCTTCTCTTCCGATTCATTATCTCTGTTTTTCCTCATAACAATCCGGTTTATGAATGATATACTCTTGTATTTTCTAGTCAGATTGCAGGGGAATAACCTCCAGCTACCAGAACTGAAATTGAAGGCTATGTTCACCTTGATCCAGCAATTATATGTTAGGGAGGTGAATGCATCAAGGCAGTCAGGAACTGAGATAATGCTCCTAGGAAACTTCAGGACATGATTGTGGAACTAAATCCTGTTCCACAGTGGATTGAGGAGCATAAAATCATGGCCTGCCGTCATGGAGCAATCAAAGTCATGTCCCTAGCAAAGGCCTATCACTGGAGTTGAATCCGGATATTCTGGTTGGTGGTTTCCTTGAGTATCAAGCTGATAGAACTAAGTTTGAGAGAAAAGACTTTGCCAAGATCGAAAAAAACTGCCGGTTCCAAGCTTGCTTAGTTGTCGAGAAATTGAAGTTGAAAGATCTTTGTCCTGGATATCTTTCCTTAGGTGATCGTAAGCCGGCTTTCAGCCCTCACGTGATGACTGATGTTCGCCGGGCTCCACAGAAGAGCCGTCTTTCTGTAGCCTCATCTTCTGGTGCTCCATAGTCTACCACTCCCTTAGTTACTGCTCCACCTTGTCCCTTGTATGAACCGGATGATACAAATGATGCTTTGGCTCAGCTGGAGTGGAAATATGTTTCCGAAGCAGAACTCTAGGAGCCAGAGAATACTCAATGCGACGGTGAAGAGAACCCAGAAAGTCAAGACCCGGATTCTGGAGCCGGTTTAGAATCTGCACAACAGAAAGAAAAATCCGTTGTGTAATCGAAAGAAACATTTGTTAGTTGGAAAATAATTCAGCCCTGATGGGCTTGTAATAGCCTAGATAAACTGCTTTATTTCTAGCTCTATTTTTGAAAGTGTGCATGTGCACTTATGATACTTTTGGTGTGTAATAACTCGGTTTTTTGCTAGGTTATGCAAAATTTTCCGGGTTATCTTTATCGGAGAACTTGCAGTATCTTTGTTATGAAACAAATCTCTCTTTTGTCTTTTGGTTTATCTTTACTATCTAGCTCAGCTGGTTTATCGCATGACTTATTCTAGTATTTTCAACTCTGGCGAGTTCAGGGTCATGATAACTCTGTTTTGCCGGGTTATAATATGATTGAGTCGTGCAGGTTAAACATCTAGGTCATAAAAATTGCGTGTAACCACTGACTGTTAGTCAAGTATAAACAATATAATATGGCATATGCCAGATTCTTGAGATATAAACTGTGCTCTAGCATAAGAACCCAAGTAATCATATAAGAAAAAGTAAATCTTTGTAAAAATGATAAATTTGTTGAAAAGTCACAATAACTTGGATTTTCCAGGTCCGCCCTTTCTATTTCAAGGATAACATTGTGATTAAAGTGATCATATGTGTAGTATGGCCTCAACTAGGCTATGTTCCATGGTCTGCCAGTTTCTTCCTCAGATGATCGTGATTTATCAGCATCACACATATCAACGAGGTAATATGACCCGTTGTGTAGGTTTTTGCCGACTACAAATGGTCCTTCCCATGGTGGACTTAGCTTGTGCATCCCATTGTTTTTCTAAACAGGTGTAAAACTAAGTCTCATTCCTGAAAATTTTGAGTTTTAACCCTGCGGCTATGATAGCGACACAAGTCCTGCTGGTATATGGCTGACCTAGATGCTGCAAGTTTGCGTGCTTCTTCCAAAGCATCAAGTGAGTTTTGACGAGCTATCTCGTTTTCGGTTTCCACATATGCAGTTACTCTTGGTGAGTCATGACAAATATAACTTGGTAAAACTACCTCTGCCCCCATAAACAAGAAAAAATGGTGTATAACCTGTTGATCTGTTTGGCGTAGTTCTTATGCTCCATAAAATAGCAGGCAATTCTTCAATCCAACAACCGGCAGTTCTTTCTAGTGGGACTTGAAGTCTAGGTTTGATACCCTTTAGCAACTCCTGATTAGCTCGCTCTGCCTGTCCATTGGACTGTGGATGTGCTACTGAAGCAAGGTCAAGTCTGATATGTTTCAGTTCACAGAAATTTTTCATTTCTTCCTCAGACAAATTTGTCCCATTGTCTGTGATAATGCTATGTGGACAACCAAACCTAAAAATCAGTTTTCTCAAAAACTTGACTGCGGTGACCGCGTCATATTTACTGACCGGTTCTGCTTCAACCCATTTTGTAAATTTGTCAACTGCTACCAATAGGTGAGTCTTTTTGTCAGACGACGTTTTAAAAGGTCCCACCATGTCTAGTCCCCAAACTGCAAAAGGCCAAGTTATTGGGATCATGCGCAAATTCTGAGATGGTATATGATCCTGCCTTGCATACTTCTGACATCCTTCACATGTTCGCACACTGTGTTCTGCATCTGCATTTGTTGTAAGCCATAAAAATCCATGTCTTAAAGCTTTATTTACCAAATACTTGGAACTTGCATGTGAAGGGGTCGTTGCATAGAAAAAAAAAATTCCTACGCGAGAGACAGCCGAAAGGCCAAGATCTAATCTAGGAGACGAAGTGCAACGGGCAAAGAGAGGGTTAAGGAGAACACATACCCTCGAAGACACAAAGCCTTACGAGATCAAATCTTGTTGTTGGCTAGTCGTACTCACACCGATCCCGATAGCGAGAAGATGTGCACCGCAATCCGGAGGGTGCCTCCGTGATCGGTCACACATACGGTTGATGACGACCTCCGTTCCCTCGATCCAGCGGGGCGCGGAAGTAGAGGATCCCTCGGAACTCCAGCAACACGATGACGTGGTGGTGGTGAAGAATCCCACGGTTATGGCTTCGCCAAGCCGGAGACCATGGAATGGCGCAGCGGGTGGAGAGGAAATGACGTGGGACAAGTGTGTGGAGAAGAGGAGATCTCACCCTCCTTTTATAGGGGATGGGGAGGCAGCCCAAGAGGGGGTGCGGCCAGCCATGGTGGTGCCCCCACCTCTTCCCTCTTCATGTGAGTGGAAGCTCCACTCACACCCACTCATGCTCTCATTATTTCCCACTTGGTAAATCCAAAGGTTTTCCTTTAACAAAGAAATAAAACATTTTTATTTCTTTATTTATATTTGTTAATTCCATTAACAAACATTTTCATATAGCACCTCGAATCATTTTTTAGTTTTATTAACAATCATTCGACGAAAAACCCCTTGAACTATTTCAATTTTCCCTGAAACAATTTCGGTGCTGCCCAAAATATTCTTTGATATTCCGTATCCTCTCAAACGCGTCATCGAACCTTAAGTGTGTCACCCTACGGTTCGCGAATAAGATAGATATGATTGAGACTCCTCTCCGATCAATATTCAACAGCGGGATCTGGAGATCCGTGATGACTCCTATGTTATTCAACGATGACTCTCGTGATCGTGTGCACCATCAATGTCGTGACTAATTCCCTTTGTCTCGCGATATTTTACTTGTCCGAGATTCGATCATTGGTATCAACCATACCTTGTTCAATCTCGTTACCGACAAGTACTCTTTTATCGTTCCCATGATATAACATCCTTGTGATCATATCACGTGCTTGCAAGCGGTGTCGATGTGATATCACCGAGAGGGCCCAGAGTATATCTCTCCGTCATTTTGGATGGACAAATCCCACTCTTGATCCATGATCCTCAACAAATACTTTCCGAATACCTAACGGCACCTTTATAGTCACCATTTTACGATGTGACATGTGATGACATCAAGGCACCCTTCCGGTATCAGTGATTGGCATGATCTCATCGTCTAAGGAATAAGTTACTTCGTATGTTTGATGTAACAATGTAAACTTAATGACTTGATCACATTGCTATATTCACTTTGGGTTATATTTTCATCACATCATTCTTCTAATGATATGACCCCGTTATTAACAACATCCAATCTTCATGATCAGGTAACCTTGACCATCCATTAATCAACGAGCTAGTTAAAAGAGAGGCTTTACTAGGAACCATTGTTTGTTTATTAAACATACATGTATCAACGTTTCCGGTTAATACAATTCTAGCATGATAAATAAACATTCATCATAAACAAGGAATAAGATAATAAACATTTTATTATTCCCTCTCAGGCATATTCCCTTCAGTCTCCCTCCTGCAATAGAGTTAATAATCTAGTCTGTTAGCACTTAACACATATGGCGTTCCAATGTTATTACCATGCTTCGCATGTGGTAAACATCATCAAAAAGATCTGAACTTTTCAGGTCCTATTGTATTTGCATGCTCTTTGAGTCTACACGCATCACTCATTCTCTAATGAGATGGCTTTGTATATATTGGGTCAATCGGTGAAACCTTAATTCCTCAGCTTAAACCAATGTCACTAACATTGTGAAAATGTAGCTTCATGGTGTTAGCATTCTTGGAAATTCACCAAGTTCTGGTGAGACCTTAATTCCTCAGCTTAAACCAATGTTACTAACATTGTGAAAATGTAGCTTCATAGTGTCAGCGTTCTTGGAAATTCACCAAGTTCAATAAAGAACTCCTTGACACAAAATATGCTTATTATCATTTTGTTGTCAACACAACGATATACTTAGCCTTTGTTGTAGTATCCGTCACAATACTTTAATTTTGAAACACTTTCAAATCCAGCATGGAACTTTCTTCCAGCCTATTGTGCTACCCTTCATCACATATTTTAATTGAGATAAAATTACTTGAATAAATGACAAGACTATTAGTTTAACATATTACAACTAATATTTTGTCATTACTACATAGGAAAACATATCCTTATCATTTCTAAAGTGACACAAGGATCTCTCCCACTATTGTCTAATCATCATATGAATTATCCTGCTATAACATTTTATAGCATAGGACTCATCTGGTTGTGTACATAACATGGAAACATGACTTAGAAATCTCAATTTCAATGATGCTCATCATGTGTCAAATCACTTGAATCTTGTTCAATTATTTTCCATGTGACAAGAACTCCTTATTATCATTTCGATATTGACTTACTTCAATATTTCATCTATGTAATTTGGCTTCAATCATATCAGGCGCTTTAATCCATCTTTTATAGATATTGATGTCCAATATCTTCTAAGCTTTTTATCAATATGAAAATCTTAACCGTGTTAATTTAAAATACATATTTTCCAATCAACCATATGGCATCTACATAAAGTATTGGAAATATATCATAGCGCTCCCACTCAATTTCTTGTAACTCTACAAGCATCTTTATCATTCATGATGGAATTAAACTCTTTTGATAACTTCATTAAGGTAAAGATTTCAACTTTGTTATGCTCACTTCAACCTTTTCAATTTTACAAAACTCTGAGACTGTGTCAAGTACACATCTTTGATCAAACTTCCTCGAGAGGAGAGTTGGTTTTGTTATTCAACTGCCATATCATAATATGTAACTTTTGCTAGAACTATCCGCAAAGACTAAAGCATCACTACGGAAGATCAAAATCTTGTAGTAGTCAACTCTTTGAACTTCGTCGAAAACAACCTTTTCGATAAGTACAACTTTCAAAGGATGTAAAAATCCATGTCTTTGTCGCTATATAGACCCTTTTGCTATCGTTAGGCATCATGCCTATTGAAAGGACTACCAAGTCACATACTTGATATTCATACAAGGATACTATGGCGGATATAATGACTCATAGTCAATTTTACGAAGTCAGGGCCCATCATTTGCTTCCTTTATAAGGTCCAGGCCCTTTGTTGTCAAAACAACACTTTACTCTTAAACCATAAGTTGGTCTAAGTACAAAGTTTTAGGAATTTTGTGGTTAAGTTTGCAAACTCATTCGAAGTATCTATAACACATGTAGTGTCTTCTACTTTGTCAAAATAGGAAACCCCGGAAAAACTTCCAGTGCTGCGCTACTCTTGTCATGGCAACAGAGATTCTCTAATGTCGTTGAGTTTGTACTGCCCTCCCACTCACTTGTTTCGCAAGAACTAATTTCTCGAGAAATCAACCCTTTCTAACAAACAACATTTGTCTTTGGTCGGTGATAGGAGAAATTAATACCCAATGTATTCTTTAGGATAACCTTATAAACATATATTTATCCCATTTTGGTTGTAAACATTTTACACATGCTATGCATACCAAAAATTAAGAAAATGACAATTAGGGTCACTACCCAAACCATATCTTATATGTTGTCAATTTCAACGGATCATGATGGTGTTCTTTTCAGTTAAAAAGCGGTTGTCCTTAATGTACAAACTACAAAATTATAATGGAAATTTTATTAACATTACCATGTCCAACAAGGTTTGATTTTGTCTCTTGAACACTCCAAACTAATGTGGGGTATTCGAGAAGTATAAGTTGTAGAACAATTCTGGAACTTCTCAGATGTTTTGCTAAACTTGTATATCCTTTATGATCCAATCATAAATACTTGATTATCTTGGTACATTGATTTTTTACTTCATATTAACAACCATTTGAACCAATTCAAAAAGTCAAACTCCGCTCTCTTTAAATATATATACTCACATATCTACTCAAATAATCGACAGAATTTTATGAAGGAAAAAATTAATCCACCATACATGACTACACATAATGGACTATATACATCAATATGTATAATCTCCATTAAAGTAGTCGTCCATTCTAGTCTGGCCTATGAACGGAATTCTAGTCATCTTTTGGAAGAGGTATCACAAGCCTCAGTTTATTCAAAACAAAATGACTCCGGAAGTCCATAAATATGGAGTGCCTTCATGTTTTCCTTTCCGATATGAACTAAAATGGTGGTGTCACAATTTAAGTGAAACTCTTTTACGTCTTACAACGTTTAGCATTTAGTTTTATAGATGTTTACTTTACCAGCATGATTTATATTAACATATCCATCAATTATGGAATATGGTCATAGTTTGAACAATATTATTTACTCTCACAAAAGACCAGAACAAAATAACAGCTTGAATATTTGGTTCGATACGACAATGAACACAATAACACTTTATTTCTGTTATTGTCATAATCGATTCCACAACTATTACTAGTTCCTTTTTAGGCCCTTGTATTTCTTGCATTGTGTTGCTTTGTATGACAACTCATACCAACCAATGTGGTATCAAAATACCCAAAAATACTTTGTTAACTAGTAATACATCTATAACTTGTATATCAAGCATATACTCCTCAGCTGGACTTTTCCAGTTATCTTCTTTTTCTGCCATATATCTTTTTGTAATTCTATTTTCAATATTCCCTTTCCTTTATAGAAGAAATATTCAACATCAAATAATTCTAGTCGTACTAGCTCATTTTCTTTGGTGTGTTAGTCATATACTATCACCCATTGAGTCATACTTTGAGTTTGATTGTTCTACTAATATCACCATATTAATAGTACTAGTAAATATGCCCGTGCGTTGCAATGAGAGAGAAAATGCATAGTTGTGAAGGCGCATAAGGCTTCCTCAAGTTTTTCCTTATGCCATATGTAAACATAATTGACGAGCATAGGAAGAAATAGCCACATTAAAAAATATTCATTAAATACTATACTTAACTTACATTTGAAGAAATTAATTGTCGTACCTTCAAATGTCTCGCAATCAGTATGTGGTCATGAAACCTTCGAAAAAAAATAATCTTCTCATAATAAATATTCCAAATATTACGTCCGACTCATCGTAGGTTCTAGGATCCCTCCTATAAACAAGTACCTCCTTCTAATACCAGGCCATCGAAGAAAAGATATATAATATAAACATACAGAGGATACATTAATTTTAACTTAGCACTCTTGCAATATGGTGTAGGTTGTAGCAATGACCAACTTTTATATTATCATATTGTATTTTGTTTCTTCTTCTAATTAGTAGACATCGCTAGTGCACATTCGACTAAAATATCAAGAGAGAAAAACTAAAGACGCCATGTAATACTATGGAAATGAACTAATTTGTATTATTCTAGGACTATAACTAATGAGGCAGAAATCTTGCATGTGTTTAAAAAAATCTTGACCAAAAAAACATAAGGAGACATGTAATATGATGCAAACTATAGCAAAAAGTCTAATTTTGGATTTGCGTAGGAGAGACTATTTTTTTGTTGCAATTGGGAATATAAAATACAAGCTGATTGGTCCTAGCAAGTTTATAAGATTTACCTGCATAAATTGAAATCCATGCTCATCTAAACTGAAAGTGTGATATCTAAACGTAACCGATATTAACACTGATTAGTTATTGTGGTACCAGATCTTACCCAATTGCACGACCGGTGTATAGATGGCTGGACCTCTAGATTTCCCACAACAAAACGAATGCTTCCAACACTTCCGGGAGATATCTCAAGTCGTACAAGCGGGTAACTGAGGCGTCCAACAAAAACGCCGGCGCAGTCCAACCGACGTGCAAAGCTCTGTTGCACATGTAGCCGACGGATCCCACGAGCTTCGTTAGTCGGCGAGGACGCACAACTTTTCTCCCACTGGTGAACGGAACAAGCGGACGTGAGGGTCTAGAGCAGAACGTTTTGGCTTGTCGCCATCCCGTATAAATACGCAGATGGCTTCCCGCCGGTGCTCGCGCTGGTGGCGATCGGACAGCTCGAGAAGTTGACCCGACGAAGTCCAACACATTAGGGAAACGCATGGCTGGTGGCTGGGCCATCGCTGTAGTCGTAGCGGAGGTAAAGCGCGGCGCAGCGTGCGGCTAAGCGGACAAGTACTGAAAAAAAGATCTTTGCGGTTATGAACTTGTAGTCCTTGTTCTGTGTTCGCTGAGTTCGTCTAGGTTTAGTGCCGCTACCCTGGCCCCTGCATTGCGTTGTGCAAACCCTGAAGGTGGTGCATCGACTTTCCTCAAAATTAACCTGCAAAAGAGGAGCTTGTGTTCATGTATGTGTTGGATGGAATCAAGGGATTATGCAGACAATGTTGCTAGGGACGATGATGGCACCGATAGCGGCAGAGGGTCGGCCGAGGAGACTACTACGCCCTCGTGGTCCGCAAGGGAGAGAGCTGCTGGAGCACTCTCGGTACTCTCAGTTCTCCGCCGCCGTCGACAGCTCGCCGGAGGGGACCAGAAGATCGTTGGAGGAGCCATTGTTGGCTTCGCTGCCCGAGGATAGATCATGCCGAGATGATTGATCTGTACGGTGTTTCCTGGGTCGTTCTGTTCCCAGAAGCTAAAATAGGGGAGAAAGTCGTATTTGACATGGACTCGCATGACTTGAACCTGAGCCATGTTCGGCTTGACAAAGTGTTCTGGGCAAAGGCGGTTCCGGAGGGATTCCTTTCCTCTCTATAGCCAGAATCCATCGAGGAGAGACACAACGCACCTACGTATACAAAATCAAAACGAATACACAACGTACCGAACCAACGAACGAACGAAGGAAACCAAACGGACCAAGAAGAAACATTAGTTTCTTTATTATTAGGTATAGATTTATTTATTATTGGGTAAAGATTAATAGGTAGATATTACTGGTGGCATGGTGGGTAATTTATGTCAACTTTGGGGGTAGTTTTATTGACTAACCGACCGACCAAGTAACCAACCAGGGAAGCCTTAACGCTTTTATTATTAGGTAAAGATTCTTATAGATTCCACTCTTAGCAATCTCCGAGTAAGGTAAACGACTTTACCCATACTTTCAATCCATCCAATCATAACAATTTTATGATTAAGCTACTATAGCTCGAAGGAAGAAATTTAGAGGATAATTTTTAGCGCCCAACTTCTTGGAATATTCAAACGCCCAGCGTCTTCAATCATTGCATATATTCAGATAATATAAGCAAACTTTGTCACGCTAAATTATACTCAGTCATGTTGCCACAAATAAGTTTCTATATATCAATATATCTTTCACTTGATTGTTTCTGAAAACAACTCTTTTCATTTCCTAAATCACCTTGATCAACAAAACATTCTTTTGAAGATAAATTAATATGGAAGCAACCATGAATCTGGATTCTAAGTAGGAACTGGTTGCTCTCTAGATCAATCAATCATTAATCATATGGAGCTAGGTAGGAAATACCGAAAATCTACAATAGAACTCAATTTTAAATTTCACTAATACGGTACCAATCTTAAATGATTTTTACCAGATCATAACAGTTATATCTCAATTAACAATCTAAGTGTAATGTAGTTATGTGGATGCCAATGAATACTGCAATTTATGCAAATTCACTTTGATTGGTTGTTCATGATAAATAAGTTCAAGTTAATTCAAAATTATGCCATGAACTCCCACTCAAAAATAACATCCCTCTTAGTCGTCTGTAGTGATTAAACGAACCAAATTCACTACACCAAAACTGATCATCACGTGAGATGATGTAGCTTCAAAGGAGAACATCGACATGTTCATCATATCATACATATGACTCATGCTTTACCTTTCGGTTACGTGTTCCGAGGCCATGTCTGTACATGGTAGGCTTGCCAAGTAGAACCGTAGTATTGCGTGTGTTTCAAGGCCATGTCTGTACATGCTAGGCTTGAAAACACCCGTTGTATGCGAACGTTGAGTCTATCACACCCGATCATCACGTGGTGTCTCGAAACGACGAACTTTCTTAACGGTGCATACTTAGGGAAGAACACATTATTATCTTGATATTTAATGAGAGGGATCATCTTATAATGCTACCGTCACTATCTAAGCAAAATAAGATGCATAAAAGGATTAACATCACATGTAAGGATAACGTGATATGATATGGTCCTTCTTGCACTTGATCTTCATCATGTGCATCATGGTATGATCTCCATCATTCCACCGGCGTGGTACCAAGTTCCATTGTACCCCAATCTTGATTGTCCATCAATAATAAGACAACCATATGGATACCTACCGGTATATCAATAATTTACAAAAAAATCATCTTATAATCAAATTTGTAACATTGACCATATCACATCACATGCCCGGCAGAAACTAGTTAGAAGCTTCTAATTTATTTTTGCATATTTTACGTGGCTTAGGGATTTCGAGGATAGAACCGTTCATATCTATGAACATCAACCACAACGTTGATAAACACATTTTTAACAACCCTTCGTAGATTAGATCTTAACTATAGTAGGAGAAACGGACACTCCCTTAGCCACAAATGAGACAATTCTCGCGTACATAGTACACGTAAACTTAGTCTGGGGCAGCTTCATCCTACTATGCCACTAAGATCATAAAATACTCAAAGAGGCAATAACATGATCATCAACGCCCACATACACCTTTGTGTTCTACCCGTACAAAACATCTACGCATAGATCCGGCTCTGATACCACTGAAGGGGTCGTTACATAGAAAACAAAAAAATTCCTAAGCGAGAGACACCCGAAAGGCCAAGATCTAATCTAGGAGATGAAGTGCAACGAGCAAAGAGAGGGTTAAGGAGAATACATACCCTCAAAGACACAAAGCATTACGAGATCAAATCTCGTTGTTGGCGTAGTCGTACTCACACCGATCCCGATAGCGAGAAGATGTGCACCACAATCCGGCGGTGCCTCCGTGATCGGTCACACGTACTGTTTATGACGACCTCCGTTCCCTCGATCCAGCGGGGCGCAGAAGTAGAGGATCCCTCGGAACTCCAGCAGCACGACGACGTGGTGGTGGTGAAGAATCCCACGGTCAGGGCTTCGCCAAGTCGGAGACCATGGAATGGAGCAGCGGGTGGAGAGGAAATGAGGTGGGATAAGTGTGTGGAGAAGAGGAGCTCTCACCCTCCTTTTATAGGGGAGGGGGAGGCATCCCAAGAGGGGGTGCGGCCAGCCATGGTGGTTCCCATACCTCTTCCCTCTTCATGTGAGTGGAAGCTCCACTCACACCCACTCATGCTCCCATTATTTCCCACTTGGAAAATCCTAAGGTTTTCCTTTAATAAATAATTAAACATTTTTATTTCTTTATTATATTTGTTAATTCCATTAACAAACATTTTCATATAGCACCTCGAATCATTTGGTAATTCTATTAACAACCATTTGATGAAAAACCCCTTGAACTATTTCAATTTTCCCCGAAACGATTTCGGTGCTGCCCAAACTATTCTTCGATATTCCGTATCCTCTCAAACGCGTCGTCGAACCTTCAGTGTGTCACCCTACGGTTCACGAATAAGATAGACATGATCGATACTCATCTCCGATCAATAATCAACAGCGGGATCAGGAGATCCGTGATGACTCCTATATTATTCAACGATGACTCTCGTGATCGTGTGAACCATCAACGTCGTGACTAATTCCCTTTGTCTCGCGATATTTTACTTGTCCGAGATTCGATCATTGGTATCAACCATACCTTGTTCAATCTCGTTACCGACAAGTACTCTTTTCTCGTTCCCATGATATAACATCCTTGTGATCATATCACGTGCTTGCAAGCGGTGAAGATGTGATATCACCGAGAGGGCCTAGAGTATGTCTCTCCGTCATTTTGGATGGACAAATCCCACTCTTGATCCATGATCCTCAACCAATACTTTCTGAATACCTAACGACACCTTTATAGTCACCCTTTTACAGTGTGACGTTTGATGACATCAAAGCACCCTTCCGGTATCAGTGATTGACATGATCTCATGGTCTAAGGAATAAGTTACTTCGTATGTTTGATATAACAATTTAAACTTAATGACTTGATCACATTGCTATATTCACTTTGGGTTATATGTTGATCACATCATTCTTCTAATGTTCATGATCAGGAAACCTTGATCATCTATTAATCAACGAGCTAGTTAAAAGAGAGGCTTTACTAGGAACCATTGTTTGTTTATTAAACACACATGTATCAACGTTTCCGGTTAATAAAATTATATCATGAGAAATAAACATTCATCATAAACAATGAATAAGATAATAACCATTTTATTATTGCCTCTCGGGCATATTCCCTTCAGCATGATGGCCACAATCTCCTGAGTGGATCTTGTTCAAGATCTGACACCCTTCTTCCGGAGGGACACATTGTTGAAAAATTCCGGTTGCACTTCATTTATGTATAACTCACCATTAATGATTGTATATGACGTTGAACGTCTTATAACCTGGCGAGCAATAACCTCCTACTGCGGGAGTTCACCTCTCGTGAGATAAGCCAGATATGGTGCAGTCCATTCTGGGATTGCATGAAGAGCGGCTACTAGTTTTGATTCAGGATCCGGATTTGCCAGGTCTTCTTCTGTGGGAACTTTGACTGGCGGGCTATGAATCTCATCTAAAAATACGTTGGGTGGAACCTGTTTTTCTGAGAACCTAGACGAGACAATGCATCAGCTTCTTCATTAATACGTCGATCATTATGATCAACTTCATACCCCTGAAAATGTCGTGCTAACTGGGAAACTGCTCGTCTATAAGCTGCCATGACTAGGTCTTTAGAATCCCAGTTTCCTGTAACTTGTTGAGAAACAAGGTCTGAATCCCCGAGGCAGAGAATCCTATTTATAGTCATTTCTTTGGCAATTCGAAGCCCATGAAGTAAAGCGTCATATTCCGCTGCATTATTAGTGCATTTAAACGAAATTTGTAGGACATATCGAAATGTATCACCACTAGGAGACGTCAAGACCACGCCGGCTCCTGACCCTTCCAGTTTTCTTAACCCATCAAAATGCATAGTCCAATACTTAGCGTCTGGTTTATCTGGCGGGACCTGTAACTGTGTCCGGTCATTTAAAAACTCGATGAGGGCTTGAGACTTGATTGCAGTTCTTGGCTCATATTTGATGTGATATGGCCCCATCTCAATAGCTCACTTCGCAACTCGTCCAGTTGCTTCTCTATTCTGAATGATATCCGATAAAGGCGTTGAACTTGTCACACCCCAGTATTAGCACACTTGTAACACATGAGGGAAACCAATTTTGTGAGCCAACAAAAACTTTTTATGACCCTTGTGTAATCCAACATGATGTATTGAGCTATGTTTATCTATGCAATGCAAGCAAACTTGATTTAAAAATCACTCACTTGTTTTCTGATGTTTCTGATCATTTATGGATTATTTCCATTTTAATAATTTGTGTTATCCTAACTCAAAACCCATGTGGCAATATTGAAAACAACTTATAATTGAATATTGAATCAAATGGAATAAAGGAAACAATTTTACAAAAGTGAAATCAAATGTTTTCCTTAAGTTTTTCTAATAAAAACCAACTCTGGAAAACAAGTCAAGTAGGGGTTTTTCACCCTTGTTATTCATATGCTAGAGGTTCACATTTTGTGTTTTCATGGCATGGATGTGATATTTAGTATATGAACTACAATTTGGTTAAATTAGTTTGAAAAATGGAATCACAGAAACATTCATTTGCTTGATGTTTTTATGCTAAGAAAATAAGACAAAAATGTTGATTTTTGCAAAACAGAGAAAAACTCCAATTAGCCCCTTTTCCACCTTGTTTTCACCAAGCATTTGAATTTCAAATTTAGTTTCCTTTGCTGTTTTGGAAAGTACAAATGTTGCTTAACATAACCATGCTGGGAAAAGAAACTTTGGAAACTATTTGAGGCCTGAAAACAAGTCAAACATTCAGCTAATACTCTCTGAAAATCCAACACTTAGGGAAAATCCTGAAACTGAGCTTAACTGAATTTTTTCAAAAAAACAGTGAACTGGTTCGATTTTCAAATGCACACTACTTTTTATTCACTCAACCTTCTGATGCACTGTTTGGGGCTTCTAGAAGCTGAGTCATCACACTCTCTTTCCCATGCCTTAGCCTGCAAGTGGGTTGACCAGGGTGTGAGAGAGAGAGGTGAATTCAGAGGGGGAGAAACGGGAGGGAGGGATGGGCACCTGACAGCTTCACCTCCGCGTTTTCTTCGAGTTTTCACCGTGCAAGTGGGCGTTTGACCCTCCCTTGTGGCCTTGGACTCACCCAAGAGCCAGGGTGGGTGGAGTGAGCATGCCAGAGCGTGCACGGGCACGTCCCGTGGGCGCCAGGGCCACCCGAGCGTGCGCCACTGCCGCTCCTGCTATAAAATCCAACCCCGAGCCCCTGCCTCCGTGCACCTCACTTCCACTCCCTCACTCGCACTCACCACCCACCCAAATGGCCCCGAACTGCCCGCGATAGCCCGAATCGCAGGAAAGTTTGCCGCAGCCACCGCCGCGACTGCCAGAGGTGAAATACACTCACCCCAGGCCACCGTAGCCCTTTCTGTCACCCTAGATCCAATCCAATCCTTCCGTGGACCACGCCTGACCATTCCCGTGGCCCCTCGTTTGCAGGGACGCCGGGGATCTCGTCGGAGCCGCCGCGGAGTGCGTGCACGGCGCCGTTGACTGGAGCCACCTCGTGCCCTAGCTGCAGCGCCCCTACACTGTCTCGGCCATCTGCGACTTCCCCGACACCTTCCCATCGACCTACGAACCCCCTAGGTGAGCTTCTGGTTCGAACTCGCCGCCGGTCGCCCGCGTTGTCGCCGGAGAGAAAACAGAAAGGGAGAGAGAGAGAGATGACGGCTGTGCGCCGTAGATCTCAAGATCTACGGCCACGCTTGAATCCCGAAGCGGTACGTCTGTTCGCGCGCGTTGCGGAAGCGAGGCGGGCCACCAGGCGCAGTTGGGCCGCGCCACCGTGCGTTGTCTAGCCCACTGCCCTGTTCTTTTTCCATTTTGTAAATATCGAGAAACTCCTGTTTTGCTTTAATCGAAAATGAAAATGCTAAGCTCCAAAATAAAATGAGAAAAATTACCAGAGGTACATGAACAAAATCTTGAACGTTTGCAACTGACAGAACTGATTTTGGATGATTTGAGAACGAATGATAAATGATGAACTAGGCACTGTCTGTTATAATGAAAATAGCATAACTTCTGACTGGAATGTTTAAAACGTGCAAACTAAAATTCCTAGAGTAGATCTTGACTAGATCTACCAGTAGAACTTTAACTCACCCCAAGGTGAGCTACCATTTGGAAATGGTATCCATTTTGGTAAAGTACCAGTAGCCTGTTCTGTGAATTTTTGGATTTATTTTATAGCACCTTTTGATGTGAATCCAATTGGATCTGTTAGATATTGTATAGATCTATGTTATCCTAGATTTTTGTAATTTTTAGAGCTCTATAATTAATTTGAAAACAGATCTAAAAAAATGCACTTTTCTGTTAAGAAAAAAAAGGGATAGTTTTGATTTGTAAATAATTGTTTGCTAGTGTCATTCTGTTTTCTAGCATGTGTAAATGATGTGTTGAGTTATATTATGTTGTATTCTCACAGAGATTCCATGTTAGAAAGTTTGTGCAAGTTTAGGATCTGTTTGGAACTAGTATGAGCATAGGAGTGACACCTAGTTTATTGCTATTAAATTTTGTGATAGAAATTATTAGCTAGACTTTTATCCTAGTTACTATGAGTGATTTCACTTGGATCCAGTACCATTTTGGTACTGGTTACTACATGTTTTAGTCTCGGTAAGGTTACTTTTGTTTCTTTTATAATGCATGTATAGGTTTAATATTTATTACTAGTAGTATTGTTTTCACTAGAATAACTAGTAGCATTTTTATTATGCAATTATTTTTGTTTCCACAAGTTGGAACAGAGGCATAATACCTCTTAAATGACATTGAAAATCTAGTGGAACACCCACTGGTTCCATCTCATTTGGTTGAAAAATAAATTAGTTTAACCCTAGTAGTTGTAGTAATAATAGTATATATTATTATTATTGATGCATGCTGGTGTGAGATTATTTTAGGAACTTGTGTGTTATTTTTTTGTGCTCATTGCTTGCTGTATGTTTTAGTTGAGTGTAATCGATTGCTTAGTAAGGTTCTGATAGGATGTTTTTACTTTCTTTTGCAACGATAGAAAACGACGAAGAGATAGTTGGAGCAGGAGGGTATTACTACCATACCTGTTGTGAGCAAGAGCAGGATCCTCGTACCTCCAAGGTAAGCCATCCTTAAAGCTTGCTGTTATTTCTCCACTTACCATTATGCATGATCTACTTCTGAAGTTTTCAAAAAAATTATTACCATAAACTATTTTTATTGAGTGAATATTACTACTACTATTATATAGTATATTATCACCTTGCCGTTAGTCAACTTCGTGTACCAAGCCTGTAGCCACCATAAGGTATATAAGTACCGCCTAAGATAATAATCTTGAGTCCCTAAGTGGACACTTTTAAAATGTGCTTTTGCAAACAAAAGTGTTCTATGAGAAGTCCACTGTGGAAAGGCGGAACCTTGTTCACCGGGGGAGCTGAAGAGATGTTTTCAAATGTTTTCCAAAAGGCACATAACCTAGTCTTCGTTGGACAACCAAGAAGTACTGCCACTCTACCCCAATATGGGTATGGGGCCTATCTAGATACTTGAACTTGTTAGTGTGTGTTTCATTCCAAGATGCTATAGAGAGGGTGATTCTCTGAACCGAAGTGCCGCCAGGAGGGAGAAACGGGACATACACAGTGAGGGATTAAGTTCTCCTCTGGAAGCGACAGCTGGGCCTCCTGACTAGGCAGGGAGGGACTTGATGCCGGGGAGACAACCCACCTGAAGGAATGAGCATATACTAGCTTGTGTCAGAGTGGACAGTTAGGATCAATCCTCTGGTGCTTGCATATTGCTGTGTTGATCCATGGGTGGTCCATGGCAGAGTTTTGGATCTAGTGGAATGTGTACCACCTCTGCAGAGTAAAACTATTCAGAATAGCCGAGCCCTCGGATATGGGCAGTTGAAAGGCCATGTAGCTAGTATTGTGCGAAGTTTTCAAAAGGTGTTTTAAAACAGAAGACTTGTACCTGAGAGGTACTGATGAAGTTTTTGGACATGTTGTCCCAAGAAGTTTTGCAAAGAAACCCTTCCTTTTATAAAATAAGTTTATAAAACCTCTTGTACATGCGATATCTACAGGAGAAAGAAAACTATACTATTTTCTTCTCAAGTATCTTCTTCAACGAAGGTACAAATTAATATGACTGCAACTATGGTGTCATCTTATATGAACATCATTGGTAGTGAGCCCTATTTATGACCTACCTATCCACCATATAAGCATGATGCATTTTGTAAGTGTATAAAGGATGACTTGCTGAGTACATTCGAAAGTACTCATATGGTTTCGCCCCTGGCTATTTACTTGGCCAGACTTTGAGGAGATACCGCTAGAGGAGGAATACGAGGAGGAATACTATTCTGACGACTACGCGAACTAGGTCCGGCTCCCGGTCAGCAGCCTGTCGGTGATGGCGTGACATGGGCTATCTACGTTTGTTTGTTTTCCGCTGTGTTAGTTTGTTGTAAGACTTTGCCTGCCCTGCGTGGCAGTAAATAAAGACTTGGTCATGTGACCATTGGCTTGTAAGACTGTTGTTATTCGTGTAATGGATAATGTATCTGTGTACCACTTTCGTATGTTGTTCACGACTGATTTGCCTGGGATCGTGAATGTGTGCATATGAGGGGTTCTGGACCTTCCGGTTTGGGGCATCTACAGAACTAACCACATTGATGAGATGTTCCTAAAAGTAGTGTTTCCATTTACGACTGGCCATAAATACTCCAAAAACCAGTTTATGCCAATGTGGGATCGTTATTTTGACTTCGTCAGTACCTCGCTCACATAATAAACCGACCGCTATACGATACCCTCTTTTCCTTCCAACTTCCTTTCCACAACCACGACTGCACTTACAACCCTATTGTTGGCAGCTCTTTTTTCTCGGGTGCATACAGTATAGGTGCGTTGGAAATTTGTATTTTTCACGGCTTGCAGAGCATCATCAGCTTCTTGATTCTAGACAAAATTGTCAGTTTTCTTCAAGAGACGGTACAAAGGTATGGCTTCTTCTCCGACTCTGCTTATAAACCGGCTCATATCTGCAACACACCATGTCACTTTTTGGACGTCCTTCACACAAACCGGTTTTTTCAGGTTATGTATGGCTTGAATTTTTTCTTGGTTTGCTTCAATTCCACTTTCTGAAATAATGAAACCCAGTAATTTTGCAACTGGTACTCCGAGATTTTTTCGGGTTCAGCTTCATCTGGTATATGCGTAACCTGGTAAACTTCTCTTCTAGGTCTGAAATCATAGTATCACTTTTCTGAGATTTGACGACTATATCATTAACATAAGCATGTACGTTTCACCCAATCTGTTTTTCCAAACAGTTCTGGATGCACCTCTGATAAGTTGCCCCTGTATTTTTTAATCCAAAATGCATTGATGTATAACAAATCGCCCCAAAGGGTGTAATAAACGAGGACTTCTCTTGATCCTCTTCTTTCATCTTAATCCGATGATAACCTAAATAAGAGGACAAAAAACATAACAATTCACAACCAGTCATAAAGTCTATAATCTGATCAATCCGAGGTAAAGCAAACAGATCTTTAGGACATGCTTTGTTCAGGTGTGTATAGTCTATGCACATTCTCCAAGTCCCATTTTTCTTTAAAACAGGAACCGGATTGGCTAACCACTTTGGATGCAATACTTCCACTATAAATCCGGCTGCCAAGAGACTGGCTATTTCCTCACCAATTGCCTTTCTTCTAACATCATTGAAACGATGGAGGAACTGACGAATCGATTTCAGGTTAGGATCAACATTTAAACCGTGCTCAGCAAGTTCTCTTGGAACACCAGGCATGTCAGAAGGTTTCCATGAAAAAATGTCCCAATTCTCACGGAGGAAGTTGATGAACGTGCTTTCCTATTTATCAGTCATATGAACCCCCGCTCTGAAATGCTTAGATGAGTCACCGTGGGTAAAGTCAACCAGCTTAGTATCTTGATCCGATTTGAACTTTAGTTTAGATTTCGTGGATGGATTTTTGAGTGAGGTCAAATCCTATGGATCAACTTGCAACTCATATAACTTCGGTTCCTCGTATGCACAAGATGATTCTGCATAAGTCGTGTCTCCTTCTTCACACTCCAGAGCTATATCTCTATCTACGTTGACAGTAATATTTCCATGAGGACCCGACATCTTCAGTTTAAGATGTACATAGCAGGGTCTTGCCATAAACTTGGCATAATCCGGCCTCCGAAATAGAGCATGATATGGGATTTTAAACTTGAAAACTTTGAATGCTAACATCTATGTCCTGTAATTTTAAAATACTCCAAACGCAACCTCAAGATATATTTTACCAATTGGCTATGCAGACTTACCGGGGACAATGCCATGAAATACGGTTGATGATGGCTGAAGCTATTTATCTCGCAGGTTCATCCTTTTGAAAGTGTCATAATATAGTATGTTTATGCTGCTTCCACCATCCATCAGCACGTTATCAAGATTATATCCGCCCACTTGGAGAGCCACGACCAGAGCGACACTTCCCGGGTTATCAACTCGCGGAGGATGGTCTGCTCGACTCCAAGTTATTGGTTTCTCCTACCAGTTTAACCATCTAGGAACAGCAGGAGCTACGACATTTACTGCTCGTTTCTGCACCTTCCTCTCTCTCCTGCATGAACTGGTAGTAAATATGTAGTATTGATGGGAACTTAGTTGTTTGGGGTTGGTTTGAAAATCGGAGTTCCCTTCTCCTGGCTGACTACCACCCGTATTTTTTCCTTGGTTACCCTGACTGTGATGACCCTGGTTATGATTTCCGGGCCCAAAATTTCCGGTTCCTGGATGGCCACCTCCCATGTTTACTAGGTTACCGCCTCCATTGTTACCAGGCCCATAGTGGTTATTGCCGCTAGGTCTGAAACCCTGCATTATAAAACGATTTTCCCAAGAATGATTTGTTGCCTTTCCATTCTTACTATGACGAGGGCACGGTCCCTTCAGGGCCCACTGTGCCTGAGCGAAACTGTTGGGTCTGAAATTCTGGTTTCCTCTGAAATTATTACCCGCTTGTTATTATTCTGGCCCTGGAAATTTCCATTACTCTGACTCGAGTTCTGGTTACCCTTGGTCCCAGGTTTCTTCCCTTATCCTGACTTCTCATCATCTGAGTCCTCATACTTCATCTTATCAGACACTGCATATTTGGTCATGGCATCCATTAGCTCACTCATATCGTTCACATGCCTTTTGATACGTCCCAGCTTATGCTTCAAAGGGTCAAATTTGCAGTTTCTCTCTAGGGCTATGACTGCTCGCTGGGCAGTGACTCCGACGGAAGAATGAATGATTTCCGCAACACGCGGCGACCAATGTTGAGCAGACTTTCCCTCCTTCTAAACACAATTTTCCAGATCTGTAATAGTTGTCGAGTGCTTGCATGTTCCTTGAAAGTTTTTCATGAACTGATCTTTCCAGTTCTTGCCAACTATTGATCGAATTTGCAGGCAAGTTTTTTAACCAAGATTTTGCAGGTTCTTCTAACATCACACTTAAGTATCATGCACACACTGCATCACTTACCTCCAATATTTCCATTGCCATCTCATAGCTTTCTATCCAATACGCGGGTTCCATGTCTGGAGTATAATTTACGACCATGTGGAGTCCTTTAAAATCAGCTTGTATTCTTTCGTTCCTGATTGTAGGTCTAAGGCACTTAATTCCAATTCTGCAAGACCTGGCTGAAACGGGATTTGAGACCAGGTTTTGAGTGGGAGCCTAAACGTGGCCCAGATTTCTGTTTTCGGCTTCTACTATTCTGTGTCCCGTGTTGATAACTCCAAGAGCATGTGAGACAACTTTCCTGGATGGGACCGACTGTTGCAGGTTTGTGTTGCTAGAGCCGGACGGAATAGGATATTTTCCATGATGACTCCTCGGCAACAAATTTCTGCTATTGTAAGGAGTTGAATGTATCTTCTCCTGGTTACTACAATTCATCTGCTGGACCACTGTTGTTTGCAACATCTCGATCGCCTTCATGGCTTCAGCTCCCATAGGGTTATTCGGGTCGACCGAAATCCAACCTAGACTGTTTGTGGCCGCCCAAATATTATCCATTGGATTATTGAAGTGACCTTGCGTCATATTAAACCTTTCTGGCTGTGGCTATTCGTAAAACGGATTATGAGCCGGGTTAACATGCTGCTGGACTAGCGGTTGGAAGTGTACCGGTTGATCTGGGGCGGGGTGAACCGGTTGAATCACTGGATGAGCCGGCGGCGCTGGGTTTGGTACTCCTGGTCTGCCTGTTGGGGGTGAGAAGAGGTTCTGAAGATTTGTTGGCCCTAGACCCACCCCAAGCTCGTTATTCAGTCGGGTTTGATGACGCATGTGTTGTATCGAGGTATGTTCCCTCTGTCTAAAATTTAAATGAATTCCTTCCCTTTCCAATCGTGATGCTTCTTCCAAAAAGTTCGAGCGTGCTTTATTTATACAAGTTACTTCAGTCTGGGTCTTCTGACGCGCATGAGTTAACTCCTGCCGAAGTCTCTCTATCTCTGCATTGCGCTGTGTCAAGTTCTCTGGTGTAATCGGAGTGGCTAGGATCTCGTTCAGCGAGTCCATTGTTGCTATTAATTCAGGCCTTGGATTATACAGGACGGGCTCAGTCAGGTGAACCACTGGTTCTGCCGTCCTAGAGCTTGCTGTCCCTAGCCCCTTTAGTGGAGCTGCCCCTGGCCCAACGGGCGTAGAACCTGAAACTCTCGTCTCTCCTGGGACCGGGTTTGAAATTGAATCTGTATTTGTGATTAAATTTCCATTCGCATCATACCTGCATTCTGTAGGCCGCACCGGTCCTTCCATGTAGACTGTTGCATGATGAACTGTATTTGTCAGGCTCCCCATGTCATGTTCTAGGTCTCCTCCCACTCTATCTTCAAAAACTAGTGAATAGAACCCGTCTCATCATGGTCATCATTGTTTCCAACTGAAGATTCTCCATCAGAGTGTACAATCGTGGCTTCTCTGAATCAAACTCCTGTTCTAGATCCGGGCCGGTCCGCCTACGAACCCGACGAAGACGTGGAATCCTCCGAAGGGAACTCGAAAACCAGACTCGAAGAAAGCAAACTCTGGATTCCACGTATTTTGGTTATAGTATTTTCTGCGTCGGGTCCTCCTGAGTCGGACGATCGCGAGCTTCCTTCCGAAAAAACGACGCTTCCGCGAGCAGGCCCCACGGTGGGCGCCAACTTTCATGGGAATTTCACGGCAAGTGTCCTCTTCTGAGAACTAGATTGTGAGGCCATTGCTACTAAGCAAAGTCTCAGAAGGGTTAAGGTTGTAACTAGGGACACGATTATACCCAGGTTCGGTCCCTCTATTGAGGGTACAACCTACTCATGCCTTTTTACCATTGGAAAAACAAGGTCTCTATTACAAGGAGCGACTCTGGCTTCCGATGTCTCGAGAACTATTGCTATCTG
This sequence comes from Alopecurus myosuroides, assembly GCA_028641055.1. NCBI lineage: Eukaryota > Viridiplantae > Streptophyta > Magnoliopsida > Poales > Poaceae > Alopecurus > Alopecurus myosuroides. The sequence goes on along the minus strand of CM054062.1, from coordinate 87,678,221 downwards.
CTCGAGCCTGTCCTTCTACCTCCCAGGGCCTCGCACTATATAGTGGACAAGTCCTCCGGGTTACAAGGTGATCCGGGCCATACCCGTTGTTGGAGTCCCAGCGAGGTCCGGTCTTCGAGATGCTTTGTCCGGCTTATTCCATAAACCAGACACTCCCGTCCGGCCTTGGGCCATTTCCCCGGCCTTGGGCATCCATACTTGTTTCCCAGGATCTGGGCCGAGTCTTCTTCTATCTCCGGGTTATGCCTGAGCATATCCGGGTCTTCATTTGTTCACAGGCCACCTTGTGGCCCATTTTGTCCAGTTATAAACCGGCACGTGGTATATAAACCGGCTAGATCCCATTCCGGTTTATATGGGTGGTAGGTAAGTTACCCCCTTACCTATTCCCCCGACAGTATTGATCTTAATGCATTTGTATATTGCACACATAGCAATCACTTTGTTGCTGCAACTTAATACTAAGGGATTTTCTGGATAGCTTTCTTGAAGTGGATATTTAGATATGGATGCATTCTGGATAGCGGTCCATATGCCTTGACATAATGCCTACAATGTTAGAACCCGTGAACTTTATCTCGTCATAATAGTATTGTTATACATTCATGATTTGTCAATTGCCTAGCTGAAAGTGCACTATGGTCAACTAGAGGGGGGGTGAATAGGTTGACTACCAATTTTTCTTTTCTTTTCCTTTTAGTGGGGCTTAGCAAGATAAGATAAGGTTCTCTAGATGTGCAACTAGGTGAGCAACCTATGTGGACAAAACAATATGCGCAACGGAAGTAAAGCGTAAGGTAGTAAAGCAAACAACAAGTGTAAACAAGGAGACAAGGATATGATTCACCGTAGTTCCTTCTCAAAGAGAAGTACGTCTACGTTGGAGAGGTGGGGAGCCACCTAGGCGCTCCTCAATAGCACGGTTGTGCACACCTTGTTCTCCTTGAGCTTCTCCGGTGAGGGAGATGCTCGTTTCCACTATGAGGTCGACTTGAAGGCGTTGACCAAACCTTTACAAGGACTTGAGGTCACTCCACAAGATGGATGGAGGCTCTCAAGAAATCCGTAGCTTCTTGCAACAAGGTGGAAACTACAAGCACGAGATCTACTAAGATTTCTAGGCCTCAAGTAGGATTCTAGATCTACTAGGTTGTGGTGGATGGATTTAAGATTCATTTGGTGGAAGTGTGGATCTAGGTCTCCTCTAGCTCTCCACCAAGTTTGGGAGTGTTTGGGTGGACGGAGTGGGAGATCTAGGTGGTTGAAGCTTTCATTAATGGCTAGGAGAGAGAATGGGAAAAGCTTCGCATTTAAGAGGTAGGGGAAGGGGTATTTATACCCCTTGCATTTAAGTGACCGTTTGTAGTCCAGGGGCACCGGAGGCTCCGGTGGTCTTCAGTCAACTTCACAGCTGCGCAGCGCACCAGCTCACATGTGCTGGAATACGGGGCGGAGGGTCCGGTGGGTTCCGCGGAGGTTCCGCCCACCGGAGGTTCACCGGAGGCTCCGGTGGAACCTCCGCTCTCCTCAAACAGAAGAGCAGTTTGGCGGAGCCTCCACCGGATCCCCCACCGGAGGCCATTTACGCTGGGCCAAGGGGGTGCACCGGATGTCCACCGGAGGCTCTGGTGGAACCTCCGCTCTTCTCAAACAGATGGGCATTTAGGCGGAGCCTCCACCGGATGCCCACCGGAGGCCATTTGTGTGCAGCCCTAGTGTTGGAGGGTGGCGGAGCCTCTGGTGGAATTGGCGGAGGTTCCGCCCACCAGAACTTCCGCTCCTGGGTCCGCTCGTTTGCTCCAGAGAGGGGTTTGGGTGAAGCCCACACCGGACCCCCACCGTAGCCTGGGCGGAGCCTCCGGCGGATTCACCGGAGCCTCCGCTCCTGCACAATGTAGTTTCCTGGATTCCATTCTCCTTGCACTTTTCGTATAAAACGAACACTTGCCCCATAAAATTAGTGAACCTGTTTTAACCTGGGCATTTCCATCTATTGAACACACATTAGATCAAATGGATATGTTGTCATATAATTACCAAAACGGATGATGATCTTTCATTCTCCCCCTTTTTGGTAATTGATGACAACATAACTATTGTATGATTACAAACGCAATATGAACGGAGCTCCCCCTAAAGGTATGCTCCTTTCATGTTGAGAGCATTTAGGCATGATATATAAGAATAACATGACAACAATATCAGAGGACACATATAACACATAAATAACATCATACGAGGTTCACACAAGCATAATATGACGATGTTCACGATAGATAGGAATAATGTAAATAAACCGAAGTTCCAAATGATCCAATAAGAAACCAAACTCCCTCAAGCAAAATAAAAGATGCAAATCAAGAAGCTTGAGGGAGACCCATTCAAATGCACGTTCCTAATATAAATCTCTCCCCCTTTGGCATCAAGATACCAAAAAGAGAGAGACCAAGATGCAAACGTCCCAAATCAATCGGAGGAAGAGGCTTCCGGAGCCGGGGAGGGATCACGGCGGTGAGAGCTAGTGGCTTCGTCTCCTTCTTCCTCGGACCACTCAATAAGCTTGCCCTTGGAGTCCTTTGCTTGCCAATCGTCCCAATTGGTGATTCTATCAAGAGCCGGGGATTCAATGGAGAGGCCTTCCTCACGAAGACGTTGACGAGAAGCTTGAGCTTTGTTGCGGTTCTTGAGTTCCTTATCATAGTGTTCTTCCCATTGATGTTGCTCTATCTTCTTGTTCAAACGAAACAATTTCTTGAGAGCTCTTGCCATCCATTTGAAAGCATTGCTAGAGGGAGGAGGTTGAGATGGACCCTCTTCTTCTTCCTCATCAACAATGATGCGAGGCCTAGCCTTGTGCTTGCGAATGGCGGGAATGGGATGCACAACGGGTTCCGTGTGATATTTCATGAGAAGTCTCTTTTCTGTGTGAGAGATCCAATGCTCTTCATCAAGAGGTTCATCCAGAAACTTTTTATTCCATACATGTAAGATTATCTTCATGATGAACGGCCCAAAGCAAGCATTCTTGCGGTTGACAATGGCATGCCACAACTCATTCCAAATATAATCAAGTACATCAAGCTTGCGAGGAGTGTCATCCATCCGGTGTTGATGAGTAAGGAGCATTAGGTTCTTCAAGAAACCTTGAATCCCATCCACATTGCCCGCCTTTGGGTTGATGGTCTCGCGATAGATGCGCAACATGATGTCATATGTGGGATAGAGACCCTTGACGAACCCAACGACGTAATTCTTCCAATGATAGAGAGGAGTAGGTCCATCCTTGGGAAGTGACGCGGTGTTAATGGCATGAACTCGGAACCATCCGTTAGCAAATTCTTCTCCCTTAGCAAAAGGACCAAAATCCGGGTAGCCACCAAGAATAGTGCCAACATCTTTCCATGTGATGTCAAGTTGTCTCCCCTTAGTCATCCAAATCATATTACGGTTGGTCTCATTGGAGAGATGGACCGTGGCTAGAAACTGACAAACGAGCTCTTCGTCGAAATCTTGTTGAAGAGTAATAATGGGACCAAGACCAAATTTTTGAATGAGCTCAAGAGACTCCCCAAAGTACTTGTGGTTCCTTTCCATGTGCCCAATGCTAATGGCGTTTTGAGGGACGACATTTTCCTTCGGCTTCCTCATCAAAATCTCACTATAGATTTGCCCTTGGAAAACGGTGTGAAAGCGTGGATCCTTACCCCGGAATTGTGGCATCAAGCGATCTCGGGCAACCACATACGGGTTCTCACGCCTTTCCTTAAAGAACATAGCCTCGGACATCTTGGAGGCGGTTGGTGCGGTGTTCCTCTTGGGCAAAGTTTTCTCGGGAGCCGGGAAGCGCTTGCACTTGCCTTGAGAGCTGTCAAGTTCTGCTTGAATCTCATCCACGGGTTGAGGCTTGCGGCGGCCAGTGATCTTGTACCGTTGCCCTTTTCCCTTGGAACCGGAAGCATCTAAGAGAGAAAGCAAGAAGATCATGAACAAAGAGTAATGCTCGAGTCGGTAAGGCACGCACAAAACCAAGAAACCAAGATACACATGGTGTTAGGGTTGAATAATCTAGGGTTAGGGCAAACGATCCTCCCAACAACCGCAACGATTCAAGCCTAACACGCATTATCTAGGTTTCTAGGGTTTGTACTTGAGAAGTTCCACTCCTAAAACTCCAAATCCACGAATCTAGAGGCAAAGAACATGAACTCCTATGCATCCCATCCATCAACTAGATGAGAGAGAGAGAGAGAGCACGTAGCCGCGTCGTCCATGGTGAAAAAAGGAAGGAGGGAAGGTTCCCGGAGCGTCCCAAGGCAAGGAGGAGGTCTCCCCGCGGTGGAGCTCCCCAATCCGGCGGCGAGAGGCTTGGGGGCGGCGGCCATTCGTGAGGAAGAAGAAAGGGGCGGGTGGGGAAAATGAGATTGGATCTCACTTTGCCCCGCACGCCCCAACCCTTATCCACGAAAATTTCCGCCCGCGGAGCCTCCGGTGGTTTCCACCGGAGCCTCCGGCCCTTTTGTCCACTAAACAGTTTTTAGGCCCGCTGAGCAAATATGCGCCAGCGGAGCCTCCGGTGATGTTCCGGTGGACAGGGGCAGCGGAGCCTCCGGTGCTTTCACCGGAGCCTCCGCTCTGGGAAGCGGAGCCTCCGGTGGATGCACTGGAGCCTCCGCTCAACCGAATTTTCGCACGCCAGGATTGAAAAAACACGAGCATTTTGATGGAAATAATGGTTTGGTCAAGAGAGGCTTGGGTTGGAAAAACGTCACTGATATACGAGAGACATTACTCGAAGGGGTCCGCAAAAAGCAACAAAAAGATAGAAGACCGAACCCGTACGAGTTGTCAAGACGGAGATATGATAAGCGTGAAAGATCCAAAACATACAAAAGGTCGGTGGCCGAAGCCACCATGTTTGAGTGTGTAACTTGGCACCGCGAAGATATATCTTGGGTTCAAAATTACTACTCACAATTAAGCACAATAAGTCACAAATGACTAGATATGCAATGATGATTTATTTTTCGCATAATAGGAGGAGTGCATATTCATGAGTTGAGTAGCGCTCCCCCTATGTCCATGCCTACATCTAAGCCTAATAGCATGCATAATGAGGGTAGATATGCAAGGTTTCAAGTGAAGTTGGAGGAATCTATGACATTTAGTTCATTCCTCAAAGATCGAAATCTTGGTTCATCAAGGGCCTTCGTGAAGATATCGGCAAGTTGATCCGTCGTGGAGACATATGAGAGATCAATATCACCTTTCTCAACATGATCCCGAATGAAATGATGACGGATCTCAATGTGCTTCGTCTTGGAATGAAGAACCGGGTTGTAGGCGATCTTGATAGCACTCTCATTGTCACAAATAAGAGGCACCTTGTCAAAATGAATACCATAATCCTTCAAGGTTTGCCTCATCCATAGCAATTGGGCACAACAACTTGCCGCGGAGATATACTCGGCCTCGGTGGTGGAGAGAGCAATGCAATTTTGCTTCTTAGAAGTACAACATACCAAGGAGCGGCCAAGGAATTGACAACCCCCGGATGTGGACTTCCCATCCGTCTTCTCTCCCGCATAATCCGCATCCGAGTATCCAACTAGGAAACGTGCCCGTGCGTTGCTACGGCTTGATTTTTATTAAATAATTTTCAGCCCACACATAATTTCATCACCGGAAGATCAAGAATATACATGGTCATATGTATGACTTGTCTTTTCATGAATCTTATTATAAAAACAAATCTCAACTTAAAATTGCAATGCAGATGATTGTCGCTACAAACCTTCAAAGGAACTGAAAGATAATGAGGAAGAACACATTATAGTAGAAACATGCGTATGTTTCTTGATGTTTACGTCCAAGTTATTTAAAAGGGTGTAAATTGACCATAAAAAAGGTATAAATTACTACGTCTTTTCTTCTTATAATAAAAAAGATATATTTCATGCATGGCTCATATACATTGTCAAACTAATTCAGTTAAGAAATATGAAACCGTACGGAGATAAGACAACAGCCAAGTTAACTTATAGCTTCATTCTAAGCTATTCTTGAGATGACACAACACCAATCTTTTGCATAATTCATATTTGCAAAAAAAGCATGATCATATTGTAGTACAAAGATAGAGTTAAGCACTATGATTCTTAACACGTTAAAGTGCATATGTAAAATTAATTTGTTTGATAAACAAACATACTTGTTGGGTTGATCTAATGAAATGATGTTTGAACTAAAGGAATTAAGGATTGAAATCATTGAAATTATACTTAAAACCTGCAAGAAAAATGCAATACAAAAGATAGTACAATGTTTATTTCAGAACCTCGACTCTGCATGTAGAACTCAATGTGTGCTCTGTACAAAGTCGATCACCGCTTCATAAAAAATAATGGGACGGCACAGGTCCTTGTTAAGTTGACTAACGCTATCAGATTTGAGGTATGTCACTTGAGCACACCCCGGAATAAAAAATAAAATATTGTTAGAATTACTCAAAGCTAACCTAAAATATATATGCAGCAATTATTTCTTATAGGGTTGAAAATGCACTGATGATATATGTAGCTGTGCTATACTGCGATCTGTGTAACTTACATGATGCCATGATGAGGTGGAGGAGAAAATTTGTTATTGGGAAATTTATCAAGCACAGAGAAGGTCCGGTATTGAAATTCAGAAAGAGGGAGTCCAGCTATTACCAAGATTAGAAATTGATTTTTTTTTAACTCTTGTCATAGCTAGTATTGTAGAGACTGGGCATCGGAGGCCGCATTGACGGATGAAGAAGAACACTGCCGGCCGCTGAAGCCAAGCTGTCTCTTCTCCCTGAGTTTGGTAATTGCTACGGCAGTCCCAAAATTCATCCCCATAGGGAGCGCCGTTCCCGGCAGAGCGGCACCGCGACAACTGCACGGGTGGCTGAGGGAATGACCGACTCGGTCCGGAGTGGACGGCTCCGGCTAAGCAGCAGCGCGACAGCTGTAGCAGTGTAGCATGACAGAGGGAGCAGCCGCCTCGGCCGTGAGGCAGCAGATGCGGCACTACTCTGCCTCCTACTTGTTGTCTTCTTCTCCGGAACCGTCCGCCGCCATGGGAACCTTCCTGCCCTTGGTCATTGCTGACGCCCCCGCCCTTGGTCCTGTCCGTCGTGACTCGTGAGCAGAAATACCTTCGCTGCTAGCGAGTTCACCGTGGTCGCCCCGAACTACAACGGCTGCGTGGCCTGGACCATGCGATACAGAAGGAGTGTTCGATCAGGACTCATAAGTGCCTGCGCTGAGCGATGCAACCTAGTCTTTTGACGTACGAAACCAACTTATTTTTGGAAACGAAACAGAATCTACCAGTAGCCTTATAAGATATAAGATTCTAGTGGAAGGGCAAATCGGTAAAACAAAGGTTGGACCGGAAGAAACCTTCCCCTCTTTATTATTAGGTAAAGATGAGCTGAAAGCTTGAACCCTTGGGGTACCAAAGACCGAAGTTTGGGGTATGAACTAGATATCGAAAGATTCGTTTCACAGCTTCCAAACGACTTTGCCTTGGGGAGGCTTGAAACCTTGCACATTTACCTACGCTATACATGATATCGGGTCTAGATGCACAAAGTCAGAGCAAAGAGCCAATCATGAAGCGGTATACCTTTTGATCTACCTCTTTACCGTTGGGGTCGGGTTTCAAGTCGATGGTTGTGGACATAGGAGTCTTCATAGGTTTGGCATCATTCATATTAAACCTCTTGAGCATGTATTGAGTGTATTTGGCTTGTTTGATGAAAGTCCCTTCATAATATTGATTTACTTCAAAGCCAAGGAAGAACTCCAACTCTCCCATCATAGACATCTCAAACCTATCGGTCATAAGCTTGCAAAACTCCTCATTGAACAAGGTGTTAGTAGACCCAAAAATGATGTCATCCACATAGAGTTGGCATATGAACAAGTCACCTCCAACCGTCTTGGTAAAGAGGGTGGATCGATTAAACCCACATTAAACCCGCGATCTACTAGAAACTCTTTAAGGTGCTCATACCATGCACGTGGAGCTTGTTTAAGTCCATAGAGCGCCTTATCAAGTTTATAGACATGATCGGGGTGGTTGGGATCCTCGAAACCCGGAGGTTGCTTGACATATACTAACTCATTAATGGGACCATTAAGGAAAGCACTTTTGACATCCATTTGTTGTAACTTGAAGTTATGATGAGATGCATAAGCAAGTAAGATACGAATGGATTCAAGGCGAGCTACGGGGGCAAAGGTTTCACCGAAATCGATACCTTCGACTTGAGAAAAACCTTGGGCCACCAATCTTGCCTTGTTGTGAATGACAATGCCATCTTTGTCTTGCTTGTTCTTGAACACCCATTTGGTGCCAATGACATTTTTGCAATCCTTGGGTCTTGGCACTAATTTCCACACTTTGTTGCGCTTGAAGTTATTGAGTTCATCATGCATGGCTTCAAGCCAATCTTGATCTTTGAGAGCCTCATATACCTTCTTGGGTTCAATGAAAGAGACAAAAGCATGAGCCTTGCTAAAATCCGCAAATTGCCTTCTAGTGACCACTCTTCCACGAACTTGTCCAAGAATCATGTCCTCCGTATGACCCGCTCGTTCAAGATTCTCTAGCCTTCTCTTTGCTCAACGAGCTAGTATCTCCTCCAAAGATTCCTTGGATACGGATTGAGAATCACCTTCTTCATCGGAGACATGTCCATCTTCATTTTGTCCTTGATCAATGATGGGTGATGAATCACCACTAGGTTGAGCATTCTCAATAATAATAGAATCTTGATCATGATTTAGATGTGTTACTTGGCCTTGTTCATTAGCTTGGCCTTGATTGTTAGCTTGAGGGCTTGGTGCATCTTGTTGGATAGCTTGACCATCAATGGGTGTAGTCAATGGCTCCACTTGAGTGGGGCATAGTCCTTCTCCCTCCGTCATCCGGTAACCCTCAATGGGAATTATTTCACCAATCCCCATTCTTCTTATGACGATGGGAGGAATTGCATCTCCTAAAACACCATGATCTATACGCCCCCATTGGGAGCCGTTGTCCTCATCAAACACCACGTCTATAGCTTCTTCAACTTGTCCGGTGGACTTGTTGTAGACTCTACATGCGTGAGCATTCGTGGCATAGCCAACAAAGATACCCTCATAAGATCTAGTCTCAAATTTTGATAACCGTTTTCCTTTCTTGCGAATGAAGCACTTGCAACCGAAGACCTTGAAATAAGATACATCCGGTTTCTTGCCCGTGAGAATATCATAGGGAGTCTTGTTCAAGATCTTGCGAAGATAGAGCCGGTTGGTAGCATGACAAGCGGTGGAGACGGCTTCGGCCCAAAAGTTATAGGGAGAGGAGAACTCCGCAATCATAGTTCTAGCCGCATCCATCAAAGTCCGGTTCTTTCTCTCCGCAACACCATTTTGTTGAGGGGGTATAGGGAGTGGAATATTGATGATCAATGCCTTCTTCACTAAGAAAACCTTCCACGGTGTAGTTCTTGAACTCCGAGCCATTATCACTCCGAATGGCCAAGATGGTAGCATTGTGTTGGCGCTCCACTAGAGTGATGAACTCGATGACTCTATTTTGATTTTCACTTTTCCTCTTGAAGAAATACACCCAACAATATCTTGAATAATCATCCACAATCACCAAGCAATACTTCTTTCCTCCGAGGCTATCATAAGATAGTGGGCCAAAGAGATCTAAGTGAATGAGCTCGAGAATTCTTGTGGTGGAGATAGTTGTCTTGGTTGGGTGTTGTTCTCCATGTTGCTTCCCAAAGGTACAAGAGCTACACACACGATCTTTAGCAAACTTAGCTTTGGTTAGTCCTAGAACGTGATTGCCACTTTGGAGGTCATGTAACATTCTCATATTGGTGTGGGCTAGTCGGCGATGCCAAATCCACCCCACATCAACTTTAGCCATTAGGCATGTCGCGGCACACGTGTCTTCTTTAGAGAAGTCCACTACATACATGCTGTTCTCGACAAACCCAACAAAGGCTACTTTAAGAGAAGTCTCCCAAGTGACAATCACACTCTCTTTATTAAAGAACGAGGTAAAACCACAATTTGCAAGTTGAAGAACGGATATCAGGTTATAGCCAAGGGACTCAACAAGGAGAACATTCTCAATTGATAAATCATTTGAGATAGCTACTTTGCCTCGTCCCAATACCTTAAGCTCGGACTTGTCACCAATTGTAACGCAATTGAGATGTGGTAGAGGAGGTTCAATATTACTTATTGTGTCATGGCTTCTGGTCATGTGTTGGGATGCACCACTATCCACTATCCATCTATGTGATCCGGAAGCGTTTCCCTACAAGAGATCAATTTCTTGATTTAGGTACCCATCCTTCAATGGGTCCTCTTTTGTTAGTCACAAGGGTCTTAGGAACCCAAATAGTCCAATGATAATCATCACCATAAGAAGTACCAACGTATTTAGCATAAACATGTCCATCTCTAGATTTCATAAGAACATAAGATGGGTTATATTTTCCGGCGAAATCATTATGAGTGATGCTCCCCCTAGAGGTATCACCACCCATAATGGCGTTGGTCTCCTTTTCTTTGGGCACCTCACCCTCTTTCACAAAGATAACATTTTGGGAGGGAGAGGTGACACTCTTGGATTTCTTCTTTGACTTGGAAACAAAGCCAAGTCCCTCTTTTCCTTTCTTGGCACCTTGAGAGCTTATTGCATCATTGAGAATTCTTTCCTTCCCTACAATGTTAGTTGTATTAGAAGAGGTAGGCACAATAACAATGCTATTTGATGAAGATGCAACATGCTTATTAGATTGTTGAGCTAGAAGCTTGATTCGAGACTTAGCAAGTTTGTCATGAATTTCTTTGAGAGATGCAAACTCCCCTTTTAGTTTTTCATGCTCCTCGACAAGTTTTTCATGGGCTATTCCTAGCTTTAACTCTTCCTCTTCAAATTCTTTAAGTAAAACAAGAGATTTGGCATGTTCTTTCTTAAGCTTGGCAAGAGATTTCTCGTTATCTTTTCTAAGCTTTGAAACACTAATAGCATACGTCTCTTGTAGATTAGATAGTTTCTCTTCAAGAGAGGCCCTCATGGATCTCTCCTTTTCAAGAGCCTTGATGAGTTCATCATCATGATTATCATTGCTACCGCCATGGTTTTCTAAGGTCATGATGATCTCCTCCTTCTCATCGATGAGGGAGTTAGCCTCATCAAGTTGCCTTAGGAGAGCTTTTACCTTTTCTTTAGTTTCACCTTCAAGACTACACAACCAAGATCCTAGGTTCTTGGCCTCCTCATCATCAACAATGTTTTCAACACAATCCAATAATGAGGGAGAGCTAGTGATAATAGACTTGGAGGTGGAAGATATTACCGTGGTGGCTTTTGCCATGAGACATGTAGGTCGGATCGATGCCTTCTCATTGGTAGATTCAAATAGAGAGACCGATGAAGAGGAAGTCGTAGCTATGGCGACGTGGGCAACACCTACGACTTCATCTTCTCCTTCATCTCCGGAGTAGTATGTTTCCAATGTTGGGCCCTCTTGAACATATAGAGCCCTTGGGACTCTTCTAGCGAGGTTCTTGTTTTGTGGAGCTTTGTTCTTGTCCTTGCGAACAAGCTTCCCTTCATTCTCTTCTCGTGGCTCAAAAGGACACTCTTTGACGAAGTGGTTTGCACTTCCACAATTGTAACATGTACTTGGCCGCTCCCCTTTCTTCCTAAAGGTCTTGTTCCTTGAAGGTCTAGGGGCACCGGCCTTGTGAGCCTCCCATCTCTTCCAATACCCTTGCATGGCAAGAGCAATACATTTGTGGGCACCCTTGTATGTATCTTCATAGTCCTCATCATCATCATCATCATCATCATCCACTTCTTCTATCTTGGCCATGGCCTTAGACTTTAAGGCAAGGTTAGGAGACTTCCCATGGCCTCTTGAGCGAGCAAGAGCATCATCCGCGCTCTTGTGAGACAAAGATATGGCTATGAACTCACTAAGGACACCAATGGAGTTGAGTGAGTTGTAGTCGGATCTTGTTCGAATGCTAGTGGAGAGATTCTTATCAAAAGGAGTTATGGCCTTGACAAATTTCCTCTTGATCCACTCATCGGAGATTTCCTCCTTTCCAAAGTCCCTTAATTGATTGCCAAGGGTGACCACTCTTCTATATAGCTCCTCGGGACTTTCATCTTCAAGCATGACAAAGTTCTCGGACTTGTCAAGAGCAACATCGTATTTGGATGATTGGATGCTTGCATTGCCTTGGAACAAGGAGTCAAGCTTATCCCAAGCTTCCTTGGCGGTCTTGATACCGCGAATGTGTTCAAGATGTTCTCTTGGGAGAGCCTTTTGGATAGTCACAAGAGCGGTCTTGTTGAGTTGAAATTCCACATCCTCTCTTGGAGTCAAGTTGTTCGGATCGTGAGGGTGGAATCCATATAGAATGCTTCTCCACAATGCGGTGCAAGATCCTGAAATGTGAGACTCCATATCGAACTTCCAAGAAGAAAACTCGTTAGTATTAAGCATGGGAGGAACTCCAACATTAACCATGTGTGGCATAGTGGCAATAGGGTGGATAGAGTCGTAATTGGGAGGTGGTGGAACTTTAGATTGAGACCCCGAACCGTTAGCCGATTGAGACTTGGAGCCCTCGGAGCTCCCACCACTCTTAGCCTTTTTATCGTCTTTTGCTTTGGCTTTCGCCTTAGCTAAAGCGATGTTAGCTTCCATCTCGTCGATATACGGAATGGATTCTTCGTCCGAGCTAACATCGTTGGTGGTGAGGGGTGGTTCCGTGGACTCCTTGGTTTTCCCCATCAGTGCCTCCATCATTTTCTTTATGCTAGACACCTCCGAGCTAACACTAGAGCTAACCTTAGATAGTTCGGTTTGGAGAACTCCAACCGTATCTTGTAGGTTAGATATAGTGTCGGCCATTTTGGAGATTTCCGCACTAGAACTTCCGGGGGCATTTTCATCGACCATTGTACTCTTGGGCGGTTAAGCCCTTAGTAAGAGCCGTGGCTCTGATACCAATTGAAAGTGCACTATGGTCAACTAGAGGGGGGGGGGGGGTGAATAGGTTGACTACCAATTTTTCTTTTCTTTTCCTTTTAGTGGGGCTTATCAAGATAAGATAAGGTTCTCTAGATGTGTAACTAGGTGAGCAACCTATGTGGACAAAACAATATGCGCAACGGAAGTAAAGCGTAAGGTAGTAAAGCAAACAACAAGTGTAAACAAAGAGACAAGGATATGATTCACCGTAGTTCCTTCTCAAAGAGAAGTACGTCTACGTTGGAAAGGTGGGGAGCCACCTAGGCGCTCCTCAATAGCACGGTTGTGCACACCTTGTTCTCCTTGAGCTTCTCCGGTGAGGGAGATGCTCGTTTCCACTATGAGGTCGACTTGAAGGCGTTGACCAAACCTTTACAAGGACTTTAGGTCACTCCACAAGATGGATGGAGGCTCTCAAGCAATCCGTAGCTTCTTGCAACAAGGTGGAAACTACAAGCACGAGATCTACTAAGGTTTCTAGGCCTCAAGTAGGATTCTAGATCTACTAGGTTGTGGTGGATGGATTTGAGATTCCTTTGGTGGAAGTGTGGATCTAGGTCTCCTCTAGCTCTCCACCAAGTTTGGGAGTGTTTGGGTGGACGGAGTGGGAGATCTAGGTGGTTGAAGCTTTCATTAATGGCTAGGAGAGAGAATGGGAAAAGCTTAGCATTTAAGAGGTAGGGGAAGGGGTATTTATACCCCTTGCATTTAAGTGACCGTTTGCAGTCCAGGGGCACCGGAGGCTCCGGTGGTTTCACCGGAGGCTTCGGTGGTCTTCAGTCAACTTCACAGCTGCGCAGCGCACCAGCTCACATGTGCTGGAATACGGGGCGGAGGGTCCGGTGGGTTCCGCGGAGGTTCCGCCCACCGGAGGTTCACCGGAAGCTCCGGTGGAACCTCCGCTCTCCTCAAACAGAACAGCAGTTTGGCGGAGCCTCCACCGGATCCCCCACCGGAGGCCATTTACGCTGGGCCAAGGGGGTGCACCGGATGTCCACCGGAGGCTCCGGTGGAACATCCGCTCTTCTCAAACAGAAGGGCATTTAGGCGGAGCCTCCACCGGATGCCCACCGGAGGCCATTTGTGTGCAGCCCTAGTGTTGGAGGGTGGCGGAGCCTCTGGTGGAATTGGCGGAGGTTCCGCCCACCGGAGCTTCACCGGAACTTCCGCTCCTGGGTCCGCTCGTTTGCTCCAGAGAGGGGTTTGGGTGGAGCCCACACCGGACCCCCACCGGAGCCTGGGCGGAGCCTCCGGTGGATTCACCGGAGCCTCCGCTCCTGCACAATGCAGTTTCCTCGATTCCATTCTCCTTGCACTTTTCGTATAAAACGAACACTTGCCCCATAAAATTAGTGAACCTGTTTTACCCTGGGAATTTCCATCTATTGAACACACATTAGATCAAATGGATATGTTGTCATATAATTACCAAAACGGACGATGATCTTTCACTAGCTGTAATTTGTTCACCTAGCATGTTTGTTTTCTTTGGACAGACACCACTAGTGAACCTATGGCCCCCGCTCCTATTTTCCTCAAACATTATTTTAAGCACTTTCATCATTGTTTCCTTGTTGTCCCGTTTTTAATTTTATTGTTTTCCAAGACTCTATATGTTTAATGCTCCTGTTTCCAGCAAGACCGGAAGATTGACATCCTTCCGAACAGTTGGGGCAAGAGAGAGTTTGTGTTTGTCTGCAGGTTTCACGCTCCCGTCAACACCAGTATTTTCTGGCGCCATTGAACAAGCAACCTTCTTCAAGACTACGAAGTCCTACTAGTTCGATAACTCTGCTTCTTCACTAAGGGAAAGCTTCCTCTAGACTGCATCATACCTTCCGCTTGAGGTCTCCCCTACGAGTGTGTAATCAAGTCCCATCAACTACATTTTCTGGCACTATTGCCGAGGATTTCGAAGTCGTCAAAAAGCAAGCAGTATCCTGTCAACTCTGCTAGCAAAGTATATTTTCTGGCGCCATTGCCGGGGATTTCTAGCTTGCTGCAAGGGGAGTCTCACAGTGCCACTCTCTTTCTTTTAATTTTTTCTTGCTTAGTTTACTTTTGTTTAGTCTTGTTTTCTCTTTATCAAAAAACTAAAAAAATAGTTCTCTAGTTTCCAGTCTATGGTTTGCCTTGTTATTTAGTTTTCGTTTTCATGCTAGTTTTTGTTGTTGCGATGCTAATATGTCTTCTCCTAAATTTTCTATGAAACATCTGAAAGTACGAAGTGGATTTATTATTGGGAGAAATAATATTGAAGAATTCTTTAACCATGTTAATGGGTTTCGTGATTTTAATGATAAACCTGTAGTTAAACTTGCCCATAACTACGAGACCGTTGTAGCCTCTATGGTTGTCATGATAGAAGCTAGGTCTGTTAATCTCAATCCTATTACACAAAAAATGTTTCTTACACTTGATAGCATGGATCAAGGAAAACAAAGAGAATTTGTGTTGAATACTTTGCTCCTGGAATTTAATGACATTGCTACGGAATCTAGAATTTATTTTGCTCGTTATAAGATGCTTGGTTATGGTCTAGCCATCAATCATACTTTGAAAACTTTAGATAATGATAGAATGAAATATGAGGGAAGAACTGAATGTGAAAAAGAAATTAATATCCCTATACCATTCAAACTTTTAGCAATGTCTGAGGCTTTAGAAGAGAATTTTGGTTGGGTTGTTCCTGAGAATCTCTTTGATGAAAATAGTAAACCCAAAAGAAAAGAGAAAGGGGATTCTGAACCTTGTGTGTGGAAAATTCAATGCCTCTATGATGATTTTGAGCTCCTCAAATTGAATGATGATACTTGATTCGTTCTTCATGCCTAGCTAAAAGGCGTTAAAGAAAAGCGCTTGTGGGAGGCAGCGCACTTTTGTTTTCCCTCGTTATCCTTTTGTTTTGTTCGGTTTTTTTTATGTTTTGGAAGTTGTTACCTCTATAGAAACCGCTCCTTATCCTTTTTATTTCGTTTTTGTGCCAAGAGTAACCTCTAATTGAGGGGTAGTGCGATTTGGGGAAGTTGCTATTATGAAATAGATTTCCGGGCTGTTACCAAAAAATTCATATCACTCAGCCAGAATGTCGAATTGCTTTGAAAAAAATAGAAACATGACCCAGGTTTTTATCTAACTTTAGTTAGTTTGCCACTTTTTCATTTGAGCAACAGAAGATTTTAAAAAAAATCATCTTTACCGCTTGTTCTGTTTTGACGGATTTCTGCCAATATTTGCATTTGCATCTTAATCTCTTTCTTTTTGTGTTCTTTTGAGGGGAAGAGCTTTAAAAGAATTTGTGATAGTAGCTAATGTTTTAATTGAAGTGTGAGATTTGTGTTGAAACTGAACCAACTGGATTTATTATTTTCTGTAACACTAACCTTGTTAATGAAGATTGTGGAGAAGTTTTAGGTGGAGGAAATTTTCAAATGTAGGGAGAGAAGAATGATGTGATGAGATTAAGGATGGACAAAAGCTCAAGCTTGGGTATTCCCATCTCACCCCAAGACATATACAATAAGTACAAGGGTCAAAGTTGTGGGATGCCCAAGGCATCCCCTTCTTCATCATCAAAAATATAAGTTTTCTTTCAAAACACTATATTTTTATTGCTTCACATGATATGTGTTATTCTTGGAGCGTATTTTTATTTTTCTTTCAGTTTGTTTTATTTTCTTTGTTGTAGCTTTTGGTTGGATCCTAGGACCTTTATTTTGGGAGAGATACGCTATGTTTTCATTGCCTAGAACACTCTAGTTTTCACTCTTATTGTTCTACGAGTCTTCAGTTTTCGCTAGGACTATATTTAGCTCTTGTTTTTTCACTCGAATTTTGTTCAGAGCTTGTTAGTTTGCTTCAGTTATATTTGATTATCTCTCTGGTCTTTGATGATTATTTTCTTTGAGAGTTGTTTCGACTAAGTTGATTTTTTTTTGATAAAGGGAGATTTTATTACTTAGCGTAAGTACTACACCTAGCCTCTGCATATCAAAGATGCACATAGTTGAAAAAACCGATCATGTGTAATAAGGCGAACTACAAAAGAAAGTAAAAACGCATAAGGTGCTGGGGGTCCAATCCGCAAATTATGCTGCCACCCATGTTGGGATAAAAAGTCCCTCGCCGTATCCTCCAGTCTGGTACACACATCCAAGAAAAGGTCCCGATGCTGCATACGCTACAACAATACCCAAGTATGAAGTATAGTTGTAGTCCCGAAGATAATCTACGTCAGAGAACAATTTTTATCATAAAAAACCTTGTCATTTCTACAAAGCCACAACAACGAATTCACGGCAAGCGCTGCCAACCTAATAAGTGTCTTAAAACTCTTATCCACGCTGTTAAGCCAACTCCCAAAAATATTGGCAATGCTTGACGGTTGATATAAGGTAGAACCTATCTGAATGATTGACCATATAGAACTAGCAACTGTATAGTCGAAGAACAAGTGTTTTATTGTCTCGTCTTTGTGACAGAAGACACGCTGTCTACTACCATGCTAATTGTGTTTTACAAGGTTATCTTTAGTTAATATTACACCGTGACGAAGATACCATGCAAAAACCTTATTATTCAGTGGTATCTTCATCTTCCAAATTTTCTTATTATTATCCATTGGCCTATCTGGTTGCAGTAGCGCTTCATACATCGAGCTAACCATAAATTTACCATTTGAGTGTAAATTCCATCGGAACTCATCCACACCCTCTGTCATCTCCACTACCATCCACCGATGAACTAGTTCATTCCATACTAATAGACGGAGACCAACCAGGTCTCTCTTGAACGTCACATTTGGTGGGAAATTTTCCAACACCTTAGCAATAGTATCGCTTTTGTGTCGTCCAAGAACTATGTTGTATAAAGCTGGATATTGTTCTTGGAGTGTGTTATTACCTAACCACTTATCCACCCAGAACCTTATCTGTGAACCATTCTTAATGGAGAAAGATCCGAATGGGAAGAAGTATTTCTTTGTTCCCATTAGACCAGCCCAAAAGTGTGAATCTCCCGTTTTCCATGAAACCTGGGAAAGCGGTTTTGAGCATATATACTTCCTCCGTAGAATAGTTTGCCAAATTCCATCTTCAGTAAGTAGCTTAAACAGCCACTTACCAATGAGAGCTCTATTCTTGACCTGAAGGTCATGAATCCCCAGACCACCATGGTCTTTAGGGCTGCACACTACATTCCATTTAGACAATCGGTACTTTTTCTTCTCACCATCCCCTTGCCAAAATAATCTTGATCGAAAAATATTCTAACTGATGCAAGACCCCTTTTCATAGTTGGAAGAAGGAATCATATACAGTACCGTATTACTTAGGACTGAATTTATGAGAACCAACCGCCCACCCAAGGATAGTAGTTTCCCTTTCCAACTACACAACCTCGCTTGAAGTCTTTCCTCGACATGTTTCCATTGAGCAATCGTTAACCTCCTGAAATGAATTGGGATGCCTAGATAGCTAATAGGAAATAGACCCTGACCACATCCGAAAAGCTCAACGTATAGGTCAGCATCATCCTGAGCGTCACCGAAACAAAACAATTCATGTTTATGATGGTTGATCTTTAGACCAGAAAGCTGTTCGAACGCTGAAAGAATCAGTTTCAGTTTCCTTGCTTTTCCCATGTCATGATCCATAAAGATAATCGTATCATCTTCATATTGAATTATGGACAACCCTCCATCCACTAGATGAGGTATTACCCCTTCAATCTGACCCTCAAGTTTGGCACGTTCAATAACTATGCCTAACATATTCACAACTATATTAAATAATATAGGTGATAATGGATCGCCTTGCCGTAACCCTTTTTTTGTTTGAAAGTATGAACCAATGTCATCATTGAATTTTATAGCCACACTTCCCCCCGAAAGAAAATTACAGATCAAAGAACGCCACTCCTCGGAGAATCGTTTCATCCTAAGAGTTTGCTGAAAAAAGACCACTTGACTTCATCATAAGCCTTCTCGAAGTCTATCTTTAGGATCACTCCATTTATTTTCTTATGATGCAACTCATGGAATGCTTCATGTAAGACCACAACACCATCCAGGATGTTACGTCCTTGCATAAACACTGTCTGAGTCAGTCCGACCACATGATCTGCAACCGTATTAAGCCTTATTGTCGCAGATTTGGTGAATATTTTGAAGCAGATGTTAAGAAGGCAGATAGGTCTGTACTATTGAATCCTAGCCGTTTCGTTAACCTTTGGCAACAAATTATCTCCCAAAAGTTAATCCAAAATAGCTCCAGCTGTCCAACATGCAAGGCTTGCATCAATTCAGCCCAATCCGCTTTAATCAATTCCCAGAAATGCTGATAAAACTCAGCTGGAAATCCATCCGGACCCGGAGCTTTATTATGCTCCATTAAGAAGACCTTCCTTTTCAACTCCTCCTCGGAATAAGGGGCAGTAAGATATGCTTTATCCTCATCGGAAACTTGAGGAATATCCTCTATCGAATTTTCGTCCAGTGAGAAATTACTCTCATCGGGCTCTCCGAATATATTTTTATAATACCTCGTGATGTATTGTTTTAGTTGTACATGGCCTTCAATCATTCCGTCCTCCTGGTCTAGAGAATGAATAAGTTTCTTCCTATGTCTGCTATTACCTAGACTATGGAAGTATGTCGAATTCGAATCTCCCTCCAGTATGAATTGGGCCTTTGATCTTTGGTACCACTTGAGCTCCTCGTCACGGAGGATACCCACCATCTCCGCACTGGATTGTTCTTTTTTAAGTCAATCTCATGTGTGGAAAGTGGTCCCCATTCCGCAAGAGACTCGACATCATCAATAATCGATGACAACAAAGCTTCTCTTTTTTTAGTAGTCCAACCAAATGTCTTTCCCATCCCCTTAGGTGTTTATGCAAAGCGTGCATTTTATTATTCCACCTGTCTAACGGAGTGGTTCCATTGACCGGACGCTCCCATACCGTATTAACCATGTCATCAAAACCATCACGGTTTAACCATCCAAGTTCAAACTTGAATTGGTGACTACAGTGGATGTTTTGTAACCCTGTGGTTAGAAGTATGGGAGCATGATTTGATAGTTCTTCAATACGTTCGAGAACCCTTACTGAGTCCATTGGGAATTTAGATTCCCAATAAGAATCCATCAGCACTCGGTCCAAATTCTCGTATGTAGGCTCTGGGAGATTATTAGCCCAAGTGTACTGTCTCCTAGGAATTGCAACCTCATTTAAATCAAGACTATCATTTACAACATTGAATAAAAGAGGCCAATGATTATCAAATCTGCCTTTACTCTTCTCGTGTGGAAACCTTAGGAAATTAAAATTGCCTCCTATAAGTTAAGGATATGGGATATCGATACGCGTAGATGTACGCTCATTGGGAGAACCCGAAAGAAGGTATGAAGAGCATAGCAACAAGTTTTCCCTCGGAAGGAAACTAAGGTTTAATTGACCAGTAGGAGAAAGAAATCACTCGAGCATTTGCAGCAGCTAATGTTGGCAGGGCGCACTACCAGGCTCACAACAACGTGGAATCTACACCAACACAAACAAGATACTTTGCCCCAACGACACGGTGAGGTTGTCAATCTCACCTGTTTTGCTAACACAAAGGATTAGATTATAGTGTGGAAAACAGTACTTGTTTGCAATAAATGAAAAGAGAACAATAATGGCAGTGGATGAAAGTAAAATAGTGATTGCAGTAAAGAAAACAGTGTTTGAAGTGGTTGTATTATCAATGTACAAGAATGGACCAGGGTCCATAGTTCATTAGTGGTGTTTCTCCAAAACTGATAGATAAAATGCTGGGTAAACAAATTACAGCTGGGAAATTGATAGATATAAAGGCTGCACCGTAGTAACCTTATTCCTTAGACCATGAGATCATGTCAATCACTAATACTGAAAGAGTACTTTGATGTCATCAAGCTTCACGCCATAATAGGGTGACTATAAAGGTTTTGTTGGCTATTTAGAGAGTTAGTTGAGGCTCATGGATCAAGAGTGGGATTTGTCCATCCAACATGACGGAGAGATATACTCTGGACCCTCTTGGTGATATCACATTGACACCGCTTGCAAGCATGTGACTAGGTCACAAGAATGTCATATGACAGAACGAGTAAAAGAGTACTTGTCGGTAACAACATTGAACGAGGTATGGTTGATACCGATGATCAGATCTCGGGCAAGTAAAATATCGTGAGGCAAAGGGAATTAGTTACGATGTTGATGGTTCACACGATCACAAGATTCATCGTTGTATATATAGGAGTCATCACGGATCTCCAAATCCCAATGTTGATTATCGATCGGAGAGGTGTCTCAATCATTTCTATATTATTCGCGAACCATAGGGTGAGACACTTAAGGTTTGATGACGCATTTTAGAGGATACGGAATATCGGAGAATAGTTTGGATATCAATGGAATTGTTTCGGGTAAATTTAAATTGGTTCAAGGGTTTTTTCATTGAATGGTTGTTAATACAATTAACAAATGATTCAAGGTGCTATATGCAAATGTTTGTTAATAGAATTAACAAATGCTGAAATAAAGAAATAAAAATGTTTTATTTATTTATTAAAGAAAAACCTTTGAGATTTTTGAGTGGAGATTAAGTGGAGCATGAGTGGGTGTGAGTGGAGTGTCCACTCACATGAAGAGGGAAGAGGTGGGGGCACCACCATGGGCTGGCCGCACCCCCCTTGGGCTGCCTCCCGCTCCCCTAACATGTGTTGTAGATACTTCAAATGAGTTTGCAAACTGAACCACAATAGTGTTGACTACTACAAGTGTTGTAGATACTTCGAATGACTTTGTACTTAGACCAACTTGTGGTTTAAGAGTAAAGTATTGTTTTGAAAACAAATGACCTGGAACTTATAAAGGAAGCAAATAATGGGCCCTGACTTTGTAAAATTGTCTATGAGTCATTATATCCGCGATAGTATCCTTGTATGCATATCAAGTATGTGACTTGGTAGTCCTTTCTATAGGCATGATGCTTAATGATAGCAAACGGGTCTATATAGCAACAAAGACATGGATATTTACATCCTTTGAAAGTTGTGCTTGTCGAAAAGATGTTTTTGACTAAGTTAAAAGAGTTGACTACTACAAGATTTTGATCTTCAGTAGTGATGCTTTAGTCTTTGCGGATAGTTCCAGCAAAAGTGAACAAGATATTGGGTATTTCTAGCTTTTCTTATGATATGACAGTCGAATAACAAAACCAACTCTCCTCTCTAGTAAGTTTGATCGAGGATGTGTACTTGACACAGTTTGATAGTTTTGTAAAATTCAAAAGGTTGCCGGAAAGGTGTGCAAACTTCAATGGTTGAAGTGAGCATAACAAAGTTGGAATCTTTACCTTAAGGAAGTTATCAAAAGAGTTTGATTCCATCATGAACGGTAAAGATGCTTGTAGAGTTACTAGAAATTAAGTGGGAGCCCCAAGACATATTTCTAAGGTTTTATGTAGATGACACATGGCTGATTGGAAAATATGTATTTTAAATTAACACGGTTAAGATTTTCATAAATTAACACAGTTAAGATTTTCATATTGATGAAAGGGTTAGGAGATGTTGGGCATCGATATCTATAAGAGATGGATTGAAGCACTTGATATGGTTGAAGCCAAATTACATAGATGAAATATTGAATTAAGTCAATATCGAAATGACAAGGAGTTCTTGCCACATGGAAAAGAATTGAGCAATATTCAAGTGTTTTGACACATGATGAGCATAATTGATATTGAGATTACTGAGACGTGTGTTCCATGCTATGTACACAACCAGATGACTCATGTGCTATAGAATGTTATAGCAGGATAATTCATATGATGATTAAACAACAGTGGGAGAGATCCTTATACCATTTTAAAAAATGCTAAGGATATGTTTTCCTATGTAGTAATGACAAAATATTCGTTGTAATATGTTACACTAATAGTTTTGTAATTTATTAGAATAATTTTATCTCAATTAAAACATGTGATGAAAGGTACCACAATAGGCTGGAAGAAAGTTCCATGCTGGATTTGAATGAGTTTCAAAATTAAAGTATTGTGATGGGTACTACAACAAAGCTAAGTATATTATTGTGTTGACAACAAATGATATGAGTATTTTGTGTCAAGGAGTTCTTCATTGAACTTGGTGTATTTCCAAGAATGCTGACACTATGAAGCTACATTTCACAATGTTAGTAACATTAGTTTAAGCTCAGGAATTAAGGTCTCACCGGTTGACCAAATATAAACAAAGCCATCTCATTAGAGAATGAGTGATGCGTATAGACGCAAAGACATGCAAATACAATAGGACTTGAACAATTCATATATTTTGATGAAGTTTACCACATACGAAGCATGGTAATAACACAGGAACACCATATGTGTTAAGTGCTTACAATCTTGATTATTGACTCTAGTGCAAGTGTGAGACTGAAGGGAATATGCCCGAGAGGCAATAATAAAGTAGTTATTATCTTATTCCTTATTTATGATAAATTTTTATTTCTCATGCTAGAATTTTATTAACCGGAAACGTTGATAAATGTGTGTCTAATCAACAAACAACGGTTCCTAGTAAAGCCTCTCTTTTAACTAGCTCGTTGTTTAACAGACGATCAAGGTTTCCTTATCATGAATGTCGCACCCGGACTTCTAGAGGATACTCGCAGTTCCGTTGAACAGTAGTGGATTGGATTACGGGGCTTACCGGCACCCGCATCTCTTACGAGTAGGCCAACACACGTATGTGTGACAACCAACCCCTATCTGTTCAGCGTCTACGTAAACCATCCCATAGAAATCAGGACACTACCATTCACGTACTTCATACCATACACACATGGTACGTCAACGGCGTTGAACAGAATGATAACACAACAGATCTCTAAGACACAAAAGATGGAAATATGTTGCAAATAGATCTCACTAGAGCAGAGATAGCAAATACAATCATCCAGAGGACACATGTCCCAACATAACATCATTACATCTCAGCGGAAGCATTCAAAGGGTATGAGTACAGAGAAATCCAAATAGGCTTAAGAAGCCGGGAATGAAAAGAAGACGGAGCCCATCCACGATGTCTCGGATCCTGCCCGGGTCCACTACCTACTCGTCAGCAGCCTCGTCAAACTCCACGTAGTAGCCGTCACGGGGATCCTCGTAAGCGTAGTCTGCGGAAACCACAGGCCCAAAGGGGTCAGTACATAAACGTACTGGCAAACAAGACTCACAGTTCACCAAAGTGTAGCCCGTCAACACCAAGCACAGATGCCTTGGGATCAACGGAAGAAAGGGTATAAAAGATGCTGCAACTGACTGCACTAACCAACTACAGAACATACTACAACTTCCGGCTATCAGAAAGGGGATAAGATAGTGTATCGTAACCAACTACAACTAACCACCACACAAACCCATCCTGGATCTCGCCCCTTATCCAAAGAAGCAATCCGAGGATAACTCACATAGTTGGATTAATGATGGATCAAGTTGTTGTGTCAATAGGCCTATTACTAGTCAGGTTATCATTAGTTAGGTGTAAGTTGTTCTGAGTACTTGTTAGCCAGTACTTTCACCAAGTCAACCATAACCGCGGAAAACACGGCTTCTCGAGAAGATTTATCCCTGCAGGGGTGCACCAATTTGGCCGTACACGTAAGAATATCCCGCCAGGATGGAAATGCACTTCCACCAAGCGAGGCACTCTACACAACTCAACTCTTCTTCGCATCAAGCCCAAAGCACCACGTGTTGTGCGTGCGCGGCTAATCGAGCCCCACGAAGAAAAGGGGACCCTCATAGCACTGGAAGACCACGCCGCCCTAAATGCCGACTACAAAAGTTCCACCCTGGCCTCGGGTTCGTACCTGCATATGCGTGCATCAAATGGAAAGCCCGAACTAAGTGTGGTGATTTGGACGAGATGCGAATCGAATCAAATTGAGGGGGCGCCCATACACGCTTCCCACATGCGGATAGTGCGCTCATCATGGATCAGTAGACAAGACCCTTTTCCTATTAGGGTCGACACTAGCAGGCCTCAAAACCACGCCGGGCCTCCTGCCGGTGCCTTATCAGCAATTTATTATTACCTCAAATTAACAGGTTGTTGTTTAACATCGAGCCCCAGAATATAACAGAATATAATAACAGAAAGTAACTGATAACAGACTCGAGCAAAACAACCCTAAGCATGCTAGTAAGACACGGGCCCAAGCAACGGGGTTATAGGACTGGATGTGAGGCAATATCATGGTTCAGGGTATCATGTGATAGGTTCGTAACAGAAGCAACGATACATATGGCTAGCAGGAATAGACAACGGAAAGTATCGGTAACCAATGTTGAAAGGAACACAATGGTTCATGTGAGTGATAACTTGCCTGCAAACTCAGTAGCCTGGTACTGGGCTAGATCCTCAGAAGGGGTGTCGTAAAGATCGTCGGTCTCAACGTCGTCGTCTATCCGAGAAGAAGCAAACAAACAATACAGAAAGGTAAACAATCAATGTCATGGCATAGTGCACAATCATGGGATGATGCATGTCAAGTTAATGGATGCATCAAAATAAACTAGTTGACATGGTAACACAATTTAAATGGACACATATACAATTTTAGGTTGTATATGAAAAGCCCATGAATTTTGGTTAGATTATTTGTTTTCCAATTAACCAACAGGTGAAAGTGGATTAGTATTATGCATGGATGAGGAAAACAACAAAATAACAACAATAGAACCAAATGGAAATGAGGTTTACCAATTTAGCAATTTATTTATTAAGTTTGGGAATCTTTGGTTCCTTAAAGGGAGTACACAAATAGTTGTTGTTTTCACCAATTTAACTTGTGCATAATAAATAACAAAATTCATATTTGAAAAGATCATAAAATTTTGGGTGGATTACATGTTTCAAATATTGAAAAAGGAATTAGGATAAATTTATTATGACTTAAACAAAATTAAACAAGTTTTAAATGAATTTAAAACAAGTTTGAATATTATTTGAATTTTATTTGTTCCAATCATAAATTCAAATTCATATTTGAAAAGTTTATATTTTTCTTGCTTGAAAACATATTTTACATTTTCAAAAATAATTTAATTTGAGCAAGTTATGAATTTTATCAAATTTAAATGATTTAAACAAGGTTTAAATTATTTAAGCAATTTAAATTATTCAAAACATGAAACAAAATTTATATTTGAAAAGGTTATTTGAAATAGCATGGAAAACATATTTTATTTGCATTATTTGGATTAAGTATGAATTAGTTATGGATTTTATCAAATTTCAATTGAATTATTTGAATTCAAATTTGAAATGCATTTGGAAAATTCAAAACAGGAAACAAATGTCATAATTGGATAGAAAATTTAATTTGGATCAACACACATATTTTACTTTTATTAATTGGACTTATAAAATGAAAGTTATTAGCAATTTAAGTTTAAGGACCATTCTGTAATTTAAAAGGACTTGTTTTAAAAACAGAAAAGCTGGAAAACATTTTGTACCGCACACAGAGCTACCCTAGGCACTGCCAGTGGGCCTAGGGCCACTGTGTGCTTGCGTGGCATCACGGGTGGCTGACAGGGGGGGCCACCTTGTCAGCGCCTGTGCGAAAAATTTGGTTTATTCCGCGGAGCCAAGGCTCGAACCCGTGACCTGCCCGAGCGCGCGCTAGCACTGTAACCACTTCAGTGCTCGTTCAGTTTTGACAGATACCGCGACGCTGTGAGGTTATAGTTGATCCGCGCTTAATTGAACTTTTGCGCGCGCGTCTAACTGAACCCTGACAGAAACGGAGCGGGGCCGGCGGCGATCACCGCTGTTGCTCGTGCTCGCGGTGCTTGCGCTGCTGCTGGTGGATGCTGGATGTGTGCGCTGTGGAGGAGGAGGGAAACAGAGGGGAACAGCGGCTGCTCACCGCGGATGTAGTCGAGCAGAGGCTCGGGGTCGACGAGCTCGTGGACGGCGGCGTCGCTGTGGAGGCTCCCCGGGGTGGCTGCGGTGTCCAAACGGAGGAGGGAGAGGTGGTGAGTCGATTCCAGGGGCGAGCTAGGGTGGTGGCGCAACGAGGCGGCGGTGCTCATCGTGGATTCAGAGAGGCGCGTCTCCGGCGAGGTGACAGAGAGGTGGGAGGTGGCAGCGAGAGGGGAAAACGGCGGCGGGAGCTCGAGGGGAGAGGGGGTAGGCTAGGATAGGGTTGCGGCGCGCGCCTAGGGCTAGCTTTATAGGGCTCCAGGAGCTCTCCTGGCCGTCGGGGAGCGCGGCTGCCGCCGTGGCACCAGCCGATGAGCCGCCATACAGAAAGAAGAAAGGAGGGGGAGGAGCGAAGCGGTACCGGGCTGGGGAGAGAAGGAAAAAGGCCGGGCTGCGCGCGGGGAGAAGGGAAGAGTGGGCTGGGCGCAGCCCACTTTCCCCTGGCGCCATTTTTATTTTTTTAAATTTCTCCTCCTGTTTTTTTTTTGCAGAAAAAGGAAATGGAAGAATAAGATGGGATTTTGAATTGGGAAAATTTTGGGAAAATTTGGGTGGGTTGAATAGGTCAACAGCAACCACTTTGCAACTTTGATTTTTCAAAATTCTCAAAATAACTTGATGTTTGTATCTAATTCAAATTTGGATGATTTTTATATTAAGTGAACATTAATGAAAACAAACCTTTTAATAGGGTGAACCCTATGTTTAATTTAATTAAATGATTATAATTGTTTGGTAATTTTTATATTTTCAACTTGGGTGCTGTTTGTAAAATGTAGTTGAATTTTTTAATAAGATTTGGAATTTAATTGATTGATTTAACTCATCATTTTAATAGTTGAGCACTATGGAATAAAATGGAAACAAATGGTTGTTTGAGTTGGACTTTTTATTTGAAAAAGATTGTAACATGACAAGTATGAACAAGCATTTGAAATATGTTTGAATTTGAATTGTGAAAACAGAGAAAAACATATGCAAACAAATAAGAAACAAATGCAAACAAATAAATGAGCATGATGACATGATGCAAAACTTTAATAAAACAAGAAATCAAACATGCTAGGGGTGGTTTTTCATACTTGGGATGTTACAAAACGCCCCCCCTTGAAGGAATCGCGCCCCGAGATTCCTACTGAGAAAGGAAAAGGTCCGGATACTTCTTGCGAAGATCCTCTTCGGTCTCCCACGTTGCCTCTTTATCGGAATGATGCGACCATTGCACTTTCAAGAACTTGGTGCTCTTGTTGCGAGTCTTACGCTCGGTCTCATCGAGAATACGAACAGGGTGCTCCTCATAAGATAGATCATCTTGCAGTTCAATGGAATCATGATCAACTGCACGATCTGGATCTTTGAAACACCTCTTGAGCTGTGACACGTGGAACACATCGTGCACCTTGGATAGTTTTTCTGGAAGTTCAAGACGATAAGCATTTTCTGCACGCCTTGAGAGAATGTTGAAAGGACCAATGTATCTTGGTGCAAGCTTTCCTTTCACACCGAAACGATGAGTGCCTCTGAGGGGAGTTACACGGAGATATGCCTTGTCACCCGGTGCATAGATCATATCCCTGTGCTTGCTGTCATAGTAGCTTTTCTGACGAGACTGAGCAATCTTGAGATTGTCACGAATGATACGAACTTTCTCCTCGGCTTCCTTAACAATGTCAGGGCCTAAGAGTGAACGTTCACCAGCTCCAGACCAATTGATTGGACTCCTGCATCTGCGGCCATAGAGTGCTTCAAATGGTGCCATGCCTAGGCTTGCCTGGTAGCTGTTGTTGTAGGAGAATTCAGCATATGGAAGGAAATCCTCCCATTTCATGCCAAAGGAGATACCACATGCTCTGAGCATATCCTCGAGAATCTGATTGACTCTTTCGACTTGCCCCTGAGACTGAGGGTGATAAGCTGTGCTGAACAGAAGTTTGGTGCCCAATGCATCCTGGAAACTCTTCCAGAAATGAGAAGTGAATATGCTTCCACGGTCTGAGCTTATTTTCAATGGAACACCATGAAGAGGAACAATCTTTGCTGTGTAGAGCTCTGCTAACTGGCTAGCTGAGATTGTTCCTTTGACAGCAAAGAAGTGAGCTACTTTAGTGAGACGATCAATAACAACGAAGATTGCATCGTTTCCCTTCTTGGACTTTGGAAAACCAGTGACGAAGTCCATTTCTATCATGTCCCACTTCCACTCAGGAATTTTCAGAGGTTGGAGTAGACCTGCTGCTTTCTGATGGACTGCCTTAACACGTTGACAAACGTCGCATTCAGAAACGTATTGAGCAATTTCACGTTTCATGCCAGGCCACCAATACAGTGTCTTAAGATCCTGGTACATCTTTGTACTTCCAGGGTGAATGGAAAGAGGAGTTTCATGAGCCTCCTTGAGAATGACATCTTTGAGACTTTGAACTTGAGGAACTGCAATGCGTCCTTCAAAGAACACAGTTCCTTTGTCATCAATTGAGAAGGACTTAAATTTCTCCTTGCCTTCTTTGATGTGTTCTACCATCTTCTTGATTTCAGCATCACGAAGTTGTCCAGAAAGAATCTTGTCCTCGAGAGTTGGACTGGCTGTCAAGCTAGCAAGATAGCCTTGAGGAACAAGACCAAGGTTCAGCTTCTGGAATTCTTCATGAAGTGGAGGTTGGCATTCCATGATCATGAGATTATTGCAATATGACTTGCGACTGAGAGCATCGGCCATAACATTAGCCTTGCCTGGAGTGTAAGAAATGGTGAGATCAAAGTCTTTAATATTTTCAATCCATCTCCTTTGCCTGAGGTTTAGATCTGGCTGAGTGAAGATGTATTTCAGACTCTTATGATCGGAAAAGATTTCAGTGCGATTACCCAACAAGTATTGCCTCCATTTCTTGAGGGCAAACACAACTGCTGCAAGTTCTAGATCATGTGTGGGATAGTTTTGCTCATGGGCATTCAACTGACGTGAAGCATAAGCCACAACTTGACGTTCTTGCATAAGAACTGCACCTAGACCTTGGAGAGATGCATCGCAGAATATCTGGAAAGGTTTGGTAGTATCTGGGCCAACCAGAACTGGGGTAGAAGTGAGTTTAGTCTTCAGGAGATTGAAACTTTCATCACATTGTGGAGACCAAACGAACTTCTTGTCCTTCTTTGTGAGATCAGTGAGAGGTTTGGCAATCTTGGAAAAGTTTTGGACGAAACGACGGCAATAGCTAGCCAAGCCAAGAAAACTTCTGACTTGCTTCACCGTCTTAGGAGGTTTCCAATCAACAATTGCTTTAACCTTTTCTGGATCAATGGCTATGCCCTTGGCTGAGATGACATGACCAAGGTAAGCAACTTCTGGAATCCAGAACTCACATTTTGAGAACTTGGCATATAGACGATGCTCGCGAAGTTTCATGAGAGTGAGACGAATATGTTCTCCATGCTCTTCCTCGGATTTTGAGTAGACCAGAATGTCATCGAGATATACCACAATGAACTTGTCGAGGTATTCATGGAAGACAGAATTCATGAGTCTTGAGAACATCGCCGGTGCATTGGTGAGACCAAAGGACATGACGGTGTATTCATATAGACCGTAACGGGTGGTGAAAGCTGTTTTTGGAATATCTTCCTTTCTGATCTTTATTTGATGGTAACCCATCCTCAAGTCCAACTTTGAGAATATTGAGGCTCCAGCAAGTTGATCAAAAAGATCATCGATACGAGGAATTGGATACTTGTTTTTGATGGTTTTCTCGTTAAGAGGACGATAGTCAACAACGAGTCTCTTGGTTTGATCCTTCTTCGCAACGAACAGAGTTGGGCAACCCCAAGCGGAAGAACTAGGTTGAATGTAACCTTTCTCCATGTACATATCGATTTGCTCCTTTAACAACTTCAGTTCAGGAGGAGCTATCTTGTATGGATGCTTAGAGATTGGAGCAGTACCTGGCTCAAGCTCGATCACGAACTCAATTGCTCTGTCCGGAGGCATCCCTGGCAACTCTTCTGGAAAGACGTCAGGGAATTCACAAACCACCGAAACATTTTCGAGTAGAGGTAGAGGTTTAACATCGAGAGTGTAAAGCTGAACAGAACTTGATTTATTTGGAGAATAGACTATCTGGCCAGAAGGGTGGAACAGAGTTATTGACTTCTGAGCACAGTCAATCGTAGCTTTATTGGCCTTCAACCAATCCATGCCAAGAATGACATCAATGTCAGAATTGCCAAGCAGAATGAGGGAAGCAAGGAATATGTGACCTCCAATTAGAATCTGATTCTCATGACTGATCTTGGAAGTTTGCATAGTTGCTCCAGGGGAGTTTACTACTAGCGGGGAACCCAAACCAACAAAAGGTAGTTTAACTGCTGTCGCAAAGATCTTTGACACGAAAGAATGCGATGCTCCGGTATCAAACAACACTTTAGCTGGGTTAGAGTTTACGGGGAATGTACCGAGAACGACGTCAGCAGCTTCCTCAGCTTTGTCGACCTTGACATGATTCACCCTCGCGGTCCTCCCGACAGGCCTGTTGTTGGAGTTGAAGGCTTTAGCCGGAGGAGCACGCACCATTGCCTGGTTGGTGTTGGGGCGAGGAGGTGGTGGAGGTAGCTTCCTCTGAGTGCACTTGTCAGCATAGTGCCCTGTCTGCTTGCATTTGTAGCAAGTGACGACACGAGGTGCATCTGGCCTTGGCTGCCCCATTGAGAACCTCTGAGCCTACATCTGAGATGGGTTGGGTGGGCGGGAAGCGAAGCCTGGAGAAGCTTGGGCATATGGAGCCCGAGTGACAGCACCATTTGGCACCCAGATGCGGCGCTTCTGCGGAGGGGTGGTCATGTTGGGGGAGGAACCACCCTCTCGCGAGTGCTTCCGAGACTCCTCGAACGCCTTGCGCCCATTTTCCTCATTGAGCGCGGTGTTCACGAGCTCCTCGAAGTCTTTGGCCTTGATGTTGGTGAGGGCATACTTGAGTTCCGGGTTAAAACCTCGGCGGAACCTTGCCATCTTCTTAGCCTCAGTGGACACCTCATCACCAGCGTAACGAGCGAGGCGATTGAACTCATTCTGATAGCCAATGACGTCCAGCTTGCCCTGCTTGAGAGAGCAAAACTCCTCACGCATCCTTTCCATGAGACCATCTAGGATGTGGTGCTTCAGGAAGGCATCCTTGAAACAGCCCCAGGTGATTGGGTATCCAGCTCTCATGGTCTGGTAGTTCTCCCACCAGGTAGCTGCCTGACCCTTCAGTAGGTAGGTGGCATACTTGACTTTGTCTTCCTCAGCAACGTGAGCAATGTCCAGAGCCCTGGCCATCTCCCTGATCCAGTCATCAGCATCCAGAGGCTCGCGTGTTGCCACGAAAGCTCTGGGACCCAGACTCAGAAAGTCCTTGATGCTGACTCGTGGAGCATTCTGATTGTTGTGCTGGTTAGCCTGGATCTGGGCCATCTGCGTCACGACCTGAGTCATCTGAGTCAACAGCTCCGTGATTGGCGGTGGCTCAGGCGGGTTGTTCCTTGTTGGCGGCATCCTGAATAGTCATGCATTTTAGCACAACAACAGAAACAGATAGACTTGGTAACCGAAAGAGAGATTATTCCGACGCATGAATAGATAACCAACAGGTACATCATCACATGTTCAAATACATCAGAATATCCAACACACCAATACATGGTTCGAAAGCCAAAGGATAACTAAACATAGCTAAAATGGATACATCGGTACTCTCATGCTCATCACGCAGGACGGCGGTGAGTAGTACGACGAGGGGTACGGTGAGGAGGAGGCCCACGAAAGTAGGTAGAACGACGATCCACGTAGATCTGACGTGGTCTGAGAGCGACTCTAGGTGTGGTGAAGTACATAGCGTCAGCTCCCTGTGCTCCAAAGCGTGGAATCCCAGTGTAACCAGCACCGAGGTTGAGGAGTGGACCTCTGATCGGCTCGTAACCTCCAGCATCTGGCAGACGACGACCAACTGGCTGATCGAAACGTGCAAAGCGCTCATCTCCAACAAAGTCTGTGGTGTACGTCGCCAGACGAGTCAAAGCAAGGTAGAGCTGCTCTCTGACTGAGGCGAACTCCTGAGAAAGTGTGGTGGCAACTGCGTCACTGTGCCTCACAAACTGAGCGGTGGTGTGCAGCCTGGTGGTATCATTCTCGTAGACATCCAGGTTGTCGTAGAGAGTGAAGTGAGCTCCCTCCGAAGTGATGTAACCACGGGGGATGTGGCGATAGATAGAATCGTCAAATCCCCAGTAGTCAGCACGAAGGACGGTGAGACTCACATAAGCTGCCTGCTGCACGGCCATATCCACTGTGGAACCTACTGCCTCGTAGCGGTGGACAACGCTCATGCCATCATCTGACAGAATGTAGACGATAGCCTGGTAGCAGGTCTGGTCAAACTCTCGCTGCTGCTCGTAGACCTGGTACTCTGGTGCCCAACGGAACCCCAGATAAGTGACCATGTCTTTCAGCATCTCCGGATAACCGGCGGTGCTCTCACAACGAGTCATCCGAACCACCTGCGGGAAGAACCTGAGATCCATCTGCAGATGATCGGGGAAGTTTTGATTAGACGCCGGTAGAGAACTGAAGTGGAAAACAACAACAAGGTTTCAACGGACAAAAAGGATGTTGAGAAGAACAGGATATCGAAGCAACAACGGGAAACACGAGACTAAAACTCCTGAGGTACTACGGAAAAACCCATCCGGGCTTCTAAAGGATCAATATCTACTGCTTAAGGAATAGAGGATTTGCTTCCGGGGCTTACACGCCTCCGTTCTCAATCATGAGTAGGCAACATGATAAATCATGCCACAACCACCTCCATTCCTATGGACTAGTAGATATAACTATCCTAGAGAAACCAGGATTCGTGAAATCCTAACTTGAAAGTTTAGGTGACAAAAGAAAACAACGTTGCACTTCCTTACCAGAAAAGGGTGGGTGGGTGGGGAAAGAAGAAAAATGGCAGAATTCCTACTCTCACGTTTCATTTTTCCTATATAGCTACAAAAATAGTTTCTAGACTCAACTGCGACCAGTAAAAGGGATCCTACAGGCAGACAGGCTCTGATACCATTTGTCGCACCCGGACTTCTAGAGGATACTCGCAGTTCCGTTGAACAGTAGTGGATTGGATTACGGGGCTTACCGGCACCCGCATCTCTTACGAGTAGGCCAACACACGTATGTGTGACAACCAACCCCTATCTGTTCAGCGTCTACGTAAACCATCCCATAGAAATCAGGACACTACCATTGACGTACTTCATACCATACACACATGGTACGTCAACGGCGTTGAACAGAATGATAACACAACAGATCTCTAAGACACAAAAGATGGAAATAAGTTGCAAATAGCTCTCACTAGAGCAGAGATAGCAAATACAATCATCCAGAGGACACATGTCCCAACATAACATCATTACATCTCAGCGGAAGCATTCAAAGGGTCTGAGTACAGACAAATCCAAATAGGCTTAAGAAGCCGGGAATGAAAAGAAGACGGATCCCATCCACGATGTCTCGGATCCTGCCCGGGTCCGCTACCTACTCGTCAGCAGCCTCGTCAAACTCCACGTAGTAGCCGTCACGGGGATCCTCGTAAGCGTAGTCTGCGGAAACCACAGCCCCAAAGGGGTCAGTACATAAACGTACTGGCAAGCAAGACTCACAGTTCACCAAAGTGTAGCCCGTCAATACCAAGCACAGATGCCTTGGGATCAACGGAAGAAAGGGTATAAAAGATGCTGCAACTGACTGCACTAACCAACTACAGAACATACTACAACTTCCGGCTATCAGAAAGGGGATAAGATAGTGTATCGTAACCAACTACAACTAACCACCACACAAACCCATCCTGGATCTCGCCCCTTATCCAAAGAAGCAATCCGAGGATAACTCACACAGTTCGATTAATGATGGATCAAGTTGTTGTGTCAATAGGCCTATTACTAGTCAGGTTATCATTAGTTAGGTGTAAGTTGTTCTGAGTACTTGTTAGCCAGTACTTTCACCAAGTCAACCATAACCGCGGAAAACACGGCTTCTCGAGAAGATTTATCCCTGCAGGGGTGCACCAATTTGGCCGTACACGTAAGAATATCCCGCCAGGATGGAAATGCACTTCCACCAAGCGAGGCACTCTACACAACTCAACTCTTCTTCGCATCAAGCCCAAAGCACCACGTGTTGTGCGTGCGCGGCTAATCGAGCCCCACGAAGAAAAGGGGACCCTCATAGCACTGGAAGACCACGCCGCCCTAAATGCCGACTACAAAAGTTCCACCCTGGCCTCGGGTTCGTACCTGCATATGCGTGCATCAAATGGAAAGCCCGAACTAAGTGTGGTGATTTGGACGAGATGCGAATCGAATCAAATTGAGGGGGGCGCCCATACACGCTTCCCACATGCGGATAGTGCGCTCATCATGGATCGGTAGACAAGACCCTTTTCCTATTAGGGTCGACACTAGCAGGCCTCAAAACCACGTCGGGCCTCCTGCCGGTGCCTTATCAGCAATTTATTATTACCTCAAATTAACAGGTTGTTGTTTAACATCGAGCCCCAGAATATAACAGAATATAATAACAGAAAGTAACTGATAACAGACTCGAGCAAAACAACCCTAAGCATGCTAGTAAGACACGGGCCCAAGCAACGGGGTTATAGGACTGGATGTGAGGCAATATCATGGTTCAGGGTATCATGTGATAGGTTCGTAACAGAAGCAACGATACATATGGCTAGCAGGAATAGACAACGGAAAGTATCGGTAACCAATGTTAAAAGGAACACAATGGTTCATGTGAGTGATAACTTGCCTGCAAACTCAGTAGCCTGGTACTGGGCTAGATCCTCAGAAGGGGTGTCGTAAAGATCGTCGGTCTCAACGTCGTCGTCTATCCGAGAAGAAGCAAGCAAACAATACAGAAAGGTAAACAATCAATGTCATGGCATAGTGCACAATCATGGGATGATGCAAGTCAAGTTAATGGATGCATCAAAATAAACTAGTTGACATGGTAACACAATTTAAATGGACACATATGCAATTTTGAGTTGCATATGAAAAGCCCATGAATTTAGGTTAGATTATTTGTTTTCCAATTAACCAAAGGTGAAAGTGGATTAGTATGATGCATGGATGAGGAAAACAACAAAATAACAACAATAGGACCAAATGGAAATGAGGTTTACCAATTTAGCAATTTATTTATTAAGTTTGGGAATCTTTGGTTCCTTAAAGGGAGTACATAAATAGTTGTTGTTTTCACCAATTTACCTTGTGCATAATAAATAACAAAATTCATATTTGAAAAGATCATAAAATTTTGGGTGGATTACATGTTTCAAATATTGAAAAAGGAATTAGGATGAATTCATTATGACTTAAACATAATTAAAAAAGTTTTAAATGAATTTAAAACAAGTTTGAATATTATTTGAATTTTATTTGTTCCAATCATAAATTCAAATTCATATTTGAAAAGTTTATATTTTTCTAGCTTGAAAACATATTTTACATGTTCAAAAATAATTTAATTTGAGCAAGTTATGAATTTTATCAAATTTAAATGATTTAAACAAGGTTTAAATTATTTAAGCAATTTAAATTATTCAAAACATGAAACAAAATTTATATTTGAAAAGGTTATTTGAAATAGCATGGAAAACATATTTTATTTGCATTATTTGGATTAAGTATGAATTAGTTATGGATTTTATCAAATTTCAATTGAATTATTTGAATTCAAATTTGAAATGCATTTGGAAAATTCAAAACAGGAAACAAATGTCATAATTGGATAGAAAATTTAATTTGGATCAACACACATATTTTACTTTTATTAATTGGACTTATAAAATGAAAGTTATTAGCAATTTAAGTTTAAGGACCATTCTGTAATTTAAAAGGACTTGTTTTAAAAACAGAAAAGCTAGAAAACATTTTGTACCGCACACAGAGCTACCCTAGGCACTGCCAGTGGGCCTAGGGCCACTGTGTGCTTGCGTGGCATCACGGGTGGCTGACAGGGGGGGCCACCCTGTCAGCGCCTGTGCGAAAAATTTGGTTTATTCCGCGGAGCCAAGGCTCGAACCCGTGACCTGCCCGAGCGCGCGCTAGCACTGTAACCACTGCAGTGCTCGTTCAGTTTTGACAGAAACCGCGACGCTGTGAGGTTATAGTTGATCTGCGCTTAACTGAACTTTTGCGAGCGCGTCTAACTGAACCCTGACAGAAACGGAGCGGGGCCGGCGGCGATCACCGCGGTTGCTCGTGCTCGCAGTGCTTGCGCTGCTGCTGGTGGATGCTGGATGTGTGCGCTGTGGAGGAGGAGGGAAACGGAGGGGAACAGCGGCTGCTCACCGCGGATGTAGTCGAGCTAGGGTGGTGGCGCAACGAGGCGGCGGTGCTCATCGTGGATTCAGAGAGGCGCGTCTCCGGCGAGGTGACAGAGAGGTGGGAGGTGGCAGCGAGAGGGAAAAACGGCGGCGGGAGCTCGAGGGGAGAGGGGGTAGGCTAGGCTAGGGTTGCGGCGCGCTCCTAGGTCTAGCTTTATAGGGCTCTAGGAGCTCTCCTGGCCGTCGGGGAGCGCGGCTGCCGCCGTGGCACCAGCCGATGAGCCGCCGTACAGAAAGAAGAAAGGAGGGGGAGGAGCGAAGCGGTACCGGGCTGGGGAGAGAAGGAAAAAGGCCGGGCTGCGCGCGGGGAGAAGGGAAGAGTGGGCTGGGCGCAGCCCACTTTCCCCTGGCGCCATTTTTATTTTTTAAAATTTCTCCTCCTATTTTTTTTTGCAGAAAAAGGAAATGGAAGAATAAGATGGGATTTTGAATTGGGAAAATTTTGGGAAAATTTGAGTGGGTTGAATAGGTCAACAGCAACCACTTGGCAACTTTGATTTTTCAAAATTCTCAGAATAACTTGATGTTTGTATCTAATTCAAATTTGGATGATTTTTATATTAAGTGAACATTAATGAAAACAAACCTTTTAATAGGGTGAACCCTATGTTTAATTTAATTAAATGATTATAATTGTTTGGTAATTTTTATATTTTCAACTTGGGTGCTGTTTGTAAAATGTAGTTGAATTTTTGAATAAGATTTGGAATTTAATTGATTGATTTAACTCATCATTTTAATAGTTGAGCACTATGGAATAAAATGGAAACAAATGGTTGTTTGAGTTGGACTTTTTATTTGAAAAAGATTGTAACATGACAAGTATGAACAAGCATTTGAAATATGTTTGAATTTGAATTGTGAAAACAGAGAAAAACAGATGCAAACAAATAAGAAACAAATGCAAACAAATAAATGAGCATGATGACATGATGCAAAACTTTAATAAAACATGAAATCAAACATGCTAGGGGTGGTTTTTCATACTTGGGATGTTACAATGAACATTGGATGTTGTTAATAATGGGGTCATGTCATTAGGAGAATGATGTGATGAAAATAGTCCCAAACTAGGTATAAAAATACGATCAAGTCATTTAGTTTATATTGTTATATCTTGCATTCAAAGTAACCTTATTCCTTAGATCATGAGATCATGTCAATCACTAATACCGAAAGAGTACTTTGATGTCATCAAACGTCACGCCATAACAGGGTGACTATAAAGGTGTTGTTGGATATTCGGAAAGTGTTAATTGAGGCTCATGGATCAAGTATGGGATTTGTCCATCCAAAATGACGGAGAGATATAGTCTGGCCCTCTTTGTGATATCACATTGACACCGCTTGCAAGCATGTGACTAGGTCACAACAATTTCATATCACCAAACGAGTAAATGAGTACTTGTCGGTAACGAGATCGAACAAGGTATGGTTGATACCGATGATCGGATCTCTGAGAAGTAAGATATCACGAGACAAAGGGAATTAGTTACGACGTTGATGGTTCACACGATCACAAGATTGATCGTTGAATATATAGGAGTCATCACGGATCTCCAGATCTCGCTGTTGATTATTGATCGGAGAGGTGTCTCGATCATGTCTGTATTATTCACGAATCGTAGGGTGACACAGTTAAGGGTCGATGACGCATCTGAGAGGATACGGAATATCGGAGAATAGTTTGGACAACACCGGAATTTTTTCGGGTAAATTTGAATTAGTTCAAGGGGTTTTTCATCGAACGGTTATTAATAGAATTAACAAATGATTCTTGGTGCTATATGCAAATGTTTGTTAATAGCATTAACAAATACTGAAATAAAGAAATAAAAATGTTTTATTTATTTATGAAAGAAAAACCTTTGAGATATTTTATTGGAGATTAAGTGGAGCATGAGTGGGTGTGAGTGGAGTGTCCACTCAC
Organism: Alopecurus myosuroides; assembly: GCA_028641055.1. Lineage (NCBI taxonomy): Eukaryota > Viridiplantae > Streptophyta > Magnoliopsida > Poales > Poaceae > Alopecurus > Alopecurus myosuroides. Next base: position 87,638,759 of record CM054062.1, on the reverse strand, counting down.
ATGAAGAGGGAAGAGGTGGGGGCACAACCATGGGCTGACCGCACCCCCCCCTTGGTCTGCCTCCCCCTCCCCTATAAAAGGAGGGTGAGAGATCTCCCTCCTCCACACACCTGTTCCACCTCTTTTCTCTCCACCCGCTGCTCCATTCCATGTCCATCCGCTTGGGGAAGCCCTGACCGTGGGATTCTTCACCACACCACGCCGTCGTGCTGCTAGAGTTCCGGGGGATCCTCTACTTCCGCTGCCCCGCTGGATCGAGGGAACGGAGGTCGTCATCAAGCTGCACGTGTGACCGATCATGGAGGCACCGCCGAATTGCGGTACACATCTTCTCGGTCTTGAGATCAGCGTGAGTATGACTACGCCAACAACGAGATTTGATCTTGTAACGCTTAGAGTCTTCGAGGGTATGTTTTCCTGAAGACTCTTTCTCCATGTTGCCTTTCATCTTCTATATTAGATCTTGGCCCTTCGGGTTTATCTCGTGTAGGAATTTTTTTGTTTTCTATGCAATGTACCCTTCAAATACAACATGTAGCATTACAATAAGATGATCTTGATCATGTTAGGAAGTTCATAAGATCTAAACATGAGGCATAAATAGGAGAGGACAACCGTCTAACTACTGCTATGGACCCGTAGTCCAAGGATGAACTACTCACACATCACTTCGGAGACAAGCATGGTGATGTAGAGCCCTCCGGTGATGAATTCCTCTCCCGGCAGGGTGCTGGGGAGAGCTTCAGAACCCTCCCAAACTAGGGTTGATGATGACGGAGGATACGGAACTTTTCGTGGATGGAGGCTCGGGTATTTATGGTTAACCCGAGGATGAGCTTAAATAGGCAAAAGGGCAACGTCGGTGGGCAGACAGGGGGGCCACACCACGTGGTGGCGCGGCCAAGGGGGGCGCCACCCTATGGTGTGGTGGCTCCAGGGCCCCCCTCTGGTCCCCTCCGTACTCCATGTACGTGACAGATTTCTAAGACCCTGGTATTTTGTTTCATCCAATTCTGAGAATATTTCCAGAACAACTTTTCTGAAAGCAAAATCAACAGAAAACAGGAACTAGCTCTGTGGCATCTTGTTAATAGGTTAGTCGAAGGAAATCCATAAAAATGATGTAAAGTGTATAGGAACCATGTAGCAAATGGTATGAAAAAAACATGGAACATCAGAAATTATAGATACGTTTGAGATGTATCAAGCATCCCCAAGCTTAGTTCTACTCGTCCTCGAGTATGTAAAACGATAAAAACAAAATAATTTCTGAGGTGACATGCTACCAACATAATCTTGATCATCAAATCTGTAAAAGAATATGTAAGATGAGATTATAGTACTCTAAACACAGACATGATAGACATAATTCTAACAATGAAACTTAGCAACCATGTTGCATCATGAAAAGTAACACAAATAAAAGATCATGAATAATGCTGCAGTTGAAAGTTATACGTTTTCTCGAGCATAAATAAAACATAGCAAAGTGGTATTCCGCTTGTCCTTAAAAGTGGAGCAAAACATAAATGCCAGGACACCTTCAAAGTTCAAGTGGTGACTAGAAAAAAATAATTTGAGAGAAAGTAATAATCTTTGGGAGTGATGCACATTATACTCAGAATGACAACTACGCTATCTTAATTATGCATAAATTTAGAAGATGAAGACTCAATATAGAACTAAAAGAAGTGCCCTTTGCAAAGGGAAGCAGGGATGAACTCATGCGCTAGAGCTTTTTATTTTATTGAACAGAGGTATTGAAAAAAAAATTTAGAGAGGTGTATACTTATGTCAACGAATGGTAAATAGACAATACAGTACGCCACAAGCCAACTAGACTTTACAAGAGCGGCTCCCATTGATGGACGCTTACTAGGGTTAGTAGATCATCCCTCTCCTCTTTTGATTACACAATTATATTTTGACTGATAAATCAGGGGCAAGAGAGTGAAGAGAATTTATAGTAACCAATTTTGGGGCTGGTCACCCCCTTGCCAGATCTTCTATCAATTTGGATAAGCGGATGTGCCACTAGTCCAGGTGTGTAAAGTCCAATAAACATTCACTATTTATGTCCTCACGAGCTAAAATAGGGGCACAAAACATGTATAATTTTGAAAGTTTTAAAGGTGGCACATGAGAAATTTACTTTGGAGTGGCGGTTAAATACGACATGTAGGTAGGTATGGTGGACACATTTGGCATACTTTGATTTTTGGGAGTTGGATGCACGAGTAGAGATCATACTCCGTACAGGTGGAGGCTAGCAAAAGACTGGGAGCGACAAATTAAGAGAGTAGTAATGGCCATAATCATGCATAGCGACAAAAACATTATTACAAAGAATAAACTATATTACAAGTAATAAACTAAATGATCATAGAGGCTATAGGTGACTGGTTTGTAGTCATAACATGGCGTAAGCATGCGCCAAGTCAACCAAATAAAACATTCGAGGAGAATACCACAATATTATGCTTCGATGTGATAAAAACAACTCATGATTCTTTCAATGGCACATTAAGAACTCTCAGATATTTGAGACAAGTCATGCTACATTAATAACTACTAAGAATAGAATTAAAATAACATCCAACATGACATGATAAAGTCTGGCCACAGTCTAAACAAGCTTCTTTTTGCATCGTTATAAGAACGAAATATTTTATTGATTTCCAACACCATTATTTTATTTAAACAAAAACTCTCCAAATGATATATCAATGAAACAAGAGGGTACTACTACTCTAATAGAACTAACAACTCTGAATAGGAGATGCATGAAAAACAAGAGCTAAAAGGATTTGCAGCAGCTAGAAGAAAAACGAAGAATACGAGTATTCAAATGAAAAGGAGGAGCGTGTCTCTCCCCGACACAAGAATGTTGGGTTCCAACTAAGTTTATTGCAGAAAGGAAAATAAAATAAAACAAACGCTCCAAGTAATGTGCATATGATGTGACCGAATAAAAATATAGTTTCACTAGAAGTGACCAGATAAGTTGCTGATGAAGAAGTGGATGCCTTGGGCATCCCCAAGATTAAATGCTCGATTCTTCTTGGAATCCCCACACGGGGGAATCCCCAAGCTTAGTAATTTCACTCTTCTTGATCACATTATGTCACCCTCTTCTCTTGACCCTTGAAAACTTCCTTCACACCAAACTCAAAGTAATTCTCATTAGAGGGTTAGTGCATAATCAAAAACTCACATGTTCTCCACGGACACAAGAATTATTAATACTTTTTAAACATTAGCTACATCCACTGATGTTTTGTGGAGCAACGAAATCCACTCAACATAGTAAAAGAGAGAATGCAAGCAAAAAAGGCAGAATCTGTCAAAACCAGAACAGTTTGTAAAGACGAATTTTTTCGAGGCACTTACATTGTTCAAATCGAAAAACTTCAAACTACAAAAAGTTTAGGAAATAGCTGAGGATTAAGCATATAAAAATTCAGGTCATTTTAATGTTTATTTAATTTTATACGAATTAAACAGTGGACAGCAGAATTCTGTTCCTACGCAGAAATACAAATCTAACTTCAACTTGTCACTACAGACTTTACTTGACACAACAAATACGAGAAAATAAAGATATAAAGGAGTTTCTACAGAAGTAAACAACACCTTGACTCAAAGAAAACGGAATAAAACATTGCAAACATAAAAACATGGGTTATCTCCCAAGAAGTGCTTTTCTTTAACGCCTTTCAGCTAGGCACAAAAAGGAAAAGAAGATGCTCACATAAGAAATATGAATTAAGCAAAAGAGAGCAACAAGAAGCCAGTATAAAACAAATTTAAGTCTAACCCGCTTCCTATGCATAGGAATCTTGTAAAGAAATAAATTAAAGAAGCTCAAACTAGAAATCATGGGAAGGAAGAACAAGAGCAATTTCAAAACTTTCAACAAAAAGAGAGGTGTTTTAGTAACATGAAAATTCTACAACCATATATTCCTCTCTCATAATAATTTTCAGTAGCATCATGAACAAACCCAAAAACATAATTATCACATAAAGCATGTTTGTCATGGTCTGAAAGCACACAATTCATATCAAGCTCAAAAATAGTGGGATCAAAATTAAAAATAAAGACATCTTCTTTCTCACTTTTAGCAATAGGAAAACAAGATGATTGGTCACTCTTAAAAGGTATGTGACACATTATAGCAATCCTATTTTCAGTAGCATTATAATTTATAACATCAAGTAACATAGGACCTGTCATCTAGAGCATTATCATATAAATTTTCTAAACAAACTTCCTCGTTATCATGCATATCAATAGTTGATATAAATAGATGAGTATCATAGGATTTATCAAAGTAGAATGAATTATCATAAATAACAGTAGCAATATCATTCTCACAAGTTTCATTCATAGTGGTATCAAGGTCACAAGTATAGCAAGTGTCAATTTCATCAAAAAGGGATATTTCAAAGAATCAATAGGATCATCACAGTTATCAATATAACACTCATCCTCCTTTGGTAAACATCGAGGGCAATCAAATAAGGTATGAGTTAAAGAGTTACTCTAATTGGAAGGTAGACATGGGTAGATACTCTATTCTTCCTCGTCCTGATCATCACTCTCCTCCTCTTTTTCATCCAATGAGCTTCCAATTTCAGCAATTTCTTCTTCCATAGGTTTCTGCAAGGCATTAGTATCCTCCTTTGGCGGAGAGCATCTATTAAGATATTAGATTATGTAGCAATTACAATCCTTGTAATTATCAAACCAATATTCAAGTATAGCATAAATCTCATATTTATAAGGTGCATCATCAATACATTCAAGCAAATAGGCAATTTAGAATGCACCCTTCCAAGCAATAAATTCCTCAATTTGCTCCACATCATAAAAGTCATAATTTCCCTTAATGTAAGAAGATATGATAACATTATCATTATACTCACATTGAAAAGGGAGGTGTTTATACCTCCTACAAGCAACAAGTTTTATGAATGCAATAAGTAACATTATAAGTAGAGCACAAGTTTTTAGCATAGTTATTCCATTTATTAATTAGTTCCGATAAGTGTATCCCTCTTTGTGACAAGTGATGTTCCTTTTAATATTTTTGTTGTTCTTCCGTGAACCCACCTTGCCCATAAGATCTAGTTTCAAGGAAATCAATCATTGATAGCAAGCAAGTAAAAATGATTGGAGGTGAGAGACTCCCCTTGCAAAAATCCTCTTCCTGTCTGCAACGGCGCCAAAAAAATTCTTGATGAAACATAGATGTACATTCGTTCGGAGACCCCAAGAGGAAGGTATGAATAGCACAACAAAAAGTTTCCCCTCAGAAAGAAACCAAGGTTTAATCGACCAGTAGGAGAAAGAAATCACTCTGAAGGTTGTTGGCACCTGATGTTGGCAGGGCGCACTACCAGACTCAGCAATACCGTGGAATCCGCACCAACACAACCAAGATACTTTGCCTCAATGAAACTGTGAGGTTGTCTATCTCACCGGTTTTGCTAACACAAAGGATTAGATGTATAGTGTGGAAAACAATACTTTTTTTCAGTAAATGAAAAGAGAACAATGATGACAGTGGATGAAAGGAAAATAGTGATTGCAGTAAAGAAAAAAAATGCAGTGGTTGTATTATCAGTGTACAAGAATGGACCGGGGTCCACATTTCACTAGTGGTGTCTCTCCAAAATAGATAGATAGCATGCGGGGTAACACATTACAGCTGGGCAATTGACAGATATAAAGGCTGGACCGTAGTGCATATGCATGACATGATGATTACTATGTAATTCATGTGGGCATTACAACATAATTCATATACTATTATCCAACTGCATCTATGACTAATAATCCACCCTCGGAGCGTCATCCAATCAACCCTCAGGTATTAAGTTGCAAGAAACAGATTATTTCCTTAAGTAAAGTGTGTAATGTAAACAATGAAAACATTGTTTTTTTCTCCCTAATGTAATTAGCACATCCCCCATCCAGTACGTTTCTGTCACTCGAGTGTGAATGAAAGGGAGGCATGAACCCACTATCGAGCATAAATAATTCCTCTTGGAGTTACAAGAATCAACTTGGTCAGAGCATCTACTAGTAACGATGAGCATGCAAGATCATAAATAACATAAACATGATAGATTGATAATCACTTGACATAGAATTCAATATTCATCGGATCCTAGGAAACACAACATGTAGCATGACAATAGAATGATCTTTATCATGTTAGGCAGCTCACAAGATCTAAATATGAGGCATAAAGAGGAGAAGACAACCATCTAGCTACTGCTATGGACCTGTAGTCCAAGGATTAACTACTCACGCATCACTCCGGAGGCAGGCATGGTGATGTAGAGCCCTCAATGATGAATTCATCTCCCGGCAGGGTGCCGGGGATAGCTTAAGAACCCTCCCGGACTAGGGTTGACGATGATGGCGGCTACAAAACATTTCGTGGATGGAGGCTCGGGTATTTAGCGTTAACCCGAGGAGGATCTTAAATAGGCGAAAGGGCAACGTCGGTGGGCGGCCACGGGGGCCACACCACCTGGTGGCACGACCAAGGGGGGCCGCGCCACCCTATGGTGTGGTGTCTCCAGGGCCCCCCTCCGGGTCCCCTTCGGACTCCGTGTGCGTGACAGATTTCTAAGACCCTGGGATTTTGTTTCGTCCAATTCCGAGAATATTTCCTGAACAACTTTTCTAAACCAAAAACAGAAGAAAACATGAACTGGGTCTGTGGCATCTTGTTAATAGGTTAGTCCCAGGAAATCCATAAAAATGATGTAAATTGTATAGGAAACATGTAGAAAATGGTATGAAAACAACATGGAACATCAGAAATTATAGATATGTTTGAGACGTATCAGTTATATTTTGCTAATTTCACCAGCACACGAAGAAAAGCGGGTTTATGCTCATCGTGGGCTGCACCATACAGAGTGACAAGACTCGATTTAAAGTTATCATCTTTGTTACGGATGTGAAACTTTATATGAAATTCGCCTTTTGACGAAGCTAACACCTCCATGGTATCCTTTCTGACACCAAGTAAAATACCCCCTAATCTTCCCCGAGGTGGATGTGAGACCCATGTGAATTCCACACCTCCAGATAAGCAGTTAAGTAGAATCAATGATAAATCACGGTTTTCCGTCTCGGAGATTCCCACAAAATCCAGGTTATGATCCCGAATAGAATCCGCAGTACGAGCGTGTTTAGCAAAGTCATGAAGATCTCTGTTGTTCGAGAATATGCCATTCATCGGGAAACTATTGGAGATGTGGGAATCTTTGCCTGTTTCTTAGGAAAAAAATTCCTTCTCAAATAGTCGGATTTAGACTTACGGCTTGACGCTTTTCGATCATAAACTGAGCTAAGCATCGCGTCATCCAATCCACCCTCCGAAACATCACCAATTAAATGAGATAGGAGCTGGACATCAATCATGTCATGCAGCTCGTCCTCATCCAACTGGGAGAATAAGACTTTGCCGAAACTTTTGGGATGACCGTTAACCGGTCATATTCCATACGTTTCAAAGCCTTAGTCAAGATGTCTATTTTATCATTATTATTGCCTAAACTAAAACTGATAGTAGACAACTTGGCAGAAATGGAAGAAGATGATAACGAAAGAAAATATTTGTCTACCGCTTCCGTACCTACGTAGTCGTTGTACATTTTGGCCTTCCGCCTCATGGCCCTCATCATTGCATCCTCGTCCATGCACGAGGAACCGTCAGGGGTGGTAGCGAGCCTCTTACTCCTCCGCAACATAGATGGTGTAGGGGTCTGAAAAGTCGATGTAGAATCTGACACCCCACCGTCGTTGCAGCTGAGCTCACGAGCATGAAGATGACGAGGTGCTGGCGAAACTCTCCCAGATAGCGCATTGGGTTAGCCAGCTGCACCCGTCCCCTGGAGCCCATCAACCGACCCTGCATCAATGGGAGACGGCAAGCCAACCTTTGCCGCATGCGACAAAAAAGACTCCTAGTCAGCGCGGCGCGGCGAGGCAGGCCAGACCGCCATCGAAGATACCAGACCACCCTGTGCCGTGGGCTATCAAGCCACTTCACCTATCCGCTGGAGCCCATCAACCGGCCTAGCAGCGGTGTGCGACAGCAAGCTTGCCGCTGCAGCAGGCGATGACAATGGCTCCCAGACGGGCGCCCGACAGCGCGGCGAAGCAGGCCGCCCTGCTAGCGAAGAAGCCAGGCCACTCTACGCTGCAGGCTGGGCTGACTGCGCATAGCTGGGCTCGCCTTCTACGCTACTTGGGCCAGCAGCCTGGTCCGTCGTATGGTGCAGCTCGATCTCAGCAGATGATGGCAAAAAAACATTGCCAACACACTTCTCTGTCATAAAACCACCTCCCGGCACTGTTGGAGACTTAGGGACACCCTCTTTGCTAGCCCTTGACTGTTGCAGATCACGTGCTAGAGCCACAATTTCCTTACCCCTCGGATTTTGTGGTTTTGGGTTTAAAGGTGTCACAACATATCCACTAGGAACCACAACCAGCGATAGCAGACTGATCGTCGACGTCCTCGGTCCAGTAGTAGAATCTGCCAGAGGCATGGAGATATCCCCATCAACTGCACCTGCACACTCATGAACTCCTGAGTCGTTAGGGTATCCTCCTTATCATCCCGCCTCCACATGAAGGGAAATAAGTCTGGATCGGGAACATAATTGTCGCACCCGGACTTCTAGAGGATACTCACAGTCCGCTAAACAGTAGAACAAATGGCTTACGGGGCATACCGGCACCCGCATCTCAATATGAGCAGGCCAACACGTAAACGTGTGACAACCATTCTCTACTATCCATCGTCTGCGTAAACCATCCCATAGAAATCCGACTACTTCCGTTGACGTACTTCATAACATACACCCATGGTACGTCAACGACATTTGAACAAGTGATATCACAACAAATCTCTAAGACACAAAGAAATAGAAATAAGTTGCAAATAGCTCTCACTAGAGCAGAGATAGCAAATACAATCATCCAGAGGACACATGTCCCAACAATTCATCATTACATCACAGCGGAAGCATCCAAAGTGTCTGAGTATAGACAAGATCCAAATAGGCCTAAGAGGCCGGAAACGAAAAGACGGAGCCCATCCACGATGTCTCGGATCCTGCCCGGGTCCGCTATCTACTCGTCAGCAGCCTCGTCATACTCCACGTAGTAGCCACCATGGGGATCCTCGGAAACGTAGTCTGCGGAAACCACAGCCCCAAAGGGGTCAGTACAGACAAGTACTGGCAAGCAAGACTCACAAGATACCATAGTGTACCCGGCAACACCAAGTACAGATGCTTTAGGTTCAACGGAAGAATAGGTGATACAAAAGTGCGGCAGCAGGCTGCTCTAACCAACTACAGAAACACGCTACAACTTCCGGCTAAAAGAAGGGGATAAGATAGCTTATCGTAACCAACTGCTACTAACCTCAAACAAACCCATCCTGGATCTCGCCCCTTATCCAAAGAAGCAATCCGAGGATAACTCACACAGTTGGATTAAGGTGACAACATTCTTATGGTGGAAGTAACCTCTATTACTAGTCAATTTATTATAGTTAGGTGTAAGTTGTCTGAGTACTTGTTAGCCAGTACTTTCACCAAGTCATCCATAACCGCGGACAACACGGCTTCTCGAGAAGATTTAACCCTGCAGGGATGCACCAAATTGGCCGTACACGTAAGAATAACCCGCCAGATGGAATGGCCCTTCCACCAAGCGGGGCACTCAACACAACTCAACTCTTCTTCGCATCAAGCCCAAAGAACCCCGTGCAATTGAGCGCACATCTAATCAAGCCCCACGAAGAAAAGGGGACCCTCATAGCACTCTAAGAACGTGTCTCCCTAAATGCCGACTACAAAAGTTCCACCCTGGACTCGGGTTCGCACCTGCAAATGCATGCGGCAAATGGAAAACCCGAACTAAATGAGGCGATTTGGACGAGATGCGAATCGAATCAAATTGAGGGGGGCGCCCATACACGCTTCCCACATGCGGATAGTGCGCTCATCATGGATCAGTAGACAAGACCCTTTTCCTATTTAGGGTCGACACAAGCAGGCCTCAAAACCACGCCGGGCCTCCTGCCGGTGCCTTATCATCAAATTATTATTACCCAAACATTAACAGGTTGATTGTTTAAACATCGAGCCCCAGAACATAATAAAATATGGTAACAGAAAGTAACGGACAACAGACTCGAGCATTAACAACCCTAAGCATGCTAGTAAGACACAGGCAACAAGCAATGGGGTTATAGGTGTGGAGGTGAGGCTATATCAGGGTTACAGGATAACATGTGATAGGATCGAACACAAACAACGATACTTAAGGCTAGTAGAATAGACAACGGAAAGTATCGGTATCCAATGTGGAAAGGAACACAATGGTTCATGTGAGTGAATACTTGCCTGCAAACTCAGTAGCCTGGTACTGGGCTAACTCCTCAGAAGTAGTGTCGTAACCCTCGTCTGTCTCAGCGTCGTCGTCTATTCGAGAAGAAGCAAACAAACAACGCAGAGAGACGAACAATCAATAACATGGCATAATGCACAATCATGGGATGATGCATGACAATTTAATGGATGCATCAAAGGTAAGCTAGTTGACATGGTAACATAATCAAATGGACCCATATGTAATTTGGATTGCATATGGAAAGTCCATGAATTAAGGTTGAAATAAATGTTCTACAAATAACCATCATGTGAAAGTGGATTAGTATGATGCATGGATGAGGAAAACAAAAAGAAAACAACAATAGATTCAATTTGAAAAGGTGTTTACCAAGTTTGAAATTTTATTTATTAAGTTATGAAAAAATTGGCTCCTTAAAGAAGTTACACAAGCATTTGTTGTTTTCACCAATTTTAATTGTTCAAAATAAATAACAAAATTCATATTTAGAAAGAACACCAAATTTCAGGTGGAATACATGTTTCATTTGTTGAAAAAGGAATTAATTATGAATTAAACAAGTATAAACAAGATTTAAATGGATTTAATTCAATTATGAATTTATTTGAATTTTTATTTGTTCAAAACATTAAATAAAATTCATATTTGGAAAGGTTATAATTTTCTGGTTTGAAAACATATTTTATATGTCCAAAAAGAAATTAATTTGACCAAGTTATGAATTAGCCATTTTTAAATGATTTAAACAAGGTTTAAAATATTTAACCCATTTTAATTATTCAAAACATGAAACAAAGTTTATATTTTGAAAGGTGGTTCAATTTTGCATGGAAAACATATTTCATATGTGCCATTTGAATTAAGTTTGAATTAGTTATGAATTTAATCAAATTTGTAATGAGTTGTTTGAATTTGAATTTTAAAACAATTTGAAATGTTCAAAACAGTAAACAAATGAGTTAAACAGGTAGAGAATTAAATTTGGTTCAGAAAACATATTTTATTTATTTTATTTGGATTTGAAATGCACAAGTTATTTCAATTTGAAATTCAGGGACTAAACTGTAAATAACAGGGACTGAAATTAAAAAGAAAAAGGGGCCAAAACTATTTACACCTCGCAGTGGCCCAGCCTAGGCCACTGACGAGGGGGCCATGGGCCACGGTGGCACTGCGTGGCAGTGTGGTCACTGACAAGGGGCCCTACCTGTCAGCTAGCGTGGCGAAAAAGTGTGGGATTTAATCCCGTGAGGCAGGGATCGAACCCTGGACCTCGTGCGCGCGCGCGTGGGTGCGTTGCCACTGCGCTGCGCTGCTGAATCTTGACAGTATAGCAGCGCACGGGGGGAAAAGGTTCAGCTAGCGGCTGTTACTGAAAGTTTTCAGTTTCAGTTAACTGAACCTGACAGAGGGGGGATGAGGTGGTCACCGGCGGCGATCGACGCGGGCTGCTGCGTGCTCGTGTGCGTGCAGGGTGCGGTGGACGTGCGCGTGGTTGACACGAGGAAGCAGAGAGGGGATAGGAGGGAGCGATGCTCACCGGGGAGATGCAGAAGGTGATGGAGGTGCTCGGGAGGGAGGTGGTGGTCGACGGCGATAGCGAGGTGGTCAACGGCGTGGCTCCCGGCCCTCTCGTGCCCTGGCGATAAAACGAGGAGGACGACGGAAGCACGGGGAAGCGATTCCCGTGCCTATCCCGCGTGGAGGTGGCCCATGTCGATGGCGATCGCCGGAGTGGACACGGTGGTTGTGCGGTGGTGGTATCAGAGAGATGCAGAGGAGGGAGGAGAAGAAGGAAATCAGCGGCGGTGGAGAGGGAGAGAGGTGGAGGAGGAACTAGGGCAGGAGGGGAGCCCTCGGGGCAGCTATAAGGAGGAGGGGAGGAGCTCGTGGCCGTTCCCTCCGCCGTACAGTCAACGTGGGCGTCGGCGATGCGCGCCGTACAGGGGGGCGAAGAGGTAAGGGGCTGGTGGGCTGGGCTCAGCCCACTGGCCTGCCTCTCCCCTCTGCGTTTTTTTTGTTTTTCTCTGTTTCTGTTTCATTTTTTTTTTGCAGAAAAAGAAAAGGAGAGAAAAGGCAAGGTGTTTGGGGTTTTAAATTTTGGTTATAATTTTTATAGGTTAGTTATTATAAAAGCACAGTTGTGCAACTGTTTGTTTTCAAAAATTTGAAATTGTGTTGCTGTTTGTATTTTATTTGAATTTTGAATGAATTTTGAATTAATTGATTAATTGAAAAGAAAAATTTAATAGTTTGAACTTTCTAGTTTATTGGAAACAATTTGATGTTTTTATTTGAATATTCTTATTTGAAAATTGTAACAGATCAAGTATGAAACAAGCACTTGAAAAATGGTTTGAAATTCATATTGAAAAACAAGAGAAAACAAAGGAAAACAAAAGAAAACAAATGGAAAACAAATGCAAAACTTATGACGACATGATGCAAAACATAAATTAACAAAAGGCAAACATTCTAAAGGTTGTTTTTCATACTTGGGATGTTACAAAACGCCCCCCCCCCTTGAAGGAATCGTGCCCCGAGATTCCTACTGAGAAGAGAAAAGGTCCGGATACTTCTTGCGAAGATCCTCTTCGGTCTCCCACGTTGCCTCTTTATCGGAATGATTGGACCACTGCACTTTCAAGAACTTGGTGCTCTTGTTGCGAGTTTTGCGCTCGGTCTCATCGAGAATTCGAACAGGGTGCTCCTCATAAGAGAGATCTTCTTGCAGTTCAATGGAATGATGATCAACTGCACGTTCTGGATCTTTGAAGCACCTCTTGAGCTGTGACACGTGAAACACATCGTGCACCTTGAGAGAATGTTGAAAGGACCAATGTATCTTGGTGCAAGCTTTCCTTTGACACCGAAACGATGAGTGCCTCTGAGGGGAGTTACACGGAGGTAAGCTTTGTCACCAGGTGCATAGACCATATCCCTGTGCTTGCTGTCATAGTAGCTTTTCTGACGAGACTGAGCAATCTTGAGATTGTCACGAATGATGCGAACTTTCTCTTTGGCTTCCTTAACAATGTCAGGGCCTAAGAGTGAACGTTCACCAGCTCCAGACCAATTGATTGGACTCCTGCATCTGCGGCCATAGAGAGCCTCAAATGGTGCCATGCCTAGGCTTGCCTGGAAGCTGTTCTTGTAGGAGAATTCGGCATATGGAAGACATTCCTCCCATTTCATGCCAAAAGAGATACCACATGCTCTGAGCATATCCTCGAGAATCTGATTGACTCTCTCGACTTGCCCTTGAGACTGAGGGTGATAAGCTGTGCTGAACAGAAGTTTGGTGCCCAATGCTTCTTGAAAGCTTTTCTAGAAATGAGAAGTGAATATGCTTCCACGGTCTGAGCTTATTTCCAATGGAACACCATGAAGAGGAACAATCTTTGCTGTGTAGAGTTCTGCTAACTGGCTAGCTGAGATTGTTTCTTTGACAGCAAAGAAGTGAGCTACTTTTGTGAGTCGATCAATGACAATGAAGATTGCATCGTTGCCCCTCTTGGACTTTGGAAAACCAGTGACGAAGTCCATTTCAATCATGTCCCACTTCCACTCAGGGATTTTCAGAGGTTGGAGAAGACCGGCTGTTTTCTGATGGACTGCCTTAACACGTTGACAAACGTCGCATTCAGAAACGTATTGAGCAATTTCACGTTTCATGCCAGGCCACCAATACAGTGTCTTCAGATCCTGGTACATCTTTGTACTTCCAGGGTGTATGGAGAGAGGAGTTTCATGAGCCTCCTTGAGAATGACATCTTTGAGACTTTGAACTTGAGGAACTGCAATGCGTCCTTCGAAGAACACAGTTCCCTTGTCATCAATTGAGAAGGACTTAAATTTCTCCTTGCCTTCGTTGATGTGTTCTATCATCTTCTTGATCCCAGCATCACAAAGTTGTTCAGAACGAATCGTGTCCTCGAGAGTTGGACTGGCTGTCAAGTTTGCAAGATAGCCTTGAGGAACAAGACCAAGGTTCAGCTTCTGGAATTCTTCATGAAGAGGAGGTTGGCTTTCCATGACCATGAGATTATTGCAATACGACTTGCGACTGAGAGCATCGGCCATAACATTAGCCTTGCCTGGAGTGTAAGAAATGGTAAGATCAAAGTCTTTAATCTTTTCAATCCATCTCCTTTGCCTGAGGTTTAGATCTGGTTGAGTGAAGATGTATTTCAGACTCTTATGATCGGAAAAGGTTTCAGTGCGATTACCCAACAAGTATTGTCTCCATTTCTTGAGGGAAAACACTACTGCTGCAAGTTCAAGGTCATGAGTGGGATAATTGAGCTCATGTGCGTTCAACTAACGTGAAGCATAAGCTACAACTTGACGTTCTTGCATAAGAACTGCACCTAGACCTTGGAGAGAAGCATCACATAATATCTGGAAAGGTTTGGAAGGATCTGGGCCAACCAGAACTGGTGTAGAAGTGAGTTTAGTCTTCAGGAGATTGAAACTTTCATCACATTGTGGAGACCAAACGAACTTCTTGTCCTTCTTTGTGAGGTCAGTGAGAGGTTTGGCAATCTTGGAGAAGTTTTGGACGAAACGACGGCAATAGCTAGCCAAGCCAAGAAAACTTCTTACTTGCTTCACCGTTTGTGGAGGTTTCCAATCAACAATTGCCTTTACCTTTTCTGGATCAATGGCTATGCCCTTGGCAGAGATGACATGACCAAGGTAAGCAACTTCTGGAATCCAGAACTCACATTTGGATAACTTGGCATATAGACGATGCTCGCGAAGCTTCATGAGAGTGAGACGAAGATGTTCTTCATGCTATTCCTCGGATTTTGAGTAGACAAGAATGTCATCAAGATATACCACAACGAACTTGTCGAGGTATTCATGGAAGACAGAATTCATGAGTCGAGAGAATGTCGCCGGTGCATTGGTGAGACCAAAGGACATGACGGTGAATTCGTATAGACCGTAGCGTGTGGTGAAGGCTGTCTTTGGAATATCCTCTTTTCTGATCTTTATTTGATGGTAACCCATTCTCAAGTCCAACTTGGAGAATATTGAGGCTCCAGCAAGTTGATCAAAAAGATCATCGATACGAGGAATTGGATACTTGTTTTTGATGGTTTTCTCGTTAAGAGGACGATAGTCAACAACGAGTCTCTTTGTGTGATCCTTCTTCGCAACGAACAGAGTTGGGCAACCCCAAGCCGAGGAACTAGGTTGAATGTAACATTTTTTCATGTACATATCAATTTGTTCCTTTAACAACTTCAGCTCGGGAGTTCCTATCTTGTAGGGATGCTTAGAGATTGGAGCAGTACCTGGCTCAAGCTCGATCACGAACTCAACAGCTCTGTCCGGAGGCATCCCTGGCAACTCTTCTGGAAAGACGTCAGGGAATTCGCAAACCACCGGAACATTTTCAAGTGAAGGTAGAGGTTTTGCATCGAGGTTGCATAGCTGAATGGAACTTGATTCATGTGGAGAATAGACTATCTGGCCAGAAGGGTGGAACAGAGTTATTGACTTTTGAGCACAGCCAATCCTTGCTTTAGCTTTCAGCCAATCCATATCAAGAATGACATCAATGTCAGAACTTCCCAGCAACATGAGAGAGGCAAGGAAAATGTGGCCTCCAATTAGGATTTGATTGTCCTTACTTATCTTGGAAGTCAACATTTGAGATCCCGGGGAGTGAACAGTGATTTGATTGCTTAGTGGAACCACAATTAGGTTGTTTGTCGTGGCAAAGGTTTTTGACACAAAAGAATGCGATGCTCCGGTATCAAACAACACTTTAGCTGGAGAAGAGTTTACGGGTAATATACCGAGAACGACGTCAGGAGCTTCCTCAGCTTTGTCGATCTTGACATGATTCACCCTTGCGGTCCTCCCGACAGGCCTGTTGTTGGAGTTGAAGGCCTTAGGCGGGGGAGCGCGCACCATTGTCTGGTTTGTGTTGGGACGAGGTGGTGGTGGAGGTAGCTGCCTCTGCGTGCACTTGTCAGCGTAGTGCCCCGTCTGCTTGCACTTGTAGCAAGTGACGACACGAGGAGGCCCTGGCCTTGTCTGCCCCATCGAAGCCCTTGGATCATGCATCTGAGCAGGTTTGGGTGGGCGGGGAGCGAAGCCTGGAGAAGTTTGGGCGTATGGAGCCCGAGTGACAGCACCATTTGGTACCCAGATGCGGCGCTTCTGCGGAGGGGTGGTCATGTTGGAGGAGGAACCACCCTCACGCGAGTGCTTGCGAGACTCCTCGAACGCCTTGCGCCCATTTTCTTCATTGAGCGCGGTGTTAACAAGATCCTCGAAGTTGTTGGCCTTGACGTTTGTGAGGGCATACTTGAGTTCCGGGTTAAAACCTCTGCGGAACCTTGCCATCTTCTTAGCCTCAGTGGACACCTCATCACCAGCGTAACGAGCGAGGCGATTGAACTCACTCTGGTAGCCGATGACGTCCAACTTGCCCTGCTTGAGTGAGCAAAACTCTTCACGCATCCTTTCCATGAGACCATCTGGAATGTGGTGCTTCAGGAATGCTTCCTTGAAACAATTCCACGTGATTGGAAAGCCAGCTCTCATGGCCTGGTAGTTTTCCCACCAAGTAGCTGCCTGACCCTTCAGCAGATAGGATGCATACTTGACCTTGTCTTCCTCAGCAACGTGAGCAATCTCCAGAGCCTTAGCTATCTCACGGATCCAGTCATCAGCGTCCAGAGGCTCACGTGTGGCCACGAAAGCTCTCGGACCCAGACTGAGGAACTCCTTGATGCTGACTCGTGGAGCCGTCTGGTTGTTGTGCTGATTAGTCTGAAACTGGGCCATCTGCGCCATGACTTGGGTCATCTGAGTCAACAGCTCCGTGATTGGCGGTGGCTCAGGCGGGTTGTTCCTTGTTGGCGGCATCCTGAATGGAAATGCATTTTAGCGCAACAATAGAAAAGGATAGACTTGGAAACCGAAAGAGAAATTATTGCGACGCATGAATAGATAACCAACAGGTACATCATCACATGCTCAAATACATCAGAATATCCAACACACCATAAATGGTTCGAATGCCAAAGGATAACTAAACATAGCTAAGAATGGATACATCGGTACTCCCATGCTCATCACGCAGGACGGCGACTAGGAGTACGACGAGAGGTACGGTGAGGAGCACGCCCACGAAAGTAGGTAGAACGACGATCCACGTAGATCTGACGTGGTCTGAGAGCGACTCTAGGTGTGGTGAAGTACATAGCGTCGACTCCCTGTGCTCCAAAGCGAGGAATCCCAGTGTAACTAGCACCGAGGTTAAGGAGTGGACCTCTGATCGGCTCGTAACCTCCAGCATCTGGCAGACGACGACCAACTGGCTGATCGAAACGTGCAAAGCGCTCGTCTCCAACAAAGTCTGTGGTGTACGTTGCCAGACGAGTCAAAGCAAGGTAGAGCTGCTCTCTGACTGAAGCCAACTCCTGAGATAGTGTGCTGGCAACTGCGTCACTTTGTCTCACAAACTGAGCGGTGGTGTGCAGCCTGGAGTTATCATGCTCATAAACATCCAAGTTGTCGTAGAGAGTGAAGTGAGCTCCCTCCTAAGTGATGTAACCACGGGGGATGTGGCGATAGATAGAATCGTCAAATCCCCAGTAGTCAGCACGAAGGACGGTGAGACTCACATAAGCTGCCTGCTGCACGGCCATATCCACTGTGGAACCTACTGCCTCATAGCGGTGGACTACGCTCATGCCATCATCTGACAGAATGTAGATGATAGCCTGGTAGTAGGTCTGGTCAAACTCTCGTTGTTGCTCGTAGACCTGGTACTCTGGTGCCCAACGGAACCCCAGAAAAGTGACCATGTCTCTCAGCATCTCCGGATAACCGGCAGTGCTCTCGCAACGAGTCATACGAACAACCTGCGGGTAGAACCTGAGATCCATCTGCAGAGGATCGGGGAAGCTTTGATTAGACGCCGGTAGAAGAACTGAAGTGGCAAGCAACAACAAGGTTTCAACGGACGAAAAGGATGTTGAGAAGAACAGGATATCGAAGCAACATTGGGGAAACACGAGACCAAACACTCCTGAGGTACTACGGAAAACCCATCTGGGCTTCTAAAGGATAAATATCTACTGCTTAAGGAATAGAGGATCTGCTTCCGGGGCTTACACGCCTCCGTTCTCAATCATGAGTAGGCAACATGATAAATCATGTCACAACCACCTCCATTCCTATGGTCTAGTAGATATAACTATCCTAGAGAAACCATGATACGTGAAACCCTAACTTGAAAGTATAGATAAGAAGAGAAAACAACGTTGCACCTCCTTACCAGAAAAAGGGAGGGTGGGTGGGGAAAGAAATAAAAGAACAGAATTCCTACTCTCATGTTTCATTTTCCTATATAGCTACAAAATAGTTTCTAGACTCAACTGCGACCAGTAAAAGGGATCCTACAGGCAGACAGGCTCTGATACCATTTGTCACACCCGGACTTCTAGAGGATACTCACAGTCCGCTAAACAGTAGAACAAATGGCTTACGGGGCATACCGGCACCCGCATCTCAATATGAGCAGGCCAACACGTAAACGTGTGACAACCATTCTCTACTATCCATCATCTGCGTAAACCATCCCATAGAAATCCGACTACTTCCGTTGACGTACTTCATAACATACACCCATGGTACTTCAACGGCATTTGAACAAGTGATATCACAACAAATCTCTAAGACACAAAGAAATAGAAATAAGTTGCAAATAGCTCTCACTAGAACAGAGATAGCAAATACAATCATCCAGAGGACACATGTCCCAACAATTCATCATTACATCACATCGGAAGTATCCAAAGTGTCTGAGTAACAAAAAGACGGAGCCCATCCACGATGTCTCGGATCCTGCCCGGGTCCGCTATCTACTCGTCAACAGCCTCGTCATACTCCACGTAGTAGCCACCATGGGGATCCTCGAAAACGTAGTCTGCGGAAACCACAGCCCCAAAGGGGTCAGTACAGATAAGTACTGGCAAGCAAGACTCACAAGATACCATAGTGTACCCGGCAACACCAAGTACAGATGCTTTGGGTTCAACGGAAGAATAGGTGATACAAAAGTGCGGCAGCAGGCTGCTCTAACCAACTACAGAAACACGCTACAACTTCCAGCTAAAAGAAGGGGATAAGATAGCGTATTGTAACCAACTGCTACTAACCTCAAACAAACTCATCCTGGATCTCGCCCCTTATCCAAAGAAGCAATCCGAGGATAACTCACACAGTTGGATTAAGGTGACAACATTCTTATGGTGGAAGTAACCTCTATTACTAGTCAATTTATTATAGTTAGGTGTATGTTGTCTGAGTACTTGTTAGCCAGTACTTTCACCAAGTCATCCGTAACCGCGGACAACACGGCTTCTCGAGAAGATTTAACCCTGCAGGGATGCACCAATTTGGCCGTACACGTAAGAATAACCCGCCAGATGGAATGGCCCTTCCACCAAGCGGGGCACTCAACACAACTCAACTCTTCTTCACATCAAGCCCAAAGAACTCCGTGCAATTGAGCGCACGGCTAATCAAGCCCCACGAAGAAAAGGGGACCCTCATAGCACTCTAAGAACGTGTCTCCCTAAATGCCGACTACAAAAGTTCCACCCTGGCCTCGGGTTCGCACCTGCAAATGCATGCGGCAAATGGAAAACCCGAACTAAATGAGGCGATTTGGACGAGATGCGAATCGAATCAAATTGAGGGGGGCGCCCATACACGCTTCCCACATGCGGATAGTGCGCTCATCATGGATCAGTAGACAAGACCCTTTTCCTATTTAGGGTCGACACTAGCAGGCCTCAAAACCACGTCGGGCCTCCTGCCGGTGCCTTATCATCAAATTATTATTACCCAGACATTAACAGGTTGATTGTTTAAACATCGAGCCCCAGAACATAATAAAATATGGTAACAGAAAGTAACGGACAACAGACTCGAGCATTAACAACCCTAAGCATGCTAGTAAGACACAGGCAACAAGCAATGGGGTTATAGGTGTGGAGGTGAGGCTATATCAGGGTTACAGGATAACATGTGATAGGATCGAACACAAGCAACGATACTTAAGGCTAGCAGAATAGACAACGGAAAGTATCGGTATCCAATGTGGAAAGGAACACAATGGTTCATGTGAGTGAATACTTGCCTGCAAACTCAGTAGCCTGGTACTGGGCTAACTCCTCAGAAGTAGTGTCGTAACCCTCGTCTGTCTCAACGTCGTCGTCTATTCGAGAAGAAGCAAACAAACAACACAGAGAGACGAACAATCAATAACATGGCATAATGCACAATCATGGGATGATGCATGACAATTTAATGGATGCATCAAAGGTAAGCTAGTTGACATGGTAACATAATCAAATGGACCCATATGTAATTTGGATTGCATATGGAAAGTCCATGAATTAAGGTTGAAATAAATGTTCTACAAATAACCATCATGTGAAAGTGGATTAGTATGATGCATGGATGAGGAAAACAAAAAGAAAATAACAATAGATTCAATTTGAAAAGGTGTTTACCAAGTTTGAAATTTTATTTATTAAGTTATGAAAAAATTGGCTCCTTAAAGGAGTTACACAAGAATTTGTTGTTTTCACCAATTTTAATTGTTCAAAATAAATAACAAAATTCATATTTAGAAAGAACACCAAATTTCAGGTGGAATACATGTTTCATTTGTTGAAAAAGGAATTAAAATGAATTAATTATGAATTAAACAAGTTTAAACAAGATTTAAATGGATTTAATTCAATTATGAATTTATTTGAATTTTTATTTGTTTAAAACATTAAATAAAATTCATATTTGGAAAGGTTATAATTTTTTGGTTTGAAAACATATTTTATATGTCCAAAAAGAAATTAATTTGACCAAGTTATGAATTTAGCCATTTTTAAATGATTTAAACAAGGTTTAAATTATTTAAACCATTTTAATTATTCAAAACATGAAACAAAGTTTATATTTGGAAAGGTGGTTCAATTTTGCATGGAAAACATATTTCATATGTGCCATTTGAATTAAGTTTGAATTAGTTATGAATTTAATCAAATTTGTAATGAGTTGTTTGAATTTGAATTTTAAAACAATTTGAAATGTTCAAAACAGTAAACAAATGAGTTAAACAGGTAGAGAATTAAATTTGGTTCAGAAAACATATTTTATTTATTTTATTTGGATTTGAAATGCACAAGTTATTTCAATTTGAAATTCAGGGACTAAACTGTAAATAACAGGGACTGAAATTAAAAAGAAAAAGGGGCCAAAACTATTTACACCTCGCAGTGGCCCAGCCTAGGCCACTGACGAGGGGGCCATGGGCCACGGTGGCGCTGCGTGGCAGTGTGGTCACTGACAAGGGGCCCTACCTTTCAGCTAGCGTGGCGAAAAAGTGTGGGATTTAATCCCGTGAGGCA
Organism: Alopecurus myosuroides; assembly: GCA_028641055.1. NCBI lineage: Eukaryota > Viridiplantae > Streptophyta > Magnoliopsida > Poales > Poaceae > Alopecurus > Alopecurus myosuroides. The sequence continues at coordinate 87,616,857 of CM054062.1, read as the reverse complement.
GGGATCGAACCCTGGACCTCGTGTGCGCGCGCGTGGGTGCGTTGCCACTGCGCTGCGCTGCTGAATCTTGACAGTATAGCAGCGCGCGGGGGGAAAGGTTCAGCTAGCGGCTGTTACTGAAAGTTTTCAGTTTCAGTTAACTGAACCTGACAGAGGGGGGATGAGGTGGTCACCGGCGGCGATCGACGCGGGCTGCTGCGTGCTCGTGTGCGTGCAGGGTGCGGTGGACGTGCGCGTGGTTGACACGAGGAAGCAGAGAGGGGATAGGAGGGAGCGATGCTCACCGGGGAGATGCAGAAGGTGATGGAGGTGCTCGGGAGGGAGGTGGTGGTCGACGGCGATAGCGAGGTGGTCAACGGCGTGGCTCCCGGCCCTCTCGTGCCCTGGCGATAAAACGAGGAGGACGACGGAAGCACGGGGAAGCGATTCCCGTGCCTATCCCGCGTGGAGGTGGCCCATGTCGATGGCGATCGCCGGAGTGGACACGGTGGTTGTGCGGTGGTGGTATCAGAGAGATGCAGAGGAGGGAGGAGAAGAAGGAAATCAGCGGCGGTGGAGAGGGAGAGAGGTGGAGGAGGAACTAGGGCAGGAGGGGAGCCCTCGGGGCAGCTATAAGGAGGAGGGGAGGAGCTCGTGGCCGTTCCCTCCGCCGTACAGTCGACGTGGGCGTCGGCGATGCGCGCCGTACAGGGGGGCGAAGAGGTAAGGGGCTGGTGGGCTGGGCTCAGCCCACTGGCCTGCCTCTCCCCTCTGCGTTTTTTTTGTTTTTCTCTGTTTCTGTTTCATTTTTTTTTTGCAGAAAAAGAAAAGGAGAGAAAAGGCAAGGTGTTTGGGGTTTTAAATTTTGGTTATAATTTTTATAGGTTAGTTATTATAAAAGCACAGTTGTGCAACTGTTTGTTTTCAAAAATTTGAAATTGTGTTGCTGTTTGTATTTTATTTGAATTTTGAATGAATTTTGAATTAATTGATTAATTGAAAAAAACAATTTAATAGTTTGAACTTTCTAGTTTATTGGAAACAATTTGATGTTTTTATTTGAATATTCTTATTTGAAAATTGTAACAGATCAAGTATGAAACAAGCACTTGAAAAATGGTTTGAAATTCATATTGAAAAACAAGGGAAAACAAAGGAAAACAAAGGAAAACAAATGGAAAACAAATGCAAAACTTATGATGACATGATGCAAAACATAAATTAACAAAAGGCAAACATTATAAAGGTTGTTTTTCATACTTGGGATGTTACAATAATCATCTGCCTCCTTGTCAAAGCGGAATGTGTACCCCTTTAGGAGAAGAAAACATCTGATTTCACAACTTCAGTACTGAAGATACCAACATCCCTCATAGAAACACGAATACAGACAACATTGCAACGACGCAGTGCCAAAAGATCCACATCAAACGTCTTGCCAACGAGTGTTCCAACAGCCCATAGTCCACGAAAATGTCTCAGCGTGTGTGGCACCCCGGTCACATGACCCCAAGTGGTACCAAGCTCATTAGTATGCATCACTTCCTCCTGTCTACATGCCTTAAAGGTAACCCTGGACTGACTATTAGGTACTCGCAGCTCAAAATTGTCCACACTCGCCAAATCAGCCATAGACGGGAAGTTAATCAGGAAAGAATTCTCCTCATGTGGGATAGCCTCCCATGTCCAGGTAGACTACACCGGACACAACCTAGAAGCGAGGTTCTGAATCACCTCCGCATGCACAATAGGCCCAGTGACCGTCTCCATAGCAATAGGCGAAGAACTCGGGGCCAGATGAGCTTTGAACAGACTACCAGGCAGATGGCTGAACATGGTCCCAAACCACCATAGGGTTTTGGTAACCTGAGAACTGGGCATCGAAACGTGGGGTGAACGACCCTGTCACAGATGAGACCGTAGTGGTCAACAACGCACTCCTTGGTATCATGTGAATCCACCTTGCAGTACACACATCTTTTCTTCTTTGCCCGAACAGCCCCCGTGAGCGCACACAGTAGCTGGAGTTGCCTGTACCGGTGCCGTGACCGGCGCCACTACACCGGCCGTTGCTAAGGTAGTGGAAGCAACCACCGACAGCACCACCTCAGTCTTGTTGTTTTTTGCCACAGCAGCAGGAGCCCCCAAGTTGAACAGAATCGTGACGACTGGCGACTTGTTCACCATAGATTGGCGCTGAACCATAGGGGCGGTCACCATAGGTTGGCGCTGAACCACGGGGACGGGCGCCGCAGCTAGTGCCGAACCTGGCCCGGCCGCACGACCAAACATCATGGTTGGCCGCGTCACAGTCGTGGCACCCGGTGCTAACACGGACGGCGTAGTACCCGCAGACGAAGATGCTCCCTGTGAAGCGTCTTGCGTCTGCACTCCTCTGGCGCGGGCCAGTAGGCCCCGTGATACGTCGAAAAGTGTTATCACTGATAAATTGTTGCGATCAAGTCTACTTTCAGGTGCGGCTGAATTGACAACTCAGTTTTTAAGGCATATTTACTCCCCTTGTGTCAAATCAATAAATTTGGGTTTTACTTCCCTCGAAGAATGTTGCGATCCCCTATACTTGTGGGTCATCAAGACTATTTTCTGGCGCCGTTGCCGGGGAGCATAGATTTATTTATTTGCTGACTTGATCGTGATATTGTTTGCTGCAAGCCATTCATCATGGGCAAGACTCGTGATGGAAAAGTTCCTATATTACCATCCACTAGAAGAGGTACAACTCTGAACACCTCTGCCGCTCTTGATTCACCGTCTGTTATGAGTAAACTTCTTACTCCACCACATGTTACACGTACTATTACTTCTGCTGAGTCTGGGAATGTTTCTGATACTTTTGATGATGCTGCTATTGTGCTTGATGATACTGGTTCTCTAGGTCCTTTCCTAGATGCTACTATTGCTAGATCCAAACAAATGAAAAATGCTGAAATTTCTGTTGAAAATACTGGTACACTTGTTAATTCAACTTAGCTTATAAATGATCTTGATGAAACCTATATTGAACCGAGTGATGATTTTATTGAAGAACCTCGTGCTACTACTGGTGCAAGTGCTCTTAAGAGTCTTCTTGCAAGACATGCTGTGAAATATAACTCTTCTCTTGATGCTAAGTTTGCCACATCTCCCATACACATATTAGACAAGGATTATGTTTCTCTTTAGATTTATCTTATATATCTATTGTTGAGAAGGAACCTTTTTGTGGTACTGAAAGTAAAAGTGATATGGAACACATGAATGAGCTTTCATCTTTGAGTAGTTTATTTTCTAATGATACTAAGCTGCGTACTTATTTTGTCGCCAAGATCTTCCCTTTCTCATTGAAAGATGAAGCTAAATTTTGGTTTAACAATTTGTCACCTGGGTGTATTACTGATCCTATGGATATGGTTAATGCTTTCTTTCAAAAATATTTTCCTGTTAGTGCCCAACATGCTGCTGTGCAGGACATCTTTAACTTTAAGAAAATTAGAGGAGAAAAATTGTCTGAATCTTGGAAAAGGTTTTGTTCTTTGATAAGAGCTAGCCCTAGATACCCATTACCTAAAAATGAGCTCCTAGATATATTTTATAATGGACTAACTGTTGAATCTAGGACATACCTGGATAGTTTTGCTGGTTCTGTTTTCAAGAAAAGAACTCCAGAAGAAGCTGAGGAATTAATGGCTAAAATAGCCAAAAAATAATGATGATTGGAATATACCTGATCCTACACCTACACTAGAGCCAACACCTATACCAACACCCAAGAACAGAGGGATGGTTCAATTAAATGATGAAGAAAGCCAAGAAATCTCTTAAAGAGAGAGGTATTAAATCTGAAGATGTGAAGAATTTACCGCCTATAGAAGAATTATGTAAGCCTATTCCTCATCCATCAACTGTTGAGGTACACTCTCCCCAATACTTTGATAATAGAGATATTCCTTATCCTAAAACACATGATCAATGCTTATATGAATTTGATAATTATGTTGTTAAGCAAGACAACTTTAATAGGAGAGTGCAAAATCACCTTATAGAAAACTCTAGAGCTATTGATAATTTGCATAGTATTACTGAGAGAACCTCTAATGATGTTAAAATGCTTGTTAAACATTTTCAAATGGTTCAAACTCAAATTTATCAACTTACTAAAGTGCAAAAAGACATGCTAGCTAATTCTTCTAGAGATAAACATGTTTGTGAAATAATTACTAGAAGTGGTGTTTCTACTCAGGACCCCTTGTATCCTGAAGGACATCCTAAAAGAATTGAACAAGATTCTCAGCAACCTAAAAACAATTTTTCTCCTTCTAAGAAAAAGAAGAACAGACATAAAGATGTTGTAGAATCTCCTGAACCTGCTAAAGATCCTAATAGTATATCTATTTCTGACGCTGAAACTGAAAGTGGTAATGATAAAAGTGATGCTTCTCATAAAGAAGAACCTGTAGCTGGACCTGAAAGGCAAACTAAAACTGCAAAGTATACTAATGAGGATTTCATTGCCACTAAACATGGCAAAGAAAGAGAGCCTTGGATACAAAAAATCAATGCCTTTTCCTAATAAGAAACACAAATCTAAGGAAGAAGAACATTATAACAAGTTTTGTGAGTGGATGAAACATCCGCTATTCCAAATTCCTTTGACTAATGCTATTAAACTTTCTCCTTATTCTAAATATATGAAAGATATTGTCTTCGACAAAAGGAAAATTCCTAATGAGGAAATTTCTACTATGCTTGCTAATTACTCTTTCAGTGGCAAGGTTCCAAAGAAGCTTGGAGATCCTGGTATTCCTACTATGCCTTGTTCTATTAAAAATAATTATGTTAGAACTGCTTTATGTGACTTGGGAGCTGGAGTTAGTGTTATTCCTTTCTCTCTTTATTAGAGACTCTCTCTTGAAAAATTGATACACGCTGATATATCTTTGCAAATGGATGATAAGTCCACTGCTATTCCTGTTGGTATATGTGAGATTGTTCCTGTGCAAGTTGCTACTAATTGTTTGATATTAACTAACTTTGTTGTGTTGGAAATGCCTGAGGATGATAATATGTCTATTATTCTTGGGAGACCTTTTCTTAATACTGCAGGGGCTGTTATTGATTGCAATCAAGGAAAAGTAACTTTTAATATTAATGATAAAGAGCATACTGTTTATTTTCCCAAGAAGATTGATAGAAGATATGGTTTAAATTCAATTGAAAATATTGAGACCATCAAGATTGGAGAATTTTATTGTCCCATTCCAGTATCACCAAAAGAATATGAAATCATTATGATTGGGACTATGTCTATCAAGGTTGAGGTAACATAATTGTGTAGTGATTAGCAAAGTTTTGCTTCATATGAAAATTGTTCTAGTAACAAGACTTGATCACCCTTGTTAACAAAATGATTTTAAATGAAGAGCACAATGTTTTCACTATGTTTTCACCTTCCCCATTATTTTTTCACCATGTTTACTTCTGTTATCACATTTCTACTTGAGTACAATCATGTTTTCCATCATCCTTATGCATGTTTTCCTGATGTTTTCATCCTAATTACCGAGGTTATGCATGTTTTCACCATCCATACTTTTGTTTTCACCACTACCACCTTTGTTTTCTTTGGATATTTTCCATTAGAGTGTCATAGAACCTCCGTAGTTCTGGTTTTGGTTTTGTTTTCCACCTTTTCACTTTTGTTTTCCTGGTTTTTATTAATTATTAAAAATCTGGAAATACCTCAAAAATAAAGTTTCTCGAAAAATTCCAGAAAAATTATAATAAATATTTACGTCAAAAATGAGGTAGAGAGCCACCCGGGAGGCCCCAGGGGGACCCACACATCAGTCACACCATGGTGTGGCGCGGCCTGCCCCTACTGGCGCCAGCACATGGTGTGGGGCCTCCTGGCCCTCCACTTACTCTCTCCACTTCCAAAGTGTTCTCTCTCACCTCCCAAACTGAAAAGATTTCCTGGAACCCGTGTTATTGCCGTTCTTCCTCTGGATTTTCAATCTCCTTCTTCAGCCCATCATTTGTGCTGAGATTTTGTGCATTTGCTCTCAGGTATGTGACTCCTCCGTTGATCCAAGTAGAATATTATTTGGTGAAGTATTTCTTGAGTATTTTGGTATAGTAGGTGACAGCTTATGTGAGTTTGCATGCTAGATTTGAGCAAAAATAATGAAGTTTTGATGTATGTTTAGCTCTCATATAAGTCCCTATGGTAGTTTCCACCTTATAGTTGCTTGAAATTAATTTTTGTGATGATTGTTGGAAAATTTCAGAGATGGATAATTATAATTTTGGAGATATATTTAGGAGTGATGCTCCTAGAAGGACAATTCCTTCACGCTCATCCACTTCAGTGAGGCCATCGTACAATGAAGATGTTATTGCACCGACTATTGACGATGCAGGAGGTGATGGTATCGTTAACCCATCTAGCTTTCCTTGCATTACATTTCTAAGAAGTGCAGGTTTATTAGATGACTTTCGTATGCTTATTGAAAGAGTTGGTCTAACCAACTTTATGGAGGATGAAAGCCCTCAGTATGCCACTCTCACAAAAACCTTTTTTTGAGAGCTTTAAATTTCAGAACACGCATTTAGTTCCAACTTTTGCCTTCAAGTTATATAGTAGTCATGTTTCTTTGTCCTTGGTAGATTTTTGTACTATTATAGGTATCAACGGCGCCGGGACAGTGAGCAGGATTTAGGATAAACCAGCAGACCTCCAGGGGCTCTACCGAGAAATCACAAACGATGACAGTTGTTCATCCTAGCGTGGGAAGATAAGGAACATTCAACTTCCTTCTCTTAGATATTTCACTTAGTACCTTGCTACTAGCATCCTTGGTAGGGGAAACACTAGTAATATTTCTAGTTATCACCTTGCTTTTATTGATGCTGCACTAAACCATAGCATGAAGGATAGTCTTGGTGCACTTGTTGCACGCCATCTTGCTGCTACTTGGCCTATTTTGGGGGGCATTATTGCTACAGTGTAGCAACTGCTTTAAATGTTTCCATTGCCCCCAATGATGAAATAATTGCTCCTTGTAGGCTTAATCTCGCTGCCATGAAGTCCCATCACTTTGTTACTGCTAACTCTACAGCTGAACGCTTAGTATATAGAGTTATATATATATATATATATGGAGAGGAGCGAAAAGTTACTTTGCCGCAACCTGTTTTGTTTAAGATTGACATGTCACCATGGTCGCTCTCTAAGGAGCATGTAGATGAGCATATGAGCACCAAGGAGTTTCACAGGCATAAGGAGAGGCGATACGTACCCCCAGAGGATCACAACACACAGTACACCGGTGCATCCTCGAGCACATATCAGGAGGAGGGTTCCTCTTTAGTATACTACGGGGGCGCCACCTCATGGTCCCCTTGGTGATTGATCTCCACTTAGGCCAAAAGCGTAAGCTTGGGGGGAGGTATACCGACATCACACTCATTTATATGTCATGTTCGGTCGGTTCTTTGTATATCCATGTTTTCGTTTCTTTCGTTTGTTTTCGTTTCTTTCGTTTCTCTTTGTTTTACTGTTTTGTTCTTGTTTTCCAAATCACAAAAACACCAAAGATATTTCTGTTGTTTCTCTTTTTTTGCTTCTTTAGTTTCTTTATTTGGTTTGCTTTCTTTTCTCGTTTCAGTTTAGTATTCAAAAATCCAAAATTATTTTGCTTTGTTTGCTTGCTTCTTTCTGTTCTTGTTTTAAATCGAAAACCCAAAAATGTTTGTTCTTCTTCTTTGGGTTTGTAAAGTTTGTTGCAGAATTCACCGGACTTCCATGTCTCCATTCGAGCTTGATTATCATTCTATATTATTCAATCCACAAGTGAAGAGCAGTAATGATGATTTACGACAATCCGAGTTGTGGTGAGAGGCTGGTATGAACTCTATTTGTTTTATTTTTGTACATATACTCGTTGTGTGAACATAATTAGTCCGTTCATGTAAGGTGAATGTTATTTAATTGATGCTTGGTAGTTCGTGCTCTCATGTGTTAGTTCTAACTTATTAATATTAGATGGCATGTCGTATGAATGTTTGCTTGCATTGTTTTGATCATAGAAGGGTATGACATTGTGGTATCTCCCTCTGATTGTTTCGCTTGAATTGACTTGGCACATGCTCACGCATGCTATGACTGAAAACAAAAAGTCGCTTAAGCCTCGATGATTTATTTTGCCTCAGAGTATTTGTATCAATTTTATGCCCCTGTTAATTTTGTTTTGTCACAAGCATGATTATGACAGTTGTTGCTCTCTTGATTGTCGCTCCCCATTTATTGCTAGCCTCCACTTGTATTGAGTATGAGCTCTACTCGTGCATCCAACTCCCAAAAACCAAAGTTTGCCAAATGTGTCCACCATACCTGATGGGGGGATGCTAACCCGGTATGTCAAGATCCGAGGAATAACCCGGCCCAGAGACAGTGAGCAGGATATGGCTAGGGATAAAGATGTTTGTGGAGGCCCAAGCTTGTGGGCCTAGTGCCCCGGATTGTGGGTGTTGTAAAGGAAAGTTAGGGTTAGCACGCCGTGTATGGGTAGGACCCAGGTGTGCCTTGTAAAGTAAGTTATGGGGTACGGGTACAATATAAACCGACCCCCGGGTATAGATTGAGAGAGAGATCTAAGAACCCTAGCAATATCGTGTGGTATCGAGTATCCAGTGTAAACCCTAATCGAGTTATTGTATCGAGAATAGAGATCCGGCGGCTTCAATTGCCGGCTGTCAGATCAAGTTGTACCATGTCTTCCCTTGAGCTAAACCCTCTCCCGAACGCCTGTGTCGACTTGCCCCAAGATCAGTTACCCCTGGTAACATCTGCCGTTATTATCCCACGACAGTTGGCGCCCACCGTGGGGCCTGCGTCCAAAGGTGTTTACATCACGGGAGAAGCTCGGAAGGGCATGGAGAATCTTGTCATCGGCGAGATCTACATCGACCACGAAGGAGAAAAGGTGGTGGACGATTCCGGCTGGGGGCCGGAGTCGGATCACCTCGAAACCGGATCCGTCGTAACAATCGGCCGGATCAACGTCTTCATCGGTATGGTATGTGCTTCCAATTCGGTCCCTGACAACGTTGGATCTGATTCTATGCCAGGAAAAGCCACGTCTATCCGATCAGATGATGAAGAATTAACGGGAACGACATATCCGGCAGAAGAACCCATCGCGGAGTGGGAACAGCCGGAGGAGCCGGCATGGACCCCACGCGACCGGGTCCAAGGAGAAGACGATACCGGGTCTATCCTGGATCTACTGGAAAACCGGTATGAGGAGAATGGTGAGGAGGAACAGCCTGCATTTACACCGGATATCGCGCGCCGAGTTGCAGTCTATGCAGCCCCCGCGGCCAACCAAGGAAACACAGCAGCGGCACCAGTCGGGGCGGTTCAGGCAGCGGCCCAGCAACAGGGCGCGGTTAACGGAGACCCGGCCTTGACCCGGGTCGATGGAGAGTCGGCATCGGTCACCAGTCGCGCAGCAGATGAAGAGCAACACGCCAACATGTTCGGGTTTCAAGCCAATCGGACACCAGGGGCGGGTCCCTCGAATCCGCGTCACCCGGCCCTGTTCGATAATAATTTGATCTTGGATCCTACACTCCTCGCCACTGTTATCACCCCAGAAAACGCGGCAGAGCGTGTTAGAGATCTGGACGTAGCTCGTCGTGCATTGGAACAGCAAAGAAGGCAAGTGGAAGCAGATAGACAGGGGATGGCCACCCGACGGCGCGAGCTAGACGCGTTGGAAACCCGGCTCCGAGAGGAAACGTCCAGGATACATCAAAGGCACCACACCAGGTTGCCAGCAACGGGCGGGGTTATTAACCCGGCTAATTTGTTCATCACGCCTCAGGACCAACCTATACCAGTGGTGAACCAGGGAACCGCACCCCAACAGGCAACAGCAGCGACACATCCGGCGAATGAACGGACCGGGTTACCCCCACCGCAAACTAGAGTCACAACCGGCAACGATCTACTGCCGCAGCCACCATCACGATTCCGCACGCCAGCCGGCCACTACAACAATCCTATGGACAACGTATATGCGGCGACACTCGCATTGAATCAAATACCTGTGGGAGAGTCGCCCCATGCAGAGAAGACTCGGCAAGCCATCGAACTGTTGCACACTGCGGTGGTACAGCAAGCCAATTACCCGGATCACAGAAGCGGAATGCACGGGACGCCATATGTCAGCCAGCAGCAAGGGAATTTACAAACGAGTTCGGCGCGGCGGAGGGAAGAGCAGCAGCAAATGCCGCCTCCTCCCCGCGCTCAGGCAGCATCAGCAGCACAGGCCGTCGTGGACAGTTCTAGGGCTCGGAGGGCCGCGGCCGGGTCTGCAGCGCATGGACCTCCCGCAGCACAGCGCCCAGACGCGCCCCCCGCGGCATCACACGTTTCCAGGGCAAGACCGGCTTCAATCATTCTTGCGGGGCCCAAGTGCCTCTCGGACAATATTAGGGCTGAACCTTACCCGGAAAAGTTCAAAGAGCCAGGGAAGGTAGTGAATTATGAGCCAACCATGGATCCCGAAACATGGCTAAGCAGTTACGAGATGGCAATATCAATCCGCAACGCGTCCGAGAACCTCCAAGCCAAATTCATGTATCTGATGATGTCTGAAGGAGCAGCAAAATTGTGGTTCACCAATCTACCAGAGGGATCGATCAAGTCTTGGGAGGAATTGAAGACCGCGTTTATCAAGCACTTTCACGGGACCTGCAGGAAATTATTCACCATTGATGATCTAGAGCGATGCGTCCAAAAGAAGGGAGAGTCGGCGCGCAGTTGGGTGCGCCGGGTTATGGAGATACTTCACTCATCCACAGACATCCAGCCCAAGGATGCACTACAAGCCATGGCAAAAACATGCAAGTATATACCTTTAGTGCAAAAGTTAACTCGCATGAAGTCCAGTCGAAATGCGTCAGAAGTCACAATGGGAGAACTGATGGATGCGTGCAACAAACACGCTGCGACAGATACCACAGAAGAAGAAGCTGATGACAAGAAGACAAAAGCAAACACAAGCGGTAATGGAAGAACCGGCAACGGAACAGCGTCAGGAAACAATGGAAATAGTCAGAACAAGCGTCCCTTCGAAGGAGGCTCCGAGTTTGTCGCTAACACCGAAGCCGGGTCTTCAAGGCCAAGAGCAGAAGGAAATTTCAACGGAGGTAACCACCATGGAGGAAACTATCAAGGTCCACCAAGGCCGGGTAACAATTGGGACATATTCAGAATGGCATGTCCGAAGCACAGCAGGAATGGCAGGCCAGCTAATCACTCCCTAGAACAATGCGCCGATTTGCAAAGATGGAAAAATGATGAAGTGCACAGAGCTATGCGAGGTGCAGGGCGGGGAGGAGGACCGGGTCCAGGGGCAAACCCGGGCAACGGCCCACCCCCAGCTGGTAACCCGGCGGCCGGAAATCAAGGTAATAACCAAGGGGGGGCAGGAGGCTTCCAGGCTAACCCCAAACAATTGGGTCAATATCATGTGCATACCACAGGAGGATCTAACAAGGATAAAAAGATACTGAAGCAAGCAGTCAACTCAGTTTCGTTAGCCGTTCCGAGATACTTGAGATGGTCAGAACAGGAGGTAACATGGAGCAGAAGGGATCACCCAGAAAGAGTGGAACACCCAGGAGTCTTGGCACTAGTAGTTGCACCGCAAGTTAATGGGTACGAACTAAAGAAGGTTTTAATGGATGGTGGAAGCAGCATCAATATACTGTATTGGGAAACCTTCCTACGCATGGGTCTCAAGGAATCTCAACTGCAAAAAAGCTCAACAGTTTTTCATGGAATAGTGCCGGGTCATTCAGCATGCCCCGAGGGAAAAATCGCATTGGAGGTAGCTTTCGGAGAATCAAAGGATAACTATCGAATTGAGTGGCTCACCTTTGAGGTAGTGAAATTACGCAGCCCCTATCACGCGCTGTTTGGAAGGCCGGCTTATGCCAAATTCATGGCTAGGCCGTGTTATGTATATCTACAGCTAAAAATCCCGGGTCCCAAGAAGACTATAACCATACACGGAAATCGAGACATAGCCGCTGAATGCGACGAAGGAGATGCAGCAATGGCCGAGCAAGCTTGCAGAAAGGAAGAACTCAAGCACTATCGGTCTCAAGCAGACCCGGAGGACAGAACTACATCAAAGAAGCCAAACACTGAAGGCGAAAAATCAAAGTCCAAGGTAACGCAAGATGCTAAAATGGTGGCCTTAATCGAAGTTGACTCTCCCAAGCAGTCTGCTATAAAGGAAGAAGTTACACGGCCGCCCACAACCAGCAAAGTCATGGAGACACCCCACCCGGGTTGGCTGGCAAACCCGGTACTCATCAGGAAAAAGTCCAACTTATGGAGGATGTGCATAGGTCAAGCCGGGTCAGGACCAGTGCTTACAAAGAACTGAGTAATGTAACGGGTGGCAGGTTTCAGACGCGCTCTTTTCCTACCCAGGGTACCTAAGGGGACTGGAAGGTTTTTAATGAGGCGGCCTGCTGACCCAAAATTTCCGGTATCAATAAAGAGATGGTTATCAAGTCCTATGTCTTTTCGCCTTTATCACAAGTAAGTAGTATCCATACGACATCAGTAATTCAGTATCATCATCAAAAGCATCGAGTGCATGTAGGTCTTGGGGGGTTGGTTGCCCAAGTAACCAGCCGCTAACCCAAATGACCCGGCATTGGTGTCTATAAGTTGTAAGGGCCGACTACTCGCAAACGGGTACGGCTGCAATCTTATGACTGGGCAGAGGAGCCAACTTTTCTTGACTTTTCTTACTTAAGCTCGATGTGACTCGCACTAAAAGTGGCATGATTCGTTCGCTTATGATTACAATCAGCCATGAAGCCCAATGGGACTCGCCTGACTCTGTTTTCATACAGATGTAACAACATGGTATCCACGCGAAAGCCGGCTTACAGTATAAGATAGTCAAAAGGGTCATCTAAACCACAAGTTTATGCAGAGTACAAGGCTGATAAGCCGGAAACTCAGTGATTATCAAGCATAACTTCAGTATTTACATGAGATGGTTTTAGGGTTTTGCCTTGGTAGGGAAAGATTTGTCCTCTGAGAAAGGCCACACCCCCATGACTCATCCTTTGGGTCATGGGGACTGGGGACTTCGCAACAGAAACAAACCACTTTGATACCAAGGTTCAAAACGGCCCTATCATCCGAGTCTTGGGAACTTCAAGAGAATTTCACTTATCAAAGCCCCTGGTCTCGGAAAAAACGAGTCTTATGAAGGGAGCTAAAAAGAGAGATGGGTATCAAGAACAAGTTCAGAAGAACAGCAAAAAGTACGATTATCAAAAGGCTGGGAAAGCCGCGAAAATATGTCACCAAATAGAAGTATATTACAAGTTTTTGCATCGGTATCAGAAGTGCACAGGCGCACCATTAACAGAATAAAGTAGCTCAGACAAAAAGGTTCCATGTGACTAAGGTATTATGACATCCTTACTCTACTCGGCCTCCTGAGCGCGATCTTCCGGGTCTTGCTCCTGGACCTGCTTCTTAGCTTTTTTGGCAGAGCCACCCGGACTCACCGCGCCAGGGCGGATAGGAGGAAGGACGGACGGTGTAGAGGCGGACGGCCCTGATTTTAAGTCGGCCTCCCTCTTCGCAGTTGCCTCCTTCTTCTTAGCTGAGTAATCAGCCCACTTCTCCAAGAGGTCAAAGGGCGGGGGTGCTTCCTCTGTGATAATCTTGTCATCAGCGTCATACGCAGTCATTAGTGTATTAAGGTTCAAGCTATCGGCTAGAGTGGTGGCAGAGGGGCGCACTGCCGACTGAATAGCCTTGAAATCCTTAGGCGTAAATTTGGCGCCATCCGCCTTGAACTCAGGAAACCCGGAGATTATCTTCGCCGGGTCAAGCTTCGGAAAGTAGGCTTTGGCCAAGGTCAAAGCCCGCACTATACCAGTACGGCAGGACGAACGCTTCCAGAGTTCAATCCAGCCGGGTACAGTGGAGCAGGCTTGGACAAGGTTCTCTTCACCCGGATAGGCTTCCGTGGGCCAATTAATGGCATTCAATATAAATTTTGTGCCGGCAAAGAAAGTCCGGAGCACAGTCTTCAGGGTCCTAACCTTGACAATAGCATCTTCCTCTGGAGCTGCAAGGTTCGCACCTATAGTGGAAACAGAAGCAAGAACGTATCAGTAGCAGCCGGGTATGAAATTAGTCGGCAGGCAAAAATTAGGCGGCAGGCAAAAACTTAGTCGGCAGGCAAACACTTACTAAGTAAGATCTGATAAGTATCGGAGACTTGATCCGATAACTTCTTCAAATCGGCCTGAGCGGCGAGGCACTTCTCCTTGTATTTGGAGACATCCTTCTTCAAAGTTTTCATATTACCCTCAAGGATTTCTCGGCGTTTTATCTCGGCGAGAAGGAGCTGTTCAGTCTTTAGCAAGGTTTCATCAGACCGAGTTACCTGTGCCTGTAAGTGTAAAAGGGTGCAAGAATCAGCTGAGTGTTATGGCAAGAAAAATATGGTGAGAAGTACCAAGCATAACTTTTGCAAGTTATCCTCGGAACTTGGGGACTAGATAGGGAATATAAGATAACAAGCGCTCTTACCTGGTGCTCTGCAGCCATGCGCTCTAAAGTCTCGCTCTCCGAAGCCTTCATGGTGAGAAGCTTGTCCATCAATTGTTCGAAAGTATCTTTATTCGTGTCAGAAGACCCGGGTCCTTGGAATTTCCTAGAAGAGGTTTTCTTCTTAGAAGGAGGTGGAACCCGGGTCATTTGCACGTTGGAATCCGACACTCCTTCCGCACCTAAGGCGGTGGTCTTTCTCTTGCTAGCATGAGAAGCAATTGGATATTCGGTTTCCTGCTGGTCCGGTTTAGTCGGCGATGTTTGTTCTTCATCGCCAGACGCGGTTGCAGTTTTATCAGCCGGGTTCCCCTTACCCGGGCCCTTATCTTCCGAATCCTCTTGATCGCTGACAACGACCGTGGCCCTGTAGATATTATCACAAAGCAGCTAAATATGCAGTCAGGAAAAGATGACGAAGTACCGGAAAGTATCTGGAAGGGGATTTTACCCGGCATTCACCGCAAAGTCACAAGGAAATCCATCGTCAGACCCGGGGGAGGCTGGAAAATGTCAAGTAAAATATTATGCGAGAATGCTTCGAGGAAACCGTGCTAACCAAGAAAAGATAGAGCAAGTACCAGCTTGCCGAGTGGGGAGCGGTGAAGAACCCGGGTTAAGGGCGTCGTTACCCGGGTGATTTCGAGTCGACCTGCGCTTAGGCGTGGGCGACCCCTTCAAGATTGACCAGTGGAATAACGTCAAGAAAGGTTCAAGAATATCATTACGGTAATACAAATTGAATGTGTGAAGGGGGATGAAACCTTGGAGGTGGCTCCTTGAGCTTTTCTTTTAGATCCGGCTTTGGTTGCCGGCTCCGGTTCTTCCTCATCACTGGCGGATTCTACCTTGCCGTCCGAATCTTCTTCCTCGTCATCTTCTTGTTCTGAATGTCATCAAGATTACGGTTGGAAATAAAGGGGTTACGGTGAGTCCAAACGAATCAAGTAAAACTCAAAGAGTACCTTCGTCTGAGTGAACAGCTTCTTGCTCCTCTGGACCTTCGGAGCTAGGGGGGGTATTGGTGTTCCAAAAGTCGTCATCATCCTGAAAGGCGTTAAAGTACGGGTTATCAGTTGCATCAAGTGGAAAGAGCGAAAGTAAAGGCGTCAAAGTCGGGTTTTTACCTGGGGGGCCGGGTTTTCAAGTGTGAAGGGCTCTAACCCGGATATGTTCCGGATTACCTCGAGCTTTTCCGTAAGAAAACCCTTGATGGTCTTGAGAGTGTCGCCGGCTGCGAAGATGTTGTCAGAGTATCGTAGTGGATCAGAAGGTTCCCCAGAATACTCGCACATTAGCTTTGTGCGGATGGAGTTGGGTTGAATTCTGAAGTCGACCCAGGTCTTCACTAGGTTGAGCCCAATGAGGCCCTGGGCTCTAAGAGTGGCGAGTTTGGCTAGCAGAGGTTGGATTGCCTCCCTATCCGAGTCAGGGGCAAAGGCACTAAATTTATCAGAGATGTCAAGAAGACCATCAGAATAACCCGGCAGTTTCTTTTGGCCGGATGGGGAAGTGTCCTGGCAGTAGAAATAAGAAAGCTGCCAGTGTTTGACATGAGAATTAAGGGTGAGGGATGGCATCAGAGAGTTCTTTCGGCGCTGGATCGAAACCCCGCCGCAAGTGAGAAGCGCCCCATCACCGCTTTCGCGGCATGGTTTGCATTGATAAAGCTCGATAAAAAGAGCTAGGTTTGGTGGAGTGCATAAATAGGATTCAGAAAGGACAATAAAGTGGGTAATATTTAGCACGGAATTGGGCCCGATGTCGAAGACGCGAAGGCCATAGTGACTAAGAATGTCACGGAAAAAAGGATGACCGGGTGGGCGAAAACCCCGGGTCACATGTTCCACGAAGCAGATTACCTCGTCTTTTGTAGGGGTGGGCCGGGTCTCCTTACCCGGCACCCTCCATTGGATATTCTCCTGAGGAGGGAGAACTCCCAGCTCCACTAGCTCCTCCAACTTGGCCTTCGTGACCATAGACCGCCCCCAGTTGGCGGAAATGGTGTTGGTGGCTTTAGTCTTGGTTGGGGTTTTCACCTGTTTCTTGGGAGCCATGTGGTTGACCTGCAAGGCATCAAATAAGAAAAAGATTAAGACATGGAAGTTACAAAACGGTCAGGTATCAGCCGGATGGTATTGAGGTATGGCAGGAGATCCGGGTGTTAGCCCGTAGAATCAAGCTTGGAAGTTCCGGGTATCGCGTATTATGGAGAAATTTATGGGGTCTAAATGGTAAAGAAGCTTTTTGAAAACAATGGGCAGTGGCTTAAGCGCCAAACGTGAATAAAGGGGATTGAAAAGAAGCAGTCCAGCCGAGTGATTGATGCAGAGGCGGAAATCTTGGGCAGTACGAGCCTAGATTGGAAGTTTTATTTTCAAATTTGTGGCGAGGGTAATGATTGTGGGCAGTAGGCGAGTTGGTTGGAGTATGCGCTTTATCCTTTGTGCGAACTAAAAGAGACTATGGGTAGCCTAATCCGGTCTAGCCAAGAAATCTGAGGCGGACGGATCTAGATCTAATCTGAGGAAAAAAATCAGAGGTTGCGAGGGAAAGTTGATGAACGCAAAAGGCTTACCGGAGGAGATCCGAGGGAGGCCTTGCGGAGGCAGATGGCGCAAGCCTGGTGTCCTTTCGCGGTTCTTGGTGGGCCGGATGAGAATTCGCCGGCGGATCTTGGCGGCGGCGCGGAGTGACCGGTGGCGGAGCGTAGCCTTCGGGCAATGGGTTCCGGTGACGTGCGTGGAAGGTCCGTGGTGGCGCTCAGGAAGAAAAAGAGCTCAAGGGGAGAAAGGAATGGAGTGGGGGAAATGAGCCGTTAGGGTTCGAGTTACTCCTAAGGAGCTTTTTTATAGTGCGACTGGATAAGCCCGGTTCGATGAGTGGAGGCCGGGAATTGTGGGGGTAAAACGGCTATTTATTTGAAGTTCCTGCGAGATATGCGCCCAGTATTGAGTAAAGCATCCGGATAAAGAAAGAAGGGGATTCGTCTCGCGATAATGGGATTAACTGTCAAGCATAGGATCTTGGCGTTGCTACTATGATTTGGACCCAGAAGTTTGAACCAAGGTGTTTGGAGGGAAAAACCTGAATTATCGCATGGCCACCAAGGAGCAAGGCCTAGCTGAATGTTGAAACATCTTAACCCGGTTTCCATGTGCCCGTGTGATTGATATCTTTTCAGGAATAGCAAGCGCTTCAAGGAGATCCGTGAAGCCCAGGCTATTCTGGGGACTACTGATGGGGGGATGCTAACCCGGTATGTCAAGATCCGAGGAATAACCCGGCCCAGAGACAGTGAGCAGGATATGGCTAGGGATAAAGATGTTTGTGGAGGCCCAAGCTTGTGGGCCTAGTGACCCGGATTGTGGGTGTTGTAAAGGAAAGTTAGGGTTAGCACGCCGTGTATGGGTAGGACCCGGGTGTGCCTTGTAAAGTAAGTTATGGGGTACGGGTACAATATAAACCGACCCCCGGGTATAGATTGAGAGAGAGATCTAAGAACCCTAGCAATATCGTGTGGTATCGAGTATCCAGTGTAAACCCTAATCGAGTTATTGTATCGAGAATAGAGATCCGGCGGCTTCAATTGCCGGCTGTCAGATCAAGTTGTACCATGTCTTCCCTTGAGCTAAACCCTCTCCCGAACGCCTGTGTCGACTTGCCCCAAGATCAGTTACCCCTGGTAACATCTGCCGTGATTATCCCACGACAATACCTACCTATGTATATGGTATTTAAGTGCCACTCCAAGTAAATTTCTCATGTGCTACCTTTAAAACTTGCTAAAAAATCATTCATGTTTTGTGCCCCTGTTTTAGCTCATGAGGACGTAAATAGAGAATATTTATCTCACTTGTTGATTGGATTTCACACCCTGGACTAGTGGCTTCATCCGCTTATTCAATGATAGAAGAGCCGGCAGCGGGATGCCCAGTCCCAAATTAAACAACAAATTATATTCACTCTTTTTGCCCCTGATAAAATTTATCAGTCAAAGCATAAATGTGTAAACAAAAGAGAAAGGGGGGTGACCTTCTACCCAAATGCGTCCTGCTATGGGATCCGCTCTTGTGAAGTCTAGTTGGCTTGTGACGTCCTGTATTGTCTGTTTACCATTCGTTGACATAAGAATACACCTGTCTTAAAAATGTTTTCAATACCTCTGTTTAATAAAATAAAAGCTCTAGCACATGAGTTAATCCCTGCTTCCCTCTGCGAAGGGTCTTTCTTTTATTTTTATGTTGAGTCTTCACCTTCTCACTTTATGCACATTCCTGAGAGCATGGCTGTTATTTTTAGTGTAATGTGCTTGTCCCAAAACATGGTTGATAGTGGTATAACTTTGATGCTTGTATCTTTGATATCTTTATTTCTAGTCTTCATTTGAACTTTAGAGGTGTCCTGCATTTATGTTTTGCTCCACTATTAAGGGCAAGCGAGTACACTTTATCATACCCTATTATGAGCAATGCAATCTTGTAGATTGAAGTACTTCATGTTGTCTATTATTAGTTTGTTGGCATCTTTTCATGGTTTTCATAACTGTTGGGTGACTTTTATTTTCCATATATCTTATTATGAATTGCCTCAGCACTTGTTTACATAGTGAGTATATTTACCTCATATGAAACAAATGTGTTTGTAAAAGTCTTTTATCACACTCAGTTGTTACTGAATTACTTGAGGACAAGCAATAAGCTAAGCTTGTGGGGAGTTGATACGTCGAAAATATATCTCCTTTTCCAAACACTTTTCTTATTGTTTTCCTCTAAACTTGTGAGTTTTGGATACCACTAACATGAACTAACGCTGTTTTCAGCAGAATTACCTTGGTGTCTCGTTTTTGTCCAGAAAAATAACTTTCGAGAAAATTCCCAAATGTAACATCCTTGATTTTTGAAGGAATGCAAAAATCTAAAAAATTTAAAACTTTTGTTTTCTTGATAATGCAAGCCATCAAAAACATATAAAACTCAAAACAAAGTAAATATAATGTATTATTCCAATGTTATTGGAATTGAAAATCCCACATGCCTCTGTTTTCTAAAACCCTAAATCCTCAATATAATATGCAAAGAAACTGTTTTCATATTTTCAAACCTTAAGAATATAAAATTATTTTCCATAAACAAGTGGTTTTCCTGATTGTTTTCATCTTCTAACAATTTATAATAATTAATCTTCAATTTTGGACTAATAAAATATTTTCAAAGCCAAATCATCTTCTAATTACTAAATTAAGTATTAAGTAATAAAAGGGTTTT
Organism: Alopecurus myosuroides; assembly: GCA_028641055.1. Taxonomy (NCBI): domain Eukaryota; kingdom Viridiplantae; phylum Streptophyta; class Magnoliopsida; order Poales; family Poaceae; genus Alopecurus; species Alopecurus myosuroides. The sequence goes on along the minus strand of CM054062.1, from coordinate 87,596,946 downwards.
GATAAAACTCTTCTTGGTATGAAAATGAGCTAAATAACTTTATGAAACACTATTTTAATTGTTGCAAGTCTCTTTTTTTTTAATTGACCCTACCTTCAAATAATTATTTCCCTAATTTTGAAATAGCATTATGTAGTTATTAGTAGTTTGATTATAAATTGGAAATATAATTATTTTAAGAGTGTTGAAATATCCCACAAATGTTTTCATATTAAAGGTGTTAATTTTACAAAACCATACTACCTCCGTTCCAAAATATAAGGCGTATATTGTTTCCTTTGACCGAGACTTTGACCAAGATTTACTCATTTAATATGAAACTTTTATGATAGAACTCATAATCATAAGAAAGTACTTTTGAGTAGGAATACAATGATATCACTTATATGTCACATAAATTCCATATTGATAGTTTAATTGTTGGTCAAAGGGTCGGTCAAAGCAAATGAAATACGCCTTATATTATGGAACGGAGGGAGTAGGTTTTTGTTTGAACTTATTTGGACTCACATTTTAAAAGATATTGGTTATTTAAGAAAATAGAAAAAAAAGAACAAGAAAAAAGAGACAGGCGCATCCAGCCCATCCCCCTCTTCTTTTTCCAGGGCCCACCCACTCCCCCTGCCATTTCTATCTATCGCACGCGCGCACGCGCGCACGCGCAAGGCCCACGAACCAACCCAGGAGAGCAGCAGCAGCCCGTGGCCCTTTTCTCCTCTCCTCCGTCCCTGGCAAGTGGGACCTGCGTGGATGACATCCCCCGTCGTCGATTGCTTCGACGTCCGTGTCCTGGAAGGACTTTGCCGCCGCCTCGACACCTCCTTCCCCCTCGCGCACGACTCCGCCCCCATATAAACGCCCCCTCAACGACCGCGCCCTCCTCCCGAGGAACCCTAACCCTAACATCCACTGCCACTAGGACAAAACCAAGATCCGCCGCCGCCTCGGAAAGCTTTGGTCGCTGCCGTACCACGCCTTGGGAGAAGGAGGAAAGGAGGCAGAGGAGATTATCGCGCGACGCGCATCACTCTGGTGCCCTTGGCTCTTCCAGGGAGCCCCCGGACCATCCGCCCCGTCCTCGACATCCCGCCGGCGACGTCGTATTCTTCCTCTCCGGCGAGGGACAACGTCAGCGCAGGTGAGCCCCTCCCCGACCGTCCGATCCAATCCGGGCGGTCCATATCCATCCACTTTCGCGAAGCGGTATTGGCCAATAACACGCTGCCACGTCAGCTTGCCAGCCCAGTCAGTACTGCCGTGCCAGCCTTCCGTACCGCACAGATCGCAGCACGCCACGTCGCCTACTTGCGTCAGCCCTAGTCAAACCCTGGTCAAAATTTGATTTAAACCGAATATAAAGTCCAGAAAACGTTACCAAACTTCAAAAATCCATAACTTTAGTTTTGTAAGTTCGATTTTGATGATTTTGTACTTTTTGAAATCAGCACAATGTGTAGAACACTTTAGAATCAAGAAAATTCACTTTTGATACGTGCACACACTTGTTATTTGTAGATCTTTGTAAATATTTTTTTTTGAATAACTTTATATCTATAATTCCAAATTTTACAAAATTGGACTTTTTGAAAAGCCCTGAACATGTAGACTTTTTTAGTACGATCAAAATTAAAATTGACTATTTAAAATTTGTTAAATTTAAAATATGCTTGTTTGATGATTTTTGGCATAGTTTAAATTATGTAAATCCAATTTGTGCAAATAAATATTTTTGGAGACCTTATGATGTGTACTAACAATCCCTTGCACCCAAAATAATATTTGGCTAAGATAAAATGGTTTTCGTTGTTATATGCTCATCTGACTATTTGTGAGTTATTTTATTTTCTGTAATTATTTTTAATATGTTTTCTCTAGCAAATTTGTGCTTAGTACAAACCTTAGACCAGAGAGACCAAAACCAAATCCCTCTAAGTTATTTTTCCTAGTTGACCCTCCTAGTTGAAAAACACTAAGTGTGGTCTTGTGAAAAATTCATGAAGTGCAATGAGGGTGGCCCATTTGTCAACTTGGGATTTTTGACATGATGCCAAGGAAGGACTTAGCCATCTCAAGAATTTAAACATGAACCTAGAAGGCCAAAGAAGTACCCAGGCAAGAAGAAAAACTTCAGAAGCATTTTCAAGAAGGAGCACTTAGAAGAAAACAAGAGGAACTACAAGAAGACTAACCTCCCTTTTTCTCTAAGTCCTTCTCACTTTTTCCTTTATTTTCGTTTAGACCTTGTGGTGGCTAAGTTAGATAAATACTATCCTCTAGTTTTTGCTAAAATCATCAAGTCCTACAAGAAGCAATGGAGGCATCACACAGAAGGAGGAAGCTACAAAGGAGCCTGGAGATTTTCAAGACCAGTGATGTGAAGACTTAGAATTTGTTTTCCAATACTTAGAATTTGTCTTCAAGATTTATAAGACTTAGAATTAGTTTCTCAAGTGATATGAGTACTTTTCACCAAGACTTCAACAACAAGCCAACTTCAACGCAAGAATGAGTACTCTCCCAGAAGATGAAGATTTTACAAGTACTTTTAGGGAACTCTAGCAATACCATCTATTTCTATTTCCATATGACCAAGTCCCTAGACTCACTAAGGAAAGACTACAATCAAGACCTTTGAAGGACATGCATAAAGACTTAGACATCAAATCAACTCAAGGAGGCAAAAGAGGACTTGAAGAAAACAAGGAAAAAATAGATTAGACCTTTGTATGATCTTTTGATCAAAGACCAATCCTTAGTCGCAAATGGAAAACTCTAACTACAAACCCTTAGTTTATTTTGAGTATTTAAACTAAATGTTTTCACATGTTTTCATTTGTTATGTTTATTGCTTTGTATGTTTTCTTCATTTGTTTGTTTGTTTGTTTGTTTGATTTGCATGCTTGTTTATTTTATTATTGTGTTTTCTATGTTTAGATTGTATGGAGAGCAACGTTCTTTTGTGAAGAGAGGCGATTGTTCTTCACCAACTTCAAAGGCAAGTAACACACCATCAACTACCCATTATTTTCTATATGCATTAGTTGATTTTTGAGTAGTATGCATGATAGGAAATTTTACTAAGTTTATTATGCTATGCTATTATCCCAAGTAGTGTGTATCCATCCTTTTATACCTTGCTAGTATAGAAGACTTTGAACTTAGTAGAATTGCTATGCTCTTGGAATGTTTTATTTAGATGTTAAGGATACAAATTACTAAGTTTAATGAATCACCTGGGTGGATTTGGTTGTTCGGTTGATGAGAGTTGAGTGTCTCCCCGAAGGGTGTTCACTTGCGGATGGCCACCCAGGAACAAAGATATTACTCTGTCCTTCTAAGTTTATTAGCTTCCCGTGCAGCCTTCCGTCATATGTGCTCTGTCTTGATCAACTAAGTTGAATGAACTCACCAGTGATTGACAAGCATATGTAGGGGCTGTAGGTTGGAACGGGTCAAGCCGGATGGTGGTGGAATTTCTTCTGAAAGATCTCGTCTCAATCTTCTCCTTTCCTTAATGCACTCAGGGTGTATAGGATGTTTGGGCTGATTTGAGTCTAAAGGTGAAAGTGCACAAACTCTGCAGAGCCAACCGACTAAGATCTTAGCCGTGTCCCCGGTCATGGAAAAATTGAGCAGCTGGACAAGGAATGACGGAAGAATCTCATCATGCCAACTTCATAATAAAATTTTGATGGGTAAACATGGGTAGGATTTTCCCCTGATTTTTATGAGTGGTACTCCTTATTTTAGTTTTGGTTCACTAGTTTCTATCAGTGATACCTATTGTAGATGAAAATGTTTTATGATAAAAGATAGGAGAAAATTTGCTTTATGCAAACTTAGCCAAAACTGCACCAAGCCAAATATGCATGTAGATATAGTATTGCCATTTATATCCACCATAGTGTTACTTGCCAATACATTAAATTGTATTGACTCCCTTGTGGCTGCATATTCCATCTTGCAGATGAATCTGAAGACGAGTGAGGTTTCGTTCAGGATTTCGAGCCTACAACCAACATGTTTTGCCTGTGGCACATGAACAAGATGAGGCTCAATGTTGTACTATGTTTTCCGTTGTATTTTTTTTTCCTGCTAGTCTTCTGAGACTATGCAAGTTGTAATCATATTTTGTAAAGACTGGATCATGCAATGTAATAGAATTTGACGCATTTGCATGATATTTCATTTTGAACTGTGGTGCTAGCAATTGATCCAGGGACTTGCACAATAACACAGGGTTCTTGCATTATTTAAATGTGAGAATGCTACACCAGAAAAGACCCCATTGGTCTTAAAACACCGGAAGACCCCGGGAGCCAGAAGGGGGCCAGAGGGGGCCACACCACCCCCTGGCGCCCCTAGGCTGCGCCACCTGGTGGTGTGGGCCACCCAGGCACCCCCTCGGACTCCCCTTCAGACTACATATTACCTTCAACCCTAAAACATGAGGGGTTCGTCATATTCCATAGAAACGCAACATAGCGCCGCCGCCACCCGAACCTCGATTCAGGGATCAGAAGTTCCTGTTCTGGCGCCCTGCCGGGATGGGGATTCGAAGGAGATCATCACCATTGACACCACCACTCCTTCTCCATCAACCATTTATGTTGTCCCCGTCCATGTGTGAGTAAACACCATTGTAGGCTGAGAGGGATGGAAGGGATTGGCTGAGATTGATCATGTAATAATGCCAGATTGTTAGGGCATACTGCCTAGTATCCATTGTTAGTGTTTCTACTATTGTTGCAACTTTTTATGCTTAATGCTTGTCACTAGGGCCCGAGTGCCATGATTTCAGATCTGAACATGTTATTGTTTCGTGAGTATAATATTGTTTCTTGATCATACCTGCAAGTTGTTTTACACACATTGTTGTCCGGAACCCGAGGCCCCAAAGTGACAGAAATTGGGACAACCGGAGGGGATGGCTATGATGTGAGGATCACATGTGTTCACGGAGTATTAATGTTTTGCTCCAGTGCTTTATTAAAAGGAGCACCTTAATTACCAGTAGTTTCCCTAGATGCCCCACTGCCACGGGTTGGTAGGACAAAAGATGTTGTGCAAGTTTATCATTGCGAGCACGTACAACTATATTGGAACACATGCCTATGGTTTGCCTACATGTTTGATGCTTTATTATTATTATCTGCAATGCCCGTGTTAGATTATTACATGACCTATGTTATCCATGCAACAGTCGTCCATCCATTCCCTCTATGCCTACGGTACCTCCCATACTGTTGTTTTCCGCGATTGCTACTGCTATTAATATTTTACTACTTCTGTTATTTTATTTCTACTACTTCCATAAAACTGTTACCACTGATAAATTTTTGCGAGCAAGTCTTCTTTCAGGTGCAGCTGAATTGACAACTCAGTTGTTAAGGCATATAATTCTTTGGCTCCCCTTGTGTCGAATCAATAAATTTGGGTTTTACTTCCCTCAAAGACTGTTGCGATCCCCTATACTTGTGGGTCATCACCCCCTGTCATGGCCCGCGGCGGTGTTGCGACAACCTCCACGAACGAGATCGCAAAAACTGGCCACACAACCTTCTTTGGTGATGCATCTGAAGGCTTGAACGCAGGCATGGCGACCGATCCAAAGAACCAGCAAGAGGAGATCGAGTCGGAGAAGTAGCGATTGAAACAGGAGCCCTAACCTTGGCTGTTGACCTTGCCTTCCACAGGGACGTGAACCGACGGCCCAAATATGCCCAAGGTGAACAACGGCCCCGATCTCCCTGCACATGGGCCCCAACTGAATGATTTTGAACCGACCTCTGCGTGGAAATCGTGTTATCAGGAACCCCCTTCTGCTCCGACAACCGCTCCAGCGCCGTTTCGAAGGCGGCCGATCCATATCGTGAAATTGACGGCGAGGACGGGAAGAACTGGCCCAAGGCCGGCGGCGGCGTGACACAAGGTGGAGGGAAAGGGCCATGCCACCCCAGAAGGACATGCTTGGTCACCCCGAGCCTCACCGGTGACGATGAGGACCATCGCGGCATGGGCGCAACATATGCCACCTTGCGAATCTCATCTTGTGCTATTGGATTGTCCGACCGCAGACGAGGCAACGTGGAACCGCGCTCCCAAACCCTGGTCGCTGGAGTCAGAAAGCTAATGTCCCGCCAAACTCATCGGCGATCTCTTCATCGCACCTTCTCTCCTTGCGCCTCACAGTAGACCACCCCGCCGCCGGCCTCACCACCACATCCGCCTCATCGAGCACCTGGAGTGCCGCATCAAGTGGGGTCTGCGACGAGCATCCATCATCATCCGAGACATCCTCCTCGAGACAGGAAGATCTAGATCCCGCGGAGGAACTCCCCGGCGAGCGTCCTGCATCCACAGTTGGCGAGAGGCCATGCGGCGGCAGCGTCAGACACTGGCGCCACCCAGCCCTAGTCGCCATCCTCCTAAATTGGAGTATCACCAAGCTCCGACTACGTTGATTGATAATGGAAGAGAGTAAGTGTTTCATGCTTATAGTGGTGCAATAGGAAGCTTGTTTTGACTGTGGCATAGGCTTTGGCATGTCATGTTAGATGTTGTTTTAATTATGTGCTTACTTATTGATGATGTACCATGACTCGTCTCACATAGATGAGAGTGCTTAATGTGCCATTGAATTTAATTATGTATTGTTCTCTCATATTGAAGCATGGTATTGTGGTATTTCTCCTTTGAATACTTTATCTGGATTGACTTGGCGCATGCTCACACCATGTTATGACTACAAACAAATTCACTTCTAGCCTTGATGAATATTTAGTTTTTGACTTATAATATCACTTCATGCTTTGATTAAAGATGCTTTGTCGTTATGCATGATTATGGATGTTGTTGTTCTCTTGGCTGGTCGCTCTCAGTCTTTTGCGAGCCTACACCTGTACTAAGTATGAGCTCTACTCGTGCATCCAACTCCCGAAAACCAAAGTATGCCAAATGTGTCCACCATATCTACCTACATGTGGTATTTAACCGCCACTCCAAGTAAATTTCTTGTATGCTACCTTTAAACCTTCAAAATTATAACATGTTTTGTCTTATTGTTTTAGCTCATGAAGAAGTAGTTTAAAGTTTATTATGGTTTGTGTCAAGCAAAGTTCTTCTTTCTCCTTTCACCCAATGAGTATGGAATATGTGCCCATTTAAATTTGTAGAGAGTTGGTGCCAAATAATAACAAAAATGCACTTCCTCATGGTTTGATGAAAGCTGGTGGGTACCCGTGAACATGGCTAGCCCTGGTTTATGAAAAGAAAGGTGGGGGAAGTGCCAAACTAATTAACAATGGAAACAACTCTCAAAAGTCTAAACACTTTGCGTGACATGAATTATGATAAGTTTTTCATCACCATTCGTTGACATAGAAATACACCTCTCTCAAAATTGTTTTCAATATCTCTGTTTTATCAAATAAAAATCTCTAGCACATGAGTAATCCCTACTTCCCTCTGCGGAGGGTCTTTCTTTTACTTTGATGTTGAGTCTTCATCTTCTTACTTTATGCACCAACTAAGAGATCATAGTTGTCATTCTGAGTATAATGTGCATAGTCCCAAAATTTATTATTGATTGATTCATGATTGTGGTATTTCTTGCTCTGAAATTATTTGTATCTAGTCACCATTTAAACTTTGAGGGTGTCCTGACATTTATGTTTTGCTACCACACGAAGGACTAGCTGGATACCACTTTATTATGTTTTCTTTATGATTGAAACAACTATATCACTTTCAATGTTTCATTATTCATTTTATGTTTTTGTCTTACTTTTCATGTGCAACATGGTTGCTAAGTTAACAGTAGTTAAGATAATTTTTATCATTCCTTTGTTAAAGTACTTTGATCTCAGCTTTGGAATGCTTTTACATAATGTTGATCAAGATTTGTGTTAGCTTCATTTCACCTCAAAAATTATTTTGTTATCAATTATCTACTTGAGGACGAGTAGGATTTAAGCTTGGGGATGCTGATACGTTGCAAACGTATCTATAATTTTTTATGCTCCATGCTTATTTTCTACCCAATCCCTTTTGTTTTCCACATGTTTTGTTTCGTTTTCCGGATGTTTTCACAGACTAACCTATTAATAAGATGCGCCATGCCAGTTGTTGTTTTCTATTGTTTTCTATTTTAGAAAAGTTCTTAGGGAAATATTCTTGGAAAGGGCTGAAAATCCACGGAGATCAATTATTACCCGGAACAAAGACGGAGTCCAAAGGGGATCCAGGGCGTCACCAGGGGGCACCACGCGCGACCTCCCCCTAGGCCGCGGCTGGTGGGCCCTGGGCCCTGAGCACCGCCTCTTGTCTCCCCCTTCGCCTATAAATTGCCTTTTACCCTAAAAAATCACGGGGACGGAGTTATTTTCCACAAAACATAAGGAGAGGCACCGTCACATCGAAATTACAATCTAGGGCTTCTAGAGTCCTGCTCCATCACCCTGCCGGAGAGGGGACCGTCACCGGAGGCCTCTAAATCGCCATGATTACGTCTCAATAGATGCGTGAGTAGTTCATCTCAGGACTACGGGTCCATAGCAGTAGCTAGATGGTTGTTCTCTCCCCTATGCCTCCATGTTTAGAGTCTCGTGAGCTGCCTCACATGATCGAGACCACCGTTATGTAATTGTGCAAGTTGTGTTTGCTAGGATCCGATGAACCATGCGATTATGATTATTTTTCATGTCAATCTGAGATGGTTTACTTATATTTGTAGAGAGTTTAAATATTGTTTTGCAATTCTCTCCAGTGTTTATTATTAACTTGGCCAAGTAGCTGTTTTCACCTAAAAGAGAGGGCTTATATGCTAGATAGTGGGTTCATGTCTCCTTGTTGCCTGCGCTCGAGTGACAGAAACGTGTGGGGTAGTATGTGATGTTGCGACTAGGGAGAAAACATCGGTGCTCTTGTCTACGGATGGGAACCACTTCTTATATTATGTATTGATCTTAATGCATTTGTTCATTGCATCCATAGTAATCACTCCGTTGCTGCAACTTAATACCAAGAGATTTGCTGGATACCTTTCTTGAGGTGGATATGCCTTGATGTGATGCCTACAATGTTAGAACCCGTGAACTTTATCTCTTCACAATAGTATTGGTATACGTTCATGATTCGTCAATTGCCCAGCTGTAATTTGTTCACCCAGCATGTTTGTTTTGTTTGGAGAGACACCAGTAGTGAACCTATGGGCCTCGGTCCTATTTTCCTTCATATTGCAAACCTTATTTCAAGCACTTTCATCATTATTTCCTGGTTGTCCCCGTTTTTACTTTTACTTTTTTCCAAGACTCTATATGTTTAATTCTCCTGTTTTCAGCAAGACCGAAAGATTGACAACCTTCCGGAAAGTTGGGGACAAGAGAGAGTTTGTGTTTGTGTGCATGTTCCATGCTCCCGTCAATACCAGTATTTTCTGGCGCCGTTGACAAAGCAACCTTCCTCAAGACTATGAAATCCTACGAGTTTGATAACGCTAGTTCTTCACTAGGGGAAAACTTACTCTAGACTGCATCATACCTTCTGCTTGGTTTCTGATACGTCCAAACTGTATCTCCTTTTTCAAACACCTTTCTTATTGTTTTCCTCTAAACTTTTGAGGTTTAGATACCACTAACACGGACTAACGCTGTTTTCAGCAGAATTAACTTGAAGTCTCGTTTTTGTGCAAAAAAATTATCTTTTGGGAAATTTCCCAGAAAAGACCCCATTGAGCTTATATCACAGAGGACCCCGGGAGCCAGAAGGACACCTGGAGGGGGCTAGGAGGGGCCCAGACCACCCCTGGGCGCGCCTCCCTAGGTCGCGCCGCCAGGTGGTGTGGGGGCCACCTCCACCCCCTCAAGTTCCCCTTTTGACTACATATCCCCCGTAAACCTAAACCGCGAGGGGGTTTGTCATATTCCACAGAAACACAACGGAGCGCCGCCGCCACCTCGAAACTCAATTCAGGGATCAGAAGTTCCTGTTCTGGAGCCCTACTCTGACGGGGATTCAGAGGAGATCATCGCCATCGACACCGCCACCTCTTCTCCATCAACCATCCATGTACCCCCGTCCATGTGTAAGTAAACACCACTGTAGTCTGAGAGGGATAGAAGGGATTGGATGAGACCGATCATGTAATAATGCCAGATTGTTAGGGCATAGTGCCTAGTATCTATTGTTAGTGTTTTCTACTGTTGTTGCAACTTGTTATGCTTAATGCTTGTCACTAGGGCCCGAGTAGGGCTGGGATTAAAACTCGGAACTCGTGAGTTAAACGAGTAGCTCGCAACTCGACTCGGCTCGGCTCGAACTCGTTGTCCAACAAGCCGAGTCGAGTTTTCGTTTTCGACGGTAAACGAGTTCAAGCTAAATGAGCCGAGTTTACCGAGTACTCGTTTAGCCGAGTTTACTACAGACTGTTGGATGGTGACATATTTTCACTGATTATTGTGATGATTTTATTATACATGATCCAAATAATAAAAATTTATTATATATATTATATAATGTTGACTTTTTATAGTTTTATAAAATAAGATAAGTTAAACGAGTATCTCGCGAGCTACTCGCGAGTTCACCGAGCCGAGCCGAGTTTTGATTTTGAACTCGTTTGTTGAACAAGTTGAGTCGAGCTCGACTAGTCAGTTGACCGAGCTTGAGCGAGTCGAGCCGAGTCGGCTCGGCTCGGCTCGGCTCGAATTCCAGCCCTAGTCCCAAGTGCCATGTTCTCAGATCTGAACATGTTATTGTTTCATTATTATAATTATGTTTCTTGATCATATCTGCAAGTTTTTTACACATGTCATTGTCCGGAACCCGAGGCCCCAAAGTGATAGAAATTGGGACAACCGTATGGGATGGTTGTGATGTGAGGATCACGTGTGTTCACGAAGTGTTAATGCTTTACTCCGGTGCTTTATTAAAAGGAGCATCTTAATTACCAGTAGTTTCCCTAGAGGACTCGCTGCCACGGGCTGGTAGGACAAAATATGTTGTGCAAGTTTCTCATTGCGAGCATGTACGACTAAATTGGAACACATGCCTATGGTTAGCCTAGAACTTGGATGTCGCACCCGGACTTCTAGGGGATACTCACAGTTCGTTAAACAGTAGATAAATGGCTTACGGGGCATACCGGCACCCGCATCTCAATATGAGCAGGCCAACACGTAAACGTGTGACAACCATTCTCTTACTATTCATCGTCTGCGCAAACCATCCCATAGAAATCCAGATACTTCCATTGATGTACTTCAAAACATACACACATGGTACGTCAACGGCATTGGAACAAGTGATATCACAACAGATCTCTACGACACAAAAGATGGAAATAAGTTGCAAATAGCTCTCATTAGAGCAGAGATAGCAAATACAATCATTCAGAGGACACATGTCCCAACATATCATCATTACATCACAGCGGAAGCATTCAACATGTCTGAGTACAGACAAGATCCAAATAGGCCTAAGAGGCCGGAAACGAAAAGACGGAGCCCATCCACGAAGTCTCGGATCCTGCCCGGGTCCACTATCTACTCGTCAGCAGTCTCGTCATACTCCACGTAGTAGCCACCATGTAGATCCTCGGAAACGTAGTCTGCGGAAACCACAGCCCCAAAGGGGTCAGTACATAAACGTACTGGCAAGCAAGACTCACAATTCACCAAAGTGTAACCCGTCAACACCAAGCACAGATGCTTTGGGTTCAACGGAAGGAATGGGATATAACAGATGCTGCAACTGGCTGCACTAACCAACTACAGAGGTACTACCACTTCCGGCTAAACAGAAAGGAGGTAAGATAGCGTATCGTAACCAACTACAACTAACCACCAAACAAACCCATCCTGGATCTCGCCCCTTATCCAAAGAAGCAATCTGAGGATAACTCACACCGTTGGATTAATGATGGTTCAAATTGTTGTGTCAATAAACCTATTACTAGTCAAGTTATCATTAGTTAGGTGTAAGTTGTTCTGAGTACTTGTTAGACAGTACTTTCACCAAGTAATCCATAACCGCAGAAAACACGGCTTCTCGAGAAGATTTAACCCTGCAGGGATGCACCAATTTGGCCGTACACGTAAGAATGACCCGCCAGGTGGGGAGCTAACCCACCAAGCGAGGCACTCAACACAACTCAACTCTTCTTCGCATCAAGCCCAAAGAACCACAGGCTGTGCGTGCGTGGCTAATCGAGCCCCATGAAGAAAAGGGGACCCTCATAGCACTCTAAGACCAGGCCGCCCTAAATGCCGACTACAAAAGTTCCACCCTGGCGCCAAGGGTTCGCACCTGCACATGCATGCATCAAATGGAAAGCCCGAACTAAGTGTGGCGATTTGGACGAGATGCGAATCGAATCAAATTGAGGGGGGCGCCCATACTCGCTTCCCACATGCGGTTAGTGCGCTCATCATGGATCAGTAGACAAGACCCTTTTCCTAATTAGGGTCGACACTAGCAGGCCTCAAAACCACGTCGGGCCTCCTGCCGGTGCCTTATCAGCAAATTATTATTACCTCAAAATTAACAGGTTGTTGTTTAACATCGAGCCCCAGAACATAATAGAAATATAGTAACAGAAAGTAACTGACAGCAGACTCGAGCAAAACAACCCTAAGCATGCTAGTAATACACGGGCTCAAACAACGGGGTTATGGGAGTGGAGGTGAGGCAATATCAGGGTTAAAGGATACATGTGATAGGTTCGTAACAGAAGCAACTATTCATAGGGCTAGCAGAATAGACAACGGAAAGTATCGGTATCCAATGTTGAAAGGAACACAATGGTTCATGTGAGTGAATACTTGCCTGCAAACCCAGTAGCCTGGTATTGAGCTAACTCCTTAGAAGGGGTGTCGTAAGTATCGTCGGTCTCAACGTCGTCGTTTATCCGAGAAGAAGCAAACAAACAACGCAGAGAGATAAACAATCAATAACATGGTATAGTGCACAAACATGGGATGATGCATGACCATTTAATTAATGCATAGAAATAAACTAGTTGACAAGATAACATGTTTAAATGGACCCATATGCAATTTGGATTGCATATGGAAAGCCCATGAATTAAGGTTGAAACAATTGTTTTACAACTAACCAACATGTGAAAGTGGATTAGCATGATGCATGGATGAGGAAAACAGCAAAATAACAACAATAGAATCAATTGGAAATAAGGTTTAACAAGTTTGGAATTTTATTTATTAAGTTATGGAATTTTGGTTCCTTAAAGGTGTTACACAAGCATTTGTTGTTTTCACCACTTTTAATTGTTCAAAAATAGATAACAAAGTTCATATTTGGAAATAACACAAAATTTTAGGTGGATTACATGTCTCACTTATTGAAAAAGGATTTAGAATAAATTACTTATGAATTAAGCAAGTTTAAACAAGAATTAAATGAATTTAATTCAAACATGAACTTATTTGATTTTTTTATTTGTTCAAAACATTAAACCAAATTCATATTTGAAAAGTTTATACTTTTATGGTTTGAAAACATATTTTATATGTCCCAAAAGAAATTAGTTTGACCAAGTTATGAACTTAGCAATATTAAATGATTTAAAGAAGGTTTAAATTATTTAACCAATTTTAATTATTCAAAACATGAAACAAATTTTATATTTGGAAAGGTGGTTTAATTTAGCATCGAAAACATATTTTATTTGTTGAAATTGGATTTAAAATGAGCAAGTTATTAATTTGGCAATTTTAAATGCATTAATTAAGAAACAGTTGTTTTCAGCAATTTAAATTATTCAAAACAGCAAACAAAGTTTATATTTGGAAAGTACATGAAAAGTTGATTGGAAAACATATTTAGTTTGTTGAATTTGGAATTTTTATGTTCAAGTTATGATTTTGCAAAATTAAGTGAATTAGACAAGTTTGTAAGTATTTCACCAATTTAAAATATTCAAAACAGTAAACAAATTTCATTCAAAAGGATGAAACCATGTAGCAAATGTTTCACTGAACATTTTGAGCTATTAAACATAATTTTTGGGTGATTATTGAATTTATTATGCAATTTTCCATAATCATTCTTATTCTGCCATTTTTAGTAAACCGAGGGAAACATGCTCAAAATTAATTCAATTGTGACCAAATAATATACCAATGTGTAGAGTTTGTTAAGACAAATTTTTAGAGCCCAAGTTCGCTTAAATTGGATGAGTAGAACTAAAGTTATGAAATTCCAAAGTTTCCAAATTTTATTGCATTTTCAGTAATTAATTATTTAGTGCAAAAATTGTTACAGAAACATGTTGCAAACTTGACATTAATAGAAGGAGCAAAAAATTATGAATCCACAGGATTTTGAATCATTCAAATTGGAGCAAAATTGGATTTGTTATGGATTTTAGAGTTAACTGCTCAGATCTGTCTTCCTGAACTTCGAGCAGAAAAGGAAAAAAACAGACATAAAAAAGGGTGTGGCCTGGGGGATCGAACCCAGCACCTCTCGCTGCGCGTGCTAGGGACAGTTACCACTGCGGTATCTGCAAGTTCGTTGACAGAAGGGGAAGCTCGGGGGTTAAGGGGTTGAACTGGCGCGAGATTTAACTGAACCTTACGGTTCCGATCGCTGTAACTCGACAGCGCCGGCAGCGATGGCTGCTGCGACTCTCCGGAGAGGAGGCGCGCTCGTGGGGGTGTGGGGGTGCTGCGGGGAAGGGAGATGAGGGAGGAGAGCGAGAGGAAGGAGAGGGAGGAGGGGAGCTCACCACGAGTTGGTACAGGGGGAGGCGCAGGTCGTGGCAGGGAGGGTGGTCGCCGGCGACGGGAGGATGGCGGCGGCGCTCTGGTGCGTCCCCGCCCGTGCCGTGGTGACGAGGAGGAAGAGGGCGGCCGGGGGGTTCCATTCCCGGCCGCGCCCTGGCCGGAGGGCGACCACAACCCCCCAAACCCCTCCCACGATCAAGCTCCGTTCATGGTGTGGCCGAAAATTCAGAGAAGAAAGATAGGAGGAAGAAAGGGGATCGGAGAGGGATGGCGGCGGCTGGGAGATGGAGGAGGAAGAGGAAGGTTAGGGCACGGCCCTGGGAGGTAGAAATAGGGGAGGGGGGAAGCTCACAGCCGTTGCCTGCTCCCTCTGCATACGTGGACATGACCGATGTCTTGCCGTACGAAGGTAGAAGATGACTGGAGGGGTATTGGGCCCTGAGGGAAAAAGGTGGGATGGGCTTCTCTCTCTCCCTGTTAGCGTTTATTCTTTTTATTCTATTTGTTTTTTTTATGCATAGAATTAGGAAGAAAAGGTTAGGGTTTAGGGTTAGGAAAATTCTAGAAAACTTTGTTATGCTTCAAATATGTAATAGCAACACTTGTCAAGTTTGATTTCCAAAAAGTTCAAATTACAAGTGATGTTTGTAATTGATTCAAATTTGAATGAATTGTGAGATTAAGTGATTTATTAAAAACAAATATTTCAAATAGGTTGAACCCTCGATTTTATTTGCAACAAATTGCTTAGAATTGTTTTGTAAATTTCAATAATTTCAAAGGGTTGATGTTTGGAATTTTTGTTTGAATTTGAATAACATATTGAGTTAAGTGAAGGATTAAAAGCCACAAATTTAAATAGTTGAACCTTAGGGATTTAATGGAAACAATTGATTGAAGGGTTTTGTCATTTTCATAATTTTCAAAAGGGTTGCTGTTTTGGAAATTAATGGAATTTGCAAAGGGTTTGGTATTAAATGAATTTTTGTTAGAAACAAAACAACAGTTTGGAATCACAACTTTTATGGAAGCAATTGGTTGTTTTGATTTGAAATATAATTTTGGAAATTGTAACATCACAAGTACGAAGCAAAAGGTTTGAGATTTGGTTTGAAATTCAAATAGAAAACAAAGGAAAACAGTTGGAAAACAAAGTAAAACAAAGGAAAACAAATGGAAAACAAGCAAAACGAATGCAATGAACATGATGTCATGATGCAAAACATAAAATAACAGAGAGCAAACATTCTAATGGCTATTTTTCATACTTGGGATGTTACAAAACGCCCCCCCTTGAAGGAATCGCGCCCCGAGATTCCTACTGAGAACAGAAAAGGTCCGGATACTTCTTGCGAAGATCCTCTTGAGTTGTGTCACGTGAAACACATCGTGCACCTTGGACAGTTTTTCTGGAAGTTCAAAACGATAGGCATTCCTGGCAACTCTTCTGGAAAGATGTCAGGGAATTCACAAACCACCGGAACATTTTCAAGTAAAGGGAGAGGTTTTGCATCGAGGGTGTATAGCTGAATGGAACTTGATTCATTTGGAGAATAGACTATCTGTCAGAAGGGTGGAACAGGGTTATTGATTAGACGTCGGTAGAAGAACTGAAGTGGGAAGCAACAACAAGGTTTGAACGGACGAAAAGGATGTTGAGAAGAACAGGATATCAACATCGGGAAAACACGAGATCAAAACACCTGAGGTACTATGGAAAACCCATCCGGGCTTCTAAATGATCAATATCTACTGCTTAAGGAATAGAGGATCTGCTTCCGGGGCTTACACGCCTCCGTTCTCAATCGTGAGTAGGCAACATGATAAATCATGTCACAACCACATCCATTCCTATGGTCTAGTAGATATAATTATCCTATAGAAACCAGAATACGTGAAATCCTAACTTGAAAGTTTAGATGCGAAGGGAAAAACAACATTGCACTTCCTTACCAGAAAAAGGGAGGGTGGGTGGGGAAAGAAGAAAAAGAACAGAATTCCTACTCTCACGTTTCATTTTTCCTATATAGCTACAAAATAGTTTCTAGAATCAACTGCGACCAGTAAAAAGGGATCCTACAGGCAGACAGGCTCTGATACCATTTGTCGCACCCGGACTTCTAGGGGATACTCACAGTCCGTTAAACAGTAGATAAATGGCTTACGGGGCATACCGGCACCCGCATCTCAATATGAGCAGGCCAACACGTAAACGTGTGACAACCATTCTCTTACTATTCATCGTCTGCGCAAACCATCCCATAGAAATCCAGATACTTCCATTGACGTACTTCAAAACATACACACATGGTACGTCAACGGCATTGGAACAAGTGATATCACAACAGATCTCTACGACACAAAAGATGGAAATAAGTTGCAAATAGCTCTCATTAGAGCAGAGATAGCAAATACAATCATTCAGAGGACACATGTCCCAACATATCATCATTACATCACAGCGGAAGCATTCAACATGTCTAAGTACAGACAAGATCCAAATAGGCCTAAGAGGCCGGAAACGAAAAGACGGAGCCCATCCACGAAGTCTCGGATCCTGCCCGGGTCCACTATCTACTCGTGAGCAGTCTCGTCATACTCCACGTAGTAGCCACCATGTAGATCCTCGGAAACGTAGTCTGCGGAAACCACAGCCCCAAAGGGGTCAGTACATAAACGTACTGGCAAGCAAGACTCACAATTCACCAAAGTGTAACCCGTCAACACCAAGCACAGATGCTTTGGGTTCAACGGAAGGAAGGGGATATAACAGATGCTGCAACTGGCTGCACTAACCAACTACAGAGGTACTACCACTTCCGGCTAAACAGAAAGGAGGTAAGATAGCGTATCGTAACCAACTACAATTAACCACCAAACAAACCCATCCTGGATCTCGCCCCTTATCCAAAGAAGCAATCCGAGGATAACTCACACCGTTGGATTAATGATGGTTCAAATTGTTGTGTCAATAAACCTATTACTAGTCAAGTTATCATTAGTTAGGTGTAAGTTGTTCTGAGTACTTGTTAGACAGTACTTTCACCAAGTAATCCATAACCGCGGAAAACACGGCTTCTCGAGAAGATTTAACCCTCCAGGGATGCACCAATTTGGCCGTACACGTAAGAATGACCCGCCAGGCGGGGATCTAACCCACCAAGCGAGGCACTCAACACAACTCAACTCTTCTTCGCATCAAGCCCAAAGAACCACATGTTGTGCGTGCGCGGCTAATCGAGCCCCACGAAGAAAAGGGGACCCTCATAGCACTCTAAGACCACGCCGCCCTAAATGCCGACTACAAAAGTTCCACCCTGGCGCCAAGGGTTCGCACCTGCACATGCATGCATCAAATGGAAAGCCCGAACTAAGTGTGGCGATTTGGACGAGATACGAATCGAATCAAATTGAGGGGGGCGCCCATACTCGCTTCCCACATGCGGTTAGTGCGCTCATCATGGATCAGTAGACAAGACCCTTTTCCTAATTAGGGTCGACACTAGCAGGCGTCAAAACCACGCCGGGCCTCCTGCCGGTACTTTATCAGCAAATTATTATTACCTCAAAATTAACAGGTTGTTGTTTAACATCGAGCCCCAGAACATAATAGAAATATAGTAACAGAAAGTAACTGACATCAGACTCGAGCAAAACAACCCTAAGCATGCTAGTAATACACGGGCTCAAACAACGGGGTTATGGGAGTGGAGGTGAGGCAATATCAGGGTTAAAGGATACATGTGATAGGTTCGTAACAGAAGCAACTATTCATAGGGCTAGAAGAATAGACAACGGAAAGTATCGGTATCCAAAGTTGAAAGGAACACAATGGTTCATGTGAGTGAATACTTGCCTGCAAACCCAGTAGCCTGGTACTGAGCTAACTCCTTAGAAGGGGTGTCGTAAGTATCGTCGGTCTCAACGTCGTCGTTTATCCGAGAAGAAGCAAACAAACAACGCAGAGAGATAAACAATCAATAACATGGTATAGTGCACAAACATGGGATGATGCATGACCATTTAATTAATGCATGGAAATAAACTAGTTGACAAGATAACATGTTTAAATGGACCCATATGCAATTTGGATTGCATATGGAAAGCCCATGAATTAAGGTTGAAACAATTGTTTTACAACTAACCAACAGGTGAAAGTGGATTAGCATGATGCATGGATGAGGAAAACAGCAAAATAACAACAATAGAATCAATTGGAAATAAGGTTTAACAAGTTTGGAATTTCATTTATTAAGTTATGGAATTTTGGTTCCTTAAAGGTGTTACACAAGCATTTGTTGTTTTCACCACTTTTAATTGTTCAAAAATAGATAACAAAGTTCATATTTGGAAATAACACAAAATTTTAGGTGGATTACATGTCTCACTTATTGAAAAGGGATTTAGAATAAATTACTTATGAATTAAGCAAGTTTAAACAAGAATTAAATGAATTTAATTCAAACATGAACTTATTTGAGTTTTTATTTGTTCAAAACATTAAACCAAATTCATATTTGAAAAGTTTATACTTTTATGGTTTGAAAACATATTTTATATGTCCCAAAAGAAATTAGTTTGACCAAGTTATGAACTTAGCAATATTAAATGATTTAAACAAGGTTTAAATTATTTAACCAATTTTAATTATTCAAAACATGAAACAAATTTTATATTTGGAAAGGTGGTTTAATTTAGCATGGAAAACATATTTTATTTGTTGAAATTGGATTTAAAATGAGCAAGTTATTAATTTGGCAATTTTAAATGCATTAATTAAGAAACAGTTGTTTTCAGCAATTTAAATTATTCAAAACAGCAAACAAAGTTGATATTTGGAAAGTACATGAAAAGTTGATTGGAAAACATATTTAGTTTGTTGAATTTGGAATTCTTATGTTCAAGTTATGAATTTTGCAAAATTAAGTGAATTAGACAAGTTTTTAAATATTTCACCAATTTAAAATATTCAAAACAGTAAACAAATTTCATTCAAAAGGATGAAAACATGTAGCAAATGTTTCACTGAACATTTTGAGCTATTAAACATAATTTTTGGGTGATTATTGAATTTATTATGCAATTTTCCATAATCATTCTTATTCTGCCATTTTTAGTAAACAGAGGGAAACAT
Source organism: Alopecurus myosuroides (assembly GCA_028641055.1). Lineage (NCBI taxonomy): Eukaryota > Viridiplantae > Streptophyta > Magnoliopsida > Poales > Poaceae > Alopecurus > Alopecurus myosuroides. The sequence continues at coordinate 87,577,065 of CM054062.1, read as the reverse complement.
GCTCAAAATTAATTCAATTGTGACCACATAAAATACCAATGTGTAGAGTTTGTCAAGACAAATTTTTAGAGCCCAAGTTTGCTTAAATTGGATGAGTAGAACTAAAGTTATGAAATTCCAAAGTTTCCAAATTTTATTGCATTTTCAGTAATTAATTATTTAGTGCAAAAATTGTTACAGAAACATGTTGCAAACTTGACATTAATAGAAGGAGCACAAAATTATGAATCCACAGGATTTTGAATCATTCAAATTGGAATTAATTATTTAGTGCAAAAATTGTTACAGAAACATGTTGCAAACTTGACATTAATAGAAGGAGCACAAAATTATGAATCCACAGGATTTTGAATCATTCAAATTGGAGCAAAATTGGATTTGTTATGGATTTTAGAGTTAACTGCTCAGATCTGTCTTTCTGAACTTCGAGCAGAAAATGAAAAAAACAGACATAAAAAAGGGTGTGGCCTGGGGGATCGAACCCAGCACCTCTCGCTGCGCGCGCTAGGGACAGTTACCACTGCGGTATCTGCAAGTTCGTTGACAGAAGGGGAAGCTCGGGGGTTAAGGGGTTGAACTGGCGCGAGATTTAACTGAACCTTACGGTTCCGATCGCTGTAACTCGACAGCGCCGGCAGCGATGGCTGCTGCGACTCGCCGGAGAGGAGGCGCGCTCGTGGGGGTGCTGCGGGGAAGGGAGATGAGGGAGGAGAGCGAGAGGAAGGAGAGGGAGGAGGGGAGCTCACCACGAGTTGGTACAGGGGGAGGCGCAGGTCGTGGCAGGGAGGGTGGTCGCCGGCAACGGGAGGATGGCGGCGGCGCTCCGGTGCGTCCCCGCCCGTGCCGTGGTGACGAGGAGGAAGAGGGCGGCCGGGGGGTTCCATTCCCGGCCGCGCCCTGGCCGGAGGGCGACCACAACCCCCCAAACCCCTCCCACGATCAAGCTCCGTTCATGGTGTGGCCGAAAATTCAGAGAAGAAAGATAGGAGGAAGAAAGGGGATCGGAGAGGGATGGCGGCGGCTGGGAGATGGAGGAGGAAGAGGAAGGTTAGGGCACGGCCCTGGGAGGTAGAAATAGGGGAGGGGGAAGCTCACAGCCGTTGCCTGCTCCCTCTGCATACGTGGACATGACCGATGTCTTGCCGTACGAAGGTAGAAGATGACTGGAGGGGTATTGGGCCCTGAGGGAAAAAGGTGGGCTGGGCTTCTCTCTCTCCCTGTTAGCTTTTATTCTTTTTATTCTATTTGTTTTTTTTTTGCTGCATAGAATTAGGAAGAAAAGGTTAGGGTTTAGGGTTAGGAAAATTCTAGAAAAATTTGTTATGCTTCAAATATGTAATAGCAACACTTGTCAAGTTTGATTTCCAAAAATTTCAAATTACAAGTGATGTTTGTAATTGATTCAAATTTGAATGAATTGTGAGATTAAGTGATTTATTAAAAACAAATATTTCAAATAGGTTGAACCCTCGATTTTATTTGCAACAAATTGCTTAGAATTGTTTTGTAAATTTCAATAATTTCAAAGGGTTGATGTTTGGAATTTTTGTTTGAATTTGAATAACATATTGAGTTAAGTGAAGGATTAAAAGCCACAAATTTAGATAGTTGAACCTTAGGGATTTAATGGAAACAATTGATTGAAGGGTTTTGTCATTTTCATAATTTTCAAAAGGGTTGCTGTTTTGGAAATTAATGGAATTTGCAAAGGGTTTGGTATTAAATGAATTTTTGTTAGAAACAAAACAACAGTTTGGAATCACAACTTTTATGGAAGCAATTGGTTGTTTTGATTTGAAATATCATTTTGGAAATTGTAACATCACAAGTATGAAACAAAAGGTTTGAGATTTGGTTTGAAATTCAAATAGAAAACAAAGGAAAACAAAGGAAAACAGTTGGAAAACAAAGTAAAACAGAGGAAAACAAATGGAAAACAAGCAAAACAAATGCAATGAACATGATGTCATGATGCAAAACATAAAATAACAGAGAGCAAACATTCTAATGGCTATTTTTCATACTTGGGATGTTACATTGGATGCTTTATTATTATTATCTGCAATGCCCATGTTTAGATTACTACATGACATATGTTATCCATGCAACGCCCATTCATCCATTCCCTCTACGCCTACAGTACTCCCATCTTGCTGTTTCCCGCGATTGCTACTGATGTTACTATTTTATTTCTGCTGTTATTTTAATACTACTACTGCTATAAACTGTTACCACTGATAAATTGTTGCGAGCAAGTCTACTTTCAGGTGCAGCTGAATTGAAAACTTAGTTGTTAAGGCTAATAAATATTCTTTGGCCCCCCTTGCGTCGAATCAATAAATTTGGGTTTTACTTCCCTCGAAGACAGTTGCGACCCCCTATACTTGTGAGTCATCAAGACTATTTTCTAGCGCCGTTGCCGGGGAGCATAGCTTTATTTCTTTTCTCACTTGATCGTGATATTGTTCGCTGCAAGCCTTTCATCACAGGCAAGACTCGTGATGGAAAAGTTCCTATATTACCATCCACTACAAGGAGAGGTACAACTCTCAACACCTCTGTTGCTCTTGATTCACCGTCTGTTATGAGTAAGCTTCTAACTCCACCACATGCTACATGTATTGTTACTTATGCTGAGTCTGAGAATGCTTCTGATACTTTTGATGGTTCTTGTATTGTGCTTGATGATACTGGTTCTGTAGGTCCTTTCCTATATTCTACAATTGCTAAATCCAAACAAATTGAAAGTGCTGAAATTCTTGTTGAAAATGTTGGTACACCTGTTAATTCACCTAATATTTCTAGTGATGATCTTGATGAAACCTACATTGAACTTAATGATGACTTTATTAAAGAAGCTCAAGCTACTACTGGTGTAAGTGCTCTTAAGAGTCTTCTTGCAAGACATGCTGTGAAATATAAATCTTCACTTGATGCTAAGTTTGCCACATCTCCCATACACATTAGAGACAAGGATTATGATTTCTCTCTAGATTTATCTTATATATATATATTGTTGAGAAGGAATATTTTTGTGAAACTGAAAGTAAAAGTGCTATCGAACACATGAATGAGCTTTCATCTTTGAGTAGTTTATTTTCTCATGATACTAAGCTGCGTACTTATTTTGTTACCAAGATCTTCCCTTTCTCATTAAAAGATGAAGCTAAAACTTGGTTGAACAATCTGTCACCGGGATCTATTACTAGTCCTATGGATTTGGTTAATGATTTGTTTCAAGAATATTTTCCTGCTAGTGCCCAACATGCTGCTGTGCAGGACATCTTTAACTTTGAGCGAATTGAAGGAGAGAAATTGCCTGAATCTTGGACAAGGTTTTGTTCTTTTATAAGAGCTAGCCCTGGATATCCATTACCTAAAAATGATCTCCTAGATATATTTTATAATGGACTAACTGTTGAATCTAGTACATACCTCGATAGTTGTGCTGGTTGTGTTTTAAGGAAAAGAACTCCAAAAGAAGCTGGGGAATTATTGGCTAAAATAGCCAAAAATAATTATGGTTGGAATATACCTGAGCCAACACCATTACCAACACCCAAGAAGAGAGGGATGATTGAATTAAATGATGAAGTGATGAAGAAAGCCAAGAAATCTCTTAAAGAGAGGGGTATTAAATCTGAAGATGTGAAGAATTTACCTCCTATAGAAGAATTATGTAAGCCCATTCCTCATCCATCAACAGTTGAGGTACACTCTCTCCAATAGTTTGACAATAGAGATATTCCCTACTCTAAACCACCTGATCAATGATTAGATGAATTTTATAATTATGTTGTTAAGCAAGACAACTTTAGTATGAGCGTGCAAAATCACCTTATGGAAAACTCTAGAGCTATTGATAATTTGCATGGTACTATTGAGAGAACCTCTAATGATGTTAAAATGCTTGTTAAACATTGTCATATGGTTCAAACTCAAATTGATCCACTCACTAAAGTGCAAAAATATATGCTAGCTAATGCTTCTAGAGACAAACATGTTTGTGAAATAATTACTAGGAGTGGTGTTTCTACTCAGGTTCCCTTGTATCCTGAAGGACATCATAAAAGGATTGAACAAGATTCTCAACAACCTAAAAGCAATAGTTCTCCTTCTAAGAAAAAGAATAAGAAACATAAAACTGTTGTAGAATCTCCTGAACCTGCTAAAGATCCTAATAGTATATCTATTTCCGATGCTGAAACTGAAAGTGGTAACGATAATGCTTCTGATAAAGAAGAAATTGTAGCTGAACCTGAAAATAAAACTAAAACTGTGAAGTATACTAAGGAGGATGTAATTGCTAATAAACATGGTAATGAAAGAGAGCCTTGGGTACAAAAAACAATGTCTTTCCTAATAAGAAACACAAATCAAAGGAAGAAGAACATTATAACAAGTTTTGTGAGTGGATGAAACCTCAGTTTTTGTAAATCCCTTTGACTGATGCTATTAAACTGCCTCCTTTTATAAATATATGAATGATATTGTCTCTAACAAAAGGAAGATTCCTAATGAGGAAATTTCCACTATGCTTGCTAATTACTCTTTCAATGGAAACGTTCCAAAGAAGCTTGGAGATCCTGGTATTCCTACTATCCCTTGTTCTATCAAAAATAATTATGTCAGAAGTTAGTGTTATGCCTTTTTCTCTCTACAAGAGGCTCTCTCTTGAAAAATTGATACACACCGATATATCTTTGCAAATGGCTGATAAATCTACTGCTATTCCTGTTGGAATATGTGAGAATGTTCCTGTTCAATTTGCTACTAGTTGTTTGATATTAACTGATTTTGTTGTGTTGGATATGCCTTAAGATGATAATATGTCTATTATTCTTGGAAGACCTTTTCTTAACACTGCAGGGGTTGTTATTGATTGCAATCAAGGAAAAATAACTTTTAATGTTAATGATAAAGAGCATATTGTTTATTTTCCCAAGAAGATTGATAGAAGATATGGTTTAAATTAAACTGAAAATATTGAGACCATCAAGATTGGATAATTCTATTGTCCCATTCTAGTACCACCAAAGAATATGAAATTATTATGGTTGGGACTATGTCTATCAAGGTTGAGGTAACATAATTATTTAGTGATATGCAAATTTTTGCTTCATATAAAAATTGTTCTGGTAACAAGACCTGATCACCCTTGTTACAAAATGATTTTGAATGAAGAGGACAATGTTTTCACCTTCCCCATTATGTTTTCACCATGTTTACATATGTTATCACCTTGCTACTTAAGCATAATCATGTTTTCCTCATGTTTTCACCCTGCTTACTTTGGTTATGCATGTTTTCACCAACCATAATTTTGTTTTCACCACTTCCACCTTTGTTTTCCTTGGTTATTATTCCACTAGAGTGTCATAGAACCTATGTAGTTCTGGTTTTGGTTTTGTATTCCACCTTTTCACATTAGTTTTTCTGGGTTTTTATTAATTGTTAAATTCTGGAAATACCTCAAAAATAAAGTTTCTCGAAAAATTCCAGAAAAATTATAATAAATTTTTACGTCAAAAATGAGGCAGAGAGCCACCTGGGAGACCCCAGGGGACCCACCAGTCAGGCACACCATAGGGGGGCGCGGCCTGCCCCTCGTGGCGCCAGCACATGGTGTGGGCCCCCTGGACCTCCACTAACTCTCTCCCCTGCCAAAGATTCCTCTCTCACCCCACAAACTCAAAACATTTCCTAGAACCCGAGCACTTGTTGTTCTTCCTCGAGATTTTTCGATCTCTTTGCTCAGCTTATCATTTGTGCTGAAATTTGGTGCATTTGCTCTCCGTTATGTGACTCCTCCAATTATCCAAGTAGAATTTTTTTTGGTGGAGTATTTCTTGAGTATTTCAGTACTATAGGTGACAGATTAGTGAGTTTGCATTCTTGATTTGAGTAGAAATAATATAGTTTTGATGCATGTTTAGCTCTCCTATAACTCTCTATGGTAGTTTCCACCTTGTAGTTTCTTGAAATCAATTTTTGTGATGATTGTTGAGAAAATTGAGAAATGGATAGCCATAACTTTGGAAAAATATTTAGGAGTGATGCTCCTAGAAGAACAAGGCCCTCACGGTCATCCACCTTAGTGCGGCCATCTTATAATGAAGAACTTATTGCATCGAACATCGACGATGCGGGGGGTGATGGAATTGCTAATCTTTCTAGTTTCCCATGTTTTACATTGTTGAGAACTGCAGGTCTAATGGATGACTTCTTGATGCTTGTTGAAAGAGTTGGTTTAACCAGCTACATGGAGGATGAATGTCTCCAGTATGCTACTCTCACAAAAAAATTTGTTGAGAGCTTTAAATTTCAAAACTCAGAATATGGCCCCACTGTTGCTTTTAAGTTATATGGTAGTCCATTTTCTTTTGCCCTTGAGACTTTTTGTAACATTATAGGTATCAATGCTTCCGGGACAGCGTGCAAGATTCAGGAGAGACCCGCTGATCTCATGGCGCTCTATCAAGAAATCACCAATGATGATGGCCTCTTACTCTAGCGTGGGAAGATAAGAAACATCCAACTTCCTGCACTTAGATATTTTACTTATTATCTTTCTACTAGTATCCTTGGTAGGGAGAACACTAGCAACATTTCTAGCTATCACCCTACTTTTATTGATGCTGCACTTAACCTTAGCAAGAAGTATAACCTTGGTTCTCTCGTTGCTCGCCGCCTTGCTGCTAAGGGGCCCATTTATGGAGGTATTACTGCTACACGTATAGCAACTGCTCTAGATTTTTCTGTTGCTCCTGATGATGAATTAATTTCTCCTTATAAACTTAACCTTGTTTCCATGAAGGCTCATCATTTTATCACTGCTAACTCTACCGCTGATCATTTAGTATATAGAGTGTTATTTATTAACGGAGATGAGCGGGAAGTTGTTATGCCGCAGCCTACTTTGTTCAAAGTTGACAGGGCACCATGGTCGCGCTCCAAGGGGGAGATAGAGGAGCAGCTGAGCTTGATGGGGTTCCACAGGAAGTAGGCGAGGCGAGGCGCGCCTTCCGAGGACTACACACGGCAGTACACCGACGCGTTCTTAAGCACATATCAGGAGGAGGGCGCTCCTCCTCAGCATACTACAGGGGCGCCACCTCATGGTCCCCTTGGGGATGATCTCCACTTAGGCCAAAAGCCTAAGATTGGGGGAGGTATACCGACATCATACTCACCTTTATATCATGTTCGGTCGGTTCTTTGTATATACATGTTTTTGTTTCTTTTGTTTCTTTCGTTTCTCTTTGTTTTTATTGTTTTGTTCTTGCTTTCCAAAACACAAAAAGACCAAAAATGTTTTTGTTGTTTATTTTATTCGCTTCTTTAGTCTCTTTTGTTGGTTTGCTTTACCTTCTCATTTCGGTTTAATATTCAAAAATCCAAAAATATTTTGCTTTGTTGCTGGTTTCTTTTTATTCTTGTCTAAAATTCTAAAATCCAAAAATATTTGTTGTTCTTCTTTGGTTTTGTAAACTTTGTTGCAGAGTTCACCGGACTTCCGTGTCTCCTTTGGAGCTTGCTTATCGTTCTATATTAATCCACAAGTGAAGAGCAATAATGACGATTTACGACAATCCAAGTTGTGATGAGAGGCTGGTATGAACTCTATTTGTTTTATTTTTGACATATACTCATCATGTGAACATGCTTAGTTCGTTCATGTAAGATGTATGGTATTTAATCGATGCTTAGTAGTTCGTTCTCTCGCGTGTTTAGTTCCAACTTATCAATATAGGATACCATGTCGTATGAATTTTTACATTGTTTTATTCATAGAAGGGTATGACATTGTGGTATCTCCCTCTAACTGTTTCTCTTGAATCGACTTGGCACATGCTCACGCATGCATATGACTGAAAAAAAAAGTCAATTAAGTCTCGATGATTTATTTTGCCTCAGAGTATTGGTGTAATTTTTATGCCCATGTTGATTTTGTTTTGTCGCAAGCATGATTATGACAGTTGTTGCTCTCTTTATTGTCGCTCCCCGTCTATTGCTAGCCTTCACCTGTACGGAGTATGAGCTCTACTTGTGCATCCAACTCCCAAAAACCAAAATTTTCCAAATGTGTCCACCATACCTACCTATGTATGTGGTATTTAACTGCCACTCCAAGTAAATTTCTCATGTGCTACCTTTAAAACTTGCTAAAAAATCATTCCTGTTTTGTGGCCCTATTTTAGCTCATGAGGACGTAAATAGAGAATATTTATCTCACTTGTTGATTGGATTTCACACCCTGGACTAGTGTCTTCATCCGCTTATCCAATGATAGAAGAGCCGGCAGCGGGGTGCCCAGCCCCAAATTAATACAACAAATTCTCATCACTCTTTTTCCCCCTGATTTATCAGTCAAAGCATAATTGTGTAAACAAAAGAGAAAGGGGGATGACCTTCTACCCAGATGCGTCCTTCTATGGGAGCCGCTCTTGTGAAGTCTAGTTGGCTTGTGACGTACTGTATTGTTTGTTTACCATTCGTTGACATAAGCATAGACCTCTCTAACAAATGTTTTCAATACCTTTGTTTAATAAAATAAAAAGCTCTAGCACATGAGTTAATCCCTGCTTCCCTCTGCGAAGGGCCTTTCTTTTATTTTTATGTTGATTCTTCACTTCTCACTTTATGCACTTTCTTGAGAGCATAGCTGTCATTCTTAGTGTAATGTTCTTCTCCCTAAACACGGTTGATTGTGGTACAACTTTGATGCTTGTATCTTTGATATCTTTATTTCTAGTCTTCATTTGAACTTCAGAGGTGCCCTAGCATTTATGTTTTGCTCCATTATTAAGGGCAAGCGAGTACACTTTATCATACCCTATTATGAGCATTGCAATACTGCAGACTGGTACACTTCATGTTGTTTATTATTAGTTTGTTGGCATCTCTTCATGGTTTGCATAACTGCTAGGTGACTTTTATCTTGCCTACATCTTATTATGAATTGCTCATCACTTGATCATATAGTGAGTATATTTACATCATATGAAACAAATATGTTCGTAAAAGTATTTTATCGCACTGAGTTGTCACTGAATTGCTTGAGGACAAGAAATAAGCTAAGCTTGGCATTTCTTATTGTTTTCCTCTAAAATTGTGAGTTTTGGATACCACTAACATGGACTAACGATGTTTTTAGTAGAATTACCTTGGTGTCTCGTTTTTGTATAGAAAAACCAACTTTCGGGAAATTGCCCAAAAAAGACCCCATTGAGCTTATATCACCAGAGGACCCCGGGAGCCAGAAGGACACCTGGAGGGGGGCCAGGAGGGGCCCAGACCACCCTTGGGCGCCCCCCTAGGCCGCACCACCAGGTGGTGTGGGGGCCACGTCCGCCCCCTCGGGCTCCCCTTTCGATTACATATCCTCCATAAACCTAAAACGCGAGGGGTTCGTCATATTCCACAGAAACACAACAGAGCGCCGCCGCCACCTTGAAGCTCAATTCGGGGATCAGAAGTTCCTGTTCTGGCGCCCTGGCAGGATGCGGATTCGGAGAAGATAATCGCCATAGACACCGACACCTCTTCCCCATCAACCATCCATGTTTCCCCGTCCATGTGTGAGTAAACACAGTTGTAGACTGAGAGGGATGGAAGGGATTGGATGAGATCGATCATGTAATAATGTCATATTGTTAGGGCATGGTGCCTAGTATCTATTGTTAGTGTTTTATACCGTTGTTGCAACTTGTTATGCATAATGCTTGTAACTAGGACCCAAGTGCCATGATCTGAGATCTGAACATGTTATTGTTTCATGAGTATAATTATGTTTCTTGATCATATTTGCAAGTTGTTTACACATTTCATTGTTCAGAACCCGAGGCCCCAAAGTGATATAAATTGGGACAACCGGATGAGATGGTTGTGATGTGAGGATCACGTGTGTTCACGGAGTGTTAATGCTTTGCTCCGGTGTTTTATTAAAAGGAGAACCTTAATTACGAGTAGTTTCTCTAGAGGCCCCGCTGCCACGGGCTGGTAGGACAAAATATGGTGTGCAAGTTTCTCATTGCGAGCACGTACGACTAAATTGGAACGCATGTCTATGGTTAGCCTAGAACTTGGATGCTTTATTATTATTATCTGCAATGCCCATGTTTAGATTACTACATGACCTATGTTATCCATGCAACGCTCGTTCATCCATTCCCTCTATGCCTACGATACTCCCATCCTGTTGTTTCCCGCGATTGCTACTTCTGTTACTGTCGTGGTGGTATCACGGCAGATGCCATGGGATGGCTAAAGTTAGGGCCGATGGACGCTGGAGGTGCTCGGGGAGGGATCACACGGCGAGTAGCCGCGTGTGGTAGATCACAAACACTGCAAACAACAAGATCTTACCCAGGTTTAGGGCCCTCGTGTGGAGGTAACACCCCTACTCCTGCCTCTCTCTTTATATGGGTGTTTACCGAGTAGCCACAGTACAAATCAGGCCTTCAGCCGAGTAGCCACTCTTCTCTCTAGTTCTCTCTAAGTGTTGCCTCTGGAAAGTATAACGAGTGCGTAGCGAACCTCTCACAGGAGGGGGCAGGGCACCTTATATACTGGTGCCCAGCCGGATAGAATAAGACTAAAAGGTACAGCTTGATGGGACAGGAGCACTGCAGAACCGCGCACGCCTCCGGGTTCCCGCTGACGCTTGCCCCGTAAGTCGTCGCGCCGTTCGGAGATGGGACCTGTCCACCCTTGTCAGTGAGATAGGGTAGGCCCCTAGCCCAGTCATGTCCCCTCTGTCAGTGACAGGACTAGACAGGCGCCTACCGCACTGTAGCCACGCCGGAGCGCGGATAATCACGCGCTCCGTAAGTTGAACCGCACGTCGTACGGACGCAGGATACGCGGGATCCTTTGTCAGAACGGCTTCATTGACTTCTGGCCCGAGTAGGAAACCACTCCCTCTACTCGGACCAACTCCTCTACTCGGAGGAACATAACTTCCTTGATTCTTCCTTCTGGCCATTGGTGGGTACGACCGGTTAGCTGTCTACCGGGTAGCACGTACCGGGTAGCCAGCCTACTCAGTCAAACAGCTATCTTGACCTTGCCTTTAGCACTTGCCTTACCCCTACTCGGGGGTAACCCCCCGACATTAGTCCCGAATCTGGTAGAGTCATGCGAACTTGTTCACTGGGCCCTGCCAGCTTAAAAACAAATCTTGTCTCCGTGCTGCAAAAGACCGAGTAGCCTCTCCGTGTAGCCCTTAACTCTTGCTTGAATCTCTTCTCCTCCGAGTAGCAACACCCTCCTTAGGTGATGCCGAGTAAAATGACTTAGCGAAATCTCGAAACACAATCCCGCTCCAACGGTGCGAATCTGCCTCTGCGTGTCGCTACGGGGCACGTGTCACACCCCCGTACCCCCGACGCCTCAGTGCCGGGGACTCTGCAGGACACGCGCCAATAACTGCACCTCGGGCCCACAGGCCTGTAAAGTCACTTCAACCGCACTAAATCACCCACGATCTCGACGTGGGATTAACTGCGCCCGTTACGCGCGCAATATTCGATGTTTGCGTTTCTAACCGGCGCGCAGCCCACACCGCACAATTGTGCACGATTGATCCCGAATATTCCGCTGGTAACGGCAACTCGAGGGGGAAGATAAATACCCCCTCGATGCCTTCTTCTCTTTCCTGCTCATTACCATCTCTTGCCCCTTCGTCTCTCCGCCGCCGCCGAGCGCTCCGCCACCGCAACTGCTTGCCGCGCCGCTGCTCCACGCGCCGCCGGAGAGATAGAGAGAGATCCCTGAGCCTCCAATACTCCGATTCGCATCTCCCAGTAGCGCCTCCGCCTCCAAATCTTCACTGCGCATCTCTGCCGCGATGGCTGCCCACGGAGACGACGACGCCGCCGCCCGCGCCGGCTGGGAAGGCTCCGAGGTCACCGTGGACGATTGCCAATGGCTCGTGAACACGCGTCGCGTGCCTCCCGGCGTGACTTGCCGCCATCCAGGTACGAAAATCGTACCCAAGCCTGAGAAGGACGAGTATGTGGTCTTTCTTGCGCATTTCAAGCGCAGCTTCGGCCTTCCGGTTTCTGATTTCTTTGCCAAATTTCACAATCATTTCGGCCTTCAGCCACACCATCTCCCACCAAACTCTCTCATCATGCTCTCCACCCACGCCGTGGTGTGTGAGGCTTTCCTTGGCGTGTACCCAACAATCCACACATGGGCACGCTATTTCTTTTTCCGCAGACAAAGCATCCCCAATCCGGGTAAAACAGATAGCGCCCGCGCCATGACCCAGACGGGATGCGCGATGATGCTGCAGCGAACCACTGGTAGCCATCCCCGAGCCAAGGGACTGGAATCTGTGCGCAAGTGGCAGCGCAGCTTCCTCTACGTGAAGAACGTAGCCACCGAAGTCGGGAAGCCGATCCAGGACTGGATAGGCCTTCACAAGTTCAAGAACGCCCTGCCAACTCAGCAGAACTGGGGCTACCACCCGAGGAACACCGTCGAGGACGTCATCCAGGTTGAGCGGCGTCTGTCCTAGTTGCACGAGGAGGGGCTGCTCCACGACGATCCAATTGCCTGCTGGATCTCGCGCCGGGTACTCCCACTTCAGCGCCGCTCGCACAAGATGTGCTACATGGGAGGACCCCGTGACTGCACAAGGACCACGACTTTCGAGCTCAGCAAGTCGGAGGTGGCCGTCTGGGCCAGGTCCATCATGCACACCACACTGAAGGACAATTGGCTTTATGTCTTTGAGCCGTATAGCCGCACCAAGCGCATCGAACAGGTTAGTACCCTGTGCTTTACTTCTGCATTTTGATACCGAGTAGATGGCTTCTCAGCTTCGTATGCTTAGTGTTTGCATGCTGCACCAAGTAGAACATCATAAGTAACTTGTTGGCTTTTTATGCTTTGTGTTTGCATGCCATGCCGAATAGAAAACCTAGGCCGAATATGCTTTGTGTCCGCATGCCATTCCGAGTAGGACATCACAGAATACTCCTTTGGCTTTATATGCTTTATGTTTGCATGCCTTGTCGAGTAGAACATCATAAAACACCCCTTTGGCTTTATATGCTTTATGTTTGCATGCCATTCCGAGTAGAAATACTTAGCCCAATATGCTTTGTGTTTGCATGTTACTCCGAGTAGGATCTCATAGCCTAGAACTTAGCTCACTGCGCCATCTGTTTGCCTTTCCAGCACATCGATCGCCAGGCAAGAGAAGATGAGGAGGTCTTCGAGGGCAACTGGCACGATGACCGAGAAGAGGACAACGAGAAGGCCTACGACACCCAAGACACTCTCTGCATCCTGCATGCCACTCAGCCTGGTAAGCACCGAGTTGATGCGTCTATCCGGGATTGGTCCGAGGATGACGAAGGTGACCAAATTCACCTTTCTGATCTCGAGTAGCACGCTCTGACTTCCTTTTCTATTTCTGAATCCCTCTTCTCTTCTCTGCAGAGGATGTCGAGCATGAGGAGGACGAGGAGCCCATGGACATCCAGCCTCTCTCTGTGGCCGCTCCCACAACCCGGAAGAGAGCGGGCAGTGGTGCCCAAGAGCATGCTGCCAAGAAGACGAAGAAGACAGGTGGCAAGAAGCTCACCACCAACAGAAGGAAACCCCCCACCCACAAAGGGTGAGTTGTTCCATCCAAACACCAACTCGCTACTGTCTCTCGCTGTTCTGCTCTCTGTCTCTTTCTAAACTCTTTCTTTCTTCCCATCCAGCGATCCTCTGGATGCTGACGCGGCTGCGGACCCCACTCGTACCAAGAGAAAACCTGCCATGGACCTTGAGAAGCTCATGGAGCTCTCCGAGGATGTAGACGAGCCAGCACCGCGGGCTAGGGCGCGTGCGCCTTCTCCGGTGAAGCTGGAAGAAGAAGACACCTGCGCCGAGAACACGGGCGCTGGTGACCAAGACGATCAGAACACGGAGCAGCAGACCTACGCGTACCAGAGTGCGCAGGATGCTGCTCAGAATGAGACACCTCCCTCTCCCCCAGCTACCTCAGCTGGGGAGAATGCTGAACAAGGACCCGAGAACCAAGATCGTGCCGCCCTTGAGCGGCCGGTTGACAACACCGAGCAGCAGGAAGAACAAGCTGCAGCTCACGATGACCCCGCGGCCAGGCCGCGGGTAGAAGAAGTGACAGTGACAACACCTGATCCCGCTGCCGAGCAGCGGGCTGAGAAGACCGTGGTGGAGCCTGCGCTCCAGAGCCAAGTACAGCCAGATGCTCCGCAGGGTAGCCGGCCCCTTGTGTCGCCTACCCAGCAGGCTACTCCACCAACCGCACCGAGCCCTCCCCCGAAACAGAAGACAACCAAGACCGCATCTCAGCTGATGCCTCCTCCCGCTGCACGCCAAGTGCCTCCGCCCGCCTCTCGGGCGGACACCGGTAAGAAGACCGCACAGCCCGAAGCTGCAACCATTCGGAAGAATCCACCGCGCAAGGTTGTGCAGTTCGGAGATCTGATGCCACCACCCAAGGCACCAACGAGCGCGCAACTCACCACCAGCGCAGCTGGTGGATCCTCTGGCCCAGGCGAAGGGTCAAGTGCTGAAGGTGCTGCTCGGGCACAAGGCAGCTGGCCATCATACCTGATGTCTGTGTCCAAGCAACACAGCATCTCCCTAACCAAAGGCGAGAAGCGGCTTTCTGCCTTGAAGGAAGGCGAGGCCAAGGCGGTGGACGCCAAGCTCAAAGCCAAGAAACCCATTGAGTTCCACTCGCGCGAAGCCGGTGAGGACGACATCCAGTCAGAGGGGCTAACCGCGGTCGTGGACCGGGTAGGCTTCGGGGACAAGGTCTGGGAGAGCGACGCTCTCGGCGTCGAGAAGTGGAACGGCAGCACGTTGGGCACAGTTGATCATTACCGCATCGACTGGAACAAGGCCGACATCGGCGCTACTCCAATGACCGTCGCCTCCGACACCTGCACGCTAGCCGGGAAGCTGTTCTGCCTCCGCAAAGCCACCGAGGACGTGGAGCAAACATATGCCGTAAGTTTTTCTTGTTTCCCTTGATTTTTCTTGCTTCTCTGAGTTGCATTCTTTCTTTTCTACCTCTCTTCTTTTCCTCTTAGCTATTCCCCAGTCCCCGAGATTCGGGCCGAGTAGACGGGTACTCAACCGAGTTGCCGTCTTCTCGGGCCAAATCTTCCAAAAAAAATCTACATCCTTTTCTTCTCTTCTACAGAATAGCCTCCTGAAACGGACCAATATATTCCGCCGGCTGCTTTGGAACCACAGCATAGCCAAGAACCGCATCGCGGCTCTTGAAGCCGAACGCAAAGATGATGCTGCGTTGGAGCAGGCGGCGCTGGAGCACGCTCTCCAACTCTCTGAGATCGAAAGTAAGCTTTTATCTATTCGGTTTGTGCGTTTTGTGTTTACGCCCACATTTGCTTTTTGCTGTAACTCTGTTTACTGTGCAGGCAAATTCAAAGAACTGCAGGAGCAGCATGAGCATTGCCACGTCTTCTCTTCCTCTGCCGAGAGCAAAATCAAGCATCTGGAAGGTGAGTTGCCAGCTTCTCTGTCATTGCATCGTCCTTTACTTGGTTACTCTGCTAACCCTGCTGTTCTCTCTGCAGAAGAATACAAGAAATTCCGGGAGGAGCATCTCCACTGCTTGATGCCTGCCGAGGTGCAGCAGCAGCTGGCCACCCGAGATGCAGTGCTCAAGAAGGAGCGCGACGCCGAGCGCGCCGAGTTCGAAGAGATGCAAGTGAAGTTGAAATCAGCTCTTGAGGATGCCCTGGAGACCAGGACAGCAGCCAAAGCCAAAGAGAAGGCGCTCGAGACAGAGATCGCGGTGCTGAAGGATCACAACTCGCAACTCATGCTCCAGCTCGCCAGCGCGCGCCAGGTTGAGGACCGGCATATTGCTGACGAGGAGGCTTGGAAGATTAAGCTGGACGCGCTGCTGGTGGATCTCAAAAGTAAGTCTCCTCTTCTCTGCATCTGGCTATTTCTTTTCTCCGCTTCCTGGCTTGCTTTTCCTCTCACTCTTTCTTCTTGGTTTCATCTCTTTTCTCTGCCTCTCTTCCCAATTTTTACTGGTTTCTCTTCCAGATATCTTCCCTAGTCTCCGCGCCGCCAGCACTCCTGCCCTTGAAAAAGCACAGCAACTCCGAGCCGCATCCGGGATGCCCGTCGACACCAAGTCCAGCGTCAACGACAACCTTCTGAACATCAAGACCCAGCTTCGCCAACTCAGGGGCTTGGGCACCACCATGGTGTCCACTGCCTACAAAATCCATGACCTGTTCTGGCCGGATGAATCCGCGCCCAACAGCTTAATCGACATCGCCGGGAAGCTGGATGGCGTGAAGGCCGAGTTGAAGAAGTGGCGCGGCTCTGCAGCTCGGGCCGGAGCGGACCAGCTACTTCACTTTATCACAAGCTGGTACGAGAACCTCGACCTCGACAGGATCCTCGAGATGCGTGAAGATTCCAAGTGGAGCAAGGATCCCGACTGTGTTGCCCGCCGGAAGAGGGTAGCCTACGAGATAGCCTCCTACGCGGACACCGCCACCTTCATCGAGGGCATCCCCGAGCCAGATACTGAAGCTGAGGACGAGGATAACGATGAAGATGAGGACACCGAGTCGGACGACCTGAGCTTCTTCGAAGAGGGTGCCGCGAAAGGAGCTGCAGAGAAGGGAAAGGGGAAAGCCAAGGTTGACGCCGACATCGAGCAGCCACAAACCAACGCTGAGGAGCCCACCATCACCACCGAGATGGTGATCCAGCAAGCGGCCCCCCGAGTTGGGCGCAACCAGGAGCAGCTTCCAGGCTGCGGCATCGACCTCGGCCACGGATAATATTTCCATCGCCACGGCAACCTCAGAGCCAGCCGCCAACGCCAACACTGAAGCGGATGCCGAGAGCGCCGACGCCGAGAAGACTAACGCGGACAACACTGCCACGGACAACACTGCTGCTGCCTGAAAAACTTATCTTAACTTTTTATCAGATCCCCGGGATGTCGGGTGCACATGTATCAAACTATTAAGTCCTCGTTGCTACTCAATTTTATTTTCAATTGAAGTTCTTAGCAAATCTGGCTTAATGCCGGGTTGCGTTAATATGCAAGTCCCCGAGTTGCATTTTTTATCCGCTCTTCCTTTTTATCTCAGCTCTTACCTGCAACTTGTTGCTTTGTTGGTAGTCGAGTGACAAGAGTTCAAAGTTGGAGTTTCAAATACTTAGCCACTTAGAAAAATTCATAGTAACGCTGCCCACCACTTAGCCGGAAAGAAAAAACAGTAAAAAACACTCTACTCGGTGGCCACACGCTTCCTTTCCTTTGCAATTTTTCATGTGTTCATTGACTCTTTGGCTTGTTCTCTGGCTTGCCATGAAGCCGGGTTGCGGACAGCAGCAGAGTCGCAGAGTGTCCGGTGAGTTTAAACACACTACTTTGTATGCTTTTGAAATTCTAAGTGGTTCAACCGAATAGACAAAGCAAAACAGAGTAAACACAAGGAACAGTTTGGACGAGGGCAGTCCCTGAGTTCAATTTCAGATTGCCGAATAGGAGTTTAAATCGGATAAGGAGATACATACACATTTTGTTCATGAGTGAAAACGTCGAAGTAGAGCTACATTCCAAGGGCGCTTGGATTCCTCTCCAGCCCTATTCGGCATGTTCTTCTAGGATGGCTGTGCGTCGATTAGATAGTAGGCATCATTGTGCAAGGCTTTGCTCACAATGAAGGGCCCTTCCCACGGAGGGGAAAGCTTGTGCATCCCGGCTATGCGCTGCACGAGCCTAAGCACCATGTCTCCTTCTCGGAAAACCCTTGGGTTCACTTTCCGGCTATGATAACGCCTCAAGTTTTGCTGGTAAACAGCTGAACATGACAGAGTTAGCTCTCTTTCTTCTTCTAGCAGGTCAACGTCATTTTCTCGAGCTTCTCTAGCCTCTGCCTCAGTGTAGAGCGTTACACAGGGCGAGTCATGCTCTAGGTCAGTGGGTAGCACGGCCTCAGCTCCATAAACCAGAAAGAATGGCGTGTAGCCGGTTGACCGGTTAGGGGTAGTCCTTAGACTCCACAACACCGCTGGCAACTCGTCTAACCAACACCCAGGTGTTTTCAGAAGCGGCTCAATCAGCCTTGGCTTTATGCCTGACAGCACCATGCCATTTGCTCTTTCCACTTGCCCATTGGAGGCGGGATGCGCAACAGATGCAACATCTAGCCGAATATGCTTATCTTTGCAGAACCTCGCAAACACACCCTCAGCGAAATTTGTGCCATTATCCGTGATAATGCTGTGCGGGTAGCCATACCTCAGGATCACATCATTCAGGAAACTCACAGCAGTGACTCCATCACATTTCCGAATAGGCTTCATCTCAATCCATTTGGTGAACTTGTCAACCATGACCAAGATGTGAGTCATGTTGCCTCTAGCCGGCTTGAAAGGGCCCACCATATCCAAGCACCAAACAACAAATGGCCAAGTAATGGGAATGGTCTTCAACTCGGAAGCTGGCATATGAATCTTACTTGCAAACCTTCGGCAGCCATTGCACTTTCTCACAATATCTTCAGCTTGCTTCAAGGCAGTGAGCCATAAGAAACCATGCCGAAAAGCCTTGTTGACCAGAGCCCGAGAAGAGGCGTGATGCCCGCATTCTCCTTGGTGTATCTCCACCAGAATTTCTTCTCCTTCTTCTGGCTCTACACAGCGCTGCAGCACACCAGTAGGACTTCTTCTATGCAGCACATCTCTGAAGATCGTATAGCCCTTGGACCTTCTCTGAATTTGCCTCGAGGTAACCTCATCACTCGGCAAGGTGCCGTCTTTTAGAAAGTCTAATATGGGCAGAGCCCAACTCGGTGTCCCCCGGATGGGAAACACTCGTTCGTCCACTTCCATTGGATCAGCCACCACTTCTTCTTCTTCTAAGGCGGGGACGAGTCCCCGAGATCTCGTGCACGCGGCAAGGACTCCCTCAATGAATGCGACAGTCCCCGAGTTAGGAGGGGCAGTCCCCGAGTAAGAAGGGACAGTCCCCGGGTTGCAGGCGCCAGTCCCCGGGATGGAGACAGCAGTCCCCGGGTTCTCTTTTGCAACCTACCAGTCAATCTCCATGGGAACAGCTTCCTCACCAGGCAAAGAAGGAACGAAAATGGATTACGAGTTGGGGGATGGCTTGATAGATGGCTTTCTCAAATGCTCCAAGGCAATCCCAGCCGGGATGTACTGCCGAGAAGACCCCAACTTGGACAGCTCATCAGCTGCCTCATTCTCTGCTCGGTGTATGTGCTTGAACTCGCACCCTTCAAAGAACCCAGACATGGTTTGCACCAGAAACCGATATGAAGCCATGTTGGCATCCAGAGCATCCCAAGTGCCCGAAACTTGCTGCACAACCAAATCCGAGTCGCCATAGCATATAATGCGCTGCACGCCAGCCTCCTTGGCCACCTTCAAGCCGTGCACCACGGCCTCGTACTCTGCTACATTGTTGGATGCCTTGAAGTGAATTTGCAGCACGTACTTGAGTTGATCTCGCTTGGGTGACGTGAGCACCACGCCAGCACCCAAGCCTTCCTTCACCTTGGAGCCATCAAAATGCATCTTCCAGTAGTTGCCTACCGGAGTAGGAGGCTCATATTGCACCTCAGCCCAATCCACCAGAAAATCTGCCAGGATCTGTGACTTGATGCCTTCTCTTCTCGCATACGCAGGAGCGTACGCAGCGAGCTCAATCGCCCACTTGGCTACTCTGCCACTTGCCTCCTTGTTGCCCATGATGTCCGAGATGGGAGCAGAACTCACCACAGTGATGGGATGCTCTTGGAAATAGTGCTTCAACTTCTTGGCGCCCAGGTACACGCCGTAAGTCATCTTCTGGTAGTGTGGGTAGTTCTCCTTGGAGCTGGACAACACCTCACTGAGATAATATACTGGTCGCTGCACAGTCTTGCCTTCCTCTTCTCTCTCCACCACAATCACAACGCTGACCACTCGGTTAGTCGCAGCATTGGCTCTTTGGGTAGCCAAGATGGGAGCGCTACCCAGCATGGCTTTCAGCTCCTTGAATGCCACATCAGCTTGCGGTGTCCAGACGAACTTGTCGCTCTTCTTCATCAACTGATACAAAGGCAAGGCCTTCTCGCCCATTCTGCCCAAGAAGCAGCTCAGAGAAGCCAAGCAACCAGTGAACTTTTGCACATCCTTCAGGGATCTCGGCAAAGACATGCTCTATATAGCTTTTATCTTTGAATGATTGGCCTCAATGCCCCGACTGGTGATAAGGGGTTGCCCGATCTTCTCGATGAACTCACACGATAACTAGGATCTGATAACTTGTGTCTCTCCACGAACTCTCCGGCTAATTCCTGATGCCAATTGCAGCAGCAACCAATCCCTTGGATATTCGTAAATCCACACACTTGCACGAGCAGCCACTGACTACTAGTGGTCCTGTATCAACTAATTCCCAGTGGAATAGCAGATAACACGCAAAACTTGCAATATCAATTCCTGATGAATGCTTCAAGCAATCAACAATGGAGTCTAGGGTTTATGAATAAAGGTAGTCTAACCTTTCACACGCAGGTGAAGAGGTATATAAGAGGGGCTAGGGGGTGCGGCCACACCTGTGGATGCGCAAGCACAAACCTAGACCCACTAGGACTCGAACCAGAATAGTTTGGACTCAAAACTAAGGGGTACAAACCGACCCACAAGGGGGTGCGGCCAAACCTAGCCACGCAGGGCCTTATTGGACTCGTGGGGAAACTCTCTCCCAACCATAGACAGCCTCTTATGTTTGGAGGGAATTATCCTTTGAGGGGCCTTCTCTCCTAACCATAGACAGTCTCTTATGTTTGGAGAGAACACAAACAGACCAAAATCTTCATTCTTCCTCCTCCTCCTCCCTTGGGCTTGCATGATCATCTTCCTCCATGAGTGCTCCAATGTTTTGCTCCATGATTCCATGCTCCTTGCCTCCCATAATGTTTGTGTTATCAATAACCTGAATCATACATAAGTGTAGGGATTTAGGTAGTATAAAATTCTCATAAGAACAAACATCATAATTTAAAAGGAGTGAGTTCACCTGCTGTTCTAATAGTTTAGTTCTTGATCTTGTCATTGGACCAATTCTAACTTCATCATGCTTCTCATGAATAGCAACATCATCATCAATAGGAGGAATAACAAATGTGTTAGGGATGTCCTCATCATCCTCCCCCCCTTGAAAAGGCGTCGACCTCGACGCATCAAGGTCATCTCCATGGTATGGTGAAAGATCAGCAACATTGAACGAATGACTCACACCAAACTCATCACCAGGAAGATCAATTGTGTATGCATTATCATTAATCTTGTGAAGCACTTTATAAGGACCAGCACCACGGGGCATCAACTTGGACTTGCGCAATTGGGGAAACCTATCCTTGCGAAAATGAACCCACACCAAATCCCCGGGCTGAAAAAGTACCTCCTTCCTCTTCTTGTTTCTCTTCTCAGCCACATGCCTTCCTGTTTTCTCAATTGCTTCCTTGGTCTTCTCATGGATCTTCTTAACATAATCAGCTCGTTTTGAAGCCTCCATATTAACTCTCTCATCCACAGGAAGTGGCAGTAAATCAAGTGGTGTTATGGGTTTGAAACCATATACCACCTCAAACGGGCATAGCTGAGTGGTAGAATGCACAGCCCTGTTGTATGCAAACTCAACATGAGGCAAACACTCCTCCCACTCCCGCAGGTTCTTTTTAATCATGGCTCGCAGCAATGTGGATAATGTGCGATTCACCACCTCCGTTTGTCCATCAGTTTGGGGGTGACAAGTAGTGGAAAACAGCAGCTTTGTTCCCAGCTTCCCCCAAAGTGTCTTCCAGAAATAGCTCATGAACTTGACATCACGATCAGAAACAATAGTCTTGGGTACTCCATGTAATCTCACTATGTCCCTGAAAAACAGATTAGCAACATGCGACGCATCGTCGCTCTTGTGGCATGCAATAAAATGTGACATTTTAGAGAATCTATCAACTACCACAAATATTGAATCATGTCCTCTTTTAGTCCTAGGCAATCCTAACACAAAATCCATACTAATGTCTTGCCAAGGTGTAGTAGGTGCAGGAAGAGGAGTATATAAACCATGAGGTTTCAGTTTTGACTTAGCCTTGTTGCAAGTGATGCAACGTCTCACAAACCTCTCAACATCTCTTCTCATACGTGGCCAATAGAAGTGATCAGCCAACATCAACAATGTTTTCTCCCTCCCAAAGTGTCCCATTAAACCACCACTGTGTGATTCCTGCAACAATAACAAACGCAAGGACGACTCGGGCACACATAATTTGTTAGCTCTAAACAAATATCCATCATGCAAATGAAATTTATCCCATGCTTTCACATTAGTACAATTTGCATATGCATGTTTAAAATCATTATCTTGAGCATACAAATCTTTAACACTCTCCAAACCAGGAACTTTCACATCCAATTGAGTTAATAGCATACTTTTCCTAGAGAGAGCATCAGCAACAACATTATCTTTGCCTTTCTTATATTTAATTATGTATGGGAATGACTCAATGAATTCAACCCATTTAGCATGTCTTTTATTAAGGCTAGATTGGCTCTTTAAAAATCTCAATGCTTCATGATCAGAATGTATGATAAATTCTTTTGGCCACAAATAATGTTTCCAAACCTCAAGAACTCTAACAAGTGCATACAATTCTTTATCATAAACAGAATAGTTCAATTGGGCACCATGCAATTTCTCAGAAAAATAAGCAACAGGTTTATTTTCTTGCATAAGCACACCACCAATACCAATACCACTTGCATCACACTCAATTTCGAATTGTTTGTTGAAATTAGGCAATATTAACAATGGGGCCGAAATCAATTTGTTCTTAATCTCATCAAAAGCAATATCTTGTTCAACCCCCCATGTAAAATCAACACCCTTCTTAGTTAAATCATTCAAAGGTGTAGCAAGAGTACTAAAATCCTTGACAAATCTTCTATAGAAACCAGCCAATCCATTAAAACTTCTCACTTGACTAACATTAGTTGGAATAGGCCAATTCTTAATAGCTTCAATTTTAGATTCATCAACTTCAATGCCATGTTTAGATACAACATATCCCAGAAAAATGACCTTGTCTTTGCAAAAAGAACATTTAGCAAGATTACCATATAATTGATTTGCTCTTAAAACATGCAAGACTTGTCTAATGTGATCAACATGCTCAGTTTCATTGTGGCTATATATGAGAATATCATCAAAATAAACTACCACAAATTTTCCAATGAACTCTCTCAAAACATGGTTCATAAGTCTCATGAAAGTACTAGGTGCATTAGTTAACCCAAAAGGCATCACTAACCATTCATATAAACCAAATTTTGTTTTGAAAGCAGTTTTCCATTCATCCCCTTCTTTCATTCTAATTTGATGGTAACCACTACGCAAATCAATTTTAGAGAACACAGCAGCACCACTTAATTCATCTAACATGTCCTCCAAACGAGGTATAGGATGACGATAACGAATAGTGATGTTGTTAATGGCTCTACAATCAACACACATGCGCCAAGTACCATCTTTCTTAGGCACTAAAATAACAGGAACATCACATGGAGATAAGCTAATACGAATATAACCTTTGTCGAGTAGCTCCTGCACTTGTTTCTGAATTTCCTTGGTTTCTTGGGGATTAGTCCTGTAAGGTGCTCGGTTTGGCAATGTTGCTCCAGGGATTAAATCAATCTGATGCTCAATTCCACGCAATGGTGGCAGCCCTGCTGGTACCTCTTCTGGAAAAACATCATCAAAATCCTGCAACACATGAGAAACACCAAGAGGAATAGGGGTCATGTCAGAAGAAACCAAAATTTCTCCCTTGTGCATGAGCACTATAGGAAGCATAGTAGGGTCCTCTCCAAACTCTCTCAGATCCTCTTTGGTGGCTAGCATACATAATAGGTTCACTCCCTCACTTTTATTTTTACCACTCATCTTATTTTTTTCACTCATAGAAGGAGTACTCTCTTGTTTTTCTCTCTCACTCTCAGTTTCTAAATTCACTTCAGTTTTTTGACGAGACTCATTTACAATTTGCTGTGGTGTCATAGGTCTCAAAATAATATCCTTCCCATGCCAATTCAACTGGTAGGTGTTTGCTCTCCCATTATGTGTAACATTCCTGTCAAACTGCCATGGTCTTCCAAGCAACATGTGACAAACAGACATAGGCACAACATCACATTCAATGGTGTCAGTATAGGGCCCAATCTGAAACTCAACTCTCACCATGTAGCTCACCTTCATCTCTCCTTTATCACTCAGCCACTGTATATAATAAGGATGAGGGTGTGGAATATATTTCAATTTCAGCTTTGCACATAGGTCTTTACTAGCAAGATTTCTGCAACTCCCTCCATCAATAATAACTTTGCAAGCCATTTTAGGGCCTACAATTGCCTTGGTTTGGAAAAGGTTGCACCTCTGATTTTCTGGAGAAGGAATAACACTCAAAGCAGCAGCTTTTTGGGAGCAAACAATAGTTGGGTAATGTGTAGCATAAGCATCCAATGGACCTCCTTGCTCATCACAATCATCCTCCTCATCAGGATCAGCATCATCTCCAGTTTCATACTCATTTTCTGCATTAATAACCATGATCTTTTTATTTGGGCATTCCCTCTTAAAGTGGCCTTTTCCACCACAAGTATGACAAGACATATCTCTATTTCTAGCTGTGGAAGAAGTGGATCCACTAGCACTTGCTGCTGGTTGCACTTGCCTCCTAGAGGTGGAGGGTGTGCTCTCGGCCTTGGGTGTAGAAACCCCACGGCTAGGTGCTGGCTGTGATGATGGAGAAGAAAAATTACTATTTCGAGGTGAAAACAGCCTTCTAGCACTCAATTTTGCCTCTTCAGCTAACTGTGATTCTGCCTCCTTAGCATGATCAAGCAATTCATTCATATCATTATATTGGAGGTGCCTCACAATGCTTCTGATTTTAAATTGCAAACCTGAGAGAAAACGTTGCATAGTATGTTCTGGTTCTTCTCTCACTTTAGCCCTTTGAAGAATCAACTCCATCTCTCTATAATAAGCATCAACAGATAATGTACCTTGCTTCAATTGCTGCAATTTATCATATAATGTTCTCACATAATTCTTGGGCACAAATCTGTTTCTCATGAGTTGCTTCATAGTAGCCCAAGTAATCACTTCAGGATCACCATTTTCTGCCCTCAGTTTGGTAATATTATCCCACCACAATAGAGCATAACCATCAAAACTAGAAGAAGCCAATTTAATCTTCCTATCCTCAGTGTACTCATGCAATCTCCAGAGCTTCTCAATTTTCAGCTCCCACATCAAATATTCCTCAACATCATCATGATCAAAAGAGAAAGGAGGAATAGAAAATTTGGGCTTGCCCAAACCATCATCTTCTCTATTATTATTTGGAGCTTGTACTCTTCTAGCATGAAAATCACCACGGCCATGATAAGCATGCACTCGGCCTGGTTCCCAATCATCATGATCTCTGTGCTCTAATTGAGTAGTCAATTGTGTGATTTGCCTAGTCAAATTGGTGAGAGATTCTTGCATAATATCAACAGATTCTTGAGAAGCAGCTTTCTCAATTTTAATATCCATTTGCTGTAAATCCCTCCTCAAATTCTCATCATAGGCATCAAGCTTTTTATCCATTCGGGTGGCTACCACTTCATCATATGCATCAAGTTTTGTATCAATTCTTGAGCTGATCATATCTCTAAATTTGGAGAGATCTCCCCAAGTAAGAGGATCATCCATAGTCTTCTTAGCAGCAGCCTCAGTAGGTTTCCCAGCATTCTTGTCCACCTGCACATTACTAGCCAAAGAGGAATTGTCCATGGATTAATGTGTTAGTGAAAACAAAAATATAATATGTGGTGTTCTCTCAAAACTCACTCAAAACAGCAAAGCAATGAGGTTAACTTACTGTTCCAAAGTGAATAGCAATACTTACCACAAGCAAACAGTAGTACTATAGCTTGGTGTGAATAAAAGAATACCCAGGGATTTTAGCTAACACAAGGCAAAGCAGGATATATAGTGGGGCTTGGTATGAATACCTAACAACACCAATAACAAGTCCTATTTGCTGTTTGTGATGACTGAAAAATAGCACCTAGGAAACACACACCAAAGGGGAGACAGTTGTGGCAATGCAATTATATGGATGGAAATATTGCAATGCTCTGGAAAGACAATAGCTATGCTCCAATTTATCACAGGCACAAGATTGCTCAATGGAAAAGTGTCAATATAGTAGTGTGAAATAGCTCCAAGAACAATATAGCAATGGAGTACTAGGCCTTTTTCTCTTTTCACAATTCTCTTTTTCTCTTTTTCTCTTTTCTGTTTTTCTATTTTGTTTTTTTTTTATACTTTTATAACTGGCCAAAAATAACTAAGAGCAAGAATAAGCACACAATTATCAATGTGACACAAATGATATGAATTGAGCAGCCTGGGGGGGAGCAAAAGGTAGCTATTCTTTGTAGGAAAGGTACCTATATGTTGCTTTGGAATGGCTGTAGCTAAGGTTCACAATGATAAGAAAAGAAACCCTAAAGAAATTGGAAAAGAAACTAAAACCGAAAAGAAAACGAGAGGGAGTAGGACTCACGGCAGAAAACAGGGCCGTTTTGTGCCCACGGCAGCCTGCCGCGGCAGCAAAACGCTGCGAAACTGTGCCGCGGCAGCAGTCCGCGCGCGCGCGCCCAAAGGCAGAGGGTGGCTGTGGTTTCGCGCGGCCGAAAACCTGGGCGCGGCAGCGATCCGTGCGGGCGGCAGCAAAACGCGTCAAACGCGTGCCGCGGCAGCGCGCTGCGGGTTCGCGCGGTAAGCGCGTTACGGCGGTTCGGGGCCGTTTGGTAAGGGCGCTGCGGGCCGGATCCGAGTCCAACTAGTGCACGGCGGCGGCAGAGAAAAGTGCGGAAACTGTGCCGCGGCAGGAACCGAATCCAACTAGAAATAGGTGCAACTTTGGATCGGATTGGGATTTTTGAGCGAAATTTTGTGGGCACCCTTGGGATAATACGAAGAACACTTAGAACCCTAAACCTAGACCTAAAACACAAGACGCAAAAATAGAAAAGGAACACGAAAATCAACCACAAAACAGCAACTAAAACTTGATAGAGATGATGATCTAGGGCTATGGCTCAAACTAAACCTATTTTTTGTGGCTTTTTCGGTGGGTAGGTAATGAAAACAAGAACCAATCTATAAGATCACGATAGCTCACCGAGTTAACCTGTAAATCTGATACCAAGATGATAAGGGGTTGCCCGATCTTCTCGATGAACTCACACGATAACTAGGATCTGATAACTTGTGTCTCTCCACGAACTCTCCGGCTAATTCCTGATGCCAATTGCAGCAGCAACCAATCCCTTGGATATTCGTAAATCCACACACTTGCACGAGCAGCCACTGACTACTAGTGGTCCTGTATCAACTAATTCCCAGTGGAATAGCAGATAACACGCAAAACTTGCAATATCAATTCCTGATGAATGCTTCAAGCAATCAACAATGGAGTCTAGGGTTTATGAATAAAGGTAGTCTAACCTTTCACACGCAGGTGAAGAGGTATATAAGAGGGGCTAGGGGGTGCGGCCACACCTGTGGATGCGCAAGCACAAACCTAGACCCACTAGGACTCGAACCAGAATAGTTTGGACTCAAAACTAAGGGGTACAAACCGACCCACAAGGGGGTGCGGCCAAACCTAGCCACGCAGGGCCTTATTGGACTCGTGGGGAAACTCTCTCCCAACCATAGACAGCCTCTTATGTTTGGAGGGAATTATCCTTTGAGGGGCCTTCTCTCCTAACCATAGACAGTCTCTTATGTTTGGAGAGAACACAAACAGACCAAAATCTTCATTCTTCCTCCTCCTCCTCCCTTGGGCTTGCATGATCATCTTCCTCCATGAGTGCTCCAATGTTTTGCTCCATGATTCCATGCTCCTTGCCTCCCATAATGTTTGTGTTATCAATAACCTGAATCATACATAAGTGTAGGGATTTAGGTAGTATAAAATTCTCATAAGAACAAACATCATAATTTAAAAGGAGTGAGTTCACCTGCTGTTCTAATAGTTTAGTTCTTGATCTTGTCATTGGACCAATTCTAACTTCATCATGCTTCTCATGAACAGCAACATCATCATCAATAGGAGGAATAACAAATGTGTTAGGGATGTCCTCATCAACTGGATACCAAGAAGCCGAGTAGCTTGCCAGCCGGGACGCCAAAGGTGCATTTAGTCAGATTCAACTTCATCTTGTACTTGCGCAAGTTGGCAAATGTTTCCTCAATGTCACTAAGCAGAGTATGTGTTTTATTCGTTTTGATGACAATGTCATCTACGTACACCCTGCACATTTTTGCCAATTTGATCATGCAAGCATTTCTGCATGCATCTCTGATAGGTAGCCCCAGCATTCCGCAACCCAAAGCACATGACACGATAGCAATAAGCCCCGTACGGGGTAATAAAGGCAGTCTTTATTTGATCAGCAGGGTTGAGAGCTATCTGATGAAAACCAGAGTAGGCATCTATGAAAGACAGAAGCTCACAACCAGCAGTGGAATCGATCACCTGATCTATGCGGGGTAGCGGAAAGGGATCTTTGGGCCAGGCCTTGTTCAGGTCGGTGTAGTCCACGCACATGCGCCATGCGGTATCCGCCTTGGGGTCCACCTTCTTCTTCTCAACCATAACCGGGTTGGCTAGCCAGTCCGGATGCAAGACCTCCATGATAAAGTTGCTTATCAGCAACTTGGTGATCTGGTCACAAATAGCTTTTCTCCTCTCATCACCAAAGCGGCCCATCGCCTTCTTCACTCGCTTGGCATCATGCCGCACATGTAGCGAGTGCTCAACCAACTCCCTCGGGACGCCTGGAAAATCCTCATTGGACCAGGCAAACACGTCCCGATTCTCACGGAGGAAGTGGATGAGCTCGCTTTTCTATTTCTCTCCCAACCCGGCGCCAGTGATGGCAACACGGTCTGGGAACTCAGGATCAACCTGGACCTTCTTCGTCTCCTGGGACGCCTGGAACGCAGTCCCGTACTGGGAACTCGGCATGCCAGGCGCACCACCTTGCGCTGCTTGCGCCATAGCCACCACCTCGTACATCTTCTTCTTCTCGGCAGCAATGACCATGGATTCCGCCAGCTGGGAACCAGCAGAGGCACACTCCATGGACTTCTTGTAGTCACCCGAGATGGTGATCACCCCATTGGGACCATGGATCTTCATCTTAAGGTACGCAGCATGGGTTGAAGCCATGAACTTGCTGAGAGCAGGCCTACCGAGTAGGGCATGGTATGGGCTCTGGTGATCAACCACGTCGAAGGCCAAGCTCTCAGTGCGGCAGTTCTCCCTGGTGCCGAATAGGACGTCTATCCAGACGCGGCCGATTGGAGAGCAAGACACTCCCAGCACAATGCCATGGAAAGTGGTCCTGCTGGGTAGCAGCATGTTCTCGGACATCCCGAGCTTCTCGAGTGTGTCTCTGTACACAATGTTGATGCTGCTGCCATTGTCGATCAGGACCTTGCTGAACCTGACATTCTTCTGAGCACCCAAGAAGGTGGGATCCACCACCAAAGCATATCTACCCGGGTTGGGCATCACCTTAGGATGATCAGCTCTGGACCATGTGATCTCTTGGTTGCACCAGTGCAGGTAGTGGGGCACAGTAGGAATCACAGCATTGACCTCCATTGCACGCCTGTGCAGAGACTGCTTGTCGGAGGGCTCAGAGGTGAAGATCATGTAGCTCTCGTGGTGTTCCTGGTACTGGTTGCGGTCTCTACCGCCATTGTTGCCGTTGTTGTTGTTACCTTGGTTGTTGTTGTTGTTGTTGTTGTTGTTGTTGTTGTTGTTGTTGTTGTTGTTCCTGTTGTTGTTGCGGGTGTAGAAGTTGCGGTTGCGGTTGGTGTTGTTGTTGCGGTAGCGGTCGTTGTTGAAGTTGCGGTTGGCTCCTAAAGCCACCTGGTTCACGTTTTCTCTTCTCGGGAAGGCTGCAGGCCTGGCAGCAGGTGCCCGAGCTGGCTGCACATTTGCATTCGCAGCTCGCAGAGGAGGAGGAGGGGGCATGCCCTCATTCTTGATCTGTTCCCACCAGCTGCACTGCGGAGTAGTATGGTTGGCTGGCCTGGCTGGATGCCGCGTGTGGAAGCTGCATGGCCCATCCCTCATGCTCCCAAAGACAAAGTTCGGAGCTGGATCCGGGTTGCCGCTACCCTGCTGGGGAGCATTGTACGACTTCTTGATGCCTTGGCCCTGATTCTGGTTTTGCCCGTACTGGGCTCCAGCAGTTTTTTGCCTTTGGCTACTCCCAGCAGCCGTAGTCACAGCATTCACCTCCTTGGGATCATACCGAGTATCAATCCGGTCACCTCTGCGCTTGTTGCGGAAATCATTGCGCTTGTTGCTGTTGTAGTTCCTTCTCGGCTCGGGGGAGTCCATCAGAGGTTGAGTTGGGTCGCCGAGTGCATACATGTCCGCGATCTTGATGGTCTCAGCAAGAGTACTCGGCATCTCGCGCTGCAGCTTCTGCCACAACATGTTGCCATGTCTGCAGCCCTGCGCAAAACAAATGATGGCCTGGGCCTCATTCACACCTTCACAGGTGTTCCTCAAGGTGCTCCACCGAGTAAGATACTCGCGGTCGGTCTCATCTTCCCGCTGCTTGCACGCGGACAGCTGTTGTGGCCTATTCGGCCTCTTGTAAGTGCTGGTGAAGTTGCTGATGAAGGCCTCAGAGAAGTCCAGCTAGCAATTGATACTGTCCTTGGGCAGGTTGTTGAGCCAAGTCCGAGCTGGACCCTCAAGCATCTGCGGAACATACCGCACAGCCTATCTCCGGTTGCCGCCTGCAATGTGCATGGCTGTGACATAGTCACTCAACCAGTCCTCCGGCTTGGTGCTACCATTGTAACACTTGGTCCCCCGGCCAACTGGAAGTGATTCACGGACGGCTCGTTCATGATACGAGGGCCAAAGCACTCTGGGCTAGGCGGCCCCTTGTTCTCGAGTTGCGCGGACAGATTGATCCGGTCCAGCTTGAACCTTGCATCACTAGGCTCCAACATGCGCTCACCCAGGCGATCAGCAACATTCCTTGGGTCAGCATAGCCGGCTAGCCCCATCGCCGAGTAGCCATCATCATACATGTTCTCCTGCACAACAGCGGGTTGCAGCACAGGGTTGGCTGCTGGCGCAGCCGCACGCAGCTGTGCTGCAGCAGGCTGCTGCGTCCGCTGCCGAGTAGGCTGAGCAGCAGGACGCCGAGAAGGCCCCGCGTTGTCTCCGTCTTGCCCCTTGCTGTGAGCTTTGTGGGCTTGATAGCCTGCTCCTGCAGTAGTGTGTTTCTGACCGGACTCTCGCGGCACATCGCGCTGTTTCGCGGCGAGAGCCGGGTTGTACACCTGCATCTGTCCGCTCTTCCCAGAGCGCACACTCTGGTCCCTCTCATGGCTGGGATGCGGCGATGAGGCCTGATCCGTAGATCTGACCGCATGTGAGTGCACGACCTGAGAAGCACCGGCACCCGGATTGGCCTTCCGGAACTCCTCATTCTGCCTAGCAGCTTCTAGCACTAACTCATTGAGCCTCTCCTGCTGCCTAGCGCGCGCGTCTCTGGCAAGGTTTGGCAACTCAGCAGCTACAGCCTCTGCAGCTCTAAGCGTTTTGGCGGGGGTGCTGTATCTGGGCCTGGTAGTGGTGTTTGCAGTGGCAGATTGGCTAGGAGCCTCTACAACTGTCGCCATCTCGGCGCCTAAGTTGCGACGCGTAGCGCCTACTTTGCTAGACTTCCTAACAACAGGAGTAAAGCCATGGGCCTTGTTGTACTCGTTCTGGTCTAGGCTAAGCTCGAGCCTAACCTTCTCAAGCTCCAGGTGCTCGGCGAGCAGCTCCTGACGTTGCCGGTCGAGCTGCGCCCTCATGGTTAAGAGCTCGAGCTCGGTGGGAGGCGGCATGCCCATCCGCACGGCGGATGCCGGTATCATCGGTGTAGTGGAGAGAGGGATGTTGGAGTACTTCTCGTAGGGCTTGTGGACCCTCTGGCCAACACTCGGGCCAGCGAGATCCTCGATGACCCCCGCGGTAGCAGCCGCGCCCTTCCCGGCATCGGTGGCCGGGCCGGTCATCATCACCTCCACGCTGTCCGCGGAGCAGCCCATCGGCCTTCCGCGGGCAGCGAGCACAGCAGGAGGATCTTCCGCGACCAGCACCTCCTCTGGAAACTCGCGGACGACGGCGGTGGCGACGTAGACGAGGTGCGAGCCGAAGGAGAGCACCGAGCCGCCTGCCGGAATGGGCCTCCCGCCGAAATCTCCGGCGTTGTCGGTGACGAAGTCGAAGGAGCCGAATCTGTGGACAAGGCCACAGACCACGTGCTCCCCAGTAGCAGAAACGAGTCCCGTCCGAACATGGACTCCAGCCAACGCCTTTGTCTGCCCCACGGTGGGCGCCAACTGTCGTGGTGGTATCACGGCAGATGCCATGGGATGGCTAAAGTTGGGGCCGATGGACGCTGGAGGTGCTCGGGGAGGGATCACAGGGCGAGTAGCCGCGTGTGGTAGATCACAAACACTGCAAACAACAAGATCTTACCCAGGTTTAGGGCCCTCGTGTGGAGGTAACACCCCTACTCCTGCCTCTCTCTTTATATGGGTGTTTACCGAGTAGCCACAGTACAAATCAGGCCTTCAGCCGAGTAGCCACTCTTCTCTCTAGTTCTCTCTAAGTGTTGCCTCTGGAAAGTATAACGAGTGCGTAGCGAACCTCTCACAGGAGGGGGCAGGGCACCTTATATACTGGTGCCCAGCCGGATAGAATAAGACTAAAAGGTACAGCTTGATGGGACAGGAGCACTGCAGAACCGCGCACGCCTCCGGGTTCCCGCTGACGCTTGCCCCGTAAGTCGTCGCGCCGTTCGGAGATGGGACCTGTCCACCCTTGTCAGTGAGATAGGGTAGGCCCCTAGCCCTGTCATGTCCCCTCTGTCAGTGACAGGACTAGACAGGCGCCTACCGCACTGTAGCCACGTCGGAGCGCGGATAATCACGCGCTCCGTAAGTTGAACCGCACGCCGTACGGACGCAGGATACGCGGGATCCTTTGTCAGAACGGCTCCATTGACTTCTGGCCCGAGTAGGAAACCACTCCCTCTACTCGGACCAACTCCTCTACTCGGAGGAACATAACTTCCTTGATTCTTCCTTCTGGCCATTGGTGGGTACGACCGGTTAGCTTTCTACCGGGTAGCCAGCCTACTCAGTCAAACAGCTATCTTGACCTTGCCTTTAGCACTTGCCTTACCCCTACTCGGGGGTAACCCCCCGACAGTTACTATTTTATTCCTGCTGTTATTTTACTACTGCTGCTGCTATAAAATTGTTACCAGTGATAAATTGTTGCGAGCAAGTATACTTTCAGGTGCAACTGAATTGAAAACTCAGTTGTTAAGGCTAATAAATACTCTTTGGCTCCCCTTGTGTCGAATCAATAAATTTGAGTTTTACTTCTCTCGAAGACTGTTGCGCCCCCCTATACTTGTGGGTCATCAGGGTCTCCCAATGAGCGTGTGATCACGTCCCATCAACCACCTTGGCCACCAACTTCACAAATCTGTGTATCAGGCTGATAGGTCTGAAGTCTTTCATCTCTTCGGCCCCGGCTTTTTTGGGGAGCAAGGTGATGAAAGCGTGGTTAACCGCTCCAAAACCACGTGTGTCTATCCAGGACAGTGATTTGAAGGCGTCCAACACATCCCCGTTTATGATGCCCCAACAAGCCACAGAAAATCTGTTAGTGAACCCATTCGGCCCTTGGCACCTGTCCAACGGCATGCTCGGTATGGCATCCCAAATCTCCTGCTCTGTGAACCCCCCCCCCCCCAAGATGTGTGAGGAACCCCAATGGCAGCCCAAGGAAGTCCAGTTCGAGGGAGAAAGGTTGATCCACCTCAACGCCCAGAAGGTTATCGAAGAACTCATCCACGGCCTCAGCCTTATCTGCCTGCTCTGTTTGTCTTACTCCATTGACCAGGAGGTGACCAATGAAGTTTTTCCTGCATCTGTGACTGGCTTACTGTTGGGAGAACTTAGTGCATGCATCCCCCTCCCTTAGCCACTGTATCCTGGATCGCCGCCTAGCGAGTGACCTTTCCAAGGAAACCAACCCAAACAACTTTTCTTTAAGCAATTTCCCGAGTGCCCTCTTCTCTGGCGTCAACACTCTAAGGTGCATAGCTGTATCGAGCCTCAAAATCACCTCATTGGAAATGAGAATCGGTAATTTGATGTTTCCTATGAACTTACTGCTCCAGGACATGAGAGCCTTGGCCGTGGCACACATCTTGAGATCCATTCACTTGAAAGGATTAGGCTCCTGCTCCACAGCTGACCACGCCTATTGTACCACGTCTAGGAAACCATCTACCTTGGTCCAAAATGACTGGAAGTGAAATCTACGCCCCCAAGTGCAAAACTGGGGCTACGCTCAGGACCGAGCAGTGATCTAATGGACCTGAGGTCCCCACGGAGAGAAAGGCATCTGGGAACCTCTCCTCCCAATTCATGGTCGCAAAAACCCTGGCAATCCTCTCCAGGGCAGGTTGCTTCTGTTCGTTTGACCAAGTGAAGTGTCTCCCATTCAGGTAAATCTCCTTTAGCTCTAAGGCCGATACGGTACGTTGAAACCTTCCCATCATACATCGGTGAACGACCCCTTGATTCTTATCTTCTAGGTAAGTTATGAGGTTGAAATCGCCGGAAACCACCCAGTGCCCGTCATGTAGGTCGCGTATGTCCCTTAGCTCCTGTAAGAAGGCGATTTTGTCGTCCATGCCCTGAGGCCCATAAACCCATGTGAACCACCACCCCGGCTCTCCGCCGATAGAGATACCGGCGGTGATTACATTCGCTGTTATGTGGGGGTTCGAGATTGAGACATGTGCAGATTGCCAAGCCAGTAAGATCCCTCCATGGGTACCTTCCGCTGGTAGGAACAAAAACACATCGAACGCCGCGCTGAGGCTTTTCTCTAACCACTTGATCGGTAATGATCACCATCTTCGTTTCCTGGAGGCACACTATTCTTTCCACCTATGCGGAGATTACTTGAAAGATACCCGCTCTACGTGCAGCCGAGTTAAGTCAACGCGCATTCCAGATGGCAATGGAAAGACCCAAATCCATTAGTCAAGTTTTAACAACTACATTACATCACATGCTAAGGTCACAGAGGCAAAGGTTATGACTATGATTATGATTATGAAACAGATGTCCACACCAAAACCATGCACTCCACCGGCAGATCCTCAGACATCGGCAGTGCCTCAGGCTTCCACCCAAACAGACCCAAAATAACACCAATATGCTCCTGCTATAGAGGGTGGGCAAACAGATCCTGATAGGCTTCGAGCGCCTCATCCCCGATCACCTCTCCCACACGTGCAATTTTAAGCCTGGTCATCAGCTCACGATGATGCCTCTTCACTAGGGTCTCTACCGCGAACTTGCCACGCTACCGACTGCTGCGTTAAACCCTGCCCGAGAGAATCATCTTCTTCCGGTAACGCCTAATAGGCCTGTTCAGCACCGATGAGATAGGCTGCCTATAGGCCTCTCGAAAAGCGCCATGCTCCTGTGTCCTCAAGCCCCCACTTGGGACCGACACGTCCTCCACACCCACAAGCACCACATCCTCTGATCCCTCGAGATATCAACAGAGAAGAAATCCAACGCCATGCTCGAGAAAGCGTCGCGACGATCCGCCGCCAAACTGTCAGCTGCCCACGGAGAGACCATGTCGGCGTCACAGCCCACGGACGAGAGCAGACCCTCAGAGGAAAGAAGCAGGTCCGCCTCCGTCCCGGCCACCGGCCCGAAGCGCACCAGGCCCGGCCGAACTGCCACGCCAACGGGGGTACTATAGTAACTTCACCTAAGGATATTTTGTAATATATTTAATAGAAAATTTCTAGTCACTCACATCTTGTGTATACAGTTTTTTTTTCATGTGCTGCAGTCAACAAAACACTAGAGCAATCTTGTAGGATTTGAGTGGACATCACGTTTATTACTATTTTATGTTTTATTGGAATCATCTGAATCAAAGAGCCCTAGCGTGTTGATGGAAACGTGAGGCATCAAATAAAACATTCACTACGACTACGAGGGGGAGAAATTTCCTAAGGCTCCGCTTGGTATGTCGTATATTAATCAAAACGATCGTTTAGATTCACGGACCTATCGACCTCCCGCAAAAAATACGAAGAAGCTCCGTAATCTAGTCGGCTCTGTAACCTATACCGACGAGCCAAGCGGGGCCTAAGTATTTTTGTTTTCACCGTGTCAACGCTTCTATGTCCGCTCTTTCTAGCACTTTGTCGCTTCCTTTGTTGCATGCTGAAGTGGGAAAATTTCCTAAAACCACAGCTATTTTTCTTTCTTTTTAATCTACATGAGGATTTTCATTGATACTCAATAACATTTTACAAGGAGCAGCCTTCAAAAGGCAGTGCTGAAGCGTGAAAGAACATCTGTAAAAGAGCAAACTCCATTTGCCTGATTGGAAAACGCACGTCTGACGCTGAAGGGTCTATCCTGTAGTCTAGTAGCTAGTCCTGCATGGAAATGTGTCTTGAAGTTTCCGGCTCCTGGATATGTGATGGATCAACGTTTCCTGAAAGCTTCGGTGCTGCAAACAGTTGCCAATTGAGGCCTGATTTCCCGATGGCAGGCTTTGCAAGAACTTCACGTGCAGCTGCTGCCTGAGCTAAGGGCATCTCCAGCCGTTGCGCCCCCCCAGGGCCCAAAACGCCGCCGTTTTGGTGCCGCCGCGGCGCTAAACGGCGCTATTCTGGAACCTGGGGGGGCTCGTTTCCCAGTCGCGTCCCGAGCCCAACAAATCGGCCCAAACAAACGCAGTTGAAAAACTAGTCGAAATTTTATTGAAATTTGAAACTGCGTACATATTCGGCGCGAATTTAAAGCTAAAACGATAAATTTAAACTAAAAACAGCGGATACTACGCGATGACTACGCCTACGTCTACGATTCGTCGTCTTCGTCGTGGCGGTGCTGGTTGGAGGGTCCAGCTCCGTCCTGGCTCGCCGCGGCGAGACGGCGCTGCTCCGCCACGCCTCCCAGTGGTTGTCCATTGCGGCGGGGTTCGAAGGTGGAGAAAAGAACGGCGAGGAGGGGTCGAGAATGTGCGTACGGGGAGGGCGCGGCCACCGTTTTTATAGCCTGGCTGGGCCAGTCGCCGCTGCCGCACCGCCATTAATCCGGTGGACTTTGACTGGCCACGCGTGTCGCCGCTGCATGCACTGGCCGCCGCCTCCGGCAGCCTTTGACGGCGCGGGCGCCGAGAAGGAAGTCACGGGCGGGGGTTTCCGTTCCCGCGCTTTCCCGGCGCGTCACTGACAGCGTTGGCCCGCCCGCGCGGCCTCGCAGTTTCGCCCCCCAGGCCGAACCCAGCGGGCTGGGTTCGGCCTGGGTGCCGCGGCGCCAAATAGCGCCGAAACGGCGCTATTTGGGCCTCTGGGGGGGGTGAGTGGTGAAGAAGCGGCGCTATTCGCCGCTTCCGCCGCGAAAAAAGCCCCTTGGGGGGGCTCTGGGGGGACGGCTGGAGATGCCCTAAAATAGCAGTCTGTAAGAAAGACATGGTCCTCAAGATGCGACAATCCTGTGACTTGTGCAGTCAGCAGAAGACTGCAGGCTTCTGTACGAAGAGCGGACGTAGGCGGCGGCAACACCGCCGATATAAACAGCTCAGAAGAGTTTTGATTCGCTGTGAGTTGAACGGAGATAACTAGTATTGCAGAAGAGGACATGTGCCATCCCCATCATTCGGTTTTCGCTATTAGCCTCTTCATGTCCTCTTCGCTGGGAACTACTCCCTCCGTATCGAAATATAATATGTTTTAGCATTTTTTAGACAATATGTATCTAAACATGTTTTAGTGTAAGATATGCATCTTCCACTAAAACATGTCTAGATACATTATATCTACAAAATGCTAAAACATCTTATATTTTGATACGGAGGGAGTATAAGATACTCGCAATCGAAGATCTTGATCACTGTCTTCACAAGCATCCTCACGGACGCGAGGGTTCTCAAATGCGATGATACTACCACCTCCGGGTCAACTCTAGGAGAAGAAAGAACTTGATCCATCGGTTAAAGAACAACAATGGGTGGGTCACTAACCATGAGGAGAAAAAATCAATCATCCAAAACCACTTCGCCACGGCAACAAGAAGAGGGCCTCCTCGCTCGTTGGACTTCAATTGGGCCTCGTTGCCGTCTCATGATTGCAAGCTCGATAGCCTTGCCTTGCCTTTTTCGGAGGAAGAAATCAAATCGGCTATCTTTTGTTTGCCAAGTGACAAGGCTCCAGGACCGGATGGTTTCACGGCGGCCTCTATAAGTCTTGTTGGAAGATTATCAAGACGGAGATTATGCTTGTCATTCAACAATTCTCCAATCTTCGGAATGCAAACCTTCATTGGCTCAACTTCGCCAGCATCGCCTTGATTCCCAAATAAGAGGGCGTGGAGGACATTTCGGACTTTAGGCCCATTAGTGTTATCCATGCCATTGCCAAGTACATCTCTAAAATGCTTGCCACTCGCATTGCTCCTTTCATGGATTCTATTGTCTCCAATGCCCAAAGTGCCTTCATCAAGAAACGGTGCATTCATGATAACCTTTTATATGTACGAAACATCGCGCGCAAACTTCATCGCTCCAAAACACAGTGCCTCCTATTCAAGCTTGATATCAAGAAAGTGTTCGACTCCGTTAGATGGGACTACCTTATGGACGTCTTAAAGCATCATGGTTTTCCGCCAAGATTTTGTGATTGGGTGTGGGATCTCATTTCCACCACCACCTCTCGTGTGCTTCTCAATGGTGTGTGGTGCGATCAAATTCATCATGGGCGCGGCCTTCGCCAAGGAGACCCCCTCCACCGTTGCTCTTTGACTTGGCGATTGACCCAATTAATCACATCCTCCATAAGGCTACGCGGGATGGCCACCTTCATGCCCTTCGTGGTAGAAGCCCGGTGTCTAGAACCTACCTTTATGCTGATGATGTTGCGGTCTTCGTCGCCCCTATCAAGGAAGACATTCAGTTCCTCGCCTCTACCCTCACGTCTTTTGGTGACGTGACCGGTTTGACCGCAAATTGCCACAAAAGCCTTGTTGCTCCCATCCGGTGTGAGAACCTCGACCTCGATTACATCCTTGACTCCTTCCCGGCAACTAAGACGACTTTTCCGATGCGTTATTTGGGGCTTCCCCTTGGTATTTCCTGTCTGCGCCGTGCTGATTTCCAACCCTTAGAAGACAAGTTCGCCGGCAAGTTGGCTTCTAGAAATTGGAAAAATGTTAATATGGCTGGCCGCCGTGTCCTTGTCCGGGCGGTCCTCACCTCGCAAGCTATCTACCATATCACCTCCATTGACTTCCCCAAAGAGGTTATCAATTGGATCAACGCCTACCAACGTGCCTATCTTTGGGCCGGTTGTGAGAAGGTTTCCGATGGAAAGTGCAAAGTCAATTGGGAGACCGTCTGCCACCCTACCAAGCTTGGGGGCCTTGGTATACTTCACCTTGATAAATTTGCTTCTGCCATAAGACTCCGATGGCTTTGGCTTCATTGGGTGGACAACACGAAGGAGTGGATTGGACGTGGGAACCCTTGCAATAAAGAGGATAGGGCCCTTTTTGCGGCAGCCACGGTAGTCACGGTGGGTGATGGAGGGAAAGCCTTGTTTTGGAAGTCTCCTTGGTTCCATGGCCAACGTCCCATGGACATTGCGCCAAACCTCTTCGATGTCTCCAAGAAAGAATTTCACGGTTGCTCGTGCCATTGACAATAACTTTTGGGTGGCAAACATTGACATACACAACCTCAATGTCGTCCATTTGCATCAAATTTTTCACCCTTTGGGAATTGGTGACTCACTTCAACCTCACCCCCGGCACCCCCGACACCATCCGTTGGAAGCTCACCGATAATGGCATTTACACCACTTCCTCCGCTTACAAGATGCCATTCGAAGGCATGATCTCATCATCCTTCAATCAAGTCATTTGGAAAATTTGGGCCCCTCCAAAGTGCAAGATCTTCGCGTGGTTGGTGATGCAAAATAGGATTTGGACTTCGGACCGTCTCCAATGCCGTGGATGGCAAAATTGTGGAAATTGCCCTCTTTGTGATCAAACTCAAGAATCAGCAGCACATCTCCTCTTCAAATGCCGTTTCTCCATTAGGATTTGGACAGATATCCTCACTTGGATTGGCTACAATGACACCTCCACCGTGCCATGGGCAAATGAAGACAATGTGAAAGATTGGTGGACTAAACTTGTCATCCCTCACGGTGCTATGGCTTCGATGATCATGATCGTCTCATGGGAAATTTAGAAAGAAAGAAATGCTCGTGTCTTCCGCCACCACGCGTCCCCGGTTATGATGGTCATCTCTAGGATTAAGGAGGAAGCCAAGTTGTGGGATTTAGCCGGCAACTCTCATTTGGGCAATGTAATTCCGGGAGATTGATTCCCTAGCTGTTTTTTAAAGTCCTAGGATGTGTCCTAGGCATGTCCGTTGAACCTCTAAACTCCCCTCCTTTATTAATGAAAATGCCAAATCTTTTGCCTTGTTTCCAAAAAAAAACTACTAGGTGTAATTGGCTGGAATACTGTATGCGATCACTCATATTGCCGCCGATATTTTTTGATATGTGCTAAACCCGGTGTGGTCAGAAACATTCCCGTGACAAATAAAATACCGACAATTGGCCTTGTAAGCTTCGACAATGCGGACAAAAAGATCTATGTGCATTCGGTTAGGCCTACCAAAAGATGAGTGGGATAAGTGCAAACCTCGGCAAAGTAATCCTGCATGAGCATTTGATGGCAGAGAGCTCGTATTTGGAAAATGCAAATACGACCCATTTGCATCCCACCGGCTTCTCTTCTTCTTCTCATCAATTTCCTTTCAGCGCTAGCATCAACAATAAATTCTCGATCTCATCATTGTCGAGCAAATCATCCAATGATGAGGACTCCTCAAAAAGAATTGCACAGCTGACACGCTCATGGAAGAATTCATCTACAAATATTTACAAATCTTTAAATAACGATTGCGCGTGCGTGAAAATTAGACAAAGGTATAGAAATTAACCTTGGGTGTGGATGGAGTCGCCAAAGAAACGCTTGGAGGACTCGAATCAGCCGACCTTGTACCATTTCCCTCGACGAAGCAGTGAGTCGAGCTCGCCGGCCACCCTTTGATCGGGACCTTGTTTCTCCCATAGCGCTGCGAGCTGGGGCGGGGAAAGATGGAGGATGGCTTGGTGTGTTACAAATCCGAGACGCTTAGTCGATCTACCGAGGACAAACAATCACAGCAAAACACGACACCGAGATTTGGTAACGCAGTTCGGCGAACTCGCCTACATATGCGGGGCATGACTATGGGCGCTCCTCCCCATCGATACCGCTGCACCGGCCGCCTTGGTCGCCGGCACAAGCCGCCGGCTCCCCTTGCGCGCCTGCTGCTATCAAGTCGCCATCGACGACAAGCCCACCGAGGCAATACAGACGCACTAGATCTCAACGCCACGCCGGTCCGGCCGCCCCTGCCACGGGCGCCGGACCGTCCCCTCGTGATCTTGTGTCTAGCCTACCAGCTTTCGTCGTGTCTATTTGGGCTACTCCCGGTGCCTTTATATATTAGGCCAGGTTACACGTGTCCGACTCAAACACCTAACCTTTCGTCTAATTACAAGTCCTAGCGTAGCCCTACTCGTACACATATTCGACATATATTCCAACAAACTCCACCTTGGCGAATATGCCCTTCGCCATTTTGAAGCCGTCATGCCGAATCTTTGTATACCTGGACTTGAACCATTAATCATGAGTTCAGCTGCTACTCCCTTGACTCCATATGACTCCACCTGCAACCGTACTTTCTTCCTTGTTTCACCACAGTCAATGCTCCCACGAAAATTAAGTTCTTCCTCACTGTTGTCTTGTGCTCCCAACTCTCCGGAGTATCCGTCCACCGCCATCACACAACGATCATAAAGTCACCATATCGACAACGCCGTTGCATCGTCACCTTGGTAGCCTCGTCCTTGATCCATGTGAAAGTGAACAACTCACATATTAGGTGTCACAAATAAGAGTTACCTGAACTCATCATTTTCGCTATTGTTGACTGCATCTCTGAAAGTTTGAAGAAATTTCGCCGTTGCCTTAAGTCATCTTCAGTCAAATTCACAACTGTCTCATCACCGCTTTCGCGGATTCTCCATGGCCAACTCATGTCCATCACTTGATGTCAATCCCGATAGACCCAGTCACCAACTCGAACCTGGTACTCGCCAACACTTCTTCAGAA
The DNA here is from genome assembly GCA_028641055.1 of Alopecurus myosuroides. Classification (NCBI taxonomy): domain Eukaryota; kingdom Viridiplantae; phylum Streptophyta; class Magnoliopsida; order Poales; family Poaceae; genus Alopecurus; species Alopecurus myosuroides. Next base: position 87,534,538 of record CM054062.1, on the reverse strand, counting down.
CCCCTGCACACATGTCAAACATCATGTCCGACCGTCCGTGCCCTGGTCCATCGCCGTGTCCCGTGCTTACCGCACACCTCGCCGCTATTACCGCGTCGAGCATCCACAATCTTGGCCAAGATCTCAAGGGATGCTAACCCACACAATCTCAGGCCCCACTGCAGATAACCATCAGTCTACCCGACCGATGCCGAGTTCCACGTATCTCTCGAACCTTGACGTCCAGTCCGACCAACGTGCTTCTCGCCTTCCCGCTGACTAAGCTCTGACTCTCTGTATACTTACGCCGTAGCCCTTCTATCAGCTGAGTGGAATCGTGAGACTCCAGCTCCACCTTCAACATGACTCCATGGTAGATGATTAGTCCACCCCGCGCCCTGTCGACCTCAAGATCTCGATTGCGCTCCATCTTGAATCAACCCTGCGCCATTGCATGTCGAAGCACGCATAACCATGCGCCGCGTGTTACCACGCCACAGAATTCGGACACCATCATCCGTCACGCTCCTAAGCCGTCGTCGCTGATCTTCACCGTTTTCTGTCCGTCGGACTGTCCAGTCCAACCGAGTCGTACGCATCCGACTGCAACCATGCTCCACCTTGCGCCTAGTCAACCCGCCATATTGCTGTGTATTGTGTGACGCCTTGTATATGCATGATCCTTCACGACATACTCCAGCGCGTCGCCAATCTGACAACCATCTGGTAAAATCCATACAAACTGAGTAACAAATCTGAAAGAAATTGCTCCCTGGTAGCTTCCATGGGTGCACCTAGCATGTGCTCCCACAACTCCCATGCATGCACCTTTTCTTTCCCATGTTGCCACAGCACGCATGCACAAATCATCATGCCAGATTCCTTTTATTTTTTTTACCAAACAAATCTCAAAACAGTTCAGATCGGTTCAAAGCCTTCATGGTCTGGCTGCATGGAACTCTAGCCAGCCGCATGCATAGATAGGGTGCGAGCGTACGTGCCTATCCTCTCGCATACATGATGGCACTTCTGATCCGATCCAATCTATTGCATGCTCGCCGTTACCGATTGCTCTTCCCATCCAAGAAAATTCCGATCCTGCCAATCTGACGGAAACACTCGCCGGGTTTGCAACCTGCGAGTCATCTGCTCCACGTTCATTGATCAATTTTCTCGGATCCCTCTAGATCAACAAACCATCGCCTCCGAACCTTGCTCTGATACCACTTGTTACAAATCCGAGACGCTTAGTCGATTTACCGAGGACAAACAATCACAGCAAAACACGACACCGAGATTTGGTAACGCAGTTCGGCGAACTCGCCTACATATGCGGGGCATGACTATGGGCGCTCCTCCCCATCGATACCGCTGCACCGGCCGCCTTGGTCGCCGGCACAAGCCGCCGGCTCCCCTTGCGCGCCTGCTGCTATCAAGTCGCCATCGACGACAAGCCCACCGAGGCAATACAGACACACTAGATCTCAACACCACGCCGGTCCGGCCGCCCCTGCCACGGGCGCCGGACCGTCCCCTCGTGATCTTGTGTCTAGCCTACCAGTTTTCGTCGTGTCTATTTGGGCTACTCCCGGTGCTTTTATATATTAGGCCAGGTTACACGTGTCCGACTCAAACACCTAACCTTTCGTCTAATTACAAGTCCTAGCGTAGCCCTACTCGTACACATATTCGACATATATTCCAACATGGTGGCTCAAGAGCAGAACTTGAGCACTTCACGGTGTAGTGCGGAGCTCCACGCCAGACCATGTGCTGGCGGCTCGAAAAAGCTGGTGGCGGAAGGAGTATAGGTCCCATGAGCTCCAAAACAAGGGGAAATGCCGTAGCTAGCGACGGGGACGGCTCGAATCAATGATGAAAGGTGGTGGCGGCGGCGGGGCGGCTTCCTCCTGAAATTTCACTCACGGCAGACCCTCTCCTATCTGCGGGGAACGCTAAAATTTTGGCCTCGTACCGGTGATATGAGGTACCCTGAACTCGTTTCTGGTTTTTCGTAAAAACAATTAGGAGCTAGACTGTTTTGCCAGATCTGGTCATCGTGACCTTTTTCGGCCTGAAACCGCCAAATAAAAACCATTATTATGCGGTTTCGGGAGCGAGGTCTGCTAGAGTTCTCGTATACAGAATTCCAAAGTTTTGAACAACTAATCACATAGGACCAACAAGTTGAGGAGAAAGATATTTGGAGTTATCCATTGGGGAAGTTTTTTTTTGTGTTGCTAAAGCATATGCGCGTTGTAAAAATTCGGAGCAGCCTTCCCTTGCTTTTAAATGTTGCTGCACGACAGGCTAAACACAAGAGATTTATTGCATAGAAAAACGTTTCCCCTTATAATAGGTGAATACTCATTTGAACTGTATTGCTTTGCTCAAACAGAGGCTGCATAAACTATTCTTCACGGAGCTAATAATTTTAGCGGACTGGGCCATCGGAATGACACGAAACGCACAAAACATTTCATAATGTTTCACCAAGCCTTTTCAAATGCAAAGTTTTTTTTATCAAAGAGGAACTCAGATGCATAAAGTATAGAGCTGACAGGAAGGCCTACACTCTTTTTTAATCTTGGATTAATAGCTTCCTTTAATTTTCAGTAGGCTTCAGATGTTTACTTTCCTGGATGAATCTTTTGTACTCCTGTGTACCCTTACCCAAAAAATATGAGGCCGGTACTAAAAAAAATCATGTGCACATCTCAACAAAGCTGTAGTAAGGCGGGGATAATACAGATAAAAGTTGTCTAATACACATGGCAAAAAATAATTACTCTCTCAACACCGAGCACGCCAGTAGTAACCCGGAGAAAATACTTCGCACTACTAGGCCACGAAGAAAGTTGTTGTCAAAAACAGATAAATACTATACATCTCAACAAAGCTGTAGTAAGGCGGAATGTCACTGTACAGTCCAGATTTTGTCACGTCTCATTTGTTTTAAGCACTGTACCATGCGATCTGCTCCTTGGTTTGAAAGGTACGAGTAGAAAATAAAACGGCAGATCAAACTGTTGGAGAAAGGCGCCATTGCTTCGATTATTTTAGCAATGGCGTCGTGGCTGTCGGCCCTAGTTCTAGTTTGTACATAGGCGAATAAAGAGTTAAAGACGCCTAATTGGGTATGGAGAGAGACATGGCCATCTCTCACCAGCTCACACACACACACTCACAGTATGAGCCAGTGTCCTTTACCCCCTCTTTCTTATTTCTATAAACAGGGTATTTTTGGTGCCATCTCTTCAAACCAAATAAAAGATTAGCACATGAAGCCAACTTTTAGGTGCTCGCCCGCGAATTATTTGTGCTGTTAAGCACCTTGCCCAACCCTCCTAGCTACTCCATCTGCTAGGCACTAGAGCCATGGAAGCACCAGATGAGGAGAGGCCCCTGCTTCATCTCCAACCCTATCTTCAGGTAATATCTCCTCTTTCTTCATTTCTCTTATTTCCTGATGACTGCATAGAGGGGCAACGGGAGGGCAGATATGCCGTCAAATAAAAGCATAACTGTAGTTTCAGTTAGCACACATGTGAAGAATAAAAGCAGTCAGTTCCTCTCTGTTCTTCGCAGAGATTTACAGTTTCAAATCCCAAACTGAATACCTGTGTACTGTACTGTAGGATGGAGGTTCTGAATATACCAGCGATGGATCAGTTGATATCAACAAACAGCCTGCTCTGAAGCGAAATACAGGCAATTGGAGGGCATGTTACATGATTTTAGGTATATACCAGACAGCAATTCATGAAGACTGCTCCTTGTCTCTCTCTTCTTTCCTTACAGGCTAACCACTTGAACACGTCCTAGGTGTTGAGTTCTGCGAATGCGTGGCCTTCTTTGCGATTTCAAAGAATTTGGTGACATATCTCACCACTGTGCTCCTCGAAAGCAAAGTTACTGCCGCGCGGAATGTCTCTGCCTGGGTCGGTGCCAGCTTCCTCACACCGCTTATTGGAGCCTTCTTGGCCGACACTTATCTGGGAAGATACTGGACAATGGTTGTTTCCCTCCCAGTCTACACCGTTGTAAGTATAACATCAGTAACCAGCCTCATTTCAATTGTTTGGTACCTGCAACTCTGAACACTTCCATTTTGCCAGGGATTGCTCGTTCTCACAGTTTCAGCATCTCTTCCCACATCTTACTACCATGCCCATGTTCATCATACCGTGTTCTACCTAGGACTCTATCTTGCGGCACTTGGGAGCGGTGGTATCAAGCCCTGTGCGTCAGCTTTTGGGGCTGACCAGTTTGATATTGCAGACCCAATGGAACTAGCCAAGAAGGGGTCCTTCTTCAACTGGTACTACTTCTTGATCAGCCTCGGCTCCCTTCTGTCAAGCACGGTGCTTGTTTGGTTACAGGACAATGTTGGGTGGGGGGTCAGCTATGCAATCCCGACGGTGCTCATGGTCTTGGGTCTCGCAGTATTTGTTGGCGGCTCGAGGGTGTACAGGTATAGGAAAGTGCGAGTGAGTCCATTCATAAGTCTCTCTCAGGTGGTCGTTGCGGCTGTCAGGAAATGGCATATGCAACTGCCGGATGATAACTCACTTTTGTATGAGCTGACCAGTTCGTCATCAGAAGCTGAATCAAGTCATAAAATTCAGCATACCAATCAATTCAGGTACTCCCTCCGTCTCACAATAAGTGACGTGAAAATGGGCTAAAGTGGATGTATCTTGCATTTAAATCCATCTAGGTACATCAATCTCTATGACACTTATTTTGAGACGGAGGGAGTACAATTAGTGCAAAATAAAGGTCAACTTATAGTCTATTTTGAAATTTAAAAATATGTCACTTTCATTGAGCTATGCCATCTTGCAAGTAAAATGATGAAGAGAAATTTTTTATTGAACCATATCTAGAAAATAGATCTATGATTAAAATGCTACTCCCTCCTTTCCAAAATAGATGACTTCCATTTGTTCAAATATGCATGTATCTAGACATGTTTTAGTGTATAGATACATTCATATTTAGACAAATAGAAGTCATCTATTTTGGAACGGAGGGAGTAGAACTTACCACTTATATGTGATTGCCTTCTTCAGATTTCTTGACAAGGCTGCTATTGTGCTGCCCCCATCAGACGAAACATGCACGGTGTTGCCGACGTGTTCGTGGAGGCTCTGCACAGTCACCCAAGTTGAGGAACTTAAGATAATGCTACGGATGTTTCCCATATGGGCATCTTTCGTGATCTTCTATGCCGTCTCTGGGCAGATGTCATCAACGTTTATCGAGCAGGGAATGTTCATGGACAACCGTGTTGGCCCATTTGCAATCCCACCTGCTTCCCTCTCTATCTTTGGAGTGTTCAGTGTCCTCATCTGGGTGCCCATCTACGAAACTGTGTTAGTGCCACTCGCTCGGCGTTATACTGGCAAGGAAAAAGGCTTCTCACAAACACAGCGCCTCGGAATTGGTTTTGCACTGTCAATGCTGACCATGGTCTACTCAGCTATGCTCGAGATGAAGAGGCTGGCGATCGCGCAAGCCAGCAGCCTGGCAGACCAGAATGTGCCCGTGCCAATGAGCATTCTGTGGCAAGCACCAGCATATGTACTGCAAGGTGCAAGTGAGGTTTTTGCTGGAATTGGCAAGACGGAGTTCTTTTATGATCAAGCCCCATATCCCATGAAGAGCCTCTGTGCAGCACTCGGGCAGCTTGCAATTGCCTCCGGATCTTACTTCAACACAATCATGTTTGGTGTTGTCGCGGTGGCCACAACACGTGGTGGGGCGCCTGGGTGGATCCCAGAAAACCTGAACGAAGGGCATTTGGACTACTTCTTCTGGATGATGGCTGCACTTAGCGTACTGAATCTGGGGCAGTTTGTACACTACTCCATGCGGTATAGAGAGAAGACAGCTTCTTGACCCAAAATGGTGGAGACTCAGCATAATGTTAAACCTTTCTCCATCATACCACAATAAAAAGGGTTTCTATGCAGTGTATGATATTTGTAACTCTATCATATGATAGATAATATGGTCTCAGAGTTTACAACCTTGTTGTCCTAGTATTTGATGGTAATTGAACTATTATCTTACTACACATTATAAAACATGTACGGCAATATACTAGTTAAGTATTCAAGATTAAATGAAGAGGCAAAAGGATTTCGAGAGCCATTTAAAACTGGAAAAGGAAATGAGCTAATCCCGTTGAGAGAGCAAAGAAGCAGAGGGGAGACTGACATTACTATGATTTATCGGCAAGGTTTTGGGGAAGAGATGGTCAGCGAAGAACCAGGCTTGATCCTCCTTTACAAAACAGCACAGACTAAGATGGCGCTCCTCTCCTCCTAGTGTGGGGCTCCACGTGCTGCAGTCAGTGCAAAAGTACTTCTGACGGCATTCTCTGCACTTAAAAGCCATCAGGGTCTGTCAACGTATAACTCCAAGACAGGAGAAGAATCTGAGTTGAAATTAATGGAATTCTATGGTGTGGGCGCACATGTGTTGGTCATTCAGTCACAATTTCAAAAGATTATTCAGCTAAAATCAGAGAACTATTAACTGACACTCCGAGAGTTTTTCTTTCAAAAAAGGTGGTCCAGTTGATAGGTTCGATCTTCTAATAGAATAATTTCATGGCCCTCAATCAAGTGAGAACGTAACACCACGCCAGGGATGCTTTCATAGTCCATTGCAGGGCAATAGAAGTAAGAAGCACCACAACAGAGCTCACAACAAATATGGTTAGTGGCATCACGAAGGTCATTAATTATTTCCCTATATCATAAACACTTGGTCGATTGCAGAAGAACATCTACTGTCAATGTTACTATACCTGCCCCATAGTACATCTGCTTCTGAAGCGCCGTACCGTGTGTAGGCAAATCGACGAACAGGTACGGTGCGTTCCATGGAAAGGGCAGATGATGCCAGCGTATGGGAGGCGCGACGGCAGTGATACTAATCACGCGGTGGGCTGCGGCGAAGGCCGTGGAAAACCAGCGGTCGTCAACGGTAGGGCGTGGCAACCAGCACGCATCACCGAGGCGGCAGCAACAGGGCCAACCCGCTTACGGCGGCCTGGGCCTGGACAAGCGCAAGGATGGATACGCGCATGCAGGAACCGCGAGTGAGGCTGCTGAGCGCGTCCTCTTGGAACGACCTCGCGAGGGAGTTGAGATTTCTGGCTGGTGATGGAGAGAGTTTCGCTTGGACCGGTTCACATGCAGCAAACGTTTTTATGGAATCTAATTTGGAACGGAGGGAGTACGTACCAGATAATTTTCCGACCCTGCTTGGATTACCAGCAGAAGTTGACCTGTATTAGGCCCTGCTTGAATTACAATTTAATTTTCCGACCCAGTATACTTTTACAGGCTGGTTTTCCTGTGCCCACTAATCCGGCCGGATTTTTAATCGCACTTTACCAGGTCCGTAATCTTTAACGCGTGGGCGAGCCAACCATTGCAGCGACGGAAATTACAGACCGATTAAAAAAACGGTCAACCAAGTGCCGATTCCTACATCGGTTAGGAGCATCAAATTTCACGGAGGTATTGGCTAGAAAACGCCAAACCAAGCGGTTAGTGGTGAATCAGACATAATTCTACTGAAAAGTTTGGAGTGGCATTTTTCGATTTCGGGAAGCTCAAGTGACACATATCGAATTAACCCATCTGTATGTTAGATGTACGTATGGTATACATGTGCTCCGATTTCGGTTGTAATAGGATTGGTCACCGAGTCCTACTCCCTCCTGTAATTGGCTTATGTGCCACCTATATAACGTGAACCCTTGCCCCGATCAGGGGTCAAGCTTGTTGCATACAAACATATTTTCCTATATGGTATCAGAGCCCTCCTCTCCATGACCTAGCTGCCGCACCGTCGCTGCTCCAATCAGCCACCGTCGCCGCATTGATCAATACAAATACTCTGCTGCCGCCGCCGCTACTCCAGCCGTCGCCGCCGCCGCAAGATAAACCAATACCCACAAATACCTCGCCGCCACTGCCGCTAAGATTAGCCGCCGTCGCCGCATACGAAACCCAATATCCAAATAACAATAACCGTGCCGCCGCCGTTGCTGTTCAGCCACCGCCGCCGCCCTTCGTCACAAAACCAAGATTTCTTCCGTCGCCATCATGAGTTCGTATACAACAGCATCATCGCTTGCCGCCGCTCTGGGATCACCTCCAACTCAGGCTCTGACCCGTAGCAAGTTTCTTCTCTGGAAGGCTCTTGTCTTTCCTGCGCTGCGAGGAGCACGAGTAATGGGCTTGCTTGATGGATCTGATCGGGCGCCGGTTGAAACCATAGAGATCGAAGATTCAGGGAAGAAGATCATGACAGAAAACCCCGCATACACGGTCTGGATAGCCCGTGACCAGCAAGTCCTTCGCTTCCTTCTGAATTCTCTATCACCGGATATTCTTTCCCATGTGATTGGGATGGAAACTACAGCCGAGGTATGGACAGCTATTACGACAATGTTCTCATCTGCCTCTCGCTCCAAAGTGCAACACCTCCGTTCGGCTCTCAATGACACAAAAAAGGGAGGTCTCACAGCTGCTGCTTATTTCACGAAGATGAAGGGGTATGCATCTGAATTAACTGCTGCAGGAAAACCCCTTGAGGATGATGAGTTAATTGGGTATCTCTTACATGGACTTGATAGCTCGTACAATGCACTTGTCACCGCAGTTGATAGCAATCCAAACACCACAGTTGATGATCTTTTCGGGTTGCTGTCATCATATGATATGCGTAATGAGGATACTACTGAAGCCACCTTCACTTCGTCTGCAAATATTGCTCGCCGTGGGAACCGTGATAACCGTACAGCAGGGCGCCGTGACAGTCCCGATCGCGGGCGTGATAACCGTACAACATGGCGCCGTGACAGTCCCGATCGCGGGCGCTTCAGAGGACGCAGAGATGATAGCCCTGATCGTCGAGATCGCCGTTCTGATGATCGTGGTTATTCACGAGACCGTGGCTCGCGTCGTGATGATCGTGGATATCAGCGTCGTGATGACGATCGCAGTTATCAGCGCCGTGATGATGATCGTGGATATCGTCGCCGTGATGATAAGCAACAGGGACGTTCAAAGGGGTATCGCAGTCGTGCCCCCACACCCTATGTTGATGTGACTTGTCAGATATGCAAAATTCATGGACATTCTGCTTCTGATTGTTGGTGGCGCCGTGAAGATGATAGTGATGGTGATGATGATCATGGTGACAAGAAAGCTAATGTGGAATCCTATGGAGTTGATACAAATTGGTATTCTGATACTGGTGCGACAGATCATATTACAGGAGAACTAAGCAAGCTCTCCACACATGACAAGTACCAGGGACGTGATCGTGTCCAAACAGCAGAAGGTAAAGGTATGCAAATTAGTCATATTGGTCATTCAATATTGCGTACCCCACATGATTCCTTACACCTCAAAAATATTCTTCATGTCCCTACTGCATCTAAAAATCTTTTATCTGTTCATAAACTTGCCCTTGACAACAATGTATTTCTTGAGTTTCACCCCGATTTCTTTTTGATAAAGGATCAGGACACAAGAAGAATAATGTTTAAAGGGCCTTGTCATGGTGGTCTCTATCCTTTAGTGCCTTTTTCTACTGGGACATCTAAGCAAGCATTCATCACAACAAAGCCATCTTCTTCCACCTGGCATCGGCGTTTAGGACATCCTTCATCCTTTATTGTTCAACAAGTTCTTAGGAAAAATAAAATAGATCATACACCTGAAATAAACCCTCATGTGTGTGATTCTTGTCAGTTAGCTAAGAGTCATCAGTTGCCATACCCTATTTCCACTAGTGTTTCCACTGTTCCTTTGGAGCAGGTTTTCTCTGATGTATGGGGTCCAGCACCTGTTTCTGTTGGCAAACACTCTTATTATGTAAGCTTTATTGATGATTATAGCAAGTTTACTTGGATATATTTGCTTAAAAATCGATCTGAGGTTTATCAAGTCTTTCTTAATTTCCAACAACTTGTTGAACGCAAATTTGATAGAAAAATCATCACTATGCAAACTGATTGGGGTGGAGAATATGAGAAACTTAATGGTTTCTTTCAAAAAGTTGGCATCACACATCATGTTTCTTGTCCTCATGCCCATCAACAAAACGGTTCCGCTGAACGCAAACACCGTCATATTGTTGAAGTTGGACTAGCCTTACTTGCCAATGCATCTATGCCTTTAAAATTTTGGGATGAAGCTTTCCTTACTGCTACCTTCCTCATAAATTTGCTTCCTACCAAAGTGTTGAATTTTGCTAGTCCCACACAATGCCTCCTTAACATTACACCCAACTATGATGCTCTCCGAATTTTTGGCTGTGCTTGTTGGCCCAACCTTCGTCCCTACAATAAACGTAAACTCTCTTTTCGTTCAAAGATGTGTGCCTTTTTGGGATATAGTCCACGCCACAAAGGGGTCAAGTGTCTAGATATTTCCACTGGCCGTGTCTACATATCTCGAGATGTGGTCTTCGATGAGCATGTTTTCCCGTTTGCCTCTTTACATCCCAATGCGGGTGCACGTCTTAAAAATGAAATCCTTTTGCTTCCTTCTGATTCCAATTCTAATCATGGGGACGCTAATATTGATAATCATATGACTACTGTTGTTCCTATTACTAATACTACACAGGCCCGTGAAGATGCTGTTGAAAATCCTGTTCAAATTGATGATGAAAATAGCTCCCAAAGTGATGGTGAAGAACATGCAGAAAATGCCGAAATTGGTGCTGAAACAGATGTTGATTCTGCCGAATCAACTGATCCCGATGCAGATATTCCGACACCAACTGATCCCGAGGCTGGAGATTCGGCCGGTTCTGCAGATTCTGATGCGTCTCCTGCGCTCTCTGTCTCCGTGCGGGACGAATCAGCTGAAGCCACGTCGCGAGACGCGACGTCCACCGAGCCGACAACCCCGTCCACCGAGCCGACAACCACGTTTCCCGGGCCGACAGCCTCAGATGGAGGGGGCGGATCTCCTGTGCTCTCCGACGCTGTGGCCTCCAGTACGGATTCTGAAGAAGAAAATGAGTCTCCGCTCGGATCTTCTGCTTCGAATATCTCTGCAGAACAAATTCCTGCATCTCGCACACGTCTTCAAAAGGGTATTGTTAAACCAAGAGGATATACAGATGGGACCATAAGGTATGGGAGACAACCACAAATATATAAAAAGGATTCTTCTAGGCATGGTTTGCTTGCTTCCACAGGTGAGCCAAATACACTTTTAGAAGCACTTGGTGATGAACGTTGGCATGAAGCAATGAAGGAAGAATATAATGCCTTAATGCATAACAAAACTTGGCATCTTGTTCCCCCCAGTCAAGGCAAGAATTTAATTGATAGCAAATGGGTTTATCGCATAAAGAAACGTGCAGATGGGACAATTGACAGGTATAAGGCTCGACTCGTGGCAAAGGGTTTTAAGCAAAGATATGGCATTGATTATGAAGAAACTTTCAGTCCTGTTATTAAAGCAGCAACCATTCGAGTTGTTCTAGCAATTGTAGTCTCTCGTGGATGGATTTTAAGGCAGCTAGATGTCAAGAACGCGTTTTTACATGGTGTTCTGGAAGAGGAGGTTTATATGAAGCAACCCCCGGGTTTTGAGGATACTCTTAAACCTAACTATGTTTGCAGACTTGACAAAGCTCTATATGGACTGAAACAAGCACCTCGAGCTTGGTTTTCTAGGCTCACAACAAGGCTCTATGATCTCGGTTTTACCTCATCCAAAGCTGACACCTCTTTGTTTCTCTTTAACAAATCTGGTGTGGTGATATTTGTGCTGATATATGTTGATGATATCATAGTAACTAGCTCTTCAAATGAGGCAATTCCTGCCTTGGTAAAGGATCTTAATGAAAGCTTTGCCATTAAGGATCTTGGGGATCTACACTTTTTCTTGGGCATAGAGGTAAAGAAGATGCAAAATGGTCTATGTTTGACACAAGAGAAATATGCACGTGAGCTTCTTGGAAAAGTAGGTATGATGCAATGTAAGCCAGCTCCTACACCCCTTTCATCATCAGAAAAACTATCCTTGCATGTTGGTAATCCTCTTGGTCCTGAAGATAGTACACAATACAGAAGCATTGTTGGTGCCTTGCAATACTTGACATTGACTCGTCCAGATCTGTCTTTCTCGGTTAATAAAGTTTGTCAGTATCTCCATGCACCAACAACTATTCATTGGACAGCTGTGAAGAGGATCCTACGATATGTTCAGCATACAGTGGATATTGGTATAACCTTTACACAATCCTCTTCTACACTACTCAGTGCTTTTTCAGATGCAGATTGGGCAGGTTGTATTGATGATAGACGCTCTACTGGTGGATTTGCTATATTTGTTGGGTCAAATCTTGTCTCGTGGAGTGCTCGTAAGCAAGCTACAGTTTCAAGATCTAGTAGTGAAGCTGAATATAAATCCTTAGCAAATGCCACAGCAGAGCTCATATGGGTTGAAGCACTTCTCAAAGAACTTGGTATAAAGATGTCAGAAAAACCTTGCCTATGGTGTGATAATCTTGGTGCAACCTACTTATCAGCAAATCCTATATTCCATGCCCGTACAAAACATATTGAGATTGACTATCATTTTGTGAGAGAACGAGTTGCAAGCAAAGGACTGGAGATCAAGTTTATTTCAAGTAAAGATCAGATTGCAGATGGTTTCACTAAAGCTCTTTCTGTTAGTAGCCTAAATGAGTTTAAGCGTAATCTAAATCTTCTCAGAGTTTAGATTAAGGGAGGGTGTTAGATGTACGTATGGTATACATGTGCTCCGATTTCAGTTGTAATAGGATTGGTCACCGAGTCCTACTCCCTCCTGTAATTGGCTTATGTGCCACCTATATAACGTGAACCCTTGCCCCGATCAGGGGTCAATCTTGTTGCATACAAACATATTTTCCTATACTGTATTGTTCCGCTTTTATGTCTGTGTGATTGGCCTGCCAGCCAAGTGTACATATAACTAATTAATTTAAGCATCAGGCCGGCGAGGCCTTTACCTTGTCGATCGTGACACTCTTCAGATTCGGACATTGTAGAGATAGAACGACTCAAATATTTCAACCTGCAGATCACATGACATGTTTCGTGTAAAAAACGTGATCAGCAAACTACTTGCTGCTGGAGCGATTACAGCAGGGCCATTTCTGAGAACGCAGGTTAGCTAGCTATGGCCTTGAGACCGAGTGAGTCCTTTTCGAACGATCACCATTGCACACCACGGAGGTGGCCCGCGAACCCCCTCTCTCCTCCGGCACCGCTCGCCTCCTGGTCACCACCCAAGACGCCCTCAAACTCCAACCCCCTCGCGCCCTCGCCGCCTCCGCCGTACGCCCTCCGCCCGTGCGCCGCCGCCGCGTAGAACGTCGTCCCTGTCCCAGCGCTGAACCCCACGTTGACGCCCATCATGAGCCCAACGTCGCCAGCATCCTGGCCGACCCTCGACGCCTCGCCGCGGTCGCCGGCCCCGTGCAGCGCGACGGCGGATAGGGAGGAATGCGCGTCTTCGTCGCCGTGACCCACGCCGCTGCCTCCCACCACGGCGGCCTTCTCCCCCTCGACCTCGCGGTAGCGGTTGAGGTACGCCTTGAGCGGCGCGACGTAGGCCTCGAAGCCGAGCGTGGTCATGGCCCAGAGCAGGTCGTCGCCGTTGATGGTCTTGCGCTTCTCCCGCTGGCATTTGTCGGAGGCCTCGCCGGTGACGAAGCTGATGAACTCCGACACGCACTCCTGCACCGTCTCCTTGGCCTCCTTGGAGATCTTGGCGTTCGCCGGGAGGGACCGCTTCATGATGCGGCTCACGTTCGCGATCGGGAGGAACCTGTCCTGGTCCTTGGCCGGCGAGTCGCCCCCGCCGCCACCGTACCCACTCCCGCCCCCGCCGCCCACCGCAGCTAGCCCAGACTCGTTGTCAGATGACGGGCTGCCCACCGGGCTCACCAGGTGGTTGCTCTGCTGCTGACCATAGCTCTTCCTGTTCTTCATCCTTGTGCACGCTAGCGAGGACGAGGGAGGTTATGGTAACTGAGGAGGTATATTGAACTCTCCGGTGTGATCTCCTTTTAAAGGTGGAGGTGGGGAGATATGCAAGTGGGAGGACGGCATCGATGCGGAAGCAAATTCTGGCTTTAGCTTAAAAAAAAAAAGGATTGTAGCAGCTATTGTTTGTCTTTTTTTTTGAGAATTAACAAACCTATATTAGGCAAACAAGCCTGCCTCGTTAAAAACCTTCCAGTCCCCGTAGGTACCCTGGTAAGGAAAAGAGTACAGACTTGCCGCCGGAAAAATCATTCGGTATTACAATCTCTCTTGATACAGGCATCAAGAAAGCGAGGAGTAAAATTAATCCAAAGGCATCTACTCCTTTCAGGGCTACAATTTCTAGCACATAAATGAGCCAACTCATTAGCAACTCTAGGAATATGTTGTAAGGTTAGGGACACAAGGCTCCCTTCCACTTCAGTGATCTCCGATAAAATGGCAGCTACCTCCGAACGTTCATAATTCTTGCTCTGCCATAATTGTACCAGTTGCAAGGAATCCGATTCAATCACCACTTTCCGAAACCCTCTATCCACAGCCAACCGAACTCCATCTCTAAACGCATATGCCTCCATCGTAAAAGGGCTAGCTGCTGCCTCGTACCAAAACGCTTGAGCACAATATAATTTACCTTCAAAGTCTCGGATACCAACTCCAGTACTTCCTTGGTTCGTCTCAGTAAAGAAAGAGCCATCCACATTAATTTTGAAATCTCCCTGTGGTGGTGCTTTCCACTTAACAGATGCATTTCTTCCACTAGGTACCAATTCCTTGCTAGCAACAGCAGCTATTGTTTGTCCGAGACATCATGTATACCTTTTTCCCCTTATAAAAAAAAATAACAGCTGCATTTCCTGTATGTTTACTACGAGATTTTTCTTGTCGAACTGATATCTGAACTCTACATCGATCGGTTTACATAATTATATTTATCGCAAAACTATCATTTAGGTCATTTTAGAGTCTTAGAAAGCGTACAAATCCGTAGGTGGAAACGGATCGGATGCGGATTGAACGAATACAAATATAAATATGTACTCCCTCTGTCTCAAAATAAGTACCAATTCGGAACAGATACGGATTGGGTGTCTTCTCAATTCGGAACAAAAACAAATATAACAGAATTGTGTCTTATAACGAGTCAACTATATAACGAAAAAAATGAAAATATTGTTATATAATACACAATAGTTTAAAGTTTAATCACAAAAAAGTTTCATTTGACCACTTTCTTACTCTTTTAGGTTGGGTAACTTTTATACTAGGCTAGAATTAATAAAATTGGCTAAAATAATTTTGATCGAATACGGATATATCTATTTCCATATCTACGTTTGGTTCAAAATTCAATACCATATTTGTATTTATATTTGTAAAAATGAGTACGGATATTTACCATTTCCATTTCTATTTACCATTTTCATTTTCAATTCCCTAAATATGAATGTTGTATAATTCAAATTATCCAGTACCAGTTTTCACCCCTACAAATCGGATATAAACCTCAACTAAAATATCATAAAATGCATGTAGCACCCATGCACTACAAATCCTATTAGTGTGTCGCCATCAATACCGGTTGAACAAATCCCGTAAATGTGAAGGCATTATCATGTTTAAAATAATATCTTTGTGGTGATTTCAAATTGCCTACAAAAATCAAAAACTTCAACACCAATCGTGTGTGACCTTTACAACAAACAATCATTATAGCTCCTTCCTGTTCCTCGGATTTTTAAACATATTGCCTTACTTTCTCCATCTGCTACAAATTTGTGTAAAATGGGTAGATACATCCTCAACAGATCCGACTACTCCTAGCTGACTAATTATTTTTACATTCCTATGGAATAAGTCCTTTAAAATTTTAGTTCATAAATCCAAAAAATATCATTGATACACAAAAATTATCATATTAGAATGCAATGTTTAAGTAAACCAAGACAAGAATAAGGAAAAAAAATACAAGAAAAACACATTAAGTAATAATAATCTTTTCACATTACAAAAACATTAGTGCAGCCGACCAAATAAAGTCTTAAAATCAAAAATTAATTATCAAACCATTTTTAGTGGTCCAAATTATTATTTTACACATTTAACTACCACGTTACACTTTATGAAAATGATAGTTGTATATCTAAAAAATATGCAACCTACATAAACATCCATAGAAGGGGGGGAAATTGGATCCACAAAAACCTAACTTTATAGAGCTGTATTATCAAACAAACAAAAAATCATGCAATTGGTACTATGAAAGTAAAAAATTATTCCCTAATATGCTAGTGGCACGAGTCATGTAGCCTCAAACAAATAATAATATCTATGAAAGATTTAAGATTCATAGACCAATGCCTGGGCATCACATTAGTGCTACAGATGCACGACAACATTTTTTACCAAAAAAAAGGATGGTGGCATGTCTCATGTGTTTGCTTCACACACAAAAGAAAATGTAAACCCTGAATTAGTACTAGACGAGAGTGATCGAACTGGTACCTCCACACTCCGGCGAGAGGTGGCGGATGGCGGTGGGGAGAGGGTAGGGGGTAGGTGTTCCTGCTCTCCTTCCTTCATACATGAATTTCCCATCCTCTTGTTCTCGGCAAGTGGGGGTGGCAAAATATGGCTACTTCGTTTTTGTTGGTGCTCATTGACCAAAACGTCCCGATTTCTGGGTGAAACCCCAAGTCTAAACCTCTTTGGTTGCACCTGACAATGGTGGTCGTAAAACATATCATTCTCTTAATGAAGGCATTGTCTAGAGATAGTTAGATATTTCTCCAGAGCGAAACCCCGTGATCATAATTTAACGATTAGATGAGGCGACGATGTGACTTGGGCACCATTTAGTTTTTAGAAGCGTCGCTTTTGAAATCTTTTTCGTTGTCCGCGCATTGATGTGGTGGTGAACTGGTGATTGTTACTAATGTTGTTGAGTTGTCGATCGGTTTGTTGGGGATTTTCTTCCCTCTTTTTTTACCTATGTACATGATTGTTACCTCGACTAACTCTTTATCTTCTGTTGTTATTGAGCTCGGATGTAATTGATACCAACTTATATAAATATGATATCTTTAGCACACAAAAAAGTTAAAGACGGTGTCTAAAAAAAGTCATACTATTATTGTCAATAGTTGGTGCTTTATTTACCACTAGTTGACATGTACGTGCAACGCACGTTTTCATAACTAAAGGAACAATTTACAAATAGGAAAAAAGTCGTAGTAGGGTCTACACTGATTACTTCTTTTTGGTGCAACTCAATATTAGTATAGATATCTCTAGAATGTGGTAGCATAACTCGTCGTCTGCATAGAAGTCATGGCAACAAAGGTGACAAAAATGAACTTCTAGTTAAAAAACATCGACATGAACCTCATTGTCACACCTATATCCTTCTGCATGACCTTAAGTGGCGGTATCTCCTCGGGCATTTAAGTTATCCGTCAACTAAAGCACTCAAGTTTCCCACAATTATTAATACATAAAGAATCTATCATGAAGTATATTATTCCTTATTCTCCAGAAAAAACTAATGTGAAATAGCTTAAATTCAACACCGGGTTACTTTTTTTCCTTCCTCGCTTTAACTAACATACATGCATCGGTTAACTGGATTCAATAATCGCATGCAACGGATCGTCCCAACGGCCCGGGGGGGAGGGGGTACAGTGGGCCCCATATGTGTATATGCCAACAAGGTCTGGTATGCCGACGGGGTCAGGTACGTCGACGGGGAAGGTGGCAACAGCGACAGGGGAAGACGGCGACGGCCGCCGTCGGCACCTTTAGTTAAAGATCGTGCGAGAGACCCAGAATTCGCTGGATTGTCCATAGATTCTTCGGTTATTCTGAAGTAGGTATCTTGTAACGCAAGTCGATGCATCATGTATTTCAAGAACCTACACTATAACATATTCTTCAATTCTTTCTCTTCCTCAAGCTAAGCCAAAATACAAAAGTATGTTCATTGTTGTCTAAATTTAAAATATAATTCAGTATGTAGTCATTTGTGCAATACATAATTGTTAGTATCATGCCAGGTTAATAATAACAACCTAAAAAATAAATATTATGTTCATATAACAAGGTACCCTAACAAAAATAATGAGCAATGCAAGAGTTACCTTCTCACCTTGGACAATCATCATACATGACAAACTAATAATAAAACAACTTATCATCTCCTTAAATTTTCACTACAAGAAAAAAATTACTAGATCTGACCATAACTTGAAAAAAAAACTGAGATGTACCCGGCTGAAGTGACAAAGTTAATGGGGAAGTATAATGGTTGCTGAATATAATGCGAAATTCAGAAAAACGTAAGCTGTGAAGGTATTTAAGCACCTGATGCATGTAATGTTCGTTCAAAAGTTTGCAAAAAAAGCAGAAATATTTGCCATTTTCAAAAAATCAATAATACTCAATGATTTTGTTTCCTTATATTCTTGTCCAACCAAATGTACCAGTTTTAAACTTCAAGTCAATTCCATATGAATACAAAATCTTAAACAATCACCTTTAAATATGAGTTTAGTCTTTACGTTAATGCCATGTCCATACTGAATATTGGCATTTGTCTTTAAATATGAGTTTAATCTTTAGTTTGACGACATGAGCATACTGAATCATAGACGAAATTTCCAATAAATATCATTTTGTTGTTATGCAGCTAATTGCACGTGCATACAGAAGCTCGGACAAATTAACCTTTAGATATCAGTTTTACTCTTGTGACAAGTTAGAGTTGATTTCTCAATCATACACTCGCACGGTGTATGCCAAAGCATGAGAGGCTTCCAATGGATACAAATCCAGTTCTCGAGTGAAAGCATGCTATCATACACAAAGCTGGCAATCGGTAGTAAAACACACACGCAAGCTACTAATCAGCGGCAGCAAACACGGGGAGCCGCTGCAATCTCTTTGTCTCGTCTCCCCTCTCAAGTTATCTTACACCGTCACGCAACATCGGTGCAGACCACGCCATGGTCGCTCCACGTTCTCCTCACAACCCCTCCACCCTCACCTCCTCCATACCCTCCGGCTCCATTCCCTCCCCTTTGACCATCATCTCCCCTCCAATGGAGGTTACCTACTCCCCTCCTACATCAGGTGCTGGTCGTCTCCCTCCCATGACGGTGCTCCTTCCTCCACGGGCACGACTCCGGCGAGCAGGGCTTCCTGCTCCACGGCGACCTTTAGCTCCATCCCCCTCGTCCCCTATAGCCTAAAGGCTACAAGGCGACAGGCTCTGGATTGCACATGGAGGGCGCTAGATACGGGGGATATGAGCGCAATGATTCTAAGGGAAGCCACGGAGCCACAGGGCGGCGGTAGAAGATTGGAAGGATGAAAGAGTCGACAGCTCTGTTGTCTACACGTTCAGAAAATCGTATAAAAATACCACAAGTGGAGAGGCGAATCGTTTTCCTTTTTTACTTCACCCGTAATTTCGGTTTTTATACCCGTGTTGAGTTGAGCTCAACATTGAAGCCATGTAGGCCGTTTGATCGACCATGTTTGACGGCTCAGATTTAATGTATCTACGAAGTTTGCTCTTCTTTAGCTCCATCCCCCTCGTCCCCTATAGCCTAAAGGCTACAAGGCGACAGGCTCTGGATTGCACATGGAGGGCTCTAGATACGGGGGATATGAGCGCAATGATTCTAAGGGAAGCCACGGAGCCACAGGGCGGCGGTAGAAGATTGGAAGGATGAAAGAGTCGACAGCTCTGCTGTCTACACGTTCAGAAAATCATATAAAAATACCACAAGTGGAGAGGCGAATCGTTTTCCTTTTTACTTCACCCGTAATTTCGTTTTTTATACCCGTGTTGAGTTGAGCTCAACATTGAAGCCACGTAGGCCGTTTGATCGACCATGTTTGACGGCTCAGATTTAATGTATCTACGAAGTTTGCTCTTTTATAAGTAGTTTAGATGAACGGTTGATCGAGCAACCAAGAAATAAACTACAAACAAAGTTGATAATTAATTAAAAACTATATATAATATACTAAAACTTGGATTTACATTTTCAGAGACTTTTCGGCCCAAATGTCATGTGAATACTATTTTATTGGTGTCGCTTTGAGGTTTGATCCCTTCATGGTAGCCAAGGACACGTAGAATAGTTATATCTTAGCCTTATCATAAAGAATAATTGCTGAGCTGGAGGAGAGAGAAATGAAAAAAGAGCTTTGTCTTATCATAATTTGTCTCACCGGAAATATAGGGATATTTGATAAAAAAAATAAGACTAAGATATAACCCATTGTATATCATATTTTATTATCATATCTTA
The DNA here is from genome assembly GCA_028641055.1 of Alopecurus myosuroides. Lineage (NCBI taxonomy): Eukaryota > Viridiplantae > Streptophyta > Magnoliopsida > Poales > Poaceae > Alopecurus > Alopecurus myosuroides. The sequence goes on along the minus strand of CM054062.1, from coordinate 87,514,153 downwards.
ATTGCGTGGCGGGTGTATGCTAAAAATGTCTTATCACATGCCCGATATACTTCGTGGTCGATCCTTGCATCTGGAAGCCGAGGTGCAATTTCTTTTTTTGAATGCGGACGGGCCCGAACTGTCAGTTGAAACTAGTATTCCTAGTTTTTTCTTTGCGCGAAAAAAAACTAAGTATACGTGCTATTTGAAGCTGCATACTCCATATTGTCTGCTCGTAGATTCCAAAAAATATCTTAGATCGAATATGGTATCTTGTGCATTCGTAAAAGAGCAGGACAAAGTGCAAAGGGTCATCGTGAGAGAGATGCCACCCTTATCCTTGGCTCTCTCCCAAGAACTTTTCCTTCTCTCTCCTTTTCCGAGTTTAAAAATATTCGCGCTATCACATCGCGCAATAATAGAAGCATATATGTGAGGACAGCTTTGGGTACCGGCGGAGGATTAGATTAGGCTAATCGGGAGATTAGGGTCTAGTTAATTAAGTTGGTCGTCGCAACAGGCTTTGTGGAGTATTAGGAAATTATATAATGTACTGTAAGATGCTACTACGCGTAGTCTTTTGGAGGTTTGAATGATGAACTGCTGATTAATTAGTTTTAATTAGCAGCTGGAGATCGCTTTAAGTATCGTAGAGTAAACTGGGTTGTGCCATTTGTCACGCTCGCGGGCGCTGGCTGCCGTGATTGTTTGTTTTCAACTCGCCTGTTCTTTTTCAACATAATGGTATTTTTCCTCCAAAATAAAGACAATGATGTTTGATCTAAATAAGTCCACGATATAGTTGAGCGAATTTAATTTAACCCCTCTTACGGTAGCCTGTTCATGGCTGCCGGCCTTCTGACATATATGTTCCAGAGGAAAAAGTCATACTCTCACAGCACACCGAACATTCAGCATTGACCTTTTTTTTCCGAACCGGGATAGGTCTAAAGAACCTAGATGATGAATTCATAACAAGCCGTCGGCGGTGGGACATTTTACAGAGAGGACCATACGAAAAATTTACAACATGGTACTTGGAATATGGAGAACAAACTTTAATCGAAAGTAGTAAAATGCAATCCGATCCACCACCATTGATTTTTCTTGAAAGAAACCATCCATGGTCGTCTGCTTGGCCACGGGGGACGTGGCCACTTCGGACAGAGCATGTCGCCCTTTCTCTAGAAAGCTCCCAAAATGACATTGAAGCCAAGAGGTTGCATGGGAGATGCCGGTCAAAATTTTGTATGATCTGCCGCCGTTCAGCCTCTGAATTCGGTGGCGAGGCAGCACAAAGCACCGAAGAACCACCGAGGTTGAGCTCCAATGAACTAGCACACTTGCAGCACTACGAACTCTAAGTTGCAGACTTGGATCAGAGAACGCCCACCATGGCATCAAGCCCTCAAGCAGCACAGAAAGAGATAGCACAACATCATCTTGGACACGATCCAACCTGCAACCACTCGAGAGCCCATGCCGGATACAGCCCCACGCCCAGCTTCCACCTCAAGAGCGCACCTTAGAGAGGAGCCAACCATCATCCAGTGTAGCGTACGAGCGCCAGGATGTCGAAGCCCCCACGACATCACGCCAACGAGACAAACCAGAACAATACCCTAAATGTAAACTTAGACCTGACCTTGCATCTACTAGGGATAGTGGCGATGACCTAGTTACCTTTTGTCCTGGTATTGTCTCCGCAGTAGTAACCGGGGTGCCCCAACCATCATAGATGGCGAAGAGGACGTTGGTGTTAAGAGAGAGGGTTTCGATGACGGGATCGCACACAAATTACCCAGCTTCTAGCTATGCAGCGGGCGTGATTCTCCGTAGGCGGATATGTTGCTAAGTTATAGGAAGTGTATGCGTAAAGTCTTAGACCTAAGACTCACGCGGGCCGGCTTATAAAGGCACCCCGCTTTGTCTTACAAGGAAATTCTTACCGACATATGGTCAGAGTCCCGATCTTAGTCTAACTAAGATGGAACCTTCTTCTCCAAGACGGTATCGCACTCTGTGTTTGTTTTGAACTCCAGAATAACAGATTGAGCCTTGTCCATACGCTTTGTCTTGCCGGGTCAGCCGACAAAACCATGTCACTCTTTTGGGCCACCCTGGCAGGTCGGATTTTGCCAATGTCGATGATACCCCATTCAATATCTTTCAACATTAGCCAACGGAAAGTTTCAAGTTCGTCCTTTGCAGCCCTTTCGTCTTTATGGTGGATGGAAACTTCGTCTTATCTTCAATGTCTTTCGAAAGGCGTTTCCAGAACTTGAATCGTTCTATAATACATCTGAAACTTTTTCGAGTTACGGCAAGCCGAATGTGACCATTTGAAACTTACTGCTTGTGAATAAGCCGATCACATGTGTCATACTATGTCCGAGAATCTTCTGCGAGATTTCCCTACCATGGTTTTGCTTCCACAGTGACGTTTTGTCTTATTTGTTGGCCCACGACAGTTTGAACACATCACACAACGAAAAGATAGCCATGATTGCGTTTTTCCGCACGGAACCCGAGGAGTCACAGCGAGATGTTTCCACGCTATGGTTTTGCGACAGTGAATGGTAGACGTGTGGCGGAAATCTCGCACCTTCACACGGAAGGAGCACGAATCGCGACGCACCCCTTATATATATATATATATAAGGGTTTTACCTGCGTTGCTTTCTCCTCCCACACTCCATTCGCCTCCATCTTCCTCCGCCTCGTCTTCTTCATTGCGCACAAAGAGATTCGCTCCAGAACTCTTTTCCCCCCGCTTCTTCCTCTCTACCGGCACCAAATAGCCACTGAAAAGATCGTAGATGAGATGACGCTCGGAGGAGGAGAGGGCCAAACTGCTTCGTCTTCGGGAACAGTGGGGATGGTGGATCCTTAATCCATGGTAGTACTCACTCCTCTGGCTACCGCCATGGGTGAAAACCCTAGCTCTGCCCTAGAGCCAAATCTGGGCTCTGGCGCGGCGATTTATGCATCTGCGGCGGCATCGGAAAAGCGCTTCGTCTCTGTGGAGCTGCTGGAGTACGTCACTAGTGACGACAGCGCCGAGAAGGCGGATAACTCCACAGAGAAATACTGGATCTTGGCATACCTCTCTAGCAAGCAAGGTCAAGACATGGAGAAGGAATGGCTCATCCCCAAAGGCAAATGGTGCTCTGCCTTTGGCGATCCAGAGCCGAAGCCGGAACCTATTGAACGGGTAATCCTTGCCTCCACATAGATCGCGGCTTAAGCCTTCCTCCTTCCACGTTTTCATGCAAATCCTTTTGACATAAGGCATGTGTCTCAATCACCTGACCCAAATAGCATAACATGCATTGACTGCTACGGACTTTGTTTGAGGGCTATCTAGGACTAGCACCTAGTTTAGAATTTTTCAAGGATTGCTTTATGTCAAAAGGCAGGCCATAGGAGAGAAGGGGAACAAAAAAGTGGCCATTGTAGGTTCAATTAGTTTCAACTTGCGTAGAAATAGGGATGAATGGTTCCCCAAGGTTTTTTAGGTTGACTTTGTCCGTCAGTGGACGGGGTCGTACTTTTACTGTAAGGATTCCCGGCTTCGGGAAGCGTAGTTGGCTTTCCACCTTTCTAAAACGTTGATGCCACTCTGTGCTTGTTTCGGACGAGAATCCAAAGGCTTACAACGATCTGCCTGAAGAGCTCTGCCTTCTTGGAAGATCCCCACAACAGTTTTTGAGAAAGATCGCTTTGAGTTCAATCCCTATGATTTTGGTCAGCGCACTTGCAGGGACAACCGCTTCTATTGCAAGATGCACTAACAACTATATGAGTTTGTGATTTGCTCTTTGAAGAACTCTCATGTCACCCATCATTTCTTTGACTTGGATGAAGCAAGTAAGAAGTGGCCAGCGGTCATGGAGGTGATGGATTTTCATGGCATCCGCTCTCTTATGAAGATTGACCATCCCTTTGCTCCCGATCTTCTTCGGGAATTCTATGCCACTGTTCATTTCACAGAGCGGCCTGAAAGTATGCTATGGTAAACTAGAGACGGGGTGAATAGGTGACCTACAATTTTTAATCTTTTCTTTTTTAATTGGTCTAAACAAGTAGAAGACAAGGTTATCTAGATGCACAACTAGGTGAAACAACCTATGTGATAGGATACAAAGTATGCAACGGAAGCAATATGTAAAGAACAAGATAACCACAAGTGTGAATAAGGAGACAAGGATATGTTTCCCGTAGTTCCTTCCAAAAGGAAGTACGTCTACGTTGAAAAGGTGTGGAGCCACCTAGTCACTCCAATAGCACGGTTATGCACACCTTGTTCTCCTTGAGCTTCTCCAATGAGGGAGATTCTCGTTTTCACTATGAGGTTGACTTGAAGGCATTGACCAAACCTTTACACAAGGTTGAGGCTACTCCATAAGATTGAAGGCTCTCAACAATCCAAAGCTTCTTGCAACAAGGTAGAAACTCCAAGCACTAGGGTTTCTCTAGGATAACAAGGCAACCAAGATATCTACAAGATTCCATAGGGGAGTACGAGGAAAATCAATTTCTGGCTTGGTGAATATGTTGATCTAGGTCTTCTCCACAAAATTCTTGAAGGGCATCAAGTTTGGTTGGTTGAGCAGGGAGATCTAGCCATTTAAAGCTTTGTATTCATGAAGGAGACAGAGAAATGGACGAGCTGACTATTCCAAGGTAGGAGACAGCTATTTATAGCACTCTTTGAAATATGGTCGTTGCAATCCAGGGCCAGAAATTTCCGGGGTAAGTGCCAGAAATTTTCGGGCACACCGGCCGGATATTTCCAAAAGTCCGGGTGGCAAATATTTGAATAATCCGTGGGCCGGAAATTTCCGGCCCAAATTTCTGCCCCTTTCCAGAGAGCGGGCAGGCGCGTCCTCTTCGTCTTTACGGCTAACTTTATAGGCCGGATAGTTCCTCTGGAATATTCCGGCCAAAATATCCGCCCCACTCCAGAGAGTGGGAAATTATCGACGTGCTTGTTCTTCGAGGCCGAATTTCAATAGGCCGGAAATTTCCGGGGAGACGCCCGGAATTTCTGCCCTTTAAACTCTGGAATATTCCGGCCTCTTGCGGAATATTTTGTTACCTACTTTTGCTGAAACATCTTTTCCAACAGGGGACGATTCTTCAATTTGATTCATATAAAACGTGTAGCTGTGAACACTTAAACAAACATCAGAGGGTAATACCTATGTTGTTATTATCACCAAAACTATATTAGAGGAGACATGCGCTTTCAATCTCCCCCTTTTTGGTGAGTGATGACAACACTATATTTGCAATAGATAATCATATAACAAGAGTAAGAACGCAAAACACAGCTGATAATAACGAGGAGAAAGGCCTCCTAACAAACATAAGGTTCACAAATAACCCAAATTTAAGAGTTCACGAGTAAAACGTAGGGCACAATTTAAAGAGAGAACATAGCTAAAAAGAACACAACTTGTGCCCACCCATGCAAATCCCGATCCCTAAATATTCTCCCCCTTTTGCATCAAGATAAAAAAGGAAGAAGAGAAGTCTAGCGTCCCATGGATCAAGCTCCTAGTCCTCAGCACCGTCCTTGGGGTCTTCCTAGGCATCACCTGCAGATTCCTTGCTAGCAGACTCCAAATCATCATCATCAGGCACGCCAATATCCCAGTCAATGTCCCTGTTGTTCCTGTTACGGTACGAAATCCGAGCAGGAGGATATGGACTTCTATCCTTCTTCTCTCCCGCATAATCCGCATCCGAGTACCCAATGAGGTGAAAGTTTGAACCCTTGGGATACCTAAGACCAAAGTTTGGTGTATGAACTAAATATTGAAAGATTCGTTTAACCGCTTCAAAATGACTTTGCCCCAGAGAGGCTTGAAATCTTGCACACTTACCAACTCTATACATGATATCTGGTCTAGATGCACAAAGGTAAAGCAAAGATCCAATCATGGAGTAGTATACCTTTTTATCTACCTTTTTACCATCCGGATCGGGTTTCAAGTCGACATTGGAGTGTTCATAGGCTTGGCTTCATGCATATTGAACCGTTTGATCATGTCTTCGAGATGTTGCTTGATCTCAAAACCAATGAAATGCTCCAATTCCCCCATCATGGAAATCTCAAACCAATCGGTCATAAGCTTGCAGAACTCTTCATTGAACTTGGGGTTAGTAGACCCAAAAATGATATCATCCACATAGAGTTGGCATATGAACAGGTCACCTCCAACCTTCTTGGTAAAGAGGGTGGGATCGATTAAACTAACATTAAACCCGTGATCTACTAGAAACTATTTAAGGTGCTCGTACCACACACGTGGAGCTTTTTTAAGTCCATAGAGCGCCTTATCGGGCTTATAGACATGGTCGGGTGGTTGGGATCCTTGGAACCCGGAGGTTGCTTGACATATACTAACTCATTAATGGGACCAATTAGGAAAGCACTCTTAACATCCATTTGTTGTAACTTGAAACTATGATGAGAAGCGTATGCAAGCAAGATACAAATTGATTCAAGACGAGCTATGGGAGCAAAGGTTTCACCGAAATCAACAACTTCAACTTGAGAAAAACCTTGATCCACCAATCTCGTATTGTTATGAATGACGATATCATCTTTGTATTGCTTGTTCTTGAATGCTCACTTGGTGCCAATAACATTCTTGCAATCCTTGGGTCTTGGTACTAACTTCCAAAACTTGTTGCGCTCGAAGTTGTTGAGTTCATCATGCATGGCTTCGAGCCAATCTTGATCTTCGAGAGCTTCATATACTTTCTTGACCTCAATGAAGGAGACAAAAGCATGTGCCTTGCTAAAATCTGATAATTGCCTTCTAGTGATAACCCTTTCTTGAACTTGCCCAAGAATCATGTCCTCTTTGTGACCCACACGCTCAAGACTTTCTAGCCTTCTCTTTGCTCTACGAGCTAGCCTTCAAAGTATCTTTGGATATAGATTTAGCATCACCTTCCTCATCGGAGTCATGTCCATCCTGATCTTGGCCTTGATCATCAATGAGTGAAGGATCACCACTTGGTTGAGCTCTCTCAACAATGGGAGGATCTTGATCTTAGCCTTGATTGTTAGCTTGGCCTTGTTCATTAACATGAGGGCTTTGTGCATCTTCTTGGATAGCTTGTGTATCAATGGTTGTAGTCAATGGATCCACTTGAGTAGAGCATAGTCCTTCTCCCTCCTTCATTCGGTAACCCTCAATGGGGATTATTTCACCAATCTCCATTCTTCTTATGACGATGGGAGGAATTGCATATCCTACAACACAATGATCTACGCGGCCCACTTGGGAGCCATTATCCTCATCAAAAACCATGTCTATAGCTTCTTCAACTTGTCAGGTGGACTTGTTGTAGACTCTATAGGCGTGAGGATTCGTGGCATATCGAACAAAGATACCCTCATACGATTTGGTCTCGAATTTTGATAAGCGTTTACCTTTCTTGCGAATGAAGCATTTGCAACAAAATATCCTTGAAGTAAGATACATCCGGCTTCTTTCTCGTGAAAATATCATAGGGAGTCTTGTTCAAGTTCTTGCGGAGATACAACCGGTTGCTAGCATGACAAGCGGTGGAGACAGCTTCAGCCCAAAAATTATAAGGAGAAGAGAACTCTGCAATCATGGTCCTTTCCGCTACACCATTTTGTTGAGGGCTATACAGTGTCGAATATTGATGAGCAATCCCCTCTTCACTAAGAAATCCCTCCACTGTGTAATTCTTGAACTTGGAGCCATTGTCACTTCGTATATCCATGATGCTTGCATTATGTTGGCGCTCAACCAAAGTGATAAACTCAATGACTCTCTTTTGAGTCTCGCTCTTCCTCTTGAAGAAATACACCCAACAATATCTTAACTAACCATCCACAATCACCAAGCAATACTTGTTGCCTCCAAGACTATCATAAGATGGTGACCCAAAGAGATCCAAATGAATGAGATCGAGAATTCTTGAAGTGGTGATGGTGGTATTGCTAGGATGGGGTTCTCCATGTTTCTTTCCAAGCACGCAAGAGCTACACACACGGTCTTTGGCAAACTTAGCATTCGTTAGTCCTAGAACATGATTGCCACTTTGAAGGTCATGCAATGTCCTCATATTGGTGTGGGCTAAGCCGCGATTCCAAAGCCAACCCACATCAACTTTAGCCATTAGGCATCTCGCGGCACACGTGTCTCCTTTAGAGAAGTCCACTACATACATGCCATTCTTGACATGCCCAACAAAAGCTACTTTAAGAGTCATTTCCCAAGGGAAAATCACATTCTCCTTATTAAAGAAAGAGGTAAAGCCACAATTTGCAAGTTGAAGGACCAACATAAGATTATAGCCAAGGGACTCAACAAGGAGAACGTTCTAAATTGATAAATCATTTGAGATAGCCAACTTGCATCATCCCAATATCTTTAGCTCAGAGTTATCTCCAATAGTGACGCAATTGAGATATGGTGAAGGAGGAGTAAGATCACTCATTACGTCTTTGATTTCGTTCATATGTTGGGATGGACCATTATCCACCGTCCATTTTCCCAACCCAGAAGCACTTCCCTACAAGAGATCAATTTCTTGATTTAGGTACCCATCTTTGAATGTGTCCTCTTTTATTTGCAACAAGGGTCTTAGGAACCCAAATAGTCCAATTATAATCATCACCATAAGAAGTACCAACATATTTAGCATAAACATGACCATCTCTAGATTTCATGAGAATGTAAGAGGGGTTATATTTTCCGGCAAAGTCATTGTGAGTGGTGCTCCCCCTAGAGCTCTCACCACCCACAATGGTGTTGGTCTTCTTCTCTTTGATCACCTCTCCTTCTTTCACAAAGTTAATATTTTGAGAAGGAGAAGTGACTTTCTTGTTGTTGTTGTTGTTCTTCTTATTCGGCTTAGCAACATTGCCAAGTACTTCCTTTCCATTTTTGACTCTTTGAGAGTTTATCACCTTATTGAGAATTTTATCACCTCCTACAGGGTTAGGTGTATCACCAGAATTTCTAGGCGAGGTAACAATGCTAGTAGATTAGGAAGACATAACTTGCTTATTAGATTGTTGAGCTAGGAGTTTATCACGAGACTTGGTTAATTTTTCATGAATTTCCTTAAGAGATATGAGCTCCTTTTCTAGTTTTTCATAATGATCAACAAGTCTATGATGAGCAATCCCTAGCTCAACCTATTCATTTTAACGAGTTTTAGCTAAAGGAAGAGATAGTTAAGTACCCTTCCTAAGCTTGGAAACACACATAACATAAGTCTCTTCAAGACTAGATAGTCTCTCCTCAAGAGAACCTCTAATGGAGCGCTCCTTCTCAAGAGTCTTTTCAATCTCTTTGTCATTGCTAGAATGTCCTCCATAGCTTTCCAAGGTCATGATGATTTCTTCCTTTTCATCTACAAGAGAGTTCGTCATCAATTTGCCTCAAAAGGGCATTCACTTTTTCTTTGGTTTCACCTTTAAAGCTAGCCAACCAAGAACCAAGCTCTTTTGCCTCATCATCTTCCTCACGATTGTTTTCAACACAATCCAATAATGAAGGAGGATTAGTGGCAATAATTTTGGAGTTGGAAGAGATTACCGAAGTGGTTTTTTCCATGAGACATGTAGGTCGGATGGACGCGTTCTCATTGGGGGATTAAAATAGAGAGACCTATGAAGAGGAAGAGGTAGCTATGGAGACATGGTCCATACCTACCACATCATATTCTCCTTCATCTCCGGAGATGTAAGTTTCCAACATAGCTTCTTCTTGAACATATATAGCTTTTGGGACTCTCCTAGTGTAGTTATTGTTTTGTGCCTCCTTGGTCTTGTCTTTGCGAACAAGCTTGCATTCATTTTCCTCTATTTGCTCAAAAGGAAACTCTTTGACAAAGTGATTTTCACTTCCACAATTTTAGCATGTCCTTGGCCGCTCCCCCTTCTTCTTATAGTTCTTGTTTCTGGGGGGTCTTGGAGCACCAGCCTTAATGATGAGCTTCCCATATCTTCTAATAGCCATGTATAGCAAGAGAAATGCACTTGCGATCACCCATGTATGTGTTCTCATAGTCCTCATTATCATCATACTCTTCAACTTATTCTACTAGAGCAATCGCTTTTGACTTCAAGGCTAGGTTGGGAGTCTTTCCCATTCCTCTTGAGCGGGTGAGGGCATCATCGGCACTCTTGTGAGATAGAGATATTGCAATGAACTCACTAAGAACACCAATGGAGTTGAGAGAATTGTATTCCACCCTTGTACGAATGCTCGTGGCAAGGTTTTTATCAAAAGGAGTGATGTCCTTGACAAACTTCCTCTTGCTCCACTCATCGGTGATCTCCTCTTTTTCGAAACCCCTCAGTTGATTTTCAAGGGTGACAGTTCTTCTATAAAGCTCTTCCAGAGTTTTATCCTCTTGCATGACAAATTTTTCGGCCTTGTCGAGAGAAACATCATACTTGGAGGATTGTATGCTCTCATTCTCTTGAAATAAAGATTTGAGGCTAACCGAAGCCTCCTTGGCGGTATTGCATCCTCGAATGTTAGTGAGGTGTTCCCATGGGAGAGCCTTTTGAATGATGTTGAGAGCGGACTTGTTGAGTTGAGACTCAGTGTCCTCTCTTGGAGTCAAAGTTCTTGCATCGTGAGGTTGGAATCCATGAACCACACTTCTCCACAAGGAGGTGCATGAACCGGAAATGTGAGACTCCATTTCAAACTTCCAAGAGGAAAATTCATTAGTGTTAAGCATGGGAGGAAGTCCAACATTTAAAATGTGTGGCATTTGAGCAATGGGATGGTTAGAGTCATAATTGGAAGGTGGTTGAACTTGTGAGTTAATACCTTAACCATTAGCCGATTGAGACTTGGAGCCTCCAGAATTCTCCCCTACCTTAGCATTTTTTTGTGGCTTTCTCCTTGGCTTTGGCAATGTTAGCTTCTGTTTTGGCAGTGTCCGGAATAGAATCATCATCCGAACTTTCCACACCGGAAACATGGGGAGGTTCCTCGGGCCCCTTAGGCTTACCCATCATGGCCCCCACCATATTCTTAATGCTACGGACCTTCGAGCCAACACTAGAGCTAACCTTCGTCAATTGGGTTTAGATGGTTCCAACCGTAATTTGTAGGTTAGCTATAGTGTCGGCCATTTTGGAGATCTTCTGCTTAGAAGACTCCGGGCCATCTATATTGTCCATAATACTCTTAGGTGGTTAATGTAGAGGCCCCAAACTTAATGGTCCAGAACCCCTCATATGCATACATTCACGATCCCAGGAATTCAGTCGTGAACAACATACGTAGTTGGTACACATATACATTATCCATTACACGAATAAATAGAGTCTTACAAGACATGGTCACATGACCAAGTCTTAACAACTGTCATGCAGGACATGCAAAGTATTACAACACACAATGGAAACGTAACATAACGTAGATAGCCCATGTCACGCCTTCACCAACAGGCTGCTGACTGGGAGCTGGGCCTAATTCGCATAGTCGTCGGAAAAGTACTCCTCCTCATACTCCTCCTCAGGTGGCATCTCCTCAAAGTCTGACCAAGTAAATAGCCAGGGGCGAAACCAATGTGAGTACATTTGAATGTACTCTGCAAGTCATCCTTTATAAACTTACAAATGCAAGTATGCTTGTATGGTGGATAGGTAGGCTATAAATAGGGCTCTCTATCCATGGTGTACGTAAGATAACATCATGGTTGCTTTAACATATATATATATCTTTGTTGAAGAATATACTTCAAAAGAAAATATTATAGTTTTCTTTCTCTTGTAGATATCGCATGTACAAGAGGTTTTTATAAACTTGTTTTATGAAAGAAAGTTTTCTTTGCAAAACTTCTTGGAAAACAACTCCAGCTTTCTTCATGAGTACCTCTCCGGTACAAGTCCTTTGTTTACAAAACATCCTTTTGAAAAATGACACAATGCTAGCTACATGGATTTTCAACTGCCATATCCGAGGGCTCGGCTATTCAGAATAGTTTTACTCTGCAGAGGTGTACACATTCCACAAGATCCACTCATCTGCCATGAACTACCCATGGATCGACACATCGATATGCAAGCATCAGAAGAATGATCCTAATTGTCCACTCTGATCAATCTAGTATATGCTTATCCCTTCAGTCGGGTGTAATCTCCCCGGCACCAGGTCCCACCCCACCACGGCAGGAGACCCAACTGTCGCACCCGGAAGAGAACTTAATCCCTCACGATGTATGTACCGTTCCTCTCTCCTGGCAACACTTCGGTTCAGAGATTCATCCTCTCTATAGCATATTGGGATAGAACACATGCTAACAAGAAAAGCATCTAGATAGGCCCCGTACCCATGTTGGGGTAGAGTGACAGTACGTCTTGGTTGTCCAGCGAAGACTAGGTTATGTGTGTTTTGTAAACATTTTTGAAACACACTCTTTCACTCCCCCGGTGAATCAAGGTCCCGCCTTTTCACGGTGGACTTTTCATAAGTCATTTGTTTGCAAACGCACATTTTTAAAATGTCCACTTAGGGACTCAAAGTTATTATCCTTGGCGGTATTTATATACCTTATGGTGGCTAATAGGCTTGGTAACACCAAGTTGACTAATGGCAATGTGATAATATACCTATATAATACTAATAGTAATAATAGCCACTCAAAAAATAGTTTTGGTAATCAAGTTTTTTTGTAAATCTTTAGAAGTAAAACATGCATGATAGATAATGATAAGTAGTATAATAGGAAGCTTTAAGGATGGCTTGCCTTGGTGGAGTTGAGGGTCTTGTTCGTGGTAGCAATAGGAGTGATAGTAATATCCTCCCGCACCAACTATCTCTTCCTCGTTTTCTGTCGTCGCAAAAGAAAATAACGACACACAATAAGAACCAAACTAACAAAGAAATGGTACTAAGCCAAACCATACAGCAAGAAATGCACAACAAACATAACACACAAGTTTGCAAGGCAACAATCCACAAGCATACACCCAAAATACAATATTCACTACTACTACTACTACTATGGTGGAGAAATGCCATTTCTCACCAACATGAGATGGAACTAGTGGGTGTTCCACTAGGTTTTACATGCCAATAAAGATGTCCTAAGCCGCTGGTCCTACTTGTGTAAAACAAACTTTCCACCAAACAAAAATACAACTAATGATGCTAGTGAAAAATAACCTACTATGAACAATTAAACACTCCAAGCTGTACATGCTTCCCTAAGAAATTAGGTGAAACCTAACAGAGGTGAAAACAACTAATAACCAGTACCAAAATGTTACTGGACTCAACAAATCACCACTAAAAACTTAGGTAATAAAGCTAGCTACACTTGCTCACAAGATCTATTTAAAAAAAATAAAGACTAGCAAACAATACTATGCACATACTAGTTCCATATCTTTTCCAAACGTGCACACACTTTCTAACATGCTAGATCTATGAGTAAACAACCTTTTAACACTAAGCACAACACCTAAACATGCTAGAAAACAAAATAACAACTAGCAAGCAATAATTCTAAACTATTTCTACACATTCTATTTCTAACAGAAAAGTGCAAAATCTTAGACCTGTTGCCAAAATAAATCTAGAGCTCTAAAAATCGCACAAAGATAGGATAACATATATCTATGCATACACTAACAGATCCAGTTGGATTCACATCAAAAAATATTTTTAAACAACTTCTAAAAATCCTAGAATATGCTACTGGTCATTTACCAAAGTGGATGGAATTTCCAAATGGTAGCTCACCTTGATGTAAGGTCAAGCCCTACTGACAGATCTAGTCAAGGGATACTCAGAGAATTTTAGTTTGCACAAAATGAACACACATACAAAAAGTTATCCCATTTTTACTCTAACAGACAGTGTGTAGCACAAGATTTATCACAGGAAAAATAATGATCCAAAAGTAGATCTACAAGGTGTATGCGTTCAGGAATTAGTAGATCTATCACTGTGAATTTGTTTTGATTTTATTTTTGAGTTTTGCTATTTTTAACATGATTAAAGCAAAGTGCAAGTTTCTGTTATTTTTAAAAAGGAAAAAGAAACACGAGTGTGGGCTAGGGTTCTACTGCGCGCGGCCTGCTAAGCCCTTGCGGCCCAGCTCACTAGCGCGAGCGCGCGCGGCGCGCATACCTCTTCGTGGTTTAAATGTGGCCGTTGATCTCACGATCAACGGCGCACGGTCATCTCCCTCCTCTCCTCTCTCTTCTCTCTCCCTCGCTCGCGATCGGACGTACGGGACGACGGCGATCCGGCGATTGGCTCACCTCGGGGATGCATAGGACGGTGGCGTGGGGTCGGTGAGGTCTCACGAGGCTGGTGCGGTGCAGGGGCGGCGGCTTTGCGGCTCGGGACAGCTCCAGTCGACGGCGCGCTTCTGCGGGTCCGCGGCGGCTCCGGCGAGCTCCCCGGTGTTCCTGCAAACGAGAGGGAATGGGGTTGCGTCAGGGTTCATCTACGGGAAGAGGCGAGTGCAGTGGAGGCAAAGATGAGGGGTGGGAGTGCTCGTGGCGTGCTCCACTTGCCTTTGCACTTCGCGGTGGCCGGCGGCGTCTACGAGCGCTCTGGGCTCACAGAGAGCCCAGGGCGTGTGTGCTCTGTGTCTGGGTGCGAGGGTGGAGGGTAGTGAGCGTGCTGGCGAGGCGAGGGCGTGCCCGTGTCTTTATAACCATGGTGCCACAGGTGTGTGCACGAGGGCGTGCTCGGGGTGGCAGAAATGGGCTCGGGGGCGTGCTCCCGGCGCCCATGTCGTGCCTCCCGCCCTTTGGGCGTGTCCAAGGGGTGGTCTAGGGGCAAGTCAATGCCACCAGTAGGCGTGTGAGGTGAAGTGAGCAGGGGCATGGCGACAGTGCCCCTGCACAGTGGCATTCTGTCAGCAGCCCATGCCACTCCCCCTCCCTTTTCATCTCTGAACCCAACCCTTCCCTCTCCTCTCTGGTCAATCTCTCGGGCATCCAAGGCTAGGATTTTTTAAGGAAACAAAGCGCTTCTAAAAGGTCCAAGTGGCACTACCTAACTCCACTCCAAACAAAAGTTATAAACATCTAAAGTTGGTTGCATTTTTTCTGTTTTTCTGAATTTTCAGTTTCAGTCAAAATGACTTAGTCGATTTGGCTAAGTGTTGGAAACAGACAGGATTAAGCAAAAGTTGATTCTGTTTTCAAGAACCAAACCCCTTCCAATTTTTTTTTAAAGTGTGGTTTTGTTAAGAAAGATTTGTAATTTCATAAACATCAAAAGAAAACAAATTTGAGATTCAAAAGGGCCCTGAAAACAAGGTGAAAAAACAGCTAGTCTCTGTTTTCCCCTGTTTTCCTAAAAACCACTTTTCTGCCTTAATTTCTTAACACAAAAACCATCAAGCATTTGATTGTTTTCTCAAACCAAGCTCACACATTTTTAGTCCATATATTAGATTACATATTCATGCCAAGAAACATAAAATATGATTCCCTAGCATATAGATAACATGAGCTAAAGACAGCTACTTGGCTAACTTTTCAGAAACAAGTTTCTATAGAAAACCTAAAAGAAAACTTCTAAAAATTGAAAGACAGCTACTTGGCTAACTTTTGGAAAATTGTTTTCTTGATTCAAACAAAGCCAAAAACTATCATTAATTTGAAAGAAACATTGTTATAAGATTTGGGATGAAAATATATTCAAATCACCACATACAAACTAACACAGAAACAAACAGAAACATTAGGAAAAAATTGATAAATGACTTTAATCCAAGGCTTGCTTGCATTGCATAGATACTCATGGTTCATTACATAATGTTGGATTACAATAGTGCATAAAAGTTTTTGTTGGCTCACAAAAATGGCTTCCCTCATTGTGTTACACGTGACCCAAAAAATGGCTTTGCTCATTTTGTTGCCTCACAAAAGTGGCTTCCCTCATTAGAGGAGACATGAGCTTGAAGGGTTCGTTGCATAGAAAACAAAAAATTTCCTACGCGAGAGACACTCGAAAGGCCAAGATCTAATCTAGAAGATGAAGTGCAACGAGGAGAAAGAGAGTCTTAAGGAGAACATACCTTCGAAGACACAAAGTGTTACGAGATCAAATCTCGTTGGTGATGTAGTCGTACTCACATAAATCTCAAGATCGCGAAGATGAGCGCTGCAATCCGGCAGCGCTTCCACACTCGGTCACATGTACAACTCGATGACGACCTCCGTTCCCTCGATCCAGCAGGGAGGCGGAAGTAGAGGATCCCTCGGAACTCCAGCAGCACGACGGCGTGGTGGTGGTGAAGAATCCCACGGTCAGGGCTTTTCCAAGCTGGAGACCATGGAATGGAGCAGCGGGTGGAGAGGAAGTGAGGTGGGCAAGTGTGTGTGAGAGAGGGAGCTCATGCCCTCTATTTATAGGAGAGGGGGGAGGCAGCCCAAGGGGGGTGCGGCCAGCCCATGGAGGTGCCCCCACCTCTTCCCTCATCATGTGAGTGGACACTCCACTCACATCCACTCATCCTTCCTTTATTTCCCACTTAGAAAATCCACGAGTTTTTCTTTAATAAATAAATAAAACAATTTTATTTATTTATTTATTTTAATATTTGTTAATCCTATTAACGAACATTAACACTTACCCCTTGAACTATTTTTTAATCAAACATTAACATATACCACCTTGTACTATTTCAATATTCCCCGAAACTATTCCGTGACTATTTCAATATTCCCCGAAATAATTTCGGTGTTGTCCAAACTTTTCTCCAATATTCCGTATCCACTCAATCGCATCATCGAACCTTAAGTGTGTCACCATACGGTTCGTGAATAATGTAGACATGATTGAGACACCTCTCCGATCAATAGTCAACAGCGGGACCTGGAGATCCGTAATGACTCCTACACATTCAACGATGAATCTAGTGATCGTGTGAACCATAAACGTCATAACCAATTCCCTTTGTCTCACGATATTTTACTTGTCCGAGATCCGATCATTGGTATCAACCATACTTAGTTCAATCTCGTTACTTACAGGTACTCTTTTACTCCTTCCGTGATATGACATCCTTGTGACCTAGTCACGTGCTTGCAAGCGGTGTCGATGTGATATCACCGAGAGGGCCCAGAGTATATCTCTCCGTCATTTGGATGGACAAATCCCACTCTTGATCCATGATCCTCAACTAATACTTTCTGAATACCCAACGACACCTTTATAGTCACCCTGTTATGGTGTGACGTTTGATGACATCAAAGCATCCTTCCGGTATCAGTGATTGACATGATCTTATGGTCTAAGGAATAAGTTACTTCGTACGCAAGATATAACAATATAAACTAAATGACTTGATCGTATTGTTATCTTGATATTGGGTCTATGTTCATCACATCATTCTACCAATGACATGAACTTGTTATTAACAACATCCAATGTTCATGATCAGGAAACCTTGATCATATATTAATCAACGAGCTAGTTAGAAGAGAGGCTTTACTAGGAACCATTGTATGTTTATTAAACACACATGTATCAACGTTTCTGGTTAATAAAATTCTAGCATGAGAAATAAACATTTATCGTAAACAAGGAATAAGGTAATAACCACTTTATTATTTCCTCTCGGGCATATTCCCTTCAGTATCCCACTTGCACTAGAGTCAATAATCTCGTCTGTAAGCACTTAACACATATGGCGTTCCAGTGTTATTACCATGCTTTTCATGTGGTAAACATCATCAAAAAGATATGAACTGTTCAGGTCCTATTGTATTTTTATGTTCTTTGCATCTACACGCATCACTCATTCTCTAATGAGATGGCTTTGTATATATTTGGTCAACCAGTGAAACCTTAATTCTTCAGCTTAAACCAATGTTACTAACATTGTGAAAATGTAGCTTCATAGTGTCAGCATTCTTGGAAATTCACCAAGTTTAATAAAGAACTCCTTGACAGAAAATAGTCCTATTATTTGTTGTCAACATAACGATATACTTAGCCTTTGTAGTATCCGTAACAATACTTTGAAACTCTTTCAAATCCAGCATGGAACTTTCTTCGAGCCTATTGTGCTACCCTTCATCACATATTTTAATTGAGATAAAATTATTTGAATAGATGACAAGACTATTAGTGTAACATATTACAACAAATAGTTTTTCATTACTACATAGGAAAACATATCCTTAGCATTTATAAAATGGCATAAGGATCTCTCCCACTGTTGTCCGATCATCATATGAATTATCCTGCTATAACATTTTATAGCACATGACTCGTATGGTTGTGTACATAGCATGGAACACATAGCTTAGAAATATCAATTTCATTATGCTCATCATGTGTCAAAACACTTGAATATTGCTCAATTGTTTTCCATGTGGCAAGAACTCCTTCTTGTCATTTGGATATTGACTTACTTCAATATTTCATCTATGTAATTTGGCTTCAATCATATCAGGTGTTTCAATCCATCTCTTATAGATATCGATGCCCAATATCTCCTAAGCCTTTCATCAATATAAAAATCTTAACCGTGTTAATTTAAAATACATATTTTCCAATCAACCATATGTCATCTGCATAAAGCATTGGAAATACGTCTTAGCGCTCCCACTTAATTTCTTGTAATTCTACAAGCATCTTTATCGTTCATGATGGAATCAAACTCTTTTGATAACTTCATTAAGGTAAAGATTCCAACTTCGTTATGCTCACTTCAACCATTGAAGTGTACATACCTTTCCAGCAACCTTTTGAATTTTAAAAAACTCTCAGACTGTGTCAAGTACACATCCTCGATCAAACTTCCTTCAGAGGGAAGTTGGTTTTTGTTATTCAACTGCCATATCATAATTTGTAACTTTTGCTAGAACTATCAGCAAAGACTAAAGCATCACTACGGAAGATCAAAATCTTGTAGTAGTCAACTCTTTGAACTTCGTCCAAAACAACTTTTCGATAAGTACAAATTTCAAAGGATGTAAAAATCCATGTCTTTGTCTCTATATAGACCCTTTTGCTATCGTTAGGCATGATGTCTATCGAAAGGACTACCAAGTCACATACTTGATATTCATACAAGGATACTATGGAGGATATAATGACGCATAGTCAATTTTACAAAGTCAGGGCCCATCATTTGCTTCCTTTATAAGGTCTAAGTTCTTTGTTGTCAAAACAACACTTTACTCTCAAACCACAAGTTGGTCTAAGTACAAAGTTTTAGCACTTCTGTGTTTCAGTTCGCAAACTCGTTCGAAGTATCTACAACACATGTAGTGTCTTGTACTTTGTCAAAATAGCAAACCCTGGAACAACTTCCAGTGCTGCGCTACTCTTGACATGGTAACGAAGATTCTCTAATCTCGTTGAGTTTGTACTGTCCTCCCACACACTTGTTTCGCAAGAACTATTTTCTCGAGAAATCAACCCTTTCTGACAAACAACATTTGTCTTTGGTTGGTGATAGGACAAATACCCAATGGATTCGTTGGGATAACCTTATAAAAATATATGTATCCTATTTTAGTTGTAAACATTTTACACATGCTATGCATACCAAAACTTAAGAAAAAGACAATTCGGGTCACTACCCAAACCATATCTTATATGATGTCAATTTCAACGGATCATGATGGTGCTCTTTTCAGTGTAAAAGCGGTTGTCTCTAATGTATAAACTACAAAATTATAATGGCATTTTTATCTATCTTACCATGTCAAACAAGGTTTGATTTTGTCTCTCGAACACTCCAAACTAATGTGGGGTTATTCGAGTAATATAAGTTGTAGAACAATTCTGCAACTTCTCAGATGTTTTGCTAAACTTGTAACTCAAACTTTATCCTTTTTTATCCAATCATAAATACTTGATTATGTTATTACAATGATTTTTTACTTCATACTAACAATAAATTTGAACCAATTCAAAAATGTCAAACTCCGTTCTCTTTAAATAGATATACTCACATATCTACTCAAATCATCGACATAATTTTATGAAGTAAAATTTAATACACCACACATGACTATACATAATGTACTATATACATCAATATGTACAATCTCCATTAAATTAGTCGTCCATTCTACTTTGGCCTATGAACGGAATTCTAGTCATATTTTGGAAGAGGTCTCACAAGCGTCAATTTATTCAAAACAAAATGACTCCCGAAGTCCATCAATATAGAGTTCCTTCATGTTTTCCTTTCCGATATGAACTAAAATGGTGGTGTCACAACTTAAGTGAAACTCTTTTACGTCTTGTATCATTTAGCATTTAGTCTTATAGATGTTTACTTTACCAATATGATTTATATTAACATATCCATCAATTATGGAATATGGTCATAGTTTGAACAATCTCATTTGTTCTCACAAAAGACCAGAACATAATAACAACTTATTAAGTTCTTAAAATAAATGTTGAATGTTTGGTTCGATACGACAATGAACACAATAACAGTTTATTTTTGTTCTTGTCATAATCGATTCCACATATATTACTAGTTCCTTTTAGGCCCCTGTATTTCTTGCATTGCGTTGCTTTGTATGACAACTCATACCAACCAATGTTGTATCAAAATACCGAAAAATAATTTGTTAACTATTAATACATCTATAACTTGTATATCAAGCATATACTCCGGAGCTGGACTTTTCCAGTTATCTTCTTTTTGTGCCATATATCTTTTTGTAATTCTATTTTCAATATTCCCTTTCCTTTACAGAAGAATCATTCAACATCAAACAATTCTAGTCGTACTAGCATATTTTCCTTGGCGTGTTAGTCATATACTATCACCCATTGAGTCATACTTTAAGTTTGATTGTTCTACTAATATCACCATATTAATAGAATTCTTGCAGATTCCACTCTTAGCAATCTCCAAGTAAGGCAAAAGAATTTACCCATACTTGTAATCCATCCCATCATAACAATTTTATGATTAAGATACTATAGCTCGAAGGAAGGAATTTAGAGGATAATTTTTAGCGCCCAACTTCTTGGAATATTCAAATGCCTAGCATCTTCAATTAATTGCATATATTCAAATAATATAAGCATACATTGTCACGCTAAATTATACTCAGTCATGTTGCCACAAATAAGTTTCTATATATGAATATATCTTTCACTTGATTGTTTCTGAAAACAACTCTTTTCAGTTCCTAAATGGATCAGTTGCCACAAACTCTTTTCAGTTTCTATATAAAGTAATATGGAAGCAACCATGACTCTGGATTCTAAGTAGGAATTATTTGCTCTCTAGATCAATCAATCATTAATCATATGGAGCTAGGTAGGAAATATCGAAAATCTACAATAGGACTCAATTTTAAATTTCACTAATATGGTACTAATCTTAAATGGTATTTACCAGATCATAACAGTTATATCTCAATTAACAATCTAAGTGTAAGGTAGTTTTATGGATCCAATGAATACTATAATTTGTGCAAATTCACTTTGATTGGTTGTTCATGATAAATAAGTTCAAGTTAATTCAAAATTATGTCATGAACTCCCACTCAAAAACAACATCCCTCTTAGTCGTCTTTAGTGATTACACGAACCAAATTCACTACACCAAAACCGATCATCATGTGAGATGATGTAGCTTCAAAGGCGAACATCGACATGTTCATCATATCATCCATATGACTCATGCTTTACCTTTCGGTTACGTGTTCCAAGGCCATGTATGTACATGTTAGGCTCGCCAAAGTAGAACCGTAGTATTGCGTGTGTTTCAAGGTCATGTATGTACATGCTAGGCTTGAAAACACCCGTTGTATGCGAACGTTGAGTCTATCACACCCGATCATCACGTGGTGTCTCGAAATGACGAACTTTCTTAACGGTGCATACTTACGGAAGAACACATTATTATCTGTATTTTAAGTGAGGGGGATCATCTTATAATGCTACCGTCGTGATCTAGGCAAAATAAGATGCATAAAAGGATTAACATCACATGCATGGATAATGTGATATGATATGGTCCTTCTTGCACTTGATCTCCATCTTGTGCATCATGGTATGATCTCCATAATTCCACCGGCGTGGTGCCAAGTTTCGTGGCACCTCCATGTTGATTGTCCATTACAACATATCACATGAATATGATATACAACACGCAGGCCATAAAAATAAGACAACCATATGGCTCCAGCCGATATGTCAATAATTTACAAAAGATATCTTCTCATACATAACGTTTGTAACATTGACCATATCACATCACATGCCCTGCAAAAACAAGTTAGACGCCTCTAATTTATTTTTGCATATTTTACGTGGCTTGGGCTTACGAGGATAGAACCGTTCATACCTACGTACAAGAGCCACAACGTTGATAAAACATATTTTTAACAACCCTTTGTAGATTAGATCTTAACTACAGTAGGAGAAACGGACACCCCCTCAGCCACAAGTGAGACAATTCTCGCATACATAGTACACGTAAACTTAGTCTAGGGCAGCTTCATCCTACTATGCCACTAAGATCATAAAATACTCAAGGAGGCAAAAACATGATCATCAACACCCACATACTCCTATGTGTTCTACCCGTACAAATCATCTATGCATAAACCTGGCTCTGATACCACTGAAGGGTTCGTTGCATAGAAAACAAAAAAAATCCTACGCGAGACACCCGAAAGGCCAAGATCTAATCTAGGAGATGAAGTGCAACGAGGAGAAAGAGAGTCTTAAGGAGAACTTACCCTCGAGGACACAAAGCGTTACGAGATGAAATACCGTTGGTGATGTAGTCGTACTCACATCGATCTCAAGATCGCGAAGGTGAGCGCTGCAATCCGGCAGCGCTTCCACACTCGGTCACACGTACAACTCGATGACGACCTCCGTTCGATCCAGCGGGGAGGCGGAACTAAAGGATCCCTCAGAACTCCAGTAGCACGACGGCGTGGTGGTGGTGAAGAATCCCACAGTCAGGGCTTCGCCAAGCCGGAGACCATGGAATGGACCAGCGGGTGGAGAGGAAGTGAGGTGTGTAAGTGTGTGTGAGAGAGGGATCTCATGCCCTCTATTTATAGGAGAGGGGGAGGCACCCCAAGGGGGTGCGTCCAGCCCATGGAGGTGCCCCCACCTCTTCCCTCATCATGTGAGTGGACACTCCACTCACATCCACTCATCCTTCCTTTATTTCCCACTTAGAAAATCCAAGAGTTTTTCTTTAATAAATAAATAAAACAATTTTATTTCTTTATTTTAATATTTGTTAATCCTATTAACAAACATTAACACTTACCCCTTAAACTATTTGTTAATCAAACATTAACATATACCACCTTGAACTATTTTAATATTCCCCGAAACTATTCCGGTGACTATTTCAATATTCCCCAAAACAATTTCAGTGTTGTCCAAACTTTTCTCCGATATTCCGTATCCACTCAATCGCGTCATCGAACCTTAAGTGTGTCACCCTATGGTTCATGAATAATGTAGACATGATCGAGACAACTCTTCGATCAATAGTCAACAGCGGGACCTGGAGATCCGTAATGACTCCTACACACTCAACGATGAATCTAAGTGATAGTGTGAACCATAAACGTCATAACCAATTCCCTTTGTCTCGCGATATTTTACTTGTCCGAGATCCGATCATTGGTATCAACCATACCTAGTTCAATCTTATTACTGACAAGTACTTTTTTACTCGTTCCGTGATATGACTTCCTTGTGACCTAGTAATGTGCTTGCAAGCAGTGTCGATGTGATATCACCGAGAGGGCCCAGAGTATATCTCTTCGTCATTTGGATGGACAAATCCCACTCTTGATCCATGATCCTCAACTAATACTTTCCGAATACCCAACGGCACCTTTATAGTCACCCTGTTACGGTGTGACGTTTGATGACATCAAAGCATCCTTCCGGTATCAGTAATTGACATGATCTCATGGTCTAAGGAATAAGTTACTTTGTACGCAAGATATAACAATATAAACTAAATGACTTGATTGTATTGTTATCTTGATATTGGGTCTATGTTCATCACATCATTCTACCAATGACATGACCCTGTTATTAACAACATCCAATGTTCATGATCAGGAAACCTTGATCGTCTATTAATCAACAAGCTAGTTAAAAGAGAGGCTTTACTAGGAACTATTGTTTGTTTATTAAACGCACATGTATCAACGTTTCCAGTTAATACAATTCTAGCATGAGAAATAAACATTTATCATAAACAAGAAATAAGATAATAACCACTTTATTATTGCCTCTCGGGCATATGCCCTTCAGAGCTTTCAGGGCCTTGGTCTCTGATATGGATGAGTGGTGGTGTCAAATGTACTGCCACACTTGCTGAGTTTGCTGCTCTTCTAGGACTCGAGGAGTTGCATTTTTCTCCTATGGTGCATACCGGATCCATGGTGAGACAAGGCGTCTGATGGAGGATAGAGAGGGCATCCGCCATTGCTATCCTCGAGAGATTGGCTCTAAGTACATTCTGAAAGGCTGCTTAATTCACTGACTTTTGGTATGTCGTCCATACCATCCTGCAGAACACTACCAATGTGAAGTTTGGCAAGAAGAGTGAGGTTTGCAAGTTGCTAGTCAATATCCTCTATCACATTGTTCGTGCCAAGGAATTTGGGACAAAGCTGGATATTATGGATTATATGCGGAAAGAGGTGAATACATTTATTCGTTAAGGGAAAGTTCACATATATGGTCAGTATCTTCATATGCTCTTTGAGGAAAAGATTCCCGATGCCCTTATCACCAATTACCAGATGGTTGTTCCCTCCATGCTTCCTCTCAATGGTCCATCTCTTGAAGCTGCATAGAAAAATACCAAAAGGGCTCGCACAACCATGTCTGAGGAGCTCCCTAGTTCTCCTTTTGTTGATGGTGCTTCTGACACCTCTGCTCCAGTTACACTGCCCAAGAAGTTTACTGTCAAGGATGCTCTTAAAAAGATGAACTGCTTCTTCATTGATCATTAGTCCAAAGCCTACAAGGAATACAAGAAGTATAAGCTCTCTTGGCGCAATCAAAGTCTCATTATGAAAAAACTTGATCTCTCGATTGAAGCTAGCTCTGACGAGCACTCTGAAAATTCTTGGAAGTCCAAGCAAACATATTGACTTGGCGATTATGCCTCTTCCCTTGGGCAATTCTGGCATGCCAATACCGCAGAAGCTAGCTCCAGCCGTGTTGTTATTCCCCAAGGTGAATATGGTAATAAACATGATGAGGAAGGACAAGAAGAGGATGAGGAGGATGTCCAGGGTCATGATGATGACGACGACTATGATGAAGACTTCATGGTTTGATCCCTTAGGTGCATAGCATCACTTTCTCCCTTTTTGGTGTTCTGATACCAAGGGGGAGAGATGTATTAGGACTACCACAGATTTGCATTGGGGGCATTGAATTTCATCCATTTTCTTCTTCCCTTTGCAATTTTCTTTAATATCTTAGTTGAAATCTATTTGGTTTTTATGATTTGTGGAACTTGGTTATCTGGATGCTATTGTAAGACTATGTCATCCCCGGGTTATCTTTTTATGTGATGAAGACTATGGTGAGTTTACTTCTATCTGTTACAAAGTGATCCATCCCTAGAGCCAAATGATCAAAATATTGAAAATTATGCTCATTGTTCTCATACTTATATTACTAGCTATTGTTGAGGAAATATTGATATATAGAATATTGGGGGAGCTATCATCCCTATTTTTGTGTGCCCCTTAGACCTAAAAAGAAATGATAAAACTTGGGCACACAGCTAAGGGGAGCTAGGAAAACTTCCAAATCTTAAGTTTATATATTCCTTTATTTCAAATCCGTGTGTTTTCATCAAACATCAAAAAGGGGGAGATTGAAAGTACACGTGTCCTCTAATCTTATTTTGGTGTTTGATCACAACACTTGGAAGGTCTAATTATTTGCTTGATGTATTTAGGAATTATAAGGTGTTGCAAATTGGATGAAATAATCTCTCAAAAGTACAAATGGATCAAGGGAAGAAAAGAAGAAGAGAAGAAAACTGACAAGATGGCCTGTCTAGGCTCAAGGACGGGCTCGAGGCCAGGGGCTATGTTGGCCAGTCGTCCTAGCACAGATCAGTCGGCCTAGGCTTGGCACTATGCCGTGAGGCACGTCTGAGGTCGGGTTTCTCGGGTCCCTAGCGGGCCCGCACCCCATGAAGCCAGCCCGGGTCGGGTTCTCTACCGCAAGGCCGGGCTGTCTAGCTGGCCGACCTAGACCGGGCTGAGGCCGACTCCAAGGACGCCTTCCTCTGCATCCCTGCCGGCCTCCAAGCCATCCTGGTCGGATTTCCTGCAAAGTCAAAGATGCTCCAAACTGCCATATCCCCCCCCCCCACACACACACTATAAAAGGGGGTCTTCTTATACCATTAGAAGAGGACTCTTGAATGTTCTATCTCCACCATTTGTGCCCACCTCAAAACTCGTAGATCACCCCAAATACCAAACCAAACCTCTTGATCTCTTGGGATTTGGAGGAGAGCCACTAGATCTACAACTCCACCAAACCGATTTGTCACCAACTGAAAGTGCATTTCTTGATAGCTATTGTTTTGTGTGTTAGTTAACAATACTAATGATGTTATTTATCAAGGTGTTAAGTGGTGCAGGTGTTTAATTATTCATCTGCATCGAACACCAAAAAAAGGTAAAGTTTGATCAGCCAAATTTGCCACATAAGGCAACCGGATATTTATGGTGCAACGGGAAATTCCGGTTGTGCAGGTATTTCTCTGAAAATAGCCACTAGAGGTATCCGGATATTTCCAAGGCCAACCCAGAATTTCCGGTTGTGAAGATTTCCTCACAGATTGGCCATAGAAGTGAGACAGAATTTTCCAAGGAAAAAAACGATATTCCGGTTGGGGAAGAATCAGCACGAAAACGGATAAGGACTGGAAGTTTCTACTCTCTAGAGTCAACCAAAAATTTCAGCCGGAAATTTGCAAACCAACCAGAATTTCCGGTTGGAACTATTTAAGCATAGACGTCAGCCGAAAATTTGATCCGAAAATTTTGGAGAAACCGGAATTTTTGGTTTGGTCAAACGTAGTCGAAATCTCATATCTGAAGCGGAACAGCTAACCGAATTTCCGATTCAAGTTTGAACCGGAATATCCGGCTCCATTTTCATCCTCCAACGACCACATTTATGGAGGGTTATAAATACCCATCCTTCTTCCCCAAGAGGTCTAGTTCGTCCAAGGCATTGATTGCACATTTACTGAGCTCACCAAATCCAAATTTTCTCCCAATCCCTCCACCCAAACTCGTTGAGCTTTGGAGTATTGAAGGAGAAGGCCCCGATCTACTACTTCACCAAGCCATTCTTCATTTACCGCTCATTCACCTTATGTAATCTAGTCTAGGGTTTCCCTGTGGAAAACCTAGACCCCATTGCTACTCTTGTTGATTGTTGGTGATTCTTGGGAGCCACAAATTCGTTTGTGGGTGTGTGCCTCAAACTCATTGTAAAGGATTCGATTTCTGCCTCAAAGAGAATCAATAGTGGAAGGTGAACTAGGCGTTTGTGGCAAAGTTCATCAGAGAATAGGGTGAGGCCTTTGTGGTGTTGAGTAGGCCTTTGTGGAGAAACTCACACCCCTCCAACAAGACATACTCCCCTCAAAAGGAGCAACTCGGGATTACATCCTTGTCTCTGCGTGCTTCCGTTATCGGTTACCTTGTTCCCTCTCCTTTACTTTGTGTTTTTATCTTGTTTATTGTTGTTCTTGTCATATAGGTAAATTCACCATAGTTGCATATCTAGAGAATTTACCTTTGTGTCAAGCCTCAATTGATGAAAATTTAAAATTGGTTGTAGCACCTATTCACCCCCCCTCTAGGTGGCCATACTATCCGTTCAATTGGTATCAGAGCCTCGACTCTTATTTTGGGCTTAACCGCCTAAGATTTATAATATGGTCAATGGAGGGGATGTCGCCGAGCCATCGGTACAAGTCACTATGGATGATCTCAAGGAATTGAAATGAAAGATTCCTCGACCTCATCCATGGATGCCAAAATTACGGAGTTGCGCGATTTTATGATGCAACTCTTGAAAGCAAAGGTCCCGAAAACTTCTACTTCGACTCCAAAAGAAATTTCAAATGATAAGGAGGATGGGGATAAGGGTGGAGAAACTAAAAGTGAATCCTCTAAAAACAAAACTTCTAAGGGAAAAGATGAGAAGGATGAGTACTACAATGTCGAAGGATGGCACTCTCCCGATCCTCCCATCCCACATCCTCATATTAATCCTAGAGGCCAACCTCCTAGAATGGATGCACATTCTTTTAGCCAATGACAATATTATATGAAAAATCACTTGAACTCTTCTTGCATTGAGCTTTGGAGGATCACTCAAGATGTATACAAGCATCATGACCCCAACAACTTGACAAGAAGAGAATTTGTAGATTGCCAACTCAACTACACAGCTTTGTCGATGATTCAACAAGTCGTGGGTCCAAACCACATGCCTCATCTTCAACAATATTCCACCGCCAAAGAAACATGGGATTCTCTTGTCACCATGTTTGAGGGGAAATGAGAACATGGGATTCTCTTGTCACCTTGAGCAATGAGGCCGAAGGTTTCTATATGCTTGATGGTGAGAGCCACGAGGACATGTACCGGATACTCAAGACCCTTGCCACCTCCTTTAGTGGTCTTGGTTCCACTTATGTGAATGATGCTTGGATCAAAAGAAAGTACGTGAGTGCTCTCATGCCATTTGAGCCTATGGACTTGAAGAGTCTTCAAGGAAGACACAACTATCACCTCGTGACCTCAACCGAGGTGATGCAAGATATGGTCTCCTTCCAAGTTCAAACAAAGCTTGCTCATGACACTCGTGCTCGTGATATTGTAATGCACAAAGGGACCTCCGTTGCATTGAATTCCAAGGTTGTGACCAAGGTGGTGGATCAACAAGAAGAGGTTGCTTTGGGAGAAAACTTGTCTCCGATAAATGATCAAGAATATGATCCTGTGCTTAAGGACTACATTGCTCTTGCGGTGCATAAGTTTTGGAAGAACCCTCCCAAGGTCAAGGTATATATTGGGGAGAAGACCAAGTCAATCTATGGAAAAGAAGCGACTCAAAAAGTGAGTGCTTTTTTCAATTGTAAAGACAAGTATCACTTTGTTGCCAAGTGCCCCTTTGAGAATAGGGAAATACATGGAGGAAAGCTTGTCCTCAAGGATAGGTCAAAGCTCCCCAACAAGAAGCCTCATTTCAAGAAGAAACCCTTCAACAACAAACCATCATCGGGATATGTGCTAGCGAATCAAGAAGAGTATGATTCCGGTGATAGTGAAGAAAAAGAAACCACAAGTGAAGTGGCCGCTATTTCTGTTGCATCTTCATCATCTCCATCACTCTTTCAATCCCCCAATGGGAATATTCCTCAACCTTTTGCAAAATGCTTCACGGCAAAGGCCACAGAGAACTATGCTTCCGGTGGGTCAAAATGGATACTTGATAGTGGGTGTACAAGTCATAAGACCAGAAGCAAGGCACTTATGATGAAGTTGAGACCAAATATAAATCAAGCAACCTTCGCTTATGGAGATAAGTCAAAAACTGAGGTAAAGGGCTTCGGCAAGGTGGTTGTTGCTCCTAATATCACCCTTGAAAATGGCATTGACGAAGGAATGGATCTTAGACCCTGCGGGTAAGGACACCCCGTCTCAGGCCCGACGTTAAGGCCCAAGAAGGAAAACCCTTGGAGTATTCTAGAAGGCCCAACAGAAGCCCACCCGCAAGACTTGCGGGTCAAGACAAGAACTCCTCTACGTAGTCTACTAGGACTCATGTAACCCCCTCCTGGCTGCATATATAAAGCCACGAGGGAGGAGAGAAAAGAGGATCCAATCTAGAGAGAGGAAGATACAAGCCACAACTAAACTAGGCAATACCCGGGATACCCCGTACGCCTCACCATGGCATCGCCATTGTAAACAGCTCGACTATTCGCCATAATACAGATCAGACAAGCAGGAGTAAGGGTTTTACCTCTACGAGGGCCCTGAACCTGGGTAAATATTTCTCCTTGTTAGCCGTCGAGGTCACCAGCGCGTACATAATTCCTCTACTCGAAACCCGATAGGTTCATCTAAGTGATTTGTAGAATCAGAGATTCGACAATTGGCGCCGTCTGTGGGAACGACACGCGCTGGATCTACGGTCTCGCCGGCCTAATCTACATCAAGCTTTGGGTCCTCGACCCCATGGATTGCATCTACTTCGGCTCTTTCAACTTCATCGAGCACTCGCCGGCCTCGCGCACGGCCTTCATCATCTACAATCGAAAATCGACATCGTTCTTCACGCGCAGGTTGCAGAACAGCAGCAACATACATATTGCGGACGTCATCAACGGCGGCTCGAAACTCATCTGGAAAATTCCTTCGGTGGAAAGATGCGAAATCAAATTATCTACCGGCTCCAAAAAGAATCGGCGAATTACGACGGTTAGATCTCCGTGGATGATCCGAACACTGAAGCCCTGTCAGAATCTGACGGAACTCCGCGCGACTTTGGGAAAACAATTCTCACAGTCGACTCGGACATCAATTCGAAGATCACACCGTTGAAAAACTGGGGAATACAATCCCGCAACACTCCGTCTTTTTTGAGACAATTCCAACGGTTAGATCTCCGTCAGCGGCTCGCGCACTGCGACACGTTTTGGATCTCTGCGAGTTCGCGAATTCAAATCGCGAATCCGGATCCTATTTCGGTAATTTGCGAGTCGACACAAAGACCAAACAATGTCAACAAAAGATGGAGACTCGCGATACTATTGCTCGGGGGCTCGACATCAATATTACCCTCCGTGAACACACAACAAATCCTCGCGACTCCGGCGCGTCGAGTCCTTCGGACAAACATCGCGACTACGCCGCGTCGACTCGGTCCGCCGCGTCGAGTCCTTCGGACAAACATCGCGACTCCGGCGCGTCGACTCGGTCCGCTGC
Organism: Alopecurus myosuroides; assembly: GCA_028641055.1. NCBI lineage: Eukaryota > Viridiplantae > Streptophyta > Magnoliopsida > Poales > Poaceae > Alopecurus > Alopecurus myosuroides. Next base: position 87,483,150 of record CM054062.1, on the reverse strand, counting down.
GTCGAGTCCTTCGGGAAGTATCACGACTCCGCCGCGTCGACTCGGTCCGCCGCGTCGAGTCATTCGGGCAAACATCGCGACTTCGCCGCGTCGACTCGGTCCGCCGCGTCGAGTCCTTCGGGAAGCATCGCGACTCCGCCGCACAACTCCACTACATCGAATCCTCTCGACTAAGCGTCTCGGGGGTTGTCCTTCGCCGCAGCCACACTCGTTGCTCGGGGACTATGCTGCAAAGTAGACGCACTCGAGAATTCACCGCAGCCGCACTCGACACTCGGGGGCTGAGACGCAAAACAGCCGCACTCGACACACGAGTCCGGTTCATCGATTCCAGCAATATCACTCGGCACCACCTCGTCGACTACGGCAGTGTCATACAAAGATAAGTTCCTCTCATATGAGTCGACATATTTACCTTTTTTATGTGTTTCTAATCTGCTGTGAAGCTACACCTGACACTCGGGGGCTGTGCCCCGTAAACTACATGTATACTCGACACCCGTCATTTTACGCGTTACACTACCGCATTTACACGCTACAACCCGAGTAGCTGATATCGCCTCACGTCGACCCTTGACTCCGACCTGGTTTGCAGCAGCAACTGACAGGTCGGCAAGGAGCATAGACAATGGCTGTCAGGCTAACGAAAGGGCACAGCGTACGATGCAAAAGTGTCGCGTAGGGTCAAATCATTGCCTACCAACAGGCCATACTCGACTCCGCGAGTCGATAAATTGTTGGTTCACAACCAAGATTGACCCAAGCAATAATTTGTTCTGTATATTTTGCTAGACACAGCACTACTGTTACATTATTTAACCACATCCGATTATATGGCTACAGCTGCAACGCAGGAACCACAACGTCGGCTGCAACTTCGACAGTCGACACATATCCTCCGCTCGGAGTCGACAGTTGACACAATCCTCGCTCGGAGTCGACAATCCACACATATCCTCCGCTCGGAGTCGACAGTTGACACAGATCCTCTGCTCGAAGTTGACACATACCCTCCTCCGGGAGTCGACGCATGTCCTCATTCGCGAGCAAACAGAAGACAAGCACACGGGGTTAGCTTCTAAACAACTTGAGCCTATGCCCGACTCTGCGAGTCGAACATAGCCCCGGGGGCTACTCCCATCGGGAGCACTGCCGTGCACCCGACAAATCAAAAAAGCAACGTTACAAGATCTTTGAGTCTATGCCCGATTACAAATAATCGCACATAGACTCGGGGGCTACTCCCATCGGGAGCGCTGGCCGCGCACCCAATGAGCGCTGGTCGCGCAACCGACGAGCCCTACGGGCGTCCTCGACGTACTATCACGTCGGAAGCATATGACACGCTGGCCGCGTATCTGAGGAGCTCTATCAGATTTCTTCGTCCAGATCCTTATTGTGGTCGTACAGACCGCATATTAACTCGGATGAAGAAAAGCAAAACATCAAACTTGTTCGCCTCGACGAGGCGCATATGACAACGAGGGCCAATTCGCGAAATCAGAACAACTTGAAGACTTTTGGGGTCCATCTTCTTTTGTGGACTCGGTGGCTGAGCGTCCGCGTCAACTGCACGACTTCCACGTCGTCCTGCGACTCCGCCACGTCCGCGTCAACTACACGACCTCCACCACGTCAACACCGTCCGCCTCGTCGACTCCATCCGCCGTGTCGAGTACATCTCCACCGCGTCGACGCCATCCGCCTCGTCGACTACATGACTTCCTCGTCGACTCCGTCCGCCGTGTCGAGTACACCTCCACCGCGTCGACGCCATCCGCCTCGGCGGCTACACGACCGCCTCGTCGACTACATCCGCCGTGTCGAGTACATCTCCACCGCGTCGACGCCATTCGCCTCGTCGACTACATGACTTCCTCGTCGACTCCGTCCGCCGTGTCGAGTACACCTCCACCGCGTCGACGCCATCCGCCTCGGCGGCTACACGACCGCCTCGTCGACTACATCCGCCGTGTCGAGTACATATCCACCGCGTCGACGCCATCCGCCTCGTCGACTACATGACTTCCTCGTCGACTCCGTCCGCCGTGTCGAGTACACCTCCACCGCGTCGACGCCATCCGCCTCGGCAGCTACACGACCGCCTCGTCGACTCCATCCGCCGTGTCGAGTACATCTCCACCGCGTCGACGCCATCCGCCTCGTCGACTACATGACTTTCTCGTCGACTCCGTCCGCCGTGTCGAGTACACCTCCACCGCGTCGACGCCATCCGCCTCGGCGGCTACACGACCTCCTCGTCGACTCCGTCCGCCGTGTCGAGTACACCTCCACAGCGTCGACTCCCTCCGCCGTGTCGAGTACATCTCCACCGCGTCGACTCTCTCCGCCGTGTCGAGTACACATCTTCCGCGTAATTACTGCATGTCCTGCCAAAAACGGGCGCACGACGGCACGCTTCCGGTCAAAAGCTGACACGATGGGCATTACGTGCCCTGCCCCACAAACGTCACGTCCCATCGGGAGCAGGAGAATGCGCGGTGACATCATTGCGCACCTCACAAACACGAAAACTCCTTCGTATGAGCATCTAGACGCGAAATTTCTTTCGCATAAGCACCCTGACACGAAATCTCTTTCGTATGGGCACATCAAGACGCGAAATTTCTTTCGCATAGTCACCCTGACACGAAATCTCTTTCGTATGGGCACATCAAGACGAAATTTCTTTCGTGTAAACTTCATAACGCGAAATCTCTTTCGCACAAGATCAAGAAGGAAGATCTCTTCACCCGAAGAATTGCAAAACATGATTAAGGAAAAATCGCGAGTGTGCGGCTCCCGCAACTCTACCACACGATGTATTTACACATCTTTATCCTGGATCGTTCGGCCGACTAGGCACATCCGGATGCCGTATTCTCTCGAGTACGAAGGTAAGACCCAAAAGATCTCTGTTGAGGGCCTGGAATCGAACTCAAGCTGCGTCCTCCGGTAAATTTCCGTGTCAACAACACGAAGAAAAATCCTAGCGGACGCGCCGGGTACCCCTTTAGGTTAAGTTCGACTCGATAAGACCTCCACGGCCCAGTCGCAACGATCACCTCGCCGGATTCGAGTCGGAGGTCTCGAATTCGTGTAGGCCATAACCGTTTTTGACCTAGATGCAATTAATTGGCCCTGATCTTTCGGGAGAGCCAAGCGACTGAGCCACATCCTTCTGCGAAAACAGCCAATACCAGGCACATTTACCACTCGATACTCAAGTATGGGAAAGCGCATCGCACACAGGGTATACACCCTCACAACCAGACGATTGAATAACCAATCGAAGATATCAAGAACGGACTTTGAGCGTCTACCCGACAGATTCTCAATCGAGTAAACGCTCGGGGGCTACTGACGAAGGAATGGATCTTAGACCCTGCGGGTAAGGACACCCCGTCTCAGGCCCGACGTTAAGGCCCAAGAAGGGAAACCCTTGGAGTATTCTAGAAGGCCCAACAGAAGCCCACCCGCAAGACTTGCGGGTCAAGACAAGAACTCCTATACGTAGTCTACTAGGACTCATGTAACCCCCTCCTGGCTGCATATATAAAGCCACGAGGGAGGAGAGAAAAGAGGATCCAATCTAGAGAGAGGAAGATACAAGCCACAACTAAACTAGGCAATACACGGGATACCCCGTACGCCTCACCATGGCATCGCCATTGTAAACAGCTCGACTATTCGCCATAATACAGATCAGACAAGCAGGAGTAAGGGTTTTACCTCTACGAGGGCCCCGAACCTGGGTAAATCTTTCTCCTTGTTAGCCGTCGAGGTCACCAGCGCGTACATCATTCCTCTACTCGAAACCCGATAGGTTCATCTAAGTGATTTGTAGAATCAGAGATTCGACAGGCATGCTTGTCAAATCCCTTGGTTTCAATTTGATTTCAGTTCGTGCTTTAGGGAAGATAGGTTTCTCCGTATTCTTTTACCCTAACAATGTGGTCATCATGTGGATCAAGTCTCTCGATGTTGCTTACGTTGGGCATGTCAAAAATGTGTTTTATGTGGTAGACTTTTCAGAGTCAACCAACACTCAAATGATGTGTCTCTTCGGTAAGGACGACAGGGGTGATTGTCGCATCACCACTTATCCCATGTCAACATGAGAACTTTGTAATGCCTTCAAAAGGGTGGCCACATCCTCGGACTAAAAGAAAATGTTTCCTTTGCCAAAGATCGTGTGTGTAGGGCTTGTGTTGAAGGTAAGATGCATGATTATTCGTATCCAAGAAAGACAATTATCTCATCAAAGAGGATCGTGGAGCTTCTCCATGTTGATCTCTTTGGTGTCGTGCCCGAAGCAAGAAGTATTGCTTGGTTATTGTGGATGACTATTCAAGATAGACATGGGTATATTTTTTCAAGTTGAAGAGTGAGACTCAACAAGCCGTCATCGACTTCTCCAACCAAGTGCAAAGTCAACACAATCTTCCTATCTTGGCTATTTGGAGTGATAATGGATCCGAGTTCAAGAACTACACCCTTAATGAAGAGGGTATTCGTAATCAATATTCTGCTGCGTATATTCCTCAACAAAATGGTGTAGCCGAGAGGAAGAACTGGACACTCTTGGATATGGTTAGGACCATGTTGGCGGAGTTTCACTCTCCCTGATATCTTTAGTCCTAAGCCATCTCCACCACTTTTCACTCATCTAACCGGCTCTATATTTGCAAGGGCTTAATGAATACTCCATATGAGATTCTCCTACTTCCGTGTCTTCGGTTGTAAGTGTTTCTATTTGGTAAAAAGGTGTTCGTTTGTCTAAATTCCAAGCTAAACCTATTGAGGTTTTTTTTGTTGGTTATGGTGCTGAAGTACACACTTATAGAGTTTTTGACAAGGCCTCGCGGATTGTCATTGAATCTAGTAGTGTGGCGATCGAAGAAAATGATGGCTCCCAAGTGGGGCAATTTCGTGTTTCCTATGTAGATGTTGAAATTCCTCAAGAAGTCATAGGAAGAATGGGCGTGGGATTTTTTTCCCCATTGAGGGACACCTTATGGCGACTCAAGAAGGACTATGATCTACTCAAGTGGATCTATCCTCTACATTGTAAGATCATGCCAAGGGAGCAAGTGAAGCACCAACCTGACCAAGTTGCTATGCGAGAACCAAGCACTCCTATCATTCAAGCTAGCCATGTTCAAGGCCAAGATCAACCTTTTTTTACCTCAAGTTGAAGCAAGCCATAATGATGATCAAGACCAACATTACGGTCAAGACGGAGACCCAAATGATCGAGATGATCAAGTGATACCTCATTGCAATAATAAGGAGATAGAAGCCCGTCGTGCCGCAAGAATGGATATAGCCTTGAAGCATATTGATGCTTCTGGTAATAATGTGTTGAGTGGTGTTCAAAACAAAAGATACACAAGATCTAAATTGGCAAGTTTTAGTGAGCATCAATCTCACATATCCATGGTGGAACCAAAGAAGGTGTTTGAGGCTCTTGAAGATTCGGATTTGTTGGAAACTATGCATAATGAGATAAATAACTTTGAACCCAACAAAGGGTGGAAGCTAGTTGAGAAGCCAAAAGATTTCCACAATGTGATTGGCACCAAGTGGATATTCAAGAAGAAGAAGATGATCATGTTATTGTTGTGAGGAACATGGAAAGATTGGTGGCTCAAGGCTACACTCAAGTGGAAGGCATTGACTTTGATCAAACCTATGCTCTCGTGGATCGCTTTGAGTTCATATGTATCATTCTTGCATATGCATCTTCGCATAAATTTAAATTGCAACAAATGGATGTCAAAATTGATTTTCTAAATGGTCCATTGCAAGTGAAGGTATATGTTAAGCAACCTCCGGGGTTTGAGAACCCCAACTTCCCTAACAATGTCTACAAGTTCAATAAGGCGCTCTATGGACTTAACAAGCATAACGTGCATGGTATGAGCGTCTTAGAGAGTTTTTGCAAGACCGTGAGTTTGAAGTTGGGAAAATCGACCCCACCCTTTTCACAAAGAGGATAAAGGGAGAGATTTTCATATTCCAACTCTACATGGATGATATCATCTTTGGTTCAACTAACAAAACTTTCAATGATGGATTTTGAAAGCTTATGACTGATAGGTTTGAGATGTCTATGATGGGATAGCTCAAATTCTTCCTTGTCTTTGATATCAAGCAATTGGCTCGTGGGACTTTCATTTCTCAAGCCAAGTATACCCAAGAAATGCTCAAGAGGTTGAACTTCCAAGGTGCTAAAGAGAAGGTCTATCCAATACAAACCAAATGCCATCTCAAGCGCAATCTGGACGGTGAAGATGTGGACCAAAAGTCGTATCATTCTATGTTTGGTTCTTTGCTTTATGTTTATGCATCTAGACCTGTTATTGTCTTGTGTGCAAGGTATCAAGCGGCTCCTCAGGCAATTCATTTGATGGCGGTCCATAGAATCTTTCGGTATTTGGTCCATACCTCAAGATTTGGTTTGTGGTACACAAAGGGGGAACAATTTTATCTCAAGGAGTACACAGACTCGGATTGGGCCGGTGATCAAGATGATAGGAAATCAACTTTCGGGGCTTGCCAATTCCTTGGTAGGTCCTTGGTGAGTTGGCCTTCTAAGAAGCAAAATTGTATATCTCTCTCCACCGTCGAAGCCAAGTATGTGGCGGACGCTAGTGCTTTCACCAAATTGCTATGGATGAGGCAAACCCTCATACAGTATGATGTTCACTTGGAGAAGGTGTCGCTCTTATGTGACAATGAGAGTGTAATCAAGATCGCCTACAACCCCGCGCAACACACAAGGAATGTAACATCCCTCATTTTTTTGGAAAATGCAAAAATCACAAAAATTTGAAACTTTTGTTTTCATGATTAAGAAAGTCGCCAAAAACCAAACAAAAGGAAGAAAGAAAAGAAAACAATATGTAATTGGAATTAAGAATCCAAAATTTCCTTAATTCCATAAACCCTAAAGCTATTTTTTAAAATAATATATGTATCCTCATATGAATAAAATATTTTCTTAGCAAACATATTTACCAAACATGTTTTAAACTACCATTTTGAAAATCATTATGATAATTAAAAACCAGAAAGTTACTATCTCTAATATTTTCTCCTTGTCTCAAAAAAATTATTTCACAATTATTATTAACCTCAAATGGATACAAGTTGGTTATTTGTTTTCCAAGTATTACGTCAATCAACAAAACAATAAAGTGTTATATATACTATTGAGTTATGAAAACATGTAAAGTACTTTGGAAAAAACAATGTTTTCAATTAGGAAAACAACATATTCATTTGAGAAAACTCCTTTATTTTATTAAACCCCCAATTCAAATTAATAATGAAATTTTCTATTAAGTGACTATTATGTTTTCTTCATATTTTTAAAACTTCAAGGATATGAAAACAAGTTGAAGTGGTTCTGGAAAATGATATTTGATCATTATAAAGCTACTGAAATTTCGTCAAACTCAATTTCTATTTTATTTGTCATTTTCCAATTAATTGGAATAATAAGGCAATTATGAATTCATTTGAATTTGTAATTTGAAAAATTAAAAAATGACAAAAAAAACCCCCAATAAAGTGGTACTATTCGAAAGTATTTGAATTAATATGAATTTAGAATTTTGTTCCATGTGAATTGGAATTATAAAACAGAAGATATAAAATAAATAAGAAAACAGAAGAAAAAAAAGGCTGGATGACGTCATGTTGACGTCACCCGTCATCAACCTCCCTCCTCTACCGTTTCTACCCGAGAAACTACAGAATCAATTCCTTGATTACGGCCATTTCGGCGCGTGATTTAATTCCCAGAGCCCATCACCTTATAGCCCCGTTCCGGCTCGTCGTTTCCCCTCTGGTCTCCCCCTCCCTCTTACTTCCAATAAAGAGTATTAGCTCGCCGGAGTTCTCCAACCCCGCTGTCGTTTTTTCCCGATTTCCGGCAAGGTAGTTCGTCTCCGTCGCCATTTCCTTGCCCCCTCCACCCCCTTGATCTCGTGCACTGATTGACGCCCTCGGGAAATGTTTCTGTGCCCAGGAACGCCGCACCGTGCGCACCCGGGGATCGCCAGAGCGGCTCCATCACCATCTGCATTGCGCCACCATACATGGAAGCGAGATAGCACCCGCGATCGTCCTTGCCATCCCGCGATGAACCCCGTCGTCATCTCCATTGAGCTCACGGACCACCGGAGCTCCATCGACATCGACTCTCGAGCCTCTGCTCCACCGCACGCCATTTTCCGGCGGGTTCCGCGCCCGGTGAGTTCCTCCCCTTCCCTCTGTTGCCGGATCTCTTTTGCACGGCTGCGATTAGATCGCTTAAACGAAATGGTACCGTCCAGTAGGAACTCGCCACGTCAGCCTTCGTGTTAAGTAATTATCCGCCGCTCGGCGCAACGTGTAGCTGGCCCAAGCTCACTCCATGTTCGTCGCCCCACGCGACAGATAACCATCTGAGACAGCATGTCTCTGTTTTTTAATTCCGAATAAAAATAGAAAAACAATTTTGCTGAAAGTCCCGGCATCTTAGAATGTTCATAACTTTTGATCCACATCTCAAAATTTAGTTAACTTGGAATTTTTGAAATCAACACGGCATTTAGAATCTTTTAGCACTAGCCAAATTTAAATTTGACCATTTAAAAACGGTTCAAATTCAATTATGCTTGTTTGGTGAATTTTGGCATAATTCAAATTCTACAAATCCAAAAATTGCAAATAAAATATATTTGGAAACATTAAGATGTGTACTTTCATATTCTCTGTCCCAAAATAAATTGTGAACAAATTAAATTTGAAATTAGAATTAAATTGTCTATTTGAGTATTTTTTGACATAGATTTAATTCTATAAATGATTAGAATATGTTCCCTTAAGAAAAATTGCTCCATTTTGTAACCTTGAACCCAAGACATCTGTGCCTAAACATTTTGGACACCCTTGGACCATGACCATGTAATTTTAGCCAAACTTCCATCATAGTGGTTCACATAATTTCTATACCATAGAAAATTGTTTCTATCCTTTTTATCTTTGATGTTGTGGCTATTTTGAATCCAAGACCAAGTCCCTAGTGTGTTAAATCACATATAAGACCAACTAGTGAACCTGAAACACTAGTACCATTTTTTTCTATCTACTTATCAACTCCCCTATTCTTGCTTCATGAATTCATCAAGTTAGCAAAATAGAAATTAAGACTCAAGCACAAGAAGACACTTCAATTTCAACTTGGTGGCAACATGAAGAGGTAGAAGGAAAATCATTGAAGAAATTGAAGGAAGGACTTAGACTCCACAACAACTAGAAGAAACTCAATGTCGGGGGGATACCCCCGAGTAGGGTAAAGGCAAGTGCTAAGGGCAACATCAGAAGAGACATTTGGCAGAGTAGCTGGCTACCCGGTACTCGCTACCCGGTCGACTGCTATTCGGCCGTACGCATTGATGGCCAGGAGGAAGAATCAAGGAAGTTATTCTCCTCCGAGTAGAGGAAGTGGCCCGAGTAGAAATGGCGGTCTCCTACTCGGGCCAGAAGTCAAAGGAGCCGTTCTGACACAGGATCCCGTGTATCCTGGGTCCGTACTGGGGCACTGTTCATCTGCAGAGCGCGTGCTTATCCGCACCAGGGTGTCAGCAGGGCGTCGCAGGTTAGGGGGGCCTACCCCGTGACAGTGTCAGTGATAACAGATCAGCTTCTTGGTTTTGCACAACGACTTTACACATGAAGACAAGCTAGGAAGCCAAAGTGGTCAGCATGAAGCTGGAAGTGTACAGTGTGCACACTATGTCGACATCTTGGCTGTATCCGGCTGGGCACCAGTATATAAGGTGCCCTGCCTCCTCCTGCGTGCGGAATCGATCGAACGAGACGACACGACTAAGGGCTACAGTCACCTAGAGAGGAGAGTGGCTACTCGGTTGTAAGCATCATTTGTATTGTGGCTACTCGGTGAGACACGAATATAAAGAGAGAAAGGCAGGAGTAGGGGTTTTACCTCCACACGAGGGCCCTGAACCTGGGTAGATCTTGTTGTCTGCGGTGCTAGTTTCATACTCACGCGGCTACTCGCTACGTGATCCCTCCCCGAGCGCCTCCAGCGTCCATCGTCCCCACGTCTTTAGCCATCCTATGGCATCTGCCGTGACACCACCACGACATTTGGCGCCCACCGTGGGGCAACTAGCAGCGCTGGCTGGAGTTTCCGTTCGGACGGGATCGATTTTTGCTACTAGAGAGCGTGTCGTCTGTGGCCTCGTCCACAGATTTGGCTCCTTCGACTTCGTCATCGACAACGCCGGTGATTTCGGCGGCAGGGCCATGCCGGAGGGCGGCTCGGTGCTCTCCTTCGGCTCGCACCTCGTCTACATCGCCACCGTCATCGACCGCGAGTACCCCGGGGAGGTGCATGTCGCGGAAGATCCCCCTGCTGTCGTCGCTGCGCGCGGGAGGCCGATTGGCTGTTCTGCGGACCGCGTGGAGGTGATGATGACCGGCCCTGCTGCTGATGCCGGGAAGGGTGCGGCTGCTGCCGCTGCGGGCGTCATCGAGGATCTCGATGGCCCGAGTGCTGGCGGGAAGACCGACAAGCCCTACGAGAAGGACTGCAACCTGCCTCCCTCCACTACTCCGACGATACCTGCGTCCGCCGTGCGGATGGGCATGCCGCCTCCCACCGAGCTCGAGCTGATGACCATGCGCGCGCAGCTCGACCAGCAGCGCCAGGCGCTGCTCGCTGAGCAGGCGGAGCTGGATAAGGTTAGGCTTGAGCTGAACCTGGACCAGAACGAGTACGACAGAGCTCACGGCTTTACGCCGGTAGTGAGGAGGCCTTCCAAGGCAGGCGCTACGCGACGTAACCTAGGCACCGAGATGGCAGCAGTTGGTGAAACTGCTGGCCAAGCCGCTAGCCAAAACACCGCCACCACCAGACCCAAATACAGCACCCCCGCCAAAACCCTTAGAGCTGTTGAGGCTGTAGCTGCTGAGTTGCCGCATCTCGCTGGCGACGCGCGCATTAGGCAGCAGGAGAGGCTCAACGAGCTAGTACTAGAGGCTGCTAGGCAGAACGAGGAGTTCCGAAAAGCCAACCCGGGTGCTGGAGCTTCTCAGGTGGTGCACTCGCATGCGGCTAGATCTAACGATCAGGCCTCATCACCGCATCCCAGCCGCGAGAAGGAACGGAGTGGGCATTCTGGCAGAGACAGGCAGATGCAGGTGTACGACCCGGCTGTCGCCGCAAAACAGCACGCTGTGGCGCGACAGTTCGGTAAAAACACAACACTGCAGGAGCAGGCTATCAAGCCCATAAAGCTCAAAGCAAGGCCCGAGATGGAGAGCGCCCAGGCCCTTCTCAGCATCCAGTTGCTTAGCCTACTCGGCAGAGGCAGCAGCCGCGCGCAGTCGCACCAGCCGCCAACCCGGTGGAGCAGCCTGCAGTCGTGCATGTGGACAGATATGATGATGGCTACTCGGCCATGGGGTTGGCTGGCTATGACATCCTGGATCGTGTGGGCGAGCGCGTGTTGGATCCCAGTGATGCCAGGCACAAGTTGGACCGGATTTCTCTATCCGCGCAAATCGAGAGCAAGGGGCCGCCTGGCCCAGAGTGCTTTGGCCCCCGCATCATGACAGAGCCATCCGTCAAGCAGTTCCAGCTCGCCAGAGGGACCAAGTGCTATGACGGCAGCACCAAGCCGGAAGATTGGCTCAATGACTATGTCACAACCGTGCACATTGCAGGCGGCAACCGGAGATGGGCCGTGCGATACATCCCGCAGATGCTCGAGGGACCGACAAGAACTGGGCTCAACAACCTGCCCAAGCACAGCATCAACTGCTGGCTTGACTTCGTGGAGGCTTTCGTCAGCAACTTCACCACCACCTACCGGAGGCCGAATAGGCCGCAGCAGCTATCCGCTTGCAAGCAGCGGGAAGAGGAGACGAACCGGGAGTATCTTACTCGGTGGAGTACTCTGAGGAACACCTGTGAGGGTGTGAATGAGGCCCAGGCCATCACTTGGTTTGCGCAGGGCTGCAGGCATGGCAGCATGTTGTGGCAAAGGCTCCATAGGGAGATGCCGAGTACTCTCGCTGAGACCATCCGGATTGCGGATCAGTACGCACTCGGTGACCCAACTCAGCCTCTTCTTGATGCTGCTGAGCCGAGAAGGAACTACAACGTCAACACCAGCACGCGCAATGAGTTCCGCAACAAGCGCAGAGGTGACCGGATTGATACCCGGTTCGATCCTGAGGAAGTGAATGATGTGGCAACCGGAGCTGGGAGTAGCCAGAGACCGAAAACTGCTGGAGCCCAGTACGGGCAGAACCAGAATCAGGGCCAAGGCAACAAGAAGCCATACAGCGCTTCCCAGCAGGGTAGCGGCAACTCGGGTCTGGCACCAAACTTTGTCTTCAAGGACATGAAGGATGACCCGTGCAGCTTCCATACTCGGCATCCCGCAAGACCCGCCAACCACACTACTCGGCAGTGCAGTTGGTGGGAGGAAATCAAGAATGAGGGCCTGCCTCCTCCTCCTCCTCTGCCAGCTGCGAACGCCGCGGTACAGCCTGCTCGCTCACCCGCTGCTCGGCCTCCAGCCTTCCCGAGAAGAGAGAATGTGAACCAGGTGGCTTTAGGAGCCAACCGCCACTTCAACAACGATGGCTACCACAACAACAACAACTACTACTACTACACCCGCAACAAAAACAAAGACAACAACAACAACAACAACAACAACAACAACAACAACCAAGGTAACACCAACAACGGCAACAATGGTGGCGGAGACCGCAATCGGTACCAGGAGCACCACGAGAGCTACATGATCTTCACCTCTGAGCATGTTGACAAGAAATCCCAGCACAGGCGTGCCATGGAGGTCAACGCTGTGATCCCTGCTGTTCCTCACTACATGCATTGGTGCAACCAAGAAATCACGTGGTCCAGAGCGAATCATCCTAAGGTGATGCCCAACCCGGGTAGCTACGCCTTGGTGCTGGATCCCACCTTCTTGGGTCCTGAGAAGAACGTGAGGTTCAGCAAGGTACTGATCGACAACGGCAGCAGCATCAACATCGTATACAGAGACACGCTTGAGAAGCTTGGTATGGCCGAGAACATGCTGCTACCCAGCAAGACCACTTTCCATGGCATTGTGCCAGGAGTCTCTTGCAATCCGATTGGCCGAGTATGGATATATGTGTTGTTCGGCACCAGGGAAAACTGCCGCACAGAGAGCCTGCAGTTTGAGGTGGTTGACCACCAGAGCCCCTACCATGCCCTACTCGGCAGGCCCGCTCTGAGCAAGTTCATGGCCTCTACCCACACTGCATATCTGAAGATGAAGATCCCTGGTCCCAATGGCGTGATCACTATCGCTGGTGATTACAAGAAGTCTATGGAGTGTGCCTCTGCTGGCTCTCAGTTGGCAGAGTCCATGGTGATTGCTGCCGAGAAGAAGAAGATGTACGAGGTGGTGGCTATGGCGCAATCCGCGCAAGCTGGTGCGCCTGGCATGCCGAGTTCCCAGCACGGGACGGATTTCCAGGCATCTCAGGAAACAAAGAAGATCTAGGTTGACCCTGAGTTTCCCGACCGAGTTGCCATCATTGGCTCCGGGTTGGGGGAGAAATAGGAAAGTGAGCTCATCCACTTCCTTCGTGAGAATCGGGATGTGTTCGCCTGGTCCAATGAGGATTTGCCAGGTGTCCCGAGGGAGTTGGTTGAGCACTCGCTACATGTGCGTCCTGACGCCAAACCAGTGAAGCAGGCTATGCGCCGTTTCGGAGATGAGAGAAGGAAAGCCATCGGTGATCAGATCACCAAGCTGCTGATAAGCAATTTCATCATGGAGGTGCTGCATCCGGATTGGCTAGCCAACCCAGTTATGGTTGAGAAGAAGAAAGAGGACCCCAAGGCCGCTACCGATGGCGCATGTGCGTCGACTACACCGACTTGAACAAGGCCTGCCCCAAGGATCCCTTTCTGCTACCTCGCATCGATCAGGTGATCGATTCCACTGCTGGTTGTGAACTGTTATCTTTCATAGATGCCTACTCTGGTTTTCACCAGATAGCTCTCAACCCTGCTGATCAAATAAAGACTGCCTTCATTACCCCGTACGGGGCTTATTGCTATCGTGTCATGTGTTTCGGGTTGCGGAATGCGGGTGCCACCTATCAGAGATGCATGCAGAAATGCTTGCATGACCAACTCGGCAAAAATGTGCAGGTGTACGTAGATGACATTGTCATCAAAACGAATAAAACACATACTCTGCTTAGTGACCTTGAGGAAACTTTCGCTAACTTGCGCAAGTATAAGATGAAGCTGAACCCGAGTAAATGCACCTTTGGCGTCCCGGCTGGCAAGCTACTCGGCTTCTTGGTATCCAGTCGGGGCATTGAGGCCAATCCTTCAAAGATAAAAGCTATTGAAAGCATGTCTTTGCCGAGATCCCTGAAGGATGTGCAAAAATTCACTGGTTGCTTGGCATCTCTGAGCCGTTTCTTGGGCAGAATGGGTGAGAAGGCCCTGCCTTTGTATCAATTGATGAAGAAAAGCGACAAGTTCGTCTGGACACCGCAAGCGGATGTGGCATTCAAAGAGCTAAAGGCAATGCTGGGTAGCGCTCCCATCTTGGCTAGCCCGCTACCCAAGGAGCCAATGCTGCTGTATATTGCCGCTACCAATCGGGTAGTGAGCGTGGTGATTGTGGTGGAGAGAGAAGAGGAAGGCAAAAGTGTGCAGCGGCCGGTGTACAATCTCAGTGAAGTATTATCCAGCTCCAAGCAGAACTACCCGCACTACCAGAAGATGACTTACGGCGTGTATCTGGGCGCCAAGAAGCTGAAGCATTATTTCCAAGAACATCCTATCACAGTGGTGAGCTCAGCTCCCATCTCGGATATCATGGGCAACAAGGAAGCGAGTGGCAGAGTAGCCAAGTGGGCAATCGAGCTGGCCGCCTACGCTCCCGCGTATGCGAGAAGAGAAGCCATCAAGTCTCAAATCCTGGCGGAATTCCTCGTAGATTGCGCTGAGGTGCAGTTTGAGCCTCCTACTCCAGTATCCAATTACTGGAAGATGCATTTTGATGGCTCCAAGATGAAGGAAGGCCTTGGTGCTGGCGTGGTGCTTACGTCACCCAAGCAAGATCAACTCAAATACGTGCTGCAAATCCACTTCAAGGCATCCAACAATGTTGTAGAGTACGAGGCCGTGGTACACGGTTTGAAGGTAGCAAAGGAAGTTGGTGTGCAGCGCATCATATGCTATGGAGACTCGGATCTGGTTGTGCAGCAAGTTTCTGGCACTTGGGATGCTCTGGATGCCAACATGGCGTCATACCGCTTCCTGGTCCAAACCATGACAGGATTCTTTGAAGGTTGCGAGTTCCAACACATTCACCGAGCAGAGAACGAGGCAGTAGATGAGCTGTCCAAGTTGGGGTCTTCTCGGCAGTACATCCCGACTGGGATTGCCTTGGAGCATTTGAGAAAGCCATCCATCAAGCCATCTCCCAACTAGGAGTCCATCTTCGTTCCTTCCCTGCCTGATGAAGAAGCAGTTCCAATGGAGATTGATTGGGAAGGTGCAAAAGGAGACCCGGGGACTGCCGTCTCCATCCCGGGGACTGGCGCCTGCAACCCGGGGATTGCCCCTCCCTATTCGAGGACTGATCCTTCTTACTCGGGGACTGCTCCTCTCAGCTCGGGGACTGTCGCATTCCTTGAAGAAGTCCTTGCAAACCGGTCGGGGCTGCAAAGAGTCAACCCCAACCCAGAAAAAGACGCAGCAGTGGCTGTCCCAATGGAAGTGGACGAACCAGTGTTTCCCGCACGGGAGACGCCGAGTTGGGCCATGCCCATATTATCCTTTCTAAAGGACGGCATCCTACCGGATGATGAGGTTACCGCAAGGCAGATTCAGAGAAGATCCAAGGGCTACACCATCTTCAGAGAAGTGCTGCATAAAAGAAGTGCCACTGGCGTGCTGCAACGTTGTGTGGAACCGGAAGAAGGAGAAGAGATTCTGGTGGAAATACACCAAGGGGAATGCGGGCATCACGCCTCTTCTCGGGCTCTAGTCAAGAAGGCTTTTCGGCATGGCTTCTTCTGGCTCACTTCTTTGAAGCAAGCTAAAGATATCGTGACAAAATGCAACGGCTGCCAGAGATTCGCAAGTAAGATCCACATGCCTGCTTCCGAGTTGAAAACAATTCCCATCACTTGGCCATTTGCCGTTTGGTGTCTGGATATGGTTAGTCCTTTCAAACCGGCTAGAGGCAACATGACACACATTTTGTTCATGGTTGATAAATTCACCAAGTGGATTGAAGTGAAGCCTATTCGGAAGTGTGATGGAGCTACTGCTGTGAGTTTCCTGAAGAATGTGATCCTAAGATACGGCTACCCGCACAGTATCATCACGAATAACGGAATAAATTTTGCTGCGGGAGCCATGGTGAGATTCTGCAGAGATAAGCACATCCGACTAGATGTCGCGTCTGTCGCGCATCCCGCATCCAATGGGCAGGTGGAAAGAGCAAATGGCATGGTGCTTGCAGGCATAAAGCCAAGGCTGATTGAGCCGCTGCTGAAAACACCAGGGTGTTGGCTAGACGAGTTGCCAGCGGTGTTGTGGAGTCTAAGGACTACCCCTAACCGGTCAACCGGCTACACGCCATTGTTCTTGGTTTACGGGGCTGAGGCCGTGTTGCCAATCGATTTAGAGCATGACTCCCCCCGAGTAACCCTCTACACTGAGGCGGAGGCAAGAGAAGCTCGAGAAGATGACGTTGACCTGCTAGAAGAAGCAAGAGAGCTTACTCTGTCACATTTAGCTGTTTACCAGCAAAACCTGAGGCGTTATCATAGCCGAAAAGTAAACCCAAGGGTTTTCCGAGAAGGAGACATGGTCCTTAGGCTCGTGCAGCGCACAGCCAGGATGCACAAGCTATCCCCTCCGTGGGAAGGGCCGTTCATTGTGAGTAAGGATCTACACAATGATGCGTACTACCTTGTAGATGCGCAACCATCGCAGAAGAACAGGTCGGATAAAGCTGGGGAGGAATCCAAGCGCCCCTGGAATGTAGCTCTACTTCGTCGCTTTCATTCATGAGCAAAAGTGTGTATGTACTTTCTTATCCGAGTTAAACTCCTACTCTGCAATCTGAAATTGAACTCGGGGACTGCCCTCGTCCAAAATTGTTCTAAGTGTTTCTATTCTGCTGTATCTTTGTCTACTCGGTTGCTACGCTTAGAATTTCAAAAGCATACAAAGTAGTGTGTTTATACTCATCGGACACTCTGCGACTCTGCTGCTGTCCGCAAACCGGCTTCATGGCAAGCCAGAGAACAAGCCAAAGAGTCAATGAACACATGAAAGATTGCAAAGGGAAGGATGTGTGTGGCAACCGAATAGAATGTTTTTTACTGTTTGTTGTTAAATTTTTTTTTTTTGCTATGTGGTGGGTAGCGTTACTATGACTGTTTCCAAGTGGCTGAGTATTTGAAACTCCAACTTTGAACTCTTGTGACTCGAATACCAAAAAAGCAACAAGTTGCAAGTAAGAGCTGAGATTAAAAGGAAGGGTGGATGAAAAATGCAACTCGGGGACTCGCATGATAACGCAACCCGGCATCGAGCCAAAGCTGCTCAAATTACTAAGTATAAAACTTCAAGTGAAATAAAACTGAGTAGCAACGGGAAGATAAATTGTTTGATACATCTGCACCCGGCATTCCGGGGATCTGATAAAAAGTTTCGAGGCATAAGTGTTGCAGGACAGAACTAGCTTGAGGTCGCGGTGTTATCCAGGTTGGCAGTGGCGGCATCCGTTTCAGGGTTGGCGGCAGCTTGATCGGAGGTGGCGGTGGCCACCGAGATGGGGTCGGACTGGGCGCGGAGTAGCGTCGCGTCACCAAGTGTCGTGCCGGAGGATGAGCCCATCTCGGGAGTTGCACCCTGGGTGGCATCATGGCTCTCAGCTTCGTCGTCGCTACCCGCGGTGGCCTTGCCCTTCCCGCCTTTCCCCTTCTCGGGGCTTGTCTCTTCAAAACAGCCCAAGTCCTCCGACTCAGTCTCCTCGTCATCATCTTCGTCCTCATCGTCACCCTCCGCGTCCGTATCGGGCTCGGTGAGGCCTTCGATGAAGCGCGCGGTGTCCGCGTAGGAGGCGATCTCATATGCGACTGCCTGACGGCGAGTCACACACTCGGGATCCTTCTCCCACTTTGAGTCCCGGCGCATCTCGAGAATGGTATTGAGATTGAGATTCTCATACCAGCTGCAAATGAAGAGCAGGAGCATGTCAGCGCCTGCCCGAGCTCCGGATGCGCGCCATTTCTTCAACTCGGCTTTAACACCGTTGAGCTTCTCGGCGAGCGCGCGGATGGTCGTTGGCAAAGTTTCTTGGGGCCAGAACAGCACATGCAGCTTGAAGGCAGTGGATGCCAAATCAGTGCCCAAGCCCCTCAGACGCTGAACTTGCCCTGCAGATTTGTGAAGCTATCTTCAATCGAGGCCTCGGTGTCCATCGGCAGTCCCTTCTCGGATCAGAGTTCTTGTGCCTTAGACAGGGCAGGCTTGCTAGCCGAGCAGAGATCAGGGAAGATTTCTGAAAATGCTATCAGAAAGGGTTAGAAACAGAGGCGGAGAAAAGATACAAATCAAGTCACAAAGAGGAAGAAGGAAACAGGAAGGCGCAGAGGAGCGAGAACTTACTGTTCAGGTCACAGAGTAGCGATTGCAGCTTCCTCTTCCACGACTCCTCGTCAGCAATATGCTTCTCTTCAACCCTGCGGAACTCGGCCAGCTGGCCCATGAGGTCCACATTGCTCTTCTTCAGCGTCTCGTTCTCCAACTCGAGGGCCCGCTGCGTGGCTTTGAAGGTTGCCTCCATCTTTTCCTTCTCGGCAGTCAGGTCTAGGACTTCCTGGAGGGCAGATTTCAGTTTGACTTGCAGCGGTTCCATCTCGGTGAGATGTCTACTCTTGAACTCCACCTCCAGGTCCGCAATCTGCTGTTTCAACTCGGCAGGCTTCAGACAGTCAAGATGCTCCTCGCGGAACTTCTTGTACTCTTCTGCGGACAGAAGCGGTACAGTAAGCAGGGTAGCCAAGAGAGAGAAGTAAAACAACCAAGAAAACGGCAACTCACCTTCCAGTTCCTTAATTTTGCTCTCAGCAGATTCGACGAAGACGTGGCAGTGTTTGTGCTCATCCGTCAACGTCTCAAGTTTGCCTGCAGAGTAGAGGGAGTTAGAGCAAAGAGCACATACGGGCGTAAACAAAAAACGCACTAACCGAAAAGCTAGAAGCTTACTCTCGAGTGCTGAAATCTGGAGAGCACGATCCAGGGCCGCCTTCTCCGTTTCAGCATCGGTCTTGCGCTCCGCTTCCAGGGCCTCGAGGCGCCTCTTGGCAATGGAGTGGTTCAAGAGCAGACGCCGGTAGAGGTTTGTCCTCTTCAAGAGGCTATTCTGAAAAAGGAGAAAGAAAAGGAGTTAGACATGGTTTGAAGATTTGGCCCGAGAAGACGGCAACTCGGTTGAGTACCCGTCTACTCGGCCCGAATCTCGGGGACTGGATGGTGGTTAAGGAGAAAGAGAAGAGTATAAGAAGAAGGAAATCGCAACTCGGAACAATAAAGCGCAACTCGGAACAGGAAAACACAACTTACAGCATAGGTTTGCTCAAGGTCTTCTGCAGCTTTGCGGTGGACGAACAGTTTCGCGGCCAGCGTGCTAGTGGCGGACGAGATAGTCATTGGATTATAGCCAACGTCCGCCTTGTTTCAGTCGATGCGCCAATGGTCCAGCGAGCCCAAGGTCATGCCATCCCAGGTCGAGTTGCCAAGGAAATCGCTCTCCCACACTGCGTCGATGAAGTCTGCCCGGTCGATTATCTGCTCGAGCCCTGCGGACTACACATCAGTCTCTTGGGCCTCGCGCGAGAAGATCGAGAGGGCCTTCTTCTTCTTTTCCCACAGCTTGGCGTCCACAGCTGTGGCCTGCTTGCCCTTTGTAAGCGCGGCCTTCTTCTCGTCCGCGGTCAATTTGATGCCATACTGCTGGGCCGTTCGCACCATGTAGGGCAGGTAGCCAGGCGGCGCCAGCAGAATTACCAGGAGCGCCAATGATGAGCTGCCCAGCTTTTGCGGCAGGCTTCGCGGGAAGTTTAGGCGGCGGCATCTTGGCAGAATCCTGCGCAGCGTTGCGTGGTGGATTCTTACGGACTGCGACAGAAGGCTGAGTAGCCTGCTTCTCGGCAGCATCCGCCTTCTTGATGTTCTGCTTGGCTAGAGGGCTTGGTGCGGTCTTCTCGGCGCTCTGTTTGGCTGGAGGGTTTGCCAGCGTCTTGACCTTGTTTGCTGGAGGGCTGGAGGCGGTAGGTGGAGCAGCCTGCTGACTAGGCGGCACAGGGGGCGGCTACTCGGCGCAGCGTCTGGCTGCGCTTGGCTCTGCGGGTCCTGCTCCACCGCAGTCGTCTCAGCCCGCTGCTCGGCAGCGGGATCTGGTCGTGCATCTTCTTGTACTTCTACCCGCGGCTGGGCCGCGGGGTCATCTTGGGCAGCAGCCTCAGCATCCGGCTGCTCCTGGGTCTCTTCCTGCCGCTCAAGGGCGGCACGGTGGTGATTCTCGGTGTCTTGTTCAATACTCTCCCCAGCTGCGGCAGCTGGGGGAGAAGGCGGGGTCTCGTCGTGAGCAGCATCCTGCGCATCTGATTCTGCGCGGGCCTGCTGCTCAGTGTCCATGTCCTGAGCGCCAGCACCCGTGTCCTGGGCGTTGGCGCCTTCCTCTTCTTCCTTCACGGGAGAGGACTCACGCGTCCTACCCCGTGCGGCAGGCTCCTCCTCGTCCTCATCAAGATTGATGAGCGACTCGGGGTCGACAGGTGCTTTCTTTTTGGACTTGGCGGGGGCAGAAGCAGCATCAGCGTCCAAGGGAGCACTGAAGAGAAAAAGAAATTCAGAAAAGGGGAAGGAAAGAGGAACATTAGGAAGACTTAACAAGATGTA
Source organism: Alopecurus myosuroides (assembly GCA_028641055.1). NCBI lineage: Eukaryota > Viridiplantae > Streptophyta > Magnoliopsida > Poales > Poaceae > Alopecurus > Alopecurus myosuroides. Next base: position 87,462,116 of record CM054062.1, on the reverse strand, counting down.
TAACCAGAGGGAAAAACCACTTACCCTTTGCGGGAAGGAGGCGGCCTTCGGCCTGAGACCTGCTTCTTCTTCTTCTCGGCTTTCGGCTTCTTGGCGGGGGGCTCTTGAGCACCGCTACCCGTCCTCTTCCGAGTAGTGGGAGTGGCCACCGCAACCGGATTGACGTCAAGGACGTCCTCGTCTTCCTCCTCCGCATCGGCGTCATCTGCAGAGTAGAAGAGAAGAAGCAGATGAGAAGCAAAAGGATGAAGAAATAGCGCTACTCGTAGCTGCAGAGGCAGGCTCAATCACCTTCTCCTTCATCCTCAGACCAATCCCGAATGGAAGCATCGATGTGGTGCTTACCATGCTGTTCGGCATGAGGGACACATAGGGTGTCCTGGGTGTCGTAAGCGGTCTCGTCATCCTCTTTCCGGTCTGGGTCCCAGTTGGCCTCAAGGAGCTCCTCGTTCTCGGCAAGCTGGCGGTCAAGGTGCTGAGAATGCAAGCGAGCAGCATAAATTAGTTCAGTAATATAAGGAACTCTACCCGGAGCGGGATGCAAACACAAAGAATACTTAAGCAAAGGTACTACTCGACATGGCGTGCACACACAAAGCACATAAGGCCTAACAGATGCTAGCAAGTGTTCTACTCGACATGGAGTGCACACACAAAGCACATAGGGCCTAATAGATACTAGCGAGTACTCTACTCAACGTGGCGTGCAAACACAAAGCACATGAAGCCTAGTGGATACTAGCAGGAGTTTCTACTCGGCACAGCGTGCGAACACTAAGCATCCTAAGCTGGAAGGCCGTCTACTCGGCATCATGATGCAAAGACAAAGCATAATATTACTAACATGTTCGATGGGCTTCGTGCGGCTGTACGGCACGAAGCCGTACTGCCAGTTGTCGGTGAGGCCAGTGCTCATGATCGAGCGCGCCCAGACGGCCACATCCGCGTTGCTCAACTCGAACGTGGCTGTCCGTGTGCAGTCTCTGTTGCCCCCCATGTAGCACATGAGGTGCGCACGGCGCTGTAGCGGGAGCACTCGCCTGGAAATCCAGCAGGCGATGGGGTCGTCGCTCTTCAGCCCCAAATCCTTCAGCTGGGCCAGGCGCTGGTTCATCTGCTTGATGTCGCCTTCTAGAACGGGCTTGAATCCCCAATTCTGTTGGGTGGGCGCCGTGTTCGTCCACTTGGGGAGGTGGATCCGGTCCACAATCGGCGCTCCCTCTTCGACAGCAACGTTCTTCACGTAGAAGAACGACCGCTGCCACTTGCGCACGGAGTCGAGGCCCTTGATGCGCGGGTGGTTGGTCCCGCTGCGCTGCACCATCATGGCGCTGCCGGTCTTGGTCACGCCGCGGACGCCCTCCGTGCTACCCGGCTTGGGCACGCTTTGCTTCCTGAAGAAGAAGTAGCGCGCCCAGGTGTGCACCGTGGGGCGCACACCCAAGAACGCCTCGCACACCACGGCGTGGTATGCGAGCATGACGATGGCGTTCGGCGGTAGGTGGTGTGGTTGAAGACCAAAATGGTTGAGGAAGGAGCGGAAGAAGTCGGAGACGGGAAGCCCGAATCCTCGCTTGAAGTGAGCGAGGAACACGACGAACTCGTCCGCCTCCGGGGTGGGGACGAGCTCGCCGTTCGAGGGCCTGCAGCGCACGCCGGCGGGAACCTGGCGGGTGTTCACGAGCCACTGGCAGTCGTCTGCCGTGACCTCGGAACCAGCCCATCTGGCGCGGGCATCATCGTCGCGAGCCATCGAAAAGGAGAGGAAATTTGGTGGAGACTTGGTGGGAATTGGTGGAAAGAGCTAGCCTTTCGGCGTCGCGAGAGCTCGGCGCTGCAGTAAGATGCACGGCGGCGAAGAGCTCGGTGGCGGCGGAGATGTGAAGGGGCAGGGAGAGAATGAAGGCAGGAAGAGGAGAAAGGAGTTACCGAGGGGGTATTTATCCCTCCCCTCGGATAGCCGTTACCAGTAACGCGAGTGGGATCAGTTGTGCGCAGAGATCGTGCGACGTGGGGTGTGGGCCGGTTAGAAACGCACACAGCGCAGTTCGCGCGCGTACGTCCGCAATCAATCCCACGTCGAGATCGTGGGTGATAACTGCACTTGATGTGACCTAACGGGCCAGTGGGCCCAGGCCGCAGTAATGGACGCGTGGCCTGCCATACCCCGGGCACCGAGGCGTCGGGGGTACGAGAACATGACGCGTGTCCAGTTGCAGTGCGGAAAGGTGGATTTGGTCTGCCACGCCGAGATTCTCTCCAGGAATTCCGCAAAGTCCTTTTACTCGGCGACAGAGAAGAGAAAAGGCCCTATTCGGAAAAGAAGAAATTCGAGACGGAATTAAGGGCTACTCGGAGGTTCTACTCAGCAACCTAAGGCTCAAAGACAAGATTGGTTTTTAAGCTGGCAGAGCCCAGTGAACAAGTTCGTAGGACTCTACCAGCTTCGGGGGCTAATGTCGGGGGGATACCCCCGAGTAGGGTAAAGGCAAGTGCTAAGGGAAAGATCAGAAGAGACATTTGGTAGAGTAGCTGGCTACCCAGTACTCGCTACCCGGTCGACTGCTATTCGGCCGTACGCATTGATGGCCAGGAGGAAGAATCAAGGAAGTTATTCTCCTCCGAGTAGAGGAAGTGGCCCGAGTAGAAATGGCGGTCTCCTACTCGGGCCAGAAGTCAAAGGAGCCATTCTGACACAGGATCCCGCGTATCCTGGGTCCGTACTGGGGCACTGTTCATCTGCAGAGCGCGTGCTTATCCGCGCCAGGGTGTCAGCAGGGCGTCGCAGGTTAGGGGGGCCTACCCCGTGACAGTGTCAGTGATAACAGATCAGCTTCTTGGTTTTGCACAACGACTTTACACATGAAGACAAGCTAGGAAGCCAAAGTGGTCAGCGGGAAGCTGGAAGTGTACAGTGTGCACACTATGTCGACATCTTGGCTGTATCCGGCTGGGCACCAGTATATAAGGTGCCCTGCCTCCTCCTGCGCAAGGAATCGATCGAACGAGACGACACGACTAAGGGCTACAGTCACCTAGAGAGGAGAGTGGCTACTCGGTTGTAAGCATCATTTGTACTGTGGCTACTCGGTGAGACACGAATATAAAGAGAGAAAGGCAGGAGTAGGGGTTTTACTCCACACGAGGGCCCTGAACCTGGGTAGATCTTGTTGTCTGCGGTGCTAGTTTCATACTCATGCGGCTACTCGCTGCGTGATCCCTCCCCGAGCGCCTCCAGCGTCCATCGTCCCCACATCATTAGCCATCCTATGGCATCTGCCGTGACACCACCACGACACTCAAGGAAATACAAGTGTATGAAGAAATCAAGAAGACAAACATCTTCCTCTCTCTTTCTATCTTTCTTGTTTCCTTTTCTTTTCTATTTGACTTAGTGGTATTTTGTGCCCATCCCACTTGGACCAACTAGTAAGAAAGCCATGAAGAAATCCATAAAGACCAAGAGAAGCACCACCCCAAGGCAGAAGATTACAATGGAATTATGAAAATGAACTTCAAGGAAAGAAGCATGTGAAGACTTGTAGAAAATATATACAAGTTGAAGAATAGCAAGTTGTTTTTGTCCAACCATTGAGCCAAATGAAAAATCCCAAGAATTTATGTTATTTTCTCTATTGTTATGAGGTAGTTGAATCTAGACCTACCCTAACCAAAATGGAGAGAGTAACATAGATCACCAAAGGTCTTGATGAAAATGGCTAAGTGTTACACATTGTTATGTGCTACCTTAGTTGAGAAGTGATATGATCACCCTTGGTGAACTCTTGGAAATTCCTCGACAAGTATGGTTATAATAAAGTTAGATCACATCAAACTCAACCTAGTCCATCCCAAGTAAACCCTTGGAAACTCCTTAACAAGTATGAAACCATTAGAGAATGAATCTTTCAGACTCATACCTTGACCTTGTCCTAGCCAACTTGGTTGAACCCCTTTTTATATGTTAGTTTCTTTGTATGTTTTCTTCCCTTGTGAGTTTGATTGCTAGTATGCTTATTTATTTTGTTTTGTGTTTTCAATGTATAGATTGAACGGAGAGAAACAATCTTTTGTGAAGAGAGTGTGATTTCTTCACCAACTTCAACAAGGCAAGTAGCGCACCATCAACTACCTATTATTTTCCTATGCATTACTAGAGTTTTGAGTAGTATGCATGATAGGTGATTTTCCTTAAGTACTATGCTATGTTATATCTTAGTAGTGTGTATCCATCCTCATACCTTGTTATTTTGAAGCCTTGGTACTTAGTAGATGCTTAGCCTTGCTACAAAAATTGTTTTACTTGATTTTGTGGAAAAATACTAAGTATAAACTCCAATGAACCACCTGGGTGGATTTGGTTGTTTGGCTGATGAGAGTTGAGTGTCTCCATCAGGGGTGTTCACTTCAGGAATGCCACCCAGGAACAAAGTGATTAACATGTTCCCCAAGTTCATATTGCTTCCAGTGCAGCCTTTAGTCATGTGGGCTCTGTCTTGATCAACTAAGTTGTGAGGGTTCAGCCTCGGCTTGACAAGCAGATGTAGCATAATTATTGGTGGAACGGTTCTTGCCATTGGGTTGAATTCTTGGTTCTGAAAGATCTCGTCTCAATTCTTCTCCTTTCCTTAATGCACTCAGGGTGTATAGGATGTTTGGGTTGATTTGAGTCTGAAGGTGAAAGTGCACAAACTTTGCAGAGTCAACAAACTAAGATCTTAGTCATGTCCCCGGTTATGGACAACATCGAGCAGCTGGATAAGGATGGACGGAAGAATCACATCGCCATTTTCAATAAGTAAAATTTGACCAAGTGAACAGTAGTTGTGGTGCTTTGATTCGGTCCAATGATGCCACCCTTTTAAAAGAAAAGTTTGTTTTACAAAAGTGATAGGAGAAAACTGGCTTTATGCAAACTTAGCCAAAACTCCACTCAGCCAAATAAGCATGTAGTATTCGTCTTGCCATTTATATCCACCATACTGTTACTTGCCAATACATTAAATTGTATTGACCCCTTGTGGCTGCATATTCCATCCTGCAGATGAATCTGAAGACGAGTGAGGATTTTATTTAGGATCTCGAGTCTACCACCAACATGTTTTGCCTGGGGCACATGAAGAAGATGGGATCAATGTTGTACTATGTTTTCTGTTGTATTACTTTGTTTTCTGCTAGTCTTCTAAGACTATGCAATTTGTAATATTATTTTGTAAATATTGGTCATGCGATGTAATAGAATTTGATGCATTTGCATGATATTTCATCTTGTACTCTGGTGCTAGCAATTGATCCAGGGACTAGCACAATAACACAGAAGTTCTTACATTGTTTAAACGTGGGAATGCTACAAGGACGAAGCATATTGAGATTCGTTATCATTTCATCCGGGATCATGTGGCAAGAGGTGATATTGAGGTATCCTATGTCCCAACCAAGGATAATCTCGCGGACATATTCACGAAGCCTCTAGATGATTCAAGATTCATGTATTTGAGGAATGAGGTAAATATCATCGATTCAAGGAGTTTGACTTGAGGATCTTGCACACACACCTATAGTTAACTATGTGCGTGGGTTTATGTGTAGGCATGGACCTAGGGAGAGTGTTATCCTAACACGTTGGGTTCTCCCTCCCCCCATTATGCCCAGAGAAAAAAATCATTGTTATCTATCTATTTCTAATGTTGAATTGTGAGCTAAAATGTTGAGAATTTGCAATGCACCCAAGATACATCTTCGCGGTGTCATACCATACTATCTTACATGGTGGCTTAGGCCACCAACCTCTTCGTTGCGAAAAGTTGGATCTTAGTAGGGATTTTATTTGGATTTCATCGCTTTTGATTCGTTTTCCTAGCTTAGTGTTTTCATGGGAGGATTTCTCTTTCTTGGAATTTCCTTGTTTGATTCTTGCAAGAATAAGGGAGAAGTACTATTTTTGTATGGTTGTCTAATCCTAAGTATTTCTATCCTAAAGCCAAAAATATATCTCGCACGCTAGTCTTTGGAAACTAGGAAGTTTTGGTACTGGTGGCAGCCAGAATTTCTGGTCCAGTTTTGTACCGGAATTTCCGGTCGGGTGAATCTCCTTCAAAATACGAGGAGGTCGGGGTGAAGGGCAGTTTCCTGCTCTTTCTTCACCCTGACCTCCTCCTCCTCCATAGTCGCCTCCCCCTTAAACCCTAGCCTTCCCAGCTACTTCCTCCATTGGATTCACCTGGTTTTGGCCGGATCCGGTGCTCCTCCTCCCCGGGAATAAACTCCTCCAAGATTTTATCTCAATGGAAGCGGGTAACTCACTCTTTTTGGAATCTTGGGTGTTCATCCTCTTCCATCTTAGAAGACTTGTTTTTATTAAGATTTCTTGGTGGTAGATGTTCCTAGGGTGTCCCATTGCATGGTAGAAACAATAGGTTAGCACCCCGTTTACCCAATCTAGTTTTATACCTAGTTGAAAATCATCATAGTTCTGATTTCATGGAACCGGAATATCCGGTTCAGAACTAAACCGGAAATTCTGGTTGGGTTCTGTCTCAATTCCATTTTCCAGAACTTCACTGATTTCTTCAAGGAATGTTACATGATCGTGTTGTGGATGCTTTTGTATTATTTCTAGTATGATTCCATTTCTATGGCTTGTGTGTGCTTACCTTTTGCTATCCATCTATTATGCTATATTCACATGTGGTTCCTATGTTGATGAGTTGGGGTCTCACAAGAGTCCCTCCTACAAGGAGGAAAGTGATGAGGACCCCAGTGACCCTAGGCCTCCTAGGAAGACTGTGAGAAAAGGCAAAGCTAAGTCCACTTCCCAGAAGAAGACCGTGTCCAAGAGGAAGAAGGGGAAGGAAACAAGGAGGAAATAGAAGTATGACATCCCTTCTCCCGAGTTCACTCAGATTCCCTAAGGTGATTGGTACTCTTTCGCAAGGGATGGTGATCTTGAGGATACCCGCTTTTGGTGGTTGGACTAATCATACATTGATTCAGATATCTATCTTGACTACAAGTTCCTGGTACGTCCTATGAATCCGACCAAGCTCCAGCTCCACAAAGACAATAAAGTGTTTACTCTAGCTGCAAGTGTGGTGGAACGGTTCAATCTTGGTAAGCTCATAGAATCATGTTTCCCCTACAACATTGAACTTGTGGTTCAGTTCATGTCCACGTTGGTGATTGGAAAGGATATACATTTCACTTTGAAGTGGATGACCGGGTCAACGTATTTTGAAGCTCAGTTCTTCAAGTTCGCTAGGATTCTTGGGTACAAGTGGTCTTCCCATCCTCCTGTTGGACATCATATGCATGAGGTGGATAGGTGATACGCCCAAAACGTATCTCCTTTTTTGAACACTTTTGCTATTGTTTGCCTCTAAACTTGTGAGTTTTGGATACAACTAACACGGACTAACGCTGTTTTCAGAAGAATTACCTTGGTGTCTTGTTTTTGTGCAGAAAAATTAACTTTCGGGAAATTTCCCAGAAAAGATCCCAAAGACCTTAAAACACCCAAAGACCCCCGGAGCCAGAAGGAGGCCCAGAGGGGGGCCAGGAGGGGGCCACACCACCCCTGGGTGCCACCACCCTAGGTCGCGCCACCTGCTGGTGTGGGGCCACCAAGCACCCCCTCGGGCTCCCCTTTCGACTACTTATCTCCCATAACCCTAAAACAACAGGGGGTTCGTCATATTCCATAGAAGCACAATAGAGAGCCGCCGCCACCTCGAAACTCAATTCGGGGATCAGAAGTTCCTGTTCTGGCACCGTGCCGGGACGAGGATTCGAAGGAGATCATCGCCATCATCACCGCCACCTCTTCTCCATCAACCATTCATGATTCCCCCGTCCATGTGTGAGTAAACACCGATGTAGTCTAATAGGGATGGAAGGGATCGGATGAGATTGTTCATGTAATAATGCCAAATTGTTAGGGCATAGTGCCTAGTATCCATTGTTAGTGTTTTCTACCATTGTTGCAACCGTTTGTGCTTAATGCTTGTCACTAGGGCCCGAGTGCCATGATCTCAGATCTGAACATGTTATTGTTTCATGAGTATAATTATGTTTCTTGATCATATTTGCATGTTTTTTACACATGTCATTGTCCGGAACCTAAGGCCCCAAAGTGACAGAAATTGGGACAACCGGAGGGGATGGTTGTGATGTGAGGATCACGTGTGTTCAGGGAGTATTAATGCTTTGCTCCGGTGCTTAATTAAAAGGGGCACCTTAATTACCAGTAGTTTCCCTTGAGGCCCCGTTGCAAATGGGTTGGTAGGACCAAAGATGTTGTGCAAGTTTCTCATTGCGAGCATGTATGACTATATTGGAACACAAGCATATGGTTTTCCTAGAACTTGGATGCTTTATTATTATCATCAGCAATGCTCACGTTATTATTATTATTACATGAACTATCTTATCCATGCAACGCCCATTCATCCATTCCCTATGCCTTCGGTACTTTCATCCTGTTGTTTCCTGCAGTTGCTACTCCTATTACTATTTTATTCCTGTTGTTATTTTACTACTATTGCTGCTATAAAACTGTTACCACTGATAAACTGGTGCGAGCAAGTCTACTTTTAGGTGAAGCTGAATTGACAACTCAGTAGTTAAGGCTTATAAATATTCTTTGGCTCCCCTTGTGTCAAATCAATAAATTTGTGTTTTACTTCCCTCGAAGACTGTTGCGACCCCCTATACTTGTGGGTTATCAATAGGCCACACCGTGAGAACATCATGGCTGATATGTATGCTCCTGGTTATGTTGTTGGAAAGGTGGAAGGGCTTCTCCATTTGTATGATCAGCTTTTCCATATTTTCAGGTCCTTCATTGCACCTAGTGGAGGAAATAATGATGCCCTCACGAGCCCTCCTGTCAACCTGTTAGTTCTAGCAAAGAAGTGCATTGAGGATCCCGACACTTCAAAGTCCTATCATGTGGATGTCATGGACTTTATCTTCAACGAGCTCAACAATGCTATGCTTGGTGGGAACACTATCCCATATGGTCCGTATATCATGATGCTTAACAAGGAGACCATGAAGAATGTTTTAGTGAGCTGCCTATGAAAGATTGTCACATCAAGAAGTTGTACATGAAGAGGAAGTCTACTCCTGCTGCTGCTGCTGCTACTGCCCCTGAGAGTGGTTCCTTTATGAAGGATGCTCATACTACTGCTGCCACCTCTCGTGCTCCTAAGGTTGATTCCTCTACTGTGCGCAACATCAGGAAGGTGTCCTAGTTTCAGCGCAATGTCCTCTTCATGAAGGTGGATATCCATAGGGAGCAGTATCAGTCATAGCGCAGAGATATAGCTATGTCCAACACCCAGCAGAAGATCCTTCACCACATTAGCGGTGCTTCCGGGGCCCCTCCCTTTGACTTGATTCCTGAATCTTTCACTCGGTGGGCTTCCAGAGCCAGTGCTCCTTGGGAACAAATTGAGGATGCTCTTCGTTTCACTGATTCTACTGCTTCTTCTAGTGCTCCTATTGCTGATGATGCTAAGGAGGATGCCGATGAGGATACTGATGAGGATGTTGATGATGATCTTGAGAGATCTGTAGAAGGATAGTCCGAGTTGTCCCCTGGAGAGGCCTCAGAGGAGTCTGATGACTGGCTCGTCATGGGACGTTAGCGTCACTACTTCTCTCATTTTTTGTGTCTTGATGCAAAAGGGGGGAGAAGTAGCCTATTAGGATTACATGGGATTTGCATGGGTTCAGGCACAAGCATGTTTGTCTATCATTCTTTGAGAGCTTGTGTCCATTTATATTTTCGTTTTGAAACTATTTGCTTTCATGTGTTGAACTATGTTTCTTATGTTATTGTGAGACTATGTTTGTGGGTCTATTTGGTTATCTATCTATGTTGAGGTTATCATATATTGTGCTCCGGTATTATCTACATATATGTTCTATGCATAAGGTACAATTTCAAACTCATGCCTCAATATAGTTGATATTTTCTCTTTTATCATGTTGTGATTTTTTTGGAAATCACTCCCTATTAAAGTTGTATTTGCATGTCTAGGTGTAGCGTTCCCACATTTAAATAATGTAAGGACACCTGTGTTATTGTGCTAGTCCCTGGATCAATTGCTAGGACCACAGTACAAAATGAAATATCATGCAAATGCATCAAATTCTATTACATCGCATGATCCAGTCTTTACAAAATAGTATTACAACTTGCATAGTCTTAGAAGACTAGCAGAAAACAAAGTATTACAGCGGAAAACATAGAACAACATTGAGCCCTTCTTCTTCATGTGCCACAGGCAAAACATGTTGGCGATAGTCTCGAGATCCTAAACGAAATCCTCACTCGTCTTCAGAAATATCTGCAATATGGAATATGAAGCCACAAGGGAGTCAATACAATTTAATGTATTGGCAAGTAACACTATGGTGGATATAAATGGCCAGACTAATACTACATGCTTATTTGGCTGAGTGGAGTTTTGGCTAAGTTTGCATAAAGCCAGTTTTCTCATATCATCTTTGTAAAACAACTTTTCTTTTTAAAGGGTGGTAACATTGGATTAAGATCCAAGAACCACAAATACTGTTCACTTGGTCAAACTTTTAATTATTGAAAATGGTGATGTGATTCTTCCGTCCTTCCTTGTCCAGCTGCTCATTGTTGTCCATAACCGTGGACACGGCTAAGATCTTAGTTTGTTGACTCTGCAGAGCTTGTGCACTTTCACCTTCAGACTCAAATCAGCCTAAACATCCTATACACTCTGAGTGCATTAAGGAAAGGAGAAGATTGAGACGAGATCTTTCAGAACCAAGAATTCAACCTAATGGCAAGACCCGTTCCACCTATAATTATGCTACATCGGCTTGTCAAGCCCAGGCTGAACCCTCGCAACTTAATTAATCAAGATAGAGCCCATATGACTAAAGGCTGCACTAGAAGCAATCTAAACTTGGGGAACATCAAAATCACTTTGTTCCTGGGTGGCATTCCTCAAGTGAACACCCCTCGGGGAGACACTCAACTCTCATCAGCCAAACAACCAAATCCACCCAGGTGGTTCGTTGAAGTTGTTACTTAGAATTTTTCCACAACATCAAGTAAAAATCATTTGTCACATTGCATAGAATCTATCAAGTTCTAAGGCTATAAATAACAAGGATAAAAGGTATGGCTACACACTACTAGGATAATAGCATAGCATAATATAACTTAGTAAAATTTCCTATCAATGCATACTACTCAAAAATCAACTAATGCATATAGAAAATAATGGGTAGTTGATGATGTGTTACTTGCCTTGTTGAAGTTGGTGAAGATATCACACTCTCTTCACAAAAGATCGTTGCTCTCCGTACAATCTATTCATTGACAACACAATAACTAAATAAACAAGCATCCTAACAAACAGACATACAAGTGTAGAAAACATACATAGCAACTAACATATCAAAAGGGGCTTAACCAAGTTGGTTAGGACAAGGTTTGGGTTTGAAATATTTATTCTTTCTTGGTTTCATACTTGTTAAGGTATTTCCAAGAGTTTACTTGGGATGGACTAGGTTGAGTTTGTAGTGATCAAACTTTATTATAACCATACTTGTCGAGGAAGTTCCAAGAGTTCACCAAGGTGATCTCACTATTTCAACTAAAGTAACACATAACCATGTGTAACCCTTAGTCATTTTCATCAAGACATTTGAGGTGATCTAAGTTAGTCTTTCCACTTTGGTTAGGGTAGGTCTAAAATCAAATCAAGAAAACAAAGAAAAAGAAATGCTAAGATGAGTTCTTGGGTTTTCCATTTGGGTCAATGGTTGGACAAAAACAACTTGTTACTCTTCAACTTGGGTGGATGGCTCCAAGTCTTCAGATGCTTGTCTTCTTGAAGATCATCTTCACGCTTCATTTGTTTTCTTGTTCCTTGGATGGATTCTTCTCTTGGTCTTTATAGATCTTCATGACTTTCACTTCACTAATTGGTTTGGGTATGGGATGGGCAAAAATACCTCTAAGTCAGATAGAAATAAAATAGGAAGAAAGATAGAAAGAGAGAGGGAGATGTTTTCTTCTTGATTTATGCATACACAGGTACTTCCTTGATTTTATTCTAGTTGATGCGGAGTCTAAGTCTTCCCTTCAATTCCTTCAATGATCTTCCTTGCAGCTCTACTTGTTGCCACCAAGTTTAAAATGAAGTGTCTTCATTTGCTTGAGTCTTGTTTTCCACTTGCTAACTTGATGAATTCTTGAAGCAAAAAATAGGGGAGTGAATAAGTAGATAGAAGACTAGGGTACTAGTGTTTGAGGTTCACTACTTGGTCATTTTAGGGACTTGGTCTTGGCTCCAAATAGCCATAACAACAAAGGAAATAAAGTGGAAATTACTTCTAAGGCACGATAATATGGGTGGATTACTATGTTGGGTTTTTGGTCAAAAACAAATGGTCATGGTCCAAGGGTGTCCAAAATTCTATGGTACTGGTTTCTATGGATTAAGGTTGCCATATGGAGCAACATTGCTTAAGAAAACATATCAAAATTATTTATAGAATTTAAACTAAGTCAAATTTGCTCAAATGGCCATATAATTCTAAATCCATTCTAAACTTGTTTAAATAATATTTTGGGATTATGTATCTGTTAGTACACATTCTAAGGAACCCAAAACACATTAGTTTTCAAAAAATGGGTTTACATAATTTGAATTATGTCAAATTTCATCAAACAAGCATATTTGAATTTGAACAAATTTAAGTTTGCCAAATTTGAATTTGGACAGTGCCAAAAGTTTCTAAATGTCAAGGGCTTTTCAAAAAGTCGCTAAATTTGGCCTTATGGATCAAAAGTTATGTTAGATCTAAGTTGTAGGGGCTTTTCTGCAAAACTGCAATTAATCTAGCGGGAGAAAATTTTGAATAAAAGGGCTGGACACGTGGCTCGATCTGATTGGGTGTTGTTGCTGACTGGGCTGCTGACCGTGCATGCTGACTGGGCCGATGACATGGATAAGTGAATCAACCAGGGCCGCTGGATCTGGATCTAACGGTGGCATACCGCTTCGCCTAGATCTAATCGTGGCCGTACGCTGGATCTAACTGCTAGGGAGAGGGGGAGTGTCGCACCCGGACTTCTAGAGGATACTCACCGTACGAACTGAACAGTATTTTGGTTGGATTACGGGGCTTAACGGCTCCCGCGTCCCCTTACGGGTAGGCCAGCACTTATGTGCGACAACCAACCGTTACTGTTCATCGTCGATGTAAACTATCCTGTAGAAATCAGGATACTACCATTGACGTACTTCATACCATACACACATGGTACGTCAACGGTTTTGAACAAAAGGATAACACAACATGCCTCTAAGACACAAAAGATTGCAATAAGGTTGCAAATGGCCTTCACTAAGGCAGAAATAGCAAATACAATCATCCAGAGGACACATGTCCCAACATAGCATTCATTACATCAGCGGAAGCAATCAAGGGTGTCTGGGTACAGACAAATCCAACAGGCTTAAGAAGCCGGAGAAAAATAAAGAAGACGAAGCCCATCCACGTAGGTCCTGGATCCTGCCCTGGTCCAGCTAGCTACTCGTCTGCAGTCTCGTCAAACTCCACAAAGTAGCCATCCTGGTGGTCATCGTAGCCGTAGTCGTAGTCTGCGTAAACCCCAGCCCCAAAGGGGTCAGTACAACAACGTACTGGCAAGCAAGACTCACAGTTCACCAAAGTGTAGCCCGTCAACACCAAGCACAGATGCCTTGGGATCAACGGAAGAAAAGGGTATGAAAAGATGCTGCAACTGGCTGCACTAACCATCTACAGAACATACTACAACTTACGGGGTATCAGAAAGAGATAAGATAGCGTATCGTAACCAACTATAGCTAACCGCCAAACAACCCATCCTGGATCTCGCCCCTTATCCAAAGAAGCAATCCAAGGATAACTCACACAGTTGGATTAATGATGGATCAAGTTGTTGTGTCAATAAACCTATTACTAGTCAAGTTATCATTAGTTAGGTGTAAGTTGTTCTGAGTACTTGTTAGCCAGTACTTTCACCAAGTCAACCATAACCGCGGAAAACACGGCTTCTCGAGAAGATTTATCCCTGCAGGGGTGCACCAATTTGGCCGTACACGTAAGAATAACCCGCCAGATGGGAAGGCCTTTCCCACCAAGCGGGGCACTCAACACAACTCAACTCTTCTTCGCATCAAGCCCAAAGCACCACGTGCTGTGCGTGCGCGACTAATCGAGCCCCCCGAAGAAAAGGAGGACCCTCATAGCACTGGAAGACCACGCCGCCCTAAATGCCGACTACAAAAATTCCACCCTGGCCTCGGGTTCGTACCTTCATATGTGTGCATCAAATGGAAAGCCCGAACTAAATGTGGTGATTTGGACGAGATGCGGATCGAGTCAAATTGAGGGGGGCGCCCATACACGCTTCCCACATGCGGATAGTGCGCTCATCATGGATCAGTAGACAAGACCCTTTTCCTATTAGGGTCGACACTAGCAGGCCTCAAAACCACGCCGGGCCTCCTGCCGGTGCCTTATCAGCAATTTATTATTACCTCAAATTAACAGGTGTTGTTTAACATCGAGCCCCAGAATATAACAGAATATAATAACAGAAAGTAACTGATAACAGACTCGAGCAAAAACAACCCTAAGCATGCTAGTAAGACACGGGCCCAAGCAACGGGGTTTTAGGACTGGAGGTGATGGCAATATCAGGGTTTAGGGTATCATGTGATAGGTTCGTAACAGAAACAACTACCACTAAGGCTAGCAGAAAAGAATCAACGGAAAGTATCGGTAACCAATGTTGAAAGGAACACAATTGTTCATGTGAGTGATAACTTGCCTGCAAACCCAGTAGCCAGGTACTGAGCTAGATCCTCAGAAGGGGTGTCGTAAAGGTCGTCGGTATCAACGTCGTCGTCTATCCGAGAAGAAGCAAACAAACAAGGCAGAAATATAAACAATCATCATCATGGCATAGTGCACAATCCAATATGATGCATGACAATTTAATAGATGCATCAAAATAAACTAATTGATATGATAACACAATTTAAATGGACACATATGCAATTTTGAGTTGCATATGAAAAGCCCATGGATTTTGGTTAGATTATTTGTTTTCCAACTAAACAACAGGTGCTAGTGGTTTAGTATGATGCATGCAAAAGGAAAACAGCAAAATAACAACATTAGAATCAAATTAAAATAGGGTGTAGCAATTTAGAATTTTATTATTAGTTTAGGGAATTTTTGGGTGCCTTAAAGGTGACACACAAGTATTTGTTGTTTTCAACCATTTAAAATGTTCAAAACAAATAACAAAGTTGATATTTGAAAAGAACATCAAATTTTAGTTGGATTACATGTTTCAAATATTGAAATTGGAATTAGGATTATTTAATTATGAATTAAACAATATTAAACAAGTTTTAAATGAATTTAAAACAAGTTTGAATTTAATTGAATCTTATTTTTTTCAAAACATGAATTCAAACTCACATTTGAAAGTTCACACTTTGATGGTTTGAAAACATATTTTGCATGTTCAAAAATATTTTATATTGAGCAAGGTATGATTTTATCAAATTTTAATTGAATTAAACAAGTATTAAATTATTTAGGCAATTTAAGTTATTCAAACCAGAAAACAAAAATTATATTTGAATAGGTTATTTAAAATGGTATGGAAAACATATTTTATTTGTATTTATTGGATTAATAAATAATTAGTTATGGATTTTAGAAATTATCATTTTAAATATTTAAGTTTGAATTTTAAATACATTTGAAGTTTTCAAAACAGTACACAAATTGAATATTTGGAAAGATTAGGAAATTTGGATCAGAATACATATAAAACTTGCAGTTATTGGAATTATAGTTTGGAAGTTATTAAAGTTTAAAGTTTTGTTTTAAATCTGTTAATTAAAAAGATTTAGGAATTTCAGAAATTCGCGCAGAAACATTTGTTACCCAGCTGCCCTCTACCCCTAGCCACTGTCCAGTGGACCCCCTAGCCAGCGTGGCGCGCGCGCGCACGCGTGGCAGAGGAAGACAATGACGGGTGGGCCTCCTGCGCTGCGGAAGAAAATGGAACAAAAATTTGGGGCTTGCGGGGCTCGAACCCGCGCCCTCGCCTACGCGCACAAGGTGCAGTGCCACTGCGCTGTTCTCGTTCAGTTGACAGGGAAGCGAACGCGGACAGGTTAACACGTACTTCGCGACGTTAACTGAAACTGAACTGACGAACGATTTCTTCCGCGACTGACAGAACAGAGCTCGCCGGCGTTGATCCGCGGCCAGTGATCGACGTGAGGTGTGTGCGTGTGCTGTGTGCAGAACGTGCACGGGATCATGCGCGAGCAGCAGAGGGAGAGATGGGAGGGGTAGCACGGGTGGCTCACCGGGATTTCGCCGGGTTGCAGAGAGATGACGACGGCGTGACAGGCGGCGGTGGTCGAGGATGGCGGGGGAGTTCCACGCGGTCACCGGGGAGGCTTGGGTGTTTAAACGGGAGCGGGGAGAGAGGGCTTTTGATTCCAGTGGCTAGGTAGGGGTGAGGAAGTCCATAGCGACGGCGGCGAGGTTGGGTTCAGAGGAGTGGCTTCCGGCGAGGGTGACAGAGGAGGGGATCTCGTCGGGGAAGAAGCGTACGACGGCGGCGGAGAGGGGAAATAGGACCTAGGGGCTAGGGTTTGAATTTGGAAATGATTTGAAATTAATTGATTAAAGTGATTGATTGAATTAAGCAACAATTTAATAGTTGATCCAATATGAAATAATTGGAAGCAATTGATGTTTTTGATTTGCAATTCTTTATTTGAAAAGATTGTAACAGACAAGTGTGAAAACAAAGGTTGATTAAGTTTGACTTTCCTTATGAAAACAATGCAAACAGAAATAAATATGAGGATGATGACATGATGCATTGCTTAAATAAAACAAAGAAGTAAAACAACTAGGGTGTTTTCATACTTGGATGTTACAAAACGCCCCCCTTGAAGGAATCGCGCCCCGAGATTCCTACTGAGAAAGGAAAAGGTCCGGATACTTCTTGCGAAGATCCTCTTCGGTCTCCCACGTTGCCTCTTTATCGGAATGATGCGACCATTGGACTTTCAAGAACTTGGTGCTCTTGTTGCGAGTCTTACGCTCGGTCTCATCGAGAATACGAATAGGGTGCTCCTCATAAGAGAGATCATCTTGCAGTTCGATGGAATCATGATCAACTGCACGATCTGGATCTTTGAAACACTTCTTGAGCTGTGACACGTGGAACACATCGTGCACTTTGGATAGCTTTTCTGGAAGTTCAAGACGATAAGCATTTTCTGCCCGCCTTGAGAGAATGTTGAAAGGACCAATGTATCTTGGTGCAAGCTTTCCTTTCACACCGAAACGATGAGTGCCTCTGAGGGGAGTTACACGGAGGTATGCCTTGTCACCAGGTGGATAGATCATATCCCTGTGCTTGCTGTCATAGTAGCTCTTCTGACGAGACTGAGCAATCCTGAGATTGTCACGAATGATACGAACTTTCTCCTCGGCTTCCTTAACAATGTCAGGGCCTAAGAGTGAACGTTCACCAGCTCCAGACCAATTGATTGGACTCCTGCATCTGCGACCATACAGTGCCTCAAATGGTGCCATTCCTAGGCTTGCCTGGTAGCTGTTGTTGTAGGAGAATTCAGCATATGGAAGGCAATCCTCCCATTTCATGCCAAAGGAGATACCACATGCTCTGAGCATATCCTCGAGAATCTGATTGACTCTTTCGACTTGCCCCTGAGACTGAGGGTGATAAGCTGTGCTGAACAGTAGTTTAGTGCCCAATGCTTCTTGAAAGCTCTTCCAGAAATGAGAAGTGAATATGCTTCCACGGTCTGAGCTTATTTCCAATGGAACACCATGAAGAGGAACGATCTTTGCTGTGTAGAGCTCTGCTAACTGGCTAGCTGAGATAGTTTCCTTGACAGCAAAGAAATGAGCTACTTTAGTGAGACGATCAATAACAACGAAGATTGCATCGTTGCCCTTTTTGGACTTGGAAACCCAGTAACGAAGTCCATTTCAATCATGTCCCACTTCCACTCAGGAATTTTCAGAGGTTGGAGTAGACCTGCTGTTTTCTGATGGACTGCCTTAACACGTTGACAAACGTCGCATTCAGAAACGTATTGAGCAATTTCACGTTTCATGCCAGGCCACCAATACAGAGTCTTGAGATCCTGGTACATCTTTGTGCTTCCAGGGTGAATGGAAAGAGGAGTTTCATGAGCCTCCTTGAGAATGATATCCTTGAGACTTTGAACTTGTGGAACTGCAATGCGTCCTTCAAAGAACACAGTTCCTTTATCATCAACTGAGAAGGACTTGAATTTCTCCTTGCCTCCTTTGATGTGCTCAACCATCTTCTTGATTTCAATATCACGAAGTTGTTCAGAACGAATCTTGTCCTCTAGAGTTGGACTGGCTGTCAAGCTAGCAAGGTAGCCTTGAGGAACAAGACCAAGGTTCAGCTTCTGGAATTCTTCATGAAGTTGAGGTTGGCTTTCCATGATCATGAGATTATTGCAATAGGACTTGCGACTGAGAGCATCGGCCATAACATTAGCCTTGCTTGGAGTGTAAGAAATGGTGAGATCAAAGTCCTTAATCTTTTCAATCCATCTCCTTTGCCTGAGGTTCAGACATGGCTGAGTGAAGATGTATTTCAGACTCTTATGATCGGAAAAGATTTCAGTTTTGTTACCCAACAAGTACTGTCTCCATTTCTTGAGGGCAAACACAACTGCTGCAAGTTCAAGATCATGTGTGGGATAGTTTTGCTCATGTGTGTTCAACTGACGTGAAGCATAAGCCACAACTTGGCGTTCTTGCATAAGAACTGCTCCTAGGCCTTGGAGAGATGCATCACAGAATATCTGGAAAGGTTTGGTAGTATCTGGGCCAACCAGAACTGGGGTGGAAGTGAGTTTAGTCTTCAGGAGATTGAAACTCTCATCACACTGTGGAGTCCAAACGAACTTCTTGTCCTTCTTTGTGAGATCAGTGAGAGGTTTCGCAATCTTGGAAAAGTTTTGGACGAAACGACGGCAATAGCTAGCCAAGCCAAGAAAACTTCTGACTTGCTTCACCGTCTTAGGGGGTTTCCAATCAACAATTGCCTTAACCTTTTCCGGGTCAATGGCTATGCCTTTGGCGGAGATGATATGACCAAGATATGCAACTTCTAGAATCCAGAATTCACATTTGGAGAACTTGGCATACAGACGATGCTCGCGAAGTTTCATGAGAGTGAGACGAAGGTGTTCTCCATGCTCTTCCTCGGATTTTGAGTAGACAAGAATGTCATCGAGATATACCACAACGAACTTGTCGAGGTATTCGTGGAAGACAGAATTCATGAGTCTTGAGAAGGTTGCCGGTGCATTGGTGAGACCAAAGGACATGACGGTGTATTCATATAGACCGTACCGAGTGGTGAAAGCTGTTTTTGGAATATCTTCCTTTCTGATCTTTATCTGATGGTAACCCATCCTCAAGTCCAACTTTGAGAATATTGAGGCTCCAGCAAATTGATCAAAAAGATCATCGATACGAGGAATTGGGTACTTGTTCTTGATGGTTTTCTCGTTGAGAGGACGATAGTCAACCACGAGTCTTTTTGTTTGATCCTTCTTGGCAACAAACAGAGTTGGGCAACCCCAAGCGGAGGAACTAGGCTGAATGTAACCTTTCTCCATGTACATATCAATTTGCTCCTTCAACAATTTCAGTTCAGGAGGAGCTATCTTGTATGGATGCTTAGAGATTGGTGCAGTACCTGGTTCAAGCTCGATCACGAACTCAACTGCTCTGTCCGGAGGCATCCCTGGCAATTCTTCTGGAAAGACGTCAGGGAATTCACAAACCACCGGAACATTTTCAAGCAGAGGTAAAGGTTTAGTATCCAGGGTGTACAGCTGAACAGAACTTGATTCACTTGGAGAATAGACTATCTGGCCGGAAGGATGGAACAGAGTTATTGACTTCTTAGCACAATCAATCGTAGCTTTATTGGCCTTCAACCAATCCATGCCAAGGATGACATCAATGTCAGAATTGCCAAGCAGAATGAGGGAAGCAAGGAATATGTGACCTCCAATCAAGATCTGATTCTCATGACTGATCTTGGAAGTTTGCATAGTTGCTCCAGGGGACTTTACTACTAGCGGGGAACCCAAACCAACAAAAGGTAGTTTAACTGCTGTCGCAAAGATCTTTGACACGAACGAATGCGATGCCCCGGTATCAAACAACACTTTAGCTGGGTTAGAGTTTACGGGGAATGTACCGAGAACGACGTCAGCAGCTTCCTCAGCTTTGTCGGCCTTGATATGATTCACCCTCGCGGTCCTCCCGACAGGCCTGTTGTTGGAGTTGAAGGCTTTTGCCGGGGGAGCACGAACCATTGCCTGGTTGGTGTTGGGGCGAGGAGGTGGTGGAGGTAGCTGCTTCTGAGTGCACTTATCAGCGTAGTGCCCAGTCTCCTTGCACTTGAAGCAAGTGACGACACGAGGAGGACCTGGCCTTGGCTGCCCCATTGGAAACCTCTGACCCTGCATCTGAGATGGGTTGGGTGGGCGGGGACCAAAGCCTGGAGAAGCTTGGGCATTTGGAGCCCTAGTGACAGCACTGTTTGGCACCCAGATGCGGCGCTTCTGCGGAGGGGTGGTCATGTTGGAGGAGGAACCACCCTCACGCGAGTGCTTGCGCGACTCTTCGAACGCCTTGCGCCCATTCTCCTCATTGAGCGCGGTGTTCACGAGCTCCACGAAGTCCTTGCACTTGATGTTGGTGAGAGCGTACTTTAGTTCCGGGTTAAAACCTCGGCGGAACCTTGCCATCTTCTTGGCTTCAGTGGACACCTCGTCACCGGCGTATCGAGCGAGACGATTGAACTCGTTCTGGTAGCCGAGGACGTCCAGCTTGCCCTGTTTGAGAGAGCAGAATTCCTCACGCATCCTTTCCATGAGACCATCTGGGATGTGGTGCTTCAGGAAGGCATCCTTGAAACAACCCCAGGTGATAGGATAGCCAGCTCTCATGGTCTGGTAGTTCTCCCACCAGGTAGCTGCCTGACCCTTCAGTAGGTAGGTGGCGTACTTGACCTTATCTTCCTCAGCAACATGAGCAATCTCCAGAGCCCTGTTCATCTCCTTGATCCAGTCATCAGCATCGAGAGGCTCACGTGTTGCCACGAAAGCTCTCGGCCCCAAGCTCAGAAACTCCTTGATGCTGACTCGCGGAGCATTCTGGTTGTTGTTCTGGTTAGCCTGGATCTGGGCCATCTGAGCCACGACCTGAGTCATCTGAGTCAACAGCTCCGTGAGCAGAGGTGGTTCAGGCATGGTGTTCCTAGTTGGAGGCATCCTGAACAGAAATGCATTTTAGCACAATAACAGCAAAGGATAGACTTGGTAACCGAAAGAGAGATTATTCCGACGCATGAATAGATAACCAACAGGTACATCATCACATGTTCAAATACATCAGAATATCCAACAGACCATAAATGGTTCGAATGCCACAGGATAACTAAACATAGTTAGGAATGGATACATCGGTACTCCCATGCTCATCACGCAGGACGGCGGTGAGTAGTACGACGAGAGATACGGTGCGGAGGAATCCCTCGGAAGTAGGTATGACGACGATCCACGTAGAGCGGGACTGCTCTGAGAGCAAATCTCGGTGTGGTGAAGTAGAAAGCGTCGTCTCCCTGTGCTCCATAGCGGGGAATCCCTGTGTAACCAGCTCCAAGGTCGAGAAGTGGGCCTCTGATCGGCTCGTAACCTCCAGCATCTGACAGGGGTAACCCAGCTGTCTGAACACAACGTGCAAAGCGCTCATCTCCAACAAAGTCTGTGGTGTACGTCGCCAGACGAGTGAGAGCAAGGTGGAGCTGCTCCCTGACTGAGGCTAACTCCTGAGAAAGTGTGGAAGCAACTGCGTCACTGTGCCTCACGAACTGGGCAGTGGTGTGCAGCCTGGAGCTATCAGACTCGTAGGTATCCAGGTTGCTGTGGAGAGTGAAGTGAACTCCCGCCGACGTGATGTAACCACGGGGGATATGACGATAGATAGAATCGTCAAACCCCCAGTAGTCAGCACGAAGGACGGTGAGACTCACGTAAGCGGCCTGCTGCACAGCCATATCCACTGTGGAACCTACTGCCTCGTAGCGGTGGACAACACTCCTACCATCATCCGACAGAATGTAGACGATAGCCCGGTAGCAAGTCTGGTCAAACTCCCGCTGCTGCTCGTAGACCTGGTACTCCGGTGCCCAATGGAACCCCAGATAGGTAACCATGTCTCTCAGCATCTCCAGATAACCGGCGGTGCTCTCACAGCGAGTCATCCGAACCACCTGCGGGTAGAACCTGAGATCCATCTGCAGATGATTTGGGAGGTTTTGATTAGACTCCGGTAGATGAAATGAAGTGGAAAACAACAGCAAGGTTTCAACGGACGAAAGGTTCTTGAGAAGAACAGGATATCGAAGCAACATCGGGAAAACGAGACCAAAAGTCCTGAGGTACTAAAGAGAACCCAAAACACGTGAAATCCTAACTTGAAAGTTTAGGTGAGAACAGAAAACAACGTTGCACTTCCTTACCAGAAAAGGGTGGGTGGGTGGGGAAAGAAGAAAAATGGCAGAATTCCTACTCTCACGCTTCATTTTGCCTATATAGCTACAAAATAGTTTCTAGACTCAACTGCGACCAGTAAAAAGGGATCCTACAGGCAGACAGGCTCTGATACCATTTGTCGCACCCGGACTTCTAGAGGATACTCACCGTACGAACTGAACAGTATTTTGGTTGGATTACGGGGCTTAACGGCTCCCGCGTCCTCTTACGGGTAGGCCAGCACTTATGTGCGACAACCAACCGTTACTGTTCATCGTCGATGTAAACTATCCTGTAGAAATCAGGATACTACCATTGACGTACTTCATACCATACACACATGGTACGTCAATGGTTTTGAACAAAAGGATAACACAACATGCCTCTAAGACACAAAAGATTGAAATAAGGTTGCAAATGGCCTTCACTAAGGCAGAAATAACAAATACAATCATCCAGAGGACACATGTCCCAACATAGCATTCATTACATCAGCGGAAGCAATCAAGGGTGTCTGGGTACAGACAAATCCAACAGGCTTAAGAAGCCGGAGAAAAATAAAGAAGACGAAGCCCATCCACGTAGGTCCTGGATCCTGCCCTGGTCCAGCTAGCTACTCGTCTGCAGTCTCGTCAAACTCCACAAAGTAGCCATCCTGGTGGTCATCGTAGCCGTAGTCGTAGTCTGCGTAAACCCCAGTCCCAAATGGGTCAGTACAACAACGTACTGGCAAGCAAGACTCACAGTTCACCAAAGTGTAGCCCGTCAACACCAAGCACAGATGCCTTGGGATCAACGGAAGAAAAGGGTATGAAAAGATGCTGCAACTGGCTGCACTAACCATCTACAGAACATACTACAACTTACGGGGTATCAGAAAGAGATAAGATAGCGTATCGTAACCAACTATAGCTAACCGCCAAACAAACCCATCCTGGATCTCGCCCCTTATCCAAAGAAGCAATCCAAGGATAACTCACACAGTTGGATTAATGATGGATCAAGTTGTTGTGTCAATAAACCTATTACTAGTCAAGTTATCATTAGTTAGGTGTAAGTTGTTCTGAGTACTTGTTAGCCAGTACTTTCACCAAGTCAACCATAACCGCGGAAAACACGGCTTCTCGAGAAGATTTATCCCTGCAGGGGTGCACCAATTTGGCCGTACACGTAAGAATAACCCGCCAGATGGGAAGGCCTTTCCCACCAAGCGGGGCACTCAACACAACTCAACTCTTCTTCGCATCAAGCCCAAAGCACCACGTGCTGTGCGTGCGCGACTAATCGAGCCCCCCGAAGAAAAGGAGGACCCTCATAGCACTGGAAGACCACGCCGCCCTAAATGCCGACTACAAAAATTCCACCCTGGCCTCGGGTTCGTACCTGCATATGCGTGCATCAAATGGAAAGCCCGAACTAAATGTGGTGATTTGGACGAGATGCGGATCGAGTCAAATTGAGGGGGGCGCCCATACACGCTTCCCACATGCGGATAGTGCGCTCATCATGGATCAGTAGACAAGACCCTTTTCCTATTAGGGTCGACACTAGCAGGCCTCAAAACCACGCCGGGCCTCCTGCCGGTGCCTTATCAGCAATTTATTATTACCTCAAATTAACAGGTGTTGTTTAACATCGAGCCCCAGAATATAACAGAATATAATAACAGAAAGTAACTGATAACAGACTCGAGCAAAAACAACCCTAAGCATGCTAGTAAGACACGGGCCCAAGCAACGGGGTTTTAGGACTGGAGGTGATGGCAATATCAGGGTTTAGGGTATCATGTGATAGGTTCGTAACAGAAACAACTACCACTAAGGCTAGCAGAAAAGAATCAACGGAAAGTATCGGTAACCAATGTTGAAAGGAACACAATGGTTCATGTGAGTGATAACTTGCCTGCAAACCCAGTAGCCGGGTACTGAGCTAGATCCTCAGAAGGGGTGTCGTAAAGGTCGTCGGTATCAACGTCGTCGTCTATCCGAGAAGAAGCAAACAAACAAGGCAGAAATATAAACAATCATCATCATGGCATAGTGCACAATCCAATATGATGCATGACAATTTAATAGATGCATCAAAATAAACTAATTGATATGATAACACAATTTAAATGGACACATATGCAATTTTGAGTTGCATATGAAAAGCCCATGGATTTTGGTTAGATTATTTGTTTTCCAACTAAACAACAGGTGCTAGTGGTTTAGTATGATGCATGCAAAAGGAAAACAGCAAAATAACAACATTAGAATCAAATTAAAATAGGGTGTAGCAATTTAGAATTTTATTATTAGTTTAGGGAATTTTTGGGTGCCTTAAAGGTGACACACAAGTATTTGTTGTTTTCAACCATTTAAAATGTTCAAAACAAATAACAAAGTTGATATTTTAAAAGAACATCGAATTTTAGTTGGATTACATGTTTCAAATATTGAAATTGGAATTAGGATTATTTAATTATGAATTAAACAATATTAAACAAGTTTTAAATGAATTTAAAACAAGTTTGAATTTAATTGAATCTTATTTGTTTCAAAACATGAATTCAAACTCACATTTGAAAGTTCACACTTTGATGGTTTGAAAACATATTTTGCATGTTCAAAAATATTTTATATTGAGCAAGGTATGATTTTATCAAATTTTAATTGAATTAAACAAGTATTAAATTATTTAGGCAATTTAAATTATTCAAACCAGAAAACAAAAATTATATTTGAATAGGTTATTTAAAATGGTATGGAAAACATATTTTATTTGTATTTATTGGATTAATAAATAATTAGTTATGGATTTTAGAAATTATCATTTGAAATATTTAAGTTTGAATTTTAAATACATTTGAAGTTTTCAAAACAGTACACAAATTGAATATTTGGAAAGATTAGGAAATTTGGATCAGAATACATATAAAACTTGCAGTTATTGGAATTATAGTTTGGAAGTTATTAAAGTTTAAAGTTTTGTTTTAAATCTGTTAATTAAAAAGATTTAGGAATTTCAGAAATTCGCGCAGAAACATTTGTTACCCAGCTGCCCTCTACCCCTAGCCACTGTCCAGTGGACCCCCTAGCCAGCGTGGCGCGCGCGCGCACGCGTGGCAGAGGAAGACAATGACGGGTGGGCCTCCTGCGCTGCGGAAGAAAATGGAACAAAAATTTGGGGCTTGCGGGGCTCGAACCCGCGCCCTCGCCTACGCGCACAAGGTGCAGTGCCACTGCGCTGTTCTCGTTCAGTTGACAGGGAAGCGAACGCGGACAGGTTAACACGTACTTCGCGACGTTAACTGAAACTGAACTGACGAACGATTTCTTCCGCGACTGACAGAACAGAGCTCGCCGGCGTTGATCCGCGGCCAGTGATCGACGTGAGGTGTGTGCGTGTGCTGTGTGCAGAACGTGCACGGGATCATGCGCGAGCAGCAGAGGGAGAGATGGGAGGGGTAGCACGGGTGGCTCACCGGGATTTCGCCGGGTTGCAGAGAGATGACGACGGCGTGACAGGCGGCGGTGGTCGAGGATGGCGGGGGAGTTCCACGCGGTCACCGGGGAGGCTTGGGTGTTTAAACGGGAGCGGGGAGAGAGGGCTTTTGATTCCAGTGGCTAGGTAGGGGTGAGGAAGTCCATAGCGACGGCGGCGAGGTTGGGTTCAGAGGAGTGGCTTCCGGCGAGGGTGACAGAGGAGGGGATCTCGTCGGGGAAGAAGCGTACGACGGCGGCGGAGAGGGGAAATAGGACCTAGGGGCTAGGGTTTGAATTTGGAAATGATTTGAAATTAATTGATTAAAGTGATTGATTGAATTAAGCAACAATTTAATAGTTGATCCAATATGAAATAATTGGAAGCAATTGATGTTTTTGATTTGCAATTCTTTATTTGAAAAGATTGTAACAGACAAGTGTGAAAACAAAGGTTGATTAAGTTTGACTTTCCTTATGAAAACAATGCAAACAGAAATAAATATGAGGATGATGACATGATGCATTGCTTAAATAAAACAAAGAAGTAAAACAACTAGGGTGTTTTCATACTTGGATGTTACAGGGAGGATGCTCACCGGCGATGGGCGGCCGGAAATGGCGATGGTGGCGGCGCTGCGCCTCGGGTCTTCACGGCAGCGGCGCTCCGGTGGTTCTCTGGCACGGTGAAGATGACGACGACGCTCAGCAAGCCATGGCGTAGACGATGGGGACGACGACGTGGGCGCGCGATTCCTGCAGGGCCTCGGTGACGAGATCGGAGGCGGCGCGACTCCGGTGTGCCTCGGTCGTGGATGGCGCCGTCGTTTCACTTCAAAAGAAAAGGCCGGGAGGGGTCCCTTAGATGCGCGCTAACTCGGGGAGTCGAAAGGGACAAGGTAGAGTGTCAATGGCTCACCGTGGCGTCTGTATACCGAGATGGACGGCGACGGCAGTGCTGCTCTCCGGTGAGGAATTAAGGTGGCCTCGGGGGACGATTTGATCGCGAGAGAGAGGGGAATCAGAGAGGGGCGCATAGGCTTTTTATAGATGCCGAGAGGGGAATCAGGGGTGTCGTTAATGGTGAGAAATCACGGGGCGAATTTTTCGGCCCTGATGAATTGGTTTCCAAACTGAGGAAGACGACGGTGACGTCACTGCTGACGTCATCAAGATTTTTCTTTTATTCCTGTTTAATTGTTTTAATTATATCTTCTGTTTTATAAATCCAATTAACATGAAACAAATTTCTAAATTCTTAAAATTTAATTGCCTTTCCAGAAAAAAAACATTTTCACAAACTTTTGAACATATTACATTTTTGAATTATGAAATTTGAATAATTCATTAAAAGTGACTTAATAGCATTTTTAATAGAAAAATCAAATTTAATTTTGAGAAAGGGTTTTATAAAAATACAGAGACATTATATAAGGCAAATATAATTTTTGAAAATCATTTACACTTGTTTTGCTATTTTATATTTTGAAATAGAAATGATTTCACTAATAACATATTAATGCTATTTAAAAAAATATCAGTTATATAAATGAAAATTATTGGTTGAATAAAATATCAGAGACATCAATGTGATCAAATAACATTTTCCAAAATCATATTTAATGGTTTTCATATTTTATGATTTTAAAATATGAAGAAACAATGATAGTCACTTAATAGAAAACATTAATTTTTATATGATTAAAACAATTTTTAGAAATATTTTCTATGGTTCAACTATTGTTTTCTAAGACCCTTTTAGGAACTTTCATATTCTATATTTTCAACATATTAGTGAAACCACAATTAGTATCCTTTTGTTATATTTTCAAACATAGAGAATTATTTAATAAATTTGGAAATGGGGTTTAGTAAAAGCAGAAAGGTTTCCCCAAATGAATATGTTGTTTTACCAAATGAAAACATTGTTTTCTCAAAGCATCTTACTTGTTTTCATAAACAATTTATTTCTATAGCACTATATTATTTTGTTGATTGAAATAACACTTGGAAAACAAGGATCCAACTTATATCTATTTTGGGGGTTATCAATAATAGTGAAACCCTTTTTGGGAGACAAGAAGAAAATATTAGAGATAGCAACTCTCTGGTTTTTATATATCAAAAATATTTTCAAGATGATATGTAGCGTTCCCACATTTAAATAATGTAAGGACACCTGTGTTATTGTGCTAGTCCCTGGATCAATTGCTAGCACCACTGTACAAAATGAAATATCATGCAAATGCATCAAATTCTATTACCGCATGATCCAGTCTTTACAAAATAGTATTACAACTTGCATAGTCTTAGAAGACTAGCAGAAAACAAATAAATACAGCGGAAAACATAGTACAACATTGAGGCCATCTTCTTCATGTGCCACAGGCAAAACATGTTGGCGATAGTCTCGAGATCCTAAACGAAATCCTCACTCGTCTTTAGAAACATCTGCAATATGGAATATGCAGCCACAAGGGAGTCAATACAATTTAATGTATTGGGAAGTAACACTATGGTGGATATAAATGGCAGGACTAATACTACATGCTTATTTGGCTGAGTGGAGTTTTTGGCTAAGTTTGCATAAAGCCAGTTTTCTCCTATCACTTTTGTAAAACCAACTTTTCTTTTCAAAAGGGTGGCAACATTGGATTAAGATCCAAGCACCACAATACTGTTCACTTGGTCAAAATTTTACTTATTGAAATTGATGATGAGATTCTTCCGTCAATCCTTGTCCAGTTGCTCATAGTTGTCCATAACCGGGGACACGGCTAAGATCTTAGTTTGTTGACTCTGCAGAGCTTTTGCACTTTCACCCTTTGTCTTCAATTAGCCCAAACATCCTATACACCTGGAGTGCATCATGGAAAGGAGAGAATTGAGACGAGATCTTTCAGAAGAAGAAGTCCAAACCCCCGGCAAGACCGTTCCACCTATAATTTTGCTACATCTGCTAGTCAAGCCTGGGCTGAACTCTCACAACTTAGTTGATCAAGACAGAGCCCATATGTCAAAAGGCTGCACGGGAAGCTACTAGATTTAGAGGGACATAGTAATCTCTTTTGTTCCTAGGTGGCCATCTGCAAGTGACAACCTCAAGTGGAATAAACCTTAGACAAGGGCCCTGAGGCAACACTCAACATAAACCAGTCTTACCACTTCCACCCAGGTGGTTCATTCATTAGTTATACTTAGAATTTTTCATCAACATCTAGTAAAACATATTTTGTAGCATGGCTAAGCATCTAATAAGTACCAAGGCATCAAAATAACAAGGTATAAGGATGGCTACACACTACTAGGATATAGCATAGCATAATATAACTTATTAAAATTTCCTATCATGCATACTACTCAAAATCAACTAATGCATATAGAAAATAATGGGTAGTTGATGGTGTGTTACTTGCCTTGTTGAAGTTGGTGAAGATATCACACTCTCTTCACAAAAGATCGTTGCTCTCCGTACAATCTATTCATCGACAACACAAAACCAAATAAACAAGCATCCTAACAAACAAACATACAAGTGTAGAAAACATACATAGTAACTAACATATCAAAAGGGTCTTAACCAAATTGGTTAGGACAAGGTCTAGGTTTGAGTTGAAAGATTCATTCTCTAGTGGTCTCATTCTTGTTAAGGAAATTACAAAGGTTTCCTTGGGGAGGACTAGGTTGAGCTTGATGTGATCTAACTTCATTATAACCATACTTGTCGAGGAAGTTCCAAGAGTTCACTAAGAATAAACATATTACTTCTTCAACTAAAGTAATACATGCAAACACTTGTTCATATTCACCTTCAAAAATATTTGAGTGGCTATGTTAGTATTTTCCATTGTGGTTAGGGTAGGTCTACTAACTTCCTCATCAAAGGGAAAATGTTACTAAGTCTTGGTTTTCCATTTGGGTCAATGGTTGGACAAAAACATAACTTGTTATTCTTCAACTTGTATGGATTTCTCCAAGTCTTCACATGCTTGTTTTCTTGAAGATCATCTCCATGATTCTATTGTAGACTTAGTCCTTGGATGGATTCTTCTCTTGGTCTTGATAAATTCTTCATGTTCTTATCACTAGTTTGTCCAAGGTGGGATGGGTACAACTACTACTAAGTCAATTTGAAAAGAAAGAAATATAAGGGATAGGAAGGGAGAGGAAAATGTCTTCTCCTTGATTTTCTTCATACTCCTGTACTTCATTGAGTTTCTTCTTGTTGCTGTGGAGTCTATGTCCTTCCTTCAATTTCTTCAATGATATTCCTCATAGCTCTTCATGTTGCCACCAGGTTGATATTGAAGTTTCATTCTTGTGCTTGAGTCTTGATCTCCATTTTGCTGACTTGGTAAATTCTTGAAGCAAGAATGGGGGAGTGGAGAAGATAGAAACTAAAGTTCACTACTTGGTACTATATGTGATTGACACATTCTAAGGACTTGGCTTGGCTCCAAATAGACATAACATCAAGGAATAACAGTTTAAAACAATTCCTAAGACATGGTAAAGATGGATGAATCACTAGGTTGGGTTTTTGGTCAACACGCATGGTCATGGTCCAAGGATGTCCAAAATGGTTGGGCAAAGTTTGTTTCTGGTTCAAGGTTGACAAATGGAGCAATTTTGCAAAAGGAACTATAGTGAAAATTATTTATAGAAATTAATCTATGTCAAAAATACTCAAATAGACAACTTAATTCTAAAATCAATTTTAATTTGTTCAAATATTATTTTGGGACAGAGGATATGAAAGTACACATCCTAAGGTTTCCAAATATATTTTATTTACAATTTTTGGATTTGTAGAATTTGAATTATGCCAAATTTCATCAAACAAGCATATTTGAATTTGAACAAATTTAAGTTTTTCAAATTTGAATTTGGCTAGTGCCAAAAGTTTCTAGATGTCAAGGGCTTTTCAAAAAAGTCCAAGATTGCTAAATTTGGGCTAATGGATCAAAAGATATGATAGATCTAAGGTGCAGGGACTAAACTGTAAAACTGCCAATTAATTCTAGCGGGAGAAATATTCAATTTAAGCTGGGCCACATGGCTGATCCTGATTGGGTGCTGCTGCTGACTGGGTTGTTACGTGGCGTGCTGACTGGGCTGCTGACGTGTATAAGTCAACAGATCTGGGCCGTCGGATCCAGATCTGAGGGTTGCATACCCCTTCTAATAAGTGATCTAATCACCGCCGTTGGGTCATGATCTAACGGTGCTGGGGGGGCTAGGGTCCTCACCTGAGATCTCCCGTCGGAGAATGGCGACGGAGGCGGCGCTGCTCTCGGGAGTTCGACGGCAGCGCGTTCCGGTGATCTAAGAGCTCAACGGAGACCACTGAGAGGTTCAGCCGAGCACGATGGTTCGAATGGTGGCGACGGAGTCCACTGCGGTGACTCCTGTCGATGGCGCTGTGCGGTTGGCGGCATCGCGGCTCCGGCGAGCTCGTCCTCGGCGCTTCACTGCATCAAAACGAAGGGCGCGGACATCACAACGTGCGAAAGATCACGGGGAAACAAGTGGTGCAAACGGGGGAGTCGGGGACGGGCTACCTTGGCCGGAGTCAACGTAGAACGGCGGCGGGAAGAGTGTTCTCCGGCGAGCAATTTCTTCCTCGTGGAGGCGCGATGCGGAGATATGGGAGAGGGGTTTTGAAGAGGGGGTAACGGGCTTTAAGGGACGCCGGGGAGGTGAGAGTTTAAAGGCCTTAATCGCGAGAAATAACTCGACGAAAATTCATGGCCGAAACGGCCACTTCCGTTTCTATGAGTTGCAGACGATGATGACGTCATCAATGACGTCATTTTTCTTTTTTTTCCTGTTTTTTCTATTTCTGTAATAACTTCTGTTTTATAAATCCAATTAACCTGATTTAAATTTCTAAAATATTGAAATATTAATACCTTTCCAACAATACCATTTTTGAAAACAATTCAACATATTTTATTTTTGAAATTTTGGAAATTTGAATAATTTCTTAATAGTAGCTTAATCTGATTTTTTATTTTTGTTTCCATAAACTATTTTCAAAGTAATATTTTAATTGAAAATTTTTATGTAACAAAGTTTGCTAAAGGTAATATGGTTTTCTTTATCTGAGAAAATTCATTTGAGAGGGTTTTAGGGTTTATGGAATAGAGGTATAATTGGATTGGTAATTTCAATTCCTTTGAAAAATGCATTGTTTTCTTTTGTTTCTTGCTTCTCATTTGGTTCTTAGTAACTTGCATAACATGAAAATAAAAGGTTTCAAATTTTTGTGATTTTTGCATTTTCCAAAAATCAGGGATGTTACATGATAATTGGGTTGAAAACATGTTTGGTGTAAGGGTTTGCTTAAGAAGAAATATTTTCTTTATGTAGAAATATTTATTTTGAAAGGGCTTTTAGGGTTTATGGAATAGGGGGGGAAAATGGATTGTAAATTTCAAAATTCATTGAGTTATGTATTGCTTTCTTTTATTTCTTGCTTCTCATTTGGTTCTTGGTGACTTGCATAACGTGAAAACAAAAAGTTTCAATTTTTTGTGATTTTTGCATTTTCCAAAAATCAGGGATGTTACACTAGGCAAAGTAAAGTATGCATACTTGAAGGGGAAGAAATTTCCATTTCTTTCACAAGCATGATACTGTATTGGTTTTTCATTGCAAATGTTAGTATTGTCATCTAACACCAAAAAGGGGGAGATTGAAAGTGCATTTCTTGATCCCTAGTGTTTTCTGTGTTAGTTAACAATATTAATGATGTTATTTATCAAGTTGTTAAGTAGTGCATGTGAAGTTAGATTAGCCAAATTTTCCACAAAAGGCAACCAAATTTTTCTCGTGCAACCGGAAATTCCGGTTGTGCGGGGTTTTCTCTGACAATAGCCACTGGAGGTAGCTGGATATTTCAACCGGAAATTTCCAAGGCCAAACGGAAGTTCCAATTGTGAAGATTTCCTTAGAGATTGGCCACCGAAGTGAGACAGAAATTTCCAAGGAAAAGCCATATATTCATGTTGGGGAAGAATCGGCGCGAAAACGGCTAAGGATTGGAAGTTTCTGCTCTATGGAGTCAACCGAAAATTTCCAAACCAACCGTAGTTTCCGGTTTGAAGAATTTCAGCACGGAAGTCGGCCGAAAATTTGTACCAGAAATTTTGGAGAAACCGGAATTTCCGGTTTGGTCAACTGTAGTCAAAATCACAGATCTGAAGCAGAACAGCTAACCGGAATTTCTGGTTCAAGTTTGAACCAGAATATCTGGCTCCATTTTCAGCCTCCAACGGCCAAATATATGGAGGGGGTATAAATACCCCTCCTTCTTTCCCAATAGCTCTAGTTTGTCCAAGACATTGATTGCACATTTATTGGTCTCATCAAATCCAAGTTTTCTCCCAATTGCTCTACCCAGACTTGTTGATCTTTGGAGGATTGAAGGAGAAGTCCCCAATCTACGACTTCACCAAGCCGTTCTTCATTCCCCCTCATTCGCTTGAGGGAATCTAGTCTAGGGTTTCCTTGTGGAAAACCTAGACCCTATTGCTACTCTTGTTGATTGTTGGTCATTCTTGGGATCCCATGATGGATTCTAGACACACGCTCGTTGCAAGACCCCAAGCGCAAGGTTGAATCCCATGATGGATTCTTGGGTCATTCTTGGGATCCCATGATGAAGAGTGCAGCAGCAAGTTTTCCCTAAGAAAATAAACCAAGGTTGAATCGACCAGTAGGAGGAAGAAGCACTTCCGAATATTGATGCAGGTGAGATGCCAGGGCGCACTACCGGTTAGGCAGCAACGTGGAACCTACACAACACAATCAATTCACTTTGCCCCAACGTAGCAATGAGGTTGTCAATCTCACTGGTTTTGCTGATAACAAAGAGGTTAAATGTATGGTGTGGAAAACAGTATGAGAACAATATGAAAATAGCAGTAGCAGTGTGAAAACAGTGGAATGAGTGTGTGTATTATCAGTATGAGAAAATGGACCGGGGCTCGTAGTTCACTAGTGGTGTCTCTCCATAAAAGATAGCTAACATGTGTGGTGAACAAATTACAGCTGGGAAATTGATAGATAATGAAACATGCATGACATGATGATTACTATGAGATTCATGCGGGCATTACAACAAGATACATAGACCGTCATCCAACTGCATCTATGACTAATAATCCACCCTTTGAATATCATCCGAAGAAAAGTCGGGTATTAAGTTGCAAGCAACAGATCATCGCAGTAAGCAAAGTGTGTAATGTAAACAATGTAAACAAGTAAACATTGTTGTTTTCTCCATAATGGCAACAACACATCTTCCATCCTTCACGTTTCTGTTACTCGAGCATAGATGCAAAGGAGGCATGAACCCACTATCAAGCATAAATACTCCCTCTTGGACTCACTAGCATCTACTTGGCCAGAGCATCTACTAACAACGGAGAGCATGCAAGATCGTAAATAATATACACATGAAGACAAAATGATAGATTGATAATCAAGAGACATATCATTCAATAATCATCGTATCCCAGCAAACACAACATGTAGCATTACAATAAGATGATCTTGATCATATGAGCCAGCTCACGAGATCTAAACATGATGCATAAAGAGGAGAGTACAACCATCTAGCTACTGATATGGACCAATAGTCCAAGGATGAACTACTCACGCATCACTCCGGAGGCGGGCATGGTGGTGTAGAGCCCTCTGGTGATGATTTTCCCTCCCTGCAGGGTACCGGGGAGAACTCCAGAACTCTCCCTATCTCGGGTTCAGGATGACGGCGGCCTCGGGTGTTTTTCTTGGAATAGTGGTATGTTTTTAGGGTTCACGCATCCGGAGGAATATATGGGCGAAAGGGCGATGGTGGTGGGCGCCCGAGGGGCCTACACCACCCCCAGGCGCGGCCAGGGGGCGCGCCGCCCTATGGTGTGGCCCCCCTCCGGGCCTCTTCGGAACTCCGTGGAACCTTCGGGAATTCTAAGACTTTCGGGCTTAGAATTTACCAATTTCGAGAATATTTCCAGAACAACTTTTCTGAAACTAAAAACAGCAGAAAACATGAACTAGCTTTGTAGCATCTTCTCAATAGGTTAGTCCTAGGAAATCGATAAAAATGACATAAAGTGTAAGGAAAATATGTAGCATATGGCATGAAAACAACATGGAACATCAGAAATTAAGGATACGTTTACGACGTATCAACATCCCCAAGCTTAGATAAAAAAACATAATTAATGAGGTGACATGCTACCAACATAAACTTGATCATCTAAATTGTAAAATCATAAGCGTAGCCGAGATCATAGTACTTTAACACAAGCATGATAGATATAATTCTAACAATAAAACATAGCAATCACTTTGCATCATAAAAAGTAACAAAAATAAAGAATCATGAATAATAATGCACTCGAAAGTTATACGTTTGTTTCAAGCATAGAGATAACATGGAAAAGTGATATTTCGCTTGTCCTTAAGAGTGGGGAAAACATAAATTCCAGGATACCTTCAAAGCCTAAGAGGAAGACTAGAACAAATAATAACACATCATGAATCAATTAATAATGTTTCTGGGACAAATGCACATTAAACGCAGAATGGCAACTATGCTCTCTCAACTGTGCATAAAGTTAGAAGATGGAGACTCAACATAAAAGTAAAAGAAAGGCCCTTCACAGAGGGAAGCCGGGATCACTCATGTGCTAGAGCTTTTTATTTTTTTATATAGAGGTATTGAAAACATTTTTTAGAGATGTGTATGCTTATGTCAACGAATGGTAAACAGAAAATATAGTACGTCACAAGCTAACTAGACTTCACAAGAGAGGCTCCCATAGAAGGACACATCTGGGTAGAAGGTCATCCCTCTTCTCTTTTGTTTACACAATTATGCTTTGACTGATAAATCGGGGGCAAAAATAGTGAAGAGAATTTGTTGTATTAATTTGGGGCTGGGCACCCCGCTGCCATCTCTTCTATCAATTGGATAAGCGGATGAAGCCACTAGTCCAGGGTGTGAAAGTCCAATCAACAAGTGAGATAAAGATTCTCTATTTACGTCCTCATGAGCTAAAACAAGAGCACAAAACAGGAGTAATTTTGAAGGTTTTAAAGGTAACACATGAGCAATTTACTTTGGAGTGGAAGTTAAATACCACATGTAGGTAGGTATGGTGGACACATTTCGCAAACTTTGGTTTTTGGGAGTTGGATGCACGAGTAGAGCTCATACTCAGTACAGGTGGAGGCTAGCAAAAGACTGGGAGCGACAAATCAGGAGAGCTATAATGGCCATAATCATGCATAGAGACAAAAAAAATCATTAATCAAAGCATAAGTCGTACTACAAGTTCAAAAACTAAATTATCATAGAGGCTATAAGTGACTGGTTTGTAGTCATAAACATGGTGTAAGCATGCGCCAACTCAACCAAATAAAACATTCAAAGTAGAACACCACAAATTTATGCTTCAATATGACAAGAACAACTCATGATTCTTTCAATGGCACATTAAACACTCTCAGATATTTGAGACAAATTATGCTACAAAATAACTACTAGGATTTAGAATTCAAATAACATCTAGCATGACATGAAAAAGTCTAGCCACAGTCTATGCAAACTTCTAATTGCACCATTATAAGCACGAAAACTATACTACTGCTTTCCAACACCTTTTCCAAGCAATTCATACTACAAAAAAACTCTAAAAGAGATGCAGGAATAAAAAAGAGAGTAATAACACAAATCTACTAAAAAATAACAGCTCTGAATAAGAGATGCAAGAGAAACAGGAGCTAAACAGTAATTTTGCAGTAGCTAGAAGAAAAAAATAAGAATACGAGCATAACGAGTATTCAAACGAAAAAGCGGAGCATGTCTCTCTCCCACACAAAGAATGATATGTTCCAACTATATTATTTCAGTAAGTAAAACAAAATAAAACAAAGGAAATCAAAAGAAAAACAAACAGACGCTCCAAGTAAATTTCTTATGATGTGACCGAATAAAAATATAGTTTCACTAGAAGTGACCTCATAAATTGTTCATGAAGAAGGGGATGCATTGGGCATGCCCAAGCTTACGTTCTTGAGTCTTCTTAGAATCTTATAGGATGAACCACGGGGGAATCCCCAAGCTTTGACCTTGCACTCTTCTTGATCACATTATATCACCCTCTTCTCTTGACCCTTGAAAACTTCCTTCACACCATACTCAAAGTAGTTCGCATTAGAGGGTTAGTGCAACAATAAGAAATCCATGGGTTACGCATGGTCACAAGTTTTAAACATTATCTACAGCAACTGATGTTTCATGAAGCAAAGAAATCCACTTGACATAGTAAAAGAGAAAATGCAAGAAAAATGGCAGAATCTGCCAAAACCAGAATAGTATGTAATGATAAATTTTTTGGGGCACTTAAGTTGCTCAGATCAAAAAACATAAAGAACAAAAAAATCGGAATTAGCTGAGGAATAAGCAAAAACCATTTCAGGTCATTTTGATCTTTCTAGAATTTATACGATTTTTTACGGTGGACAGCTGAAATATGTTTCTTGCGCAGAAATCCAAAACCAACTCCAACTTTCGCTAGAAACTTTACTTGGAACAACTAATGCGTGAAAATAAAGATACAAAGGAGTTGCTAAATAAGTATATATCCCCTTGGCTCAAAGAAAACAGAGAAAAAACAAAGCAAAAAAAATCATGGGTTATCTCCCAAGAAGTGCTTTTCTTTAACGTCTTTTAGCTAGGCCTATAAAGCAAGAAGATGATCACATAAGAAAGATGAATTATGCAAAACAGAGAATCAAGAAGGAAGTATAAGATAAATTTAAGTCTAACCCACTTCCTATGCATAGGAATCTTGTAAATAAATAAATTAAAGAAGCTCAAACTAGAAATCATGGGAAGGTAGAACAAGAGCAATTTCAAAATTTCCAACAAAAAGAGAGGTGTTTTAGTAACATGAAAATTCCTACAACCATATTGTCCTCTCTCATAATATTTTTTAGTAGCATCATGAACAAACTCAACAACGTAATTATCACATAAAGCATGTTTGTCATGGTCTAAAAGAACACAATTCATATCAAGCTCCAAAACAGTGGGATCAAAACTAAAAATCAGCTTCTCTTTTTTCCCACTTTTAGCAATAGCAAAACAAGATGATTGATAACTCATAAAAGGTATGGGAGTACTAATAGCAATCCTATTTTTAGTAGCATTATGATTTATAACATCAAGTAACATAGGTCCATAATCTAGAGCATTATCATATAAATTTTTCAAACAAACTTCCTCATTATCATGCATATCAATAGTTGGAATAAGTAGAGGATTATCATAAGATTTATAAAAGTAGCATGGATTACCAAAAATAACAGTAGAAATATCATTCTCGAAATTTTCATTCATAGTAGTATCAAGGTCACAAGT
The DNA here is from genome assembly GCA_028641055.1 of Alopecurus myosuroides. Lineage (NCBI taxonomy): Eukaryota > Viridiplantae > Streptophyta > Magnoliopsida > Poales > Poaceae > Alopecurus > Alopecurus myosuroides. The sequence continues at coordinate 87,423,501 of CM054062.1, read as the reverse complement.
ATAGCAAGTATCAATTTCATCAAAAAGGGATATTTCAATAGAATCAATAGGATCATCACTTTCATCAAATAATGTATGAGTTAAAGAGTTACTCTCATTGGAAGGTGGACATGGGTAGCTACTCCATTATTCTTCCTCTTGATCATCACTCTCCTCCTCTTTTTCATCCAATGGGCTTCCAGATTCAGCAGTTTCTTCTTCCATAGGCTCATGCAAGGCATTAGTCTCCTCCTTTGGGGGAGAGCATCTATTAAGATATTTAAGTATGTAGTAATTAAAATCCTTGTAATTATCAAATAAATATTCAAGTTTATCATAAACCTCATATTTATAAGGTGCATCATCAATATCTTCAAGCAAATAAGCAATTTCGAATGCACCCTTCCAAGCAATAAATTCTTCAATTTGTTCCACATCATAAAAGTCATAATTTCCCTTAACATAGGAAGATATGGTAGCATTATCATTATACTCACATTGAAAAGAGAGGTGTTTATACCTCCTACAACACTAAGCTTTATCAAAGCAATAAGTAATATTATAAGTAGAGCACAAGTTTTTAGCATAGTCATGCAATTTATTAATTTGCTCCCATAAGTGTACCCCTTTTTGTGACAAGCGGTGTTCCTTACAATATTTTTGTTGTTCATCTGTGAACCCACCTTGCCAATAAGATCTAGTTCCAAAGGCATCAAACATTGATAGCAAGCATAATAAAGCAAGTAGAAAGCAAAAAAATAACAAAGTAAAAAATGATTGGAGGTGAGAGACTCCCCTTGCAGAAATTCTCTTCCTCCTAGGCAACGGTGCTAGAAAAACTTGATGGAGTGTAGACACACGCTCGTTGGGAGACCCCAAGAGCAAGGTGTGAAGAGTGTAGCAGAAAGTTTTCCCTCAGGAAAGACACCAATGCTGAATCAACCAGTAGGAGGAAGAAGCACTTCCGAAGGTTGATGCAGCTGAGATGGCAGGACGCACTACCGGTTTAGTAGCAACGTGGAACCTACACAACACAATCAATTCACTTTGCCCCAACGTAGCAGTGAGGTTGTCAATCTCACCGGTTTTGCTGATAACAAAGAGGTTAAATGTATGGTGTGGAAAACAATATGAGAACCCTGATTTCTAGGGGATACTCACCGTACGAACTGGATAGCAGATGCTTGGATTATGGGGCATAACTGCTCCCACGTCCCAGCTTCCTGGTAGGCCTGCGCTTATGCGCGACAACACAAGCCCTGCTATTCCATCGTCGATGTAAACTATCCACTAGAGATCAAAGGCACTTCCGTCGACGTACTTCAAACCATACACACATGGTACGTCAACGGCGTTGAACAACTGATATCACAACAGATCTCTACGACACAAAAGATTGAAATAAGTTGCAAATGGCTCTCATTAGAGCAGAGATAGCAAATACAATCATTCAGAGGGCACATGCCCCAACAATACATCATTACAATACAGCGGAAGCATTCAACATGTCTGAGTACAGACAAGAACCAAATAGGCCTAAGAGGCCGGAAACAAACAGACGGAGCCCATCCACGAAGTCTCGGATCCTGCCCGGGTCCGCTATCTACTCGTCAGCAGTATCGTCGTCATACTCCACGTAGTAGCCACCATGTAGATCCTCGGAAACGTCGTCTGCGTAAACCACAGCCCCAAAGGGGTCAGTACACCAACGTACTGGCAAGCAAGACTCACAGTTCACCAAAGTGTAACCCGTCAACACCAAGCACAGATGCTTTGGGTTCAACGGAAAGAAGGGGATATAAAAGATGCTGCAACTGGCTGCGCTAACCAACTACAGAGATTCTACCAATTCCGGCTAATAGAAAAGAGATAAGATCGAGGATTGTAACCAACTGAAAGATAACTTCAAACAAACCCATCCTGGATCTCGCCCCTTATCCAAAGAAGCAATCCGAGGATAACTCACACAGTTGTAATAAAGGTGAATCAAGTTATTGTGTCATCAACCTATTACTAGTCAAGTTATTAATCATTGGGTGTAACATGTTTGATCATTATGTTTAAGTTGTCCTGAGTACTTGTTAGCCAGTACTTTCACCAAGTAATCCATAACCGCGGAAAACACGGCTTCTCGAGAAGATTATCCCTGCAGGGTTGCACCAATTTGGCCGTACACTCAAGAATAACCCGCCAGATGGGAATCAAACCCACCAAGCGGGGTACTCTACACAACCAACCATTCCTCGCATCAAGCCCAAAGCACCTTGGGCGCACGGCTAATCGAGCCCAGAAGAAAATGGGCCCTCATAGCACTCTAAGAACGTGTCCCCCTATATGCCGACTACGAAAGTTCCACCCTGGCCTGGGCTCGCAAAAACATGATGCGGCAAATGGAAAACACGAACTAAATGAGGCGATTTGGACGAGATGCGAATCAGGTCAAGTTGAGGGGGGCGCCCATACTCGCTTCCCAAATGCGGGTAGTGCGCTCATCATGGATCAGTAGACAAGACCCTTTTCCTATTAGGGTCGACACTAGCAGGCTCCAAACCCTCTCATGGGCCTCCTGCCGGTGCCTTATCATCAAATTTATTATTTAACAATATCATTAGCATGATTGATTGATTAACATCGAGCCCCCAGAACATAATGAAATAGTAACAGAAAGTAACGGGTAACAGACTCGAGCAAAACAACCTAAGCATGCTAGTAAGACACGGGCTCAACCAATGGGTTGTAGGAAGGGAGATGAGGCAGTATCAGGCTTAAGGGATTCATGTGATAGGTTCGTAACAGAAACAACTACTACTAAGGCTAGCAGAAAAGAACAACGGAAAGTATCGGTAACCAATGTTGAAAGGAACACAGTGGTTCATGTGAGTGATAACTTGCCTGCAAAACCCAGTAGCCTGGTACTGGGCTAACTCCTTAGAAGGGGTGTCGTAAGTATCGTCGGTCTCAACGTCGCCGTTTATCCGATAAGAAGCAAACAAACATTGCAGAAAGATAAACAATCAATATAATGGCATAGGTGCACAAACATGGGATGATGCATGTCAATTTAATTGATGCAACAACATAAACTAGTTGACAAGATAGAAACAGGATTAAATGGACCCATATGCAATTGGATTGCATATGGAAAGCCCATGATTTCTGGTTGAATTAATTGTTTTACAACTAAGCAACATGTGAAAGTGGATTAGCATGATGCATGGATGAGGAAAACAGAAAAATAACAACAATAGAAGCAAATGGAAATAAGGTTTAGCAAGTTTGGAAATTCATTCATTAAGTTAGGAAATTTTGGTTACTTAAAGGTGTCACTCAAGCATTTGTTGTTTTCACCACTTTTAATTGTTCAAAATAGATAACAAGTTCATATTTGATAAGAACACACAATTTTGGTTGGATTACATGTTTCACTTGTTGAAAAAGGATTTCAAATAAATTATTTATGAATTAAACAAGTTTAAGCAAGAATTAAATGAATTTAATTCAAACATGAACTTATTTGAATTTGTATTTGTTCAAAACATTAAGTGAGATTCATATTTGAAAAGTTTATGCTTTTATCGTTTGAAAACATATTTTATATGTCCCAAAAGAATTTGTTTTGATCAAGTTATGAAATTACCAATTTTAAATGAATTAAACAAGGATTAAATTATTTAACCAATTTTAATTATTCAAAACAGAAAACAAAGTTTATATTTGGAAAGAGGGTTTAATTTTGCATGGAAAACATATTTCATTTGTGGAAATTGGATTTAAAATGAGCAAGTTATTATTTTGCAATTTTAAATGCAATAAATAAGAAACAGTTGTTTTCAGCAATTTAAATAATTCAAAACAGAAAACAAAATTTATATTTGGAAAGTACATGAAAAATTGATTGGAAAACATATTTGGTTTGTGAAATTTGGAATTTTTATGATCAAGTTATGAATTTTGCAATTTTAAGGGAATTTGACAAGTTTTCAAATGTTTCACCAATTTAAAATATTCAAAACAGTAAACAAATTTTATATTTGGATAGAACATTTAATTTGGTATTGAAAACATATTTAAAAAGTGAAAATTGGAGTTAAAATGAAATAGTTATGCAATTTACCAAATTGAGGTGCAATCTGCCATTTTTACTGCACTAGGGACTTAGAAAATATTTTCCAGGGGCTAGATTTTAAGTGCCAGGGGCCTATTGGTGATTTTGTGAAGGTTCTGTGACCCAGCAAAAAGAAACAAAAAGGTTTGGTTTAATTGGGAGAGGGGGGAGTCGAACCCCTCCCCCTGTGCTGCGCGCACGGTACCTCTACCACTACGGTGGAAACTGCTGTTGTGATGGAAGGGAAATCGGGGGGATTTTGAGGGGTGCTCGCGGGATGGTTTTCTGAACTACGAATCTGAATCGAACAGGTACTGCAGCGAACAGAAACCAGCGAACTGAAACTCCTCGCCATCGAAGGCATGGCGATCGCCGGAGGGCGCTGGGGCGGTGGGCTCGCGGGTGGTGGGGTGCGGTGCTCGGCCTAGGGAGTGTGGGCGCGGTGAGGTGCAGGACGGGTGCAGGCAGGGAGAGAGGGGAAGGGAAGGAGGCGAGCACCTGCCCTGGTTGCTGTCGAGGCAGTGCGGCGACGAGCCACTGCCGGCGACGGTGCGGCCGATGCGATGTCTCCCGGCAAGCGGTGGGGGCACGGCGAGGTGCAGGGCCGCTCCGCGGTTCCATTCCCGCTACCGGAGGAGCCTCGCGGTGGCCGGCGACGGGATGGGGCGGCGAGCTCCCTGCTCTCTGTAACCCTCTCGTGCAGGTACAGAAGAAGCAGAGGGGAGGATTGGGAGGAGAACTCGGCGGCGGTGGTAGGGAAAGGAGGGGCTAGGGTTCCGAGGGGGATCCCTAGGGCTTAAAAGGGAGGAGGGAGCTAGTACGGCAGCGCATCCAGCGGGGAAGGGGAGATCGACTGGTTACGATCGTGTTCGTACAGGGTGACGCCAGCGAGAGGTGGAAGAAAGGACAGGAGGGGGGGTACTGGGCCAGCAAGGAGAAGGGCCTGGAGAGAAAGTTAGTGGGCTGCTAGGGAAAATTTGGGCTGGTTGCTGCTCCTCTCCCTCCTTTGCTATATTCCACTTTCCTCTTTTTTTTGTAATGAAAAGAAAGAGAGAGATGAATAGAAAAGGGTTTGGGGGTTTAACCTTTTGTGATTATTTGTGATTCTTTTCAAAAACAGGAACTTAAGCAATGTCAACCTATTTTTCACAAGATTTGAAATTCTAAATGATTTAAAGTTGTTTAGTTAAAATTATCAAATAGGGTGTGAGGGTGTTTAGTTGATAATTAAAGTTTATCAATTTGCAAAACAATAATTAAAAGCAAGTTTGGTTTTTGATTTCAAGATTGGTAATATTAGTTTGATTTTTAAATTGGTATTTGAATTTTCAAATAGGGTTTGGGGTTTTATTTTATATGAAATGTTTTATTAATTTGCCAACAACAAATCAATGCAATTGTGAACATTAAGTCCCAAGATTTGAAAACTTTATTTGAGTTTTAAAGTTGTTATTTGAATTTTTCATAGCATTTCATAAAGATTGAATTTTTAAACAATTTTATTCCACTAACTCAAACAATGATGAAAGCTTATTGACTTAATTTGTTTGCAAGATTTTAATTGCCAAACCACAATTGGATCATGTCAAAGATGATTGAAATGATTTGAAATTTGAGTTGAATTGGAATATTTTGTTAATTAATATAGAAACAACAATTTAATAGGGTGAACCCTATTATTAGTTGGATTAGACACATTGGAAAGGTTTGATATTTGATAATTTCCAAATGAGGTGTTGATGATGATTTTGCTTTGAACTTGAAACCCAAATTGGATTTGATTAGTGGATGCATTTTTATAGAAATAAAACAATAGTTTGGAATCACACTTTAATGGAAACAAATAATTGTTTTATTTTGAAATATCTTTTTAGAAATTGTAACATCACAAGGATGAAACAAAAGGTTTGAAATTTGAGTTGAAATTCAATAGAAAACAAAGGAAAACAGTTGGAAAACAACTGAAAACAGAGGAAAACAAATGGAAAACAAACAAAACAAATGCAATCAACATGATGCCATGATGCAAAACATAAAATAACAGAGAGCAAAACATTCTAAAGGCTATTTTTCAGACTTGGGATGTTACAAAACGCCCCCCCTTGAAGGAATCGCGCCCCGAGATTCCTACTGAGAAAAGAAAAGGTCCAGAACTTCTTGGGGAGATCCTCTTGAGCTGTGACACGTGAAACACATCGTGCACAGTGGATAGACGTCAGGGAATTTGCAAACCACCGGAACATTTTCAAGTAAAGGGGAGAGATTTTGCACCAAGGGTGTATAGCTGAATGGAACTTGATTCATTTGGAGAATAGATTATCTGGCTAGAATGGTGGAACAGAGTTATTGACATCAATGCAACACCAGGAATAATCATCAATGTCAGAATCATCAACATGAGAGTAACGAGAAATATGTGGCCTCCCATTAGAATTGGATTGTTCTTACTTATCTTGGAAGTCAACATTTGAGATCCCGGGGGGGTGAACAGAGTTTTGATTGCTTAGTGGAACCAGAATTAGGTTGTATGTTGTGGAAAAGATTGTTGACACAAAGGAATGTGATTCTCCGGTATGTAATAACACTTTAGCTGGATAAGAGTTTACGAGGAAGTTTTGATTAGACGCCGGTAGAAGAATTGAATTGGAAAATAACAACAAGATTTCAACGGACGAAAAGGATGTTGAGAAGAACAGGATATCAACATCGGGGAAAAACGAGAACAAAACACTCCTGAGGTACTACGAAAAACCCATCCGGGCTTCTAAAGGATCAATATCTACTGCTTAAGGAATAGAGGATTTGCTTCCGGGGCTTACACGCCTCCGTTCTCAATCATGAGTAGGCAACATGATAAATCATGTTACAACCACCTCCACTCCTATGGTCTAGTAGATATAACCATCCTAGAGAAACCAGGATTCGTGAAATCCTAATTTGAAAGTTTAGATGAGAAGGGAAAAATCAACGTTACACTTCCTTACCAGAAAAAGGGAGGGTGGGTGGGGAAAGAAGAAAAAAGAACAGAATTCCTACTCTCACGTTTCATTTTTCCTATATAGCTACAACATAGTTTCTAGACTCAACTGCGACCAGTAAAAAGGGATCCTACAGGCAGACAGGCTCTGATACCATTTGTCGCACCCTGATTTCTAGGGGATACTCACCGTACGAACTGGATAGCAGATGCTTGGATTATGGGGCATAACTGCTCCCACGTCCCAGCTTCCTGGTAGGCCTGCGCTTATGCGCGACAACACAAGCCCTGCTATTCCATCGTCGATGTAAACTATCCACTAGAGATCAAAGGCACTTCCGTCGACGTACTTCAAACCATACACACATGGTACGTCAACGGCGTTGAACAACTGATATCACAACAGATCTCTACGACACAAAAGATTGAAATAAGTTGCAAATGGCTCTCATTAGAGCAGAGATAGCAAATACAATCATTCAGAGGGCACATGCCCCAACAATACAGCATTACAATACAGCGGAAGCATTCAACATGTCTGAGTACAGACAAGAACCAAATAGGCCTAAGAGGCCGGAAACAAACAGACGGAGCCCATCCACGAAGTCTCGGATCCTGCCCGGGTCCGCTATCTACTCGTCAGCAGTATCGTCGTCATACTCCACGTAGTAGCCACCATGTAGATCCTCGGAAACGTCGTCTGCGTAAACCACAGCCCCAAAGGGGTCAGTACACCAACGTACTGGCAAGCAAGACTCACAGTTCACCAAAGTGTAACCCGTCAACACCAAGCACAGATGCTTTGGGTTCAACGGAAAGAAGGGGATATAAAAGATGCTGCAACTGGCTGCGCTAACCAACTACAGAGATTCTACCAATTCCGGCTAACAGAAAGGAGATAAGATCGAGGATTGTAACCAACTGAAAGATAACTTCAAACAAACCCATCCTGGATCTCGCCCCTTATCCAAAGAAGCAATCCGAGGATAACTCACACAGTTGTAATAAAGGTGAATCAAGTTATTGTGTCATCAACCTATTACTAGTCAAGTTATTAATCATTGGGTGTAACATGTTTGATCATTATGTTTAAGTTGTCCTGAGTACTTGTTAGCCAGTACTTTCACCAAGTAATCCATAACCGCGGAAAACACGGCTTCTCGAGAAGATTATCCCTGCAGGGTTGCACCAATTTGGCCGTACACTCAAGAATAACCCGCCAGATGGGAATCAAACCCACCAAGCGGGGTACTCTACACAACCAACCATTCCTCGCATCAAGCCCAAAGCACCTTGGGCGCACGGCTAATCGAGCCCAGAAGAAAATGGACCCTCATAGCACTCTAAGAACGTGTCCCCCTATATGCCGACTACGAAAGTTCCACCCTGGCCTGGGCTCGCAAAAACATGATGCGGCAAATGGAAAACACGAACTAAATGAGGCGATTTGGACGAGATGCGAATCAGGTCAAGTTGAGGGGGGCGCCCATACTCGCTTCCCAAATGCGGGTAGTGCGCTCATCATGGATCAGTAGACAAGACCCTTTTCCTATTAGGGTCGACACTAGCAGGCTCCAAAACCTCTCATGGGCCTCCTGCCGGTGCCTTATCATCAAATTTATTATTTAACAATATCATTAGCATGATTGATTGATTAACATCGAGCCCCCAGAACATAATGAAATAGTAACAGAAAGTAACGGGTAACAGACTCGAGCAAAACAACCTAAGCATGCTAGTAAGACACGGGCTCAACCAATGGGTTGTAGGAAGGGAGATGAGGCAGTATCAGGCTTAAGGGATTCATGTGATAGGTTCGTAACAGAAACAACTACTACTAAGGCTAGCAGAAAAGAACAACGGAAAGTATCGGTAACCAATGTTGAAAGGAACACAGTGGTTCATGTGAGTGATAACTTTCCTGCAAAACCCAGTAGCCTGGTACTGGGCTAACTCCTTAGAAGGGGTGTCGTAAGTATCGTCGGTCTCAACGTCGCCGTTTATCCGATAAGAAGCAAACAAACATTGCAGAAAGATAAACAATCAATATAATGGCATAGGTGCACAAACATGGGATGATGCATGTCAATTTAATTGATGCAACAACATAAACTAGTTGACAAGATAGAAACAGGATTAAATGGACCCATATGCAATTGGATTGCATATGGAAAGCCCATGATTTCTGGTTGAATTAATTGTTTTACAACTAAGCAACATGTGAAAGTGGATTAGCATGATGCATGGATGAGGAAAACATAAAAATAACAACAATAGAAGCAAATGGAAATAAGGTTTAGCAAGTTTGGAAATTCATTCATTAAGTTAGGAAATTTTGGTTACTTAAAGGTGTCACTCAAGCATTTGTTGTTTTCACCACTTTTAATTGTTCAAAATAGATAACAAGTTCATATTTGATAAGAACACACAATTTTGGTTGGATTACATGTTTCACTTGTTGAAAAAGGATTTCAAATAAATTATTTATGAATTAAACAAGTTTAAGCAAGAATTAAATGAATTTAATTCAAACATGAACTTATTTGAATTTGTATTTGTTCAAAACATTAAGTGAGATTCATATTTGAAAAGTTTATGCTTTTATCGTTTGAAAACATATTTTATATGTCCCAAAAGAATTTGTTTTGATCAAGTTATGAAATTACCAATTTTAAATGAATTAAACAAGGATTAAATTATTTAACCAATTTTAATTATTCAAAACAGAAAACAAAGTTTATATTTGGAAAGAGGGTTTAATTTTGCATGGAAAACATATTTCATTTGTGGAAATTGGATTTAAAATGAGCAAGTTATTATTTTGGCAATTTTAAATGCAATAAATAAGAAACAGTTGTTTTCAGCAATTTAAATAATTCAAAACAGAAAACAAAATTTATATTTGGAAAGTACATGAAAAATTGATTGGAAAACATATTTGGTTTGTGAAATTTGGAATTTTTATGATCAAGTTATGAATTTTGCAATTTTAAGGGAATTTGACAAGTTTTCAAATGTTTCACCAATTTAAAATATTCAAAACAGTAAACAAATTTTATATTTGGATAGAACATTTAATTTGGTATTGAAAACATATTTAAAAAGTGAAAATTGGAGTTAAAATGAAATAGTTATGCAATTTACCAAATTGAGGTGCAATCTGCCATTTTTACTGCACTAGGGACTTAGAAAATATTTTCCAGGGGCTAGATTTTAAGTGCCAGGGGCCTATTGGTGATTTTGTGAAGGTTCTGTGACCCAGCAAAAAGAAACAAAAAGGTTTGGTTTAATTGGGAGAGGGGGGAGTCGAACCCCTCCCCCTGTGCTGCGCGCACGGTACCTCTACCACTACGGTGGAAACTGCTGTTGTGATGGAAGGGAAATCGGGGGGATTTTGAGGGGTGCTCGCGGGATGGTTTTCTGAACTACGAATCTGAATCGAACAGGTACTGCAGCGAACAGAAACCAGCGAACTGAAACTCCTCGCCATCGAAGGCATGGCGATCGCCGGAGGGCGCTGGGGCGGTGGGATCGCGGGTGGTGGGGTGCGGTGCTCGGCCTAGGGAGTGTGGGCGCGGTGAGGTGCAGGACGGGTGCAGGCAGGGAGAGAGGGGAAGGGAAGGAGGCGAGCACCTGCCCTGGTTGCTGTCGAGGCAGTGCGGCGACGAGCCACTGCCGGCGACGGTGCGGCCGATGCGATGTCTCCCGGCAAGCGGTGGGGGCACGGCGAGGTGCAGGGCCGCTCCGCGGTTCCATTCCCGCTACCGGAGGAGCCTCGCGGTGGCCGGCGACGGGATGGGGCGGCGAGCTCCCTGCTCTCTGTAACCCTCTCGTGCAGGTACAGAAGAAGCAGAGGGGAGGATTGGGAGGAGAACTCGGCGGCGGTGGTAGGGAAAGGAGGGGCTAGGGTTCCGAGGGGGATCCCTAGGGCTTAAAAGGGAGGAGGGAGCTAGTACGGCAGCGCATCCAGCGGGGAAGGGGAGATCGACTGGTTACGATCGTGTTCGTACAGGGTGACGCCAGCGAGAGGTGGAAGAAAGGACAGGAGGGGGGGTACTGGGCCAGCAAGGAGAAGGGCCTGGAGAGAAAGTTAGTGGGCTGCTAGGGAAAATTTGGGCTGGTTGCTGCTCCTCTCCCTCCTTTGCTATATTCCACTTTCCTCTTTTTTTTTGTAATGAAAAGAAAGAGAGAGATGAATAGAAAAGGGTTTGGGGGTTTAACCTTTTGTGATTATTTGTGATTCTTTTCAAAAACAGGAACTTAAGCAATGTCAACCTATTTTTCACAAGATTTGAAATTCTAAATGATTTAAAGTTGTTTAGTTAAAATTATCAAATAGGGTGTGAGGGTGTTTAGTTGATAATTAAAGTTTATCAATTTGCAAAACAATAATTAAAAGCAAGTTTGGTTTTTGATTTCAAGATTGGTAATATTAGTTTGATTTTTAAATTGGTATTTGAATTTTCAAATAGGGTTTGGGGTTTTATTTTATATGAAATGTTTTATTAATTTGCCAACAACAAATCAATGCAATTGTGAACATTAAGTCCCAAGATTTGAAAACTTTATTTGAGTTTTAAAGTTGTTATTTGAATTTTTCATAGCATTTCATAAAGATTGAATTTTTAAACAATTTTATTCCACTAACTCAAACAATGATGAAAGCTTATTGACTTAATTTGTTTGCAAGATTTTAATTGCCAAACCACAATTGGATCATGTCAAAGATGATTGAAATGATTTGAAATTTGAGTTGAATTGGAATATTTTGTTAATTAATATAGAAACAACAATTTAATAGGGTGAACCCTATTATTAGTTGGATTAGACACATTGGAAAGGTTTGATATTTGATAATTTCCAAATGAGGTGTTGATGATGATTTTGCTTTGAACTTGAAACCCAAATTGGATTTGATTAGTGGATGCATTTTTATAGAAATAAAACAATAGTTTGGAATCACACTTTAATGGAAACAAATAATTGTTTTATTTTGAAATATCTTTTTAGAAATTGTAACATCACAAGGATGAAACAAAAGGTTTGAAATTAGAGGTCAAATTCAATAGAAAACAAAGGAAAACAGTTGGAAAACAACTGAAAACAGAGGAAAACAAATGGAAAACAAACAAAACAAATGCAATCAACATGATGCCATGATGCAAAACATAAAATAACAGAGAGCAAAACATTCTAAAGGCTATTTTTCAGACTTGGGATGTTACAACCATCTACTTGGCCAGAGCATCTACTAACAACGGAGAGCATGCAAGATCATAAATAACATACATATGGAGACAACATGATAGATTGATAATCAAGAGACATAGCATTCAATAATCATCGGATCCCAGCAAACACAACATGTAGCATTACAATAAGATGATCTCGATTATGTGAAGCAGCTCACGAGATCTAAACATGAGGCATAAAGAGTAGAGTACAACCATCTAGCTACTGCTATGGACCTGTAGTCCAAGGATGAACTACTCACGCATCACTCCGGAGGCGGGCATGGTGGTGTAGAACCCTCCGGTGATGATTTTTCCTCATGGCAGGGTGCCGGGGAGAACTCCAGAACCCTCCCGATCTCGGGTTGACAATGACGGCGGCCTCAGGTGTTTTTCATGGAAAAATGGTATATTTTTAGGGTTCACTCATCGGGGGAATATATGGGCGAAAGGGCGATCCGCAGTGAGCGCCCGAGGGGCCCACACCACCCCCAGGCGCGGCCAGGGGGCGCGCCGCCCTATGGTGTGGCCCCCGTGGCCCCCCTCCGGGCCTCTTCGGGACTCCATGGAACCTTCGAGAATTCTAAGACTTCCGGGCTTTGAATTTTCCAATTCCGAGAATATTTCCAGAACAACTTTTCTGAAACTAAAAACAGCAGAAAATAGGAACTAGCTCTATGGCATCTTGTCAATAGGTTAGTCCTGGGAAATCGATAAAAATGACATAAAGTGTAAGGAAAACATGTAGCATATGGCATCAAAACAACATGGAACATCATATATTAAGGATACGTTTATGACATATCAACATCCCCAAGCTTAGTTCCTACTCGTCCTCGAGTAGGTAGACGATAAAAACACATAATTTTCAGTTTAGAGAGAGTTTCGATATTATTATTTGCATAAGTATGTGGGTAATTTACATGATAGACCTTGCCTTGTATATTCCAATGATTAGCCTCCTCAAAAGAGATCTAGGTCTTCGTGAGCAAGCAGGTTGGATGCACCCCCACTAGTTCCATTGGAGAGCTTTCATACACTTATAGCTCTATGTTCATCCGTTGTGTGGCAATCACTACTCCTTGCATAACTTCCATTATAAGACTTCCTCTTGTCTAATGATCACTTTTAGTTGTGTGAGAATTTCTTCCATTGACCATACAAACCCCCCATAATGTTATTTTAGCCATAAAATCATGGTGCCAGGAACCAATACAGAACGCTTGCTTGTTTTAAGTGCACATTTATTTGAATGATTTTCTTATGTGCATATTGTTTTCACTTGACTTGATCCTAACAGGAGTTTTTGTGAGAGTTTGATGCCTTGGATGTGCTGGACCCCGGACCCAGAGATATACATACTGTTATGTGCTCCTAGTCATGGACCCACAGGGGCTTCAGGGTTACCAGCCCCGGCCGCAACAAACAACGGCAGGCAGACCGGATTCATCGGCACGCAGGCCGGATCACCTCGGTCCTACTACTCCTTGCGTTCATGCTAGTCATAACCAATTATGCATAACCAAGCGTCCACGAGTCGGATGAAACTGAAGGAACGGGACCAAAGCTATATAGAGATGATATGTGTCCAGGAAGTGCAACAACAATCGAGGGTTACTGGGGTTACCAAGCCCCAGGCCGAATCACATCGGCATGCCTGCTCGGACATGGATCATCGGCCCCACAACCCCTCGACTGCGACAACTACACAGGCATAGCCAAAACTGTATAACAATGAGCTTGAAACCAACAATCGATCAAAGCAGAACTCTAAACATGGAAGCGGTACAAAGCATGTATTACTAGAGTATAGCTTACAACCGGAGGTCACGTGACCCAACAGAAGTCAAACTATGTTTCTAAACAACAAGAACCAAAAAGGCCTAAGAGGCCGCAACCTAAGGTGACGTCCCAGCCCATAGATTCCAGACTGCTACCTGGGAACCCCAAACTACTCATCGATGTCCACGTTGTATCCACCAAAGGGAGAGAGACCTTCACCTGAACCAAATTTAAGAAAACCTGAGTACTGAGGTACTCAACAAGACTTAGTTAACCTATTATATATTTGTTGTTTCAGAAAAGGGTTTTATGAAGGTTAATTTGTGTAAAGCAATATTTGTTTTCCAAATCGAGGGGGAATAGCACGTCTCGTGGAATATTTTCAAAATAGATGAGAGAACTCAACCACTGTAATCATCATCTTTCATTCCACCAAAACCATTCCTCAGCACCTCACATGCTACAAGGGTCACCCCTCTCGGCATCTCCGAGGAGTCACCCTTCAGTCTTTGTCAACATCTTTTACGTCACATTCAAGTTATCTATGGCCAAACTACTTTAACCAAGTCGTCCTTAACTGTGGACACGGCTTCTTGAAAATATTTATCCCTGCAGAGGGTACACTTTACTCACACGTACCAATCGACTCTTAGTGCCTACGTTTTAGCACTAGTCCGGGAAGTGCCGGCAGAGGGTGGTCCGGCCACGACCTTTAAGTTGCGCAACCTTATCCATGAGTCAACCCAAGACAGGGCCACCCCGTCAACAGGGAGTTGGCCATCTTCCTGACGGCACTTGTCTCTATGAGGCGGGGTAAGATCCGTGTACGTCCATCACTTGACCCCGGTCATGCCCTAGGCAGATCATTTTTCCAAAACGTTTAAAAGGGTTTTATTTGCATTGCCGAATGGAATCTCAAACTACGTGACTCACGGATAAAGCCGAACAAGTTAGTTGGTCGGTGAGGCTCATGGCCATCGCGCGTGGTTGTACGCTCACTCTTGGCTTCTGCGCCCGACCTTACTCCTAGGGTTGGCATGTACGAAACGAACACCCACCTCCCAAGTGGCCTCCCGTCCAAGCCTTAGTCAAGTTAATCACACCATGCTCATCTTACCACGTCATCATATCATACTAGGTTATCGCAGCTCTGAATCATCAACCGGATGGAGCAGAGGTATCAAACATGAATGACTAAGCGAAGAAGATATCAGGCTCTAGCGATGCACACAAGCAAATCTATGGCGGCTAGGAGCAGTGAATCAGGATATTGAGGTAATGCAGTATATAGGGGAACTATATCTAATGACATCAAATAGTTTGGAATCGAATGCAAAGTACGAGAATCCAATGTCGTTGGAAAACATATGAGCAGATTAAAGGTTATGCTTGCCTTGCTTAAAGAAAACCAACAAGTAGCTCTTCCAGAATAAGTGCTTGACTTGTTGGTTAAGATCAAGTATTCACCGATGGAGTTGTCGATCTTCACTTCGGAGTCATGTTCTACCGATACGAACAAGCACCAGAAAGAAAGAGAACATTCAACACATAGCACAATGCAATGCGCAATATGTATGCATGAGTAATTTGATGCACTTAAATAAAACCCTAAACAGTTATAAGAGGTTACTAGGGTTCGCATGGCAGGTATGCATTGTTAGAGGGATTAACCCCGAAATGGACTTCGGAGGGCACTTCGGATGATTCTAAAAGTGAGTACAATTTTAATTGCTCAAATGGGTTTAAAAACATCATAAACGGATTGCATTTATCATTTTGAGCATTTTGGTATATAAATTGTATTTTTCTAATTTTGTTGGATTAAAACTTATTTTCTTTATTTTTAAATGACTTAATTAATATTTAAATAATACCCAGAATTAAAGTTTGTCAAACATGTATGAAAGTGACATATTTGGGTTGGAAATATTTTTTTGAGCAAAACCATGTATTTTTTCATATTTTCTGAGTTACAGAAATTAAGATATTAATTATTAAATTTTATTTCATTTCTGTAATTATAAAAGGGGTAGGGCCCACGTGTCAATTGAAATTGTTTTTATTAATTGTTTTATTTTTAAACCTGACAGGTGGGGTCCTGCTGATGTCACGCTGACGTCATCATGACGTTAGCGGATGGCCGGCTGAGGACAGCGGCGACGAATCCGGCGACCGAGTCGTGCGCCGTTTGGCTCTATGGAAAGCCCTGGACGTGGGATACCACATGGTGGTGGGGCCACCCCGTTAGGGTCACTTGTGGCGAGCCGCCATGTACGGAACAGCGGCAGCTGCCACGGGCTCCGGCGAACTTGTCTATTTCGGCCACGAGGAGGACAACAGGAGGCACGGGGAGGGAGCTGGGCTCACCGTGAACGCAGTGGAGAAGACGGCAGGGCAGGGGACGGCGAGGAGCGGCGGCAATGGCGCACGGCGGCGCTCCGACATCCGTGGAGAAGACGGAAAAATTCACGACCCTCCGGCTACCTCCTCTGTCCTGCTCGCTCGTAGAGGCCAAGGGGGCGACGGCGGACTTTCTGAGCTAGTCGAGACGGCGCGGGAATGCTCCAATCGCCGGCGGCGAGGGATCACGGCGAGGCTAGGGTTTCGAGTGCGCTCGGGACAGAGAGAGAGTGAGGGCTCGAGGTGGTCTTCTGCGAGGGGAAGAGCGATCGAAACGTTCCCCCTGCACCCTAATCACCACGGGAAGGGTAGCAGGAGGTAGCAAGCCACCTCTCCGCCCTCGGAGTCCTTCTGGCCGGAGAAGTGGAAGAAAAGGGAAAATAAAAGATCCTTCTGGGGATGAAAAACATACAGTTTTGAACTTTTTGAGGGCCTTTTTGAAATGTGAAAATTACACAAAAATAAGTTTTTGAAATCTACTCAAATTTCCAACAAGACCATACCTTGGTTTGTTCATTTGGAAAAACTTTTTAGAACAACTTTGTGGATTTCTATTTTAAGTGATTTTTTCATTTCACATGTTATTTTCAAATGCAAAATTTTGACCAACATTTTCCATGCATGTATGCCATGTACACAACACACAACACAACTTTATTACAAAGTAGGGCTATTACAAGTCTACCCCCCTTACAAGAATCTCGCCCCGAGATTCCTAGGTTTTAGAAAATAAGTCGGGGTACTTAGATCGCAAACGATCCTCTCGTTCCCAGGTTGCTTCGTTCTCGGAATGATGTCACCACTAAAATTTGAGGAACTTGATGGTCTGGCTGCGGGTTGTTCGTTTGGCCTCATCAAGAATATGGACATGAACCTCTTTGTAAGAGAGATCATCCTTGAGCTTAAGAGTCTCGTGGTCCACACCACGGATGGGATCTTTGAAGCATCGTTTGAGTTGGGAGACATGGAATACATCATGAACATCCGGAAATCCTGGAGGCAACTACAATTGATATGAAACTTGGCCTTGTTTTCCAATGATGGTAAAGGTACCAATGTAACGAGGAGCCAGTTTGCCTTTGATTCCAAAACGTTTTCCACCTTTCAGAGGTGTGACTCGAAGGTAAGCTTTTTCGCCAATTTCGTAATGAACATCTTGATGATGACGATCATAATAACTATTTTGGTGAGATTGAGTTGTTTTCAGTCGTTCACAAATGATACAAACGGTTTCTTCCGCTTCCTTGATTGTATCCGGCCTGAAGAATAATATTTCACCGGTTTCATACCAATTCAGCGGAGTTCGGTATTTACAGCCATACAAAACTTCAAAAGGAGCCTTGCCCAAACTAGATTGATAACTGTTGTTATAGGTGAACTCGGCAAAGGGAAGGGACTTTTTCCAATCCTTACCGAAAGAGATAACACAAGCTCGAAGCATGTCCTCAAGAATTTGATTCACCCTTTCAGTTTGACCACCGTTTTGTGGATGGTAAGCAGTGCTGAAAGAAAGACGAGTTCCCATAGATTCTCGAAGACATCCCCAAAATCTAGAGACGAAAATACTTCCATGATCTGAGACAATCCTTTTCGGAACTCCATGAAGACTGACTATTCGAGAGATGTATAGATCTGCCAACTGACTAGTGGTGATGGCCTCTCGAATAGGGAGAAAATGAGCAACCTTGGACAGTCGATCTACCACTACCCAGATAGCATTGTGACCCTTTTTGGTTCTGGGAAGGCTGGTAATGAAGTCCATACCAATTTCATCCCACTTCTACTTAGGAATCGGTAGAGTTTGGAGAACACCGGCTGGTCTTTGATGTTTAGCTTTAACACGACGACAAACATCGCATTCTGCAACATACTTAGCTATTTCTCGCTTCATTCCAGTCCACCAAAGCCTTGTATGTAGATCCTGATACATTTTAGTTCTACCAGGATGGATAGAAAGAGGTGTTTCATGGGCCTCTTGGAGTATAAGCCTTCTCAGATTCCGTGTCTTTGGCACCACCAAACGATTGCGAAAATAAACAGTACCTTCATTATCAATAGTGAAACACTTAGCAATTCCGTTAGCAATGTTCTTCTTGATGTTAGAAATGCCTAGATCATGCTTTTGAACCTTTTTGATCTGGTCCTCTAGAGAAGGTTTTTCCTCTAGGTTAGAAAGAAAACGAGAAGGAGCAATTTCAAGGTTAAGCTTGGAAAACTCCTCATGAAGAGAAGGTTGAGCTTGATGTATCATCAAGTTGTTACAGTAGGACTTCCGCTTAGCGCATCAGCCACGACGTTGGCTTTACCGGGTTGATAAGTGAGACCCAAATCAAAGTCTTTAATTATTTCCAACCATCTTCTCTGTCTGAGGTTTAGATCTGGTTGGGTAAACAGATATTTCAAACTCTGGTGATCTGAGTATAACTCATAGCGGTTACCAAGAAGATAATGACGCCATTGCTTGAGAGCATGGACCACGGATGCTAGCTCGAGATCATGAGTTGGATAATTGCGCTCATGTGGTTTCAACTGACGAGAAACATAAGACACCACATGAACTTCTTGCATTAACACACAACCGATTCCTTGTTGCGAGGCATCACAGAAGATAACAAAGTCCTTGCTTGTATCAGGAAGAGCAAGCACAAGAGCGGTAGTCAGTTTAGTTCTTAGAGTTTGGAAACTCTCCTCGGCCTTTTTTGACCACTCAAACTTTTTACCTTTCTTCAGAAGCTCAATCATAGGTTTAGCAATTTTGGAGAAATTCTCGATGAAACGACGGTAGTAACCTGCCATCCCGAGAAAACTCCAAACATCTTTGACTGATTTAGGTGCTTCCCAGTCCAGAATGGTTTGAACGTTGTCTAGAATCACGGCAACACCTTCGGCAGACACCACGTGTCCGAGATAGATGAGTTCCTTCAACCAGAACTTCACATTTAGAGAACTTGGCATACAACTTGTGTTGACGGAGCTTGGACAACACCAAACGCAAGTGTTCGAATGTTCATCTTCAGTTTTGGAATAGACCAAGATGTTGTCGATTTATACCACGACGAACTTGTCAAGATACTCCATGAATACAAAGTTCATAAGCCTCATGAATGTAGATGGAGCATTGGTAAGACCAAAGGACATAACGGTGTACTCATAGAGACCATAACGAGTAGTGAAAGCCATTTTAGGAATGTCCTCTTTTCTCATCTTTATTTGATGGTATCCTGATCATAGGTCCATCTTAGAAAAGACAGTTGCACCAGCTAGCTGATCAAACAGGTCATTGATTCTTGGAAGAGGATACTTGTTTTTTATGGTCACTGCATTCAACGGCCGATAATCAACAACCAGACGCGGAACATTGGTATCCCGCTTCTTGACAAAGATGGTAGGACAACCCCAACAAGATGTACGAGGTTGGATGAAACCTTTTTCTTCTAGCTCCTCTATTTGTCGCTTCAATTCAGCCAACTCTTCAGGGGCCATACGATAAGGTCTTTTGGACATAGGAGCGGTGCCAGGAACCAGTTCAATGACAAATTACACACTTCAATCAGGTGGCATGCCAGGTAACTCTTCAGGGAACACATCAGGGAACTCACTAACTACATGCAACTCATGAATTTCAGGAGGGTAGTCAGCTTGCATTGAGTATAGTTGTGACTCGGGTGAAAGTTGATGGCACGCTGATGGGTCTAGATCTGCACACGTCCAACACTTCACACTAGTACCAGAAGGGTCTGTCAAGATGATGGACTTGTCTGCACAGTCAATTACAGCTCCAAATATCTTGAGCCAAACCATGCCTAGAATGACATCAATGCCAGTTGACTTTAAGGCAAAGAAGGTGGTAGGGAACAACCGATACCCAATATCAATTATGAGCTCTGGGGTAACCATCGTGGTTTGCCAGTTAAACCCTGGGGACTTGACCACCAAGGACTTTGACATCTTTTGGAAAGGTATCCCATGCATTTCATCGAACTTTTCTGACATAAAGGTACGGGATGCTCCAGACTTGAACAACGCTATAGCCAGAATGGAGTTAACTCCAATTGTACTCCAAAGAACGCTTGGATCATCTTGAGCCTTCTCAGGTGTAACATGTGTTAAACAAGCATGTCTAGTATCAGTGTTCTTCACATTTTTCTTGGGCGGAGGAACTCCACGACCAATTTTCTTTTGAAGACACTCTCGAGAAAGATGACCCGGCTGACCACACTTGAAACACACAGAATCGGGTGGTTTAGCAGCTGATGGAGGCGGACGAGGAATGTATCCCGCAAGATTGGGTGCAAAAGGGGCTCTAGGGATAGCACTGTATGGTATGAACACACGACGCTTCTTGGAGCCAGAGGAAGATGCACGAGAGTTATCAGCATTCTCCATCTCCTTTCTGCCATATTCAAGGGTAATAGCCTGATTATACAACTCCTGGAAACTCTAGAATTTGGAAGGAAGCAACTCATAACGGAGGGTTGGGTTTAGAGCCTTCCGAAATAGTTCGTGCTTGTCCTCATCATTTCTGACATCACGAGGAGCATAGCGAGCCAAACGGGTGAATTCTCGCCCGTAAGGTTCAACGTCCATGTTGCCCTGAGTGAGATCAAGGAATTCCTTCCTTTTGATGTCCATGACTGCCTTTGGAATATAAGCATCACGAAACGCAAGACAGAACTCTGCCCCAGGTGACCTCATGTCCTAGCGCCTCCAACGCCAAGAAACCTTGCCACCAAACACCAGCAACACCTTCTAGCTTGTAGGTGGCGAAGTTCACACGATCAGTATATTGGACATGGAGAGCAACAAACTTGCGCTCGATTGTACGGAGCCAGTCATCGGCATCCAGAGGCTCCTTGGAATCAGCAAAGGTAGGAGGCTGAGATTTAAGGAAACTCCCAAGTGTAACACCTTCAACGCGACGATCAGTATTCTGCGCCACACATTCAAAAAGATGTTCATTTCTCAGGCGGTTGGTCTAGATATTCTGCAGAACCTGCGCCATTGTGGAAAAAGGAGGAACTTCTGCCTCAGGAGGATTATGTCCACTTCGTCTACGAGTACCAGCAGACATCCTGAGTAAAAAGGAGAGGAACCATGAACAACACATCCATGACAAGAGAAAACAATGGAATGGTACATGATAGTTCAATGGAGGCAAGATACATAACATTATGTTGAAGGAGCAAGCCACATCGTCTAAGAGAACAATCGGAAATCACACAGAGATGCAACCCCGACTATGGAATAGATAGATCGGAAAAGTTGAGTTAGATAAAACTTGAGAGGTTAGCAACCTGACACGAAGTACTGGGAATAAAACACCCAACGATTTTGATCCTAGTTTTGAAGGTAACAGAGGATAGGAACACCGTTTCAAAACAATTGACGTAAGGAGACTCGGAGTTAGAGTGTTACCAGGTAAGGAGAAAAAAGAGTTCCTGAGAAGGTTTCCACAATTCATTTGCAAGTTCAAAGTAGTTTTCGCAAACACTAGACTCAACATCGACCAATAGCAAAGGGTTTCCTATAGGCAGTCCTGCTCTGATACCATGAGTTGTGGACCCAGAGATATACATACTCTTATGTGCTCCTAGTCATGGACCCACAAGGGCTTCAGGGTTACCAGCCCCGGCCGCAACAAACAACGGAAGGCGGACCAGATTCATCGGCACGCAGGCCGGATCACCTCGGTACTACTACTCCTTGTGTCCATGCTATTCATAACCAATTATGAACCACCAAGCGTCCACGAGTCGTATGAAACTGAAGGAACGGGACCAAAGCTATACAGAGATGCTATGTGTCCAGGAAGTGCAACAACAATCAAGGGTTACTAGGGTTACCAAGCCCCAGGCCGAATCACATCGGCAGGCGTGCTCGGACATGGATCATCGGCTCCACAACCCCTCGACTGCGACAACTATGCAGGCATAGCCAAAACTGTATAAGAATGAGCTCAAAACCAACAATCGATCAAAGCAGCACTCTAAACATGGAAATTGTATAAAGCAGGTATTACTAGAGTATAGCTTACAACCGGAGGTCACATGACCCAACATTACATCGGACAACGGAAGGCAAACTATGTTTCTAGTCAACAAGAACCAAAAAGGCCTAAGAGGCCGCAACATAAGGCGACGTCCTAGCCCATAGATTCCAGACTGCTACCTAGGAACCCAAAACTACTTGTCGATGTCCACGTTGTATCCACCAAGGGAGAGAGACCTTCACCTAAACCAAATTTAAGCAAACCTGAGTATTGGAGGTACTCAACAAGACTTAGCTAACCTATTATATATTTGTTGTTTCATAAAAGGGTTTTATGGAGGTTAATTTGCGTAAAGCAATATTTGACTTCCAAATCGAGGGGGGATAGCATGTCTCGTGGAATATTTTCAAAACAGATGAGAGAACTCAACCATTGTAATCATCATATTTTATTCCACCAAAATCATTTCTCAGCACCTCACATACTACAAGGGTCACCCCTCTCGGCATCTCCGAGGGGGCACCCTTTATTCTTTGTCAACATCTTTTACGTCACGTTCAAGTTATCTATGTCCAAACTACTTTCACCAAGTCGTCTTAACCTCGGACACGGCTTCACGAAAACATTTATTCCTACAGGGGGTACACTTTACTCACACGTACCAACCGACTCTTAGTGCCTACGTTTTAGCACTAGTCCGGGAAGTGCCGGCAGAGGGTGGTTCGGCCACGACCTTTACCTTGCGCAACCTTAACCATGAGTCAACCCAAGAAAGGGCCACCCCGTCAACAGGGAGTTGGCCATCCTCCTGACGGCACCTGACTCTGTGAGGCGGGGTAAGATCCATGTACGTCCATCACTTGACCCCGGTCACGCCCTAGGCGGAGCATTTTTCCAAAACGTTTAAAAGGGTTTTATTTGCGTTGCCGAATGAAATCTCAAACTACGTGACTCACGGATAAAGCCGAACAAGTTAGTTGGTCGGCGAGGCTCATGGCCATCGCGCGTGGTTGTACGCTCAGTCTTGGCTTTTGCGCTAGACCTTACTCCGATGGTTGGCAAGTACGAAATGAGCAACCACTTCCCAAGTGGCCTCCCGTCCAAGCCTTAGTCAAGTTAACCACACCATGCTCATCTTACCACGTCATCATATCATACTAGGTTATCGCAGCTCTGATTCAATAACCGGATGGAGCAGAGGTATCAAACATGAATGACTAAGCGAAGCACATATGAGGCTCTCGCGATGCGCACAAGCAAATCTGTGGCGGCTAGGAGCAGTGGATCAGGATATTGAGGCAATGCAGTATATAGGGGAACTATATCTAATGACATCAAATAGTTCGGAATCGAATGCAAAGTACGAGAATCCACTGTCGTTGGAAAACATATATGAGAAGATAAGAGGTTATTCCTGCCTTTCTTAGATAAAACCAACAAGTAGCTCTTCTGGAATAAGTGCTTGACTTGTCGGTTAAGATCAAGTATTCACCGATGGAGTTGTCGATCTTCACTTCGGAGTCATGTTCTACCGATACGAACAAGCACTGGAAAGAAAGAGAACATTCAACACATAACACAATGCAATGCGCAATATGTATGCATGAGTAATTTGATGCACTTAAATAAAACCCTAACCAGTTATAAGAGGTTACTAGGGTTCGCATGGTAGGTATGCGTTGTTAGAGGGATTAGCACCGAAATGGACTTCGGAGGGAACTTCGGGTGATTCTAAAAGTGAGTACAATTTTAATTTCTCAAATGGGTTTAAAAACATCATAAATGGATTGAATTTATCATTTTGAGCATTTTGGTATATAACTTGTATTTTTCTAATTTTATTGAATTAAAACTTATTTTATCTATTTTTAAACGATTTAATTAGTATTTAAATAATACCCAAAATTAAAGTTTGTCAAACATGTATAAAAATGACATATTTGGGTTGGAAATATTTTTATGAGCAAAACCATGTATTTTTCGTATTTTTATGAGTTACAGAAATTAAGATATTAATTATTAAACTTTAATTCATTTATGTAATTATAAAAGGGGTGGGGCCCACGTGTCAATTGAAATTCTTTTTATTAATTGTTTTAATTTTAAACCTGACAGGTGGGGTCATGCTGATGTCACGATGGCGTCATCATGATGTCAGCAGATGGCCGACTGAGAACAGCGGTGGTCGCCGGCGACGAATCCGGCGACCGAATCGTGCGCTATTTGGCTCTATGAAAAGCCCTGGACGTGGGATACCACATGGTGGTGGCGCCACCCCGTTAGGGTCACCGGCGGCGAGCTGCCATGCACGGAACGACGGCAGCTGCCACGGGCTCCGGTGAACTTGTCGATTTTGGCCACGGGGAGGACAATGGGAGGCACGAGGAGGGAGCTGGGCTCACCGTGAACGCAGTGGAGAAGACGGCGGGGCAGGGTACGATGAGGAGCGGCAGCAATGGCGCACATCGACGCTCCGACGTACATGGGGAAGACGGCAAAATTCACGACCCTCCGTCCACCTCCTCTGTCCTGCTCGATCGTGGAGGCCAAGGGAGCGACGGCGGACCTTCTGAGCTAGTCGAGACGTCGCGGGAAGGCTCCAATCGCCGGCAGCGAGGGATCACGGCGAGGCTAGGGTTTCGAGTGCGCTCGGGGCAGAGAGAGGGATGGCTCGAGGTGGTCTTCTGCGAGGGGAAGAGAGATCGAGACGTCTCCCCCTACATCCTTATCCCCACGGGAAGGGTAGCAGGAGGTGGCAAGCCACCTCACCTCCCCCGTAGTCCTTCTGGCCGGAGAAGAGGAAGAAAAGGGAAAATAAAATAATTTTGCGGATAACCCCCTGGAGATTCTAGGAATTCAAAGAGGTCCTTCTAGCTGAAAAACAGACAGATTTGAACTTTTTGACGGCCTTTTTGAGAAGTGAAAATTACACAAAAATAACTTTTGGAAAGCTATTCAAATTTCCAACAAGACCATACCTTGGTTTGTTCATTTTTAAAAAAAAATTGAACAACTTTGTGGGTTGCTATTTTAAGTGATTTCTGTCATTTCACTTGTTATTTTCAAATGCAAAATTTTGACCAACATTTTCCATGCATGTATGCCATGTACACAACACACAACAAGCCTTTATTACAAAGTAGGGCTATTACAGGATGATTATATTGTTGTTCTTGAAGCTTAAATCATCTTTAATGTACTTTGCACAGTGGATTGTCTTTTAGTATTGATTCATTGAAAGGTTTTACTTTGTTATTCCTAATGGTTTATACATTACTCTTTGATATAAACTATAAACCACAACCTTTATTCATTTGATCCTAGTTTACATGCTTTACATTACTATGATGATCAAGTTTATGTTGGTAGCATGTCACCTCAGAAATTATGTGTTTTTATCATTTACCTACTCGAGGACGAGTAGGAACTAAGCTTGGGGATGCTGATACGTCATAAACATATCCTTAATTTCTGATGTTCCATGTTGTCTTCATGCCATATGCTACATGTTTTCCTTACACTTTATGTCATTTTATCGATTTCCCTGGACTAACCTATTGACAAGATGCCACAGAGCCAATTCATGTTTTCTGCTATTTTTAGTTTCAGAAAAGTTGTTTTGGAAATATTCTCGGAATTGGACGATTCAAAATCTAGAAGGCTTAGAATTCCCGGAGGGTCCACAGAGTCCTGAAGAGACCCGGAGGGGGGCCACAGGGTGGCCACACTATAGGGTGGTGCGTCCTACCCCCTGGCCTCCCAACCAAGTGGTGTGGGCCCCCTGGCCACCCACCGACATCGCCCTCTCGCCTATATACGCCCCCGATGCATAAACCTTAAATCAATCAGCCTTTTTCCATGAAAAGTACCGTAGCTCCACCGCCGCCACCAACAAGTTTCGGGGGACAAAAATCTCTGTTCCGGCACCCTGCCGGGATGGGGAAGTGCCCCCGGAGCCATCTCCATCGACCCCACCGCCATCTTCATCGCCATTGTTGTCTCCTATGATGAGGAGGGAGTAGTTCTCTCCCTGGGCCAAGGGCTCTACCGGTAGCTATGTGTTTCATCTCTCTCTCCCATGGTTTGATCTTTATGTGATCGTGAGCTTTGTAATCTAGTTGAATAAGTAGATGTTACTCTTCATTTGTTATGCTACTCAAGTGGTTCTGTTATGATATCTCCATATACACTTTGATCACGGTGTAAAGGTGACAGTGTGTGCATCGTGTGGTTTAGCATGATATTTATATCTTGTGTTGGATGACCCTATGAAATTGTGGTGTTTGTCTAGTACCTTATAGGGCGCTCATAGTGACAGCGTGGGGTTACCTAGACATGGGAATGCGACTTTGAGGAGTGTTGTTACATCCCTACGCAATGAATTGGTGTTTGTTATTCAACCGGAGAGTGGTTCGGAGTAGCATAGTGAAGAGATGATATTTATGCATTCAATTATGTTATCATTGTTGAGAGTGTAAACTAGTGAAAGTAGGATCCCTAGGCCTTGTTTCTAAGCATTGAAACACCGTTTACGACTTCTTCTGCTACATGTTTGCTTGCTGCCATTTTTATTTCAGATTGCTATTATCACTTATAAACATCCATATTACTTGTATTTCACTCTCTCTTCTCCGAACTAGTGCACCTATACAACTGAAAATTGTATTAGGTGTGTTGGGGACACAAGAGACTTCTTGTATCGTAATTGCATGGTTGCTTGAGAGGGATACCTTTGACCTCTTCATCCCTGAGTTCTATAAACCTTGGGTAATCCACTTAAGGAAAACTTGCTGCTATTCTACAATCCTCGGCGCTTGGAGGCCCAACACTGTCTACAAGAATAGAAGCGTTCGTAGACATCAAGCTCTTTTATGGCGTCGTTTCCGGGGAGGTAAGGTAAAAGGTACTCACATCCTTTGTGAGTGCTCGAAGTTATTTCCTTTAGATTCTGCAATTATATCTTTTTGTTTATTGTTTTCACTAGTTAGGCTTATTTTTACTTGCTGCTTGTTTTTATGTTTACTAGTTAGTCTTAATGGAAAACAACAAAAATATGAGAGAGCTTTATTTGCATGCTAGTAGCAATGTTATTAGCATTAATTCTGTGGATACCATTATTTCTAATTTTATGGAGAAGTCTAAGCGTGGGGAAGCTAGTTTTCAAAATCTTTTTAGTTCCCAAGTTTTAGAGGAGAAAATTTGCATTGATGATACTTTATCTCCCATATGTGATAAATCTAATGATGCTTGTGGTATTTTAAATCCTCCTGCTGAAAGTGTTCCTTTTAAAATACCTATGAAAATTGTTGACCGTGTCACGAATAACTGCTATTTTGGAGATGGAACTGTCCATCCTCGTGATCATTTACTCTTTATACATGAATTATGCGGGTTGTTCAGGTGTGCAGGTATTTCAATGGACCAAGTTAAGAGGAGGCTATTCTCTTTGTCACTTAATGACAAACCAAGGGAGTGGTATGAGCTACTATATGATCCTCATCAGTTGGAGTGGAAGGAGCATGATTCTCTATTTATTCTAAATTTTATTCTTCTCATGAACTGTATTTAGATAGGAATTACATTTATAATTTTTGGCCTCGTGATGGAGAAATAATTTCTCAAGCTTGGGAAGACTGAAAACATTAATACTTAAATGTCCTAACCATGAGCTTCCTAAGGAGATAATTGTTACTAATTTTTATGCAAGGCTTTGAGGACATTACAGGGATTATCTAGATGCATGTTCAGAGGGTTCTTTCTCAAGTAAGAAGGTTGAAGATAAATGGGATCTTCTTGAAACAATTCAAACCAATAATGAAGGGTGGAATAACGACAAAGGTAAAGAATCGGGTATAAACTATGAGTATGATTGCGTTAAGTCTTTTGCTGAAACTACTGATTTTCAAGAGCTTAGTGCTAAATATGGTCTTGATCCTCAAATTATTATTGGTTGGTATAGATCCTTTGCTTCTTATATTAATGTTCCTAAAGAAAATAGGGACATATATCATGAACCTTTTAAACACACTTGCATGAAAAATGAAATTGTTATTAATGATTGCAATGAACATGCTCAAACTTCTGAAAGTATTATTTCTTATAAGCATATTAATTTTTGTGGAGCACTTAGACCTTGTGAAAATAATCAAATCGAATAATAATATTGCATCAATCATAGGAATGAAAAAACTAGAAAGTGGGACAGGGCTTTAGATGATCTTGGAAAAAGTTTGTGCCATTTATCCTTTTATTTGTGAACTTTGCTGCAAAGTGGGTCATTTCAATTTTCAATGCTCAGGCTATAATAGTGACCATTCGAATCCTATGAGTACTGCAAGTTTTTATTGTGATTACATGATCACTCCTAATCAGCATGATGAACTTACATTATCTTTGGGGTGTGAAGAGTTATCAAGAAAAAACTTCTTTGGTAGATATGAATGCTCTCGATATGAATAGTGTCATGCATGGTTGTCATCTTTATTGTGTTAATAATTGCCACGCAAATAATTACATACAAATTATTATAAAAGAGGATCCTTTACCAAAATAAGACAGGGATAATATTTGTTTTCATATTATTAATGAAGAGGAGGAATCCTCCAAGGTTTTTTCTATTGTTTGTGACAATAAACCAGGGTATGTAAAGAAGCTTCCTTGCAAACCTCTCCCTCCTATAGAGAGGAAGATGAAGAAGAACAAGAAGAGGAGTAAAAGGAGAGAGGTAACGGTATCTCCCCCTAAGCATATTGCTCCTCTCATGGTTATTCCTAGTGAGTATGATTTGAAAATTAATATTGAAGATGATATACATGATGGTTATATTGGTAATTAGTGTGATGTTAAGTCTGTAGGAACTATTGAAGATGATTATTTTATGCCTACTACTGAATTTGATGATCATGAATGGGACAATGATGATACTACTTATAATCTTGAAACTATCTTTGGTACCAATTCTGAAAATGATAATAATTGTTGTGCTATTAGTAGCTACCATGTTATTTCCAATGATGATATAGAAAGCTCTGAGCTTGTGGATGATGTGTTTGAAAATCCTTCTGCTACTAATGATTATATGCTTGATACATCTCTTTCTAGTAAAAATAATGATATGTTTTCAAATGAATGCACTTTTGAAGATAACTATTCTATTGCTTATGATGATACTATGCCTCCAGTCTTTGATAACTATTATAAAAGATGCTATAACATAGGCTATGATTACAATTATCCTTATGAAACTTGTCATAGTTATGGAGGTATTACCCAAAACCATCTCCCTAATATACAACTTGTCTATCATGTTGGAGTTCTTTATGATGATTACAATGATAAACATGATATTTTTAGTCCACCTACTATTGAGGAGAAAATTAATTATGATTGCAAAATGCCTCCTATATTTGATGATTATGGTGATAAGAATGATAATGATAGCTATTTTGTTGAATTTGCTCCCACTGCTATTAATAAGAATGACTATGCTTATGTGGAGATTAATAATTCTTTTATGCATGTGGTTCATGATAAGAATGTTTCTTGTGATAGTTATATTGTTAATTTTATTCATGATGCTACTGAAAGTTATTATGATATAGGGAAACATAATTTTATGCATCTCAACAATATCAAGTTTACCATCTCCATGTTGAAATTTTTGAAGTTGCACTTGTTTTGCCTTCCTATGCTAGCCACTTTGTGCTTCATTGACTTGTTTTTCTACAAGATTCTTTTTCATAGGAAGTGGGTTAGACTTATATTTGTTTTATGTTTGCTTCTTGATGCTCTCTTTTGCTTCAATTAATATTTCTCATGTGAGCATCTTCTGAAGTTATCATGCCTAGCTAAAAGGCTTTAAAGAAAAGCACTTCTTGGGAGATAACCCATGGTTTTATTTTTGCATTGTTTTTCTCTGTTTTATTTTGTTCAAGGGTTTTTATACTTCTGTAGAAACTCCTTTTTATCTTTATTTTCAGGTTTTAGTTGTTCCAAGTAAAGTTTCTGACGAGAGTTGGAGTTGGTTTTGGATTTCTGCACAGGAAACAAATTTCTATTGTCCATCGTACAAAATCGTATAATTCACAGGAAAATCATAATTGCCTGAAATTTCTTGTGCTTATTCCTCAGCTAATTCGGCAGCTTTTTTGTTCTTTAAGTTTTTCGATCTGAGCAACGTAAGTACCCCGAAAATATTCGTCTTTACAGACTGTTCTAGTTTTGACAGATTCTGCCATTTTTCTTGCATCTGCTCTTTTACGATGTAAAGTGGATTTCTTTGCTTCATGAAACATTAGTGGATATAGATAATGCTTAAAATTATCAATAGCACTTGTGCCCATAAAGAACCCATGGATTTTTTATTGTTGCACTAACCCTCTAATGCGAATTACTCTTTGAATGTGGTGTGAAGGAAGTTTTCAAGGGTCAAGAGAAAAGGGTGATATATGTGATCAAGAAGAGTGCAAGGTCAAAGCTTGGGGATGCCCCGTGGTTCATCCAAGAAAATTTTAAGAAGACTTAATCATATAAGCTTGGGGATGCCCAAGTCATCCCCTTCTTCATCCACAATCTATCAGGTCACTTCTAGTGAAACTATATTTTTGTTCGCTCACATCGTATGAAGTTTACTTGGAGCGTCTGTTTGTTTTTATTTTGTTTTCCTTTGTTTTCTTTTGTTTTCCTTGCTGCAATAATACAGTTGGAACCTAGCATTCCTTGTTTGGGAGATAGATACGCTCCGCTTTTTCGTTTGAATACTTTTTATGCTAGTATTCTTAGTTTTTCTTCTAGTTGCTGCAAAATTCCTGTTTAGCTCCTGTTTTTCTTGCATCTGTTATTTAGAGTTGTTAGTTTTAGTAGATTTGTGTTAGTACTCTCTTGTTTCATTACAATATCTCTTGGACAGTTTTTTTTGTTTGGTAGAAAATGCTACATGTGGTAGATGGTATAACGAAAAAGCTTGCATATTCTTGTAGATCATTAAACTGGTTCACTTGATTATTTGCTGTTGTTCTGAGATATTAATTTGCTTAATTGTAAAATTTCTGTTTTAGTAGAGTAAAAAAAATGGTTGGTCTAGAAGCTTGAAACTGTGCCACAATTAAATAACCAGTTGATAGGATAATGTTATATGACTTCCTTTGCTGATAGCAATTGTAATGGCTTTTTGTTACCCGCTATGGCCGGGGTAGCTAACAGTTACTTGTCACTGCCACGGACCCTCTTGGAGTGATTTTCTTTATGTCTTATGATATCATGATTTTATTTGGAATCTTTTAACTTGTGAGTTCTACGTTGCGGTTTTTTGGCACTTCCATCATCCATATTTGCTAGCCTCTTCGGTACTATGCATTGCTCATTCTCAAATTGAGAGTTGGTGAAAATTTGTCAGTACATCCAAACCCCGTGGGAGAACTTTGTTCTTCTACACATAAGCCAAAATTTATATTCCTCAAAACAGCCACCATACCTACCTACCATGGCATTTCCATAGCCATTCGAGATATATTGCCATACAACATCCATCATCATTATGTTACTTGTCATGCTTCATTATTATTTTTGCATACTGCTACACTGGCAGGAGCATTTAGTTTCATTCATCAGAGATATTTCAGTTTGAGTTATGAGTACTAAAAGTGTGTTGATTCATTGTAAAATAGAGTGTTGCCCCTACCAGTGAGGTCATATATCAAAAAATAAAATAAAAAGAGAAAAATCCCAAAAGAAAAAAAGAAAGAAAGAAAGAGGCAAAAGAGAGAAAATAAAGAGAGAGGCGCACCACTACTATCATTTATTCCACACGTGTGCTTTGTTTAGCATCATTACTTCAGTTTAGAGAGAGTTTTCATATTATTACTTGCATAACTATGTGGGGAATTTACATTATAGACCTTGGCTTGTATATTCCAATGATGAGCCTCCTCAAAAGAGCTCTAGGTCTTTGTGAGAAAGCAGGTTGGATGCACCCCCCACTAGTTCCATTGGAGAGCTTTCATACACTTATATCTCTACGTGCATCCGTTGTGGGGCAATCACTACTCCTTGCATAACTTAGATTATAAGACTTCCTCCTATCTAATGATCACTTTCAGTTGTGTGAGACTTTCTTCCATTTACCATCCAAACCCCCATAATGTTCTTTTAGCCATAACATCCTGGTGCCAGAAACCAATACAGAACGCTTGCTTGTTTTAAGTGCACATTTATTTGAATGATTTTCCTATGTGCATATTGCTGTCACTTGACTTGATCCTAACATGAGTTTTTGTGAGAATTTGATTCCTTGGATGATTATATTGTTGTTCTTGAAGCTTAAATCATGTTTAATATACTTTGCACAGTGGATTGTCTTTTAGTATTGATTCATTGAAAGGTTTTACTTTGTTATTCCTAATGGTCTATACATTACTCTTTGATATCAACTATAAACCACAGCCTTTATTCATTTGATCCTAGTTTACATGCTTTACATTACTATGATGATCAAGTTTATGTTGCTAGCATGTCACCTCAGAAATTATGTGTTTTTAACGTTTACCTACTCGAGGACGAGTAGGAACTAAGCTTGGGGATGTTGATATGTCATAAACGTATCCTTAATTTCTGATGTTCCATGTTGTTTTCATGTCATATGCTACATGTTTTCCTGACACTTTATGTCATTTTTATCGATTTCCCGGGACTAACCAATTGACAAGATGCCACAGAGCCAGTTCATGTTTTCTGCTGTTTTAGTTTCAGATAAGTTGTTCTAGAAATATTCTCGGAATTGGACTATTCAAAAGCCAGAAGTTTAAGAATTCCCAGAGGGTCCACGGAGTCCCGAAGAGACCAGGAGGGGGGCTACAGGGTGGTCACACGATAGGGTGGCGCGGTCTACCCCCTGGCCGCCCCACCAGGTGGTGTGGGCCCCCTGGCTACCCACCGACATCGTCGTCTCGCCTATATATGCCCCCCGATGCATAAACCCTAAATCAATCAGCCTTTTTTCACGAAAAGTTCCATAGCTCCGCCGCTGCCGCCGACAAGTTTCGGGGGACAGAAATCTCTGTTCTGGCACCCTGCCGAGACGGCGAAGTGCCGCCGGAGCCATCTCCATCGACTCCACCGCCATCTTCATCGCCGTTGCTGTCTCCTATGATGAGGAGGGAGTAGTTCTCCCCCGGGGCTAAGGGCTCTACCGGTAGCTATGTGTTTCATCTCTCTCTCCCATGGTGTGATCTTTATGTGATCGTGAGCTTTGTAATCTAGTTGAATAAGTAGATGTTACTCTTCATCTGTTATGCTACTCAAGTGGTTTTGTTATGAGATCTCCGTAGACACGTTAATCACGGTGTAAAGATGACAGTGTGCGCACCGTGTGGTTTAGCATGATATTTATATCTTGTGTTGGATGACCCTATAAAATTGTGGTGTTTGTCTAGTACCTTCTAGGGCGCTCATAGTGAAAGCGTGAGGTTAACTAGACATGGGAATGCGACTTTGAGGAGTGTTGTTACATCCCTACGCAATGAATTGGTGTTTGTTATTCAACCGAGAGTGGTTCGGAGTAGCATAGTGAAGAGATGATATTTATGCATTCAATTATGTTATCATTGTTGAGAGTGTACACTAGTGAAAGTAGGATCCCTAGGCCTTGTTTCTAAGGATTTAAACACCGTTAACGACCTGTTTTTCTACATGTTTGCTTGCTGCCATTTTTATTTCAGATTGCTATTATCACTTATAAACATCTATATTACTTGTATTTCACTCTCTCTTTGCCGAACTAGTGCACCTATACAACTAACAATTGTATTAGGTGTGTTGGGGACACAAGAGACTTCTTGTATCGTAATTGCAGGGTTGCTTGAGAAGGATACCTTTGACCTCTTCCTCCCTGAGTTTGATAAACCTTGGGTAATACACTTAAAAGAAACTTGCTGATGTTCTACAAACCTCTGAACTTGGAGGCCCAACACTGTCTACAAGAATAGAAGCATGCGTAGACATCAAGCGTACATGGGTACAGTGCAAAGGTATGGGTGAGCCCACGTCCTATCTCTGACAGAGGGGAATACCACACAGACAAGCCGCAGAGCAGACTTTCGGCACCGTCCGTAGGCGTGCGATACCGCATAGTGGCTTTGGCCTAACTTTGTACTCCCTGTTAGTGGCCACCGGTATATAAGGTGTCCACACCCCTCCTGCGTGAGGGACGACACACGCTAGATGATCCAGACGCATCCAGAGAGAGAAAAGGAGACTTCGTAGTGCTGAGAGAGATCTTCTTCTTCCTCTAGCTAGGAGAGATTGAGGAGCACTTTGTAACTCGGTTACCCACATATATTGAGACAGACAAGAAGGAGTAGGGGTTTTACCTCCTCACGAGGGCCCTAAACCTGGGTATACCGTGTTGTTAGGGGTTTCCTGAGCGCGCTTCTTAGCATGCAATCCCTCCCCCGATACCTACAGCGTCCATCGGCCGCTAACTCAAGCCATCCTATGGTATCTGGCGTGACACCGCCATGACAGTTGGCGCCCACCATGGGGCCAGCAGCGGCGCTGGCTAGGGTTTCTATCCGGACGGGATCCCTCCTTCCTTCGGGCGAGCGTGTTGTTTATGGCCTTGTCCATAGATTCAGATCATTCGACTTAGTCACCAAGAACGCCGGTGATTTTGGTGGCAAGGCGATACCAGCAGGCGGCTCCGTCATCAAATTCAGTTCTCATTTGGTCTACGTCGCCACCGAGGTCATCCGCGGGTACCCGGAGAAGGTGCACGTGGCCGCGGATCCTCCTGCAGTCTGCGCGGTCCGCGACCGGCGCATCGATCGCCTCGCAGACAACGTGGAAGTGATGATGACCTCCCCCCTCTACTGCAACCCCAAGGCCGGCTCCTTTCGACGACATCATCAAGAAATTGGCTGTACAAGTGGCTCCCGGTACGGATTCGGCACTCTTGCAGGCCCAGTTGGAGGAGCAGAGGTAGCACATCCTCAATGAGGCGGTCGAGATGTCCAATGCCAGGCAAGAGTTCGACCATGATCTCCATGAGTATAACATAGCTCATGGTTTTACTCCAGTCGGACACAACCCTAGTCGCATAGATGTTGTGCGCAACCGAGGCAGAGCCCTCAATGCCGAGTTAGCTAAGGATGCAAATGCTAGAACTAGTAGATCTGCTAGTGTTGTCTCAGCTAGAAAGCCCAAATATAGTTCTCCTGCTAAAAACCTTAGAGGAGCAGAGGCATCTGTAGCCGAGTTACCTAACTTGATCGGTGAAGCTCGCCGTCGGCAGCAGGACCGGGTTAATGAGCTTGTTTTTGAAGCTAGCCGGCAAAATGAGACCTTCTGAAAGGAGAATCCAGGTGTAGGTGCTTCTCAGGTGGTCCATTCCCATGGTGGGAAATCTGGTGGACAACCCTCTTGACCCCATGTCGGTGATGGGAGTGCCCGGAGTGTGAACTCTGGAGAGCACAAGCATATGCAAGTGTATGACCCGGCTGGTGCTAGAAAACAGTTAACTGTGCAGGGCCAGGCCAGGCAAGGCCATGTCGGTCAGGGTAATGTCGGTCAGGGTGGCCATGGTGCTGGCCGAGTTCAACCGGCTGGGCGTGATCACAACCTAGATATCCCACCTCGGTACCCGGCAGCGAACCCGGCTCAGCGGCAGCCTGGTGACGGACCGTTGTTCAGCAACGGGGAAATATTTCCGCGGTTAATCGCCATGATGATGGTTATTCGGCCATGAAAAAGCCGGATACCTGAGATATGAGCAATTGGTGGATGAGGAAGTACTCGCCGGTCGATTGGGATCCCGAGTGCTGCCAATAAATGATGCACGTTACAAGCTGGACCAGATTTATCTGTCCGAGATAATGGAGGAGCAAAGCCCTCCGGGCCATCATTCTATGGGCTGGGCTGTGCGGTATGTGCCACATATGTTGGAGGGGCCAACCAGGGTCTGGATGAACAATTTGCCAGTAGATAGCATTGATTGCTGGTTGGATTTCTTAGAGGCTTTCATCGGCAACTTCACAACAAATATTGGAGACCGAATCGTCCTCAACAACTCTTCATGTTCTGACAGAGAGAAGATGAGACTGAGCAAGAGTACCTAACCAGGTGGAGCACTCTGAGGAACACTTGTGAGGGGGTGATTGAATCCCAGGCTATTGCATGGTTTGCACAAGAGTGCAGACATGGTACCATGCTTTGGCAGAGGTTGAAGAGGGAAATTCCAAACACTCTGGCCGAGAAAATCAAGATTTCCAACATGTATGCGTTGGAAGACCCGACACAACCTCTGCTTACCTCGGTTGAGCCGAGTAATAGGTACTCCGACAATGATGGTCTCGGCTCCTCCAAGCGAAATGACCGCCAGGATTTCCGGGGGAAGAGAAGAGATGACAAGACGGAGTTCCTGTATGGGTCGAACCATGTAGCCGTAGTTGATCCGGATCATCCTGATGCCAGCAACAGTCAGCGGCAAAAGAACAATGGTCCACACTAGGGGCAGAACCAGAACAACCAGAAGCCATGGGTAGATCAGAAGAATCCCTAGAGTGAAGAGCAGAGATTCACATTCGAGATGATGAGGGATGGGTCGTGTAGCTATCACACTCGACATCCAAGCAGGCCGGCTAACCACACAACTCGGCAATGCAGCTGGTACGACTGGATCAAGAGTGACGGTTTCGGCGCCTTGCCTCCTCCTCCACATCCACCTCTGCCACTCACGGGTACAAACACTCAAGCTATCACAGCACCAGAGGCCTGTAGAAAACCATAGGAGGTCGGAGAATGTGAACCAAGTGGCTCAGGGAGCCAACAACAACAACGACGAGCGCAACAACAATAACTACAACAACATTGCTGGTGGCAGAGGACGATATGATTACCAGGAGCACCATCAGAGTTACATGGTGTTCATAACTGAACCAGATGACAAGCAGAGTCAGTGCACACGCGCTATGGAGGTCAATGTTGTGATGCCGGCTGTGCCGGAATACATGTACTGGTCCAACTAGGAGATCACTTGGTCCCACGCGGATCATCGCAAAGTGATGCCTAATGTGGGAGGTTATGCACTGGTGTTGGACCCAAAATTCATTGGGCCTTACATAAATGTCAAGTTCACCCGGGTTCTCATTGATAATGGGAGCAGCATAAACATCATGTACCGGGACACTATGGTGAAGTTGGGTATCACCAAGAACATGATTCAGCCCAGCCGGACTACATTCCATGGGACTGTGTCGCCGATGGGAAAAGTCTGGGTTGATGTACTATTTGGTACCCGAGATAACTGTCGTATTGAGAGCTTGCAGTTTGAGGTGGTTGATCTCGAGAGCCCTTACCATGCCTTACTCGTCAGGCCGGCACTGGCCAAGTTCATGGCCTCAACTCATGTGGCTTATTTGAAGATGAAGTTGTCAGGTCCTAATGGGATCATCACTATCTCTGGCAACTACAGGCGCTCTATGGAGTGCGCTTCAATTGGATCTCGGTTGGCCGAGTCTCTAGTCCTTGCTACCGAGAAGAAAAATATCCATGAGGTTGTGGCTTTGGCTCAGTCTGCTCAACTCGGCATGCCGAGTATGACTAACCCGCATCAGAGCACCACATTTCAGGCCTCCAAGGAGATCAAGAAGGTGCAGATTGACCCGGAATTCCCGGAGCGTGAGGCCATCATTGGTGCAGGGTTGGAGGAGAAATAGGAAAGCGAGCTCATCCAC
This sequence comes from Alopecurus myosuroides, assembly GCA_028641055.1. Lineage (NCBI taxonomy): Eukaryota > Viridiplantae > Streptophyta > Magnoliopsida > Poales > Poaceae > Alopecurus > Alopecurus myosuroides. The sequence goes on along the minus strand of CM054062.1, from coordinate 87,385,313 downwards.
TTCCTCCGTGAGAATTGGGACATCTTTGCATAGTCAAATCAGGACCTGCCAGGTGTTTTGAGGGAGTTGGTTGAGCACTCACTTCATGTAAGACCGGATGCTAAGCCGGTGAAACAGACTCTGCGGCGCTTTGCTGCAGAGAGAAGAAAAGCAATAGGTGACGAGATCACAAGGCTGCTAGCAAGTGGCTTTATCATGGAGGTGCTACACCCGGACTGGTTGGCTAACCCGATCCTGGTAGAGAAGAAGAAAGATGATCCGATGGTGGTCGTAGTATGGCATATGTGTATTGATTACACAAACTTGAACAGAGCATGTCCCAAAGATCCATTCTCGTTGCCCCGGATAGATCAAGTGATCGATTCCACAGACGGGTGTGAGTTGTTGTCATTTGTGGATGCTTATTCTCGTTTACACTAGATACCTTTGAACCCAGCTGATCAAATAAAGACTGCTTTTATTACCCCATACGGGGCTTATTACTATCGTGTTATGACCTTTGGCTTGAGAAATTACGGTGTTACTTATCAGAGGTGCATGCAGAAATGCTTGCACGAGCAAATTGGCAAAAATGTGCAGGTATATGTGGATGATATTGTGATCAAGACCAAGGAGAAGAATACTCTCCTGGATGATCTCCAGGAAACATTCGCAAATCTGCGGAGATTCCGACTGAAGTTGAATCCATCCAAATGTACATTTGGTGTGCCTGCATGCAAGTTACACGGTTTCCTCATGTGTAGCCCAGGTATCGAGGCCAACCCCTCCAAGATAAGTGCAATTGAAAGCTTGTCTTTGCCGAAATCTCTGAAAGATGTGCAAAGATTCACTGGCTGCCTGGCTTCGCTTAGCCGGTTCATTGGGAGAATGGGGTAAAAGGTGTTGCCTTTATACCAGTTGATGAAGAATATGGACAAGTTTATCTGGACTCCGCAAGCTGATGCAGCTTTCCGAGATCTGAAGACAATGCTGAGTACTACACCCATATTGGTGTCTCCACTACCCAAAGAGCCAATGCTGCTCTATATTGCAGCTACCAACCGGGTTGTTAGCGTTGTGGTAGTGGTGGAACAAGGAGAAGAAGGAAAATATGTGCAGAGGCCAGTGTATTATCTAAGTGAGGTGATCTCCAATTCCAAGAAAAATTACCCCCACTATCAGAAGATGACATATGGCGTCTATATGGCGGCCAAGAAACTCGAGCATTATTTCCAGGAGCATCCAATGACGGTGGTGAGCACCGCACCTATCTCGGAGATTATGGGCAACAAATATGCAAGTGGTCGGGTAGCCAAATGTGCCATTGAGCTAGCCTCTTATACCCCAATGTATGCAAGGAGAGATTCCATCAAATCTCATGCACTGGCTGATTTTCTGGTCGAGTGGGTCGAGATGCGGTATGAGCCACCATTTCCGAAATCCAATTTCTCAAGATGCATTTTGATGGCTCCAAGATGAAAGAAGGTATCGGTGCTGGTGTTGTCCTTACATCACTCAAGAAGGATCGGCTTAAATATGTATTCCAAATTCACTTTGCTGCATCCAACAAGGTGGCCGAGTATGAGGCCTTGGTCCATGGACTGAAAGTGGCAAAGGAGATAGGCATCCGCCGGATAGTATGTTACGGTCATTCGGATCTAGTGGTTCAGCAAGCATATGGTAATTGGGACGCGTTGGATGCCAACATGGCATCGTATTGGTTCCATGTCCAGAATATCTTCATATACTTTGATGGGTGTGAGTTTCACCACATACACCGAGCAGAGAATGAGGCTATAGACATACTGTCAAGTTGGGTTCGTCCCGGTATGCTATCCTGGCGGGAATTTCTTCGGAACACCTTTGAAAGCCGTCTATCAAGCCTTCTCACCCAAGTCAGATTCAATATTTGTCCCGCTTAATCCGAAATCTGAAGTTGTTCCAATGGAAGTAGATGTGTGGTACATCTTGGAGAACTCGGGGACTTCTCTCCTTAACTCGGGGACTACTCTCCTTAACTCGGGGACTGCTTTCCTTAATCTGGGGACTGCCTTGCAGAACTCGAGAACTCGGGGACTTGTCCTTATGCCGGATCCTTCGATGTCAGTTGAAGCTATGGAAATTGCTAAGCCTATTTTTGAAGGGAATATGCCCGAGAGGCAATAATAAAGTGGTTATTATCTTATTCCTTGTTTATGATAAATGTTTATTTCTCATGCTAGAATTGTATTAACCGGAAACTTTGATACATGTGTGTTTAATAAACAAATAATGGTTCCTAGTAAAGCCTCTCTTTTAACTATCTCGTTGATTAATAGATGATCAAGGTACCCTAATCATGAACATTGGATGTTGTTACTAACGGGGTCATGTCATTGGTAGAATGATGTGATGAACATAGAAACAATATCAAGATAACAATACGATCAAGTCATTTAGTTTATATTGTTATATCTTGCATACGAAGTAACTTATTCCTTAGACCATGAGATCATGTTAATCACTGATACTGGAAGGGTACTTTGATGTCATCAAACGTCACACCGTAACAGGGTGACTATAAAGGTGTCATTAGGTATCCGGAAAGTATTAGTTGAGGCTCATGGATCAACAGTGGGATTTGTCCATCCAAATGACGGAGAGATATACTCTGGGCTCTCTCGGTGATATCACATCGACAGCGCTTACAAGCACGTGACTATGTCACAAGGATGTCATATCATGGGAACGAGAAAAGAGTACTTGTCAGGTAACGAGATCGAACAAGGTATGGTTGATTCCGATGATCGGATCTCGGACAAGTAAAATATCGCGAGACAAAGGGAAATAGATACGACGTTGTAGGTTCACACGATCACGAGAGTCATTGTTGAATATATAGGAGTCACCACGGATCTCCAGATCCCGCTGTTGATTATTGATCGGAGAGGAGTCTCAATCATGTCTATATTATTCACGAACCATAGGGTGACACACTTAAGGTTCGATGAAGCGTTTTAGAGGATACGGAATACCGAAGAATGTTTTGGGCAGCTCCGAAATCGTTTCGGGGAAATTGAAATAGTTCAAGGGGTTTTTCATTGAATGGTTGTTAATGGAATTAACAAATGATTCGAGGTGCTGCATGCAAATGTCTGTTAATGAAATTAACAAATATAAATAAACAAATATTTTTTTTATTCATTTATTAAAGAAAAACCTTTGGATTTTCTAAGTGGAAAATTAAGGGAGCATGAGTGAGTGTGAGTGGAGCTTCCACTCACATGAAGAGGGGAACAGGTGGGGGAACACCATGGATGATCGCACACTCCTCTTGGGCTGCCTCCCCCTCCCCTATAAAAATAGGGTGAGAGCTCCCCCTCCTTCACACACTTGCCCACCTCCCTTTCCCTCCACCCGCTGCTCCATTCCATGGTCTCTGGCTTGGCGAAGCCCTGACCGTGGGATTCTTCACCACCACCACGCCGTCGTGCTGCTGGAGTTCCGGGGATCCTCTACTTCCACTACCCCGCTGGATCGAGGGAACGAAGGTCTTCATCGATCTGAACGTGTGACCGATCACGGAGGCACCGCCGGATTGCGGTGCACATCTTCTCGCTCGGGATCGACGTGAGTACGACTACACCAACAACGAGATTTGATCACGTAAAACTTTGAGTCTTCGAGGGTATGTTTTCTCAAGACTCTCTTTCTCCCCGTTACCTTTCATATCCTAGATTAGATCTTGGCCATTCGGGTTTATCGCGCGTAGGATTTTTTTGTTTTCTATGCAACGTACCCTTCAGTGGTATCAGAGCCGGATCTATGCGTAGATGTTTTGCACGGGTAGAACACATAGGAGTATGTGGGCGTTGATGATCATGTTTTTTCCTCTTTGATTATTTTATGATCTTAGTGGCATAGTAAGATGAAGCTGCCCTAGACTAAGTTTACGTGTACTATGTACGCGAGAATTGTCTCACTTGTGACTGAGGGGGTGTCCGTTTCTCCTACTGTAGTTAAGATCTAATCTACAAAGGGTTGTTAAAAATATGTTTTTATCACCGTTGTGGCTCTTGTACGTAGGTATGAACGGTACTATCCTCGTAAGCCCAAGCCACGTAAAATATGCAAAAATAAATTAGAGGCGTCTAACTTGTTTTTGCAGGGCATGTGATGTGATATGGTCAATGTTACAAACGTTATGTATGAGATGATATCTTTTGTAAATTATTGACATACCGGCTGGAGCCATATGGTTGTCTTATTTTTATGGCATGCGTGTTGTATATCATATCCATGTGATATGTTGTAATGGACAATCAAGATGGAGGTGCCACGAACCTTGGTGCCATACCGGTGGAATGATGGAGATCATACCATGATGCACAAGATGGAGATCAAGTGAAAGAAGGACAATATCATATCACATTATCATGCATGTGATGTTAATCCTTTTATGCATCCTATTTTGCTTAGATCATGACGTTAGCATTATAAGATGATCCCTCTCACTTAATATCAAGATAATAATGTGTTCTTTCTTAAGTATGCACCATTAAGAAAGTTCGTCGTTTCGAGACACCACGTGATGATCGGGTGTGATAGACTCAACGTTCGCATACAACGGGTGTATTCAAGCCTAGCATGTACAGACATGGCCTTGAAACACACGCAATAGTACGGTTCTACTTCGCGAGCCTAGCATGTACAGACATGGCCTCGGAACACGTAACCAAAAGGTAAAGCATGAGTCATATGGATGATATGATGAACATGTTCGTGTTCGCCTTTGAAACTACATCATCTCACGTGATGATCGGTTTTGGTGTAGTGAATTTGGTTCGTGTAATCACTAAAGACGACTAAGAGGGATGTTGTTTTTGAGTGGGAGTTCATGGCATAATTTTGAATTAACTTGAACTTATTTATCATGAACAATAAATCAAAGTGAATTTGCACAAATTGTAGTATTCATTGGCATCCACAAAACTACCTTACACTTAAATTGTTAATTGAGATATAACTGTTATGATCTGGTAAATACCATTTAAAGATTGGTACCGTATTAGTGAAATTTAAAATTGAGTCCTATTGTAGATTTTCGGTATTTCCTACCTAGCTCCATATGATTAATGATTGATTGATCTAGAGAGCAAATAATTCCTACTTAGAATCCAGAGTCATGGTTGCTTCCGTATTACTTTATCTTCAAAAGAATGTTTTGTTGATCAAGGTGATTTAGGAACTGAAAAGAGTTGTTTTCAGAAACAATCAAGTGAAAGATATATTGATATCTAGAAACTTATTTGTAGCAACATGACTGAGTATGTTTTAGCGTGGCAATGTATGCTTATATTATTTGAATATATGCAATGATTGAAGATGCTAGGCGTTTGAATATTCCAAGAAATTGGGCGCTAAACATTATCCTCTAAATTCCTTCCTTCGAGCTATAGTAGCTTAATCATAAAATTGTTATGATGGGATGGATTAAAAGTATGGGTAAAAATCGTTTACGTTACTTGGAGATTATTGAGAGTGGAATCTGGAAGAATACTATTAATATGGTGATATTAGTAGAGCAATCAAACTTAAAGTATGACTCAATGGGTGATAGTACATGACTAACACGCAAAGAAAAATGTGCTAGTACGACTAGCATTGTTTGATGTTGAATGATTCTTCTGTAAAGGAAAGGAAATATTGAAAATAGAATTACAAAAGGTATATGAAGAAAAGAATATAACTGGAAAGGTCCAGCTCAGGTGTATATGCTTGATATACAAGTTATAGATGTATTACTAGTTAACAAAGTATTTTTTGGGTATATTGATACCACATCGGTTGGTATGAGTTTTCATACAAAGCAACGCAATGCAAGAAATACAAGGACCTAAATGGAACTAGTAATAGATGTGGAATCGATTATGACAAGTGTTATTGTGTTCATTGTCGTATCGAACCAAACATTCAAGATTTATTTTAAGAACTGAATAAGTTGTTATTTTGTTCTGGCCTTTTGTGAGAACAAATGAGATTGTGAAAACTATGACCATATTCCATAATTGATGGTGTTAATATAAATCATGTTGGTAAAGTAAACATCTATAAGACTAAATGCTAAACGTTGCAAGACGTAAAAGAGTTTCACTTAAATTGTGACACCACCATTTTTAGTTCATATCGGAAAGGAAAACATGAAGGAACTCCATATTGATTGACTTCCAGAGTCATTTTGTTTTGAATAAATTGACGCTTGTGAGACCTCTTCCAAAAAATGACTAGAATTCCTTTCATAGGCCAAAGTAGAATGGATGACTAATTTAGTGGATATTATACATATTGATGTATATAGTCCATTATGTGTAGTCATGTATGGTGGATTAATTTTTCCTTCATAAAATTATGTCGATGATTTGAGTAGATATGTGAGTATATCTATTTAAAGAGAACAGAGTTGAAATTTTGAATTGGTTCAAATGGTTGTTAATATGAAGTAAAAATCATTGTAACAAGGTAATCAAGTATTTATGATTGGATCATAAAGGATAAAGTTTGAGTGACAAGTTTAGAAAAACATCTGAGGAGTTGCAGAATTGTTCTACAACTTATACTTCTCGAATAACCCACATTAGTTTGGAGTGTTCGAGAGACAAAATCAAACCTTGTTTTGACATGGTAACATAAATAAAAATGCCATTATAATTTTGTAGTTTATACATTAGTGACAGCCGCTTTTACACTGAAAAGAGTGCCATCATGATCCATTGAAATTGACACCATATAAGATATGGTTTGGATAATGACCCAAATTGTCTTTTTCTTAAGTTTTGGTATGCATAGCATGTGTAAAATATTTACAAGCGAAATGGGATAAATATATGTTTATAATGTTATCCTAAAGAATACATTGGGTATTTCTCCTATCACCGACCAAAGACAAATGTTGTTTGTCAGAAAGGGTTGATTTCTCGAGAAAATAGTTCTTGCGAAATAATTGAGTGGGAGGACAGTACAAACTCAACGAGATTAGATAATCTTCGTTACCATGTCAAGAGTAGCGCAGCACTGGAAGTTGTTCTGGAGTTTTCTATTTTGACAAAGTAGAAGACACTACATGTATTGTAGATACTTCGAATGAGTTTGCGAACTGAACTACAAAAGTACTAAAAACTTTGTACTTAGACCAACTTGTGGTTTAAGAGTAAAGTGTTGTTTTGACAACAAAGGACATGAACCTTATAAAGGAAGCAAATGATGGGCCCTGGCTTCGTTAAAATTGGCTATGATTCATTATATCCGCGATAGTATCCCTGTATGAATATCAAGTATGTGACTTGGTCGTTCTTTCGAAAGGCATGATTCCTAATGATAGCAAAAAGGGTCTATATAGCAACAAAGACATGGATTTTTACATCCTTTGAAAGTTGTGCTTATCGAAAAGATGTTTTCGACGAAGTTCAAAGAGTTGACTACTACAAGATTTTGGTCTTCCGTAGTGATGCTTTAGTCTTTGCGGATAGTTCTAGCAAAAAGTTACATATTATGATATGGCAGTTGAGTAACAAAACCAACTTTCCTCTCAAGGAAGTTTGATCGAGGATGTGTGCTTGACACAGTATGAGAGTTTTGTAAAATTCAAAAGGTTGTTGGAAAGGTATGCAAACTTCAATGGTTGAAGTGAGCATAACTAAGTAGGAATCTTTACCTTAATGAAGTTATCAAAAGAGTTTGACCATCATGAACGATAAAGATGCTTGTATAGTTACAAGAAATTAAGTGGGAGCGCTATGACATATTTCCAAAGCTTTATATAGATGACATATGGTTGACTGGAAAATATGTATTTTAAATTAACACGGTTAAGATTTATATATTGATAAAAGGCTTAGGAGATATTGGGCATCGATATCTATAAGAGATGGATTGAAGCGCCTGATATGATTGAAGCCAAATTACATAGATGAAATATTGAAGTAAGTCAATATCCAAATGACAAGGAGTTCTTGCCACATGGAAAACAATTGAGCAATATTTAAGTGTTTTGACACATGATGAGCACAATGAAATTGAGATTTCTAAGTTACATGTTCCATGCTATGCACAACCATATGAGTCATATGCTATAAAATGTTATAGCAGGATAACTCATATGATGATTAGACAACAGCGGGAGAGATCCTTATGCCATTTTAGAAATGCTAAGGATGTGTTTTCCTATATAGTGATGACAAACTATTTGTTGTAATATGTTACACTAATAGTCTTGGTATATATTCAAATAATTTAATCTCAATTAAAATATGTGATGAAGGGTAGCACAATAGGCTGGAACAAAGTTCCATGCTAGATTTGAAAGAGTTTCAAAATTAAAGTATTGTGACGGATACTACAAAGGCTAAGTATATCGTTGTGTTGACAACAAATAATAAGAGTATTTTGTGTCAAGGATTTATTTATTGAACTTGGTGAATTTCCAAGAATGCTGAAACTATGAAGCTACATTTTCACAATGTTAGTAACATTGGTTTAAACTGAGGAATTAAGGTTTCACCGGTTGACCAAATATATACAAAGCCATCTCATTAGAGAATGAGTGATGCATGTAGACGCAAAGAACATGCAAATACAATAGGAACTGGAAAAGTTCAGATCTTTTTGATGATGTTTACCACATGCGAAGCATGGTAATAACACTGGAACACCATATGTGTTAAGTGCTTACAGACTAGATTATTGACTCTAGTGCAAGTGGGAGACTGAAGGGAATATGCCCGAGAGGCAATAATAAAGTGGTTATTATCTTATTCCTTGTTTATGATAAATGTTTATTTCTCATTCTAGAATTGTATTAACTAGAAACTTTGATACATGTGTGTTTAATAAACAAACAATGGTTCCTAGTAAAGCCTCTCTTTTAACTAGCTCGTTGATTAATAGATGATCAAGGTTTCCTGATCATGAACATTGGATGTTGTTAATAACGGGGTCATGTCATTGGTAGAATGATGTGATGAACATAGACCCAATATCAAGATAACAATACGATCAAGTCATTTAGTTTATATTGTTATATCTTGCATACGAAGTAACTTATTCCTTAGACCATGAGATCATGTTAATCACTGATACTGGAAGGGTACTTTGATGTCATCAAACGTCACACCATAACAGGGTGACTATAAAGGTGCCGTTAGGTATTCGGAAAGTATTAGTTGAGGCTCATGGATCAAGAGTGGGATTTGTCCATCCAAATGACGGAGATATACTCTGGGCCCTCTCGGTGATATCACATCGACACCGCTTGCAAGCACGTGACTAGGTCACAAGGATGTCATATCATGGGAACGAGAAAAGAGTACTTGTCAGGTAACGAGATCGAACAAGTTATGGTTGATACCGATGATCGGATCTCGGACAAGTAAAATATCGCGAGACAAAGGGAAATAGTTACGACGTTGTAGGTTCACACGATCACAAGAGTCGTCGTTGAATATATAGGAGTCATCACGGATCTCCAGATCCCGCTGTTGATTATTGACCGGAGAGGATTCTCGATCATATCTATATTATTCATGAACCGTAGGGTGACACACTTAAGGTTCGATGAAGCGTTTGAGAGGATACGGAATACCGAAGAATGTTTTGGGCAGCTCCGAAATTGTTTCGGGGAAAATTGAAATAGTTCAAGGGGTTTTTCGTCGAATGGTTGTTAATGGAATTAACAAATGATTCAAGGTGCTGCATGCAAATGTTTGTTAATGGAATTTACAAATATAAATAAAGAACTAAAAATGTTTTATTTATTTATTAAAGAAAAACCTTTGGATTTTCTAAGTGGAAAATTAAGGGAGCATGAGTGAGTGTGAGTGGAGCTTCCACTCACATGAAGAGGGGAAGATGTGGGGGCACACCATGGCTGGTCGCACCGCCCCCCCCCCCCTTGGGATGCCTCCCTTTCACCTATAAAAGGAGGGTGAGAGCTCCCCCTCCTTCACACACTTTCCCACCTCCCTTTCCCTCCACCCGCTGCTCCATTCCATGGTCTCCGGCTTGGCGAAGCCCTGGCCGTGGGATTCTTCACCACCACCACGCCGTCGTGCTGCTGGAGTTACGGGGGATCCTCTACTTCCGCTACCCTGCTGGATCGAGGGAATGGAGGTCTTCATCGTGCTGAACGTGTGACCGATCACGGAGGCACCGCCGGATTGCGGTGCACATCTTCTCGCTCGGGATCGGCGTGAGTACGACTACGCCAACAACGAGATTTGATCTTGTAACACTTTGAGTCTTCGAGGGTATATTTTCTCAAGACTCTCTTTCTCCCCGTTACCTTTCATCTCCTAGATTAGATCTTGGCCGTTCGGGTTTATCGCGCGTAGGAATTTTTTGTTTTCAATGCAATGTACCCTTCAATTTTTGCTCCTCGTCCTGTGCCAGAGTGGGCCCAAGCAATAATGTCATATCTAGTGGATGGTACTCTCCTGAGTAATGAAGTATTGACCAGGAAAATACAGAGAAGATACAAGGGCTACACCATCATCAACAAAGAGCTATACAAGAGAAGTACCACGTGCGTGCTCCAGCGTTGCGTCGAGCCATAAGAAGGGGAAGAAATCCTCCGGGATATTCATCAAGGAGAATGTGGCCATCATGCATCCTCCAGGGCTATGGTGAAGAAAGCATTCTGGCATGGGTTCTTATGGCTCACCGCCTTGCAACAAGCAGAAGATATAGCCCGGAAGTGCAATGGGTGTCAGAGATATGCCAGCAATATTCATATGCCGACTTCAGAGCTCAAGACAATTCCTATCACGTGGCCATTTGTTGTCTGGTGCTTGGACATGGTGGGGTCGTTCAAGCCAACCCGAGGTAACATGACCCACATGCTGGTCATGGTGGACAAATTTACCAAGTGGATAGAGGTGAAGCCGATCCGGAAGTGTGATGGGCACACAGCTGCAACATTCCTGAAAGATATAATCTTGAGATATGGCTACCCACATGGTATCATCTCGGATAATGGGACCAACTTTGCTTAGGGAGTTTTTGCTCGGTTTTGAAAAGAGAAGAGGATCCGACTCGACATTGCGTTAGTTGTGCATCCAGAATCAAATGGGAAAGTTGAAAGAGCAATGGAATGATTCTATCCGGGATAAAACCCCGGTTAATTGAGTTGTTGTAGCAAACCCATGGATGTTGGCCGGATGAATTACCCGCAGTGCTGTGGAGTCTAAGGACTGCCCCGAACCACTCCACTAGCTACACGCCATTTTTCCTTGTATATGGAGCAGAAGCGGTTCTTCCAACCGACATAGAACATGACTCGCCAAGAGTGACTCTGTATACAGAGGCAAAGGCAAAAGAAGCCTGAGAAGATGATGTTGATTTGATCGAAGAAGCATGAGAGTTGGCTTTGTCCAGATCAGCTGTATATCAGCAGAGCCTCGGGCACTATCATAGCCGGAAAGTGCATGCTCGGGTGTTCCAAGAAGGAGACCTGGTGCTTAGGCTTGTGCAGCGCATAGCCGGGATGCACAAACTCTCTCCTCCGTGGGAAGGGCCATTCATTGTGAGCAAGGCTCTGCACAATGATGCATAATATCATATAGATGCTCAGGAACAGGAGAAGAACAAGATGGACAGATCCGGGGAAGAAACTAAGCACCCCTGGAGTGTAGCTCTACTTCGTCCTTTTCATTCTTAAGGATGCAATGTATGTATTCCTCTACCGAGTTATGAAATGTCGGCACCGCGAGGAGGAGCCCGGGGACTGCCTTTGTCTAACCCTGTTTGTGTACTTACTTAGTGTTTTGTATGTCGATATTTCCTATGTCGGCCTAGTATTGTGTCTAAACCTAAGAGCCAACTCTTCGACTCAGCTGCTGTCCGAAACCCAGCTTCATGGCTAGCAAGAGAACAAGATAAGGGTCAATGTACACATGAAAAACGACTAAGGAAAGAAAAGGCTAGCTAATCGATATAATTTTGTTATTTCCTTTTTCGGCTAAGTGTTGAATGGTTCTAGTTCATATCTCGGAGTTATGAGTACTGTAAACTTGGTTTTTGAAATCTTGTGACTCGACTGTCAAAAAACCACAAGTGGTAGACAAGAGCAGAGATGAAAAAACTTAGTCGACAAGAAAATGGACTCGGGGACTTGACTTACAACAATCTGGCATTCAGCCAGTCTTGTTCAAACTGCAAATAATATTAAGAGTGGAAAAAGGCATAAACTTGTTCATTACATCTGTACCTGGCATACCGGGGATCTGACGAATTGAAATGTTTGAGTAAAACTACGCAGCAACATCAGGTGGAGTAGGGTCAGCATTGGTGCTTGCCGGGACAGTAGACTCGATGGCAGTCTTGGTAGTGGCCGCGCTCTCGGAGGCAGTCTCGGTCGAGGAAGACTCGGTGTTGGCGGCCGAGTCAGTCTCGACCACTATATCCTCGTCAACCTCTTCCGATCTTCGCATCTTCGTCTACCTCTTCTTCTGAGTCTTCCTCAAACTAGGCATACTCCTCCTCGTCATCATTTTCTCCCTCTGGGGGCGGAATGATTATTTTGGTCGGGGCATAAGAGGCGATCCGGTATGCCGTGGCCTTGCGGAGAGAAATGTGATCCTTGTTCGTGTTCCACTTAGACCCGGTGCGCATGGTCTTGAGCACCTCGAGACTGATGCCTTCATACCAAGACAGGAGGAAACATAGGACCTCATCTGCTCCGGATCGGGCAGAGGAGCAACGCCACTCTCGGAGCTTCTTCTCGGCGCCTTGGAGGCACTATGCCATCTCGGCAATCACAATTGGGACCTCGCAACCCAGCCAGAGGGCCTTGTATACTTTGATGGCTGCATCCAGGAGGTCCGAGCCAACAGCCTTGAGCGGGTTGACCCGATATCTGAGGGCCATCAAGTGATCTTCACGGGACATTTCTTCTGTCACAATGTCCTCTTCCTAACGCCTCGCATCTTGGGCCCTCTGTATGGCTCTTTCAGCACCTACATCCGAGTGGGGGAATGTTTCTGCAAGATAAGTTGTGCAAGTTAATCAGGATAAGTTCAAGTGACGAAATAGGAAGGTGGAGAAAAACAGAGAAAAGGGGAGGTGCTTAATTTTCAAATCCATATTGATCTTCTAGAGTTCGGCCAGCCACTTGCCACTGTTGGTCTTCAGCAGCTCCAGTTCAGCTTGGAGGGAAGTGGCCCGAGACTCGGATTCCAAGTTCTTCTCCTTGAGCAGCCGGATCTTCTCTTCCTGGCGAGTCTTATCGGTAGCTGCAGCTGCTGCCAACTCGATCTTGGCCTTTTCAAGCTCGGCCTTCTCCTTCTGTATCTTGACCATCTCGGTCTTCAGTCGAGTTACCTCAACCTTTTCAGCTTGAAGTTCATCCTTGAACTGGGCCTCCAATCAGTGAGTTGTTGGGCCGATTCTGCCAGAGCGAGGCAGTCCTGGTGCTGCTCAGCAAAATTTTTATGTTCACCTACACAGAGATAGCAATATTAGTAAGCAATCAAGCTTGTGGATGCAAAGTACAAGTGAAGAAAAGGGGCTTACTCTCAAGTACCAAGATCTTGGTCACCGACGCAACCAACTGCTCCTCTATCACAGTTGTATGGGGCAAAAGAAAATATGAGTTAATAAATTGATGCAATATAAAGCATACACGATATCTCGGTGAAGAAAATTATACCTTTGCCTCCGAGATCTGTCTGCGGGTGCTGATTATGTTCGCTGAGATCCCGGTGTGCCCAGAGAAGCTTCTGGAAAAGTTTGGTGCGGGTCTTAGTGCAAACCTGGAAAGGCACAAAATTAGTGATGAAGTTGTGAAGATTCAGGCCGAGTAATCTTAACTCGGTCAAGTGTCGTTTACTCGACCCAAATCTCGGGGACTGGATGGATGTATATCTATCTCGGAGGTTAAGAATCATAAACTTGGAAAGTATGAGAAGGGGAAAGTTACTTACTCGAGAATTTATTTCGGCATCTCTAGCCGCAGTCTTAAGCGCATACATTTTATGAGCAAGAGTGTTGGAAGAAGCATGCGTTGGAATGGTCACTTCGCTGATATCGGCTTGGTTCCAGTCCATGCGGTAGTGGTCTAGTGGGCCCAACCGTTTCCCGGCATGTACATCGGGAATGTACCCGATATAATCAAGGTTGGGCTACGCAACACCAAGTCCCTGGTGCACAACTATCTTCATCTCGGGATTGATGGCGATCCCGGTAGCGTCGGTCTTCTTCGTCGCGCTCTTTTTTGAAACATCGCCCTTCTTCGGCCGCGTAACCTCAGACAACCCCTTTCCAGCGTCTTGTGCCGGATCCTTGGCTTGATCCGACGCAGGAGCTTGTTTCGGTTGAGCTGGAGGAGTTTGTGCTGACTGGTCCACTGAGGGTTGCTGTTGTGTCGAAGAGGGTGTTGGTGGTGGTGCTTGCGGTGTTGCTGGTTGTGCTTGCGGTGGACCTTGTTGCTGTAGTGGGGCTTCTGTTTGTTGTTGTTGCTGCTGCTCTGGGGCTTGCTCCGAGAGTTCCAGAGCCTCAGTGTTCTGTGTCTCTGTACTCATGTTGCTAGCACTGACATCCTCTTCTGTTTCAGGAACAGGCATCTCCGGCATATCCATGGACTGGACACCCGGAGTATCCTCCTCCAGGTCGACCGAACCTCCTGGTCCCAGAAGCGGGATCACATGAGGAAGTGTTGCGGGTGGATTCACCGAGACTGGAGGTCTTGGTGTTGATGTAAACGCAGAGGGTGCGGTTTGGGCGATTTCTAGAGGCTCGCTGCAAAGGGAAAAGAAAATCAAGAAAACCGCAAGAACCGAGTTAACTCAGGCAAAAGGGGGAAAGAGGAAAAACCGCAAAGAGAATCTATCTCGGAAAAGTTACTTACCCAACCGAGGTGGGCCTACCCTTGCCTTTGCGGGTAGGCTGGTCGGCTTGCTCCCGGGCTTCTTCTTCGTCCTCTTGGGGGGAGGAGCCGGGGCATTGGTCCTGGTTCGCTTCCTTGTCTCGGTAGGGGCGGCCACGGCCACATGCGGCACTTCCAGGACCTGCTCTCCCGGATCAACTGAAGCCGACGGTAGAGGATACGCGTAAGAAATTTGCGTAGGGTCAAGTACCTCTAAAAGAATACAGTCATCATCTTCTTCTTCGTCCTCGGACCAGTCTCGGATGGAGCCTGAGATGCGAGACTTACTGGCATCTGCGGAGAGATGGGACTCCATGATTGGCAGGTTATCCTCGTTGTCAAAATCCTCAGCATCATCTTCAGTCCGGTCTGCTCCCCAATTGGCAGAAGGGGGTACACCGTCCTCAGCCTGTTGACGGACAAATTTCTGCGGGATATTGAATGTAAGATCCGGGATAAAATTATTCTGGCATAAGTATATCTCTGTGCGTTCCGGGATGCTTACCTCAGGTGCTGGGCGTGCCCTGCTGTACGGCTCAAGGCCCCACTCCCAATCTTCTATGAGGTTGGTACGCGCAATTGCCTTCACCCGAGTAACCACCTCCTTCTCGGTAAGCTCTATGGTGGTGATCCGGGTCGGGTCCCGGGGTCCACTCATGTGGCAGATTTTGTGGGTCTGGCGTTGGAGCGGGAGTACTCGGCGGCTGACGAATGTGGCGAGTAAATTGTCTGCCTTGAGCCTAGCTCAGATCAGCTCCTAGAGAACCTGGAGGATGAGATTAACTTCGTGTATATTGGTTCGGGGGTTGTGATTAGGGCTGGAATTAAAACTTGAAACTCACGAGTTAAACGAGTAGCTCGCAACTCGACTCGGCTCAGCTCGAACTCGTTGTCCAACGAGCCGAGTCAAGTTTTCGTTTTCGACAGTAAACGAGTTCAAGCTAAACGAGCCGAGTTTACGAGTACGGCTCGTTTAGCTCGTTTAACTCGGTAAAAAGACATTTCTAATGATATTTTTATCTATGTGAACATTTTTTTACTGATTATTGTAGTTTATTTACTACAAATTATTTGATGGTCACATGTTTTCATCAATTATTGTGATGATTTTATTATACATGCCCCAAATAATGAAAGATAATTATATATACAATATATAATATTGACTTTTTATAGTTTTACAAAATAAAAAGGTTAAACGAGTAGCTCGCGAGCTACTCGCGAGTTCAGCGAGCCGAGCCAAATTTTTATTTTGAACTCGTTTGTTGAACATGTCGAGCCGAGCTCGACTCGTCAGTTGATCGAGCTTGAGCGAGTCGAGCCGAGCTGACTCGGCTCAGCTCGAATTCCAGCCCTAGTTGTGATTCCAGTTCTTCATGGCCACCAGGGGATCAATGTGGAATTTCGGAAGGCCTATGAGGCTGATGTTGGTGGTGTTCTTGACATAGAAGAAACTCCGGAGCCATTTACGGCAAGATTCTAGGCTCCGGATCCACGGAAACTTGGAACCACGGCACCACCATACCGGCCACGCACTGGGTCATCTGCTTCGGAGCATCCGGGTTCTCTGTGTCCGGGATAACCTGCTTCCGGAATTGGAAGTACTTGCTCCATAGGTTGATGCTGGGCAGAAGATCGAGATAACCCTCGGAAAAGGAGATAAAAGAAGAAATAGTGGTGACGGCATTAGCCGGAAGATGGTGGGGTTGGAGACCGAACTTCTTGAAGAAATTCACCATGAAATCCGAGAGTGGAAGGCCAAAGACACACTCAAAATGAGCAAGGAAAACAACATACTCACTAGATTGAGGCTCGGGTTGAATCTCGTCTCAGGGAGCCCGGCAAACGACCCCATCCGGGATCCGCCCGGTGTTGATCAGCCACGTTATGTCGGAGGAGGGCACGTGCGAGCCCTCCCACGCAGATCGCGTGGATTCCACCACGAACTCCTCCACTTGCTCCGCGGCTACAAGTTCTTGCGAGGTCATGGCGCGGTGCGGTGGTTCCACGACTCCGGGAGATCCGTGCGCCCAGAATTGCGTTCGGGCGGAGAAGAAGAAGAAGAGTCGCGACGGCGTAGAGGCACTCCGGTGAAAAAGAGAGGTGACGACGGAGAAGAAGAACGCGGTGGCGCGCTCTGGCTCGGAGAAGAGGGAGACGTGCGGTCCCGCGGCGGTACCGGATGCGTGCGGATCTGCGGTGGCGCGGATGCGGCAGCGCTTCGGTGCTGTGGAACACTAGGGCGCGACAGCGTTCAAGTCCCGGCGAGGCGCGGCGGCGGAATACGAGTGCGCGCGGCGGAGCGGTTCGTGCTCGGTGTGCATGTGCGGTGGAGAAGCAGAGGGGGAACAGAGAAGTGGTGAAGGAAGAGGAGCAAGAGGGCACGGCGCAGGTATTTATACCGAGGGAAGCGATAAGATCGTGGGATTGATTGTGACGATAAATGTGGTAACCGACGCGGTTACTGCGCACGCGATAACGCACAAAGCGGAGTTACCGCGCGGCGTGCGCAGTTAATCCCGCGGTTTCCGGGGATAGCACTTGAGTGCTCTGAGGAGATTTGACTGCTGGTGGGGCCCTGCGATCGGGCGTGGCGTGCGCACGGTGCGTGCGCAGTGCGGCGCGAAAATCGAGGGGACGTGCGCATCAGTTCCTCGCCACGTGGCGAAACCGCCGCGCGGAGGAAACGAGGCGACCTCACCTCGTATAAGTGGAATTCCAGTGAAGGAAGAAAAATGCTAAGCGTTGGAACTCGGTAAAACTGTGACCCGGCACAAATTATGTCGGGATTGAGTGGAATCCTTGGCATTGATTGCGGATTAAATCCGAGATTAAGTTTGAAACCGACATAAGAGGTATGTTGGTCGAGTATTGTGGAGCTTTATGGTTTAAGCTGCTACGGCCCATCATCTGGGTCTGCTGGATCATACCAGCTTTTGGGACTAATATCGGGGGGGCTACCCCGGGTAGGGCAAAGCTTGGTGTAAAAGAGTGTCCAAGGAGTGGACACCGAGTTAATGTTGACCGGGTTAAGTACCCCAACCAAGTTAATGATTCACTGAGATAAGCTATCTCGGTAGGAGATATTTTGTGTATCATCTTGCGGGTGGATATTATCCCGGGTTATCCGAGTTACACTTGGAGAAACCGGGTTATGTGAGGAACGTGTTATCCCAGACCAAGCGTGTGTTTCAACTTACTAGGCGAATGATACAGAGTGTATATGGTACAGTGCAGAGATATGGGCGAGCCCACGTCCTGTCTCGTACAAGCCGCAGAGGAGACTTTCGACATTGTGTCCGTAGGCGTGCGATACGGCACAGTGACTTTGGCCTAACTTTGTACTCCCCTGTCAGTGCCCACCGGTATATAAGGTGGCCACACCCCCTCCTGCGCGAGGGACGACACACGCTAGACGATCTAGGCGCATCCAGAGAGAGAAAAAGAGAATTAGTAGTGCTGAGAGAGAGCGCTTCTTCTTCCTCTAGCTAGGAGAGTTTGAGGAACACTTTGTAACTCGGTTACCCACATATATTGAGACAAACAAGCAGGAGTACGGGCTTTACCTCCTCACGAGGGTCCTGGACCTGGGGGTATACCGTGTTGTTAGCGGTTTCCTAAGCGCGCTTCTTAGCATGCAATCTCTCCCCGGATACCTACAGCGTCTATCGCCCCTAACTCAAGCCACCCTATGGCATCTAGCGTAACACCACCACGACATTACTTATTACTAGTAGCTTAGTTTATTGAATATCTTGTGCTAATAATATTTGCTTATCATATAGAATTGTTCACCTAGTTGCATAATCTATACAATCTATTTTTGACCAATAATCTTAATCCAAAAAGAATTAAATTTGTATTCAACATATTCACACATCCCCCTTAGCTAACTCTCTCGATCATTAAATATGGACAACAATTGTAGCAAAAATAATTTGTGATATTGTAGCAAAAAAATGACATCTTTCGAAGATACCGCCGGAGACCTCATAGCAAACAAATTATGCTAATATTAGCAAAATTGGAGACCAACCATAGCGAACAAATTATTCTATTGTAACGGCATGGGTTACGGTGCCAGCTAACTGGGACACGCAAAGCTAATAACCATTGGCCACGTCCTGCACAACAGTAGTGTGCAGAACTGTCGGTCCAGCTAACGTGAAAAATGAATGGGCATGTTAAGAGCCTGCAGCGAGGAGGCCTGCTAGCGAGCCAGACGGCTAGCAATCCAGAGGATGTCCTCCGGAGGATGGTACTCCCTCTAAATCCATAAAAAGTGTCGCTCATTTAGTACTCCCTCCGTGTCAAGTTAATTGTTACAAAGTTGGACAAAAGTTGATGTATTTAACACTAAATGATGTCTAAATACATCCACTTTTGTCCAACTTCGTGACAATTAATTTGAGTCGGAGGGAGTATAAAATCTGTACTAACCATAAAAAGTGTCGCTCACTTAGTATAAAGTTTGTAATAACTTGGTATAAAATGAGCGACACTTTTTATGGATTGAAGGGAGTAAAATTATTTTATTATTATTTTATTTTTTTGACAAAACACCCCCGGTTCCTTTGCTTTTTTTTTTTTTTTTTTTTTGAGAACACCCCGGTTCCTTTGCTGGTGAAGCTCTATGCTTTTAGCAGGCCTTATTTTCGTGACCCAGACCCATCAGCTATCAGGATATCGGCCTTTGCTGGCGAAGCCCAGTTCAGGATTTCGCTTGTCCCATCTAAACCAAACAAAGGCTTGAAAGTTCATATCTAGCTTGTGCCCTGTTGACACTTACACAAATTATCTGAAGTGTTACCTTGATCCAGGATAGCACTAGTATACATTATGAGAGGTGAATAACAACACAAAATAAAAGAAAAGGCACAATCTTGAACTTGCAGGCGACAAAATGATTAAAAGTACAGAACACAAACAAGCTTGCACAAGGACATCATGAAGTCCTGAATCCTGATGATCTCATTCACAAGCAAACTTAGAAATCGATCCTTCAAGGTTCTTGTACAAGAGCAGCATGTCTAACATTGTCAATCTCAAACCTTGAGCAAACCAAAGGCCGGAATGGTAAATGCATCTTATCTTATGTGGATGTCCATGGTGTGACCATGCAGTGTGTTCAGCAATAGTACACCCAAATGAGACTTGAGGGTACAGATAACTAGGAATACTCCAGGTGATGGACCATGGCCGCGGCACATTTAGCTCAAATGCTCTTCATGGGTTTCTGTGAGTGATCCCTACGGCGTGTCTTCACAAGTGAAGTCTCCAACTCCTGCAGGGAAAAAAAATGTAAGATGAGAACAACAAAATCCTATTTGCATCTGCTAGCGGATTTACAAAGAAACATGTTAGCATATCTTGAAAGTCAGACCAGGTATAAGAATGATGTAACCATTGGTTTGCATCCCTCCTTCCCAATTTAAGCAACATGAACTATCCTAGGCCTTCGTTTCATTCAACTAAAACGAATTCTTAGATGCGGAATTGTAAAAAAATGTGTCACGTAAAACTTTATCTGTATAATTTTTTTTATTTCAATATGTATCCTAAACTTGGAGAAACAAAGATTAGACTGTTTCACCATCAGCGGAGATTGTTAAGCAAAGGATGCTGTGTGGATAGCCATACCTCTGTAATTATCGAATCTATTAGTTTCTACCAACATAGGATCATGTTGCCTGGTCCCATTAATTATTTAAAGCACATTCAATTTTCAGTTATTGGTGCATATTCACCAATCTGGTAGCCGATTTGATTAGTAGGCCAATGGGTGGGAGCCCTACCTACTGGTCATACCAGCCATGTCACCCCATTCGCATGGTCAGCGATAAGATAATACTTGTTGGGATATTATTGTTTTTCTTTGAAATATATAAGGCTGTATCTCCATTTTGGCATGATGCAGTACCACTGCGTGCAAGTGTGCAACTGGGTTTGCAGTTGCGCTTCAAGAAACTGCAGAATCGACTATTGGTCATTGATAATGTCATTGCTGCCAAGGGAAAGGAAAGTTCTGATTCAGGCCAGAGGGAGGGTGACCCTTGTCAACTGGGAAGGTTGCTGCACCAGTGTCAGTAATTATGGCAGCAGCAGCAGCCGACTAGTTGGTCAACTAGTTGTTCAGTTGATCCCTTGGCAACTTGACTCTACATACTGACCTAATAATAGCTTAGGTGGTTAGCCACGGCTTAATGATCAGTACCAATAAAAATCTATAATCCCAACTAAGAGATCAGCTGATGATCCCACTAAGTTACTCCTCTGATACATTATTAGTTGTCGCACATTTAGTACAAAGTTGTATAAGTCTGCGATAATTAATATGGATAAAATACAATTTGCTCGATCTTGAAACAGCAGAGGGTCCTAAATTCATCACCTAACATCCCCGGAATCTGCCACTGCCGGCATTACAAACCCTGAGAAGATCAGAAACTCTGTCCAGTTGCCGCTGGGATTTGGAACCCTGCTAGTTGCACATTTATGAGGAATATATAGTGTATAATATATAAAAATCACAGTTGGTGATGATGGTGTGCCTGCCTTTGTGATATCAGTACCGTTAGATCTACAACGAGAGGTTGAGATTGAGAGGCTAGAATCTACCAGTACTTTGCAAAACACCACCTGGCTGATGTCAAATTTTGTAAAATTACCCACCATAGGCCATAGCCCATAGCCCGTTGCCCCAGCCTCTTCAATCCCCATTTTTCCTTTCCCCATCGTGTAGGCTGGAGCCACAAGGCCCGCCACCATGGCCGCCTCTTCCCCGGCTGGCACTCAGCCCTCCCATTCAATTCCGTTTGCTCGCGCCCACTCCACCACGCGAGGCAACGGACAAGTCCAGCACGCCTCCAACGGATAAATACGGCGGCGCCCTCGCCAAATCGATACCGGTCGACACCGTCCCGTCACTATAGCAGGTGAAGCTTCGCTCCTGGTCCTCATCTCCTCTGGTCCGCACCCTAGCCGTCTCTGTAAGAGGGCGAGGCGATGCCACCACTATTGTTTCTCTGAAACCACATTAATTATGTGGTACTGATTATTCTGTTGCACCGCACAGGCAGATTGCTAGTATAGTATATAATCACCAGATAGTGCCAAGCTCCTTAAATGATAGGAAGATCAAGCCCTCCTAGGAGTTGGACCTTTTCAGAGAGATGAAAGAAGCTTAATCTCACATGGCAAATCACCGCAACTCCTTCAATTCGACTGCTAACTTAAATACCTAAATTACCTCAAGTTTGGGTATTATGATTCTTTACATTCCAAACCGTTCAATTAATGAATGACCTGCCCATACCAATCTACTTTAGAAGATCTATGTGCAAAATAAATGTGGCCAAGGAGATCGAAACGTAGGGGAGTGCAGGTACCAACCAGTGAGCCAGGTTTCATTGTGCAAAAACGTAACACAGCATAGTTCCCTACGTGCACAAACTTTCAGGGAAACCGAGCATATTCTGAGCAACGGAGTGACTGTTGTCCGGCTACTCTTCTTTGAAATAATGCTACTGGGTGCTTGCGCCTGGTTGGTCAGGTTTTAAGTGTTCCAGTGAAAAAAAAACATACAGAAAGAGCATCAATGGTCTGGCTACATCATGATCATTAAATTCCTTGCTAACTTTCTTCACATTTGTTTTCCTCTGACATAGAATTGTTAATCCAACCCCAGTATACTGGTACGCAAATTTCCCAGCTCACCGAGATTAAATACTTGCTTCATATTAAGCAACATTAACACCAATATTGCCAAGTCTATAGGATTATAAAGTTAATAAATCCTTCTACTTAAAATGCAACAATTTCACAATACAAAGGCACCAAGGAAATATTCATTATACTGCATACCAACAGTTAGGTACTAACTCCAGTAATGTGGTGTTCATTAAATAACCGAGATGTACTTATGCTGTATTTGCAGTTATAAAAAATTAGACACACCTAATACAATTTATTGGAGGTAACAACAACAAAGAGGAGTAATATGTTCGGCTGACCTGAACAGAAATGTTAGGGGACACCGCCTTTGTCCAAACGTTTTCCAAATCATAGTACTCTCTCGCTCTTTCTTCAAGAGCGTGGATGATGATACTTCCTGACATAATAATGGTTAATTGCTCAGAAAACTTCAACTAGCACAGAACATAAATGGTTAAAACATGAGCTACTTCAAGCACAGGACCATTACAAAAACTCTAAGGAAGGTACACCGCCATTTCAGAGCTGTAAAAAAACTTAACAAGCTAGCCTTCAAGCGTTTGAAGACGGAACCAATATCAGGCATCAAAATAGAAAAGAAAGAAGTACAAAACAGCCTGCTGCTGTTCCCCTAATAACAAGAAAAATAACTGTGTAGAACCTATCAATCTCCAAGCCTGCGCCTTTCCTTGATTTTGATTGCTAGATCTTGAACAAAATCCGGAGGTCAAGCACCGTTGGACAATCATTGTGGTGCTTCCAGATGGACCACATAATTAGCAGGACCAATGTTACCAGGTCTTCCATCGAGTTTGCTTGAATCATGACCCAGAAGGGTGTCCACAAAACATTTAAGACGGAATCCAACTGTGTCATTAGCGTTTGCTCTCATATCCACACAAAATCTTGCAAACAAGCACGAGGACAGCAGGTGAGAGATAGATCTTGCTATTGGTGAGGACACGATGATGGTCGTTACAGGGCTTTGTTGCTCTAAACGATCAGCTGTTGAACAAAGCTTCAAGGAAGATAAACGTGAAAGTACTTCACATTTAGGGAGGTGCTGCTAATTCCATATTTACAACCAGCAAATTGCCAAGGTGGAACCCCAGCATAAAGCCTTGTACCAGGAAGGCAACGAGTACTCCAGAACTGGTCCAACACCAGGCACAAGAAGAAGCATGCCAGACACAAATCCTAATGCAGTAGTAAATCTAGTCTACACTCTGTAGAGAAGAATCTGTCTTAAGTTTCCTTAAAAATTTATAGAAGACCCTTCCGTAAGTTTATATTTCATAGTCGGGGCTCTTTTTCAATTGCTAAAATCAAATTTTCTTTGTGAGATTAGTCTATGTCTATCCATTGCTAAAATCACTTTTTACAAAACAAAAAATTGCAGGGATGCATGTGAGATTCAGATTTACCAGAATCAATGACGACCCACTTTCCAGCGTGCTGGCCTTCTACACTCGGCATCAGTATTCGGTCAGAACCCTTCTGTTTCTGCTTTATCTTTTGAAAATAAAAAGGGACAATTTAAGTATACCACAAACTTCAAATCGCATGGCATGGCCACTAAATTGGGCTTGTAAACTCCATATGACACAGGCTAACATATCCAAAAATAATAATACTAAACCACACTAATCATGAAAAATATTGAAGTATAGTGAGGAGGCGGAGAACTTCAGAACTATATTTACATTTGACGATTAATGACATAGAAGGAGCAGCATTGATAGTTAACTTTCACAGTGCCTTCAGGCTTCAGTCCAACTCCACCTTTCAATTACTCACCAAACAAATTTGAAGCACACCCATGCAGTAGCATGGTCGAACGCACCACCGCGCCCAAGGAAACACTATCATACATACATGTTTATTCAACATTTTATACACATGTCTTATGCTTCATCCACATTAGTCACATGCACAATTCATCCATATTACTACTAGTCACATTTTCCCAAGTATCATCGGCAGATGAGTCCACCAAAGCACACATCGTTAGATTAATAATTAGTTCAATGAGAACAGAGCCTTCGGCCCTAATAGATTCCTGGAGCTAAAACCCGTTAGAATCGTCCCTGATCCCAACCACAGCATACTAATAACACGAGAAATGATTCACTTGCCCAACCAAAGATTAGCACAAAGCTTACATTTAAAATTACAGTAAACCAATAGACAACACTGGTTCCCCAAACGGAACCAAGAACCTTCCATCGCTATTCTACGAGGGGAGGCATAACGGGGGTTAGGGGGGCGTGCCTTGTAGAGTATAGCCTGGGCGATGTTGCGGACGTGCCAGTCGGAGCGGCCGGTGGCGACAACCATGTAGTCTGCACAGGCGCCGCCGTGGAGCCCGCCCTCACCGACGGGGAACACACGCACGTCCCCCGCCTGGACGTCGCACAACACCTTCTCCACCTCCGAGAGCTCGATAAGCTCCACAGGCCTAGCCGCCGAGGCGCTGGCGGACGAGAGGAGGCGCGGAAGAAGCGGGCGCCATCGGTCCAGGGCTCGGGATCGCGCGGCTGAGAGCATCGGCTGCAGAGGGAAGGAAAATGCTTTTGCTAGGGCGCCCGAGAGCAAACCTTAGGGGATCCTCTATAGGTCGCCATAAGCGAGGCGAGAGCCTATCTCGCCCCCGCAAACTCGCTCGCTCGCTCGCCACACCTGGGCCAGCCCATTTCGATTTATTTTTCTTTTTCAATTTGTTTTGTTAAAATGAATGTTTTTTAAATGGTGAACAAATTTTAAGTTTGAGCGATTCCAAAACATGAAAAAAAAAATTACATATGATCAATTCTCAAATTTGAACAGATTTTAATCTGAACATTTTTTCATTTGAACAGATTTAAAATTTGAACCGTTTTTTATCCAAACAAATTTCGAATTTGAATTTTTTTTTTGAACATTTTAGAGTTTGAACAGTTTTCAGTTTAAACCAAAGATAATTCTGAACAAAAAAATTCGGTGAAAAAAAAAGAAACTGAAAAGAAAATGAGAAAAAAATTAAAACAAAAAATGAGACGATAAAAAGGTTAAAAAAGAAAGTTGGACACGAAACGTATCATAGCCCAGTGGCTTTGCACCTATCCCTCCGATCCCTCCCGCAGCCGATACCTAGGATCGAATCCCCCTTCTCCCACATATTTTCTCATATTTTCTGTTTATGCAATCGTTAGGGGCTGCGAACCTTAGGTAGCTGTCTACGCAAGGGCAGCCCAATTTGGGCCGGCCTGTATGAATAATTGAATACCTAGACCCAATTATCATCCATTTGTTTTTTTCCCAAGTTTTCGCGTCATAGCATATTTCAGTAGCCCAACATAACAACTACTGTAGCCATATATACGCTAAGTATTTTTCGCCATTTCGATCAATGTTGCATACGTCTTTAAAATTTGTAACAAGTTCGCACGCATTTTGTTGAGAAAATATAAGTGAGATGTTGCAATGTTTCTCTGGATGATTTTCTAGAAAATACAGGTGTTTTTTTAGAATTTAATTTTATATGATTCTTTGCATGTTGTAAACATGTGATTTTTTTATTGTTATCGTTTTATTTTTTATTGAAAATGCCTGATGATTTTGCAGCGAATAAATCTGTGACAAAACATTACGTTACTTATCCACCTTTTAAACAACAATTTTTTAATATGTTTTGTGTTTTTTTAATCGTTTGTGATTTTTGTAAAAATTATTGACAAGTTTTATTGCAAAGTAGTCTAAAAAAATATTTTTAAAATTTTTTAGCATTATATTTGTTTTCAAAATTTTCCGACAATTTGTTACATTACTGTAAAAAAAATTGTACAAAAGACGTGAAATTTTGTTACAATACTCATGAATTTGTTGCGATACTGAGAGTAAATCACTACGATGGTATTTTTGGTGTATATATCAAGAAGACGAAAGGGTAACACAATATACATTTTCGTTTAAGTGGGTTGTTGTGGAGTGCGGGTTGGTTTCCGAAAAATATGAGGGCTAAAATACAAAAATGCTTTTGCTGATTTCTTGACGTTGGATGACCTGGTGGCTCACGAGGGGGGCCTAAGATTGGGTGGCGTAGGGCGTCCTACGCCTAGCTCTCCCCGGAAAAAGGGTTTCACTTCCGTTGGGACCGCTCGGCTGAGACCTCGGTCAACACATAGTCGTGGCACACTTTTTTTCGCCATGGATAAGTTAACATCGGTGATGCCCATGCATATCTTGGTGCGCCACGAGTATGTAACCCACCTATGGTTGTTTTCTAGTAGTACTTGATACATCTCAAACGTATCTATAATTTTTTGATTGTTCCATGCTTGTTTTATATTAATGACTTATATTTTTAATATAGTATTATTATTATTTTAAGGCATTTTTCTGGACTAACATATTGACAAGATTCCTATTGACAAGATCCCTTGTGCCAGTTTATGTTTTTTTGTTGTTTTTGTATTTCTAGAAAATCCTCGGAGGAAAAGTGAGGAAAAATCCGGGAAGGAACAGAAAACCTGATTTTTCCATGAGACGAAAATGGATTACAAAAATCTCCCATTGGAGGGCCACCAGGTGGCCACGCGGGTCTAGGGCGCAGCTCCACCTGGACCAGCGCCATAAGGTCAACTGGGCCCACCAGGGCTCCTCCGGCACCTTTCTTCGCCTATACTTGCCTTCTAACCTAATAACATAGGAGCGGTGATTATTTTCCACGAAACAGATACAAATCTGTCGTCACCTCGAAAGTCCAACCTAGGTCTTCTAGGGCCTTGCTCCGATACCCTGCAGAAAGGGGAATCGTCACCGGAGACTTCTTTATCGCCCTGATTGCCTCCGAAGAGATGCGCGAGTAGTTCATCCTTGTACTACATGTCCATAGCAGTAGATAGATGGTGTATCTTATCCTTGTGCCACCATGTTTACATATTGTGAACTGCCTAATGATACGTCTCAAACGTATCTATAATTTCTGATGTTCCATATTGTTTTCATGTTATATGCTACATGTTTCATATACACTTTATGTCATTTTTATGAATTTTCTGGGACTAACCTATTGACAAGATGCCACAGAGCCGGTTTCTATTTTCTGTTGTTTTTTGTTTCGGAAAAGTTGTTCTGAGAATATTCTCGGAATTGGACGAAACAAAATCCCAGAGTCTTAGAATTCCCGGAGCGTCACAGGAGTCCAAAGGAGACCCGGAGGGGGCCACAGGGAGGCCACACCATAGGGGGAGCGGGCCCCCCTAGTCGCGCTAGCTGGTGGTGCCCCCCCCCAGCGCCTACCGACATCGCCCTTTCACGTATATAATCCCCCTGATGCATAAACCCTAAAAGATCAAGCCTCCATCCACGAAAACTTCAGTAGCTCCGCCGCCACCGATGACAAGTTCCAGGGGACAGAAATCTCTGTTCCGGCACCCTGCCGGGACGGGGAAGTGCCTCCGGAGACATCTCCATCGACTCCACCGCCATCTTCATCGTCGTTGTTGTCTCCCATATTGAGGAGGGGGTCGTTCTCCCCCGGGGCGGAGAGCTCTACCGGTAGCTATGTGTCTCATCCCTCTCTCCCATGGTATGATCTTTATGTGATCATGAGCTTTGTAATCTAGTTGAATAAGTAGATGTTATTCTTCATCTATTATGCTACTCAAGTGGTTCTGTTATGAGATCTCCGTAGACACTTCGATCACGGTGTAATGGTGACAGTGTGTGCATTGTGTGGTTTAGCATGATATTTATATTTTGTGCTGGATGACCCTATGAAACTGTGGTGTTTGTTTGGAACCATCTAGGTCTCATGGTGATAGCATGGGGGTTACCTTGATGGGACTCTAAGGAGTGCTCTTACAGCCCTACGCAATTATTGGTGTTTGTTATCCGACCGGAGAGTGGTTCAGAGTAGCGTAGTGAAGAGATGATATTTATGCATTCAATTATGTTATTATTGTTGAAAGTGTTTACTAGTGAAAGTATGATCCCTAGGCCTTGTTTCTAAGCATTGAAACACCATTTACAATCAGTTCTGCTACATGCTTGCTTGCTGCCATTTTTATTTCAGATTTCTATTATCACTTATAATCATCCATATTACTTGTATTTCACTCTCTCTTAGCCAAACTAGTGCACCTATACAACTGACAATTGTATTAGGTGTGTTGGGGACACAAGAGACTTCTTGTATCGTAATTACAGGGTTGCTTGAGAGGGATGATAGACCCCGAACCCAGAGGTATACATTGTAACACCCGGGGGTTTCCCCAATAGAAACTTGCTTGTTTTTCTTTTGTGCATATCATAGCATCATGCATCATCGTGCATTTAAAATTACAAAATTGGTAAATTACATAAAACCTTGTTTTAAATAATCTAAAATTATTTTGTGCCTCCAAACCTATGTTTCTATATTGTTCAAAAACAATTTTATTTCCCTTATATTTGTCTTCCTCTGGAATAAAAATATAACCCGGAGTTATAAAGAAAAAAAAACCTTTTGGGAGGCAGCAGACCGACCAGGCCCAAGACCAAGCCAGGCCAACAAGCCCACCACCGAGCCCACCCATCTCCCCTGTCGCTTTCTTCCTCGTCCGTACAGGACGCACGCAGGGAGCATGAGACCTCCCTGTCGTTTTCACCCTCCCACCACCGATCCCCACCTGCTCCTCCCCATCTCCCTCCTTATCTACCCCTGGAGGACCCCCGAAACCCTAGACCTGCTCCATCCACGCGCCGCCGCCACCAGATCGTTCCTCTCACCCTCCCTTTCTTCTTCTACATCAACCATCAAGAGAGAGAGAGACGTAGTCGGAAACCTTCTTTGCGCCATCACCATGGAGTGGGAGATCGCTACCTGAGCGTCGGAATGGAGAAGACGCGCCGAGCACGTCATCCTCGACGAATACCAAAAGCCGCCGCTGGCCAGAACGCTCATGAGCTTTGAGTCCTTCTTCCCTGTATACGTCCGTCCGTGAGGACGCAACAGTAGGCCTTGTGGCGTTTTCCCCTTCGACCTCGAGCCACTCCGTCGCGCCACAAGGACCCAAGGTGAGCCCCATGCCTCCGTTCTCCTTCCCCTTGCTCTGGCGTGCCTTCCCTCGCGTCGCCGTGGATGCTCTCCGGCGGATCCCCTCCGTGCTGTCAACCATCGCTGCGTTTCAGGCGAAGGTCTGAACCTTGGTTCAGTTCCGCGCCCACTCTCACCTCAAAAAGACGCGCGTGCTAGTTCTAGCACCAACCGAGCCACAGCCTAGTGGTAGCAAGACCACGCGCGCGAGCCCGAGGGCGTGGGTTCGAGTCCCCCCCGCGCATTTTTTCTCTCTTTCTGGTTTTATTTTTCCTGCAGCTCAGCCCCAAAACAGAACTGAATCTTTATTTGTAAAATCCACCATATATTCATAGATGCTCCAATTTCAACGATTCAAGTTTCTGTGGATTCATAATTTCGTGCTCTTCCTGTTAATGTCAAGTTTGCAACATGTTTCTGTAATAATTTTTGCACTAAATAATTAAATACAGAAAATGCAATTAAAAGTTGAAACTTTGGAATTTCATAACTTGAGTTCTGTTCATCCAATTTGAGCAAACTTGGGCTCTAAAAATTTGTCTTAACAAACTCTACACATTGGTATTTTATTTGGTCACAATTGAATTAATTTTGAACATGTTTCCCTCTGTTTACTAAAAAGGGCAGAATAAACTACTTATGAAGAATTGCATATTAAATTCAATAATAACCCAAAAATTATGTTTAATAGCTCAAAATGTTCAGTGAAACATTTGCTACATGTTTTCAACCTTTTCAATGCAATTTGTTTACTGTTTTTCCTAATTAAAAGTGGCGCAATAATTCAATGCTTTAATTAAACCCTTTTAAATTGCAAAATTCATAACTTGGAAAATTCAAATCCAATTCCAACATGTAAAATATGTTTTCCATGCAAAATTGAATAAGCTTTCCAAATATAAACTTTGTTTTCTATTTTGAATAAATTAAATTGCTGAAAACAACTATTTCTTAATTAATGCATTTAAAATTGTCAATTTACTAACTTGCTCATCTAAAATCCAAATTCAACAAATGAAATATGTATTCCATCTAAAATTTTGTGTTCTTTCCAAATATAAATTTTGTTATCTGTTGTGAACAATTAAAATTGGTGAAAACAACAAATTCTTGTGTAACTCCTTTAAGAAGCCAAAATTTCATAACTTAATAAATAAAATTCCAAACTTGGTAAACAACATTTCAAATTGAAGCTATTGTTGTTTTCTTATTGTTTTCATCATCCATGCATCATTCTAATCAACTTTCACATGATGATTATTTGTAGATCATTTAATTCACACATTAATCCATGGGCTTTTCCATATGCAATCCAAATTGCATATGGGCCCATTTAAATATGTTTACCATGTCAACTAGTTTATCTTTGATGCATCAATTAATTGTCATGCATCCATATCTTGATCATGCTGGATCTTTTGCCGTAGTAGTAATTGTTGCATCCGGTGTTTGTTCTAGTTCGTTGCTTCTTCCCGGATAGGATGTTGAGATGATGTGAGCAACGACAAGTTCTTCGGATGTACCTCTACTTGCTGGATTCCAGGCAAGTATACTCACTTGCTGCCTATGGCTGCCTTTCATCACTTGTTACCGATTCTTTTCGTTGTTCTTATGCTAGCCTTGTGATTTGATGCTTGTGTCTCGATCCTATCATATGTTTACCTTGCAGCCACGATATAGCCTTCCTTCCACTTCCTATTAACTGTTGTTTGTTTACCTTGTTGGCCCTCGTGTCGTAGTTGCATGCTTAGTGTTGTTTGCGCTCAAGTCTTGTTGTCCGTCTTATCACCTGTTTAGTTTGATAGTTGGGTTTCAATTCAATCAACAACATGTTAATGTTTTGGGTAATAATAATTTGATAATAAGGCACCGGCAGGAGGCCCGGCGTGGTTTTGAGGCCTGCTAGTGTCGACCCTAATTAGGAAAAGAGTCTTGTCCATTGATCCATGATGAGCGCACTAACCGCATGTGGGAAGCGAGTATGGGCTCCCCCCGCAATCCTGATTCGATTCGCATCTCGTCCAAATCGCCTCATTTAGTTCGGGTTTTCCATTTGCCGCATGCATATGCAGGTGCAAACCCTTGGCGCCAGGGTGGAAATTTTGTAGTCGGCATTTAGGGAGACACGTTCTTAGAGTGCTATGAGGGTCCCCTTTTCTTCGTGGGGCTTGATTAGCCGTGCGCTCAACTGCACGGGGTTCTTTGGGCTTGATGCGAAGAAGAGTTGGGTTGTGTTGAGTGGCCTGCTTGGTGGGTTTGCTCCCCGCCTGGCGGGTCATTCTTACGTGTACGGCCAAATTGGTGCATCCCTGCAGGGTTAAATCTTCTCGAGAAGCCGTGTTGTCCGCGGTTATGGATGACTTGGTGAAAGTGCTGGCTAACAAGTACTCAGACAACTTACACTTAACGATGATAACTTGACTAGTAATATAGATTACTTCCACCATCAAATTGAATGTCACCTTAATCAACCGTGTGAGTTTCCTTGGGTTGCCCCCTTAGTAGGGGGTAACATTGGATGGGTATTGTTTGGTGAGTAGTTATAGTTGGTTCTGATACGCTATCTTATCCCTTTCTTTTAGCCGGATGTTGTAGCGAGTCTCTGTAGTTAGTTAGTGCAGCCCGCTGCCGCTTCTTTGCCATAATCCCTTCCTTTCCGTTGTACCCAAAGTATTTGTATCTTGTGATGATTGGTTACGCTGGTATCTTGTGAGTATGGGTTATCCACTTGCCAGTACTTAACCGTACTGACCCACGAATCCTTTTCGTGGCTTCATATTCCATATTGCAGTCAACGGGTTTGAAGTCTGACGACGTTAGCTTGGGAGTCCCTCCGGCTTGGCCTGGGCAGGGATTGGACGCCATCGGTTATCTTCAGGACTCTTAGTCCAATTGGTATCTTGTCCGTAGTCGGACGCTATGTAGTTTCTTCCGCTGTTATTTGGATCTTTGTACTGTATCAGTTGTATCCTTGACTCGTTTGAGTCGTCTTGTATATATCTTTTCTGTTGTTGTTGCGGAATATTCGTGAACTGTTGTAATGTTATCACAAGTGGCAACCTGGAATCGGTTATTATGTGGATTTTGGCGGAAATGCTGAAATTTGCATAGTGCCCGATCTCGGGGCGTCACATACATATTGTTATGCGCTCCTAGTCATGGAACCACAAGGGCTTCGGGGATACCAGCCCCCGCCGCGACAAACACCGACAGGTAGACCGGATTCATCGGCACGCAAGACGGATAACATCGGTACTACTACTCCTTGTGCCCATGCTAGTCATAACCAACTATGCATACCAAAGTGTCCATGTGTCGTATGAAACTGAAGGAACGGGACCAAAGCTATACAGAATGCTATGTCTCCGGGAAGTGCAACAATAATCGAGAGTTACTTGGGTTACCAAGCCCAGGCCGAGTAAACATCAGCAGGCGTGCTCGGAAATGGATCATCGGCTCCACAGCCCCTCAATTGCGACAACAATGTAGGCATAGCCAAAACTGTATAATGATGAGCTCGAAACCAACAACCAATCAAAGCAGTTGTCGCACCCTGGCTTCTAAGGGATACTCATCGTACGAACTGGATAGCAGGTGCTTGGATTATGGGGCATAACTGCTCCCACGTCCCAGCTTCCTGGTAGGCCTGCGCTTATGCGCGACAACACAAGCCCTGCTATTCCACCGTCGATGTAAACTATCCACTAGAAGTCATAGGCACTACTGCTGACGTACTTCATATCAATCACGCACTGTACGTCAACAGCTTTGAACGAATGATGATCACAACATATCTCTAAGACACAAAAGATTGAAATAAGGTTGCAAATGGCCTTCACTAAGGCAGAGATAGCAAATACAATCATCCAGAGGACACATGTCCCAACATAACATTCATTACATCAGCGGAAGCAATCAAAGGTGTCTGAGTACAGACAAATCCAACAGGCTTAAGAAGCCGGAGAAAATAAAGAAGACGAAGCCCATCCACGTAGGTCCTGGATCCAGCCCTGGTCCAGCTAACTACTCGTCTGCAGTCTCGTCAAACTCCACGAAGTAGCCATCCTGGTGGTCATCGTAGCCGTAGTCGTAGTCTGCGTAAACCACAGCCCCAACGGGGTCAGTACATCCAAGTACTGGCAAGCAAGACTCACAGTTCACCAAAGTATAGCCCGTCAACACAAGCACATATGACTTGGTTCAACGGAAAGAAGGGGATATATATAATGCTGCAACTGGCTGCGCTAACCAACTACAGAGATTCTATCATATCCAACTATTAGAAAGGGGATAAGATCGAGGGTTGTGACCAACTGGAAGATAACATCAAACAAACCCATCCTGGATCTCGCCCCTTATCCGAAGAAGCGATCCGAGGATAACTCACACAGTTGGATTAATATGAATCAAGTTATTGTGACAATAATACTATTACTAGTCAAGTTATTAATCATGGGGTGTAACATGTTTGATCATTATGTTTAAGTTGTCCTGAGTACTTGTTAGCCAGTACTTTCACCAAGTAATCCATAACCGCGGAAAACACGGCTTCTCGAGAAGATTATCCCTGCAGGGTTGCACCAATTTGGCCGTACACGTATGAATAACCCGCCAGATGGGATGCCTCCCACCAAGCGGGGCACTCAACACAATTCAACTCTTCTCCGCATCAAGCCCAAAGCACCTTGGGCGCACGGCTAATCGAGCCCAGAAGAAAATGGACCCTCATAGCACTCTAAGAACGTGTCCCCCTATATGCCGACTACAAAAGTTCCACCCTGCGCTGGGCTCGCAAAAACATGCATGCGGCAAATAGAAAGCACGAACTAAATGAGATGATTTGGACGAGATGTGAATCGAATCAAATTGAGGGGGGCGCCCATACTCGCTTCCCACATGCGGGTAGTGCGCTCATCATGGATCAGTAGACAAGACCCTTTTCCTATTAGGGTCGACACTAGCAGGCCTCAAAACCACACAGGGCCTCCTGCCGGTGCCTTATCATCAAATTATTATTAACAGTAATAACATTAGCATGATTGATTGATTGATTAAACATCGAGCCCCCAGAACATAATAAAGATATAGTAACTGAAAATAACGGGTAACAGAATCGAGCAAAACAACCTAAGCATGCTATTAAGACTCTGGCTCAATCAATGGGTTGTAGGAGGGGTGATGAGGCAATATCATGGGTTAAAGGATTCATGTGATAGGTTCGTAACAGAAACATCTACCACTAAGGCTAGCAAGTATAGACAACGGAAAGTATCGGTAACCAGGGTTGAAAGGAACACAATGGTTCATGTGAGTGATAACTTGCCTGCAAACTGAACAGCCGGGTACTGAGCTAGATCCTCAGAAGGGGTGCTGTAAAGGTCGTCTGCCTCAACGTCGTCGTCTATTCGAGAAGAAGCAAACAACAAAACAGGAATGTAAACAATCATGTTCATGGCATTGTGCACAGTCAATATGATGCATGACAATTTAATGGGTGCATCAAAATGAATTGACTAACAAGATAGCACAATTAAATGGACCCATATGCAAGGGTTGCATATGGAAAAGGATCCATTGAAATAAGTGGAACAAATGATTTACAATTATTTATTAGGTGATAGTTGTTATCATGATGCATGCATGATGATGATGACAAGATAACAACAAATAACAATAATAGGTGCAAAGGAAAAGGAATAAAACAAGTTTAGAAATTATTTAGTAAGTTTGGAAAATTTTGGTTACTTAAACATGCCACACATGCAACTATTGTTTTCACCAATTTAAAGTGTGCAAAACAGTTAGCAAAATTTATATTTGAAAAGAACATCCAATTTTAGTTGGATTACATGTTTCACATTTTGAAATTTGAATTAGGATGAATTTATTATGATTTAAACAATATTAAACAAGTTTTAATTGAATTTAAAACAAGCTTAAATATTAATTGAATTTTATTTGTTCAAACCATAAATTCAAATTCACATTTGAAAAGTTCACACTTTGGTGGTTTGAAAACATAATTTGCATGTTCAAAAATGCTTTATATTAAGCAAGTTATGATTTTACCAATTTTAATCGAATTAAACAAGTATTAAATTATTTAGGCAATTTAAATTGTTCAAAACAGAAAACAAAATTTATAGTGGAATAGGGTATTTAAAATGGTATGAAAAACATATTTTATTTGTATTTATTGGATTTATAAATAATTTGTTATTGATTTTATAAACTAGCATTTTAATTAATCCAATTTGCATTTTAAATGTATTTGGAAAATTCAAAACAGTGCACAAATGGAATAATTGGGAAGGTTATAAAATTTGGAGCAATAAACATATAAAGTTTTTATTTTTTGGATTTACAGATTTAAAGTTATTGATTTATGAAGTTAGGGGTTTATTCTGCCATTTAAAAAGAAAAAGAATTTAAACAGGTTTGTTTCAAAACCGTTTGTTACCGCAACGGGGTCTACCCCAGCCACTGCCTCGCGGGCCCGTGGCCAGCGTGGCGAGGTTAGAAGATGAGGTGGCGCAGCGACCCGCTGATGGGTGGGCCCTAGTGTGTCGTGTGGGAAAAAATAACCAAAAGGGGCCTAAACCGCGGAGTGGGGGATCGAACCCACTACCTACGGTGCGCGCGGATGCATCGCTACCACTGCGGCCTGCTCGAGTTTGTGATTAGGAGCAGTAGTGAAACAGGTTATCGTGTACTGTTCGACAGATAAGTTCCTGAACGTTTTCTTCCGCGTGCAGGAACTGACAGTGATCGATTCGACGGGAGTCGCGGCCTCCGGCGACCCGGCTGCGCGCGGCCGGTGCACGCGTGCGCTGTGTGCGGCGCAGAGAGACAAGGGAGGGAGAGATGCGAGGGAAGGAGGGGCGCTCACAGCGAGGGGGGCGAGGAGGAGCAGCGACCGAGCACGCAGATGAATTCCGACAGAGAAACAGCAGTAGGAGCGGCGGAAGTTCCCGGCGATGGCGCGGCGTCCACAGGGCTCCTCAGTAGCGTCCGAGGAGACGAGGAGCCTCAGGGAAACTCGGCGTTTCCATTCCCGCCATCAACTACTCCTCGAGGTGGTCAGATCTTGGCCGCGATGAGAGGGCAGTGGTGCTCACGGTGGTGGTCGGATGTTGCAGTGTCAAGTTTCAGAAGGAAAGCAGAAGGCTTGGGGAAGAGGAAGAGAAGTTGGGGGCGCAGGGAGAGGGGCTCTAGGGTTGAGGGTAGAGGGTAGGTTAGATATAGGGGGAGGAGGCCTAGTACGGCATGGCATCTGGAGGGGGGAAGGATGATCGGATGGTGTTCCTCCTGTTCGTACAGTTAGGAGGAAGACGACAAAGGGAGAAGAGGGGGGTACTGGGCCAGATGGAAAAAGTTGGGCTTAGGGGATGGAAAAAGAATTAATGGGTTGGGGGGTTTAGTTGCTGCTGCTGCTGCCTTTTCTCCTTTGCTATTTTTTTTTTGTACTGTTTTTTTTTGTAGCAAGCAAATGGAAGCAAAACAAAGGTTTTGTTTATAGAAAATTTTGGAATAAAATTAGGATAAATCCCTTAGTTGGAAAGCAACCAATTGGTAGTTTTTGTTTTCAAAAACTTAATTGTTTGCTTGCTGTTTACAAATTAAACCAATTTAATTGAAATTTCCAATATTAGATAATATTAGAAAAACAAGGTATTTTTCAATAGGGTTTTATTTAGAGTTTAGAAGTGATTTAAGGAATTCAAATTAGTGGTGAATTTCATGGATTCAAAGGATTAAAGATTTTGAGAAATGGCTTGAGTTTGGAAATGATTTGAAAATAATTGATTAATTGATTAAAGTGATTGATTGAATTAAGCAACAATTTAATAGTTGATCCAATATGAAATAATTGGAAGCAATTGATGTTTTTGATTTGCAATTCTTTATTTGAAAAGATTGTAACAGACAAGTGTGAAGCAAAGGTTGATTAAGATTGAATTTTATTATGAAAACAATGCAAACAGAAATAAATATGGGGATGATGACATGATGCATTGCTTAAATTAAACAAAGAAGTAAAACAACTAGGGTGTTTT
This sequence comes from Alopecurus myosuroides, assembly GCA_028641055.1. Taxonomy (NCBI): domain Eukaryota; kingdom Viridiplantae; phylum Streptophyta; class Magnoliopsida; order Poales; family Poaceae; genus Alopecurus; species Alopecurus myosuroides. Next base: position 87,347,614 of record CM054062.1, on the reverse strand, counting down.
TCATACTTGGATGTTACAAAACGCCCCCCCCCCCTTGAAGGAATCGCGCCCCGAGATTCCCTACTGAGAAATGAACAGGTTCGGATACTTCTTGCGAAGATCCTCTTCGGTCTCCCACGTCGCCTCTTTATCAGAATGATGCGACCATTGGACTTTCAAGAACTTGGTGCTCTTGTTGCGAGTCTTACGCTCGGTCTCATCGAGAATACGAATAGGGTGCTCCTCATAAGATAGATCATCTTGCAGTTCAATGGAATCATGATCAACTGCACGATCTGGATCTTTGAAACACTTCTTGAGTTGTGACACGTGGAACACATCGTGCACTTTGGAAAGTTTTTCTGGAAGCTCAAGATGATAAGCATTCTCTGCACGTCTTGAGAGGATGTTGAAAGGGCCAATGTATCTTGGTGCAAGCTTTCCTTTCACACCAAAACGATGAGTGCCTCTGAGGGGAGTTACACGGAGATATGCCTTATCACCAGGTGCATAGATCATATCCATGTGCTTGCTATCATAATAGCTCTTCTGACGAGACTGAGCAATCCTGAGATTGTCACGAATGATACGAACTTTCTCCTCGGCTTCCTTAACAATGTCAGGGCCTAAAAGTGAACGTTCACCAGCTCCAGACCAATTGATTGGACTCCTGCATCTGCGACCATACAGTGCCTCAAATGGTGCCATGCCTAGGCTTGCCTGGTAGATGTTGTTGTAGGAGAATTCAGCATATGGAAGGCAATCCTCCCATTTCATGCCAAAGGAGAGACCACATGCTCTGAGCATATCCTCGAGAATCTGATTGACTCTTTCGACTTGCCCCTGAGACTGAGGGTGGTAAGCTGTGCTGAACAGAAGTTTGGTGCCCAATGCTTCTTGAAAACTCTTCCAGAAATGAGAAGTGAAGATACTTCCACGGTCTGAGCTTATTTCCAATGGAACACCATGAAGGGGAACAACCTTTGCTGTGTAGAGCTCTGCTAACTGGCTAGCTGAGATAGTTTCCTTTACAGCATAGAAGTGAGCAACCTTAGTGAGACGATCAATAACAACGAAGATTGCATCGTTGCCCTTTTTGGACTTTGGAAACCCAGTAACGAAGTCCATTTCAATCATGTCCCACTTCCACTCAGGAATTTTCAGAGGTTGTAGTAGACCTGCTGTCTTCTGATGGACTGCCTTAACACGTTGACAAACGTCGCATTCAGAAACGTATTGAGCAATTTCACGTTTCATGCCAGGCCACCAATACAGAGTCTTGAGATCCTGGTACATCTTTGTACTTCCAGGGTGGATGGATAGAGGAGTTTCATGAGCCTCCTTGAGAATGATATCCTTGAGACTTTGAATCTGAGGAACTGCAATGCGTCCTTCGAAGAACACAGTTCCCTTGTCATCAATTGAGAAGGACTTGAACTTATCATTGCCTTCCTTGATGTGCTCTACAATCTTCTTGATTTCATTATCACGAAGTTGTTCAGAACGAATCTTGTCCTCGAGAGTTGGACTGGCTGTCAAGCTAGCAAGGTATCCTTCAGGGACAAGACCAAGGTTCAGCTTCTGGAATTCTTCATGAAGTGGAGGTTGGCTTTCCATGATCATGAGATTATTGCAATAGGATTTGCGACTGAGAGCATCGGCCATAACATTAGCCTTGCCTGGAGTGTAAGAAATGGTGAGATCAAAGTCTTTAATCTTCTCAATCCATCTCCTTTGCCTGAGGTTCAGATCTGGCTGAGTGAAGATGTATTTCAGACTCTTATGATCGGAAAAGATTTCAGTTTTGTTACCCAACAAGTATTGTCTCCATTTCTTGAGGGCAAACACAACTGCTGCAAGTTCAAGATCATGAGTGGGATAGTTTTGCTCATGTGGGTTCAACTGACGTGAAGCATAAGCCACAACTTGACGTTCTTGCATAAGAACTGCTCCTAGGCCTTGGAGAGATGCATCACAGAATATCTGGAAAGGTTTGGTAGTATCTGGGCCAACCAGAACTGGGGTGGAAGTGAGTTTAGTCTTCAGGAGGTTGAAACTCTCATCACATTGTGGAGTCCAAACGAACTTTTTGTCCTTCTTTGTGAGATCAGTGAGAGGTTTAGCAATCTTGGAGAAGTTTTGGACGAAACGACGGCAATAGCTAGCCAAGCCAAGAAAACTTCTGACTTGCTTCACCGTCTTAGGGGGTTTCCAGTCAACAATTGCCTTAACCTTTTCAGGATCAATGGCAATGCCTTTGGCAGAGATGATATGACCAAGATATGCAACTTCTGGAATCCATAACTCACATTTGGAAAACTTGGCATACAGACGATGCTCGCGAAGTTTCATGAGGGTGAGACGAAGGTGTTCTCCATGCTCTTCCTCGGATTTGGAGTAGACTAGAATGTCATCAAGATATACCACAACGAACTTGTCGAGGTATTCATGGAAGACAGAATTCATGAGTCTTGAGAACGTTGCCGGTGCATTGGTGAGACCAAAGGACATGACGGTGTATTCATATAGACCGTAACGAGTGGTGAAAGCTGTCTTAGGAATATCTTCCTTTCTGATCTTTATCTGATGGTAACCCATCCTCAAGTCCAACTTTGAGAATATTGAGGCTCCAGCAAGTTGATCAAAAAGATCATCGATACGAGGAAGTGGATACTTGTTCTTGATTGTTTTCTCGTTGAGAGGACGATAGTCAACCACGAGTCTTTTTGTTTGATCCTTCTTGGCAACAAACAGAGTTGGGCAACCCCAAGCGGAGGAACTAGGCTGAATGTAACCTTTGTCCATGTACATATCGATTTGCTCCTTCAACAATTTCAGTTCAGGAGGAGCTATCTTGTATGGATGCTTAGAGATTGGAGCAGTACCTGGCTCAAGCTCGATCACGAACTCAACTGCTCTGTCCGGGGGCATCCCTGGCAACTCTTCTGGAAAGACGTCAGGGAATTCACAAACCACCGGAACATTTTCAATTGCAGGAAGGGGTTTGGCATCGAGGTTGAACAGCTGAACAGAACTTGATCCATATGGAGAATAGACTATCTGGCCTGAAGTGTGGGAGAGAGTTATTGACTTTTGAGCGCAGTCAATTTTAGCTTTGTGGGTCTTCAACCAATCCATACCCAGAATGACATCAATGTCAGAATTTCCCAGCAACATGAGTGAAGCAAGGAATATGCGACCTCCAATTAGGATCTCATTGTCCATGCTTATCTTGGAAGTCAACATTTGCGGTCCCGGAGAGTGAACAGTCATTTGATTGCTTAGCGGAACCAGAACTAGGTTGTATGCTTTTGCAAAAATCTTTGACACAAAGGAATGCGATGCTCCAGTATCAAACAACACTTTAGCTAGAATAGAGTTTACGGGTAATATACCGAGAACGACGTCAGCAGCTTCCTCAGCTTTGTCGGCCTCGATATGGTTCACCCTCGCGTTCCTCCCGACAGGCCTGTTGTTGGAGTTGAAGGCTTTAGCCGGGGGAGCACGAACCATAGCCTGGTTGGTGTTGGGGCGAGGAGGTACGGGTAGCTGCTTCTGAGTGCACTTATCAGCATAGTGTCCAGTATCCTTGCACTTGTAGCAAGTGACGACACGAGAAGGACCCGGCCTTGGCTGCCCCATCGGAAACCTCTGACCCTGCATCTGAGATGGGTTGGGTGGGCGGGGACCAAAGCCTGGAGAAGCTTGGGCATTTGGAGCCCGAGTGACAGCACCATTTGGCACCCAGAGGCGACGCTTCTGCGGAGGGGTGGTCATGTTGGAGGAGGAACCACCCTCACGCGAGTGCTTGCGCGACTCTTCGAACGCCTTGCGCCCATTCTCCTCATTGAGCGCGGTGTTCACGAGCTCCACGAAGTCCTTGCACTTGATGTTGGTGAGAGCGTACTTCAGTTCCGGGTTAAAACCTCGGCGGAACCTTGCCATCTTCTTGGCTTCAGTGGACACTTCGTCACCAGCGTACCGAGCGAGACGATTGAACTCGTTCTGGTAGCCGAGAACGTCCAGCTTGCCCTGTCTAAGAGAGCAGAATTCCTCACGCATCCTTTCCATGAGACCATCCGGGATGTGGTGCTTCAGGAAGGCATCCCTGAAACATCCCCAGGTGATAGGAAAGCCAGCTCTCATGGTCTGGTAGTTCTCCCACCAAGTAGCTGCCTGAACCTTCAGTAGGTAGGTGGCATACTTGACCTTATCCTCTTCCGCAACATGAGCAATCTCCAGAGCTCTTGCTACGTCACGGATCCAGTCATCAGCATCCAGGGGCTCACGTGTTGCCACGAAAGCTTTTGGGCCCAAGCTGAGGAAGTCCTTGATGGTGACCCTTGGAGCATTCTGGTTGTGGTGCTGGTTAGCCTGGATCTGGGCCATCTGTGTCACCACTTGGGTCATCTGAGCCAACAGTTCCCCCATTGGTGGTGGCGGAGGCGGGTTGTTCCTGGTTGGAGGCATCCTGAACAGAAATTCATTTTAGCACAACAACAGAAAAGGATAGACTTGGTAACCGAAAGATAGATTATTCCGACGCATGAATAGATAACCAACAGGTACATCATCACATGTTCAAATACATCAGAATATCCAACAGACCAACACATGGTTCGAAAGACAAGGATAACTAAACATAGCTAGGAACGGATACATCGGTACTCCCATGCTCATTACGCAGGACGACGGTGAGTAGTACGACGAGAGATACGGTGCGGAGGAATCCCACGGAAGTAGGTATCACGACGATCCCTGTAGATAGGAACTGCTCTGAGAGGGACCCTCGGTGTGGTGAAGTAGAAAGCGTCGTGTCCCTGTGCTCCATAGCGGGGAATCCCTGTGTAACCAGCTCCGAGGTCGAGAAGTGGGCCTCTGATCGGCTCGTAACCTCCAGCATCTGGCAGAGGAAAACCCAGTGTCTGCTGGAAACGCGCAAAGCGCTCGTCTCCAACGAAGTCTGTGGTGTACGTCGCCAGACGCGTCAACGCGAGGTAGAGCTGCTCCCTGACTGAGGCCAACTCCTGAGCAAGTGTGGAAGCAACGGCGTCACTGTGCCTCACGAACTGGGCAGTGGTGTGTAGCCTGGAGCTATCATCCTCGTAGGTATCCAGGTTGCGGTGGAGAGTGAAGTTAACTCCCGCTGCCGTGATGTAACCACGGGGGATGTGACGATAGATGGAATCATCAAACCCCCAGTAGTCAGCACGGAGAACGGTGAGACTCACGTACGCTGCCTGCTGCACGGCCATATCCACTGTGGAACCTACTCCCTCGTAGCGGTGGGCAATGCTCCTGCCATCATCCGACAGAATGTAGACGATAGCCCGGTAGCAGGTCTGGTCAAACTCTCGCTGCTGCTCGTAAACCTGGTACTCTGGTGCCCAACGGAACCCCAGATAGGTAACCATGTCTCTCAGCATCTCCGGATAACCGGCGGTGCTCTCACAGCGAGTCATCCGAACCACCTGCGGGTAGAACCTGAGATCCATCTGCAGATGATTGGGGAAGGTTTTGATTAGACTCCGGTAGATGAAAAAGGATGTGGAAAACAACAACAAGGTTCAACGGACGAAAAAGGATGTTGACAAGAACATGATATCGAAGCAACATCGGGAAAACGAGACCAAAAGTCCTGAGGTACTACAGAGAACCCAAAACACGTGAAATCCTAACTTGAAAGTTTAGGTGAGAACAGAAAACAACGTTGCACTTCCTTACCAGAAAAGGGTGGGTGGGTGGGGAAAGAAGAAAAATGGCAGAATTCCTACTCTCACGTTTCATTTTTCCTATATAGCTACAAAATAGTTTCTAGACTCAACTGCGACCAGTAAAAAGGGATCCTACAGGCAGACAGGCTCTGATACCATTTGTCGCACCCTGGCTTCTAAAGGATACTCATCGTACGAACTGGATAGCATGTGCTTGGATTATGGGGCATAACTGCTCCCACGTCCCAGCTTCCTGGTAGGCCTGCGCTTATGCGCGACAACACAAGCCCTGCTATTCCACCGTCGATGTAAACTATCCACTAGAAGTCATAGGCACTACTGCTGACGTACTTCATATCAATCACGCACTGTACGTCAACAGCTTTGAACGAATGATGATCACAACATATCTCTAAGACACAAAAGATTGAAATAAGGTTGCAAATGGCCTTCACTAAGGCAGAGATAGCAAATACAATCATCCAGAGGACACATGTCCCAACATAACATTCATTACATCAGCGGAAGCAATCAAAGGTGTCTGAGTACAGACAAATCCAACAGGCTTAAGAAGCCGGAGAAAATAAAGAAGACGAATCCCATCCACGTAGGTCCTGGATCCAGCCCTGGTCCAGCTAACTACTCGTCTGCAGTCTCGTCAAACTCCACGAAGTAGCCATCCTGGTGGTCATCGTAGCCGTAGTCGTAGTCTGCGTAAACCACAGCCCCAACGGGGTCAGTACATCCAAGTACTGGCAAGCAAGACTCACAGTTCACCAAAGTATAGCCCGTCAACACAAGCACAGATGACTTGGTTCAACGGAAAGAAGGGGATATATATAATGCTGCAACTGGCTGCGCTAACCAACTACAGAGATTCTATCATATCCAACTATTAGAAAGGGGATAAGATCGAGGGTTGTGACCAACTGGAAGATAACATCAAACAAACCCATCCTGGATCTCGCCCCTTATCCGAAGAAGCGATCCGAGGATAACTCACACAGTTGGATTAATATGAATCAAGTTATTGTGACAATAATACTATTACTAGTCAAGTTATTAATCATGGGGTGTAACATGTTTGATCATTATGTTTAAGTTGTCCTGAGTACTTGTTAGCCAGTACTTTCACCAAGTAATCCATAACCGCGGAAAACACGGCTTCTCGAGAAGATTATCCCTGCAGGGTTGCACCAATTTGGCCGTACACGTATGAATAACCCGCCAGATGGGATGCCTCCCACCAAGCGGGGCACTCAACACAATTCAACTCTTCTCCGCATCAAGCCCAAAGCACCTTGGGCGCACGGCTAATCGAGCCCAGAAGAAAATGGACCCTCATAGCACTCTAAGAACGTGTCCCCCTATATGCCGACTACAAAAGTTCCACCCTGCGCTGGGCTCGCAAAAACATGCATGCGGCAAATAGAAAGCACGAACTAAATGAGATGATTTGGACGAGATGCGAATCGAATCAAATTGAGGGGGGCGCCCATACTCGCTTCCCACATGCGGGTAGTGCGCTCATCATGGATCAGTAGACAAGACCCTTTTCCTATTAGGGTCGACACTAGCAGGCCTCAAAACCACACAGGGCCTCCTGCCGGTGCCTTATCATCAAATTATTATTAACAGTAATAACATTAGCATGATTGATTGATTGATTAAACATCGAGCCCCCAGAACATAATAAAGATATAGTAACTGAAAATAACGGGTAACAGAATCGAGCAAAACAACCTAAGCATGCTATTAAGACTCTGGCTCAATCAATGGGTTGTAGGAGGGGTGATGAGGCAATATCATGGGTTAAAGGATTCATGTGATAGGTTTGTAACAGAAACATCTACCACTAAGGCTAGCAAGTATAGACAACGGAAAGTATCGGTAACCAGGGTTGAAAGGAACACAATGGTTCATGTGAGTGATAACTTGCCTGCAAACTGAACAGCCGGGTACTGAGCTAGATCCTCAGAAGGGGTGCTGTAAAGGTCGTCTGCCTCAACGTCGTCGTCTATTCGAGAAGAAGCAAACAACAAAACAGGAATGTAAACAATCATGTTCATGGCATTGTGCACAGTCAATATGATGCATGACAATTTAATGGGTGCATCAAAATGAATTGACTAACAAGATAGCACAATTAAATGGACCCATATGCAAGGGTTGCATATGGAAAAGGATCCATTGAAATAAGTGGAACAAATGATTTACAATTATTTATTAGGTGATAGTTGTTATCATGATGCATGCATGATGATGATGACAAGATAACAACAAATAACAATAATAGGTGCAAAGGAAAAGGAATAAAACAAGTTTAGAAATTATTTAGTAAGTTTGGAAAATTTTGGTTACTTAAACATGCCACACATGCAACTATTGTTTTCACCAATTTAAAGTGTGCAAAACAGTTAGCAAAATTTATATTTGAAAAGAACATCCAATTTTAGTTGGATTACATGTTTCACATTTTGAAATTTGAATTAGGATGAATTTATTATGATTTAAACAATATTAAACAAGTTTTAATTGAATTTAAAACAAGCTTAAATATTAATTGAATTTTATTTGTTCAAACCATAAATTCAAATTCACATTTGAAAAGTTCACACTTTGGTGGTTTGAAAACATAATTTGCATGTTCAAAAATGCTTTATATTAAGCAAGTTATGATTTTACCAATTTTAATCAAATTAAACAAGTATTAAATTATTTAGGCAATTTAAATTGTTCAAAACAGAAAACAAAATTTATATTGGAATAGGGTATTTAAAATGGTATGAAAAACATATTTTATTTGTATTTATTGGATTTATAAATAATTTGTTATTGATTTTATAAACTAGCATTTGAATTAATCCAATTTGCATTTTAAATGTATTTGGAAAATTCAAAACAGTGCACAAATGGAATAATTGGGAAGGTTATAAAATTTGGAGCAATAAACATATAAAGTTTTTATTTTTTGGATTTACAGATTTAAAGTTATTGATTTATGAAGTTAGGGGTTTATTCTGCCATTTAAAAAGAAAAAGAATTTAAACAGGTTTGTTTCAAAACCGTTTGTTACCGCAACGGGGTCTACCCCAGCCACTGCCTCGCGGGCCCGTGGCCAGCGTGGCGAGGTTAGAAGATGAGGTGGCGCAGCGACCCGCTGACGGGTGGGCCCTAGTGTGTCGTGTGGGAAAAAATAACCAAAAGGGGCCTAAACCGCGGAGTGGGGGATCGAACCCATTACCTACGGTGCGCGCGGATGCATCGCTACCACTGCGGCCTGCTCGAGTTTGTGATTAGGAGCAGTAGTGAAACAGGTTATCGTGTACTGTTCGACAGATAAGTTCCTGAACGTTTTCTTCCGCGTGCAGGAACTGACAGCGATCGATTCGACGGGAGTCGCGGCCTCCGGCGACCCGGCTGCGCGCGGCCGGTGCACGCGTGCGCTGTGTGCGGCGCAGAGAGACAAGGGAGGGAGAGATGCGAGGGAAGGAGGGGCGCTCACAGCGAGGGGGGCGAGGAGGAGCAGCGACCGAGCACGCAGATGAATTCCGACAGAGAAACAGCAGTAGCAGCGGCGGAAGTTCCCGGCGATGGCGCGGCATCCACAGGGCTCCTCAGCAGCATCCGAGGAGACGAGGAGCCTCAGGGAAACTCGGCGTTTCCATTCCCGCCATCAACTACTCCTCGAGGTGGTCAGATCTTGGCCGCGATGAGAGGGCAGTGGTGCTCACGGTGGTGGTCGGATGTTGCAGTGTCAAGTTTCAGAAGGAAAGCAGAAGGCTTGGGGAAGAGGAAGAGAAGTTGGCGGCGCAGGGAGAGGGGCTCTAGGGTTGAGGGTAGAGGGTAGGTTAGATATAGGGGGAGGAGGCCTAGTACGGCATGGCATCTGGAGGGGGGAAGGATGATCGGATGGTGTTCCTCCTGTTCGTACAGTTAGGAGGAAGACGACAAAGGGAGAAGAGGGGGGTACTGGGCCAGATGGAAAAAGTTGGGCTTAGGGGATGGAAAAAGAATTAATGGGCTGGGGGGTTTAGTTGCTGCTGCTGCTGCCTTTTCTCCTTTGCTATTTTTTTTGTACTGTTTTTTTTTTGTAGCAAGCAAATGGAAGCAAAACAAAGGTTTTGTTTATAGAAAATTTTGGAATAAAATTAGGATAAATCCCTTAGTTGGAAAGCAACCAATTGGTAGTTTTTGTTTTCAAAAACTTAATTGTTTGCTTGCTGTTTACAAATTAAACCAATTTAATTGAAATTTCCAATATTAGATAATATTAGAAAAACAAGGTATTTTTCAATAGGGTTTTATTTAGAGTTTAGAAGTGATTTAAGGAATTCAAATTAGTGGTGAATTTCATGGATTCAAAGGATTAAAGATTTTGAGAAATGGCTTGAGTTTGGAAATGATTTGAAAATAATTGATTAAAGTGATTGATTGAATTAAGCAACAATTTAATAGTTGATCCAATATGAAATAATTGGAAGCAATTGATGTTTTTGATTTGCAATTCTTTATTTGAAAAGATTGTAACAGACAAGTGTGAAGCAAAGGTTGATTAAGATTGAATTTTATTATGAAAACAATGCAAACAGAAATAAATATGGGGATGATGACATGATGCATTGCTTAAATTAAACAAAGAAGTAAAACAACTAGGGTGTTTTTCATACTTGGATGTTACAGCAGCACTCTAGACATGAAGTTGTATGAAGCAAGTATTACTAGAGTATAGCTTTACAAACAGAGGTCACATGACCCAACATTACATCAGACAACGGAAGGCAAACTATGTTGCTAGTCAACAAGAACCAAAAAGGCCTAAGAGGCCGCAACATAAGGCGACGTCCCAGCCCATAGATTCGAGGCTGCTACATGGGAACTCCAAAACTACTCGTCGATGTCCATATTGGAAACACCACCGCTGGAGTGAGACTTCACCTGAACCAAATTGAAGCAAAACTGAGTACGGGAGGTACTCAACAAGACTTATCTAACCCATTATATATCTGCTATTTTCATAAAGGGTTTTATGAAGGCTAATTTATGTAAAGCCATCTTTGTTTTTCAAATCAAGGAAGAATAGCACGTCTCATGGAGTATTTTAAAAACAGATGAGAAAGCTACTCAGCTACTATATCATCATCTTTTCATCCACTGAATCATTTCAGCACCTTGTGCTTGAAAGATCACCACCTCCAGTTATTCCGGTACCTCATGCTACAAGGTAACCCCTCTCGGCATCTCCGAGGAGGCATCCTTCCATTCGTTATCAACAAGTTTTAGTCATTACGTTCAAGTTTTCTATGATCACAGAATCTGTCACCAAGTCATCCTTAACCGTGGACACGGCTTTTCGAAAAGATTTAACCCTGCAGGGGTGTACAACTTTAACCATACATACCAACCGACTCTTAGTGCCACATGATTAGCACTAGTCCGGGAAGTGCCGACAAAGGGTGGTTGACCACGATCTTTCCCTTGCTTCGCCTATTCCATGAGTCTCTTCGAGTAGAGATGGTCCGCCAATAGGGAGTGGCCATCTCCTGCCGGGTCTCTATCGTTGTGAGCGATAGTCAACTACTGTCTTGCCATAGGCTGATACACCACCACGTCCTAGTTTTTGTAAACGTTTTTAACATCCCCGCAAATCCAAATGGAAAGAACGAACTAGGAGACTCATGGAACAAACTAGGCAAGTTGATACCGAGGGGAATCTAAGCCACGTGTGGATGCACGCTCAGTCTTGGCTCGAAGACGAGAACTCGCTCCCAGGGGCATGAACGAGACAAAAACCACAGACCCTCTGTGGTCTCATCATCCACACCTTTAAATCATGTTACTCAAGTTCTCTTAACTTTCCACAACATCCTGTCATACTAGATTCATTCGCCACTCTGATTCATCAACCGGATGGAGCAGAGCTAGCAAGCATGTATGACTAACACGGCATATTTCAGGCTTTGGCGATGCATGATACGTCCAAAACGTATCTCCTTTTCCGAACACTATTTTATTATTTCCCTCTAAACTTGTGATTTTTGGATATCACTGATACGTCAATTTTGCATCACCGTTTTATGTTGTTATTTTTTGTTATGCATCGATATATTTCATGTTATGATGCATCTCTTATGTTATTTTATCTTATTTTGCATGTTTCATAATTTTTGGAGAATAAACACCGGGACCAGAATTCTGATGGAAAAAAGCACCGTCAAGATACCCTATTTCAGAAGATCAGAAGAAGAGGGGGGACACCCGAGGTATCTTAGAAGTCCAGAAGAGGGAGCCAGCCACGAGGAGAGCCGGAGGGGGGCCACCAGGGGCCCACACCATGGGTGGCTCCCCCCCTTGGCCGCGCCGCCACGTGGTGTGTCCATCCTGGCCCACCTCTGGTGGATATTTTGGCGTACTTGACCCCGAGGGAACCCTAAGCCCCATACCATCATCGAAGAATTATTCCACCGCCGCCTCGGGGCGGAAAACACCCAAGAGAGAAAAGCTCTCTGGCAGGGAGAAATCTGCCGGGGAAATTCCTCTCCGGGGAGGGGAAATCACCGCCATCGTCACCGTCATCGCTCCGGGCATCATCAAGATCGCCGTCATCATCATCATCACCACCAACACCATCACCCTCATCATCCATCGTCATCCTGCTGCAACAATTAGGGGCTTCTATCGTTGTTTTGCATTAGATCTCTCTCCCGGTGTGGATTACTTGTTAGTAGTTGATGCTTGTGAGATTTATCGGTGTTAGAACTTTATGACTAGATTGTTATCATCCATTATATCACCTCTGATTATGATCCATATGATGTCTTGTGTCTAGTTCGTCTAGTTCTTGAGGACATGGGAGAATTCATGATGTTAGTAGTGAAGTTATATTGAATTAATATCTCGTGGTTCGGTATTTAAGTTGTGATGCTATTCTTCTAGTGGTTTCATGTGAACGTCGACTACATGATACTTCACCTTTATGGGCCTAGGAGGATGCATTGTGTATTTGGCTACTAATTGTGGGGTTGCCGGAGTGACAGAAACCTAAACCCATGTTAGGAAACCAATGCACGAGGGAGCGTAGAATCATGGAGTTTTAAGGTTGTGGTTAGTTTTATCTTAATTACTTTCTTGTATTTGCGGATGCTTACGAGGGGTATAATCACAAGTATGTATTAGTCCTAGTTGGGCGGTACATTAGCATAGGTTCACCCACACAACACTTCACGAACCAATGGATATTAATCAACCGTAACGAAGCGAAAGCACTTGACGAAATTCCCATGTGTCCTCGAGAACGTTTGGTAGTCATAAATAGAACAACCGTCTTGTCCTTTGCTCTCAAAAGGATTGGACTACTCGCTGCAATATTATTTACCGCACTTTATTTACTCGCACTTTATTTATCTGCTATATCAAAAACCTCCAAAAACCCGTTTGCTAGTGTTTACAGTGAATCCTCTATCCAACCTGCTTGTCAACACCTTCTGCTCCTCGTTGGGTTCGACACTCTTATTTATCGAAAGTACTACGATACAACCCCTATACTTGTGGGTCATCAAGACTATTTTCTGGCGCCGTTGCCGGGGAGTGAAGCGCTATTGGTAAGTGAAATTGGTAAGAGAAACTTTTCCTGTGAGTGTTGTTTTTATTTTTGTCTGCTGTTTTATTTCATTATGGAGAATACTTTTGGTTCTCTGTTTAGGGGTACTTCTACCATTGCTACTAGGGTAGTTGGTAACCTGTCTTCTGCTGAATTAGATCCTTATAAAATACCTATGAAAATTGTTGGACGTGTTATGGATAACTGCTATTACGGTGATGGAACTGTCCATCCCGGTGATCATTTGCTCTTTATACATGAATTATGCGAGTTATTTAGGTGTGAAGGTATTACAATGGATCAAGTTAAAAGGAAATTATTTTCTTTATCGCTGAAAGGAAGAGCCGCTGAATGGTTCAAATTACTGAAGAATGGTGAATCTATTGGATGGGAGGAAACTGTTCCTCTCTTTTATTCTAAATTTTATCCTCCTAGTGATATTCATAAAGAGAGGAATCAAATCTATAATTTCTGGCCTAATGATGGAGAGAGTATTGCCCAAGTGTGGGGGAGAATGAAGTTATTAATGCTTAAATGTCCCGTTCATGAGCTCCCGAGAATATTGTTATCAATAATTTTTATGCAAGGCTTTCTCTTCATGATTAGGATTTATTGGATGCTTCTTGTTCTGGATCATTCAAAAGTATGAAGGAAGAAGCTAAATGGGATCTTCTTGACCGTATTCAAGAAAACACTGAAGGATGGGAGAATGACAAAGGTAGAAAGTCAGTATAAATTATGATTATGAATGCATTAAATCTTTTATGGGAATGAATGATTTCTATGATGTTAGTGCTGTTTGTGGCCTTGATTTTCAAATCTTTGCAAACTGTCTTAAAGCTTTTGCCTCCTATCTTGATATTCCTAAAATAAATTATCACAAGTACCATACACCTTATGAAGATATTGTTCCTGCTAGTAACATAGAAGTGCATGTTGTCAATCCTGATGTTCCCGAGCCATATGTTGAAAAAATGCCTTTCCCTGCTAAGCTGAAAGAACACTCTACGGTGGCTTGTGTGGTTAATAAGAGTAACAAGAAATTTATTGAACCTGATGAACAAATAACTGTTGAACCTGTTGTAGCAATAGTGAAAGATCTTGTTTGTGGAAATATGGAGGATGAACACATTGTCTTTTGTGAGGATGCTTCTGATATTGTTTCCCATCCTCATAGACCTAAGAAAACTAGTGTTCATGTGCTTTCTGTTAAGATTGGTGATACGTGCATTTTATATCATCATTTATACCCTCCATATAGGCATTATTGGGATGTTTTATCAATGTTATGTCATTGTTTTGCATGTTTTAGATGATTGTATGGGATTTTCCTACAAAGTCCCTATTTTTGGTATTTAATTTCTCGGTGCCAGAAAACACTTGTTTTCATGTTTTTGATGTTTCAGGAGCTACAGGTATCCAAATTGCGAAAGGAAAGAAACCCTATCAGCTTTTCTTCGGGAGAAAGGTCGTGGGCACAAGACACAAAGGAGGAGGGCAAGGAGGCCCAAAAGGGGGTAGCCCACGCGGCCAGATTCCTTGGTCGTGTGTGGGGCCCCCAAATGGGCCCACAGCACCTCCTCCCCAAGGTCTTTTTGCCGACGACTCCGTCTTCCCCGAAAACCAACACCCTAATTTTCCCGAGACAAGACGGAGTCGCCAGGGCGGCGAAACTCTCGAAACTCTCCGAGGGGGAGACAGATCCTGCTGCTCCGGAGCTCCGGAGAAGGGGGAAATCATCCCCATCTCCTCCTTGGCGTGGGATGAGGAATCTCCATCACCATCCTCACCAGCACCTGCATCTCCACCATCACCATCACCGTGATCCACTCCGTTCCCCTCATAGTTTGATCATTGCTACACCCTAGATACGTGTTATTGTACTCCGTTGCATGTTTGGGATTGAGTACTTGTCATTATTTGGTGGTGGATCCATTGTTTCAGATTGTGTTGTACCACATATGTCACCATACATGATCATGTTTGCACGTTGTGAGTAGTTCCCGCATGTTCCTGAGGGCATAGGATGAATTGGCAATGATTTGTTACATAAGATGAGTTGTTATTTGGTCTAGTATTTATCTTTTATGTGATTCTATGATGGTGTTGTACGAACGTCGACTGTACAACACTTCACCTACATGGGCTCATAGGAGAACACCGTAGTGTAGTGACGTGATGATGTCTTTAGGTGACAGGAACTTGAGACAGAGTCGTTGAATTGCATTATGAGGGTACTTGTATCGGGGACCTTAGAGCATAAGGCTATGGTGGGACATCATGTCTTAATAATTCTCGTGCTGTCATTTAATTGGCCACGTGATCCATCATAAGGGGTGATAGTTTATTTATTTAGCTATTCCTATTTGTGGCTCCGTCCGAAGAAGATTAAAACTAGACAAGATATACAAACATGTTATGCAATGAATCACTATGCCAGCTAAATCCGTGCAGCCCTCGGGAACGTTTTCCACATTTAAGACACAAACACACACTTGAGCTTGTCCTCTTGCGCATTAGAGGATTGGGATTTGTCTCTCATTGAGACCTACTACTTGCTGCAATTTACTTTCCGCATTTTACTTTACTTGCACTACACAATTAAAACACAAAAACACATGTTGCTTTTATTATTCCTTTGCTATTCTACTTACCAGTTCCTTCTGCTCCTCGTGGGTTTGACAACCTTTCTAATTCGAAAAGTACTACAATTGATCTCCTGCACTTGGGAGCCATCAATTGGTGATCATTTCTATTATGATTTGTGTGATATTGGTCCTAGTTCTAGTGCTATACCTTATGAGATTTATAGAGAAATTATGCATGAAATTGGTTCTTGTGAACTTGAAGATATTGATGTGGTTATTCAGCTTGCTAATAGAGAAACTGTTTTTTCCGATTGGTATTGTTAGAGATGTGGAAGTTTTGTGTGGTAAGACTGAATACCCCACTGATTTTCTAGTACTTGGTAAGGCTGCTAGTAAGACTTGTCCTATTATTTTTGGTAGACCTTTCTTGAACACTTGTGGTGCTATTACAGATTGTAAAAGAGAGAAGATTTTGACTAAATTTGATGGAAAATCTTATGAGTTCAATTTCTCCAAATTTGCTAGAGCACATTATGAATCTAAACTGCCTGATGAGAATTTTAAAGTTGAACAACTTGCTTTTATTTCTCTTGCTCCTAACAATGCTTTGCAACAATATATGGAGGACCACGAGAGTGATGTCTTTATGGAAGAGAGAAATGAGATTGACAATATTCTTCTTCGCCAACCAGTGATATTGAAACATAATTTGCCATCCCAAGGAGGATCTTGTCTTTGATTTAAAACCTCTGCATGATGACCTTAAATATGCTTATCTTGATGATAAGAAAATATATCCTGTTATTATTAGTGCTAAACTTTCAGGTGAAGAAGAGGAAAGATTATTGGGAATTCTGAAGAAACACCGTGGAGCTATTGGATATAGTCTTGATGATTTGAAGGGAATTTCACCTACTATATGTCAGCATGCTATTAATATTGAACCTAATGCAAAGACAGTAGTTGAACATCAACGTTGTTTAATTCCTAAGATGAAGGAAGTGGTAAGAAATGAGGTGTTAAAACTCCTTGATGCTGTTATTATTTTTCTTATTGCTGATAGTAGATGGGTGAGACATGTGCATGCTACGCCTTGATGGTGCCTTGACGGGGAGACTTCTTGATGATGATGATTTTTAAATCCCCGGCAACGGCGCCAGAAATTCTTGATGCTTGTGATGCCGTGTTGGGAACCCGAAGAGGAGGGTGTGATGAGTACAGCGGTAAGAATTTCCCTCAGTTAAGAACCAAGGTTATCAATCCAGTAGAAGAAAGAGGATCTTCGGAAGGTTGATGCACTGACAGTGGTGATGGCACCTCACCGGTGTCAGCAACAACACGGAACCTGCACACAACACAACCAAAATACTTTGTCCCAACAGTACAGTGAGGTTGTCAATCTCACTGGTCTTGCTGAAAACAAAGATTAGACGTATAGTGTGGAAATGGTGTAAGCTTGCAGTAAGTAAAGAAAGCAGGAAATTGTGGTGGTTTGTTTAACAGTGTAGGAAAAATGGACCGCGGTTCATAGGATCACTAGTGGTGTCTCTCCATAAAATATAGCATGCTGGGTGAACAAATTACAACTGGGCAATTGACAAATAGAGGTTGCACTGAAGTGCACATTCATGACATGATGACTACTATGATATTTAGTGCGGGCATTACAATAATATACATAGACCGTAATCCAACTGCATCTATGACTAATAATCCACCCTCAGGTTATCATCCGAACCCCCTTAGGTATTAAGTTGCAAGCAACAGATAA
Organism: Alopecurus myosuroides; assembly: GCA_028641055.1. Taxonomy (NCBI): domain Eukaryota; kingdom Viridiplantae; phylum Streptophyta; class Magnoliopsida; order Poales; family Poaceae; genus Alopecurus; species Alopecurus myosuroides. Next base: position 87,329,962 of record CM054062.1, on the reverse strand, counting down.
TCGCATTAAGCAATGTGTGTAATGTAAGTAGTGATTGTGCACGCAGGCACTCACACCGTTGTTTTCTCTCTAGTGGCAACAACACATCCTCCCCCGTCACGTTTCTGTCACTCGAGCACAGGCGAAAAGGAGGCATGAACCCAACTATCGAGCATAAATACTCCCTCTTGGAGTCACTAGAAACTACTTGGCCAGAGCAACCACTAGCAACGGAAAGCATGCAAGATCACAAATAACATATGCAATAAAGATTATAATCAACTTGGCATAAGTTCAATATTCATCGGATCCCAGCAAACACGGCACATAGAATTACATAAGAACAATCTCGATCATGTTAGGCAGCTCACGAGATCTAAACATTGAGGCATAGGAGGATAAGACAACCATCTAGTTACTGCTATGGACCCGGAGTCCAAGGATGAACTACTCACGCATCACTCCGGAGGTAGGCATGGTGATGAAGAGGCCTCCGGTGATGATCTCATCTCCGGTAGGGTGCCAGGAGACAGCTTCAGAACCCCCCCTAATCTAGGGTTAACGACGACGGCGGCTGCAGAACTTTTTGGGGATTTCTGATAAGGTACCTAGGGTTTTCCTTCGGAGGGGAATAAATAGGCGGAAGGGAGATGTCGGTGGGCCACCAGGGTGGCCTCACCACCCCTAGGCGCGGCCAAGGGGGGCACGCCTGGCTATGGTGAGGCCCCCCTAGTGCCCGTCTTTGACTCCTCTTCAAACTTCTCGATGCTTCCGGGGAAAATAGGAACTTCGGGATTCGTGGGGTCCGATTCCGAGACTATTTCAAGAACAACTTTTCTGAAATAAAAAACAGCACAAAACAGGGGACTGACACTTGGCATCTTGTTAATAGGTTAGTCCCGAAAAACGTGTAAAAATGCTATAAAAAAGGGAGAAAACATGTAGCAATTGGCATAATATCAACATGGAACATCAGAAATTATAGATACGTTGGAGACGTATCAAGCATCCCCAAGCTTAGTTCCTACTCGTGCTCGAGTAGGTAAACGATAAAACAAAATAATTTCTGAGGTGACATGCTACCACACAATCTTGATCATAATATGTAAAGAAGAGCATTTAAACTAGGATCAAATGAACTAAAGTTGTGATTTATATTTGATATCAACGAGTAATGCATAAACAAATAAGAAGAAAGAAGCAAAACTTTTAATGAATCAATACTAAAAGACTATCAACCGTGCAAATTTTATTAGAGATGATTTAAGCTTTCAAGAACAACAATATCATGCACGTCAAACGATCTTCACAACCCCTGTTAGGATCAAGTCAAGCTTTCCACACGATGCAATGCTTGAATCTTAAACTATTTGCGCACTAAAAACAAGCAAGTGTTATGCGTTGGTCCCTCGCACCGGGATGTTATGGCAAAGAGAACATTATGGGGGGTTTGGAAGGTCAATGGAAGAAAGGATCACAAAGTTGAGAGTGGTCATTAGACAAGAGAAAGTATTACAACCGAAGCTATGCAAGGAGTAGGGATTGCCACACAACGGATGCACATAGAGCTATAAGTGTATGAAAGCTCTCCAATGGAACTAGTGGGGGTGCATCCAACTTGCTTGCTCACGAAGACCTAGAGCTCATTTGAGGAGGCTCATTATTGGAATATACAAGCCAAGTTCTATAATGTAAAGTTCCCCGCATAGTTATGAATGAAGGATAATATGAAAACTTTCTCCAAACTGAAGCATTGGTGCTAAACATGAAGCACAAGTGTGGTATAAAGGATAGTGATGCGCCCCCTCTCTCTTTATTCTCTCTTTGGCCCTTTTTTGGCCTTTTTATTTTATTTTATATATCCTCACCGGTAGGGGCAACATCCTATATTACAATGAATCATCACACGTTTAGTACTCATAACTCATAATGTAATATCTCTGATGTATCCAACTGCATGCTCCTACCAGTGTAGCAGTATGCAAAAATAACCATGAAGCTCGTCAGCAAGTAACATAATGGAGGTGGATGTTGTGCATTAATATATCTCGAAATGGCTATGGAAATGACATGATAGGTAGGTATGGTGGCTGTTTTGAGGAAGAATATATGGTCTTATGTGTAGGAGAACAAAGTCCTCCCACGGCATTTGGATGCACTAGCGAAGTTTGCACCAACTCTCAATGTGAGAAAGGGCAATGCACAGTACCGAAGAGGCTTGCAAATATGGATGGTGGAAGTGCCAGGAGCCGCAACATAGACTCACGAGTTAAAAGGTTGCAGCAAGCAAATCATCTTTACAGGGCACAATGCAAATCACTCCAAGAGGGTCAGTGGCAGTGACAAGTCACTGTTAGCTACCCGACCGTAGCGCGTAACAAAAGGCCAATCAGAAATGTATCACTCGTAGCAATCATATACCATTGTTTATATTAGCTGGTAATTTAAGTGTGGCACAGTTTCAAGTTTCTTAGACCAACCATTAAAATTTTATACTTACTAGTCCTTTCCGTTTATCCATTAAGCAAATTAATATCTCAAAACAACAACAGTGATTCAAGTGAAGCAGTTTAGTGATCTACAAGACCATGCAAATTTTTCCACTATACCAACTATCACATAAGCATTTGTATTATCAACCAAGCACATATTTGAGACAACAAAAACTCTCTCTAAACATATATCAATGAAAACTAGAGATTACTAACAGCTCTAAATAATAGATGAATGCAAAACAGGAGCTAAATAAATGCAGCAGCCAGACAAAGATTAAGAATACAAAGTATTCCCATGAAAAAGCGGAGCGTGTCACTCTCCAATAAAAGAATGCTGGGGTCCAACCAAGATTATTGCAAAAATAATAAAAAACTGAAAGCAAAAATAAAAGACGCTCCAAGTAAAGCACATAAGATGTGACCGAATAAAAATATAGTTTCACTAGAAGTGACCTGATAATTTGTCGATGAAGAAGGGGACGCCTTGGGCATCCCCAAGCTTAGACGCTTGAGTCTTCTTGGAATTTGCTGGGATGTACCTCCGGGGCATCCCAAGCTTAGGCTCTTCACTCTTCTTGATCACGTCATATCATCCTCTTCTCTTGACCCTTAAAAACTTCCTTCACACCAAACTTCTCACAATCTTCATTAGCAACGTTAGTGCAATCGAAATAATAAATTCGCATGGTTCAGTTTCAACACAAGACTAACACTCATAAACACATTAGATACTGTCACAACTTATTTTAAAACTCTTTTTCCCAAAAGAACACCAAAAGAAAGAGATTAAGATGCAAATGCAATTATTGGCAGAAATCTGTCAAAACAGGACAGCAGGTAAAGCTGATTTTTTTCGAAAATCTTCTGTTTCTCAAATAAAAAAAGTGTTAAACTAAGAAAAGTTGCGTATATAGCCCAGGATTACGCACAAAACAAATCGGGTCATTTTGAATTTTCTGTGATTTTATACGAATTTAACAGTGGACAACAGAAATCTGTTTCCTGCGCAGAAATCCGAAATATAGTCTCAACTTTCCACTAGAGGCTTTACTTGGATCAACAGAGACACAAAAGAAAATATACAGCGGAGTTGATAAGGAAATAGAGAACACCCAGGTGCAAAGCACATAGAAAGAAACGGCAGAAAACGGGTTGAAAACGGAGAAATAAAGCGGGTTGTCTCCCGGTAGCGCTTTTCTTTAACGCCTTTCAGCTAGGCATAGAAAGAAACTCAAGTATTTTCAAGTGAGGAAGCATCAAAATTAAGCTTAGAAATATCCTCAACAATGAATTGTATTTCATCTATAGAAGTTTTAGATGTCCCCTTATCAGCACTTTTAGGCACACTACTCAATCAATTGGGGTTGCAGGAACAATCCAATCAAAATTCTTTTCTAGAGCGTCATGCATTCCTACCAATTTAAAGGGTATTGGTATTTTAATTTCCTTATCATTGGCTTTAACTTGTGTGTTATTAATATCTACACATGAGCCTGACATCTCAAATCGGTTAAAAACTTTTCTAGCCTCAATGGCAACATCACCAAATTCTTTAAACAAAGTTTCTAGAATAAACTCTGTTTTTCGCTATCCTTAATGTGATAAAGGTTGAGGAACATTTGTTGTATTATGGGATTAAGGTTAACAAACCTAGCTTCCAACATACGAACTAGAGATGCTACAGCAGTTTCATAATCTAGAGCAAGTTCAGCTAAGGATCTATCCTCAAATTCTTTGTGCTTACTAACATAATTAAAGAACTCTCCAATATTATCTTTCCCAATTATATCACCGCTATCTATTGGTACGTCTTTCAAGGTAAACTTGGGTAGAATCATGATTAGAGATTAACTAAGAGCAGAAAAGCAAAAATAACAGCTATGAAGTAAACTATTTTTTTTGTGTTTTTGACATAAAGAAGCAAAACAAGACAAAAATAAAAACAGGACAATAAACAAAATAAAGAGGTTGATAGTGAGAGACTCCCCTTGCCAGAAGACTTATTTCTCCCCGGCAACGGTGCCAGAAATTCGTTGCTACGCCTTGATGGAGCCTTGACGGGGAGACTTCTTGATGATGATGAATTTTAAGTCCCCGGCAACGGCGGCAGAAATTCTTGATGCTTGTGATGGCGTGTTGGGAACCCCAAGAGGAGGGTGTGATGAGTACAGCGGTAAGAATTTCCCTCAGTTAAGAACCAAGGTTATCAATCCAGTAGAAGAAAGAGGATCTTCGGAAGGTTGATGCACTAACAGTGGTGATGGCACCTCACCGGTGTCAGCAACAACACGGAACCTGCACACAACACAACCAAAATACTTTGTCCCAACAGTACAGTGAGGTTGTCAATCTCACTGGTCTTGCTGAAAACAAAGATTAGATGTATAGTGTGGAAATGGTGTATGCTTGCAGTAAGTAAAGAAAGCAGGAAATTGTGGTGGTTTGTTTAACAGTGTAGAAAAAATGGACCGCGGTTCATAGGATCACTAGTGGTGTCTCTCCATAAAATATAGCATGCTGGGTGAACAAATTACAACTGGGCAATTGACAAATAGAGGTTGCACTGAAGTGCACATTCATGACATGATGACTACTATGATATTTAGTGCGGGCACTACAATAATATACATAGACCGTAATCCAACTGCATCTATGACTAATAATCCACCCTCAGGTTATCATCCGACCCCCCTTAGGTATTAAGTTGCAAGCAACAGATAATCGCATTAAGCAATGTGTGTAATGTAAGTAGTGATTGTGCACGCATGCACTCACACCGTTGTTTTCTCTCTAGTGGCAACAACACATCCTCCCCCGTCACGTTTCTGTCACTCGAGCACAGGCGAAAAGGAGGCATGAACCCAACTATCGAGCATAAATACTCCCTCTTGGAGTCACTAGAAACTATTTGGCCAGAGCAACCACTAGCAACGGAAAGCATGCAAGATCACAAATAACATATGCAATAAAGACTATAATCAACTTGGCATAAGTTCAATATTCATCGGATCCCAGCAAACACGGCACATAGAATTACATAAGAACAATCTCGATCATGTTAGGCAGCTCACGAGATCTAAACATTGAGGCATAGGAGGAGAAGACAACCATCTAGTTACTGCTATGGACCCGGAGTCCAAGGATGAACTACTCACGCATCACTCCGGAGGTAGGCATGGTGATGAAGAGGCCTCCGGTGATGATCTCCTCTCCGGTAGGGTGCCAGGAGACAGCTTCAGACCCCCCCCTAATCTAGGGTTAACGACGACGGCGGCTGCAGAACTTTTTGGGGATTTCTAATAAGGTACCTAGGGTTTTCCTTCGGAGGGGAATAAATAGGCGGAAGGGAGATGTCGGTGGGCCACCAGGGTGGCCTCACCACCCCTAGGCGTGGCCAAGGGGGGCACGCCTGGCTATGGTGAGGCCCCCCCTAGTGCCCGTCTTTGACTCCTCTTCAAACTTCTCGATGCTTCCGGGGAAAATAGGAACTTCGGGATTTGTGGGGTCCAATTCCGAGAATATTTCAAGAACAACTTTTCTGAAATAAAAAACAACACAAAACAGGGGACTAACACTTGGCATCTTGTTAATAGGTTAGTCCCGAAAAACGTGTAAAAATGCTATAAAAAAGGGAGAAAACATGTAGCAATTGGCATAATATCAACATGGAACATCAGAAATTATAGATACGTTGGTGACGTATCAGTGCACTTTGTCCCTAAGAAGGGAGGAAGGAATGCAAAGTTTTTAGAATCGTGATTTTGAATCGGGTCAGAACCTTTATGGTAGGATCGCAAATAGTAGAATCACAACTTTCAGAATCATAAAATCTTAGATTCTACCTAGTAGAATCGTTGAATCGTTTCAGTCAATTTGGGTTGTAAAGTCGTAGAATCGTATGGTAGAATCATGATTCTGACAACTATGGTTGTGACTAATGAAAACAATGAGCTCATGCCACACAGAGTAGTAGTTGGTTATAGAATGTGTATTGATTTTAGAAAGGTTAATAAAGTTACTAAGAAAGATCATTATCCTTTGCCCTTTATTGATCAAATGCTATAGAGGTTGTCTAAGAAAACTCATTTTTGTTTTCTTGATGGTTATTCTGGGTTTTCTAAAATTGTTGTTAGGAAGAAAGATCAAGAGAAAACAACCATTAGTTGTCCTTATGGTACTTATGCTTATAGATGTATGCCTTTTGGTTTGTGTAATGCTCCTGCTACTTTTCAAAGATGCATGTCTGCTATTTTTCATAGTTTTTGTGAAGAAATTGTGGAAGTATTCATGGACGATTTTTCCGTTTATGGAACTTATTTTGATAATTGTTTGCACAACCTTGATAAAGTTTTGCAGAGATGTGAGGAAACTAATCTTGTTCTTAATTGGGAGAAGTGCCACTTTATGGTGAATGAAGGAATTGTTCTTGGACATAAAATTTCTGAAAGAGGTATTGAAGTTGACAAAGCTAAAGTGGAAGCAATAGAGAAAATTCTCTGTCCTAGGGATGTTAAAGGTATTCGTAGTGTTCTTAGTCATGCTGGTTTTTATAGGAGGTTTATTAAAGATTTCTCTAAAATATCAAAGCCTGTTACTAATCTTCTTAAAAAATATGTCCCATTTGTTTCTGATGATGATTGTAAGGAAGCTTTTGAAACTTTAAAGAAGGCTTTAACTACTGCTCCTATTGTTCAACCACCTGACTAGAATTTACCTTTTGAAATTATGTGTGATGCTAGTGATTTTTCTGTAAGTGTTGTTCTTGGACAGCGCATAGATAAGAAGTTGAATGTTATTCATTATGCTAGTAAGACTCTTGATGCTGCTCAAAAAAATTATGCTACTACTGAAAAAGAGTTCTTAGCTGAAGTTTTAACATGTGATAAGTTTAGGCCTTATATTGTTGACTCAAAGGTTACTATTCATACTGATCATGCTGCTATTAGATACCTTATGGAAAATAACGATGCTAAGCCTAGACTTATTAGATGGGTGTTTCTTTTACAAGAGATTGATTTGCATATTGTGGATAGGAAGGGTGCTGAAAATCCTGTTGCTGATAACTTGTCTAGATTGGAAAACATTACTTCTGATCCTATTCCTGTTAATGATAGTTTTCCAAATGAACAGTTGGCTGCAATAAAGGTAAAACCCCAAGATAGTCCATGGTATGCTGATTATGCTAACTTTATTGTTTCAAAGTATTTGCCTCCAACATTTACAGCTCAACAAAGAAGAAGATTCTTCTATGATTTAGGCATTATTTTTGGGATGACCCACATTTATATAAAGAATAAGTAGATGGTATTATGAGAAGATGTGTTCCAGATCTTGAACAACGTGAAATATTGAAGAAGTGCCATGGTAGTGCTTATGAAGGACATCATGCTGGAGATAGAACCACACAGAAGGTTCTACAATCAGGTTTCTATTGGCCTACCCTCTTCAAAGATGCACGTAAATTTATTTTATCTTGTGATGAATGTCAAAGAGTAGGTAATATTTCTAGACATAATGAAATGCCTATGAGTTATTCTCTTGTTATTGAACCTTTTGATTGTTGGGGATTTGACTTTATGGGTCCTTTTCCTCCTTCGAATGGTTATACTCATATTCTTGTTGTTGTTGATTATGTTACTAAGTGGGTAGACGCTATACCTACTAAAAGTGCTGATGGTGAGACCTTTATAAAAATGCTTAGAGATGTTATTTTCCCTAGGTTTGGTGTGCCTAGATATCTTATGACTGGTGGAGGTTCTCATTTTATTCATGGTGGTTTTAGAAAGACCCTTGCTAAATATGATGTTAATCATAGAATTGCCTTAGCTTATCATCCTCAAACCAGTGGACAGGTTTATGGAAAAGCTTGTCACTTTCCTTTAGAATTAGAACACAAAGCTTATTGGGCAGTGAAAGAATTAAACAAAGATTTTAAACTTGCTGTTAAGAAAAGAATGCTTGATTTGAATCATTTATATGAATGGAGATGTGAAGCTTATAAAAATTCCAAGCTCTTTAAAGATAAATTTAAACAATGGCATGATAAAAGAATCCTTAAAAGAGAGTTTCATGTTGGTGAGAAAGTTCTATTGTATAGGTCTCGTCTCAGATTTTTTGCAGGAAAATTACTCTTCCGATGGGAAGGACCTTATGTTATTGAAGAAGTGTATCGTTCGGGTGCAATCAAAATTGTTTCCCTCAAAGATAACACTACACAAGTGGTAAATGGACAAAGAATCAAACATTATATTTCTGGGGATTCCTATGATGAAGATGTTGATGTTATTCTAGTAATGACTCCGGAGAAGTTCATTAGGGGGAAGATTCCATAATTTGTAGAATCTGTTTTGGAATAGGTAACAGTTCTGTTAATAAAAAGTTCGTGAAATACCTTTTCAGTTATAAATTATCAATTTTTGGAAAATATAAAAAATACCGAGCGGAAGAGGAGTGGGCCCACCCTTGGCCGCGCCACCCTATGGTGTGGGCGCCTCAGAGCCCCTCTCCGACTCATTTTCGACCTGGACTTTCCTTTTGTTATGCATATTTTTTCTATATAACCCCCCGGATCCCCCGAGGTCCGTATATCGTTTTATCGTCGTGTTTCTGTTTCAAGTTGTTTCTGCCAGGATCTGTTTTACGTTTTAGAAGCATCATGGTCTCTGCCAACAACAAGAAGGGGAAGGGACCGAAGGAAGATGATCTCCAAGACCGCAAGCCGGAGGAGGAGATCGAGAGTGGAGCTGAAGGAGATGTAGAAGAAAACCCACGAGTGCATCCACGCGCTACCATTGCAAGCATTGGAGTGGTTGCAAAACCTCGCAAGCAAACGGCAAGGATTAGCACCAGAGGGGAGGCCCCACGTCACTGCTTAGCTTCGAGGACACCCATTTCAGGCATAAAGAAACCTTTTCGTACTTTAATTCAAGAGTATCAATGTAGGAGGGTACCTGAGGCAGATGTGCCTTCTTGCTGGGATATAGACCATTCTAACCATGCAGATAGAGAAATCTCTAAACCTAAGGAAGTGTGGGGGAAGAATCTTGATGGATGGAATTCACCGTCTGACAAGCACGCAGACCATATTGAGCCCAATACGGAGGTGATGCATATGCTTATGTTCGCAATTGAGGATCTGATGGAATCAATTGACACGCTCATCGAGAAGGATTCACCACCACCACCGAAGAATTGATTCTTCATTGGTATTGGCATCCCCTTGGCTTGTTCCAAGCTTGGGGGAGTGCCGCAGTATCACTTTTATCTTTCACCCTTTTACCTTTTAGTAGAGTCATATCGTGAGTAGAGGAAATATCATATAGTATGAAGTGTTGCTCCTTAGTTGGTTATCGTTGTATCCCTTGGTTTGAGTTGTCGTAATGAAATATTAATGTGAAGTTTCATCATCTACTTGTTTCACTTTATTTTAGTTGCAATTTTTGTTATGTGGTTGATCTTGTTATTAGTATTTGTATCAATTCTGGAGTTTCTAGCTAATCAAGTTGGTTTTGGCAAACTTATCATTGGTCAGTAGCAACAATACGTTGAGACTTAAGTAGAAAAGAGGGAGTTGCATGTAAATATATTATTGCATGATCTTTCTTCTTTGTTAGCTCATAAGCTTAGTATTCTCAAATAAGTTTGTTTGCACCTTCAAGGAAGATTGCATGATTGGCTTTATCATATATGTTTTTGTTTGTTTTGCTTCGATTCTTATGCTTGCTACCCAACCTTGCTAGCCAAAAAACTGTACTGAGAGGGAATGCTTCTCGTGCATCCAAACCTTGAACCCCAAAACCTTGCCATATGTGGTATTTCACCGCCACTCCAAGTAAATTACTTGTGTGCTACCTTTAACCCTTCAAAATTTACACCTGTTGTGTGCTCCTGTTTTAGCTCATGAGGACGCAAATAAAGAATCTTTATCTCACTTGTTGATTGGATTTCACACCATGGACTAGTGGCTTCATCCTCTTATCCAAATGCTAGAAGAGCTGGCAGCAGGGTTCCCAGCCCCAAATAATAATACAAGTTCTCTTCACTCTTTTTGCCCCTGATTTATCAGTCAAAGCATAATTGTGTAAGCAAAAGAGAAACAGGGATGATCTTCTATACCAATTGCGTCCTTCTATGGGAGCCGCTCTTGTGAAGTCTAGTTGGCTTGTGAAATACTGTATTTTCTGTTTGCCATTCATTGACATAAACATACACCTCTCAAAATTTAAACACTCCCCCACGGTTTGTGATTTTTGGCAGGCACCCGATGATTTGGTTAGCCATGTTTTGTGTAAGAAAGGTTGGGTGGAGTGTCAAACTTTTAGACCTCTGTTTTACAAAATAAAAGCTATAGCACGTGACTGACCAATGCTTCCCTCTGCGAAGGGCCTATCTTTTACATTTATGTTGAGTTAGTAAACCTACTTGTTTTTGTCTAAGCAAGCATTTGAGTTGTTGTGATTCATCCAGCTACATGTTGATGTACTCAATCATGTCCTTTATTCTTCCTTGTTTCTGCAAATGCTTTTATCTACTTGAATACCACTTTGAAAGTTACCAATGTTTGAAAGAGACCGTTATAATTGAGAATGATAAACTCTGCAATATTGCTTTAGTATAAAAGACCCTGATCGAAACATAAGTACACTTTTAATTGTTCTCTGACCAAGAACGAAGTTTGCATTTACCAATTGTTATTTACTTTTTGCACCTTTATTGTTACTTTACTTGTTTCAAGTTTGATTATATGAGAGGAGTTGTCGTCTAAAATGACTTGTTATTTGTAGATGTGATGCCTCTTGTCCGCATTTTATTTTATCGACGCCTCACTCCATAAACCTGTGGACATGTTTACTGAGTTCACTTTCGCTTGGGGACAAGCGAGGTCTAAGCTTGGGGGAGTTGATACGTTCATTTTACATCGCCATTTTATGTTGTTATTTTCTGTTATTCATCGATATATTTCATGTTATGATGAATCCCTTATGTTAATTTATCTTATTTTGCATGTTTCATAATTTTTGGAGAATAAACATCGGGACCCGGATCCTGATGGAAAAAAGCACCGTCGAGATACCCTATTTCAGAAGATCAGAAGAAGAGGGGGGGACACCAGAGGTATCTTAGAAGTCCAGAAGAGGGAGCCAACCACGAGGAGAGCTGGAGGGGGGCCACCAGGGGCCCAGACCATGGAGCCAGAAGGAGTCCCGAAGAGGGGCCAGGAGGGGCCACACCACCCCTGGGCGCCCCGCTTGGCCGCGCCGCCTGGTGGTGTGGGGCCCCCAGGCACCCCCTCGGGCTCCCCTTTCGACTACATATCCCCCGTAGACCTAAAACGCGAGGGGGTTTGTCATATTGCACAGAAACACAACAGAGCACCGCCACCACCTCAAAACTCAATTCGGGGATCAGAAGCTCCTATTATGGCGCCCTGCCGGGACGGGGATTCGGAGCAGATCATCCCATCGACACGCCACCTCTTCTCCAATAACCATCCATGATTTCCCTTTCCATGTGTGAGTAAACACCGCTATAGGCTGAGAGGGATGGAAGGGATTGGATGAGATCGATCGTGTAATAATGCCAGATTGTTAGGGCATAGTGCCTAGTATCCATTGTTAGTGTTTTCTACCGCTGTTGCAACTTGTTATGCTTAATGCTTGTCACGAGGGCCCGAGTGCCATGATCTCATATCTGAACATGTTATTGTTTCATGAGTATAATTATCTTTCTTGACCAATCTGCAAGTTGTTTGCACATGTCATTGTCCGGAACCCGTGGCCCCAACGTGACAGAAATTAGGACAACCGGAGGGGATGGATGTGATGTGAGGATCATGTGTGTTCACGGTGTGTTAATGCTTTCCTCCGGTGCTTTATTAAAAGGAGCACCTTAATTACCAGTAGTTTCCCTTGAGGCCCCGCTGCCACGGGCTGGTAGGACAAAAGATGTTTGGCAAGTTTCTCATTGCGAGCACGTATGACTATATTGGAACACATTCCTATGGTTTGCCTAGAAGTTGGATGCTTTATTATTATCTGCAATGCTCATGTTTAGATTATTACATGACCTATGTTATCCATGCAACGCCCGTTCATCCATTCCCTCTATGCCTACGGTACTCCCATCCTGCTGTTTTCCGCGATTGCTACTTCTGTTACTATTTTATTCCTGCTGTTATTTTACTACTACTACTACTGCTATAAAACTGTTACCACTGATAAATTGTTGCGCGCAAGTCTACTTTTAGGTGCAGCTGAATTGACAACTCAATTTTTAAGGCTTATAAATATTCTTTGGCTCCCCTTATGTCGAACCAATAAATTTGGGTTTTACTTCTCTCGAGGACTGTTGCAGTCCCCTATACTTGTGGGTCATCAAGACTATTTTTTGGTGTCGTTGCCAGGGAGCATAGATTTATTTATTTGCTCACTTGATTGTGATAGTGTTTGTTGCAAGCCTTTCATCATGGGCTAGACTTGTGATGGAAAAGTTCATATATTACCATCCACTCCAAGGAGAGATACAACTCTGAACACCTTTGTTGCTCTTGATTCACCGTCTGTTATGAGTAAGCTTCTTACTCCACCACATGCTACACGTGTTGTTACTTTTTCCTAGTCTGAAAATGTTTCTGATACTTTTGATGATACTTCTACCGTGCTTGATGATACTGGTTGTCTAGGTCCTTTCCTAGATGCTAATATTGCTAAATCCAAACAAATTGAAAATGCTGAATTTTTTGTTGAAAATGCTAGTACACATGTTAATTCACCTGAGTTTATTGATGATATTGATGAAACCTATATTGCACTTAATAATGACTTTATTTAAGAAGCTCGAGCTACTACTGGTGCAAGTGCTCTTAAGAGTCTTCTTGCAATACATGTTGTGAAATATAAATCTTCTCTTGATGCTAAGCTTGCCACATTTCCCATACACATTAGAGACAAGGATTATGATTTATCTCTAGATTTATCTTACATATCTATTGTTGAGAAGGAACCTTTTTGTGGAACTGAAAGTAAAAGTGATATGGAACACATGAATGAACTTTCATCCTTTTCTAGTTTATTTTCTGATGATACTAAATTGCGTACTTATTTTGTTACCAAGATCTTCCCTTTCTTATTGAAAGATGAAGCTAAAACTTGGTTTAACAATCTGTCACCTGGATCTATTACTAGTCCTATGGATTTTGTTAATGGTTTCTTTCAAATATATTTTCCTGCTAGTGCCCAACATGCTGCTGTGCAGAACATTTTAACTTTGCGCAAATTGATGGAGAGAAATTGCCTGAATCTTGGACAAGGTTTTGTTCTTTGATAAGAGCTAGCCCTGGATATCCACTACCTAAAAATGAGCTCCTAGATATATTTTATAATGGACTAACTATTGAATCTAGGACATACCTGGATAGTTGTGCTTGTTGTGTTTTTAGGAAAAAACTCGAGAAGAAGCTGAGGAATTAATGGCTAAAATAGCCAAAAACAATGATGATTGGAATATACCTGAGCCTACACCTACACCGGAGCCAACACCAATACCAACACCCAAGAAGAGAGGGATGATTGAATTAAATGATGAAGTAATGAAGGAAGCGAAGAAATCTCTTAAAGAGAGGGGCATTAAATCTTGAGATGTGAAGAATTTACCTCCTATAGAATAATTATGTAAGCCTATTCCTCATCCATCAACAGTTGAGGTACACTCTCTCCAATACTTTGATAATAGAGATATTCCTTACTTTAAACCACCTGATCAATGCTTAGATGAATTTGATAATTATGTTGTTAAGCAAGACAAATTTAATATGAGAGTGCAAAACCATCTTATGGAAAACTCTAGAGCTATTGATAATTTGCATGGTATTATTGAGAGAACCTCTAATGATGTTAAAATGCATGTTAAACATTTTCATATGGTTCAAACTCAAATTGATCAACTTACTAAAGTGCAAAAAGATATGCTAGCTCATGCTTATAGAGATAAACATGTTTGTGAAATAATTACTAGAAGTGGTGTTTCTACTGAGGACCCCTTGTATCCTGAAGGACATCCTAAAAGAATTGAACAATATTTTTAGCAACATAACAACAATAGTTCTCCTTCTAAGAAAAAGAAGAAGAGACATAATTTTTTTGCAGAATCTCCTGAACCTGCTAAAGATCCTAATAGTATATCTATTTATGATGCTGAAACTGAAAGTGGCAATGATAAAAGTGATGCTTTTGATAAAGAGGAAACTGTTGTTGAACCTGAAAAGCAAACTAAAACTGAAAAGTATACTAAGGAGGATTTCATTGCTAATAAACATGGTAATGAAAGAGAGCCTTGGGTACAAAAAGCAATGCCTTTTCCTAATAAGAAACACAAATCAAAGGAGGAAGAACATTATAACAAGTTTTGTGAGTGGATGAAACCTCTGTTTTTGCAAATTCCTTTGATTGATGCTATTAAACTGCCTCCTTATTCTAAATATATGAAAGATATTGTCTCTAGCAAAAGGAAAATTCCTAATGAGGAAATTTCCACTATATTTGCTAATTACTCTTTCAATGGCAAGGTTCCAAAGAAGCTTGGAGATCCTGGTATTCCTACTATCCCTTGTTCTATTAAAAATAATTATATTAGAACTGCTTTATGTGACTTGGGAGCTGGAGTTAGTGTTATGCCTTTTTCTCTCTACATGAGGCTCTCTCTTGAAAAATTGATACACACTTATATATCTTTGCAAATGGCTGATAAGTCTACTGATATTCCTGTTGGTATATGTGAGAATGTTCCTGGTCAAGGTGCTACTAATTTTTTGATATTAACTGACTTTGTTGTGTTGGAAATGCCTGAAGATGATAATATGTCTATTATTATTGGGAGACCTTTTCTTAACACTGCAGGGGTTGTTATTGATTGCAATCAAGGAAAAGTAACTTTTAATGTTCATGATAAAGAGCATACTATTTATTTTCCCAAGAAGATTGATAGAAGATATTGTTTAAATTCAATTGAAAATATTGAGACCATTAAGATTGGATAATTTTATTGTCCCATTCCAATCCCACCAAAATAATATGAAATTATTATGATTGGGACTATGTCTATCAAGGTTGAGGTAACATAATTATTTTGTATTTAGCAAAGTTTTGCTTCATATGAAAATTGTTCTGGTAACAAGACTTGATCACCCTTGTTAACAAAATAATTTTGAATGAAGAGGACAATGTTTTCACCTTCCCCATTATGTTTACTCTGGTTATCACCTTGCTACTTTAGCACAATCATGTTTTCCATCACCCATATTCATGTTTTCACCCTGATTACAGTGGTTATGCATGTTTTCACCACCCGTCATTTTGTTTTCACCACTTCCACCTTTGTTTTCGTTGGTTATTTTTCCATTGGAGTGTCATAGAACCTCTGTAGTTCTAGTTTTGGTCTTGTTTTCCAACTTTTCACATTTGTTTTTCTGGGTTCTTATTAATTATTAAATTCTAGAAATACCTCAAAAATAAAATTTCTCAAAAATTCCAGAAAAGTTATAATAAATTTTTAAGTCAAAAATGAGGCGGAGAGACACCTAGGAGACCCCAGCGGGGCCCACCAGTCATAAACACCATAGGGAGGAGCAGCCTGCCCCTGGTGGCGCCAGCACATGGTGTGGGGCCCACTGGCCCTCCACTAACTCTCTCCCCTGCCAAAGATTCCTCTCTCACCCCACAAACTCAAAACATTTCCTGGAACCCGGATTCTTGCTATTCTTCCTCGAGATTTTTTGATCTCTTTGCTCAACCCACCATTTTTGCTGAAATTTGGAGCATTTGATCTCCGGTATGTGACTCCTCCGTTATCCAAGTAGAATTTTGTTTGGTGGAGTATTTCTTGAGTATTTTGGTATTGTAGGTGGCAGCTTATGTGACTTTGCATGCTTGATTTGAGTATAAATAATATAGTTTTGATGCATGTTTAGCTCTCATATAAGTCTCTATGGTAGTTTCCACCTTGTAATTGCTTGAAATCAATTTTTGTGGGGATTGTTAAAAAATTTCAGAGATAGAGCACAATGCGCATCAACTAAACCAGCATGAGTTGGAGTTGGATGAGGTCATGCATGTACACCATGAAGAAAGAGTGTTTCCATCGATCTATCCATGCCAGGAATTCATGCGGATTATGGGAATTCTGCAGGATTTCTATACCCTTGTGCATAATGCAGTATTGGACCGCTTCATTGAGGATGAACCTATCCAACATGTTAAACTAACTATGTCTGTGGTGCAGGACTTTCGCTTTAGATGGTCTCCAACTAACCCTATGGTCCATTATAAAATTTATAATAAAGCTATAGACTTGCCTTTCAGTGATTTTTGTGCGGCTATCAAGGTACCAGAGCGGGGTTTGATATGTCTCCAACGTATCTATAATTTCTGATGCTCCATGATGATATTATGCCAATTGCTACATGTTTTCTGCCTTATTTATAGCATTTTTACACGTTTTCCGAGACTAACCTATTAAGAAGATGCCACAGAGCTAGTTCCCTGTTTTCTGCTATTTTAGTTTCAAAAAAGTTGTTCTGGAAATATTCTCGGAATTGGAAAATTTGAAAGCCAGAAGTCTTAGAAGTCCCGAAGATCCCCGGAGGGGGCCATAGGGTGGCTACACCATGGGGTGGCGCGGCCAGTTTCGCGGGACAAATCTCTGTTCTGGCACCCTGCCGGGACGGGAAAGTGCCCCCGCAACCCATCTCCATCGACTCCACCGCCATCTTAATAGCCGTTGTTGTTTCCTATGATGAGGAGGGAGTAGTTCTCCCCCGAGGCTGAGGGCTCTATCGGTAGCTATGTGTTTCATATGTCTCTCCCATGGTGTGATCTATATGTGATCATGAGCTTTGTAATCTAGTTGAATAAGTAGATGTTACTCTTCATCTTGTGCTACTCAAGTGTTTTATTAATATGAACTTTGGAGTCACCTTGTCCCGCGGTGTGAAGGTGACATCGTGCACATCGTGTGTGTCTCCTCTATGAATTGTGGTGTTTGCCTAGTACCTTCTAGGGCGCTCATAGTGACACCGTGGGGTTAACCGGACATGGGAATGCTTACTTTAAGGAATGATTTTTGCAGCCCTACGCAATGATTAGTGTTCGTTATCCGACCGGAGAGGGTTAAGAGTAGCATAGTGAAGAGAAGATATTTAGTTATTCAATTATGTGATCATTGTTGAGAGTGTCCACTAGTGAAAGTAGGATCCCTAGGCCTTGTTTCCAAGCATTGAAAACATCATTTTCCGCGTGTTCTGCTACATGTTTGCTTGCTGCCATATTTATTTCAGATTGCTATTATTACTTATAACCATCCATATTACTCGCATTTCACTATCTCTTCGCCGAATTAGTGCACCTATATACCTGACAAGGATATTGGGTGTGTTGGGACACAAGAGACTTCTTGTATCCTGATTGCAGGGTTGCTTGAGAGGGATATATTTGACCTCTACCTCCCTTAGTTCGATAAACCTTGGGTAATCCACTTAAGGGAAACTTGCTGCTGTTCTACAAACCTCCGCACTTGGAGGCCCAACACTGTCTACAAGAATATAAGCGTGTGTAGACATCAAGATCTTTTCTAGCGTCGTTGCCGGGGAGGTAAGGTAAAAGGTTCTCATATCCTCAGGTGTGAGTGCTCAGAGTTATTTCCTTTAGATTCTGCAATTATATCTTTTTGTTTGTTGTTTTCACTAGTTAGGATTTTTTTACTTATTCCTTGTTTTTATATTTACTAGTTAGACTTAATGGAAAACAAAAAAAAATATGAGAGAGCTTTATAATATTTATCTTGAGTTAGGGCATGAAAGTGTTTGAAGAGAAAATTAAAAAACCGATGGAGCTTTATTTGCATGCTAATAGCAATGTTATTAGTATGAATTCTTTGAACACCATTATTGCTAATGCTATGGAAAATTCTAAGCTTGGGGAAGCTAGTTTATATGAAAATAATCTTTTTAGTTCCCCAAGCATGGAGGAGAAAATTTGCTTTGATGATGAGCCTATGCCTGTTACATATAGTAGTGATCATGATTGGGAAAAGCACACTACTTTTGATATTGAAAATGATGATATAGAAAGCTCTAAACTTGTGGATGATGTGTTTGAAAATCCTTTTGCTACTGATGATTATATGCTTGATACATCTCCTCCTAGTAAAAATGATGATATGTTTACAAATGAACACATTTTGGAGGATAACTATTCTATTGCTTATGATGATATTATTCTTCCTATATATGATGATTACAATGATGAATATGATATTTTCAGTCCACCTACTATTGAGGATAAAATTTATTTTGATGATACTATGCCTCCTATATTTGATGATTATGGTGATGAGAATAATAGTGATAGCTATTTTGTTGAATTTGCTCCCACTACTATCAATAAGAATGACTATGCTTATGTGGGGAGTAATAATTCTTTTATGCGTGTGGCTCATGATAAGAATGTTTCTTGTGATAGTTATATTGTTAATTTTATTCATGATGATACTGAAAGTTATCATGAGATAGGGAAACATGGTTTTATGTATCTCAACAATATCAACTTTCCCCTCTTTATGTTGAAATTTTTGAAGTTGCACTTATTTTGTCTTCCTATGCTAGTCACTTCGTGCTTCGTTAACTTGTTTTTCTACAAGATTCTTTTTCATAGGAAGTGGGTTAGACTTAAATGTGTTTTATATTTTCTTCTTGATGCTCTCTTATTGTGCTTCAACTCTTATTATTATGTGAGCATCTTTTAAAAATCATTGTGACTAGCTGAAAGGCGTTAAAGAAAAGAGCTTCCGGGAGACAACCCGTTTTATTTCTCCGTTTTCAACCCGTTTTCCATCGTTTTCTTTTGTGTTATTTGCACCTGGGTGTTTTCTATTTCCTTAGAAACCCCTCTGTATCTTTTCTTTTGTGTCTTTGTTGAGCCAAGTAAAGTCTCTAGTGGAAATTTGAGACTATATTTCGGATTTCTGCGCAGGAAACAGATTTCTGCTGTCCACTGTTAAATTCGTATAAAATCACATAAAATTCAAAATGACCTGAGTTTTTTTGAGCGTAATCCCGGTCTATATATGCAACTTTTATTAGTTGAACACTTTTTGATTTGAGCAACATAAGATTTTCGAAAAAAAATCATCTTTACCCGTTGTTCTGTTTTGACAGATTTCTGCTAATAATTGCATTTGCCTCTTAATCTCTTTTTTTTGGTGTTCTTTTGAGAAAAAGAGTTTTAAAAGAAGTTGGATAATTTTTTTATGAGTGTTAGGCTTGTGTTGAAACTGAACCATGTGAATTTATTATTTCGATTACACAAACGTTGCTAATGAAGATTGTGAGAAGTTTGGTGTGAAGGAAGTTTCAAGGGTGAAGAGAAGAAGATGATATGATGTGATCAAGAAGAGTGAAAAGCCTAAGCTTGGGGATGTCCCGGAGGTACACACCAGCAAATTCCAAGAATACTCAAGCTTCTAAGCTTGGGGATTCCCAAGGCATCCCCTTCTTCATCGACAAATTATCAGGTCACTTCTAGTGAAACTATATTTTTATTCGATCACATCTTATGTGTTTCACTTGGAGCGTCTTTTATTTTTGCTTTAAGTTTTTTTAGTTTTCTTTGCTGTAATAAATGGTTGTATCTTATCATACTTGTGTTGGATAGATACACGCTCCATTTTTATTGCTTAGACCACTCTAGTTTTCATTCTTACTGATTTGTGAGTGTTCACCTTTTGCTAGTATTGCATTTAGCCTTTGTTTACATACATCTCTTATTTAGAGCTGTTAGTTTTAATAGTATTATGTGAGTAATCTCAAGTTTGCTTGTTGTATCATGTAGAGTATTTTTGTTAAAACATATCTTGTATGGTGCTTGTTGGGAATAGAAACTGCCGCTTGAAGTAGAATTTATAACAGTGCAAGTAGAAACTTGTATAGACTGTTGCTAGAACTTTTTCATGCCATGCTAAATGTTATTTTAGTTCTAAAGCCTTGTGATGTTGAGTAGAATGAATAGCCTCAAATAGCCGAGAGTGTTTAATATGTCATTGAAAGATTCATGAGGTGTTCTTGTCATAAGGAAGCATACATTTTTGGTATTCTCTTTCGAATGTTTTATTTGGTTGACTTGGCGCATGATCACAACATGTTTATGACTATGAACCAGTCACGAATAGCCTCCATTATCACTTAGTTTTTGAGCTATGATACCGCTTATGCTTTAATTAATGATTTTTATGTCGCTATGCATGATTATGGCTCTTATGCTCTCTTGATTTGTCGCTCCCAGTTTTTTGCTAGCCTCCACCTGTACTAAATATGAGCTCTACTTGTGCATCCAACTCCCTTAAACCAAAGTTTTTCCCATTGTGTCCACCATACCTACCTACATGTGGTATTTAACTGGCACTCCAAAGTAAATTGCTCATGTGTTACCTTTAAAACCTTCAAAATTACTCCTGCTTTATGTTCCCGTTTTTGCTCATCAGGACGTCAACAGAGAAAATTTATCTCACTTGTTGATTGGATTTCACACCCTGGACTAGTGGCTTCATCCGCTTATCCAAATGATAGAAGAGCTGGCAGCGGGGTGCCCAGCCCCAAATTAATACACACAAAATCTCTTCACTATTTTCCCTGATTTATCAGTCAAAGCATAATTGTGTAAAAAAAAGAGAAAGAGGGATGACCTTCTACCCAGATGCGTCCTTCACATGGGAGCCTCTCTTGTGAATCCAGTTGTCTAGTGACGTACTGTATTTTCTGTTTACCATTCGTTGACATTAGCATACATCTCCCAAAATATAGACACTCCTCCATGGTATGTGATTGTTGGCAGGCACCCGAGGATTCGGTTAGCCATGGTTTGTGAAAGATGGATGGGAGGAGTGTCAAACTTTTAATACCTCTTTTTAATAAAATAAAAAGCTCTAGCACATGAGTGATCCCTGCTTCCCTCCGCGAAGGGCCTTTCTTTTACTTTTTATGTTGAGTCTCCATCTTCTAACTTTATGCACAGTTAAGAGAGCATTTTTGCCATTCTTAGTTCTATGTGCATTGTCCCATAAACATCAATAATTACTTCATAATGTGATATTATTTGTTCTAAAATTATTTTCTCTAGTCTTCCTCATGAACTTTGAAGGCGTTTTGGCATTTATGTTTTGCCCCACTCTTAAGGACTAGCGAAATAACACTTTGCCATGCTTTCTCTATACCTGAAACAAACGTTTATCTTTCTTTGCATTATTATTCATGATCCTTTATTTGAGATACTCTTCATGATGAAAAGTGATTGCTATGCTTTATTATTAAAGTTCTATTTATCATGTTTGTGTTTGAAGTTCTATGATCTCAGATTGCATATGCCTCTACATTTTTATGATCAAGATTATGTTAGTAGCATGTCACCTCATAAATTATTGTTTTATCGTTTACCTACTCGAGGACGAGTAGGAACTAAGCTTGGGGATGCTTGATACGTCTCCAACGTATCTATAATTTCTGATGCTCCATGATGATATTATGTCGATTGCTACATGTTTTCTCCCTTATTTATAGCATTTTTACACGTTTTCCGGGACTAACCTATTAACAAGATGCCACAGAGCTAGTTCCCTGTTTTCTGCTGTTTTTAGTTTCAGAAAAGTTGTTTTGGAAATATTATCAGAATTGGAAAATTCGAAAGCCAGAAGTCTTAGAAGTCCCGGAAGCTTCCAGAAGTCTCGAAGAGCCCCGGAGGGGGCCATAGGGTGGCCACACCATGGGGTGGCGCGGGTCCCCCTGGCCGCGCCACCTAGGGGTGTGGGCCCCTTGGCCACCCCTCCGGCATCGCCCTTTCGCCCATATATACTCCCCGAGGCATAAACCCTAGGAGAATCAACCTTTTCCGCAAAATACATCTGTAGCTCCGTCGCCGCCGCCGACAAGTTTCGGGGGACAAATATCTGTTCTGGCACCCTGCCGGGACGGGGAAGTGCCCCTGGAACCCATCTCCATCGACTCCACCGCCATCTCCATCGTTGTTGCTGTCTCCTATGATGAGGAGGGAGTAGTTCTCCCCCGAGGCTGAGGGCTCTACCGGTAGCTATGTGTTTCATCTGTCTCTCCCATGGTGTGATCTATATGTGATCGTGAGCTTTGTAATCTAGTTGAATATGTAGATGTTACTCTTCATCTTGTGCTACTCAAGTGTTTTATTAATATGAACTTTGGAGTCATCTTGTCCCGCGGTGTGAAGGTGATAGTGTGCACATCGTGTGTGTCTCCTCTATGAATTGTGGTGTTTGTCTAGTACCTTCTAGGGCGCTCATAGTGATAGTGTGGGGTTAACTAGACATGGGAATGCTTACTTTAAGGAATGCATTTTGCAGCCCTACACAATGATTAGTGTTCGTTATCCAACAAGAGAGGTTTAAGAGTAGCATAGTGAAGAGAAGATATTTAGTTATTCAATTATGTGATCATTGTTGAGAGTGTCCACTAGTGAAAGTAGGATCCCTAGGCCTTGTTTCCAAGCATTGAAACACCGTTTTACGCCTGTTCTGCTACATGTTTGCTTCCTGCCATATTTATTTCAGATTGCTATTATTACTTATAACCATCCATATTACTCGCATTTCACGATCTCTTCGCCGAACTAGTGGCATGAAAAACTTCTAGCCATAGTCTATACAAGCTTCTACTAGTACTGTTATAAATTCTACTTCAAGCAACAATTTTCTTTCTCCCAACAAGCACCATACAAAACATGATTTAACAAAAATACTCTTTATGATACAGCAAGAAAACATGAGAGTACTCACGTAACACTACTAAAACTAACAGATCTAATAAGAGATGCATGCAAAACAGGAGCTAAATAAATGCAACAGCTAGACATAGATTAAGAATACAACGTATTCTCATGAAAAAGCGGAGTGTGTCACTCTCCAATAAAAGAATGCTAGGGTCCAACCAAGATTATTGAAAAAGTAAAAAAAAAACTGAAAGCAAAAGCAAACTGAAAACAAAAATAAAAGACGCTCCAAGTAAAGCACATAAGATGCGACCGAATAAAAATATAGTTTCACTAAAAGTGACCTGATAATTTGTTGATGAAGAAGGGGATGCCTTGGGCATCCCCAAGCTTAGACGCCTGAGTCTTCTTGGAATTTGCTTGGATGTACCACCAGGGCATCCCCAAGCTTAGGCTTTTCACTCTTCTTGATCACATCATATCATCCTCTTCTCTTGACCCTTGAAAACTTCCTTCACATCAAAATTCTCACAATCTTCATTAGCAACGTTAGTGCGACTGAAATAATAAATTCACATGGTTCAGTTTCAACACAACTATAACACTCAAAAACACATTAGCTATTGTTACAAATTCTTTCAAAACTCTTTTTCTCAAAAGAACACCAACAGAAAGAGATTAAGATGCAACTGCGATAAATGGCAGAAATCTGTCAAAACAGAATAGCAGGTAAAGATCGATTTTTTTCAAAAATCTTCTGTTGCTCAAATCAAAAAGTGGTATTCTAAGAAAAGTTTCATATATAACTCAGGATTAAGCACACAAAAAAACTCAGGTCATTTTGAATTTTCTATGATTTTTAACGGAATTAAAAGTGGACAGCAGAAATCTGTTTCCTGCGCAGAAATCCAAAATATAGGCTCAACTTTCCACTAGAGGCTTTACTTGGCTCAACAAAAACTCAAAAGAGAATATACAGCGGGGTTGCTAAGGAAATAGACAACACCCAGGTGAAAAGCACACCAACGAAAACGGGTTGAAAACAGCAAAATAAAACGGGTTGTCTCCCTGTAGCGCTTTTCTTTAACGCCTTTCAGCTAGGCATAAAAGGGCAACTCAAGTATTTTGAAGTGAATAAGCATCAACATCATATTTTTCTCTAATAATAGAGTCAAAAGGTAGCTTCATATTCTTTCTAGGAAAGTGTTCCAAACCTTTCTTGAGGGGGAATTGATATTTAATACTCCCCTCTTTCATATCAATAATAGCACCAACAGTTCTAAGAAAAGGTCTTCCCAAAACAATAGGACAAGAAGCATTGCATTCAATGTTCATAACAACAAAATCAACAGGGGCAAGGTTAATATTAACCATAATAATAACATCATCAATTCTACCAAGAGGTTTCTTCTTAGCATTATCAGCAAGATGAACATCCAAATAACAGTGTTCCAACGGTGGTAAATCAAGCATATTATAAAGCTTTTGAGGCATAACAGAGATACTAGCACCAATATCACACAAAGCATTGCAATCAAAATCATTTACTTTTATCTTAATGATAGGATCCCAACCATCATCTAATTTTCTAGGGATAGATGTCTCAAGTTTCAACTTTTCTTCCCTAACTTTCATGAGAGCATTGGTAATGTGTTTAGTAAAGGCCATATTCATGGCACTAGCATTAGGACTTCTAGCAATATTTTGTAGAAACATAATGACTTTAGAGATATTACAATCATCAAAATCAATATTATTATCATCAAAAGTAATGGAACCATTATATCCCATATCTCTAAAAAAATTAACACTTTTATCAGAAGCAATTTCAGCAGTTTGAGGCAATTTAGCACGTTTCACCAAAGGAGTATGGACTTTATTAACACCAACTACTTTACCATTGATAGTAGGAGGTTTACTAGAACTTGGAACTTCGGTTTTACTAGTGATTGTGATAGTGGAAACTCTAGCAATATTATTCTTTTTAGCCAATTCATCTTCTCTTTCCCACCTAGCACGTAATTCAGCCATCAACCTAACATTATCATCAATTCGACTTAGATGGCATTCAAAGTTTTACTTTATTTAACATCTTGTGGCAAAACCTTTAGTTTTAGAAAATCAACATTAATAGCAAGGCTATCTACTTTAGAGGCATGAACATCTATTTTACCAAGCTTTTCCTCAATAGATTTATTAAAAGCAGTTTGTGTGCTAATAAATTCTTTAAGCATGTTTTCAAGATCAGAGGTAGAGCTTTTATTACTATTGTAGGAGTTTCCATAAGAATTACCATAACCATTATTAGGAGGATAAGGTTTATAATTGTTTCCACCAAAATTATTTCTATAAGCATTGTTGTTAAAATTATTATTTCTAATAAAGTTCACATCAACATGCTCTTCTTGAGAAACCAATGAGGCTAAAGGAACATTATTAGGATCAACTTGATCTTTACCATTAACAAGCATAGACATAATAGCATCAAGACTTTCACTTAAAGAGGAGGTTTCCTCAACAGAATTTACCTTCTTACCTTGTGGAGCTCTCTCAGTGTGCCACTCTGAATAATTTATCATCATATCATCAAGAAGCTTTGTTGCATTGCCCAAAGTTATGGACATAAAGGCACCTCCAGCAGCTGAATCCAATAGGTTTCTTGAGGAGAAATTCAGTCCTGCATAAAAGGTTTGTATAATCATCCAAGTAGTCAGTCCATGAGTGGGACAATTCTTCACCATAGTTTTCATTCTTTCCGAAGCTTTAGCAACATGTTAATTATCAAATTGTTTAAAATTCATTATGTCACTTCTCAAGGATATAATCTTAGCAGGGGATAATATTTTCCAATTAAAGCATCTTTACACTTAGTCCAGGAATCAATACTATTTCTAGGCAAAGATAGCAACCATTCTTTAGCTCTTCCTCTCAAAGAGAAAGGAAATAATTTAAGTTTAATAATATCTCCATCCACATCTTTATATTTTTGCATCTCATATAGTTCAACAAAATTATTAAGGTGGGCAGCAGCATCATCAGTACTAATACCAGAAAATTGTTCTTTCATCACAAGATTTAATAAAGCAGGTTTAATCTCATAGAAAGCAGTAGTAGGAGCAGGTGGAGTAATAAGTGTGAAAATAAAATCATTGTTGTTTGTGCTAGTGAAGTCACACAACTTAGTATTCTTAGAGGAACTCATTTTAGCAGAATAAAAGCAAGCAAATAAATAACAACTATGAAGTAAACTAATTTTTTGTGTGTTTTCAATAAAGAGAAGCAAAACAAGAAAAAGATAAAAACAAGACAAAAAACAAAATAAAGAGGTTGAGAGTGAGAGGCTCCCCTTGCCAGAAGACTTCTTTCTCCCCGTCAACGGCGCCAGAAAAATCCTTGATGCACTTTGTTGGGAACCCCAAGAGGAGGGTATGATGAGCACAACAGTAGGAGCTTTCCCCTTAGTTAAGAACCAGGGTTATCAATCCAGTAGGAGAAACAGGACCTTCGGAAGGTTGATACCACTGACGATGGTGCTGACGCTTCACCGGTGTCAGCAACAACGTGGAACCTGCACACAACACAACCAAAATACTTTGCCCCAACGGTACAGTGAGGTTGTCAATCTCACCGGTCTTGCTGAAAACAAAGATTAGACGTATAGTGTGGAAAACTGTGTATGCTTGCAGTAAGTAAAGAAAGCAGGAAATTCTTGTGGTTTGTTTAACAGTGTGGAAAAATGGACCGGGGTTCATAGTTTCACTAGTGGTGTCTCTCCATAAAAGATAGCATGCTGGGTGAAAAAATTACAGTTGGGCAATTGACAAATAGAGGTTGTACCGTAGTGCACAATATGACATGAAGATTACTATGATATTTAGTGCGGGCATTACAACAAGATACATAGAGCGACATCCATCTGCATCTATGACTAATAATCCACCCTCAGGTTATCATCCGAACCCCCTTAGGTATTAAGTTGCAAGCAACATATAATTGCATTAAACAAAAGTGTGTAATGTAAGCAATGATTATGCATGCGGGCACTCTCACCGTTGTTTTCTCCCTAATGGCAACAACACATCCTCACCCTTCACGTTTCTGTCACTCGAGCAAGGCGAAAAGGAGGCATGAACCCACTATCTAGCATAAATACTCCCTCTTGGAGTCACTAGCAACTACTTGGCCAGAGTAACCACTAACAACGGAAAGCATGCAAGATCACAAATAGTATATGCAAATAAAGACTATAATCAACTTGCCATAAGTTCAATATTCATCGGATCCCAGCAAACACAACATATAGAATTACATAAGATCAATCTCGATCATGTTAGGCAGCTCACGAGATCTAAACATGGAGGCATATGAGGAGAAGACAACCATCTAGCTACAGCTACGAACCTGTAGTCCAAGGATGAAGTACTCACACATCACTCTGGAGGCAGGCATGGTGATGTAGAAGCCTTCGGTGATGATCTCCTCTCCGGCAGGGTGCCAGAAACAGCTTCAGAGTCCCCCTGATATGGGGTTGATGGTGACAGCGGCTGCGGAACTTTTCGGGGCTTTTGATCAGGTGTTTAGGGTTTTCCATCCGGGGGGATTAAATAGGCGAAAGGGCAAAGGCGGTGGAGCTCCAGGGAACCACACCCATAGGTGGCGCGGCCAGGGGTGGACCCGCGCCACCCTATGGTGTGCCCCCCTGTTGCCCGTCTTTGACTCCTCTTCGGTGTTCTGGATGCTTCCGGGGAAAATAGGAACTTCGGGCTTTGTGGGGTCCAATTCCGAGAATGTTTGCAGAACAACTTTTCTGAAACCAAAAATAGCAGAAAACAGGGAACTGGCACTTGGCATCTTGTTAATAGGTTAGTCCCAGAAAACGTATAAAAATGCTATAAATAAGGGAGAAAACAAGTAGCAATTGGCAAAATATTATCATGGAGCATCAGAAATTATAGATACGTTGGAGACGTAACAACAGGTCGCATACGAACTCGGATTGGGTTGTTCTTGGGCTTAAATAAAAGCTATGGAAATGCAAACCAACTGATGTAGCCCACCGTATTCCACCAAGCACAACATCGATACGCAACAAGGTGAACTCACTCCTATCTCCGTACGTTTCCGGTGACTTGGTGAACGGTGCTCTACCTCATGAAATACCCCTCTACATGCATAGGTGGGATCACCACATGGAGACCCAAGATGGTGCCCAAGATGCTCAAGAACACATCCAAGAAGGTGCACACGGAGCTAGGAAAGAAGCGGGTGAAGACGGCGTCAAGATCGGAGTTCCGAGGAGGAAGAATGGAGGGAAAAGGGGTCTCCCGGCCTCCCCCCCGGCCAGGCCGGCCTCCCCCCTTCTCAGGCCGGCCCCCACACAGAGCAGGCCGGCCTCCCTCACCCCCACCCCGGCCTCGGGCTGGCCTCCAGGCCGGCCACCTACCCGAGCAGCCCGGCCTACAAGCCGGCCTGCCTTCCCCCACCCCGGCCCCAGGCCGGGCACCCAACAGAAGGGGCCGGCCTGCAGGCCGGCCTGCCTCCTCCCCACCCCGGCCCCAGGCCGGCCCCCCTCCAGGCCGGGCTCCAGGCTGGCGTGGCCCCAAAATGCACGGGAATTGCCCGTTTTTGCACCGTTTCGACCCCCGTTTCGACCCCGAGCTATATAAGGGACCCCGGTGGCTAGATCTAGGGTTCAGGGATGATTTGAGAACTTCGGGCTTTGCCCTTGTATCCCTCTTGTGAGGTGACTGCTCTTACGAGGCTACTCCTTAGATGTGTATCTAGGACCGTATCAAGATCTCTCCAAGGAGCTACTCTTTCACCTTGTGATTCTAGTAGTGCTTGCCAACCTTCCCCTTTGGGCTTCTGTTGGATCGGTGGACCGACCGGTGAGAGAAATCGGTTTCAATTAGCGTGTTGTTGACTTGGGTTTGCGATCCCTCGTAGGCTTCGCGAGTTATCTTCCCCCTTTTGTGTTTTCGCGCGTTTGCCCTCGATTTCCCCTCGATTCCCCCTCTCGTGTTCATCGTGTTCATCGCGTTCTTCGTGCGTTCTTCGTTCGTTCTTGTCGATTCTTGAAGATCGGGCCAACTTAGAGGTCAACACCTTTTCATCATCTGGTATCCAGAGCTAGATTGACACGAATCCGACACCCCACCCCCTCCTCTACCACCAATTTTTCTTCTATCCACCATAAATTCGAAAATTTGACCAAAAATAGCCGAAAGGGATTTCGACCGATCTCTTGATTCGTTGAGTTTTTCTTGGTTTTGTTTCATAGATTTGTTGCCAAAAACCATTCCCCATCTTCCTATTCAGCCACAATTCTTGAATTTGTCCAAAAAAATTCTTGATTTGGGAGAAATTTCGAATTTGAGCAAAACTTTCAGAAAAATCCCGCTCTTCGATTCTTGGATAGATTTTGTATCTTGTTTTTCTTTGTCGTCGTTGCTCCGATTTGAGTGAGGCAAGTTCCTACGCGTCGCCATCGACATCGCCTACACATCTACATCATCGGATCCGCCACGACATCGACTCCCCCACGGCCCCAAGTCCGTGATCATCAATAAGAGAGGTATAACTTGCTTCCGCTTGAACCACCCCACCCCATTGTGTTACTTACCTACTTGGACTAGTTCTTTTACACCGCTTGGAATCACATTGTGGCACCGAGAGTGCGAGTTTTTGCGCTTGTGAGAGAATAGCTTCGAGTAGGCATTGGCATTTGGGAATCATCTCCGCATCATCATCATCAAAAAGCGAAAAATCAAAAAAAGAAAGAGGAGAAAGAGCAAGAAGCAAAAAGAGCCAAAAGAAGCAAAGATCGATGCCAATTGCTATCATTTGTAGGAACGCATAGCTTCGAGTTCCGATAGAGAAGAGAGTGACCGGTTGCCACATTGTGAATCTTGTTGCCACTACTTAATTGCGGTTTGAGCTAGCGTCCTCCTTGCGTTGGTGTGGCATTGAGCTTAGTCTTTGATAGGTACATTTCGTCTTCGCTCGTCCATTGGCCGCACTAACCCCATTTATCATTTGTGTGTGTGTGTTTTTAGTTTTCCACCATATCATTTTCCTCCACTAGGTTTGGTTTTCGTGCTAACTTTTCTTTGATTTTTCTCCACGTTTGACAACATACTTCTCTTTTGATTTGTCATTTTCTCGCCACATTTCTAAGCCATTGCCATCCACCCATAAGCCGTGTGTGTTTTGGAGCGTGTTTTTGGGATCTTTCGAACTCAAGTCACTTCATTCTTTTTGCTATCGGTTTCTCTTGGCTTGGTCCACTAGTTTCCAACATTTGCTAAAAGGTGAGGGTTGAGCTCTTAGGTCCTCACACTCTATATATACACTTGCGCTTGTTGACTAACCATGTATAGCGAGAGCGGATCATATGGAGGCCATGATGACCATGATGAGTCCATGATGGACCACTACGACTACAACGAGCTAGACATGGACCTCCATTCCTACGGGAATGACGTGGTGGACGACCACTACTCCGAGCACGACATCGTGGATGACCACTACTACGAGCATGACATGGTGGATCACCACCACTACTACGACCACGACGTCGATCTCTACAGCGACTACTCCTCCCCAACCATCATCGACATGTAGGAGTACCACAACCACCACGCCACCTTCGACTCCATGAGCTACATCGACATGAACCACTACTACAACAATGACGCCGCAAGCTTGGATGCCGAGATGGAGCCCTACTACACCGACAACGCATCCTCCAGCATGGCGGAGTTCTACACCGACAATGACTCCGACATGGACGAGCTCACCTACAAGCGCTTCCTCGCCAAGCTTCGGTGGCCAAGACATCACATGTCCGATGGTTCATGCTCACCACCATGGAGCTTCAAGGAGAATGCCAAGGCCAACACAAGACAAGTCCCTTCAACCTCAAGATGGCGCAACGACAAGAAATCCGACAAGTTGGCAACGTCAAGATTGTCTCCTTCAACATTAAGACGGCGCCACAAGAAGGACATCATCGAGGCTCCATCAAGCGAGAAGGCCAAGAAGCCAAGGCATCCGAATGACTTGCGGAGTCATCCCCCACATGACATGCGGGAACGCCGCAAGCTTCGTCATCGACAAGCTTCAAGCTCTCTTCACCACGCTCATCACCAAGACCGTCGCCATGATCACCATTGCCATGTGGAAGAGAGTGGTACACCCACCTCACCGCATCTTCCACCACAAGCTCCGCCGACGACATTGGTTTGAGCATCGCTCGCCATCACCACTACCTCGACCTTGACACCGACAAGGCCGTGGTGACCCTCTTCAAGATCACCCTCTACGACCAGATATTCTTCATCACCCACCTTCTCAAAGCTCGACTCATGACATTGGTCTAAATGGCTTCGTGGATGGTGCTTGCCCACATTCAAGGCTTCCGAGGCAAAATGTGTGTCACCACCACAATGACCACCAGGACCAAGGCCATTATCAAGAAGGTGCCCTCAACATGGCTTCTAGTGAATGCCTCCCTCGACTCCACCACAATGACCACCGGCGCCATCCTCTCCATCATGATCGCCATCGCCAAACCAACGAGGATGACCCACATGAGCTTCCACCGCCTATCTTTGATGAAGACCCAAATGAGAGCCATTCTCAACATCAAGCGAGTGCGAATGCTCCCTATGGCTTTTCTTCCCCCATCTTTGAGGAAGACCCCATTGAGCGCCACCATCGACAACAATCAAGTGGGATTGCTCAACATGCTACTTCACTTCCCATCTTTGATGAAGACCCCTATGAGCGCCCACTTCGACCACCACTAGGCACGGATGCTATGAGCCTACTTTCCCCTCTCCTTCAAGATGAAGACCTCTTATGCCCCATTTGCAAGGGCCATGGTCACATAATGTGGGATTGCCAAGGCGGCGACCAAGATGGTGCGTCCAATGGAGATGCTATCCATGATGCTTCTTCTCCCATATTGGATGAAGCACCACATCACCTAGGCCATGAAGACAATAACTTGAGCGCCGTTTGCCTCAATGTTACAAGGTGCAAGGACCATGAGCGTCACCATCCATATGAGGAATGGGAGTCTCCACCTCGTCTTCACCAAGATTGTGCTTTCTATTTGCACCCCGTCTTCGACAAGGATCAAGATCATCCTCGCCATGGACACTATGATACCACTACTTCATCAAGGCAAGAGGCAAGAGACACTTCATCACCGACACCCATCCACAACTTCCATGAGCGACATTCTATGAGGATGAACAATGACCTTCATGATCGAGGCCATGAGTTTCCTTCATCGCCACAAGCGCAACACCAACATCAAGAGTGTGAAGCTATTCCTCCCATGACACAAAATCAACATCACCATATGCACGAGGAGACCACTCTACCACTCTATGATGAAGACGTTGATGCATGTGCCTTTGTCAATGAGGCTCATCCCTTGCCATCATCTCTAAGGCATTCTTCTTCTTCGTCTCCAATGACACAAGTGCTAACTTCGACCATCCGCAAGAGAGTTTCCAATTCTACCAATGAGATGATCATGGTTGCCAACCAAAATGGTGACCATGCCTACATGAGTGAAGGCCAATACTATGCCTTGCACAAACTAGCTCTCAATTCCTTGGACATGCCGACCAATGGTGACGAAAGCGTCTATTGCAATGAGGCCGCGAACTCATCGCGAGTGTTGACACGAGTTCTTCAAGCCTATCCTCAAGATGGAGGTAATGACGAATTGGGTGACACTCTCCGCTTGACTTCAAATCATCTCATGCCAACCTCCACAAGGCCACGCTCAAGCCACCATTCTAGCCAAGGATATCTTCATCATCATCATCATCGACCATTTGAGGACGCTACAAGGCATGGCTTACACTACCACATCACGGAGATGTTGGAGCTTCCTTCGACACAATCCATGACCCTACCTCCTCCTCCAAGAAAGCCACCCTTTCCACACTTGGAGATCAATCCAAGAGATGAGATGCTCGAGTCCTCCTCGCCACATGCTATGACACTACCGACTCCAAGCAATGCAACGATTTCGACAAACCCGCACACCTATTGTGCCAAGACTTTGGAGCCTTCTAGTGTCCCCTCTCAAGCTTCTAGTGAGATGAGTGGTGAGAGAGAGATCCACCATCACGTGAGTGAGAGCCACAAGCCCATAATGAGTGGAAAAAGCATGAGTGTTCGTAGAGGCCTCGCCTTGAATCCTTGATAGCCACCAAAAGTGAGATGAGAGTTGAGAGCAAAACCCCATGTGTGCTTATCGACACTAACGGCTTACCAACTTTCTCTCCATCTTTGTTGTCTATTTTGCAGAGATTTGGTGACCCTATCAAGCATCCTCGACATCATCGACTTCTCCACATACAAGGCTCTCCACAAAGCATGAACATCGACACCGACTTGAAGAGTTGGAAGGAGTACATTCCGCTCGTCATGATCCACATGGAGATTGACAAGCCCTTCGCCGACAATGCCTTCTCCATCCACATTCCTCAAGTCAAGATCTACACGGCGCGTCACAAGCACTTCGACATCAACGCCTTCTACGCCTACATACCACATGTCACGATGTGCATGGAGTTCGACAAGCGCATCCACGACAACGACTTCTACGCCTACAACCCTCATGTCAAGATGTACTTGGAGTTCCACACGCGCATCCCCGACAACGACTTCTTCATCTACATCCCCTACGTCAAGATATACTTGGAGTTCGACAAGCGCGTCAACGACAATGACTCCCACGACTACATACCAATTGTCAAGATGCACTTGGAGTTCGACAAGCGCGTCAACGACAATGACCACCACGACTACACACCAACCACCAACATGTACATGGACTTCGACAAGAGAATCAACGACAACGCCACCAACGTCAAGTTCATCTACACTCTACCGCTTCCGCAACCAATGGAGCAACACCCTCTTGAGCTATTCGACGACGACTACATCTCATGTCAAGCTCATCCTCACCCACCCATGGAGGATCATGTCAAGATTGTCATCGCCTTTGGACCACACCCTCCACGAGCATACCTTGGCATGATCTTCGATAAGGGGCTAAACTTCAACGACTACACCGCTTCGCAAGATCTTCCTCACCCATCCAAGGGGGACCATTTCATGATCTTCATCACCTTTGGACCACCCCCACTACGAGCCTACCGTCACATGAACTTCGACAAGCGGCTCAACTTCAACGACATCTTCGTCGTCAACATTCCTTCTCCCGCTCACATATGGATGGAACAAGAGTCGAGGACGACTCTTTTTCAAGGGGGGGGGGGGGAGATGATGTAGCCCACCGTATTCCACCAAGCACAACATCGATACGCAACAAGGTGAACTCACTCCTATCTCCGTACGTTTCCGGTGACTTGGTGAACGGTGCTCTACCTCATGAAATACCCCTCTACATGCATAGGTGGGATCACCACATGGAGACCCAAGATGGTGCCCAAGATGCTCAAGAACACATCCAAGAAGGTGCACACGGAGCTAGGAAAGAAGCGGGTGAAGACGGCGTCAAGATCGGAGTTCCGAGGAGGAAGAACGGAGGGAAAAGGCCGGCCTCCCCTCTTCCCAGACCGGCCCCCACACAGAGCAGGCCGGCCTCCCTCACCCCCACCCCGGCCTCGGGCTGGCCTCCAGGCCGGCCACCTACCCGAGCAGCCCGGCCTACAGGCCGGACTGCCTCCCCCCACCCCGGCCCCAGGCCGGTCACCCAACAGAAGGGGCCGGCCTGCAGGCCGGCCTGCCTCCTCCCCACCCCGGCCCCAGGCCGGCCCCCCTCCAGACCGGGCTCCAGGCCGGCCAGGCCGGCTCCCAGGCTGGCGTGGCCCCAAAATGCACGGGAATTGCCCGTTTTTGCACCGTTTCGACCCCCGTTTCGACCCCGAGCTATATAAGGGACCCCGGTGGCTAGATCTAGGGTTCAGGGATGATTTGAGAACTTCAGGCTTTGCCCTTGTATCCCTCTTGTGAGGTGACTCCTCTTACGAGGCTACTCCTTAGATGTGTATCTAGGACCGTATCAAGATCTCTCCAAGGAGCTACTCTTTCACCTTGTGATTCTAGTAGTGCTTGCCAACCTTCCCCTTTGGGCTTCTGTTGGATCGGTGGACCGACCGGTGAGAGAAATCGGTTTCAATTAGCGTGTTGTTGACTTGGGTTTGCGATCCCTCGTAGGCTTCACGAGTTATCTTCCCCCTTTTGTGTTTCCGCGCGTTTGCCCTCGATTTCCCCTCGATTCCCCCTCTCGTGTTCATCGTGTTCATCGCATTCTTCGTGCGTTCTTCGTTCGTTCTTGTCAATTCGTGAAGATCGGGCCAACTTAGAGGTCAACACCTTTTCATCACCAACTTTGTAGGCAATTTGATATTCATTTGACATTGTCTTCGGAGGGTCAAACTAACGATCTCTAAAAACTATTGGTGGACAGATTTCAGGGAAGTCAGAGTCCTTCTCCAACAAGTCTGCTTTTGTGTTTTCTTGTTAATTTCTACACATCAAAGTGTAAAATAAGAACTTGTGCACCTTGCAACCATTAGTAGGTTAGTCCAATAAATAATATAAAACCATAGTAAATACATAAGACAATTGGTAAAAAACAAGCATGAAGCATAAAAAATTATAGATACATTTGAGACATATCAGTGGTCCGATGTGGGAATCCTTCTTGGTGGCTATCCGGGTCATGGTACTTTCGGTGGCGGCCCAGAGTATGATAGTGAGTGGTTTCGAGTTCACTCCGTCGGGAAGACTATTAGCAAGGATCAACTCATTCCCTATACTCATGGAAGAAGTATGTCGCCGGGTTCGCCAAGGGCCTCTACCCCACTTATGATATCATGCTTCACATCTATCGGGAGACAATCAATTCCAAGGTTGGCAATGTGGATTGTCCCGTTGAGGACAACATTACTACTTGGGGCAAGTGAGAGACAAAAGATTCCAAGGGATGCATCATTGAGTGGTCTCATGAGGAACCTAGAGAAGAGGTTACTAGCTCTCGTCGCCGTGCCCGTCCTCCAAGCATGGATGACCTCTCTGAATGAGCCTTGAGACGTTAGTATTGATCTTTCTCCTTTTTGGTATCTTGATGCCAAAGAGGGAGAGATATCTATTTAGGAGCGTCTGGGTATTTTCATGGGTTTCTCACAAGCATTGCTATTTATGTTATCTTTTCGTGCTTGTGAGAGTTGGTTATTTGTGAACTTCGGTGTTTTATTACTCGTATTTGTGAACTCCGTCATGCATGGTGTAAGACATGTGAACCTCGATGTTTTTAAATTTTATCATACTTGTTTGGTTCACTATTGTGTGTGTGAGCAAGTTATCTTCCTTTCTACCATATCTATCTTGCTCGGTCCATTCATCATGAAGGGAGCACAACTCTAGGGGGAGCTTTGTCCATGTTGTTTTAGACCTCGTGTTGCAAATTGTTGTGTTGTCATCAATTACCAAAAAGGGGGAGAATGAAAGATCATTTTCCGTTTTGATAATTGATGACAACACAACTTAAGGACTAATTTTTTTTAAGTATATGCAGGATCCATTTGCACCACTCGCGAAGTGCCCCATATTCCCTAAAATATCCTTAGGGGCATTGCGGAGATTTTCCCAAGGAAGAGAGCTCAAAAGGTCAAGTCCGGGAAGCACTTTCCTAGGTGGCGGTAGTACCGGTGAAACCACCGGTAGTACCGCTCCCTGGTGGCAATTCAGTTGGAGAGCTAGAGGAGACCTAGATGGAGGTTACAATGCCATTCAGTTGGCACATCGCGGAGGTTACAATGGAGGCCACCGGTAGTACCGGTGGGCGGAACCTCCAGTGTTTCCACCGGTACCTCCGCTCCTTCGGCAGGCTCCAAGCGAGCAAATTGCCACCGGTGGTGGCTCCGCCAAAACGGTGTTCTGTTGGCACACCGCGGAGGCCAGGGCGGAGGCCACCGGTAGTACAAGGAAATGACCCAACATCCACATTTGGGAAGGGGTATTTAAAGCTCTTCCACTTCCTCATAAATGCTCAAGCTTTACACTCTCTCCCCCTTAGCCATTAATGCGAGCTTCAACTCCTAGATCTCCCTCTCCAACCACCCAAACACTCCGTAACTTTGTGGAGAGCTAGAGGAGACCTAGATGCATGATTCCACCGAAGGAATTGCAAATCCATCCAC
This sequence comes from Alopecurus myosuroides, assembly GCA_028641055.1. Taxonomy (NCBI): domain Eukaryota; kingdom Viridiplantae; phylum Streptophyta; class Magnoliopsida; order Poales; family Poaceae; genus Alopecurus; species Alopecurus myosuroides. Next base: position 87,292,513 of record CM054062.1, on the reverse strand, counting down.
CACATCCTAGTAGATCTGGAATCCTACTTGAGGCCTAGAAACCTTAGTAGAACTTGTGCTTGGAGCTTCCACCTTGTTGCAAGAAGCTTCAGATTGATTGAGATCCTTCATCCATCCTGTGGAGTGTCCTCAACCTTGTGTAAAGGTCTGGTCAACGCCTTCAAGTCGACCTCATAGTGGAAAGGAGAATCTCCCTCACCGGAGAAGCTCAAGGAGAATAAGCTGTGCACATCCGTGCTATCGAGGAGCGCCTAGGTGGCTCCCCACCTCTCCAGCGTAGACGTACTTCCCTTGGGAAGGAACTACGGGAAACATATCCTTTTCTCCTTGTCTACACTTGTGGTTTATCTTGTTACCTTATATATTGCTTCCGTTGCATATTGTGTTTTGTATCACATAGGTTGGTCACCTAGTTGCACATCTAGACAATCTTGTATTACTTGTTTAGCCCAAACTAAAAAGGAAAAGAAGAAAAATTGATAGTCAACCTATTCACGCCCCCTCTAGTTGACCATACTGCACTTTCACCTTGGCCGCCCGCCGCTCCTACACTTCTTCTTCGTGCTCCGCGCGCCGCTCCTACCGCTCGGCCACCTTGGTGGCCCAGTACTCCTCTCCGCCGCGACTTCACGTGGGTGGAGCGCACATCATACATCAAAGGCGCGCACGACCCTTTCCCCGACGAGGCCAAGCCGCGCTCAGCGGCGGTGGAGAAGGTGGTTGCGCTCGTCGTGGAGGGGCGGCGCCGGCGCCAGGAACCCCGCCTGCTCCACGTTGGTGGTGTCGTCGAAGTTCATCGACGAGCGCGGGCGGCCCAGCTTTCACGCCGTTACGTTGTAGGCGCGGGCGCCCTGCATCGCCGTCGGGTATGATCCTAGATGGACGCGCTCCGTGCGGTAGAAGATGACAACGGTGTAGGAGCCGTCCGGGCGCGCGCAGACGCCCTCGTAGTCCCTGACGCTCCTCTGGCGCGACGACATTGTCGTGTGGATGCGGTTGCGACACGGAAGCGGCGGGGAGAGGAGAAGGCGCGTGGAAAAGGAGAGGAGAGGACGCGGCAATAAAGTTTCTAACAGTTGGAGTAGAGTCGGCGCTGCGTTTTTGTAGCGCGCGTGGGCCTCCACACGATAGACTTCCCACGCGAGTCACCGCGCGCGTCGCTTTTTTTCCGCGCGCTGAACTTTCCAACGTCAGCTGGAGCGCGCCACGCGGGCTCCCGCGCGGCATTTCGACGGTTTTTCCGCGCAACACCTATAAAGCGCGACTGCTAGAGATGCTCTTACATTTGCTACCGAATAGCTGCAACGCTTAACAAGTAAGAGCATCTCCAGCCGTGCCCCAGGAGCCCCCCAGGGCCAATTGTTTTTGCGCCGGTAATGCCGTTTTTCGCCCAGTCGCGCCCCCAGCCTGTCGAATAGCGCCGGTTTTGGCCAAATTAGCGCCCGACGAACCCAGGCCAAACCCAACGCACTGGGGGGCTGCGGCGAAAGCGAAATCGCGTTTGTGGGCCAGCATAGTCAGGCGAAGGGCGACTTTTCCACGCCCGGTTTCCCCTCCCGCGCCGCATACAACCCAACCCCGCTCTCTCCCTTGCCGATGTCAGCGGCACCCCTCCACCCCAAGCCGCCCTGCCGCCGCTAGAAGCCCATTTTGCCGTCGCAACTACCCGTTGTAGACATGCCAACCTTCCTCCCTCCTCTGGACGAGCTCGCCGTTTCTAGGCGAGGCCACAGACAGCCCGCTCTCCACCACGCCCGTGAGGTGTTCGGCGTTTTACCTCTTCGGCAATGGACTCCGACGATGAGGAGATGTTCGCCGCTCTTATGGACGAGGAAGCCGAGGCAGCCGTCAACGACGACGAGCACCTCATGTGCCTCGCCGCTCTGGCCGCCCTGTTTGCGTAGAACGCGAAACCCCGGCGAGGTGGATCAAAGTTCGGTCGCCGAAAAGGCAAGGAGAGACAACGGGTAGAGGGCTACTGCATCCTCTACGCCGACTACTTCGTCGATGCTCCATTGCACGACGAGGCAGTGTTTCAGCGCCGATTCTGGATGAGCCGGAAGCTCTTCCTCGACATTGTGCATGCCATTCGGGAGTTCGATAGCTATTTCATTTGCGATAAGGATTGCACCAGGACGATTGGATTCACCTCTATCCAGAAGTGCACTGTGTCTATGAGGATGCTTGCATACGACGCTCCCGGCGATACACAAGATAACTACATGTGCATGACTGAGTCCACCACCTTTGATTGTTTGAGAAGATTCTGCAAATCATTGGTGGCAGTGGTTGGCCCAAGGTAGTTGAGATCACCCAATGCTGAAGACACTGCTCGGATCCTAGCACATAATGAAGCAAGAGGATTTTCGGGGATGCTTGAAAGCATCGACTGTATGCATTGGGCATGGAAGAACTGCCCATTTGCTTGGCAGGGATGTACAAGGGCGCGAAAGGAGCTTGTATTGTGATACTTGAGGCAGTGGCTACAGAAAATCTCTGGACTTGGCACGCCTTGTTTGGCATGCTTGGAACTCACAATGACATCAACGTCCTGCAGTGCTCCCCGGTCTTTGGCAATCGGTCATGCCCCTCCGGTGAACTATGAGATCAATGACCACAAGTATAACAAGGGATATTACCTAGCAGATGTTATCTATCCAAGATGGTCAACATTTGTGAAGACTATCTCCAACCAGGAGGCAAGCAGTTTTGGTTTGCTCAGCGCCAAGAGGCTTGCATGAAGGATGTCGAACGAGCATTTGGTGTGCTTCAATCTCAGTTTTCTGTTGTCCGGTACTCTGCTCTGACTAGGTCCAAGGAGCATATGTGGGAGATGATGAACTGCTGCGTGATCTTGCACAACATGATCATCGTGAACGAGCGTGACGACCCAGTGTTTGACACTGAACCATATTTCAGACATGATCCTCTTGCAAGTGTCGATCATCAGGTGCCGACATTATGGAATGCATATCTAGCTATGCGACCCCAAGGTGCACCAAGAGCTGCAGCGTGATCTGGGGGAGCATCTCTGAGAGTCAAAGGCAACGCCTAGTTTGATGTGTTTTTATTTGTCCTCAAAACTTGCTAAATAATGTTGAAATATTTGATTTTCGTCTATTTGTGTGTCAAATTCGTGATAAAAATGTGTTATGTTGATTCTGTGTCAAAATCATGCCGAATTTGATCGAATTTCATGGAAGAGCGAGGGTATGTCGAATCGTGTGACGAATTTGTGCCGAATTTAGACGAAAACCGATAAATCTGGGTCAAATTAGGACGGAAACGAAACAGTTAGAGGAGTACGCCTAGTACGCGGCTGAGAACTGTCGTCCCAAAGACAAAAAATAACGCCTGACATCTTGCGAGAGGAGTACGCCTAGTACGCGGCTGAGAACTGTCGTCCCAAAGACAAAAAATAACGCCTGACATCTCGCGAGAGGCCCTATTTAGGACCGAAAAATGATCCGGAGGCGAACGGGTGGAGACGCTCTAACCGTGGGCTGCTTGCTGTGCGGTCGCACTCACGGGATCCCCTCCATCACCAACTCGACGCATCCCGTTCCGTTGACTCCGTTCCTGCTCCTACTCCGTCCCGTCCCCATCACGGATGCTATAGCCCCGCCCCTATCCGCTAATCAACCATCTCGGACTCCTAACCCCGCTCCGGTTCATAATTTAATCAGTCTTTCCACGGTATTAAGAACTCCCCACTGTCACTGCCTCCATCGCATCCAAAAAGATAGTACTCCAGCCCACTTCTCCAGTCCACCGCGTGTCTCATTCCGTAAGCAACCGCGATAAAAGGAGACTAGAAAAAAAAGTCGCCGAAAAAGAGCAGAGAGAGGAGGGGACGGGAGGGATCGGTTCACTTCGCACCCAGGAGGAGATCGAAGGAAGCGGACGCCAAAAGCTGCGGCCCGAATCTTCGCCGCTCCTGCCTTTGTGGAGGGGAGGTCTGGGGTTGCGGTGCGGTGGAGAGGCGATCCGGTCAGTTCTGTGCTTCCGCGGGAATGCGCGGCGGGATCTAGGGCGGCGGCAATGGGGGCTCAGCCGTGGACGATGTGGGCGCTCACGCTGCTGCTGCTGCTGCGGCTCCTCGACCCGGCCGCGCGCGTGCTAGCCAACATGGAAGGTGGGTGGCCCTGGGGCTCGATCTGCGGCTGGGGTTTGCCTTTGGGTGCCTGCTTTGCTTCCTTTCCAGGTTTCTAGGATGGGGTTTTGTCGCCCTATTTTGGGGTTCTTTGGATGCCCATTTCTGCCTCTCGCGGAGACGCTCGCGAATTCATTCGGCCCAACAAATTTGAATCTCCTGCTGCTTTGACTGTCGCCCGTGCTGTTTCCGCTGCGAATTCGGGAGACAATTTTTTTTTACTGGAAATCGAGACTCGCTTGTTTCGGATTTGCCGTGAATTCGGTTTACTTTTTTCGTGGCTTTGCCCGCTTTCTAATCGAGTCTTCGTCAGAATACTGCAATGCTCGGCGCTTCTCCGGGTTGCCTTTCGACGTGCGTGCTTAGATGTGCTGCTGCTCTATACGCAGTGCATTAATTTGATATGGATATCTTGCCCCAGGGCGGGCCTATGTGCCCTCATGCTTTAGTCTAGTCGTGGTCGTGGTTGGTAGGTTGATCAGGACGTCGCTACGATGTGGTTCTGTTGTTAAATTCCAACTGATGCTTTGTTGTTGACTGGGCGATCTTCACGTGGACCTCTTTGGGCTAGGCTATGCTATGCTGGAGCGAATTGCCCGTCCGCCCGTGGTTTGCTTTAACCTGATTGGTTTACTCTGGAATGATTAGGACATGCCAACAATGCGCTTTTCATGTTGTCTAAGGGTGCTTTTAGGTTCGGAGTTCAAAATAATGTCGCTGATTTGGGTTTCGGTTGGTTGTTTCTGTGTAGCTCAAGTTGTTCATTGGGTAATTCTCCGATGGGCCTCGGGACCAAAACTGTGCTTTCCATAGCAAATTGGTCACCTTACTGTGCCTAGCAATTGTTTTGCTGAACGCTTTATGTGATTTTTATTACAAGCTAGAGAGCAATTCTTGGTCTTTCAGGTGTGAACCTGAAGGCTAAGTCATCTGAAGCCTGATGGTGATTGCTTGTTGGACTTTGTATTACAAACTTTAACAGTCTGTACAGAGAGACCAACCTGATGCTGCAGCTTTCGTTGGTTATGCTTACCTTCCAATAGACAGGAAATATGTTAACATTATTCTTTTATTATTAATAGCTAAGTGCCCTGCATGTTGATTTGGATATATTCATGCTTAAAAACATGTAAAAAATCATATAGACCAATGAATATTTGTTTCAACCCATACATTTCTGCAAATATCTTTCGGTTTCAAAAAAGAAGAAAATATTTGTTCAGCTTGTAGATAGTTGTATGATAGGCTGTTTGGTTTGTTGAGAAAATAAAGGAAAAAAAAATATCAGAATGAGGAAAACTACCATATCTTCATGCACTAAAAGTAAAGGAAATGTTGCTTTGCTGATAGTTGAACAAGAGGTTTTCTGGTTTATTGAGACAATGAAGGAAATAAACAAACTTCACAAGAAAAAAGATGGGATAAGCAGACGCACAAGTCGGCTTGTTATTTTTTTTGTATTATGAGTGGTAAAATCAAATCGAGTCCTCGGCTCCGACTTATGGATTAGTCGCGATTAATCGTTTACTAGTTGTTGACTACCATGACCTAGAGTCAAAATAGGTCAGTCGTTTGTGTACTAACTCGTAGACTAGTCAACTAGTTGCAAATAGGTATGACCTATACAGATTTTCGGTTGGAAGCCAAGTATGAGCTCACAGATATTCTAGAAACTAGTTCCAAATAGCCATGACCCTGGGATAGATTTGGGCTATTTACCACTATGATCACTCGTTCCCTTTTATATAATTAGTAAGGAAAAAAAAGTTTCTATTAAATAAATGGGAGTTCGTGATGGTCGTGGTAGGTCCTCCACCTCGCTCTCTCACACCAAAAGGACCTCACTGACTCTGGTATCATTATCCCATATTTTTCCTGTGAGTTTATGTCTATTTTTTAAACAAATAAAATAACTCTTAAGCAACTCTCAATAAACCAAACAAATTTTCGCTTCTTTTTACTGCATTTAGAAATGGAAAATTTCCACTTTCTGGTATTTCCTTTATGCTCTCAACTAACCAGACAAATCTTGTGCAACTCTCAAGAGACCAAACAAAGTTTCCCTTCTTTTTGGAAAGTATATTACATAAGCGTGAATGTATTGGTGAGGTTTGTAGTAACACATGGGACATTTATAGTTAAGGTAAAGATGATGTTCTGGTTTAACTGTACACATGGATCAGTACCACACTAGTTATATCCTAGGGTCGCATCTCTCTTGTCTTGCTTTATTTCGCTCTTTGACCTGAAGTATTATATCGGTTTTATTCCACAATAAGATATCACTAAATGTCAGTGGTCAATGTAGTGAAAAACATACGACATAGCAGCCAATCATCTGATTGTAGATGCTGTAAGATGCAAGATGAGCACGAAGGGAGTACAAGCTGGCCCTTTTGTTTTGTCTATCTTGTTTATGATAAATGGTGATTGCTCCCCATCAAAGATCATAATCAATCTATCAGAAAAATATTAGCAGCTAATTGTACTAAAGCATACTGAGCTGTTGATCTTCTTGGGATGATTTCCTGCTTTCGTAGGATGTACTCGTTACTAGGTTAAACGTTATCTAGCAATTATTCAGTTTCTCATTATATTATTTACAGGTGACGCATTGCATAACCTAAGAACTAACTTAAATGATCCCAACAATGTGCTACAAAGTTGGGACCCAACTCTGGTCAATCCGTGCACTTGGTTTCATGTTACGTGCAACAACGACAACAGCGTTATCAGAGTGTAGGTGCACCTTTTTCTGTACTAAGCATATACACCTCTATTGTATTTCATACTGAACTTTATGTGCATCTTTCAGCGATCTTGGAAATGCTGCATTGTCTGGTACTTTGGTGCCACAACTGGGCCAGCTCAAAAACTTGCAGTACTTGTAAGTTATCTTCCTGTTACCAAACTTCACGCCCTGTTTACATTCCATATTTGCTGGTAGCTGCAAATGGCAGAAGCTTTTGTCAGTGTTCTGATCTTCAACCTAGGCAAAAATATATCATATACAAATGCATTAAAAAAACATTTTATATTGAGATGCTAATTTCCTTTACTACATAGTGAATTGTTGTTGGAATGTAAGTAGGGTTAGATCATCACAATATTTAGTTACTGTATATGTTGCTCAGACCAAGGCACACATTAAGTACAGTTTGCTATAAAAAGAAGTGCAATGTGATGCCACATAGTACTTGACACTGGAAAAAGACATAACAATGTTGTTGGATTGTTGATCATGCAATAAGTAGGTTAGTGCATGCAATGGGTATTACTGAGTGCCTTCCATGATTAAAAAAGAATGCTATGCGTGCACTTAAGCGCGCCTAGGCGAGATAGGCCCTAGGCAGAGCCGCAGGGGCAAAACTAGGAATTAATACCTGGCTTTTTTTTGAACCTTGCTGCCTTCAATCTTAGTTATTGTAACACACCAGTGATTAGCAACTTTTGGGTGTTGGCCTGTCATTATCTTTTATACAACTTGGTCACAATTTTCATTTTGCGCTGCAGGGAGCTCTACAGTAATAACATCAGCGGCACAATACCTAGCGAACTCGGGAACCTCACAAACTTGGTCAGTTTGGATTTGTACTTAAACAACTTCACTGGCCCTATACCTGATTCGTTGGGGAACCTATTGAAGCTACGATTCCTGTATGATCCCTTCATTATTAGCTATATTACATTACTACTCATTATAGATACCAGAATGTTATGGTAGGAATATTTTTGGTGCCATGCTAGATGCAGCTCACGTACATACTCAGTTGCTTCATATTTTAGCTATGCTCGTGGTACGGTGATTATTACTAGGACTTTGTGAAATCACTTGTCTAAGCACATTTTGGTTGCTTAATATTCTAGAGCTGGTAAATTGATGATTTTGAAAGATGTGTCTGTGCAGATTTCTTATGGATTGTAAACGAGCTACTTAGTCCCGCTGGGCAAAAATGAGATGGATTTTGATTTGCCTGGATAGAGTTGCAATTCATGGCAGCATAAGCATTATGCTAGTGTAGCCATCTAATCACATTAGTTTATTCAACCATTTTGATTTGATATCAACAGGATGAAATGACACTACATATATTTTCGAAGCAACTCTTCGCGTGTTGTCATTGTTTAAAGTATAAACATATGTACCAACAAATAACTAAAATGCTTAAAAGATGTGGTACAAGATGTACTATGTATATTCTAAATAGGAAAAATATTTTGTTTGATTTATGTTTCCCTGGTTTGGTCTTTGTTGTGAAACTGTGCACATATAACATATTGCTAGTTGTAGTTTTTCAGGCAATGAGTGTTTTTCTACTTGGCATTTCTTTCTCTTACTTAGGGCATATCTATCATGCTGTTGGATTATCGAAGTAGAAATTATATTCAAGGCTCAGGGTCATTGCTTTGTTGTTTTTATTTCTATAGCACTCTGTGGGTGGTACTAATTTTTTGCATTTTCGTGTTTTATGAGGATAGGCGTCTTAACAACAACAGCCTTTCGGGTACAATTCCTAAATCATTAACTGCCATTACTGCTCTCCAAGTTCTGTAAGTATCTTCCTTTCGAGTATTCTACATCCTTTTCTTTAGATAATCTTTGGTATAATTAGTAAACCTCCAATTAACACACACTATCTCTTTTAAATTGTAGGGATCTGTCGAATAACAAATTGTCAGGAGAAGTTCCATCAACCGGTTCTTTTTCATTATTCACCCCTATCAGGTAAAACCTATTATGTTAGTTGATAAGCTGAGTTTTCTTTGCCTTGACAGTTGACACTGCTTCAATGCACACTTGTTTGTTTTTGCAGTTCTGCCAACAATTAACACTTGTTTATTATTGCAGTTTTGGCAACAACCCTGCCTTATGTGGTCCTGGAACTACAAAACCTTGCCCCGGCGCTCCTCCGTTCTCCCCACCTCCTCCATATAACCCTCCAACTCCTGTGCAGTCACCAGGTGATTCTTGCAGAATTATAGATTGACTATTAAATTCATGTAAACCTTCCGATCTTATAGGACCTATGCTACAATGTTATTTCATTGCTGTAACATCTTCAACTGAGATGGGTGTACTACAGAAACAAGTAAAATACACTAGATGCTGGAGACTGCTACAGATATTGAGTTCACTTTTGCAGTTTTTTGACATCACTGTTTCTTACCCATATTGTTTTTAACTAATGGGACAACATCTCCTGAAACACCTCAACCCCCCATCAGAAAAAAAGCTCAAGTCGTGGCTACAGTCATTGCCTGTGTGATGTCCTAGCGTTGCTTCCACTATGAATTGCATCTTTTCAAGCTGACATGTTGGCTACATGAGGTTTACAGTGTCAATGATCTATTTTCCGGCTTGTTTCTGTGATTAATTGTCATCTGATTCTGGAGCTTCGCTTAGCAGCACACAATAATTTACTGCTTGGCATACTTAAAAAGGAATGGAACTGATGGTTTTGTTCTGATTTGTTCAGGAAGCAGTTCCTCTAGTACTGGAGCAATCGCTGGTGGAGTGGCTGCTGGTGCGGCCTTGCTTTTTGCTGTTCCTGCAATTGGTTTTGCATACTGGCGTCGCAGGAAACCGGAAGAGCATTTCTTTGATGTACCTGGTAAGTATTCAACGGTAGCCAGCATGAGGAAAATTACTTGCAAGATAACTTCCAGTCAGCTTAGCTTGAATTTTTGTTTGGTACAGCTGAGGAGGATCCAGAGGTCCATCTTGGCCAGCTCAAAAGATTTTCACTACGAGAACTGCAAGTTGCCACAGATACCTTCAGCAACAAGAACATTCTTGGAAGAGGTGGATTTGGCAAAGTCTACAAAGGAAGACTAACAGATGGTACTCTAGTAGCTGTCAAGAGACTGAAGGAGGAGAGAACACCTGGTGGGGAGCTACAGTTCCAAACAGAAGTTGAGATGATTAGTATGGCTGTGCATAGAAACCTATTGCGTCTTCGTGGATTCTGTATGACACCAACAGAAAGGTTGCTTGTGTATCCATACATGGCTAATGGAAGTGTTGCATCACGTCTAAGAGGTACTTTCCTTCTTTTACACTTTTGCGTTGCATATTTCAGATTGTTGCAAGTCTTAACTACAGCGTGGAATGTAAATAAATAAATCATTAACCTTTTTTCTTTTGCAGAACGGGGACCAACTGAACCGCCACTGGAGTGGCAAACGAGAAGAACAATTGCATTGGGTTCTGCCAGGGGCCTTTCCTATTTACATGATCACTGTGATCCGAAGATCATCCATCGTGATGTGAAAGCTGCAAACATTTTATTAGATGAAGACTATGAAGCTGTAGTGGGGGATTTTGGTTTGGCCAAACTAATGGATTACAAGGATACCCATGTAACCACTGCTGTGCGTGGAACAATTGGGCATATCGCACCGGAATATCTTTCCACAGGGAAATCATCTGAGAAAACTGATGTATTCGGTTATGGAATTATGCTTTTGGAGCTTATTACAGGACAGCGTGCCTTTGATCTTGCTCGTCTTGCCAATGATGACGATGTCATGCTACTCGACTGGGTAATTAACTAGTGGCATTTCCTCTGTTCAAATTACATTTCAGTTCATATTGTTTTACGTACTAGGTTTGCGCAAACAAAAATATGCAACAAACAGAGCTTTGGTAGGACTAAAGAAATAATATGTTCCTTTTGAATTATAACATCATTAACAGAATTGAGCACGTGTAGATCAGCATGTCTCATTTGCTTGCATTGGAGATGTGTTGTTGTCTTTCTTCATTTTTTTTTACTGTTTAGCCAATTGGGAGCTTGTTATTTGCGCAGGTTAAAGGATTACTCAAGGAGAGAAGGCTGGAGATGCTGGTGGATCCAGACCTGCAGACGAACTACATTGACGTGGAGGTGGAATCGCTGATCCAGGTGGCGCTCCTTTGCACGCAGAGCTCCCCCACGGAGCGGCCTAAGATGTCGGAGGTGGTAAGGATGCTTGAAGGTGATGGTCTTGCTGAGAGATGGGAGGAGTGGCAAAAGGTAGAAGTAGTACGGCAGGAGGTAGAGCTGGGTCCTCATCGAAACTCGGAGTGGATCGTCGACTCGACCGACAACCTTCATGCAGTCGAGCTATCAGGGCCAAGGTGATGATGGCTGCTGTTTATTAGTTAATCGTATTTTGAAGTGTAAGCGTAAGGGTAAGTGCAACAACCATCCTAGTGGAATCCCTCATTTGTCCATATCAATCGATGGGAAAAAGTGTAGCGTCAGCCACAATATATTTTGATGTATAATGCTTTCTTGCCTCCCTGATGCCTTCAAAAGTTGGAGCCAGCATGTTCAACTTGAATCGTACAGGGGGCTAGGTGCTGATTGGTCGGGTCTGTTAATCGTCTAACTAGTTTGTACCACCAAATGTAAGGATGGCACTTATTAAGTGTATCTCCTCTCCTTGGAAAGGTTCATGTGGTATTAGCACTCTTATCTGTGTGCTTTGTGGAGGGTCGAAAGGTTAATCCGTCGATCTTGTTCTGACCTTGCCTATCATGTTCAAACTGTTGAAGGCTAGCTAATTCTGTTGATCAGATTTTTTTTTTGAATGCCATTCTGTTGATCAGATTTGTAGTGTCGTTGTTGAGCTTTACCACTCTGTCACGGTTGTGTTTCTGATTATTAAAAAGGATGTTTGTTTCAAGTCCAGCTATTTGCGGTAGACCATCTTGTTTGTGATCGGAGGGTTGTGCAAAGTGTGTTCTATGGGGCCCGTTTCAGCCCTGTGGAAGTGCCGCAACACCAACATCTTGAAGAATGAGAATGTACCTGATAGGACCGTGCCTACCGATCGGACTACAACTACTGACGGACTCGCGGAAACAGCAGCCGAATTCAGAGTGAAATTGCAAAGTAGCGAGTATTACAGAGGACGTTCTTACCAAACCTCAACAGAGGCGTTTACCCCAAGGTTATAAGTATGGCTGGTCTATCACCGATCCGAGGCTTATAAAGCAAATCTCAGCTAAAGACAAAGAAGAGAGCAGATGGAAAAGGTTTAGCAGTACAGTTGTAAATGGAGGATTCAAATAGCGACGCGTCGAGCACCCTGGGCCGTTGGATGGCAGATGGACGGTCTAGCATCGTTCGGTATATATTCGCTCACCTTGTTGCTACTGCGTGGTCTTTGCAGGTTGTACAGTTAGTTTCTAGTTTTGATTTGGGGTTTTGGTGGCCATTTTTCTTTGCTTGTAAATGACCGTATTCTCTTCATGTTACAAATGGTTCAGGCCGGCAACTTGTAGATTCCCAAAAAAGTTTCCATCAAAGAAGCTAAGACAACTTGAACACATGACACATTTCCTTCATGCGGACAGAGGGCAAGGCTCAACGCGAGGACACAGTTAGCAGCCCGAATTTGGGTTTGGCTTACGTTCCCATAGATAGAAGGCGGATAGTCCGCCCCGGGTTCATCCCGGCCTGCTCGCTAGCCTCCTACCTACCACCCCAGGTCCTTTTTAATGCCCATGTGGGGACCTGTCCCTATCCATCCGTGCCCCTACTTCACAACCCCCAGCCCAGCCGCCGACACGAACTGTAGCCCCACACTCCACTCATCGGCGAGAATGCCGAAGAAGTGGTTCCACGAGAAGCCCGGGAAACATGACCACAAGGCCGACTCCTCGTCAGGGGCATGTGCCGCTCCCTTCCCCCTTCTCTGCGCATCGGAACCATGTCAATCTGACAGCGAACATGGCCCACACGTTTTGGAAAAATGTACAACACGTGTCGTGGTCCGATGTCCACTTACCCCTTGGCTGGTACTTGAACCAACAAAGGGTTCCGGTGCCGCCAGGCTGGCCGCCGAGCTCTAGCGCGTCGGATCTACTCAACGACCAGGCGTATGCCATGGGGTCGGAGCTATGGGATCGGTGGTTCAAGATGGAGCACGATCTCTATCGCCGTTCCTACTTTTTCACGAGGCCGCTAGTTGCCGAGAAGGAGGAGGAGGAAGCGGTGGTGGTGAAGGAGGAGGTGCCCGTAGCTTTGGCAAGCCATAGAGGCGTCAGAGCTGGAGGAGCTTGATCGGGAAGTGGCCGCATCGCTACACTTGTCAGCTATGGAGGGTAGGAGGCCAACGGGAAGCGGTGTGGTGGTGAAGGAGGAGACGCCCATGCTGGAGTGGGGGGTTTCCATCGAGTGGTTGCTCGCATAGGAGGAGACGCTGACCATGAGCGCTTGGTCTTACTGAATTGACGCCCACGCATGAGGATGACAACACCGACGTGGGCCGTGGCCATGGCCATCGTTGATCGTCGTCACCATCAACGACTCAAACGACGAGATGTAGGTCATTGGCTGTTGGGAATATGCCCTAGAGGCAATCATGTATGATGTAATTCCCATTGTATTCATAAAGTTATTAAGTTGTCCTTGTTTTGAACATCTGACATATGTCATTGAATATGTGATTCGATTGTGGAACTATATATTCATGTTGTTCATACTAGATTGTCCTTGGTTATTTAGGTTGTGCTGGACACACACCCTAGACTAATGTGAGTGTTGGCTGATGACACGGTTCCACTTGTCCTGTGCATGGTGATGCCATTCCAACGTTCACGGACTTGGCTAAAGAGTTTAGCAAGTCGGACTGACCCACATTGAGATGCAATGATCAAGTCGTCATTTGCATGTCTCAATCAATGTAATCCTTAGACCTGAGGTTGTCGCACAATCCGAGTTGTGGATCACCGACTTAGGTTCTGTCAAACGTTGTTCTGTGACAAGGCAACTATAAAGGCAGAGTTCGGGTCGAATGAGAAGCAAGCTGCGTGATGTGGATGATCAAGATGGGATTTTGCCCCTCCGAATGGAGAGATATTCTCTGGGCCCTCTCGAGTGATATGATTCAGGAAGCATTGCCATGCGCGACTCAGTTAAGTGTTAACTGTGTCGGTTGACTAAGAGTTAGTCAGATGAATCACATGTCACAGATCGAGAAGAGAGTTGAGCTATTTAAGGGATGACGATAAATCGCCTATAGCCCGACAAGGTATATCGTGAGGCAAAAGGGACTAAGATGAATATCACATTGAAAGGTATGTCGTCATGACTCAATGGTACTTGGGAGTCGGCACGTTCTGTTAGGAGCCGCTACCGATTGATCGATTGGGAGTTGGACTCCAATCGTGTCCAAGTCGCCATGAGTCTGCAGGGTCGCACACTTAAGAGCGGGAGCAAGTATTGGTCGGGTTGGACCCGAACCGAAAATGGACTGGTTTTGTGAGTCGGACTCACAGAGGGAATGGGCCACAAGTGTTGTGAAGCCCATTACCATACGCTATATAAAGAGGGGCGCAGGTTGTCCAGCGGGCACGTTAGTCCACTCTCCCATGCGTTGGGAACCTTAGCCCCACTCAGTCCAGCCGTCGCACCAGACCTAGCAGTCTGCCGTCGGAGCTCCTCCTCGTACTTGTGGATACCGGCAGAGGTGCTGTACGTTCAGCACTTCGACGTCCGAGGGATTGGATCGGCCGGACCGGGTCGTGGGACTGCACTGCCCCGACGCGCTTCATCGATAATCCGCAACCGCGCGTCTAGTGGTAATCATCGTGGCCTTCTACCTCGGCTAGATCTTGGAAGTACCGCGTAGGAAATTTTTTCGTTTATCTCTACGCGTTCCAACAGTGGTATCAGAGCGGTAGCTTCTGGTATTAGGCCCGAGATCCGTACATATGTGATATGTAGTTAGCGTTAGATGCGATCTAATTGCTGTTTTGGTGGTCGTTCTATGAGATAGATCGGTTTTGTACAAGGTTGATTGGATCAGTCGTACTCGGGGTTAATGGATGATCAGGTTTCCGTGATCATACTGCTAAGGTCGTGAAACAACATACCCCTACCGGTCGGTTTCCGCCATCGGGGTATACCGTGACACATAAATCCAGTTGCGGTGATCGAAGATCAAAGAGTTTGATTGAATCAGAATACGGATCAGATTCGGGTAAAATCGTTTTATCCGATGAAGAAATCCATGATCGGAATGCAGATGAGATCTGCGTTTTCCGAAATCGTCCTGTCGGGTAAAATCGTTTTATCCGATGAAGAAATCCATGATCCATGAGCGGGACCGCCGGCACCGCCCTGTCGTAGCGTCTTAGATATCGTTGCGAGTTTCACAACGCCGGTAGATATCGTATCTATGCACAACTTGTTTTTGCAGGAAGTTGTGAATGGTATGGCTTATGTGCATGTGATGTGTGTAATCCATACATGGTCTGCGTATCATGTTTATGTCAGCCGGCTGGAGCCTAGGTGCTGTCATTTTATTGTATACCGGCAATGCGTGTCGGATTCTCTATGTAAATTTTAACTAGCTAGTGTAGCTTGTTGGAGAACCCGGAAGGCATGCAAGTCGATGTACAAGTCGGCTACATGGAGTAAGATGGCACGTGACAAGAGTTGGCACGAGTCGACTTACAAGCTTTGTGGAGATGGAGATCACCATGAAGAGAGCCATACCATTTCACATTATAATTGCTTTATTTGTGTTATTGTTATGTCTCTATTTACCTCTATTTAGATAGTTGGTAGATTATTTAATCCCTCGAAGAAGGTCTAGTCGGTCGCCCCGCCAGTGCTGCACCATCACAAGTCGGACATTCTTGGTAGTGGGCTCATAAAATTGAGGTGCTACCAATTCTTTCCGGTTAGGTGGGTTTGAGTTGGACTCTTACAAGCAGAAGCACTTGGTAATCTAGACGAGTCCATCACAACGGTTGTGGGGCTCGGGGCGAGGTAGGTTGGGAGCCGGGGCATGTGATGCCACCCAACTAACAGGAGTCGTATAGAGGTACGATTGGCAAGGTGTTGCCTACCTAGATCACTTGACGGCTAGCGGTGATGCTAAAGCTCACCAGTCGGCTTGCTTATTTAGGATCTTGAATCACTTAGCAACCATCGGAGGGGTGTTGGTTCTAGTGGGAGCATAAGTACTAAAGCGTTTAATATACCTGCTCTTTTATGAATACATGTCTTAAGTGTTTTGCATATTTTCTGTTGTAGATCAATGACACCTAGCAACCTTCCTCAGTTGTCCACTTTTGCGTTGAGGTCAATCCTAGAGAAAGATAAACTTAATGGAACTAATTTCACCAACTGGTACCGTAATCTGAGGATAGTCCTCAAACATGACAAGAAAGAACATGTTCTAGAAACTCCACTTCCAGAAGAGCCAGATGACGATGCGACTGCCGCTGTCATGAATGCCTACCGTAAGACTAGAGATGAGTCTACGGAAATTAGCTGTCTTATGCTTGCACACATGGAACCGGACTTGCAGCAGCAGTTCGAGAATGTTGAGGCCTACGATATGATCGAAAGCCTCAAAAGTATGTTCCAGGCTCAGGCAAAGACCGAGAGGTATCAAGTCTCTCAAGGTTTGTTGGGCTGTAAGCTGAAAGATGGCAATCCACTGAGTCCACATGTAATCAAGATGATTGGTTACATTCAGTCTCTGGATCGGCTGGGCATCCCAATTAACGAAGAGTTCGCTACTGATATAATTATGAACTCTCTTCCTAGTGCGTATGGTTCGTTCATCTCGAATTACCATATGCATGGTATGGATAAGAGTATCACTGAATTACATGGGATGCTCAAAACGACAGAGGCTGATCTAAAGAAATGCGCCAGTCAACTGTTGATGGTGCAGAATAAGGCTAAGTTCAAGAAGAGTTCTTGGACTAAGAAGAAGAAGGATAAGTCAGGAGGTAGCACCCATGGCCCTGTCCAGAGTGCTCCCTCAAAGACTAAACCTTCTCCTACAGCCGGAGCCAACTGCTTCTATTGCAAGCAAGATGGCCACTGGAAGAGGAACTGCACCAAGTATTTGGCTGACAAAGCCAAGAGTGGAGGTGTGACTTCCAACCCAGGTACGCTTGTGTGCAATGTTATAGAAATTTATCTTGCTGATGCGCCTAATAGTTCTTGGGTATATGATACCGGATCAGTTATTCACATATGCAACTCGTTGCAGGGACTGGTAAGAACTAGGAGCGTGGCAAGAGGAGAGGTTGACATTCGGGTCGGCAACAAGGCGAGAGTCGCTGCGTTGGAAGTCGGCACGATGCAACTTCATTTACCTTCAGGATTTATTTTGGAACTAAATAATTATTATTATGTTCCAGCGCTTAGTCGAAACATTATTTCCGCCTCATGTTTGATGAGACAAGGTTATGAGTCGAATATTAAGAATAATGGTTGTTCTTTATATTTGAAAGATATGTTTCATGGCTTTGCACCCGTTCAGAACGGGTTATTTATTTTAAATCTTGATAGTGAATCAGTCTATAACATAAATGTTAAAAGGTTGAAACCAAATGATCTGAATATGACTTACTTTTGGCACAGTCGGCTTAGTCATATAAGTTGGAAGCGCATGAAGAATCTCCATGATAATGGACTTCTAACTTCGTTTGACTTAGAGTCATTCGAGACATGCGAATCATGCCTACTAGGCAAAATGACCAAGACACCTTTTGCAATGAGTTGTGAAAGGGCATCCGACTTGTTGGAACTAATACATAGTGATGTATGTGGTCCAATGAGCACGACAGCCAGAGGTGGTTATGAGTACTTCATTACCTTCACTGATGATTTGAGTAGGTATGGATATATCTATTTAATGAAACACAAGTCGGAAGCCTTTGAAAAGTTCAAGGAATTCCAGAGTGAGGTACAAAATCAGCTCGGCAAAAAAATAAAGTTTCTACGGTCGGACCGTGGGGGCGAGTACATGAGCCATGAGTTTGATGACCATCTAAAGAGTTGTGGAATAGTTCCTCAACTCACTCCGCCAGGTACACCGCAGAGAAACGGTGTATCGGAACGAAGAAATCGGATCTTGTTGGACATGGTACGATCAATGATGAGTCGGACAGATCTACCTTTATCATTTTGGGGTTATTGTCTAGAAACTGCAACTTTCACACTAAACAGAGTACCATCAAAGTCAGTAGAGAAGACACCACATGAGATGTGGACGGGCAAAAAGCCAAGTTTGTCTTTTCTTAAGATTTGGGGTTGTGAAGCATTTGTCAAGCGACTTCAGTCGGACAAGCTCACGCCCAAGTCGGATAAGTGTATTTTCGTGTGGTATCCGAGGGAAACCTTGGGGTACTACTTCTACAACCGGGAAGAGGGCAAAGTGTTTGTCGCTCGGAATGGTGTCTTCCTTGAGAAAGAGTTTCTCAGTCGGGAAGTCAGTGGGAGCACTGTGCAACTCGAAGAAATTCGAGAAGAACCAGCTAGGGGCGAGCCGGCAATGGCCTTGGAGGCTGAGCCGGTCGTGGTACCTACACCGGTTACAGCACCTGAACCTCGGAGATCTGCCAGATTACAGAGTGCTTGAGATGTTTTACTGTTAGACAGTAATGAGCCGGCAACTTATTCGGAAGCGATGGTGGGATCTGATTCCGAGTCATGGCTTGGAGCCATGAGATCCGAGTTAAAGTCCATGGATGAAAACCAAGTTTGGAATTTGGTTGATCTTTCTGACGGTGCAAGACCCGTCGAGTGCAAATGGGTCTTTAAGAACAAAATTGATATGGATGGAAATATTTCCGTCTATAAAACACGACTTGTCGCGAAGGGGTTCCGACAAGTTCAAGGAGTTGACTACGACGAGACCTTCTCGCCCGTAGCGATGCTTAAATCAATTCGGATCATGTTAGCCATAGCAGTCTATTTCGACTATGAGATATGACAGATGGATGTCAAGACGGCTTTCCTTAATGGAAATTTAACTGAGGACGTGTATATGATACAGCCCGAAGGTTTTTTCGATCCAGCTAATGCTGACAAGGTACGCAAACTTCAGAAATCCATTTATGGGTTGAAGCAAGCATCTCAGAGTTGGAACATTCGCTTTGATGAGGTAGTCAAATCGTTTGGCTTCATCAAGAGCGATCATGATTCTTGTTTATACAAGAAGTTTAGTGGGAGCAAAGTAAACTTTCTAATCTTATATGTGGATGACATATTACTGATTGGAAATGATGTCATGATGTTGCAAGAAACCAAAGAATCATTGGAAAGGAGTTTCTCAATGAAGGATTTGGGTGAGGCGACTTACATATTAGGAATCAGGATCTATAGAGATAGATCAAGGCGGCTCATTGGATTGAGTCAGAGTACTTATCTGGACAAGGTTTTGAAGAAATTCAAAATGGAAGAGTCCAAGAAGGGATTCTTACCGATGTCCCATGGCATAAAACTTAGCAAGACTCAGTGTCCTTCGACAACTGATGAGCGAAGTCGGATGAGTGTGATCCCGTATGCTTCGGCAATCGGATCCATCATGTATGCCATGATTTGTAGTAGGCCAGATGTTTCCTATGCTCTAAGTGTTACGAGCAGATATCAGGCTGACCCTGGCGAAGCCCACTGGGCAGCGGTTAAAAACATCCTTAAGTATTTGAGAAATACTAAGGAAATGTTCCTAGTTTATGGAGGTGATGAGGAATTAAGTGTAAAGGGTTACACGGATGCGAGTTATCTCACCGACTCAGATGATTCTCGTTCGCAATCTGGATACGTGTTCGTGATGAACGGAGTGGCTGTGAGCTGGAAGAGTTCCAAGCAAGATACGGTGTCTGCATCTACAACAGAGGCTGAGTATATTGCTGCCTCAGAGGCGGCAAAGGAACCTGTTTGGATCAGGAACCTCCTGATTGATCTTGGTGTGGTTCAGGGCGCGTCCAATCCTTTGGACGTATATTGTGACAACAATGGTGCTATCGCACAGGCCAAGGAACCTAGACAACACCACAAGAACAAACATATACTCATGCGGTACCACCTCATTCGCCAGTTTGTCGAACAAGGTGATATCAAGTTATACAAAGTACACACGGATGCAAACATTGCAGATCCGTTGACAAAGGCGCTACCACAACCTAAGCATGAGGCGCACGCGAGAGGCATGGGCATTCGATGCCTAGGCATATGATGCCAGGATGATTGACTCTAGTGCAAGTGGGAGACTGTTGGGAATATGCCCTAGAGGCAATCATGTATGATGTAATTCCCACTGTATTCATAAAGTTATTAAGTTGTCCTTGTTTTGAACATCTGATATATGTCATTGAATATGTGATTCGATTGTGGAACTATATATTCATGTTGTTCATACTAGATTGTCCTTGGTTATTTAGGTTGTGCTGGACACACACCCTAGACTAATGTGAGTGTTGGCTGATGACACGGTTCCACTTGTCATGGGCATGGTGATGCCATTCCAACGTTCACGGACTTGGCTAAAGAGTTTAGCAAGTCGGACTGACCCACATTGAGATGCAACGATCAAGTCGTCATTTGCATGTCTCAATCAATGTAATCCTTAGACCTGAGGTTGTCGCACAATCCGAGTTGTGGATCACCGACTTAGGTTCTGTCAAACGTTGTTCTGTGACAAGGCAACTATAAAGGCAGAGTTCGGGTCGAGTGAGAAGCAAGCTGCGTGATGTGGATGATCAAGATGGGATTTTGCCCCTCCGAATGGAGAGATATTCTCTGGGCCCTCTCGAGTGATATGATTCAGGAAGCATGGCCATGTGCGACTCAGTTAAGTGTTAACTGTGTTGGTTGACTAAGAGTTAGTCAGATGAATCACATGTCACAGATCGAGAAGAGAGTTGAGCTATTTAAGGGATGACGATAAATCGCATATAGCTCGACAAGGTATATCGTGAGGCAAAAGGGACTAAGATGAATATCACATTGAAAGGTATGTCGTCATGACTCAATGGTACTTGGGAGTCGGCACGTTCTGTTAGTAGCCGCTACCGATTGATCGATTGGGAGTTGGACTCCAATCGTGTCCAAGTCGCCATGAGCCTGCAGGGTCGCACACTTAAGAGCGGGAGTAAGTATTGGTCGGGTTGGACCCGAACCGGAAATGGACTGGTTTTGTGAGTAGGACTCACAGAGGGAATGGGCCACAAGTGTTGTGAAGCCCATTACCATACGCTATATAAAGAGGGGCGCAGGTTGCCCAGCGGGCACGTTAGTCCACTCTCCCATGCGTTGGGAACCCTAGCCCCACTCAGTCCAGCCGTCGCACCAGACCTAGCAGTCTGCCGTCGGAACTCCTCCTCGTACGTGTGGATACCGGCAGAGGTGCTGTACGTTCAGCACTTCGACGTCCGAGGGATTGGATCGGCCGGACCGGATCGTGGGACTGCACTGCCCCGACGCGCTTCATCGATAATCCGCAACCGCGCGTCTAGTGGTAATCATCGTGGCCTTCTACCTCGGATAGATCTTGGAAGTACCGCGTAGGAAATTTTTTCGTTTATCTCTACGCGTTCCAACATTGGCGGCCCAAACCTACATTAGTTAGGGTTTTATCTTAATGTATGTTTTATCTTTTGATGTAATTCGTGGCCTATTGATATGTCCAAAACGTATTTATAATTTTTGATTGTTTCATGGTTATTTTATAATAATGCTCTATGTTTTTATTATAGTTTTATATCATTTTTAGACATTTTTTCGGACTAACCTATTGACAAGATACCCAGCGGTTGTTTTTTTGTTTTTTGCATTTCAGAAAGTCCGCGCAGATCCGAAAAAGGGCAGAATATTTATTTAATCAGCAATACGAAAACAAAGTCCAAAGGGGAGCCACCAGGTGGCCAGGCGGGTCTAGGGTCCGGGTGGGCCCTAGGCCGCCTCCTTAGGTCGGCTGGCCCCCCCGGGCCACCTCCCGGGACCCTTCGGCTATAAATTGTCTCTAACCTAAAAATGTCGAGGGGGGAGGGGGAGGGGGGCGCTTATTTTCCACAAAATCCATAGAGAGCCGATGTCATCTCGAAAGTCCAATTTAGGCCTTTTGGAGCCCTGTTCTGGCACGCTGCCGAAAAGGCTAATCATCATCGGAGGCTTTTTCATCGCCATGATTGCCTCTAAAGCCATGCGTGCGTAGCTTATTTTTGGACTACGGGTCCATAGCAGTAGTTAGATGACTGTAACTTCTCCTTGTGCTACCATGTTTAGATCTTGTGAGCTACCTAACATGAGGATCCGATCAATTGTGAAGTTATGATTAGATTATTCATGTTTCTTATATGATCTTGATACTTTATTTGTGTTAATATTCTAGTGAGTTCTTGCATGCTCTCCGGTGTGTATGGTTGTTTTGGCCAAATGATCACATGCATCTCTAAAAAGGAGTTTAGTGCTAGATAATGAGTTTATGCCTCTCCGACTCTAGGCACGCACAAGTGACAGAAACGTTTAAGAGCGAGGGTGTGCTGTTGCCAATAAGGAAAAAAAATCGGTGTTTTACTTCTACTTATTGATTATAAATATTGCTTACATTATGTACCGCACTTAATGCAATTATTCGTTGCTTATGCAACTTAAAAATAGCGAGATGCATGCTGGATAGCGGTTTCAAGATGGATTATTAGTTATAGATGCAATGCTAGATAGCGATCTATATATACTATATATATGTTTGATCATAATATCTACTCACTCCGTTCACAAATAAATCTATTTGTGAACGGAGGGAGTACATGAATAGTACACTGAAACTTTCTCTTTCTCTTGTCATAGTGGGAATTGTTATGCCCGTTGAAGTTGCACTCAGAGAATTACCGGGCTTAAATTTTCACATCCATCGTGTCGTCTATCTCCCTTGTAAATTTCCGAATGGAAAATCCTTTTGTTCCTAAAAACCCACAAGCACGAGGGTTTTGTTCCTTCAGCCACAACCCACCGGTTCTAAGAAAAAACCAGCAACCCACCGGCCAGCCGCCCTATGCTACTCCTCCGCCGCGCCCACTCGCTGCGTCCGTGCCACCGCTACCTCTCTAGCCTCCTGGACCGCTACGGCTTCGTGCCGCCGGCCTCTCTCACCCCCACCCAGCAAGATACGCCCGACGGCGGCGGCGCCGCCGCCGACAAG
The DNA here is from genome assembly GCA_028641055.1 of Alopecurus myosuroides. Classification (NCBI taxonomy): domain Eukaryota; kingdom Viridiplantae; phylum Streptophyta; class Magnoliopsida; order Poales; family Poaceae; genus Alopecurus; species Alopecurus myosuroides. Next base: position 87,269,415 of record CM054062.1, on the reverse strand, counting down.
AAGCGCCGGACCAAGAAGCCCCCCTACCGGCCGCCGTCCTCGCTGGACCGCGGGGGCCGCCCGGCCTCCCACTCCGACCTCCCCTTCGACTTCCGCTTCAGCTACACCGAGAGCAGACCCGACGCCAAGCCCATCGGGCTCCGCGAGCCCAAGTACTCCCCGTTCGGCCCCGGCCGCCTCGACCGCCCCTGGACCGGTCTCTGTGCGCCTGCCGTCGACACCACGCTCCGGAGCGTCGACGCCGAGGACCCCGCCCCCGCCGCCGAGAAGGACCTGCAGGAGGCCCGCCGGCGCGAGCGAGAGCGCGTGCTCGGCGAGCCGCTCACCCCCGCCGAGCGCACCTTCTTGGTCGACAAGTGCCAGAAGAACCGCACCAAGCGGCAGATCAATCTCGGTAAATTTGGTGCCGGGTTGTTAATACAATGATGAATTTGTGGCGCATTTCAGATTATTCGATGATGATGGCTGTCAGGGTGAATTGACATTCAGTTGGTTGATGTTTCTGTAGGGAGAGATGGGCTCACTCATAACATGCTAAATGACATTCATAACCACTGGAAGCACGGTGAGGCGGTCAGGGTGAAATGCCTAGGCGTGCCGACAGTTGATATGCAGAATGTGTGCTACGAGCTCGAGGTAGCTTCATATCTCTTATCTCTAAGAAACATGAATACTACCACACTTTACTTTCATGGAGTGTATGTAGCATATGGAAGCGCATTTTCGGAGCTCTTATTTAATGTCAACTTGTTTTGATATCACTGTCCTGTAAAATCGCAAGTAACGCAACCTTTTCTCCAGGATAAAACTGGCGGCCTTATCATCCACAGGCAGGGTGGTCTGTTGATACTATACAGGGGGAGGCACTATCATCCAAAGAAAAGACCTGTTATTCCGTTGATGTTGTGGAAGCCAGCGGAACCTATCTACCCGAGGCTCATTAAAACAACAATAGAGGGCCTGACAGTTGCGGAAACAAAGGAAATGAGGAAGAAGGGCCTACATGTTCCTGTTTTGACAAAGCTCGGTAATCCTTGTTCCCCCTTTTCATTTACAAACCTATGTCTAGCCGTGACTAAACAAGCATGCCATTTCACAGCAAAAAATGGGTATTATGCCAGTCTCGTGCCGATGGTTCGAGATGCTTTTTTGGCTGATGAATTGGTTCGTATAGATTGTAAAGGATTGCCAAAGAGTGACTATCGGAAGATTGGAGTTAAGCTCAGGGTGAGTTTATCATATAGTGTTACCAAATTATTAATGCTCATTTGGCCTGAAAATCACCTGTAACAGAAATCATTTTCTTCCTTTTTGTGTGTGTGTGTGTGTGTGTGTGTGTGCTGTAGGACCTTGTTCCTTGCATTCTTGTATCTTTCGACAAGGAGCAAATTATTGTTTGGAGGGGGAAAGACTATGATGATGATGAAGGCATACAGGATAATATGCAGAAGTCATTCCCTTCAGCTCTTGGATCAGAGAGTGTAGCAGTGAAGAATGAGATTGATGAACAGGAAGAAACATTAAGTGAGAGTGCAGCAGGGGAAAATGAGAATGGTGAACAAGAAGAAACATCAAGTGATTGGTCTGAGATCAGTAGCTCTGATGAAGTGCCAGATAATAAGTAGGCCATTTTTGGGGGTAGAATTTCCTTATGTCAATCTGACATATCTGGATCATACAGATCACATGACATGTCAGCCAACACCACTACCTTGTCTATTCTCAATCTGCGTATAATGTTGTATCACTAGTCTCAACCAAAATCAGGCCTTGTTCACAATTTTCATGGCTAGTTTTTGGCAATTGTACGATTCAATTTTCATCATTTCCATCTATTGGCTATAGTTCATATGCACACCAAGCAATTGTAGCTTGAGGCTTTGGCAGTTAAGAATAACTGGGCCAGAATCTTGATCTTATTTTATGATTACTACTAGAATGTACACGGTGAGACTGCATCGGTTGGAGGCGAGGAGGGATCGCAAGAGGCTCACACATTGGGCTTTGCCTCACTAACAGATGGTCTCAGGATGAAGCAGTTTGTGATCAAGGTAAGATATTGGAGCAAAAACAACTAGGCCATAAGACAGTTTACAGAGTCAATTTCTCAAGACCACGCCTTCTTTGTCAAAACTATCAAGAACCTGCACTTGAGGAATGTATTTACAAAACCACATTTGTGCTGACAAAATATTCCACCAGACCACACACTTGCGGTGTAACTTACAAAGTGTGGTTTTGGAGAAGCATTCTGCCCTTTAAAGTGTGAACTGCTCTCCTAGAAGTGTGGTTTCTTGACGCTTTGTGACAAAAGAGGCATTGTTCTTGAGAAACTTACTCTAGTTTTATATCTGCCTCAGTTTGATTTCCTCCAGTTCTCACGTTGGGTGACTGCAGCGCGTCTTTGCCTATTTTCTTGCATATTTCTTAGATGGACCGATCAAGGTGAGATATTAGAACAAACTGAACCATTTTCCAATGGATGATTCAGTTCCCTCCAATCCTCGCTTTGAGCAGGGCATGGGTGTTCCTAGCTAACACATTTACATTCGTTCTCTCTGGGCTGAAGACGCCAGGCAATAACCTGAAGGTGAGATGTTGGAGGAAGACAAGCTGATCCATGACAGACGGCTGTTCGTCTTTCAGAACCAGTTTGCTCTCCTCCAACTCTAACTTTCAATGCCTGGCAAGCACCACAGAAACTGTCTACAGTGCGACTATCCATCTATTCAGATGCTACCTTGCATTGGACCTGTGAAGTCAAAGTTATAGCCATCTTGGCAAAATAAATAGTTTCTTCAGATTTGGAGTAGCAGCAACATATATTATGTTACACCTGCATGCGTGCTCATCCAGTGCTTTGTCCTGAGGCCGGTCACGATGAGAGTAACATAGCTAGTAACATCACCGTGATGTAAGAAAAAAAAAATGATCCGACACCTAATTAATGAGAAGAGAAACAAATAGAATAACTTACTCCATCCATTATAATTTGTAAGGCATAATCTAAAAAACATGCAATCCCAACCCTCATCCTCCTAGCCTCATTAGCATTTAATTCCTCTCACTGATTGGCTAGTTGTCGCCTGCACCAATGCATATAAGAGGGGCGCCTCCTGGCCGGTCAGATGCAATCATTCACCATTTGTCTGCATTATTAGTGCATTTAAAAGAAATTTGTAGGACATATCGAAATTTATCACCTCTTGGGGATGTTAATACTGTTCGATTCGCCCATGAAGGATGACCACTTGAGGGTGGTAGCTTCCATTTTTGGGAAGGCCCTGCCTCCCTGGGAGACATGATCCAGCAGAGGAGCTCACCAGTTGGCGCACACTGAGGAGGTCTGTCTCTGGAGGAGAGTTTGTTTGTGTTTAATGGATACAAACTTTGAGATGCTGAGTTGGAATCCTCGTGGTTTGAATGATCCGGCCAAAAGAGATTCCGTTAGGAGCTTTGTGGAGTCTGTAAATGTGAACCTTGTGTGTTTGCAAGAGACTAAGCTGAATAATGTTGTTCGCTATACTATGCTGCAATGTCTTGGACCTTCCTTCGATGGGTTTACGTTCTTGCCCGCGGTGGACACAAGAGGGGGCATTCTAGTGGCATGGGATTCGACGGTGATGAGCCTGGGCCATATTAGTGTCGATACGTTTGCTGTGACTGGAGAAGTGACCACTATTGATAATAAAAGTTGGTGGCTCACTGCGGTCTATGGACCTCAATCGGATGCAGAGAAAATCCAGTTCCTCCAAGAACTTTCTGAGAGGAGGACCTTATGTCCCGGCCCCTGGCTCTTAGTGGGGGACTTTAATATGATCCTGTCGGCGGCCGAGAAGAATAATGCCAACCTGAACAGGAACTTGATGGGCCGATTCAGGAACTTTGTGAGCTTCCATGAGCTGAGGGACATATACCTGCATGGCCGCCTGTATACATGGAGTAATGAGAGAGCCACTCCAACCATGACACGTATTGATAAAGCTTTAGCATCAGTTGATTGGGATATCTGTTATCCTGACTGTATCCTGCAAGCTCTCTCCAGCAATGTGTCGGATCACACCCCGCTGCACCTTTCCTCGTGCGCGGCGGCTAGGCCCAAGAGGCGTTTTAGATTTGAGCTTTTCTGTCTCAAGTTGGAAGGATTTGAGGACGCAGTTAAAGAGGGTTGGAGATGTGAGGAAGGGCTTGTCGACCCTTTCAAGAGGCTGGATGCCTTGTTCAGAAACCTTGCGAGGCACCTGTAGTCTTGGGGACAGAGAAAGGCGTGCAACATTAAGATTCAGATTGCCATCGCAAACACTTTAATCCTCAGACTAGAAGACGCCCAAGATAGGAGGCCTCTATCCCCTGGCGAAGCATGGCTGAGACGCATGCTTAAACTGGCTATCTTGGGACTCTCCTCCCTCGAGAGGACTATGGCTAGGCAATGTTCCAGAGTTAGGTGGCTCAAGGAGGGAGATGCTAACACCAGACTATTTCATGCCGTAGCTAATGGCAGAAGAGTCAAGAATTTCATCCCTGGGATCAGAGTGGAGGATACCTTGATCACGGAACAAGTACAAAAGGAGGAGGCTTTCCATCAGGCTTATTGCAGACTGTTAGGGAATCTGCAAACACGGGAGTCCACTTTGGACTTTGATTTTATTGGGCTGCCATCCATGAGCCTAGGTGAATTGGATGGACCTTTCACGGAGGATGAAGTCTGGAACACGATGGGCCTTTTATCATAAGGCCTGGAGTATCATTAAGCCAGACATCATGGCGGCTTTGCAGAAGCTTGCAGTGGGAGATGGCAGAGGATTTGCAAAGTTGAACAGAGCCTTGATGGTGTTGATTCCCAAGAAGCCCGATGCTGTTGAGGTGGGCGACTTTAGGCCCATAAGTCTTGTCCATAACTTCTCAAAGCCGTTCTCCAAAATCCTCGCTAACAGACTCAGAAGGAAACTGGGAGAGTTGGTCAGTACCAATCAATCAGCTTTTGTTAAGGGAAGAAGTCTACATGACAACTTCATCCTGATTCGACAGATGGCTCGGAAGATAAATTCTCGGAGGGAGAAGGGAGTGCTGCTAAAGCTTGATATAGCCAAGGCATTTGATTCCTTATCCTGGTCCTTCTTGCTGGAAGTGTTAAGGAAGATGGGATTCAGTGAGACATGGTGTAGACTGATATCCATCCTACTTCGCACGGCTAATACAAAGATTCTGGTAAATGGAGTACCGGGGAAGAAAATAACTCACGCAAGGGGATTGAGACAGGGGGGTCCTATTTCCCCCATGTTGTTTGTATTGGCGATGGAGGTGTTCACTTGTACAATCTCTAAGGCAGTCGAGGAGAGGCTGTTTGCCCCCCTTTCGGGCTGTACAGCGAAGCAGCGGGTGTCCATTTACGCGGATGACGTAGTACTCATTATCAAACCCTTTGAGAGAGATTTGGATGCTGCAAGGCAGCTCTTACACATCTTTGGGGAGGCCTCTGGCTTAAAGGTCAACTATTCTAAGACCTCCGCAACGCTCATTCGTGGAGAGGAGGCAGATGAGACTTTGGTTGCACAAGTGCTAAGCTGTAACGTCGTGGGATTCCCAATAAAATACCTCGGGCTTCAGTTAGCACTTCGTCCGTTGTCAAAAGGAGAATGGTAGCCATTGCTTGACCAAGTCCTCAGATGTGTGCCATCTTGGCAGAGTGGGATGATTGCCAGAGTAGGTAGATTAACCTTATTCAAAGCGGTGGTTGCGGCGAGGCCGGTCCACCAGCTGCTTGTGGCTGAGGCTCCTAGTTGGCTGTTGGAGGAAATTGACAAATGGATGAGGGGTCTTTTTTGGTCCGGCTCAGAACATGCCCAAGGGGGCCAATGTCTAGTAGCGTGGGAAAATGTCTGCAAACCCACAACCTTTGGAGGGCTGGGAATAAAAATCTTGGAGTTGCATGGCCTAGCCCGCAGAGTCCGTTGGGAGTGGCTTAGAAGAACGGATGGATCTCGACCGTGGCAGGGACTGCCAGTCTTGAGCGATACCATGGCCGCAGAAGTCTTCAATAGCTTGGTGAAGATTCGAGTGTGGAATGGTAATAAAACCATATTTTGGAAGGATAGGTGGCTGGACGGTCGTTCGGTAGGAGATCTTGCCCCGCTCTTGAGGACGGCAGTCAACACTAGGACGACTAACAAAAGGACCGTCTTTGAGGCTTTGAGAGAGAACAGATGGACGTCTGACATTAAGCCCCCGCTTGATTTGAGAATGGCGGCCCAATGCATTCATCTGTGGTCATTCATCCAGAGATCAGATATGGAGGAAACGAGGGAGGATGAGTTCTACTGGCCTGCTTCGGCTTCTGGGATCTACTCGGCCAGTTCCACGTACAAAATGCTTATGTAAGGTCTCGTCAGGTTTCCCCGGTCTAAGGGGATCTGGAAGTGCTGGGCCCCTGCGAAGTGCAAGATTTTCATGTGGCTTGCGCTCCAACACATGATTTGGACGTCGGATAGGAGAGCGAGGCATGGCCTTCAGGCCCAGCCAGACGCGTGTCAGCTCTGCCTCCAGGAGATCGAGACTACCGAGCACCTCCTGGCTCAGTGTGTCTATGTGAGACAGGTTTGGTGGTTATGCTCACTTAAGCTGCGAACTCCGATTCCTATCCCCACCTGCCTAGATTCACTTGAGAATTGGTGGTTGTCAGTCATAGATAGGTTTAGAGACAAGCAGCGTAAAGCCTTCGACTCGCTGGTGACTCTTGTCTGCTGGAACATTTGGAAGCAACGCAATGCAAGGGTGTTTGGGAATGCCAGTCAGCTCAGGAGCGAAGCTGACCTTGCAGCCCGTATCTTCGAGGATCAAAAGATTTGGGTAGCCGCGGGAGCTGGAGTGGGAATTATCTTTAGAGAGGAGTTCCTTTAGTGAGTGAGAGGGAGTGTGCATTCGACAGCTGAGTTACCTGTAACTCCCGCTGTCGGCCTCTTGTAATGTGTGTTTTGTCTCTTTCCTTCTATAAAAATCTGGTATGCAATTGCATACCCTCAAAAAAAATACTACACTAGCTTCTGACCCTTCCAGTTGTCGTGACCCATCAAAATGCATGGTCCAATATTTAGTGTCTAGCTTATCTGGTGGGACTTGCAACTGTGTCCAGTCATTAATAAACTCGATGAGTGCTTGAGACTTGATGGCAGTTCTTGGCTCATACTTGATGTGATATGGCCCCATCTCAATATCCCACTTTGCAACTCTCCCGGTTGCTTCCCTATTCTGAATAATATCAGACAAAGGTGTTGAAGTGACCACACTAATGGGATGTTCTTGAAAGTAATGTTTCAATTTATGACTAGCCATGAACACCCCAAAAACCAATTTTTGCTAGTGTGGGTACCATTGTTTTGACTCTGTCAGGACCTCGCTCACATAGTAAACCGGCCACTGTACTAGACCCTCCTTTCCTTCCAGTTTATGTTCCACAACCATGACTGCACTTACAACCCTATTGTTGGCAGCAATATATAATAACACGCGCTTTTTTTCTCTGGTGCAGCCAGCATAGCTGTGTTGGAAAGTTGTTTTTTCAAGGCCTCCAATGCATCATCCGCTTCTTGATCCCAAATGAAATTGTCAGTTTTCTTCAAAAGCTGGTATAAAGGTATGACTTTTTCACCCAGTCTGCCTATGAACCGGCTCAGGGCAGCAACGCAACCTGTCAACTTCTGAACGTCTTTCACACAAATCGGTTTTTTCAGGTTATGTATAGCCTGATTTTTTTCCGGCTTTTCTTCAATTCCTTTTTCTGAAATAATGAAACCCAGTAACTTTCCAGCCGGTACCCCAAAAACAGAGTTTGTTGGGTTTAGCTTCCTATGGTATTTGCGTAAACTAGCAAATGTTTCCTCCAGGTCTCAGATCAGGGTGTCACCTTTTTGAGATTTGACAACTATGTCGTCCCCATAAGCATGCACGTTTCGCCCGATCTGCCTTTCAAAATAATTTTGGATACACCTTTGATAAGTTGCTCCTGCATTTTTCAATCCGAAAGACAGCGTATAACAAAATGCTCCAAAGGGTGTAATGAATGAGGTCTTCTCTTGATCCCCTTCTTTCATTTTGATGTGATGATAACCTGAGTAAGAATTCATAAAACATAGCAATTCGCAACCAGCCGTAGAGTATATTCTGATCAATGCAGGGTAAGGCGAACGGATCCTTAGGACATGCTTTGTTTAGGTCCGTGTAATCTATACACATTCTCCAGGTTCCGTTTTTCTTTAAGACAAGAACTAGATTGGCTAACCACTTTGGGTGTAGCACTTCCACTATAAAACCAGCTGCTAGAAGCCTAGCTATTTCTTCTCCAATTGCTTTTCTTCTCTCATCATTGAAATGATGGAGGAACTGACGAATCGGTTTCAAGTTAGAATCCACACTCAAACTGTTCTCAGCAAGTTCCCTGGGAACACCTGGCATGTCAGAATGTTTCCAGGCAAAGATGTCTCAATTCTCACGGAGGAACTTGATGAGCGCGCTTTCCTATTTGTCTGTCATATGAGCCCCCACGCTGAACTGTTTAGATGAGTCATCGGGGGTAAAGTCCACCATCTTGGTGTCTTGAGCAAACTTAAACTTCAATTTGGACTCAGCTCATGGTTTCTTGAGCGAGGTCGTATCTTCTGGATCAACTTGCAGCTTATACAATTTCAACTCCTCATCTGCACAAGTTGACTCTGCATAAGTTGCATCACCTTCTCACACTCCAGAGCTATGTGTCTATCTCTGTTGCAGTAATATTTCCACGAGGACCTGAAATCTTCAGTTTAAGATACACATAGCAGGGTCTTGCCATAAACTTGGCATAAGCCGACCTTCCAAATAGGGCATGGTACAGACTTTTGAATTTGACCACTTCGAATGCTAACATCTCTATCCTGTAATTTTCAAACACTCCGAAAGCAACTTCAAGATACATTTTTCTGATAGGCTGTGCTGACTTACCAGGTACGATTCCATGAAATACGGTTGATGATGGCTAAAGTTGTTTTTCTTGCAGGTTCATCCTTTTGAATGCATCATAATAAAGTATATTTATGCTGCTTTCTCCATCTATCAACACCTTTTCTAACTTATATCCTCCAACCTGTGGAGCAACAACCAAAGCCACGCTTCCTGGATCATCAACCCATGGAGGATAGTCTGCTCGACTCCAGGTTATGGGCTGCTATGACCAATTTAGCCACCTAGGAACAGCGGGAGCTACTGCATTGACTGCACGCTTCTGTACCTTTCTTTCTCTCCTGCATGAACTAGTGGTAAATACGTGATACTGACCAGAGCTCAATTGCTTCGGATTTGTTTGAAACCCAGAATTTTCTCCTTGGTGACTGCCACCCAGGTTAGCCTTGGTTACCCTGACCATGATGACCCGGATTATGATTTATAGGTCCGTAATTGCTGGCTCTCGGATGTCCACCTTCCATGTTACCTGAGTTGACACCTCCATTGTTTCCTGACCCATAGTTATTGTTTGCACTAGGTCTGAAGCCCTGCATTATGAAACAATTTTCCCAAGAATGATTTGCTATCTTTCCATTCTGGACATGTCCTTTTAAAGCCCATTGTGCCTACGCAAAACTGTTTGGTCGAAAATTTTGATTTCCTCTGAAATTATTACCCTGACACTGGTTCCTATAACTTGTATTTGTATTTGCCACCAAATCCTAGGTTCCTTCCCCGTTCTTGCGCTTGTTATTATTATGGTTATGGGAATTTCCATTACTCTGATTCGGGTTCTGGCTACCCTTGGTCTCAGTTTTCTTCCCCTTTGCGGACTTCTCATCATCTGAATCCGCGTCTTTTGTTTTGTCAGACTCTGCATACTTGGTCATGGAATACATCAGCTCGCTCACATCGCTCACGTATCTCTTAATGCGTCCCAGCTTATGTTCCAATGGGTCAAATCTGCAGTTTCTCTCCAAGGCTATGACTGCTTGCTGGGCGGTGAGTCTGACAGATGAATGAATGATTTCTGCAACGCGTCGAGACCAATGTTGAGCAGACTCCCCTTCTTTCCGAACACACTTTTCCAAGACCGTAATAGTCGTTGGACGTTTGCATGTTCCTTGAATTTTTTTGATGAACTGATCTTTTAGCTCTTGCCAGCTATTGATTGAATTTGGAGGCAAGTTTTTAACCAGGATTGCACGGCTCCTTCTAGCATCACACTTAGCTATCGCGCACACACCGCATCGCTTACTTCCAGTATCTCCATTGCCATCTCATACCCTTCTATCTAGTCCACATGTTCCATGTCTGGGGTATAGATTACAACTCTACGAGGTTCTTTAAAGTCAGCTGGTATTCTCTCGTTCTTGATTGCAGGACCAAGGACTAAATTCCAATTCTGCGAGACCTAGTCAGACCTGGGTTCGAGACTGCATTCTGAATCGGAATTTGATGGTTCTGCAACCCTATGTCCTGTATTTATAACTCCAGGCGCATGAGACACAGTGTGCCTAGGTGGAATAGGTTGTTGCCGGTTTGTGTTGCTAGAGCCAGCCGGAACCGGTGAATTTCCATGGTGACTTCTTGGCAATGAGTTCCTGCTGTTGTAGGGAGTCGAATGTATCTTCCCCTGTTTACTATAATTCGTCTGCTGAACCACGGCTATTTGTAACATCTCAATTGCCCTCCTGGCTTCAATTCCTATGGGATAATTTGGGTTGACTGGAATTTGAGCCAGAATATTCGTAGCCGCCCAAATATTATCCATTGGATTGTTAAAATGACCCTGCGTCATGTGAAACCTTTCCTGTAGGAGCTGCTCATGGACAGGAGCTGGGTTCGGGTTACCGTGGAGCTAGATAGGCGGTTGAAAACAGGTCGGCAGAACTGGGACAAGGAAATCTGGCGGATGCATTGGGTGAACCGGTCCAGCCGGGTTTGGTGCACCAGGCGTCCCAGCCGGAGACGTAAATAAGTTCTGAAGGTTGGTCGGTCCCAGTCCTATGCCAAATTCAAAATTCATTATTCAACCGGGTACGGTGAAACCTGCTCTGTATTGAGGCTAGCCCCCTCTGTCTGAAATTCAAATGAATCCCTTCTCTCTCCAGACGTATTGCTTCCTCCAGGACTTCTGATCGAGCTTTATTTATACATGTTACCTCTATTTCGATCTCCCGACGGGCACGGCTCAGTTCCTGTCGAAGTCTCTCGATTTCTGCGTTGCGCTGCACCAAATTCTCTGGTGTAATTGGTGTGGCCAGGATTTCGTTCAGCGAATCCATTGTTGCTATTATTTCAGGTCTTGGGTATATGGCGCAGGCTCTGTGAAATCAATCACTGGCTCTGTAGGCCGAGAGCTCGCCGGACCAAGTCCTGTTGGAGGGGCTGCCATCGGCCCGACATGCGTTGTTCCTGAAATACCCGGCCATCCTAGGACCGAATTTAAAATTTAAATAGTACTTGTAATTAAATTTCCACTGGCATCGTACCTGCGTTCCGTAGGTAGCGCCGGTCCAGCCATGTAGACAGTTGTATGATGAGCCGTTTCCATCATACTCTACAAGTCCGGTTCAAGGCCTCCGCTCAGTCGATCTTCATAAAGATGGTGGATAGAACCTGTCTCATCGTGGTCATCATTGTTCCCAACCGAGGATTCACCATCAGAGTGTATGATCTTGGCTTCCCCTTAGACTGAATTCAAATCCTGATCTGGATTCGGGCATGTTCCTCCTACGAAACCGACAAAAACGTGGATCCCACCGAAAAGGACTCGAAACCCTGATTCCCCGAAGGCGAACTCTGGACCCCATGTGTCATGGTTATAGTAGTTTCCACGCCGTCTCTTCCTGAGCCGGCCTATCGCGAGCTTCTCGATCACAGGTAGTGCTCCTTCCCTAAAAGACGACGCTTCCGCGAGCCGTCCGCACGGTGGGTGACAAGTGTCATGGTGTTTTCACGACAAGTGTTCTCATCTAAGAAATAGATTGTGAGGCCATTTCTACTAAGCGAAACTTCGAAAGAGTTAAGGCAGAAACGAGAGACGCGAGTTTACCCAGGTTCGGCCCCTCTATTGAGGGTAAAACCTACTCATGCCTTCTTACTATGGGGAAAGAAAGTCTCGATTACAAATGAAGATTATGGCTCACGATGTTTCGAGCTACCTTGCTTTTGAATTAGAACTTGTCTATCTACGTCCCAGGGCCTCGCCTTATATAGTGGACGAGTGTCCCGGGTTACAAAGGGATCCGGGTTGTACCCATCGTCGGAGTCCTAGCCTTTTCCGTTTCCCGGGCGCTTCATCCGGTTAATTCCAAGACCTGGACATCCCCATCCGTCCTTGGGCCGCTTGCTCCAGTCTCTTGGCCTGCTACTCCCGGTATAAACCGGATTATATAGTATGAGCCGTCTAGGGTAATTTCCGGTTCATGTGGGCGAGAGGTAAGGCTCCCCCTTACCTATTCCCCCAACAAAACTTGTCTTGTCAATTGCAGTGGCACGAGGATGGATACTTCCACAGCTTGATGTACATAATGCGTTTTTACATGGCGTTCTAGAGGAAGAGTTATATATGAGACAACCACCTAGGTTTGAGCAAGGACAGGGATTGGTACGCAAACTTCATAAAGCATTGTATGGCTTGAAGCAAGCACCACAAGCATGGTACTCTAGATTGAGCACTAAACTTCAGCATCTCGGGTTCACTCCTTCCAAATATGATACTTCACCGTTTTTCTTGTCTCAACCGAGTGTCACTATGTTTCTCGTTGTTTGTGTTATGACATCATAGTGGCGAGCTCTACTCGTTTGGCTGTGGATAAACTTCTTCACCAGCTTAGAGATGATTTTGCATTGAAAGATTCGGGAGATTTGCATTATTTCTTGGGTATTGAGGTAAAGAAAACTCCTGAGGGTAACACTCTTTCGCAAGGGGGGTGCACATTGGATTTGCTCAAGAGAGTTGGCATGAGTAATTCCAAACCCGTCACCTCACCAACGTCATCCTCAGAAAAGATTTCGTCCAATAATGGTGTGCTCTTGCAAGATGAAGACATCACGAGGTACAGAAGTGTATAAGGTGGCCTACGGTATATCACAATGACACGACCAGATATTTCCTATTCGGTAAATAAGGTGTGTCAATATTTACATGCACCGACTAGTGTGCATTGGATAGCAGTTAAGCGGATCATCAGATATAATTTGAAGCATAGTATACAACTTGGCATGAGTATTCAGAGATCACCCTCATTGCTTGTTAGTGCATTTTCAGATGCGGATTGGGCAGGTTGTCCAGATGATCGTCGCTCTACAGGAGGGTTTGTTGTGTTCTTTGGTCCAAACTTAATATCATGGAGTGCTAGGAAACAGGCAACAGTTTCTCGATCTAGCACAGAAGCCGAATAAAAGTCTTTGGCAAATGCCACGGCAGAAATTATTTGGGTACATCCCATTCTCAGTGAGATTGGTGTACCATAATCCAAGGTAGCATGTCTTCGGTGTGACAACCTTGGAGCAACTTACTTATCTGCTAACCCGGTATTTCATGCAAGAACCAAACACATCGAGATAGACTTCCATTTTGTTCGGGAGAGTGTTGCTAGTAAGTTGCTGGATGTGAGGTTCATCCTTCCGAAGATCAAGTAGCAGATGGCTTTACTAAACCCCTTCCAGTCAAGCAACTCGAAAGTTTCAAACGACATCTGAACTTGGTGAGTTGTGTTTGAGGGGGGGGGGGGGGTGTTGAACGAGTTGTACAGATTCTAGATGGGTTCTAGATAGGCGTGTGTGTTTAACTCTTACTTGTATCACAAGTTGTAATGTGGAGATAAACCTCAAGTAGTTGAGATGAGGTTGAGTTGTTGTAATTTTTGATACGGTCGTTTTGACCTGCCCTTGTGGCTATATATACGAACACGCCGGTGACCCAAGAGGTACACCAGAACATCAATACCATCTCTGTATTCCAATAAACGATACATGGCGGGGGCTATGGAACCTAAACTGCTGGCAAGGTGCACCATTTTCTATGGCGCTTTGGGCATAATAGCAATCCTCTACGCATGAACATTGCACGCAGAGGGGTGGAGCTTGATACGAGATGTGTCGTTTGTCAATAGCTCTTTGAGGATGGAGGACACTTGTTCTTTCCCCGTATGGACATGAAAATGTAAGATGTTTTAGCGTGTTCTAGACTACATCATGTTTTAACGCAATATGCACATAAATCTACACACTAAAATATGTCTAGATACATATAGTCTAGTACACGTTAAAACCTGTTACATTTTGATGCAGAGTGGAGTGAGTATTAAACACCACGAAAACGTGAAATGACATCTCTTTCACAGTCCAATATTGTCTTGTGGTCAGCACAACCTGCCTCATAAGTAAATGGCGTACAAGTTCACGGAAAATTATTCTGAGCATAAAGAAAATCATCCATGCAAGGGGTATAGATGAACGACTCGAGTGTAGGTGTCGAGAGAGGAAAACTGTGTAGGCCTGATGGGTGAAGCCACCCCAGGTACTGCAACTTGGCGCTACCCAGGTAGTAAGCGTATCCCCTGAAACGGTGGCCTAAGAATATAATCTCCTTGTAAGGATGGTAGCCCAAGAAGTCGATGCCAGAGTAGGAAAACGTGGAACCGCCATTGTTATTGTCCGTCTCTCCTTGCGCATCAGCCACGCTATCGTCGTCGGAGTCCCATTCATGGTTTTGTTTGTTCCCTACAAGCAGGTCCAAAATCCAGGACTGTGTTGTCTCCTTTTTACTTTGGTGGTGTAGAAAAGAGGGCTTAAGGTCATGTTGATACTTGAGTTCCCATTCTGGCGTTTGACATGATTGGCGCAATAACCATACACGGAGATGGTACCCGTGGAAGCTAGTGTAGTAGACGCCGTGTTTTGACTTGGCCAAATGCTTATTTGGTTTCCTGTACTCGTCGTCAGTATGTGATCTCGCAGAAATATCGAATACTGGAGTCTTGATCACAACATATTTTTCCTCCAGCAAGGAAAACCTATCAATGCCAAAAACAAACAAAAAATCGTCAATTGTCAGACTAATTAAACAGTAAGGAACAAGACAAGAATTAATAAAAAGCAGACGATTGTTGATCTGTAGCCTCGCTCTAGCTGTAGGAGCAATTCGCTTAAAGAACAAAAGTTGATGAAAATGGAACACGGGGGGTACCTACCTCATGACGAAACCACCGCGGCAATGGACATAAAATGCGCCCTGCCAATACACAGCGTGGCAGCGAAGCTGGCCTCTGATAAATGGTGCCGGTAGATCGGACCAGACGTCCGACACGGTAACTGCCGTATCGCCAGCTTCTCGGATAAACCGCCTTTCTTCCCATTGGCCGGTTCTTGACGAGTAAACTTGCACTCCATACGAGAACGGGGGCCATTCCATTGAGCCCGTCGTCTTCACGGCATGCTCGTAAGGTCCTCGTACAGACGCCGGCAGGTCGTCATAGCTGTAACGTGTAACGATGCACGACCGTCCATTACGAATTTCAGGGTATGGCTTGGGCTTTTCAGGCACCTCGGGGAAATACAACACGTCGTAGTGCAGAGAAACGGTCGGGTCGAACCCGAGGTACAGACGGTGGCGGTAGTAGCGCTGGTCGAGCTGCGGCGGCGGTGGCGGCAGCGTTGCGCACCGCCTCGTCGCTGGATTGCACACAAACAGGCTGGTCGCGTTTTGGTAGAGAAGCAGTCCATTGCGGTGGTCTAAAACTCGCGAGACCTTCCGCCGGCCGGGCAGGAAGGAGAGCTCGTGGTCGACCCACGAGGTGCCGCGGGAGAAGAAGCTGTGGGTCTCCTTCCCGATGTGGTTCAGGAAGATGCCGCACAGAGAGCGCGGCACTAGGTGCACGACCGCCAGCAGCAGCCCGCAGCCGTCGACAATGGCGCGCCAGTCCTTGCAGACGCTCCGGCAACTAGCGAGGCTTCGTGGCGGGAGGCCGCGGAGGATGTGCGCGAGCATCTCGCCGGGAAGATTATCCATGCCAGTCGAGATGCGTCGTCTCGACCCAGTTTGGCCGCCGTGTTCGGTCCTGTGCGTTACTCGCGTGGTCATCATATAAAGGCCAACAATTAACAGCCCCGCGTGTTGATCTCAAGCAGCTTCGCCTCTATCACCGATCCTGAGTTTGTGTCGGAATATTTGTAAAGAGTACCATCGGAGTTGAGTCGTAATTGACGTGGATAGGCTGGCTGAAAAAAAATAAAAACTCAACTCGCTTTTTATTTTTTTCGAGGTAAACGGGGGGGATTCTCCCCCACCGGTTGTGATTTTATTACTCGAAAAGAGGGCTTAGTTGCCCTTACAACAGATCATGAGAAACAGGGGTGGGTGGGGGGGGGGGGGAGAGAAAGAGGGTGAATGAGTGCTAGTGGGTACTAGAGGTTACAAACAGGTCCTGCACACAAGCCGTGCAAGGACGCCAACCGCAGAACCCATTTTACACAGACTTCTCGATGAAGAAGGCCCTAAGGTGGAGGACCCCGTCGCGCTCAGGATGAGCGAAACGGGCAGCCACAGAAGGAGGTCATCCGCAGCGCGTCGCAGAGTAACACCAGGGAGCACCCGGCGAGCGTTGAAGACGAGGTCATTCCGCGATTTCCAAATTTGCCAAAGGAGAGTGGCAAGCCCGGAACGCCAGACCTGAGCGGTAGAGGAAATAGGGGGTGGAACGTCCCAAAAGGTAGAGCCTTCCCCGGGGCCATCGACGCCGATGAGCCGCCAAACCGCCCGTGCGTCGCGGCATGCGAACAGTAGGTGGTGAGTGGTCTCATCCGCGCCACAGGCCTCGCACGCCGCGGACGGTGCGCAGTGCTTGGCGAGTAGGTTGGCGCGAGTGCTAAGCCAGTCGATGGCGGCCAAGTAGGAGAAGATCTTCACCTTGGTGGGTATGCGGAGACTCCAAGAGATGCATGCATTATGGTCGATGCTACGCGGCGGAGCCAGCATGCGGTATGCCCTGCGGGAGGTGAAACTGGCGTGAGTCGATGGAGAGGTGGAGGAGTCGTCCATGAAACGAGCGTCGGGGGCGGCTGAGAGTGCGGTCGCACGGACGAGCCGCAGTACGTCCACCAGCTCGGCCTCGGCACCGGACGTGAGTCGGGGGAGCAGGTCGATGCCGGAGGCGACCACCGTGCGGGCGAGTGACGTGGGAGAACAACGCAGCGTAGCGGATGTATAGTGGGGCACCGGGCGTCCACTTGTCCATCCAGAACGCGCACCGACGACCATCGCCAAGCAGGACCCGGGTGATGGCTCGGTACACCGGAAGGCAGCGTGCAATAATGGTGTCGAGGAAGGAGGGCCTGGTAGCTTGGTCCCCAAGATCACGAGCAAGTCCCCGAAAGAACCATGTCTTCCAGGGCAGCTCATCCGGTTGGTGTAGACGGTCCACGAAGTTTAGCAGGAGACATATGTTCTGCCTGCCAAGGTCCCGAATCCCGAAGCCGCCAACCTGCGTAGACAAAACAACCTTGTCCCAAGCAATAAGACAACGTGCTCCAGAGCACACATCAGTACCAGTCCAAAAGAAAGAGCGGCGCCTCTTATCGATTGCCTCAATCACACCAACCGGGAGTATGTAGGAGGACATAAATATGTGGGGATGTTGTTTAGGACCGAGTTACAGAGCACCAGCCTCCCACCAGCAGAGAGGAGGGAGGCACGCCAGCCGGAGAGGCGCTTGTCGATCGAGGTTAGGAGAGGGGCATAGGCAGATTGAGGAAGACGCACGGGGGAAAGCGGGAGCCCAAGGTAGGGTTGGGGAAAGCTGGAGATGGGGCAGCCCAAGACGGAGGCCATGCGCGCCAAGGTATCGGTATCGACATGCATCGGGACGAAGCAGGATTTGTGGAAGTTGATAGCGAGGCCGGTTGCGGCTGCAAAATCATCGAGAACCTTCTTGAGGGCTGTGACCGAGGGGATGTCGCCGCGGCAGAGAATTAGGGTGTCATCCGCGTATTGAAGGACCGGGCTAGGGCTGGATGGGTCGAGGGGATGGTGGAGCATATGGAGGGTAAAGGCCCTGTGTATGAGGCGAGGGCTTTCCAGCGACACCATCTGTCGTCAAAGCCCCTGGCGCGAAGAATGGCGATCAGGCTGGCCCAGTTGACAGAGTCGAAGGCTTTCCGGAAGTCGATTTTGAAAATTAGTGAGGGGGTTTCACTATTGTGGCAGCAGCGGACGAGGTCGGCCGCGTAAACAATATTTTTAGCTATCCGGCGGCCTTGGAGGAAACCCGTTTGATCCGCATCGACAAGGGAGCGGATACATTTTTGGAGCCTGGTTGTAAGCGTCTTGGTGATAGATTTCATGAGGCAGTTTTGCAGGGAGATAGGCCGGAAGTCACCAGGGGAAACGGCGGAGTCGGTTTTAGGAAGAAGCACCAAGAATGCACGATTAATGCGGGACAGATCATTTTTGTGTTCGTAAAAGTCCGAGAACATATGCGACACGTCTTGGGAGATGAGGTCCCCGAATTTAACAAAGAAGGCCGGACCGAAGCCGTCAGGCCCGAGGCTAGAGTTTGAGTTCATGTCTAGGAAAGCGTTTTTGATTTCATCGGGAGAGAACGGATCGGATAGCCCCCGAGGAGCACGTGGTTTGTCGATATAGAGGCTAGGAAGGTCGAAATCCCACGAACAAGTGCGGTGGGTCCCGAGGAGATGGGAGTAGTAGGTGTGAAGGATAGCGGCCTTACCCTGGTGGTCGGTAGTAGTGGTGTCATCCAGGACGAGAGCCGGGATGAGGTTCCTACGGTGACGGGTAGTGGCCGAGGCGTGGAAGAAGGACGTGTTTTCATCGCATCAACGGCGTGCCGGATCTTAGCCCTGGTTTTCCAGTGGGTTAGTTTCTCCCTCACGACAGTGTGGAGCGAGAGGATTGTAAGAGAGCGTAGGTGTTTTTCATGGTGGGAGAGAGAGCGGCATTCCTCTAGGATGTCGAGGAGCCTGATCAGGACGTGGCAGTCCTTTTCCCGACGATCGAAATCTGCTCTCTTTCTTTTCCATTTCTTGCATGCGCCACGGCACAACCGAAGGCGTGCGACAAGGCGGGCCGTAGCATCGTTGCGGTAGGTAGAGAGCTAGCAGTGGGACACTCGGGCCAAGAAAGCCTGATGAAGACTCCAGGAAGGGTCATATCTGAAGATAGAGGATCGCGGGATAGTTGTTGAGATGGACGCAACTAGGGGGACATGATCCGAGAGGTCGCGCGAGAGGGAGGATAGGTTTGAGGCAGGAAAAAGAGCGTTCCAGGCGTTGTTAATAAGCATACGGTCAAGGCGAACGAGAGTGGGGGAACGTCTACCGTTAGACCATGTGTCTTGCCTGTCCATGAGGGGGAGCTCGATCAGAGAGAGATTGGCGATGAAGTCGTTAAAAAGGGAGGCCTCCCCGTGGTTGAAATTATCATTGTTCCTGTCGAGAGGGTCACGGTAAAGGTTGAAATCCCCCGTGATGAGCCAGGGGACGTGGTTCCCAGGGTCGTGAAGACAAAGGGAGGAGAGGAAGGCAGCTTTATCCGCGTGGGAGCAAGGAGCGTAGACGTTTGTAATACGAATTGCCGAAAGGTCGCGAGTGAAAACAAAGTCAGAAGAGAGAACGCGGTCGGAAGCGGTGTGGGCGGTGAGAGTTAGGAGGGATTGGTCCCACGCAGAGATGATGCCACCAGCGGAGCCGAGAGCGTCAATGTGCACGGTGGAGCAGAGATTGGGAGGGAGGAAGGAGATAAGTTTAGCGTTGTCGGAGTTACTTAACTTAGTTTCTTGGAGGGCAAGGAAATGGGGGCGGGCAGCGTGTATGTCCGTGAAAACGTTAGTGCATTTTTCGGGGTCGCCGAGACCACGAACGTTCCAAGAGAAAATAAAGAAGGACAGCTCAAACATGAGAAGAAAAAAAGCACCAGCGATCGTACGAGAAAATAAGACCAGCGCGCAGCATGGTGGGCTTAATAGAGGGGCAGAGCCCGTTACAAGCCCACGGGGGGAGGACGGGGAGCAAAAAACAACTCCGGCAACACAAGGCCCACGGGACGGGAGTTGGGTGCGCGCGGTGACTAACATGCCGAGCTAATCTCGCCAGGCGCCTGTGGGCTCCGACATGCAGTGCCCCACGGACGGGAGCCCCACAGCGAGCAGGTCTGATCATGGAGACACGGAGGGCACCTCGCCCACTGCGGCAACAGCGTCAGCGTCGACGCCGCAGAGAGCTCCCAGGGCCTGGAGATGCGCGAGGGAGAGAAAGCCCGGGACGCCGGAGTCGAACCCGGCGGGAGGCAGCAGCCTGGAGGCCAGTGGACCCGGCGGAGACATCGAAGCAGGCGGCACGGGCGGCGGCCTTGGACACAGCGTGCACGTGGGTGCCGGGGTCCTTCGAGGCGAGGCGGTCACTCCTGCGCACCGGCAGAATGCCCTTGGCAGCACGGTGAGCGGAGTCTTTCGCGCGCTTGCGGCGAACCCGCTGCTTGCGCAGCACGTTCTCGTGCTCGTCGCTGCCCGCGGAGAAGACAAGCGACAGGGCGGGGACGGCCGCCGCGGGAGGAAGGGGGTCCGCAGGCACGCGCGAAGCGAGGGGCGTAGCCGGTGTGTCCACGGCGTCGTCGAGGACAGGCGCATCCGCCGTAGAGTGCGGCAAAGCAGCGGGCTCTGTCGCCGCGTCGTCGTCGGGCGCAGCCTCCTCGGGGTTCTCCAGGGGCGTAACAGGCACGTTCAGAGTGTCGAACCACTGCAAAAGGAGGGGTTCGCGACGGGGGACAGAAGGAGAAAGCGTAGATGGTCTCGAGCAGCGGCAGGGGCTCACCTGACTTGCCGAAAGCCCGGCTTCCGGGAATTGCTTCTCGAGCCGGTTGGCTAGACAGCGCTGGAACTCCGGCGGCGGGGAGGGCCAGCCAGCAGTGTGTCGCTCGACCACGCGTCGAAGGAGGTCGACGGTGGCGGTGTCTGGAGGAGGACGTGCGGACGCGGCGGGCTGCGGCAAGCCGTGGAGGGAGTCGACGTCGATGTCATCAAGGAGGAGGGTTTGTCCGCCGAGTCGCCGGGCTCGGCACCGTAGCAGTCGAAGTGGCTCGAGCGCCCCGCCGTGGCATCGGAGTCCACCGGCCAGACGTGGACCGTGCGGAGCTGGACCACCGCAGCGGAGCCCCCGTCGTGGTCGCGGATGATCAGGGTGCGGGGGACGTCGTCCTCGTCGGCCAGGCGGATGACGAAGCGAACGGCGGAGAAGTCGAGCTCGTTTAAGCATAGGGGGTCGATGCAGCAGAGATCGCCCACCGAGCGGAACGCGGCGTGGATACCGCACTCACTCCAATGCTCGAGGGGAAAACCGATGGCGGTCACCTGAGCGAAGCAAGCGAAGCGCCACGCGAACCGGTTGTCGGCATCTTCCGGGCGCTCGAGGCGGAAGGTGTGGCCCCCGAACGAGACAGGGAAGCGGAGGAGGGTGGACTCGCGCACGGCCGGCGACGGGAATAGCACCATCATGGCGCCGTGGTCGGAGGCCGCGAGGCCGAAAGAGGGGTTCCCTCCGACCTCCTCGAGGGCCCTCCTAAGCATGAACCCTGGGCACGACGACGGCGGCTCAATGAGCGCAACCGCGAAACGCCGAGAGGACGAGGCGTCCACGCCGGGTGGCATGAACATCTCCACCGAGTCTGCCCTGCGGCGCGTAGGCGTGGATGAAGGAGGCGGAGGCGTCCAGTCCCCCCACGGAGGCGCGACAGGGGCGAAGGTGGGCGGTCCACGGCCGCACGCACGATTCACGCCAGGTGCGGGCGCGCGGGGGAAGGGCGTCGGAGGCCTGGAGCGCACGTCACGGCGAGGGGCGTCGTTGCGGTTGAAGAACCGCGCCATCCACTGGGTGCGAGGGGACGCCGGGGAGCAGGCGCCGTCGGTCGGAGGGAAAGAAGAGCGGGACCATGGGCGGGAGATCGCGGAGGAGAACCTGTGGATGGGGCGGGAGTTAGTCGGGCTGGGCTCGGGGGAAGGAGACCTGCGGGGAGCGGGGGAGGGAGAGATGAGACGGAGGGGGTCTAGCTTACATGGGGAGCGGTGGCCTGAGCGGCCGCAGGTGGCGCACCGGACGGGGTCCCGGCAAGCAACGACGAGGTGGTCGGCGGAGACACAGCGGAAGCACAGACGCTTGCCTTGGACGGTGGAGAAGACACGGGTGCGACGCCGGGGCGGATGTGGAGAAGCGGGGCTAAGTAGCACAGATTTATAAGTGGGAGGGGCGGAGGCGGGGCGGGGCACCGAGATCTCTCTGTCCGGGCCCGGACGGCGCGGAGGAGTGGCGTGGTCGAGCAGGGCATCATGGCGCTCTTCCCCTGATGGGAGGCGAGCGGCGCCATGTTTTTGCGGGGCATCAGCGAGAGAGGGGGAGGAGATGGTGGGAGGGACAGGTGAGGGGGGAAGGGCGGGGCTAGGCCCGTAGCGGCAGGCGCCGCGCGGCGAAGTGACACCCGCGCCGCACGCCGGGGGGGAGGAGATGGAGTTGACTTGGGGGGGATTTTTTCCGTTTATATTGTCAGAGGAGAGCGGCGGAGCGGTCGGGTGGGCGGGGCCCGCGTGGGGAACAACGGGAGGAGCGTGTTGGGCCGGCCCGAGAGGGGCCTCGTGGTCCACGTCGTCCCCCAGCCCATGCAGGATTGCAGCGGCGTCGTGGGCCGCAGCGAGCGAGCGGTGGAGTAGGAGCGTCGTCTTCCCCACGGTGAGCCTCACGCGGGCGGTCAGCACGTCGGCGACCACACGGGACACGGCGGCGGAGACAAAGACTAGGGGGGAGACCAAGGCAACCTCGAAGGAGTCCGGCGGGCTCGTAAATTGGAAGTTGAGAGCGTTTTTGACCCGCAAGACGTTGCAGGGAGGGGGGGAGGCGCTGGCTGGCGTGATCCAGAAAGTGGCCGGGGTGGGAGAGCGGGAGGGGCCAAGGGGAATGGCGACGGAGGTGTGAAAGTGGCAGAGCATCGAGTCGAGGAAGGCCGCACCTGGGAGTTTTGGTCGCGCAGGAGCAATCTTGGGGATGGATGGAAGTGGGCGGAGGAGCTCGATGCCGGAGTTGCGGGGGACGCATCCGAGTTTCCCTGCGCCGTTGGCAGCCGCGGGTCCGGTCTCGGGGCAGGAGGAAGCCGCCCCCGCGAGAACCTCATCGGAGCCGCCAAGCACCTTCCAGGGGAGAGCCAGAGAGCCTTGGGGAGCAAGTAGGTGGGTGGGGAGAGAACCTAAGCTACGGAGGGGGGGCGGCCGTGGGAGCAGCGCCGGCCAGGATGGCGGCGGAGGCGGAGTCGCCCGGGGGCGGGGCTCGAGGAAACACGGAGCCACCCCTCATCTCTCAATTTTTTATTTCAGTGACAGTAGGATAACATCTAAGAGCTGAATAAATTGGGCCGGGGAGAGGACCACTCGCTTTTTATTTTGATAAAGGGAATATATTATATTTAGAAGGTACCACGTACACCCAGCCCCATGCAACAGCAAAACATCCAGAGCTAGTCTAGACATTAGAGAAGCACACAGCCGAAAAGGTTAAACAAAAAAGAAAGATAATCCCCGCCAGAACGATCAGACAGCAACATGAACAAACCACCACCATTGACGACACCTATACTCCGTGTAATGACTCTCCAAAGCGACGCCTTCAAGAAGGTGATAGTGCACAAGCGCTGTCATCGCCCTGCCTAACCAGAACGATCAGACAGCAACAGGAACAAACCACCACCATTGACGACACCTATACTCCGTGTAATGACTCTCCAAAGCGACGCCTTCAAGAAGGTGATAGTGCACAAGCGTTGTCATCGCCCTGCCTAACCATAAAAGTTAGAACATGGGTTTTCATCCCGGGGAGGTCCGATCCCCAGACAATGCATTCAACAAGGAACATCACCACGTACAACCAATGAAGGCCAGACCTAGGATTTTTGCCCCGGAAACTGAGACACAGAGCTCAAAGAGCGCCGCCCAAAACGAAGTCATCCCGTGTCGCCTCCCCCACTTGTCGACCTGCTGTAATTCGCTGATCGTCCGACTCACAGTCATCACATGCACGGTTCCGCAAATCGCCTACACACAATGAGCAGCGGATGACTATCGTCTCCCCATCCACCACGAGAACTCCCTAGGACAGCCACTGACAGTAGGCGATCTCGACTCAACATGAGCATGCAAGATAAAACCTTCATAACCGAACCGATCTTCAACCACAACCGCCTTCAATCCGCACGTCAACACCTTCAAATCGGGGTCGTGGTGCCGATATTTCCAAGGCGGTGATAATCTGCGGTTGGCAATCACCAAACAACAAAGCATGCAGCCTTCTATGGCGTCGGTGATGCATCCGCGTCGGGGGCACGGGTCGTCAAGGATCAGGCGGCAGGAGGCAGCGCCCTTGGGAAGCATGAGCGGACCGGGACCTTGTGACGGCGCCACTAGGCCCAGCAGAGTCGTCGCAGCCATACCGAGAACAACCAAAGTTCCATAAGGACATGGCCAGGAGATCTTGGAGGAAATCGCCGATGTGATCTAGGGTCAATGAGTCGGGGAAGAAGAAGCATCGATGGCCGGCCGACGTTGTGCGGATGCAACGCACACCAGCAGCCACTCATCTCCATCTTCCACCTAATCACCGTAGGGCCGCCGCCCTAGAAACCCTCGCCCAGAAGAACTCCCACCATCCTTCGGTAGCGGACCCGCCGCCACCGCGGCTCAGGCCGGCGGCAGCGGCGGAGGAGAGATCCGGCGTCGGAGGTTCTTGTGGCGGCGGTAGGGTTTGTCCCTGGCGTCGCCTGGGGAGCGACAAAAAAAAACTCAACTCGCTGAAGTAGAAGTAGATGTTCACGCGCCCGTGCTGCCCTGTGCGGCTGTTCCGACCTGGCCACTATGTCATGTTCAACGCAGATCTCCATAATTTGGCGCCTATCAGGTTGCCTCACTTGCCTCCAGCATGGATGTGCATCATCTTGCTTAAATTGACCTTCTGGATTGTTGGATTGCCTCGCGCTTGCTTCGCATGTAGACATTGTTTTATTTTTATTTTTTCCATGAAATTCATTGATGGATGTGTATAGAGAAGTAGGTGTCTTTTTTTTTTTGCATTATGTATTTCCCGTGACAACATATATGTGTGTACTGGTTTAAAAATGTAAGTTCACTTCTTGACTTACAAATGAACAAACACGCAGAGTGCACCAAATTATAATTGAAACAATTAATGAATTCGCTCAAGCTTACTCTGCTTCAAATCAGAACATCGAGTGGGTTATTTTGTCACAAGAAATCAATCACCATCAGATATTCAGACGTATCTATACTTCTTATAAAGCAAAACCCCACTAACATGCATTTATTATTTTTCTATCTCAACATGCAAGCTATCCACATTATCCACTCTCTTAACCAATCAATTGTCCATGTCATCTCCACTCATATTTATTAATCATTGCTTGCATTATTTCTTAAATCATCCAATTATTCATATTAACAATTTAAAATATATCTATGATTTATTGAATTTTTCATATTCACTTAGAAAACATAATTTATTACATCTCTCGTAAACTTTTGTTTATACTATACTGTAATTTCTAAAGCGATCCCCGCGGCAACGCGCGGGGTATACTTCTAGTTACTTCTATAAAGGTTGGAGGGGTTGTGTGTCTACGCCCTTCATCCGAGCTCCTTCGTCCGCCTTGGGCGCTCCCGAGCTCCCACGTGGCTGGTTCCTGTTGGCTGCGGTGGAGAGCGCACAACTGCAGTGAGCGCGAGAGACCAAAGCAGTGCCCACGATGAAACCTAGATCGAGGAAAAATATCTCGCCCCATCCTCTCCCCTCGTTCTCCTGGGCCTTCCTCCTTCCCCGCCGGCCGCCGCCACCTCTCCTCCTGCGCTGGACGCGCTCGCCGCCGCACCTCCCCAGCTCTACTTCCCTCTCGTCCTGGCCCGCCCTCTCGCCAGGTCGCCGCTCCGCCCTTCACCGCCGTCGCCATGCCCTCGGCTCGACGGCGCGCGCCGCCTGGGCGAGGGTGTGGATGACGGGCGGGTGCCTCAGACGATGGGCTGGCCTGCGGGCCAAGGGCCGCGAGGAGGACCGCCCCCTGGACGGCGGTGGCGGCCACAGGCGCACAGCTTGACAGCGGCCCGGAAGGTGGCGGCCGCAGGCGCTCGGGTCGACAGCAGCCCAGACCGCCGGCTTTGGCGGCAAGGAGGACGGCGGGGATCAAGGGCGGAGAAGCCCCATGTGGGCGCAGCAGCCGGGAGCGGTGGTCAACACCATGGCTGCTGCTTGGGAGAGGCGGACATGGTTGATTCAAATGACGCCGGGGTGAGACCTTCTCGATTCTTTTTCAGTTCTTCCCCTCCGCTTCTGATCTCTCTCCCATCTCACCTCCTCTCTCCATCTCAGCCGCCGACTACGACCACACGGGGTTGTGCACACGAGGAGCTCAACCTCCACCGGTGCGTCCCTGATTCCAGTTCGGTCGACAGTGGTGGAATCTCATCGCCGGGGTGTCTCTAGCTGCATATTGAAGGTTTTCGGACTTCCATCCTCCTAGAACGAACCTCCAACCACTCCATGTTCTGCGCATCTCAAGAAAAGTATGTGCAGGCTCTCTCCTAGCTCTTTTCTGTTTTGCGTGTGGATCTGAATATATCAGTCTATTAGATGTTATTTGGTGTGCTATAATGAATGAATAATAGGGGTAAATGGACCAATGTTAACACCAAAACTGCTAAGAAATGTGTTCTGTTCTCATGCCAATTAAACTATTGGGGTGTAGAATTGTCAACCATCCTTACTTTTGGTTGGTTCAAGCATGTTAGAGAAGAAGAAATTAAGTTCTACAGAATATTGGGCCTAATCTTGATGTTCCACATGTAATGGTTAGAACTTTTTTAGATCTTAACTGTAGTGCAAGCAAGATATTATTCTATTTGTTCAGAGAGAAGTACTCTTACAATCTCCCATGTTTGTAAGGCTTTCTTTCTGATACTTTGTTGGTTACTGCTTGCAGAATTTGATTGTTTGTTCCTGCAGTATCTCAGCGGCATGGAGTCCTTGCTCATGTTTTGGCATAGCTGTACCAATTTAAGAGACGCAAAGTGTTGAAGAGACTCTATTACATCTAAGGAAGAATTAATTTATACCATTTGCATATGATCTGATGAGCGGATCAGTACCAGGCAGAGGCGTGTTTCAGCCTAGAACCAAGCATAATTTATTAGGAGTGTAAAAAAGGCTAAAAGTTAGTCACTTAACTGGGAGCATGCTCAGAAACAAATTAGCCTAAGAATGTATGAGAGTCAACAGCTAGAATATTTTCTCTAAAAATAAATCATCTTCTCACGACTACTGAATACAGAATCATCAAATATGCAGCCGAACTTGTAACAGATACTAAATCAACTTCAGTGCCTACTCCATTTTACAAACTTGTAAACTATATAATCAGCTACTACTTATTTACTTAAATTGCTAACAAATCAATCATGTGCCAGTGGGAAACCATCAGTAGTGTTGTTCTAGGTAAATACATCAAGAAACACAGATACCAAGTTTATGTTGCAAAAATATTTTGTACTATGCAAACTAAGACTACAAACAGCAAGGCAAACAAAATATCGAAGGTAATCCAAAATAATTGAAATGTATTAACACATATGGAGATTTTTGGAGGCAAGTAGATCAATGATACATGCTACCAACAAAGACACCTGCTAAGAAAGATGATACATCATACATGTGACCAGACAATGACACCTAATATGCAATTATATTCAAGTCAACGTCATGAAAAAGAACCAGAACAGTACCAGAAATTCAGGCCTACTGAGAAGATCCTAGGGGAACACGTTTTTATCTTGTGTAGCCCAAATCAATGGACCTGCCCTATCGCATTAATGTTTGTTCCAGCAAGTAAATATTCCCCCACTTGCCAGAACATTTTTTTTTTTGCATTTTTTAAAGAGGGAGAAGTTCGCGAACAAGGATTTTCGTTCAGAATTTTAGGTCACTCATAAGCATCCAATTAATCACTTGGTAACGTCATGCATCATGCAGTTCAAAAGGACGATCAGTTCTACACAACCTGTCTAAAATCTTTAGTTGCATCCACCACCTATTTTTGGAAAGCGACTGAATATTAGCATGTTACCATGTTTCTCTTAGCGACACGCATCACTACAGGTACTCTTATACATCTACTTTGCTGCCTTCTCCCATAATACATGATCATGTCATATCACCAAATGTTTATTTTTTGAAAATATATAACAAAAAAATGCACTTCCATGTGGATGCTACTTATTACATGTTCCACACTAATTTGTTATCACACAATTGAGTACTCAAATACTCCCTCCATTGCAAAATATATGAAGTCTTAAATTGATCACATTTTCCAATATATGACTTTTACCATTGTTATCTGTATGCATATGTTACCATAGAATTATAAAAGATGCATGTTTTGAAACTATTTATCATGAAAAATTTAGTGGTACAATATTTAACTAATAAATCAAAATAGTTTTGTGTTAATTAGTTGTTGAAGATCGAGAAGTTTGACTACAGACACTCTACGCTAAGGCATGTATTTTAGAACAAAGGTGGTAATATCAACAATATGTCTCTGGGAAGAATGAGAAGTTACAGAATAGCAGTAACTCCACGGCAGTACCGCTCCCACATGGTTCGGAATCTCCGTTGCCTCCAAGATCCCAAAGTTAATTGTGACATTTCCTTTTGTGACTTTCCTAATGTTAACCCCACCTGGTTTCAGCAGATGAACATATCTAATTTAGATCACATGGAAAACCACGACATTGCTTCAGTATATACATAATAAAAGACAGTCATATCTACTATATCTACTTACAGTTGGAATCATGTCCTCGCTGTAGCCACTTGTCTGAGAAGCATAGCAGACATGAATGAATATCAATAGAGAGAGAAAAATGATATAACTCAAGTCATGTAAGTTGATACGTACATCAATTGAATTGATTAAAGATGTCTTTCCAGCATTCTGTAGGCCAACCAGGGAGAGTTCCATCTCCTGCTTAAAGAACAAGCTGGAAAAAATTACTGCCATGAGTATAATTTGGATTTGTTATTGTTCAAAGATAAGAAAAGGCTACAGGCACACATATTCTAAGGAAAGTCTGCATTATTATGACATTTCATCAAGTTCTGTTATTTGGTAGAAAAAAAGAACAATCTCATATAGCACAAATATGCATAACTAAACTGAAGCAATACTTGTCTCATACACAACAGCTAACTCGAGCAACAGGGTAAATTATTCAGAAGACGATCCTGAAAACTAAATTCATACAATCCGTGCTCACCCTAAGGCATGATACTAAACCTTCAAAAGGTAGCAGTGGGTCCATTACTGTAACAAGTGAAACCTAGAACAGTAATTTCTTCACAGTTCCACAAAGGAAGCTTGACCATCTCCAGTAACCATAAGGGCAGGACAACTACTTTTGCTAGCATATACCCTAGTTAGCTTGAAACTGCAAGGAATTATTTAATTTAAAATTGCGCCCTTTACAATTCAGAGATCCTACGTACTATATCAAAGTCCATGAAGGGTAGCACACTGCACCAAAGGCTACCTTCGCATGCGTATGTTGTACATTAAACCCGCTCCAATCCACAGCCCAGCCGTGACACCTAGCCGTACAAGGCAATTCGATCCTAACCTAATCCCACGAAAATCCATACTACCGCTCAAATCGATGGGGGAAACTGAATTTCCGCCAAGAGGAAACGCAAAAGACGGCGAGAAGTAAGGAGTGAGAGCTAGACGTGAACACCCTCCACCGCACTCGACCCCGCTCTTCCCTACCCTTGGCACGATGAGGCTCCCGCGCTGGAAAGGCCTGCGGGCCACCTCCCCCACTGGCACAGCCTCTACTCCGCTCTCCTCCTCCCGCCGAGGCGACGGCCGGATGCGGCCTTCGGAGAACCGCGGTGGAGCAGCATCCCTGGCACCGCCGCCGCTGACCCTTCACCTGCGGACAGAGACACGACCGTGGGGAAGGTGGATTGGCCGGGAGGGGCGGGCGCAGATTGGGGGATTGAGGAGGCGGAGACCGGGAAGGAGAGGAGGCGGCGGGTGGGGAGGAGAGACGGATGTGTGGATTTCACGACTCGCGTGGGCATTGGGCAGTAGAGTTGTCACTGGTGGAACGATTAGATAGTCATGATAGCATAACATGTAAATGTTTTGACTAAGAATCCATGACCCCGGTTGATTAACAATCACTCTGACATACACTCAGATTATCTAAATGGGCATATCAATCTAACCCGTTCCATCACTGGCACCCGTTGCATCGCTGGCGCAAAAGTCTGAAACAAGACCGTACTATAGCCATAATATTTATGTGATTTGCATGTATGTCAATGTTAGATTTACCAACCATGCGGTTACCTGTTAGTAACCCAATAATTTATAGGCGGATTTTCTATACTATAGTATGTTGTTGCACGCTGGTTTTCGCTCCAGGAGCATCAATGAGAGCTGGAACTGTTGAAATTTTTAGAGATGTAGTCATACCTTCTTCTTGCTTTTGATGGTTTGCATCGGTACTATAATTAGTAACCTAGCATCATTTGCAATGCCCATACGTGAATGTAATTATTTGGAAGAAACTTGAATGATGTATTTGGAAATGAAAAAGATCGAAGAAAAATGGGCAAATCGATGTAATGTGAATACTGCAATGAAGCCAACATGATTTCCCTTATCGAGCACCCTTAGCTGACAAACTGGTGGTAAATTTAAGTCAATGGCTTTGCGTTATAATTAATGGATTGCTTATTACTGCAGAAGTATGTTTTGCTTCAATCCAATATCTGGTCCAATATTAATTGATCTTTTCAACATAAATATTTGTTAATAAAATACTCCTAACAAATATAAGTTCCAGATTGAGGCTAGCAGTTAGAAGTACTGATCCATAGGTTGGTACTATGAAATGGACAAAAAACAACTATAAAATGATTCGACTTGTACCATCAAAAACCATGCTTGCCCTTTGGGATAGAGGACCAGCATATATCCGGCAGCTACACAAAATGTGCTAACGGCCCATAAGTAACTAAAATCCTCTTACTCATATAGAGGTGTGGTAGACTACTCAGCAAGCACTTGCTCTTTACCATGACCGTGTTGCAAGTGTGCTCAATAAACCAAAAGGGATCGATTGAGATTATGTTAACCTTTATTGTACCTCTGGTATAAGCAAGAAAGCATGCTACAATTCCTAAGATGAGAAACCATTAAAAAGAGTTAAAAGTTATTTCTGACCAGATACTATATATCTCTAGTCAACAAAATCACGGTAGTCTGAGTCGAGCGGTCACTGAACCAATTTACTAAACAAAATCCATAATGGTACATGTGGTCTATATGAGACTCCAAGCTCTGAAACAGCTAATAAACAGACTCACTGGATACAATGGTGATTACGAAAGCTATCCTCCATGTTCTCATTGTTGGCAAAAGATTACAAGGAGTTTTAACATTTATACCTAGGGGTTATTTCCACAATAAACTGCCATATATAGCAGTCATCAGTCGGCGGAAGAAAACAAAACGCGCTGTCCTGCAAGTCTAAGTTCACATTTTTTATCCACTTTCAGTTAACCATCCACGTCCCAGTGTTGCATCTGTGTTCTGGCATCATTCACAATTGTGTTACAAGCAAGTTTCTTGCAAAACAATTCCAGCAAGAGCACCCTTGGTCGTTTCGGGCCTTCTTTTGTACCTGCGCCAGCAAAATAGCACCATGTTTTCAGTGTTAATGCCCTGAAAGCTCTACCTAAAAGTTCAGAGATTTTTTTTTTGACATTACAGGATGCGATTTCTTCCTCTGTACCCATGAACTATGAGTATACTGTATTTATTAGTTTTACTTATGTCCCGCTTGACAAGCCGGTCCATATTTACGACTGAAAAAATCAACGGGGCCATTTTCTGGTGCACAATCAAAACCTCTGTAAGAAAAATGGACCTATCCATGTCCGTGACAATTACCAGCGGAAAAGGACTGAAATTGGCCCATGCTAGACAAATAAACAACCATCCAAGTAGCTTTACTGGGCTGTGGAGTAAAATTTCTCAAATCCGTGAAATAACCCCGTATTGGACTACAATCTGACCCACCAAGCGAGCCCTTACGGTGATATCAACTGTATGCTTACTTGAGGATGGTGGCCACAGCTGGTGGACTAATTCAAGGTAATTAGTTCATGCATTCCCTAAAGGTTTTTGTAGTAAAATAATAACTGCCGGCCTTTGACAGCTACAGTGCAATCTAGAAAAACGAAATAATCAAGTGTGCAAGATATTGACTAAAGTGAAACCTTATGGGTAAAGGTTATTTGCTTATTTGCTTGGTTCGAAAACGAGGGTGCCGAATCCAACAAAAAGGAAACTTTTACTCGCTGAAAGAAAATATGCACTGGACTGTTTTTGCTGATACCTACTGCCTTTCAGTATACATATCTATCCAAAAGAATGAAGACATGAAAGGAAGACCATAGATTAAAAAAATGTAACTGGATAGTAGTTACTACCTGGCCAATCTCATCTCCATGAGCAACACGAGATCTCTAATCCTATGAGAGGTTTTCTAGAACCCTGAATGTCACTTTGCTTTTTCTTCAAAATTTATTTTGGAGTGTGAGGAGCATAACTAGATCTATATATCCAAGATATTAATTGTAGAACATATACTTCAATTTCAATGTGAATTTCTTTTGAATACAACGTAAATCTTTAGCCCAAGAATTAAAATGGATATCTTTAATGAAGTTCAAATTAGCCATTTTGCGAAAAGAAAATCCTAGTGGTTCACAAAAGAAAATCTTCAATCCAGTCACTTACCTACTTGTATGCACTATGCAGTACACTTTCAAGCATGTTGCTTCTGGTGTATGATTTCTCTTTCTTTGTCTCTACTATTCTCAATATTCATATTCATAAAACTTTTGTTTCATTAAAATGGTAAATAAATGGGAAATATATGTAATGGGTTAGGAGCAAGAAGGCCATTCCATTGCAATAAACATGGATAATCTCACGTGCAAACATCTATCTCAATCCTCTAATCAGAGCCAACAAGAAAATCTCAAATCGAACCTTTTATGGCGCGAATGAATTGGAGTGACATGCACCTTGCTGATTATTGTTTAAAGAATGTTACCGTCAAGGTACGCTCTTTAAATAGAGTTGTAATTGTTCGTGCCAGTTCTTGGGCGTTTGCCTGTTTGGTGGGCTCATCATTGTTTTCCTAAATGCAGCTGTAAGTTGTCTGGTGTTTTTGGTATGATAAATATGTTTAATTTTCTAGGCGGTCAATGCCCGCACCACATAGTATCAATTCATAGTTGCAAAAAAAAATCTGAAAGTATGGATCTCTCCTTTTATTTTATTCCGGAATTTGCCCTATGTATTTGGTACTACAAATATTGAGGGAGATGCTTATTTCCAGTATAGTTCATATTTGGTTACAAGAAAAGAAATCTGGAAGGTCGTATAATAGAAGAATCCATGCCATTACTTGAAAATTGTGTAATAATATAGCATGCAGGATGCAGAGTATATAGTGCTTAAAACTGTAGTGTGCATAATGCAGCGTATAGATGACTATGCATAGAATTTCTGGCCCATAGACGTTTTTAGTGCAGACGTCTTAATTTGGAGTTAATTGAATTTGAGTGTATAGATGCTTATGTATTGGTAACCAGTTGGGTTCATGACGAGGCCAAGAAAAAAAATAGATATGTAGAGCATTTGTGAACAAATTATCTCTTGCTATCTAGATAGATTGGACATGTGAAAATAAATCCAGGAACATAGATATATGATTTTTTTCCATCGAAAGTTGTAAAAACTAAGTTATTATGTGTCATGAATTTATGGCTTCTCTGAGATGTGAGTTATGTTACATCCACATTTATGTATTTAGGAAACTTTATCTTTACCCTGATGTTTGCTTGTGTGCTTATTCTGTATGTGTAGGAAGGGTTTGTTGGGCCCGAAAGAAAGAGATGGGACACCTAGGAGAGGAAGACAACTCTCCAGAATTTCAACAGCTCAAAGCAATGAAAAAGGCTAAGACTTTGGGAATATGGACATGTTGAATCCGACAAAGAGCAGGCCCAGGTACACGAAAAACGGGACGGCATCAGTACACAAGAGAAGATTGCTTAAGACTATGGTCACCGTTTAGCTGTGAAATTTCGGACATCCAAGTTTTGGACACCAAGTGACGGCATGACTACATTTATGCAGTCATAACAGGACTTACAAAGTTGGAACTTTCAAAGTTTGAACACGGTCGATTCAGAGTTATTTAGCATTACATGTTTAAAGTCGAGAAAGTTCGGGATTAGTAAGCTTAACAAGTTTGTTTCCTTGTGCAATAAATGGAGCAGCATACAGTGTACTTGTTTCATGGGTTGTGCATGTAACTACTTTTTTTCCCCACTCATTCAAAATTTTCATCATTGTTTTCTCTACTTCTAAATAGCGGTTCAGAGGCACGCTATGTTTTATAAGCAGTAGACATGTGTGGATTGAGCAAGTTTTCAAAAAGTTTACGACATCTAGGTTTGAACAAGTTATGTACAAAATATGGACATTCACAATATCAAATCTCTATCGATAGATTCATGATAAGATATAATTTCATGATATGTCCATTTAATTTTGATCATATTTTCTTTATGTTTGGCCAAATTTAGTGACGATTGACATCATTTTCATTGGAACAGAAGTAGTACATGTCTATAAGTGCACGTTATCTTTAATACTATTTGCCACTTGGTTACATTGTTGCTTGGCCAATGCAAGCCTAAGAAGAGAAAAGTGTTGTTCGATCATAATGATACATTTTCTCCAAAATATAATATCTCCCATACAGTTTGTAAATGCTCTGTCATAATTGAAATTTGAAATTCCTAGAGCAAAAATTTTCCAAGAATTATTGGTCTATATCAGCCAGGGAATATGTTTAGTGTTTTTTGGGTGATTTCTCCCTATACTTAAGAAAGTATGAAAGATACCCTCTTCCGATCTTCCTTAATCATGCCCTAGATGTTAATAAGCAGAGGAACCGAAAAAACCCTTGCCAGCATCCTTACTATGCCGAAGATTGTCGATACAAGCGACAGAGGTAAAAAATAATTAAATGAATGGTTTGCCTTTTCATACATTTCACTTACATTTTAGTTAATCTTAGAAAATCTCAATCGTGAATGGTGATGCAAATCACATAAGAAATATGGCTAAAATACAATCTTGCTTCTCGCATTTGCGGCTGCGACGCAACAGAACGTTCTCTTGAATCACATTACTGAATCCCAAACACGGATAATGACATACACGAAAGAACATAAAACTTATATGACTTGAATTTTGTCATGGATTCCGGCAATTGCAAGAATCACAACAATGTGTATAAGCAGAAAAGACGTGAAACCCTAATGGCCGGCCTTGGTTATCTGAAAACTATTAATGGAGGCAGTGAAGGCCGGAAGAAATAACACGAAATGTTTCAGCGAACCCGAGAAACCCTAGCGAGCGACCATGGTCATCCGTATCGATGGAGACAACGGGAGGCCAGAAGAAACAACACAAAATGATTCAACAACTCATTCAGTCAACTCTTGGCTATGGACAGCTGGGGACACCATACTTCCGGTCTATGTTTCTATGCCTCAAGGTTGCTTATAATAAATAATCCTAATGTCAGTAAGTCTCGGCGTAAATCTCAATTACGGACAAAAACATAAATATCAAGCACATAAACTTATGGCTAAAATACAATAACATCACAGCAAAACTTCAAGAGAAACGGACTGAAGTTCACACCACTACCATATGATGATTGTAATCATGAAATGCTACAACTACAAACTAATAATGTACATTTACCTAAGAAGTAGTACTTAAAACACAGGAAAACGCAAGAATTGCATATGTAACAGTTAGTAGTAATAACCAACGATCAATACCATTTATCACTAAAGAAATAGGAAATCAACAGAGTTCATGACCAATTGCACAATCGAAGCAGTTCATCAAGTCGAAAACAACTTACTTCATCACCAATTTCACCATCAAAGCAGTTCATCAAGGCAAAATTAAAAGGGTTCGTGACCAACTCCACCACTACTCGATCATAAACTAGGCAGGACGATCAGAGAATCAAAACAGGGGAACGAAGACACCTGGTCGACATCACCAAATCAACAAGGCGTCTCTCAACTCCACCAGCACCGGCCCTCACCATCAGCACTACTACTACGATTACGACTACTGGACTCGTCTCCTTACTCGATCTGCACCTGGAACACGTCCTTGCGCTCCTCCTCCTTGACCTTGGGCACGGTGACCCTGAGCACGCCGTCCTTCATCTCGGCCTTGATCTTGTCCATCTTGAACGCGTCGGCGGGGAACGCGACGCGGCGGCTGTACCTCGGCACGGCGGTGTCGTCCTTGTCGCTGTCCCAGGGCTCCTTCTCGCCCTCCCCCTTGATCACCACGCTGTTCTGCTCCGCCCACACCTTCACGTGCTCCTTCCCCAGCCCCGGCATCTCCACCTTCAGATACACCGCCTCGTCGTCCTCCTTCGCCACCGACCACCCGCGCCTAGGAGTCCCGGCCGCCGCGTCCTCCATCAGAGAAAGCAGCCGGCCCAGGCTCGTCGGCGCGCCCATGCCGAACCGGTCGAGCACGTCTGCAAAATCAAGAACGGCAGAAAAAAAACCCTGATAAGCAACCTCTCCACAGGTTCACAAGAACGACGCAGAGAAAAGGCGAAGGGGGAGGACGCGTACCCTGGGAGAAGAAGCTGGGCATGGTGAGGTCCCGGGCCCGGCGACGGCCGCCTGCGTCGGCTAAAAGAGAACGAGAGAGAGATAGATTGGTTTTGCCGTGCACTATGGCACCAGCGATAGCTCCTTTATATACAGCTCAAAGAGCTAGGTTACAAGTAGTTAGGATTGCAACAAGTTAAACAACCTGTGAGCTATCTATCTATCTATCTATCTACGTATGGTTATGCTATACAGATAGGATCGTATTTAACTTCAGTGATTGGACGCCATCAGTTATCTTCAGGACTCTTAGTCCAATTTGTATCTTGTCCGTAGTCGGACACTATGTTGTTTCTTCCGCTGTCATTTGGATCTTTGTATTGTATCAGTTGTATTCTTGACTCGTTGAGTCGTCTTGTATATACCTCTTCTGTTGTTGTTGCGGAATATTCGTGAACTGTTGTAATGTTATCACAAGTGGCAACCTGGAATCGGTTATTATGTGGATTTTGGCGGAAATGCTGAAATCTGCATAGTGCCCGATCTCGGGGCGTCACAATCTTTTCCGGGTTTGCCTCAATCCCTCTCTCATAAACAATAAAACCGAGTAACTTTCCTGCTGGGACCCCAAATACGCACTCTGTGGGGTTAAGCTTCATCTGATATCTTCTCAGATTCTTAAATGTCTCCTTTAGGTCATCAATGAACGTTTCTGCTTTCCTTGTTTTAATCACCACAGCATCAACATAAGCATGGACGTTGCGTCCAATCTGATCCTCAAAGCACTTCTGAATGCACTGTTGGTATGTTGCGCCAGCGTTCTTTAGCCCAAAGGTCATAGTTTTGTAACAAAACGCTCCAAACAGGGTTATGAACGATGGTTTCTCCCAATCTTCCTTTTTGAGTTTGATTTGGTCATAACCGGAATAAGCATCCAGGAAACACAATAGGTCACTTTCTGCCACTTCATCTATAATCTGATCTATTCTTGGAAGGGCAAACGGATCCTTTGGGTTCAATGCTTGTTGAGACTCGTGTAATCTATGCACATCCTCCACTCGTTGCTTTTTTTCAGCACTAGAACCGGATTTGCCAACCAATCCGGGTGAAAACCTCCATAATAAAGTCGGCTGCAAGGAGCCGAGCTATCTCCGCTCCTATATCCTTCCTTCTTTCCTCATTCATTTTTCTCAGACCCTGCTTCACAGGCCGGGACTTGGGATCGACATGCAGGCTGTGCTCAGCTAACTCGGTCGGGATACCCGGCATGTCACTAGGCGTCCAGGCGAAAACGTCCTGATTCTCATGAATAAACTCTATAAGTGCTTCTTCCTCCTTGTTGTCTAGGTTAGAACCTATGGAATTGTTTGGAGGGGTCACCCTAGACAAAGGCCACCATTTTGGTGTCCTGGGCTGCTTTAAATTTTGCTCTCTCGTCTTCCGTATTCGGTCTCTTCAAAGCTGTTCTATCTTTCGGGTCTACCTGAGACCGGTAATACTTGAGCTCTTCCTTCCTACAAGCCTGTTCTGCCATTGACGCATCTCCTTCATCACACTCTGCTGCCACAACCCGGTTCCCATGTATAGTGATGGTCTGCTTAGGACCCGGGATTTTTAGTTGCAGGTACACGTAACACGGCCTGGCCATGAACTTGGCGTAAGCCGGCCTTCCAAACAGCGCGTGATAAGGACTGCGCAATTTCACCACCTCAAACGTGAACCACTCCACTCGGAAGTTATCCTTGGATTCTCCAAAAGCGACTTCGAGCATTATCTTTCCTTCGGGGCACGCCGAGTGACCCGATACAATTCCGTGGAAAACTGTGGAACTTTTCTGTAGCTGAGACTCCTTGAGCCCCATACGTAGAAAGGTTTCCCAATATAGGATGTTGATGCTACTTCCGCCATCCATCAGAACCTCTTTTAACTCATAACCATTGACCTGCGGTGCCACCACCAAAGCTAGCACACCCGGATGTTCTATTGTTTCCGGGTGATCCCTTCTGCTCCTCGTTACCTCTGATCTGACCATCTCAAATATCTCGGAACACCTGAAGAAACCGCGTTTACGACCCTTTTAAGTATCTTTCTCTCTTTGTTAGAAGTCCCGGTAGTGTGGACGTGATATTGTCCTAAATGTTTTGGGTTGGCTTGGAAACCTCCAACGCCTCCTTGATTATTACCCGGATTGCCACCTCCTGCGTTGCCAGCGGGGGCTGGCCCGTTGCCCGGGTTTCCACCCGGAACCGTTCCTCCTCCCCGGCCTGCACCTCGCAGGGCCTTATGTATTTCCTCGTTCTTCCATCTCTGTAGGTCCACGCATTGCTCCAATGAATGATTAGACGGCCTGCCGTTCCTGCTATGACGCGGACAAGGCATCCTAAAGGCCTCTATATGGTTAGCCAGCCTCGGTGGTCCTTGGTAATTTCCTCCATTGAAGTTTCCTCCGTTAAAATTTCCCTCTTCCCTGGGTCTTCCAAACACGGCTTCGGTATTAGCAACAAACTGGGAGTTAACTTCGTATGCGCGTTTGTGCTGGTTATTTCCATTACTTCCTCCATTATTACCCGGTGCGGCCCCGTTGCCGAGTTTTCCGTTATTGTTCGCGCTGGCTTTCCCTTTTTTGTCCTTGACATCCTCTTCTGTGGTGTCTGTGGCGGCGTGCTTGTTGCATGCATCCATCAACTCTCCCATTGTAACCTCTGAAGCGTGCCGACTAGATTTCATGCGCGCCATCTTTTGCACCAAGGGTATGTATTTGCATGTTTTCGCCATGGCTTGCAATGCATCTTTTGGCTGAATATCAGTGGAAGAGTGGAGAATTTCCATGACCCGGCGCACCCAGCCGCGCGCCGACTCTCCCTTCTTCTTGACACATCGTTCCAAATCGTCAATCGTGAATAACTTATGGCATGTCCCATGAAAGTGTTTGATGAAGGCCGTTTTCAACTCACTCCATGAATTGATGGATTTTTCAGCCAGGTTATTGAACCACAATTTTGCTGCTCCTTCTGACATCATAAGGTACATAAACTTGGCTTGAAGCTTCTCAGATGCATTACGAATCGACATAGCCATCTCATAACTGCTCAACCAGGTCTCTGGGTCCATGGTTGGCTTATAATTAACCACTTTACTCGGTTTCTTGAATTTATCCGGGTAAGGTTCAGCCCTGATGGCGTCCGACAAACACTCAGGCCCGGCGAGGTTTGCCGGTACTGGCCTCACTCGGGAAACGTGCGATCCCGCAGCGGGTGCGGCGGGGGTGCAACCGCTACCGGCGCTCTTACCATAGACCCGGCTGCTGCACACCTGGCTCGAGAACTGTCCACAATGGCTTGCGCCGCTGAAGCAGCAGGAGTTGCCGGCCTATGGGGAGGAGGCGGTATTTGCTGCTGCTCTGCCCTCCGCCGTGCCGAATTTGACTGAATAAAGCCGGTATTCCCGTTCTGCCGACTACCATAAGGGGTTCCATGCATGCCACTCCTGTTATCCGGGTAACTGGCCTGTTGAGCAACCGCTATGCGTAATAGGTCTATCGCCCGCCGGGTCTCCATTGCATGGGGTGACTCTCCCACGGGAATGCGATCAAGTGCCAATGTTGCTGCATACACGTTATCCATGGGATTACTGAAGTGACCCGGTGGAGTATGAGATCGCGGTGGCGGTGGTGCGTTATTGCTAGCAGCGATCCTAGTTTGCAACGTGGGTAACCCGGATTGCACGTTCGCCAGCTGTCCTCCTAGGATTGCAGCTTGATATCCGGTTTCTTGATTCACAACCGGGATTTGTTGATCCTGAGGGGTAACGAACAATGTAGCTGGCTGTAAATTTCCACCGGTTGCCGGTAATCTCGTCTGGTGCCTCTGATTATAAATCCTAGTCGACTGAACTTGAATACGATTCTCCAGTTCTTCCAACTCGCGCTGGCGCGCGGCCATCCCTTGTTTCTCAGCTTCCACATCTCTTCTCCGTTGCTCCAATGCGCCGCGAGCCACATCCAGATCTGTGGCGCGTGCCTCCGCGTTTTCTGGGGTTATCACCGTTGCTAACACCGTGGGATCTAAGATTAGGTTATTGTTGAACAGAGCCGGATTTCGCGGGTGCGAGGCTCCCGCTCCTGGTGTTCTATTTGTTGTGAATCCAAACATATTCCTGTGTCGTTCTCTTTCTCCTGTATGACTGGTAATAGAGGCCGACTCTCCATCGACCCAGGCTATAACCAGGTTTCCTTCAACCTGTGCCTGCTGTTGGGCCGGCGCTCGCGCCGCTCCGACCGCGACCGTCGACACATCTCCCTGATTAAGATTGGTTGCAGGGGCTGTGTAGACCGCGACCCGGCGCGCGATGCCTGGCGAAGATTCGTATTCTTCCTCTTCACAGCTATCTTCCTCGTACCGATCTTCAAGCAGGTGCAAGATAGACTCGGTATCATCTTCTCTCGTGACCTGGCCATGCGGGGTCCATACCGGCTCCTCTGGCTGTTCTCTCTTCATGGTGGGCTCTTCTTCCGGATCGGCTGTTCCGATCGATTCTTCTCCATCCGATTGAACGCAGGTCGCTTCTTCTGATACAGAGTCATACTCAATTTCGTCAGGAACAAAACCGGACGCACGTACCATATCGACGAAGACGTTGACCCGGCCGATCGTGACGATAGATCCGGTTTCCAGCAGATCGGACTCTGGTCCCCAACAAAAGTCGTCCACCATCTTCTCTCCTTCAGGATTGGTGATGATCTCTCCGATGACGAGGTTCTTCATGCTTTCCCGAGCTTCTCCCGTGATGTAAACAACTTTGGACGTAGGCCCCACGGTGGGCGCCAACTGTCGTGGGATAATCACGGCAGACGTTACTAGGGGTAACTTACTTTGGGGCAAATCGATTCTGGTGTTTGGGAGAGGGTTTAGCTCAGGGGAAATCATATTATCTGGTGATCCGGTAGCTCGGGCTGCAATATCGCCGAGTCTCCGATCTAGGGTTACAACTATCAACTCTCGTACTATTGGAATACTCGAGTATCTGGAAAAATCTTTGTCTCTCTGCCCCAGGAGCCGGTTTATATATTACCCGGCTCTCTGGCTTCCTATACAAGATTTACCCGGAATCCTACCCGGAATCCACACATAACCTTAGGTTTCCTAATCGTGACCCCCAAGGTACGGGTTACAAGATCTACGCTCCCTCTTGGGCCTTCTAGAAACTCCTCCACCTTGGGCCGGGTCTTGTGTGATTTCCTTCGGGCCGGGTTTCACCTAGGCATTAGCCTACCGGGTTACCATCCCCCCAACAAAGGGGGAGTGGATATTTCAAAATAGTGGGTTTCTCTTTCGGCGAGAGAGGGCCGATCGAGGGGATACGACAGGGTTTCAGAACGATTACAGAAATGCCCTCCAGGCTAAAGGTTGCCAGTTGTGTGCGGGAGGGCTGAGAAGTAAAATATCCTTGCACGAAAAAATTTGGGCGGGATGTCCTCGCGCGAATTTTTTGGAGCGACGCAAATTTTGGCGGAACCGCGGGAAACTTTGCTAGCCGTCCGATGCTGATGGGTGGCTTACAAAAATTGAGCATTTATGCAATCATTTAATACTAAACATTGTGAAAAAATCCCGAAATTATTTTACTTAAAATCCTAGAAAGGGTCAATTATGTGGAATACTACTACATGTTGATTGGTGGCTTGAACTTTACTAGCCG
Source organism: Alopecurus myosuroides (assembly GCA_028641055.1). Taxonomy (NCBI): domain Eukaryota; kingdom Viridiplantae; phylum Streptophyta; class Magnoliopsida; order Poales; family Poaceae; genus Alopecurus; species Alopecurus myosuroides. The sequence continues at coordinate 87,226,878 of CM054062.1, read as the reverse complement.
TTGGATGCTAGTCAACTTTTTTGTGTACACCTATCACCGGTGTCGGAAGGGGGTAGACCACTTTTCTTTTTTGCTTGGTTCTGTTAAGTTAGGCCATAGTTACATGGATAACCCAAATCTATATCTACTTGTAATAAGATTCCCTCCAGTTCGCCTTAAGAAACCATAGCCATGATGGGGGAAAAGACGAAACTGCCGTTCTGGCACCTCTACATGAGCCGGAAGGGGGTTGAAAATGGGAACCAATTTCTTGGTTTTGTTAGGTTAGGCACAAGGAACACCCAAGACAATGGTAGCTCCCTCCTCTTGGAAAGATTTGCTCAGTTCCGTCAGATCCGGGACTTTCAGGCTCTAAGTAGTCCTCGCACATGCTGAGAGAATCTGACGCCGGTGAAGTGCGCCCTAACACAGAGAGCAAGGGAATCTTGCGCATCGAAGACCCATGACACACTCTAACACCCATGGTATGGCATACGCTGGGATTTGGTGGCATTCCGATGATCTGAAGAACCCTCTCCGAAGAAACCATAGCCTCGCTGTGAAAAAAGATGAAATTGCCGTTCTGGCCCCTCTACGTGAGCCGGAAGGGGATAGAAAAGTGGAACCAATTGCTTGGTTGTGTTAGATTAGGACCAATGAACATCCAAGACAATTGTAGGTCCAACCTCTTGGCAAGATACCCCAGTTCCGTCAGATCTGGGAGTTTAGGGCTCTAAGTAGTCCTCGAACTTGCCAGAGAGAATCTGACGCTGGTGAATCCCTAACACTGGGAGCGAGGGAATCTTGGGCATCCAAGACCAATTCCACACTATAACACACGTGGTATGACATACCATGGGATTTGGTGGCATTCAAACGATCTTGAGCCCCCTCTCTTGAGAAACCATAGCACCAATGAGGAAAAAGACGCAACTGTCGTTCTGGCCCCTCTACGTGAGCCGGGAGGGGGTAGCAAAGTGGAACAAATTTCTTGGTTGTGTTAGGTTAGGCCCAAGGAACAACCAAGACAATGTTTGGGCCCACCATTTGGCAAGATTCCCCCAGTTCCGTCAGTTCCGGGAGTTTCGGGCTAATCCTGGAACCGGCAAAGAGAATATGACGCCGGTGGAGCCCTAACACACAAAGAGAGAGAATTTTGGCCATCCAAGACCTATGACACAGTTTAACACACATTGTATGGGATAACATGGGATAGTGGCATTCAGATGATCCGGAGCCTGCTCTCCGGAGAAACCATCGCCCCGATGTGGAAAAAGACGAAACTGTTGGCCACTCTACGTGAGCCGGAAAGGGGTAGAAAAGTGGAACCAATTGCTTGTTTGTGTTAGGTTAGGCCCAAGGAACATGCAATACAATTTTGGGCCCACCTGTTGGCAATATTCCCCGAGTTCCGTCGGTTTCGGGAGTTTCGGGCTGTAAGTAGTCCTTGAGCCCGCGAGAGAGAATCCGACGCCGGTGAAGTCCTAATAGAGAGAGAGGGAATTTTGGGAATCCAAGACCCATGAAACACTATAACACACATGGTATGGCGTACCTTGCGATTTGGTGGCATTCAGACGATCTAGAGGCCCCTCTCCGGTGAAACCATGGCCCCGCTGGGGGGAAATACGGAACTGTCGTTCTAGCCCCTCTACGTTAGGCGTAAGGGGCTAGCAAAGTGGAACCAACTGCTTGGTTGTCTTAGGTTAGGACAAAGTAACACCCAAGAAAAGGGTAGTTCCCACCTCTTGCGAAGATTCCTCCTCCCCCATTCCATGAGATCTGGGAGTTTCGGGCTCTGAGCAGTCCTGGAACCCTTGAAAGAGAATGCGGCGTCGGTGAAGCCATAACACAAATAGTGAGGGAATCTTGGGAATCCAAGACCCATTCCACAATCTAACACACATGGTTTGGAATACCCTAGGATTGGGTGGAATTCAGACGCTCCGGAGCCCCTCCCCGGAGAAACCCTAGGTCTGCTAGAGAAAAAGAAGAAAACTGCCGGTCTGGCCCCTCTACGTGAGCTGGAAAGGGGTAGCAAAGTGTAACTAATTTATTGGTTGTGTTAGTTTAGGCACAAGTAACACCAAATAAAATGGTAGGACCCAGTAATTGGAAAGATTGCCCCTGTTCCGTCAGATCCGGGAGTTTTGGGCCTTAAATATATTTGGAACCCGCTAGAGAGAATCCGACGCCGGCAAAGGCCTAACACACAAAGAGAGGGAATATTGGGCATCCAAGACCCATGACACACTATAACAGACATGGTATGGCATACCATGGGATTTCGTGGTATTCAGACGATCCAGAGCCCCTCTCTGGAGAAACCCTAGCCCCGCTGGGAAAAAGACGGAACTGCCATTCTGGCCCCTCTACCTGAGCCGGAAGGGGGTAGCCAAGTGGAACCAACTGCTTGGTTGTGTTAGGTTAGGCCCATTGAACACCCAAGACAATGGTAGGTCCCACCTCTTGGAAGGATTCCCCCTCTTTCGCCACATCCGGGAGTTTCGGGCTCTGAGTAGTCCTTGAACCCGCTAGAGAGAATCCGACGCCGGTGAAGCCATAACACACCGAGTGAGGGAATGTTGCGCATACAAGACCCATGGAATACTCTAAAACACATGGGATGTCATACCATGGGATTTGGTGGCATTCACACGATCCGGAGCCATCTCCCGGAGAAAACCATAGCCCCGCTAGGGAAAAAGACGGAACAGCCGTTCTGGCCCCTCTACGTGAGCCGGAATGGGGTAGCAAATTGGAACCAACTTCTTGTTGTGTTAGGTTAGGCCCAACGAACACCCCAAGACAATGGTAGGTCCCACCTCTTTGCAAGATTACTCGAGTTCCGTCAGTTCCAAGAGTTTCGGGCTCTAAGTAGTCCTGGAACCCGCCAGAGAGAATCCGACGCCGGTGAATCCCTAACACAGAGAGAGAGGAAATATTGGGCATCCAAGACCCACGACACACTATAACACACATGGTATGGAATCCCATGGGATTTTGTGGCATTCCGACGATCTGGAGGCCCCTCTCCGGAGAAACCATGCATACCCCCTTGGGAAAAAAGACGGAACTGTCTTTTTGGCCCTTCTACCTTAGGCGAAAGGGGTGGCAAAGTGGAAACAACTGCTTGGTTGTATTATTTTAGGCCCAAGGTACACCCAAAAAAATGGTAGGGCCCACCTCTCCCAGTTCCGTCAGATCCGGAAGTTTCAAGCTCAAAGTAATCCCGGAACCCGCCAGAGAGAATCTGACGCCGCTGTAGCCCTAAAACAGAGAGAGCGAGTGAATCTTGGTAATACAAGACCTATGCCACACTCTAAGACACATGTTATTCCATACCATGGGATTTGGTGGCATTCAGACGATCTGGAGCCCCCTCTCCAGAGAAACCATAGCCCCGCTGGGAAAAAGACGGAACTACCGTTTTGGCCCTCAACGTGAGACGGAAAGGGGTAGGAAAGTGGAACCAATTACTTGGTTGTGTTAGGTTAGACCCAAGGAACACCCAAGAAAATTGTTGGGCCCACCCATTGGGAAGATTCCCCCGTTCCGTGAGATCCGGGAGTTTCGGGCTCTAAGTAGAACCCGCGAAAGAGAATCTGACACCGGTGAAGCCATAACACAGGGAGTAAGGGAATCTTGGGAATCCAATACCCATTAACACTCTAACACACAAGTTATGTAATACCGTGGGATTTGGTGGCATTCACACGGTCCGGAGGCCCCTCTCAAGAGAAACCATAGCCCCGTTGGGGAAAAGGCGTAACTGCCGTTCTAGCCCGTCTACTTGAGCCGGAATGGGGTAACAAAGCGGAAAAAATTGCTTGGTTGTGTTATGTGAGGCCCAAGTAACACCCAGGACAATTATAGGTCCCACCTCTTGGAAAGATTCCCCCCATTCCGTGAGATCTGGAAGTTTCGGGCTCTGAGTAGTCCTGGAACCCGTGAAAGAGAATGCAGAGCCAGTGAAGTCCATAACACAAAGAGTGAGAGAATCTTGGGAATGCAAGACTCATGACACAATCTAACACACATGGTTTGGCATACCCTAGGATTGGGTGGGAATTCAGACGCTCCGGAGCCCCATCCCCGGAGAAACCCTAGGTATGCTGGAGAAAAAGAAGAAACTGTCGGTCTGGCCCTGCGTGAGCCGGATAGGGGTGGCAAAGTGGAAATAAGTGCTTGGTTGTGTTACTTTAGGCCCAAGTAACACAAAATAAAATGGTAGAACCCACCTCTTGGCAAGATTCCCCCTGTTCCGTCAGATCCGGGGTTTTCGGGCTCTAAATAGTTTTGGAACCCGCTAGAGAGAATTCGACGCCGACGAAGGCCTAACAAACAAAGAGAGGGAATCTTGGAAATCCAAGACCCATGACACACTATAACACGCATGGTATGGAATACCATGGGATTTGGTGGTATTCAGATGATCCAGACTCCAGAGCCCCTCTCCGGAGAAACCCTAGTCCCACCGGGAAAACAAACGGAACTGTCGTTCTGGCCCCTCTACGTGAGCCGGAAGCGGGTAGCAAAGTGGAACCAACTACTTGGTTGTGTTAGTTTAGGCCCAATGAACACCCAAGACAATGTTAGGGCCCACCTCTTGGCAGGATTCCCCCTGTTTTGTCACATCCGGGAGTTTCGTGCTCTGAGTAGTCCTTGAACCCGCCAGAGATAATCCGACGCCGGTGAAGCCATAACACACCGAGTGATGAAATGTTGGGCATCCAAGACCCATTAAACAATCTAACACACATGGTATATTATACCATGGGATTTTGTGCCATTCATACGATCCAGAGGCCCCTCTCCGAAGAAACCATAGCCTCGCTAGTCAAAAAGACGGAACTGCCGTTCTGGCCCCTCTACATGAGCCGGAAGGGGGTAGCAAAGTGGAACCAACTTCTTGGTTGTGTTAGTTTATGCCCAATGAACACCCAAGACAATGGTAGGGCCCACCTTTTGGCAAGATTCCCCGAGTTCCGCCAGTTGCGGGAGTTTCGGGCTCTAAGTAGTCCCGAAACCCGCCAGAGAGAATTCAACGCCGATGAAGCCCTAACACAGAGACAGAGGGAATCTAGGGCATACAAGACCCACCAAAAACTATAACACATATGGTATGGAATACCATGAGATTTGGTGGCATTCAGACGATCTGGACTACTGAGAAACCATGCATAGCCCTACTAGGAAAAAAGACGAAATTGTCGTTCTGGCCCCTCTACATGAGCCGGAAGAGGTAGCAAAGTGGAACGAACTGCTTGGTTGTATTATATTAGGCCCAAGGAACACCCAAAAATATGGTAGGGCCCACCTCTTGGCAAGATTCCCCTAGTTTCGTCAGATCTGGGAGTTTCCTACTCTAAGTAATCCTAGAACCCGCGAGAGAGAATCTAACGCCGGTGAAGCCCTAACACAAAGAGAGAGAGAGAGAGAGAGAGAGAGATTGAATCTTGGGAATACAAGACCCATGCCACACTCTAACACAAATGGTATGCCATACCATGGGATTTGGTGGCATTTAGACGATCCGGAGCCCCCTCTCCAGAGAAACCATAGCTAGCCCCGCTGGGAAAAAGACGGAACTACCGTTTTGGCGCCTCTACTTGAGCCGGAAAGGGGTAGAAAAGTGGAACCAATTGCTTGTTTGTGTTAGGTTAGGCCCAAGGAACACCCAAGAAAATTATTGGGCCCACCCGTTAGCAAGATTCCCTGAGTTCCATCCGTTTAGGGAGTTTTTGGCTTTAATTAGTCCTAGAACCCGCCAGAGAGAATCTGACGCGTCGGTGAAGCCATAACAGAGAAAGAGAGGGAATCTTGGGAATCCAAGAACCATGAAACACTATACACACACATGTTATGGCATACCATGGTGTATTTGGTGGCATTCATACGATCTGGAGGCCCCTCTCTAGAGAAACCATAGCCCCGCTAGGAAAAAGACGGAAGTGCCATTTTGGGCCCTCTACATGAGCCGGAAAGGGGTAGAAAAGTGGAACCAAATACTTGGTTGTGTTAGGTTATGCCAAAGTAACACCCAATAAAATGGTAGGTCCCACGTCTTGGCAAGATTCCCCCCGTTCCATGAGATCCAGGAGTTTCAGGCTCTAAGTAGAACCCGCGAAAGAGAATCTGACGCCGGTGAAGCCATAACACACGGAGTAAGGGAATATTGGGAATCCAATACCCATTCCACACTCTAAAACACAAGGTATGGAATACCGTGGGATTTGGTGGCATTCAGACAGTCCGGAGGCCCCTCTCCAGAGAAACCATAACCCTGCAGGGAAAAAGACGAAACTGCCATTCTGGCCCCTCTACGTGAGCCAGAATGGGGTAGAAAAGCAGAACCAATTGCTCGGTTGTGTTAGTTTAGGCCCAAGTAACACCCAAGACAATAGTAGGTACCACTTCTTGGCAAGATTCCCCCCATTCCGTGAGATCTGGGAGTTTCGGGCTCTGATAGTCCTGGAACCCGCGAAAGAGAATGCGGCACTGGTAAAGCCATAACACAAAGAGTGAGGAAATATTGGGCATACAAGACCCATGCCAAAATCTAATGCACATGGTTTGGCATACCCTAGGACTGGGTGGGAATTCAGACACTCCGAAGACCCTCGCCGGAGAAACCCTAGGTGTGCGACAGAAAAAGAAGAAACTGCCGGCCTGGCCCGTCTATGTGAGCCGGAAAGGGGTAGCAAAGTCGAACTAATTGATTGATTGGGTTAGTTTAGGCCCAAGTAACACCAAATAAAATTTTATGACCCACCTATTGGCAAGATTCCACCTGTTCTGTCAGATCCGGGAGTTTCGGGCTCTGAATAGTTTTGGAACCCGCTAGAGAGAATCCGACGTCGGTGAAGGCCTAATTAACACACAAAGAGATGGAATTTTAGGGATCCAAGACCAATGAAACACTATAACACACATGGTATGGCACACTCCATGGGATTTGGTGGTATTCAGACGATCCAGAGCCCCTCTCTGAAGAAATCCTAGCCCCGCTGGGAAAAAAGACGGAACTGCTGTTCTGGCCCGTCTACGTAGCCGGAATGGGGTAGTAAAGTGGATGTAATTGCTTGTTGTGTTAGGTTAGGCCCAAGTAACACCGAAGACAATGGTAGGGCCCACCTCTTGGCAGGATTCCCCCTGTTTAGTCACATCCGGGAGTTTCGGGCTCTGAGTAGTCCTTGAATCCGCCAGAGAGAATCCGACGCCGGTGAAGCCATAACACACCGAGTGAGGGAATGTTGGGCATCCAAAACCCATGGAACACTCTAACACACATGGTATGTCATACCATGGGATTTGGTGGCATTCAGACGATCTAGAGCCCCTTCTCCGGAGAAACCATAGCCCCGCTAGGTAAAAAGACGGAACTGCCGTTCTTGCCCTCTACGTGAGCCGGAAGGGGGTAGAAAAGTGGAACCAATTGCTTGGTTGTGTTAAGTTAGGACCAATGAGCACCCAAGAAAATGGTAGGTCCCACCTCTTGGCAAGATTCCCTTGCTTCGCTGGAACATTGATCTGTTGACCAGAAGTCAACCTTTTGGTCTACCCCTATGACCAGCGTCGGAAGGGGGTAGACTTCAATACTATTTTGATTGGTTGTGTTAGGTTATACCTAAGCTACATTAATAACCAAAATCTAGCTATACATTTAACAATATTCCCTCTGGTTTGCCCGAATGGGGGAGCATCGACGGTTCAAGACCTATAAGTGTAGTGCATAACCTTCCTATGTTATGCCGGTGAAACCAGTCACACCTATCGGTAGTATATTGGCTCCTCCCCACATCGATCCCAGCACAGGTTTGTAAGTATTCTTAGTGCCCCACCATGGTTTACGTAGGATTCCGACACTTTAGAGCCCAACGCTTTACTAGAACATTGATCTGTTGACCAGAAGCCAACCTTTTGGTCTACCCCTATGACCGCGTCGGAAGGGGGTAGAACACAATACTATTTTGCTTGGTTGTCTTAGGTTAGGCCATAACTACATTAATAACTAAAAATCTAGCTATACTTTTCACAGTATTCCCTCCGTTTTCCCCCAAAGGGGGGGCATCGACGGTTTATAACTAAACTAGAGTAGTACATATATATTAGTAAGTACTCCCTCCGTTTAACAATAGATGACTTCTATTTGTCTAAATATGGATGTATCTAGACATATTTTAGTATCTATATACATTCATATCTAGACAAGTGGAAGTCATCTATTGTTGAACGGAGGGAGTATAAATCATTACATTCTATTTAAAAATACGGCAGAATATATAAATTAGGCCTAAACTATCCTAGACACCGGTCCGGCCGTCCTGCTTGTTGTCGCTCGCTGCGATGCTGGCCTGGTCATCATTTGACGCCATGGACGGGCCAGCCTCATCGTCGTTCGCTGCCGGATCGGGGTGGGCCACCTGTGCGAGACATCACCGCCTAGCCCTGACTTGCACCCCCATCCGTTGCAACTCCGCTGTCTGTGAGCGGGCACGCTCGGACCTATTGTTGTGTGCACGCGAGTGGGTAAACAGTCGCTGCAGCGCCTCCGCATCCTCGACCAGGGTGCGGTGTGCCTGAAGCGCCTCTATTCGTGCCCGTGCGGCGTTTAACTCCTCGTGCGGCGCACTCTAGGCGGCCATGAACGAGGCAGACTCGTCCTCCCTCTGCGCGATGAGGGCCTGCTGCTTGCCGGACGCCGCATTGGCGCTGAGCTGCTCGTAAGCCTGCCTCTCGGCGTCCATGAGGGCGCGGGCATGCTCCTCCCTCCAAGCGGTCTCGATGGAAGCCTGAATGGCGGCAGCCTCGACGGCTTCCCCCGCCTCCTCGAACCTCGATCGGACCCGGCGAAACGCTTCCTCGTTGCGCCATGTGGCAAACGAGTTGTACGCCACCACCTGGTCAGGCCACAACGGAGGGCGATGCTTCGGTTCCTGCGCCGCCTCCTGCTGCAGCAGCTCCGACTCCTCGTCCCCATCCGCCTCCTCATTTTACCCCCAATCGAAGGGGTCGTCGCCACTCCCGTCGTCGTCTGCCGGCGGGTCTAGCCCACGGCACGCCGCCTGCTGTTGAATATATGAGCAATTTTCCAAATGATTTAATCCATGGAAAAGATAAATAATATATGGCTAGAATAAGTGGAAATAAACTAGTCATATGACTTGCATAAAAACGTGACATAGATAGGTTCAAATAGATCGGTACTATAAGAACATGTATTGAGACATGAAGGAAAAACATGAACACATACGGTGCAGAGGAAGAACCGTTGACGTTGGGCGTGTCAGACATGTCGCCGAAGAGGTTGTCGACGTCTGGGAAGAAGTCATCGTTCGGGAAGTATTCATCAGCGTCCGTGATGACGATGATGCCAGTAGTCGCGCCGCAGCGCTCCCCAAAAACCTTATCGCCCTTCTCCCGTACAGGATCCAAAGAGACGCGGTTCCGGAGGCCTACTGTCCCATCCCGCGGTGGACGCCGCGTCACGGGATGGAGATGTCCTGATCAATGGCGCAGTGCTCGAAATATAAGGCAGAGGTGTTCTGTTGTGTGACTCTGGATAGGAGCGACCTCTTGTTTTATATGCACAGAGTAGGAGCCGAATAGGCCACGCGAGAAGACGAAACGAAGAGCCGGGAAGGGGGACAGGCAGCAGCCGAAGCTGAGCGGTCTCCGTAATCAAAACCCACTGAGCAAAACGTTTCAGATTCTTGCGCCTGTTAATATTCTAATTCATGCGTGTGGCAAAATAAAGAGAGAGAGGCTCTCGGCTCGAGGCATTCCCGCAACCAGCGGCACGCGCGCGTCGTGACGAGGCGAGGCATGCGGTGGAGGAGGAGCGCGCGTGTAGTCATCTCTTTCTCATGCTCATACAACAAGTGGAAAGGCCTCCCTTATAAACAGGTAAAACTTCCACTCAACTAGCACTATGGGACTAAACATTTGTCCCACCTCTTGCCATACACGAATGGGCCACATGGGCCTCTAGGATTTTCAGGAATTTGTGGAGCACTAAAATAGGCTGGGCCATATTTGGGCTAAAATTCCAACAATCCCCCACAAGATCCTAGATGCACAATAAATTTGCCTTAGATTCGAAAACACTGTTTATATACCGGTTCTACAGTGGAGACTGTTAAGTTGAACTCCACCAAGAACTCTGTGTTACACTGTTTGCAACTTGAACAGTGGACTGTGCCTTGAACTGCAAGTTTTCTACGAATCTAGCTTCACACAAAGTCTTGACCGATACTAGGCTACCGTGGGACTTCCCCGCCGGTGGAGCTTATACGTCATACTCCAAGACCTTTCATGAGTTTACTAGAGAGAACCCAATTCTCATAGACTGCGACGTTTAACAGTCGAACTCATATAGGCGAATTCCTCAGAAGATGTACTGCAGGTCAACATCTTTGCTTACAATGGAGCCTCTCGGAAAACATTTAGATTTATATGAACCTACCTTGCAATATAGGAGAGTATTGCATCTTTCAAGAAATGGAATTAAATAAATGTAAGGATACTCTCCTCTCAGTTGATCAACAGTTTTGTCTCCCTATTCTACTTCACGAGATCTCCGATCACATAGAGTGGGTTGCAGCTGTGAACAACTCATGCAGTGGGTCTCATTCCCATCTCCTTCGATGCATTATCGATCACATTACGTGAAAGACCCTTTGTGAAGAGATCTGCCAAGTTCATAGATGTTTGGATATAATCCAACGCAATAACTCCGGATTTTTTCAATTTTCTGACAGATTTTAATCTCCTCTTCACATGTCTTGATGACTTCATATTATCCTTGGAACTGCTCAACTTGATTATCACAGTTTGATTATCACAGTTCATTAGAATAGCGGGTATTGGTTTTTCAACCACAAGTAAGTCCATCAAGAGCTCACGAAGCCACTCTGCTTCAACAGTGGCTATGTCTAATGCTGCGAGTTCTGCTTCCATAGTTGACCTTGTTAAGATGGTCTGCTTGCAAGACTTCCAAGAAAAAGCACCACCACCAAGTGTAAAAACATAACCACTTGTGGCTTTAATCTCATCAGCATCACAAATCCAATTTGAATCAATATATACCTTAAGTACCCTTGGGTCCCCGGTATAATGAATTCCATAGCTCATAGTGCCTTATAAATAGGGCATAACTCTTTCAAGCGCATGCCAGTGATCATTTCCCGGATTTGAAACATATCGACTCAATTTTCTCACAGCTAACGAAATGTCGGGGCTCGTGGCACTAGCTAGATACATAAGCGAGCCAATAATCTGAGAATATCTCAACTGCTTCTTAGCAATCCGTCGATTCTTTCGAAGTAAAACACTAGGATCATACGGCGTTGGAGAAGGCTTGCAGTCGCTATACCCAAAGCGACACAAGACCTTTTCCACATAGTGGGATTGAAGCAGAGTGATCCCACCATTGTCGTCTCTTAGCAGTTTGATGTTTAGTATAACATCAGCTACTCCAAGATCCTTCATCTCAAAGGATCGAGATAAGAAATCCTTGACCTCCTTAATTATCTCAAGGTTGGTTCCAAATATCAGTATGTCATCGACGTACAGACACAGAATAACTCCCTCGCCCCCACCATGACGATAGTATATACACTTGTCAGCTTCGTTTACAACAAAGCCTTCAGCAGTCAAAGTCCTCTCAAACTTTTCATGCCATTGCTTAGGAGCTTGCTTGAGGCCATACAGTGACTTCAATAATTTACAAACCTTGCCTTCATGGCCCGGTACTACAAAGCCATCTGGCTGCTCCATGTGAATTTCCTCATCCAACTCTCCGTTAAGAAAAGCCGTCTTAACGTCCATTTGGTGAACGAGAAGACTGTGTGACGCAGCCAATGAGAGTAGTACCCGAATGGTGGTCAGTCGAGCCACATGTGAGTAGGTATCGAAGAAGTCTTCTCCTTCTTTCTGGGTGTAACCCTTAGCCACAAGCCTAGCCTTATATTTTTCAATTGTACCATCAGGCCTAAGCTTTTTCTTGAACACCCACTTGCATCCTACAGCTTTGCACCCATAAGGACGATCAGTGATCTCCCAGGTTCCGTTAGCCAGGATAGAATCCATCTCGCAACGGAAAGCTTCCTTCCAGTAGTCAGCATCAAGAGATGCATACGCTTCTGAAATAGTCCTGGGTGTGTCATCCACGAGATACACAATGAAATCGTCACCAAAGTACTTTGTAGTCCTCTGTCTTTTGCTCCTTAAAGGAACTTCATTGTTATCCTCTACGGGATTCTCAACGTGTTCTATCAGAATGGTGGGTTCGGATACTACGGACAATTCCTGAGTAGATGAATCAGGAATCTCAGGAATCGATGAGCTAGGCATTTCTGTTTTGGGAAAGCTGTCTTCAAATAAAGTTGTATCATTCGACTCCATGATTGTACCGACATGCATGTCTGGTACCTCAGATTTTATTATCAAGAATCTATAACCAATGCTACAGAACGCGTAGCTCAAAAGAACACAGTCCACGGTTTTGGGTCCAAGCTTGCGCTTCTTGGGAATTGGTATACTGACTTTCGCCAAACAACCCCAAGTTCGTAAGTAAGAGATTTTTTTATCTTTTCTTCTCCCATTCCTCGAATGGAGTTATTTCTTTGTTCTTTGTGGGAACTCGGTTTAGGACATGACACGTAGTCAATATCGCCTCCCCCACCATGCCTTGGAAAGTCCTGATGTATCTAACATGGCATTAACCAAATCTGTTGGAGTACGGTTCTTTATTTCGGCCAGCCCATTAGATTGAGGTGAATAGGGAGGTGTCCTCTCATGGATTATACCATGTTCCGCACAGAAAGAATCGAACTCGTTGGAAAAATATTCTCCACCACGATCAGACCTAAGTCTCTTGATTTTCCGATCAAGTTGATTTTCTGCTTCAGCTTTATAGATCTTGAAGAAGTTCAAAGCTTCATCTTTTGTTTTTAAGAGATACACATGACAATAACGAGTGGAATCATCAATCAACGTCATGAAATATTTCTTTCCGCCTTTTGTTAACACGTCATTCATCTCACAAAGATCTGAATGTATGAGCTCAAGTGGTGCCAAGTTTCGTACCTCCGCAGTCGTATGAGACTTGCGAGGTTGCTTTGCTTTCACACATACTTGACACTTAGAGCCCTTGACAGAAGTGAAATTTGGGATTAAATTCATTTTGGCCAGCCAAGTCATGCATCCAAAATTAATATGACAAAGACGTGAATGCCAGACATTTGATTCACTATTGGTGCAAACATGATTCACAACTTTATTACAAACGACTGAAAGAGATAAGCGGAACAAGACTCCGCAATCATAACCTTTATCAACAAAAGTTCCAAACTTTGATACTACAAATTTATTGGACTCAAACATTAACTTGTAGCCATCTCGACACAGAAGAGATCCGCTAACAAGATTTTTATTGATAGAGGGAAAATGATGAACGTTCTTCAGGCGCACGATCTTCCCTGAAGTAAACTTCAGATCCATGATGACGATGACGGCAGTAGTCGCGCCGCAGCGCTCCCCAAAAACCCTATCGCCCTTCTCCCGTACACGATCCGAAGAGACGCGGTTCCGGAGGCCTACTGTCGCGGTGCACGCCGCGACACGGGATGGAGATGTCCTGATCGGTGGCGCAGTGCTCGAAATATGAGGCAGATGTGTTCTGTTGTGTGTCTCTGGAGAGAAGCGACCTCTTGTTTTATAGGCACAATGCAGGAGCCAAACAAGCCACGCGAGAATACGAAACGAAGAGTCGGGAAGGCGGACAGGCAGCATCCGAAGCTGAGCGGTCTCCGTAATCAAAACCCACTAAGCAAAACGTTTCAGATTCTTGCGCATGTTCATATTCTAATTCATGAGTGGGAAAAATAAAGAGAGAGAGAGAGGCTCTCGGCTCGAAGCATTCCCGCAACCCGCGGCATGCACGCGCGTTGTGACGAGGCGAGGCGAGGCGTGGCGAGGCGGGCGGCGGAGGGGAAGCGCGCGTGTAGTCATCTCTTTCTCATGCTCATACAACAAGTGGAAAGGCCTCCCTTATAAACAGGTAAAACTTCCACTCAACTAGCAATGTGGGACTAAACATTTGTCCCACCTCTTGCCATACACGAATGGGCCACATGGGCCTCTAGGATTTTCAGGAATTTGTGGAGCACTAAAATAGGCTAGGCTATATTTTGGCTAAAATTCAAACACCAGCTGGGTGAACGTCACCCACGAAGTATGGTGGCGGCGCGGCATGGTATCGTCGATAGAGGGGAAGCCGCGTGGCGATGGGTGAGTTTATGGCGAGGACGCGTCGGCAGTGGCGGAGCCAAGACTCAAACTTTGTGTAGTTGATGCAAAATTGTGTAGTCAAATACACCTTTTTAAACATTTTGTTGCATGACCTATGATCTGTACCATTGAGAAAAGTTGTGTAGTCGGTGCGCGCGTCGGAGCACACGTCCCGTCGGAGTAAATGGCGACGACCTGCAAACTGCAATGACCGTGGAGCCGCTTGGGGATCCAGGAAGGCTGCATACCGCGTTAATGCTAGGCGTGCGGCAGAGTCGAAGCACCATCCTGCCGCCTGGTGCAGGTCGCGTCCCGTCATCGCCATTATGCGCGGCAGGCTAACCACCACCTGCATGACGCCATGTGCATGTCCAAGGCATGTGAATGCATAGTTGTCTTGGCATGTAACCACATGTTCGTCACCTAGGCTGCATACACATGGTATTTATGTTGGCACGTACCCTTTGTTTGTAGTGAACTTGGCAAAGATTGGTACCACGTTTCGCAAGCAAACACGTGCCATATCATTTTGTACGCGTACACGTATAAAACGGTATTCGCTTTTCTACACGTACGATAGAGCCTTCTATATTCGCTAACTTGGTGGGGTGAGCTTTGTGGTGAATTTGGGTCACTGATTAGTGGCCCCGCGGCGTCCCTGGCCCCACTTTCCGGTGACTAATGTCACATCATTCTATTTTGACTAAGTCAGCCGGCGCGTTCCCAGCATGCATGCATGCTCACACGACATGGCGACCAGTCGAAACGGCCGGGGCAGTCTGTATATAATTCTCATGCTGCATCGCCTCTCTCCCCCATCCATTCTCCCCCTATTTCTAGCAAAAAAACCCAGCCCTCCTTCTCTCCCAACCGGCGGGCGCACAACCGCGAGGCGGTTCCGCAGAATGGAAGGTTCGCAGCAGGAGAACGACGATGTCGTCCCTTCTGTTGTCGTCGCCGCAGGAGCCTCCCTTGGCGGTTCCAGTTCGTCGCAGCCGCATCAGCTCGTCGCCGCCGCAGGTTCGTAGGCCGGCCATGGCGCTTTGAGTGCACCGCCTGCTCCTGCCGCGGTGAAGGCGTCTGCTGCTTTCCCTCTCCTGGCAGATCTGGGTGATCCCTACGGGGATTACCCGGCGTTCGACGAGTACGTCGACGACCAGGACCCTGAGGTATCTATGTCCAGGCCGTCTTAGTTTATTATCAAAGATCCAGGGTTTGTGCATGACTGCACGCAAGTTCGGGCTTCTAGTTTTTGTAGTTGCATGTATACTTTGGCTTTTTGTTTTGTAAAGTTTGGGCTTCTGGTGTTTGAGGTTGCATCTATACTTAGGATTCGAGGGTTTTTGTGTTCGGGATTAAAAGGTTTGTAGTTGGATCTGTACCTAGGGGTTCGAGGTTTTTTTGTACACGCAAGCTCAAGATTCAGAGGTCTGTTTGCATCTGTACTTAGAGACCAAAGGGAAAAACATTGTAGAAAAATATACATGTACTAGACACTAAATTGACAATATCGATGTCCTGAATATAGATGTCCTGTTGTGAAACTAATAACATGTATGCATGAATCTTTTTAAATGATCTTCTATATAGAGTTATGGATGATCAAATATAGATGAGCCGCTTGAGTTGATTCAAAGATTGTAGTTGCATTTGTAATTAGGGGTTCATAGGTTTTTTTGTATTTTAGATATTCAGAGGTTGTAGTTGCATCTGTTCTTATGGCTTCTAGTTTTTTGTGTGCATGTTAGCATGCATGTGAGTTACAGATTCTACCTTTTTTGGGAGCATTTTCAATTTGTGTAGTTATTTTGCCTCGGAGACACTCTTGGCACATTATGAATTTGTTGCAAAATCATATATTGTACCCCCGTGCATGATAATTACTTGACCCAGTTTATGCATATAATTAAAGAACGATTCTTGTATGATATTTTTGATCTGGTAAGGTATGATAACTACTATTTCTTTATGTTTTTTGTGATCTGGTTAGGTATATTATTCTTTTGCCAATAAGATTGTGTTGCTAACTTTTGTTTTACTTCAAATTTGCAGGAAGAAGATCTGGAATTCGGCTCGGCGGCGGACGATAGGGCTGCAAAGAGCAGACACATCCCGAGGAAGCTGCAGGCGGGCACCATTCGGTACCGTCGTTAGGACAACTTGTTCTGCCCTTTGTGTGTCAGAAAGGTAGCCCACGATCGCCACAGCATGATACAACATGCCATCGGTGTGGGAAATGGCTCTCTGTATCATGCGCCCCATGTTAGGGCCAAGCACGCTACCTACGGCGTCTTCCTGAAAAAGCTGCATGCGCAGGATATCCTCGCGGGTCTTGCGGAACCTCCTCCTCGGCCTTTCTCCAACGAGGCCAGGAGGGCCATGAAGGATCGGAAGTGGGAGAACATGTTCCTCAACCTTACTTCAACGAGGCCAGGAGGGCCATGAAGGCTCGGAAGCGACAGAACATGATGTAGCTGTTGCTGGTGCACTCGTTGTTGCAGCTTGCCCGCTGTGTTTGTGTTATCTCTTACTTCTGATAGTGTCGTCTGCTGTGTGCGTAGTAAGAACAAAAGAACCTCTATCATGTTGGTATGTAAGAACCTAATATGTATATTATATTAGTATATGTTTCTTAACTCGGTCATGTTTTAAGGATGTCAAAAGACTCATTAGGCATGATTTAATAATAAGTGGATGTGACAACTCATTGATCCGGTCGATCAATGAATTGTCACATCCCTTTACTAGTGGATCATGCCTAATAAGCCAATAGTTGGTGCAGCATCACAAATGTGAGTAACAAGACTCGATCTTTGGTGTGTGGAAATGAATCAGCCCCTCCCCCCACCACTAGGCACTGTCTTATTTTGCAATTATTTGGTAACTAAAATAAAGAAAAGTCCGAAGAAGTAGAATAAAAATGCGATTAGATCCTAAGACTCTTTTCCTTTTGGTTCTTTTTTTATTTATTTTTTCAATCCGAAAAACAAGAATAAATTATGACTAACAGCCGCGCGCCAAATCTCCACAGAATCAGCCTCACGAAGGGTCCCACTCGCCAGCGTCTACGCGCCAAATCTCCACCACACCGCGCTCCTCGCCCACTCGGCTACTCCTCCACTGAAAGCGACCTCCACAAAAAGCCTCCGCTTCGCCCTCCCGCCCCAAGGGCGGCTGTCACGGCTTCTCCCTCCCCTGTCCTCAGCGAAGTTCTCAAACAATGAATGGTAAGCCATGGTTTCCTATCTTCCCCATCCTCAACCAAATGATGCGATGTAGGTTAGATGCCGGCAGATCTAGGTTTGATACCGGTGGATGTAGGTCACCGTTGATGTTTTAAGTTACCACCGGCCATGGATCTAGCTCACGCTACCATTACAGGGCCCTCGGAGATCGTTTCCCCCACCCAGATGGAGATCGACCTGAACAAGGCCTCGGAGCTTGCAAAGCCAAATTAGTACTGTAGCCAAATGTTCTCTTAAGATTCATATATCTCCTTTTGCCTTCGTCGACACTTTTTTGATTTTTATTCTTTTCGTATTTGGCTATAGGACCACAGTGCAGGCTGTGACTTCTGCAGCATGTCCGTACTAAAATTCAGAAATTGGTGCAGCAGTCAGTTGAGACAATTCAGAAATTGGTGCAACACAGTTGAGACAATTGAATCTCATCGTCTCTCTGAAGTTTGCAAGCTGGCAGATGATACCGGCGCTGAGAAGCTAATCTATTTCGTCTGCTGCAAGGACAGGCTGTACAGGGCGATGAAAGATTCAAAAATGCTAGCACTCGAGTTGGAACTGCGGGAGAAAAAGAGAAGCTATATGATCATGCACGGCTTGGTTACTAAGCTTGATTCTGAGCTGAAGAGTGGGAAGAAAAATTTTAAAGTAGCCAAAGAGAAGTGCGACATGCTCCAGAGGGGAAAAGACACCCTGTTGGAGAGTGCGAAGGACACGAATGTGAAGTTGAGATACATTCTAAGTTTCTTGCAAGATCATGGAATGAGGTAAAACTACTTTTCTCTTTAATTAGATTATGTCAACCTGCAATGCTTGCCAATGAGCTTAGCTGTTATTCATTTCTCTGTTTTGTTGCATGTGCCGATGATTAAACTGTGCAATGCTGAAATCCAAAGGATTACTCCCTAGCACCTAGTAGCGTTTACACATACATTGTTTGTTCATGCTCCCTGGTCCTGTGGAGCTTGACCCTTTGGACTTTTTTTGCAATGTATGTATGAGGCTTGCTTATTTTATGTTCATTCTCTGTTCTGTGTGCCAATGATTAAACTCTGCACCTTCTCTCGGTGAGATATTGGCACTTACCTAGTGTTGTGTACAACTACATTTGTTCTGCATCTTCCTTGGTAAGTGTTCGATGATCTCATTGATTTATGTGTGCTTCTTTACTATGAGGCCCCAATTATGATTTTATCTGTAATGCATGAGCCATATTGGTTCTGCATATTCATTGGCAAGTGTTCGATAATTTCTTTGATTTGTGTGTGCTTATTTACTATGAGGACCCTATCGAGTTTTGGTTCTCTGCCGATGATTATTATGCAGCAATATCTCCAACGGTTGGCGTACCATAGAAAAAAGAGTGTCATATTTTTGTTCGATCAGAGTGCTGATGATTAAACTATGCAATGTTAAAATGCAGAGGGAGACTCCTCTAGACCTAGTAGCATTTACAAGGACCCAGTAGCTTGTTTATACCACCGGGTCTAGCGGTTTATCTCCTCTGTACTTGTGTCATTTGTACACGTGAGGCAGTTTTGTCACTCATCTTTGTATGTTTGGAAGTATATCTGCTTCTTTTTTGTAGATGTGCTAAACATGTATGATGCTTTTCTACTAGTGTTTCTGTGGACGCGGTTTCGGAAAGTTCCAGTGGATGATGTGAACCTTTGAATGTGGCTTCGGAATGCATGCTGGCATAGGAAAATATCCGTTGGATGATGTGAAACTGTGGATGTCGCTTCTGAGTGGATGTTGGCATAAAAAAAGCTATGGTTAACTGTGGACCTGTTGTTGAACCTTTTGTGATGCTAATATCAGTTACTATAAATCTCCTATGTTTCGGAGTGCATGTAACCGGGATGATGGCGCGGAGCAGACATCAAAGAGGGCAAGTAGGCAGTATATTAGTATTAGTACTAGGGTATCCATTGTTGCAAATGTAAAAGCATGTCAATTCATTTCCATTTTGGAGTGCATTTTATAATTTAGATCTCCTATATACTCGGTAATTTGGTCGACACTCGCCACGTGGGATACCCGGTCAGCTCTCCTCTCCACTCCCAAACTGTGGATAATGCAGCGGATCCTCATAGAGGCACATAATGCTCTCCTCTCTACTCCCAAACTGTGCGTCTGTGCCACACCTCTCTACCCCCCTTCGATGTGCGCAGATCCACCGGTACCATGTCTGGCCGTCGCGAGGAGGGCCGCCAACAGCAGATCCCCAAGTACTTTCCCCAGTGCAGCGTGCGCGTGCCCGCGAGGCGTACTGGCGCGAGATGCATCAGGACAACTCGTCCCACCCACCACCACCTCCGGATCCACCCATCGCACCTTCGGACGTCGAGGAGGAAGAAGAGGAGGAGTATCTCGCCGTTGAGTTCCACAACGAGGCCCTACAGTGGCCCCACATGCAGGCGGGGATTTTAGCGTCCATAGAGAGTTTCGCGGCTGATGCATGTAAAATGCCTGGATGAATTTTGCATATTTTCACATGGTTTTCTATTACATATTGCATCATATAAGGGTATAATTCAATGTTTATAGTATTTTGGGGTTAAATTACAAAGTCCCCCAACTTTTATGGAATTAACCCTGCCTGTCAGAAACCCCGTTTTCTATATTTTTGACGTTTCAGGGGGCAAACTTCCGCGAAATCACCTGAAAATCTGCGGGGGTCATTTTTTTGGAAGGAGAAGACTTGCGGGCGACAGGTCCACGAGAATTGGGTAAGGAGGCCCAAAAGAGGACCCTCCACGCGGCCAGATTCCTTGGCCGCGTGAGAGGCCCCCTTTTGGCCCCTGTGGCTCCAATTCCTTCCATCTTTGACTTACCGACTCCGTCTTGACCTAAAACCGACTATAAAAAGGGTCCCCCGTACCCTTACGGAGGGGAGCGCCGCCGAAACACCGAAACAGAGATTGGAGGGGGAAAACTCCGGCGGGGCGCCGCCGGTGTGATCTCCTACCCCTCCAACGTCATCTCCATCGACATCTCCATGAAGAGGGAGTAGTCCACCCCAGGGCTATGGGTTTGTGGAAGTAGCACTTGTATCTCTCTCTCTATGTGCTTCACTAATTAGATCCGTATGAGCTGCCTCACATGATTACGGGCACCATTGTAATTCCTATGTGTTAGATCTTTTCTATGAGTTATTGAATCTGAGATCTTGAGTTATTTGAGTAGATGTATCTTATGTACCCCGTTCTTATTTGCTAGCTTTGATCAATCTAGTTCTTGAGAGCATGTGTGGGGTGATGGGTGCATTAGTTGGAGTAACGGGGGGTGGCTAGTGCTGTGAAAGTGATAGAAGTTCAGTGATCCACTTAGGTTTTGTTAAACCTTTCTTAGTTACCTCACTAGGGATAAAAAGGAGTACCTTGTTACCGGGGATTTGAAGTGACACTAATCAATCTCCATGACTAGATCTAGCAAGTTCTTACTTAAACTTCATGTCACATTGCTTAAAGTTATACTCTGGTTTTTCCTTAATTATCGAGGTGTTATGATTTATTTCGCATCTTGGTGGAGTATAAGAGGGATTAATATGACCGTAGAGAGCTCTATGCTAGGACGTGATGCCCATATGAAAGTACTCAATGTTAAACATGTTATTGTAATCTCACATGTAATTCTTTATGTCCACCGTCTACTACTTTATTTGAGACAATGAAAGTGTGAAACCATGAACCCCGGTCCTATTTTAAGTATAAGAAAACACTCTAGTTACTTTGCTGCAATTTACTTTACTTGCACTTTACTTTACTTGCATCTCCAATTCGAATTTACATTATCTCCATCACCACTTGCATCACAAAAATACAAAAACAATCCATTGCATATTTATTTTCTCATTTGCATTTAGTAGTAGATTTAATTATTGCACATTTACTTTCAAGTTTGCATTGCAATTTAGAAGTCTCACACCTTGTGCTTGACAACCACTTGGTGAGGTTGAGGGCACAAAATTCTCTACTTGCTTGCAGGATCCTGGAGGAAGCTTGGAAGACAACTGCTGAAATACTGGCTCCCCAAGAGTTCGATATAAACCCTCGAGTCACCCTCGTGGGGAAGAAGGCTTGCCACTAGCTACACACTCTGCACTTGGAGTCTCAACCTAGCCATCAAGCGTTTTTCTGGCGCCATTGCCGGGGAGCCATAGGTGAAGGAGTTGTCCAAGGGAGCTCACAAGAAGTCTTCATCACCAACAAGGTGTGCAAACACCTAAGCTTGGGGAGGTTGCACCTACGTGAGTACCGTCCTTTCTATCTCCACCTTCTTTCAAGTAGATTGTTTTGTTTCTTGTCTTGTTTTTGTTTTTGTTCTTGTTTTTGTTTTGTCTTGCATATTTTATTTTAGTTTGCATTTTAGTTTTGCATTTAGGTATCTAGTTTATTTTAGTATTTCGAATTTTCCTAGTTACTTTACTTTTCAGTTTTGCATAAAAAATTAAAAACTACATAAAAACTGTTAAAATGGGTGATCGAACTAAATTAAGTGACTACACAAATACACCCAATGACCAATTCATTGCTAGGCCAATTACTACACCTGAAATACAAGCTGAAAGCTATGAACTAAGTCCTAGTTTATTGAATTTAATTACTAGAGAGCAATTTGGTGGTAGTTCTATGGAGGATGCCTCTATGAATCTTCATGATTTTATGGAAATATGTGATATGCAAAAATTAAAAAAATGTGGAAAGTAGTGTTTTAAAACTGAAATTATTTCCTTTTTCACTTAGAGGAAAGGCTAAAGAATGGTTACTTTCACTACCTACAGCTAGTATAAAGTCTTGGGATGATTTAAAAGAAGCTTTCATTAAGAAATATTATCCTCCCGTTAAAATTTTGCAAAATAGGAATAATATCCTCTCATTTAGGCAAAATGATAATGAACATGTAGCCATGGCATGGGATAGAATTAAATTAATTCTTAGAACATGCCCATCACATGGAGTAAATGAATGGACCATACTACACTCTTTTTATAATGGTCTAAACTACATGTCTAGAAATATACTTGATTCTGCTGCTGGAGGTGCCTTTATGAGTAAAACTGTAGGTGAGGCTAAGAGCATATTAGAAAGCATATTGCAAAATTATAGTCAATGGAATACTGAAAGAGAACCCAATCCCACTAAGAAAATAAACTCAATTGAAGAAACCAATGATTTGTCTTCTAAAATGGACACTATTCTTGATTTTATTAATAAACAAAATATGGAGAATGTGCCTTTGCAGGAGCTAGTTGGTAGTAATTCTGAAAGTGTGGATGTTAATTTTGTTAGGAATTATGGTAGCAATGGTTTTGGTAATGCTTACAATTCATGTAGTAAACCTCCTTATGTGCCAAATAAACCTTTTGTTCCATATCCTAATGCTAATGAAAATAAGTGGAAGCCTTCTAGTGAAATTTCTGAATCTAATAAATTGCTTATGGGACAAGTTGCTAGTCACAATGCTATGATACATGATTTAAATAAGTCTATTGCATCCATTAGTAGTGATATTAAAGGATTGCAACTTAAATCTTCGAATTTAGATAAAGCATTGTCAAAATTAGCTGATAATTAAGAAACTCTATTAAGCATGTCAGCAGGAAAGCCACAAACACAACCTAGTGTAGGAATGAATTCTATTACTATTTCTGCTCCTATTATTGAAAATATTGATCATATTGCTGATAATACAAGTGAGCATGTCCCTACTAGCTTAGAAGAAACTTTGAATGAAATAGTGAAGTACCCTGAATATTTACTTCCATATATGTCTTATCTTTCTAGCAAAGATGAAATTAGTCCTCATGAATCAAGCATGCTAGCTAAATTAGATAGTAAAGTAGAGGAAATTATGATGCTTACTGAAATTAAGGATCCATTGCTTGATTTAGAAAAAAGTAGCTTGCAAGAACTTATTGCTACTCTACAAAAATTTGCTAGATCCCACTATAAATGTTAATCAACCTGGCTTTGGATCTTATATTGCTAATCATGTCTTGCAAGAAAA
Source organism: Alopecurus myosuroides (assembly GCA_028641055.1). Classification (NCBI taxonomy): domain Eukaryota; kingdom Viridiplantae; phylum Streptophyta; class Magnoliopsida; order Poales; family Poaceae; genus Alopecurus; species Alopecurus myosuroides. The sequence continues at coordinate 87,203,353 of CM054062.1, read as the reverse complement.
AATTGCTAGGTACAAGAATGAGGCCATGATACCTCCTAAGATTGGGGATGCATGGATCCCCAAGGTGCTAGTTTCAATTGGAAAAGAAATTCACCATGCTATGTTAGATCTAGGTTATAGTGTATCGGTACTCTCTAAAGAATTATATGAATTGCTAGAACTAGAAAATTTAGAAAAGTGCTCAAGTGAATTTTTACTTGCTGATAACCACAAGTAAAAGATGTTATGATTGAATTGCACATGACTTTTGTACCCGTTGATTTCATTATTATGGATATGGGGGATAAATCCCCTAGTCCTATTATTTTGGGTAGACCTTTTCTTCGTACTACAGGTGCAATCATAGACTCCAAGGAAGGGAATGTCAAGTTTCAGCTCCCTCATAAGAAAAGCATGGAGCACTTCCCAAGGAAGAGGGGCACGCTGAAGAACAAGCTCCCTCATGAGCTTTATCCCTCTTGATTATCAAGTAAGTAAAGCCTAGCTATATGGCTATAAAGAAAGTGCTTTACGGGAGGCAACCCGGTTGTTTTTGTTTGGATTTTCCTAGTGTCCTCTTGCTGTCTCAAGAGATTAGTTTTTTTTGTTTTAATTATGGAGTTTTCAATAAAGAGTCAAGTCAAACCCATTTGGACTTATAAGTTGCTATCCTAGTGCATGAAATTTCTGTTTCAGCACGAGTATGCTCACCGTATGATTTTACGTTTTTTATTGGTATGATTTTTTAGTATGTTCTGAACTTTTCGTCCTCTGTAAGCACAAAAATTGGCTTAATTTTTTGACGAGTCTAGCTTAGGGAAAAACGTTCGTTTTGCTGCTGCTGCTTTTCTGGACAGATTCTGACTTCTTTTGTTTTATGCACTCTTTGGGCTTGGAAATCGAATTTCCATGATTCTTTCAAGCAAGAGAGTGAACATAAAACATAATGAACCTTATTGTCTATCTACTGGAGCATTTGATTTGGAATTTTGCATAGCAAGCATGTGATTTGTTTGTCCTTGCTAATCTCACCCCACAGAAAAAGAATGGGAGAAACATGTTTTGTGAAGTTTTTTCACAGGGAATAGAGGAGCTGCGCCTCAAGACATCCAAGAATGGTGAAATCCATAAGCTTGGGGATGTGATGAACACCCCACTGGAGCTACACTCTTTTGGTTAGCACACGTCTACTTTCTGTTTTTCTAAGCAAAGCATTTATCATACAGACTTGAAGCGTCTAGTTTTTGTTTTTATTTTTGTTTTGATAAGACCACCACCATCATTTTATATGAGATGGAATAGGGATGCCATGGTTGGTTTGAAGAGCTACATATGTTTGCATGATTTATAGGCTTTTTATGTGTAGAAATTTGCAATAATGTTGTCTTGAGCTATCTCTTATTCATGTCCTTGATGTTAATTGCTGGTTTATTTAGTTTGTCATGAAATGAGTAGTTCTATGGACATATGCATGCATAGTAGCTGGTAAACTATCTCCCTCTTGCTAGCCCAAAAATTTAAAAATTCCAACAAGTAAAAACTTGTTTCCAACACTCCTTAGCCAAGTATTTCCAGTGAGTCCACCATATCTTCCCATTAGCTTCATTGCTATTCCGAGTATGTTCACCATGTTATTGTGTTATTTATGTTCTAAATTAAGATATTCACTTTATTAATTGTCATGTGTTGAACTTGGGATAGGACTCTCGCGAACTTTTGAAGGCACACTTTACTTTTTATGCATCTAATAAACATGACCCAATAATGGGAGCCACAAGTTTTGCGTTTGACAAGTGTGTGGTTCTGAGCTAGCTATAACCGTGTATCACCGGAAAGCTTTCAACATTGCACAAAATTTTTACATTTGGTTGATATCATGTACTTTTGTTTTTGGACTCCTGCCATGCCGAAATGAAATAGAGGAATAGTAAGTTTTGATGAGTAAGTATCTATATGTCTAGAGAAACGCATTGGGCCGCTAACCCAAGCCATGCTTTATCATGGTGGAAATTTACTTACAGCTTGAGTGACTCTACAACACATCCTATAATAAATAAGAAGCTATGCATAATAGTGAATGAAAATAAAAAGGATGATGAGTCTACTCCGTTTGTTCATCTTGTCATTGTAACATGGGCTTGTTTCCATGTCATGGGGCAAGAGGTACCTCTTTTGCGGTTCTCTATGATGTCATTAATACTTATTATGATTGTACAAAGCTTATTAGGAATCTTAAGTTCAGTAATCATGGAGTAGGTTTTCACACTCACGGGGCATGAGGCTTTCAACCACCTTGTCATTCTCATTACTTCAATACTCACAATTTTAAGATGCTAGTGATAAAGGGGCAATGAGAGTCCTAGATCAATGGTGTCGGACCCCGGACCCAGAGATATACAAACTGTCATGTGCTCCTAGCAATGGACCCACAAGGGCTTCAGGGTTACCAGCCCCGACCGCAACAAACAACGGCAGGCAGACCGGATTCATCGGCACGTAGTCTGGATCCCCGGTCTACTACTCCTTGTGTCCATGCTAGTCATAACCAGATATGTATACCCAAGCATCCACGATTCGGATGAAACTGAAGGAACGGGACCAAAGTTATACAGAGCTGCTATGTGTCCAGAAAGTGCAACAACAATCGAGGGTTACTGGGGTTACCTCGCCCCAGGCCGAATATCTTCGGCAGGCGGGCTCGGACATGGATCATCGGCTCCAGAACCCCTCGACTGCGACAACTATGCAGGCATAGCCAAAACTGTATAACAACGGGCTCGAAACCAACAACCGATAAAAGAAGCACTCTAGACATGAAAGATGTATTAAATAGGTATTACTAGAGTATATCTTACAAACAGAGGTCACATGACCCAACATCACATCAGGCAACGAAAGGCAAATTATGTTGCTAATCAACAAGAACCAAAAAGGCCTAAGAGGCCGCAACATAAGGCGACGTCCCAGCCCATAGATTCCAGGATGCTACCTGGGAACCCCAAACTACTCGTCGATATCCACGTTGAAACACCACCGAACTGAGGAACTCCACCTGAACCAAGTTGAAGCAAACATGAGTACGGGAGGTACTCAACAAGACTTAGTTAACCTATTATATATCTGCTTCCTTTAGAAAGAGTTATGAAGATTATGTTGCGTAAAGCCATCTTTGTTTTCCAAATTGAGGAAGGAGTAGCACGTCTCATGGAGTATTTTGAAAACAGATGAGAAAGATACTCAACTACTGATATCATCATCTTTTTAATCCACCAATATCATTTCAGCACCTCGTGCTTCAAAGATCACCACCTCAAGTTGTTCTGGTAACTCATGCTACAAGGTAACCCCTCTCGGCATCTCCGAGGAGGCATCCTTCACTCGTTATCAACAAGTTTTAGTCATTCCGTTCAAGTTGTCTATGATCACAGAATCCGTCACCAAGTCGTCCTTAACCGTGGACACGGCTTTTCGAAAAGATTTAACCCTGCAGGGGTGTACAACTTTAACCACACGTACCAGCCAACTCTTAATGCCACATGATTAGCACTAGTCCGGGAAGTGCCGGCAGAGGGAGGTTGACCACGAACTTTCCCTTACTTCGCCTATTCCATGAGTCGCTCCGAGTAGAGATGGACCGCCAATAGGGAGTGGCCATCTCCTGCCGGGTCTCTATCGTTCTGAGCGGTGCTTCAACTACTGTCTCGCCACAGGATGTTGCACCGCCACGTCCTAGTTTTGCAAACGTTTTTAATATCCCTGCAAATTCAAATGGAACTCCTGAACTAGGCAACTCATGGAACAAACTAGGCAAGTTGAGATCGATGGGAATCTAAGCCCCGTGTGGATGCACGCTCAGTCTTGGCTCGAAGACGAGAACTCGCTCCTAGGGGCATGAACGAGACAACCACCACAGACCCTCTGTGGTCTTGTCATCCACACCTTTAAGTCATCTTATCAAGTATCTCTTAACTTTCCACAACATCCTATCATACTAGATTAATTCGCAACTCTGATTCATCAACCGGATGGAGCAGAGATAACAAGCATGTATGACTAAGCATAGCATATTTAAGGCTTTGGCGATGAACACAATCAAACCTATGGCTTCTAGGAGTAGTGGATCAGGATAAGTAAGCTATGCATGGTATAGGAGAACTCTAACTACTGACACAAGATATTGGAATCGGATGCAATGTACGAGAATCAAAAGTCTTTCGAAATCATATATGAGCAGATAAGAGGTTATGCTTGCCTTGCTTCAAGAAAACCAGATAAAGTCTTCAGGAAAAGTGCTTGACTTGTCGGTTAGGATCAAGTATTTGCCATTGGAGTTGTTGGCCTTCTCTTTGGAGTCATGTTCTACCGAGGGGGAACGAACACCGAAACAAGAAAAACAACAATAAACACATGGCGTCGATGCAATGCGCAATATGTATGCATGAGCAAGTTAATGCACTTAAATAAATCCCTAAACATGTTTGATGGGTTGCTAGGGTTTGTATGGCAGGTATGCATTTTTATTGAAATTTGCCCCGAAATGTACCTCGGAGGGTGTTTCGGGCAATTCTCAAAGTGTATCAAGTTTTAATTGCTCAAATGGGTTTGCAAACATCATAAAGGGATTGCATTTGTCATTTTAAGAAATTTGGTATATAACTTTTAATTTTCTAACTTTATTGAATAAAAACTTATTTTCTCTATTTTAAATGAAATAAACAACATTAAATAATGGTCAAAAATTAACTTTGACAAACATGTGTGAAAATGATATAAATATATAGATTATATTTTTCTGAACATTTCCATGTTTTTATTTTATTTTTCTGATTAAAATTTGAGAGATACTAAACTTTCCATTTTAATTCATTTCTAGGATTTTGTAAACATTTCTGATAAACAGAAAACAATATATATGACGTCGGGTTGACGTCATTGTGATGTCAGCAAAGCCCAAATCGGCTCTGCCGTGACTCAATCGGGAGATTACGTGCTCCGAACTCGGATCGAAGGGCACAGTCGCGTAGTGGGAACGACGACGAGCCAAACGGTGGTGGTGGGTGACCAAGTGGTCACCGGAATTCCTCGCCGGCGACCATGGCGCGGCGGCGGACGGAGGTTCACATGGACATGCTGCTACGGAGGGGGAGGGAGGAAAGGGAGAGGTTCTGGAGGACGAGTACCTCACCAGGAACGTGAAGGGGTGGTCGGGGAAGCTCTTCGGTGCGGTAATCGACGGCGACGACCGGATTTTGCCGGCGGCCATGACGGTGAACGTCGACGAAATTGGTCCCTCCCCGGCCTTCTCTGTTGCTGAACGAGCTCGAGGGGGAAGATGAGACCACGGCGAGAAGAACGGCATGCTCAGCGGGGCCAGGGACGGCCGGAAACGGCGACGGTGAGCGGCGGCCGGAGCAAGCAGGCTAGGGTTTGGTCTTCGGTTGCGAAATACAGAGAGAGAGAAGCTGAGGGGCGAGGGGGTGGAGCGGGTGAGCTGAGGAGATCAAGCACGCCTCCTCGTCCATCTTATCCTCGCGGAGGGAAGCAGGACGTGGCGCAGCGTGACGTCGGTGGCCTCCATCCTTCTGGCAGGAGGTTGAAGAAAGGGAGAAAAAGGATTTTCTCCATAACCCCCTGGTACTTTGAGATTTACAGAAAAGACCCTTTCCTATTTAAAGACAGAACAGAAATCACTATTTTGAGGGCCTTTTTGTGAACAGGAAATTTGGCAAAAATACTTTTTGGGAAGCTTATGAAATTTTCAACCTAACCATAACTTGGTTTCCCAAATTTGAAAATATTTTGTAAACAATTTTTGGGTGATCACTTTAAGTGATTTTTAGTCAAATCATTTGTTATTTTATAATGCAAAATTTTAACCCATGTTTTCATGCATGTATGAGATGCCAACAACACACCACCACCCTATTGTAGCAAAACAGGGATGTTACAAAGATACCCCCCTTACAAGAATCTCGTCCCGAGATTCCTGAAGGAGAAAGAAAGAAGGAACACCGGTTTTGAATGATCTTGTCGAATCTTGCGGTTCTCTTCGTGAAGAGTTTGATCCGTAGCATCGAGTGTTGCTTGGCTACACCTTAGGTGAGAGGGAAAACTCTTAGGAAATGATCTTCACAAAGATCGAGTATCCCATGGGTAACTCATGACAAGAATGTTCGTAAAGAACTTTTGAGTTAACAGGCATGAAACACATCAATATAACGGAGTGGATATAAGATGGTTTCAAGTTTGTGGACGATGGTCTTGAAAGGATTTAGAATATGGGCTTTGGACAAGACTTTAAATCCTTTTGGAAAACAAAGTTTGAACAACTTGTGGCACCGAGGTTTCTTCCAACAGGATACCAAGATGGATAGGGTGGTCTTGGATACCATAACGTAATATCCGTAGACGAGGGAGGACACGAGAAAACACTGTAATTCGTGCGTCAAAGAGAATTGGATACAGGATCATGTTCACTCCTGGGAGTGGACACAGAAGATAATGGAACTTTCATTCCGTCAAAATTTGTCGAGATCTTTGTCAAAGGTCATGATGTTACTTAACAACAGAAGATGAGTAACTAGAAGATGTTGGAACACCGTAACGAGGAAGAAATTCTTGGTCACACCATAAGGATGGGTAACCAACGGGGATTGAAGCACCAGAAGGAAATAGGGAACTTCTTTCCTATTTTCGTTTTGGACGTAGTAGTACATCTACCACATAGTTAAGGCCCCATGGTTGAAGTGGCTGACAAATTCACACAATGTGTGAGAAAAACATAACTTCAAGTACAAACAACTTGAAAAAGGAAACTGATCAACAACGGTTACAAAACACCACGAGATGGTCTAATGATGAACTTGTTTTCCACCGGAACAAACATTTGGAGGATTGATAAAGAGACATTGGAAGAATCAACTTCCAGGTTCTCCTGGATGTTCTAGATACCAACATCAGGCTTATACAAGCCTTATATAGGTAATCAAGTGGAAGTAAAACTCCGGTTTGGAAGAACGAAGATTGAAACTTCTAGAAACCACGCAGAAATTCTCACGGAGAGTGGTTGTTCTTACGGATTCAAAGAGTTATGACATTAGGCCTTCCGGCTGATTGTGTCAACCACAACATCAACCAGGCCGGATTTTCGAAAGGACCTATGTCAAAACCTTGGAGGAACCACCAACCATCGTTGCTGCTTGAGATTCAGCTCAGATTAGTGGAAGGATGATTCAGAATCAGCATATTTGATTACAGAGGGTGCACCGGTTACCAACGACATACATATGCTACATTCTCAAGATATGGACTATGATGCCACGCTCAAGAAGATGAGCGAGATTGCAGAACTCATGTATTAGTAACTTGCAAAAGACGGTTGCACCTACATGGACTACTTGCAATGAAACACATCGGAGTCCTTGTTGGGGAGACGATACAAAGATAACGAAGTTCTTAAAATTCTTCTCTTTCACGGGTAATCAGTCAGTGGCTTGGTGTGGATGCAAAGTTCTTCAAATAAATGGTGGTAACAACCCACCATATCAAGAATACTCCACACATGCATGACCAACTTGGGATTATTCCCGAGGGAACAAGGAAACTATACTCGGATCCACGACGACAACTTTCACCATAAGCACATGAACCAGAGTAGGTTACTTCGATCATCTAGAACCCAACTTCGCGATGACACAAAGATGGTTCTCGAGAGTTTCCAACATTAGCGCCGATTGTTCAACATGAACCTCTTGCAACTTGGAGAAAATAGGAATGTCATCGATGGGCTCGACAACATGCTTAACAGAACACCCCAACAAAATGGATTCATATGGTATATGAACAAGGCAGAATATTGGTCAGAAAAAAGAAGACATGAAGGTGTACCTAGGCAAAACACCATGAATGGAAACACCATCAAAGTAGTCCTTGGAACTGAACATGATCCGACGATAGCCCAAATCAGATCAAAAGTAGAATGACAGCATGTCCATTGAAGAGATACTATCATGCTTCAACAGGATGAGAACTAGACATCCCATTCCAAAGGAACAAGTTAGGATGAGCTTTTGTCTTTCAACTCTCCAAGTTATTGTTTTAAGCTCAACCAACTAATTCAGGATATCCAGCACAGTTTTCCTGGAGAAAGGAGTAGTTCAAATTACCCTTTATTTAGACATCACGGTCAGGTGACAACCTGGTGATACTTCTGGAAAGACAACCAAAATATCACAACCTACCGGTATGTCTTGAAGTTCGAAAAGGAATCTTGCTTTTCAAAGCAGCTGATATGGTCTTGAGAGCTTTGGTGTGAACCTAACTCTTTGGCCAATAATGTGCACAGGCATGAACGAGTTTGGTAACTCAGTCAACTCTTAACAGAGGCTGGGTGACCAGTAGTGCTAGGAAGGATACTTATGTTTCTTAGATTTTTTTTCCAAAGCAATAAGAATTGCTAGGAATATCTGGTACACACCACAATGCACACCCAACATTCTCGAGCATTCAAGCTTGGAGGAAGGGGGAGTGAAGATGTGTAAGAGCATCACTTCATCAATAAGACCATGAAACTCGGCACGACCTCTTGATGTGCAAGAATGTGATACTCGAAGGTAGAATGGAATAGAAGCAAATGAAACTTCTTTAATCCGCGAATTACAAAACTTTGACCTGGTCCTAGAGATGAACGAGGTACTAGAGTTTGTTTCTCCTGACATCCCAAGGTGGAATGTGTTGACGGAAAACAAGAGCAAATGCATTGGAATATCCAACACACATATGCAACTTGGTGTCCAAAACGACGGATGGAGATTCAAGAGCAACTGGAAGACATGAACATGCTCAGGAGAACTCCTAAGATCACATTGATTGCACATGGTAATACTCATTTGTAGAACCCATGCTAAAAGGATTGGTATAACAGAGTCAAGAACAAGGATATGGGAGTCATAAAGAACACTCTTGTCGTGATCCTTTTGATTCCTAGAGAAAACCTATGGCTATTAGAGTTGAGATTACCTAGCCATCCTGAGGTATAACAAATTCTTCAGGACCCAAATAAACAGAACTTGGGTTAAAGGTCAGCATCCTGTACTGATGGCATGAGCATCACCTTGTTATGAGACAACATGACTCAACTCACCGCAATTCAGCACATTCCGGGACCTTTGGTTCAAGTCCAAGGTTGAAAACATCGAGAAAGGAATAACTACTATCTTAGTGCCACGAACAACACTACGAATAGCAATCCCGAAGTATCTTTCGAAGGACAACGATAGCTCCGGAAGAACATTGAGCATAGGATAACGGACACATTCGAGATGGAAAGGAAATCTCGAGGTTCAGGATTTAGAACTTCGAAACATGTAGGAATGTGGAATCTATACAACTTTGAGAGATTAAGAATGGAAAGGAAATCTCCCAGTTTAAGAGATAACAGAACATGGAACACACACGACTCTAGAAACTGAACACTAGGTCAACTTGGGTAAAAACGTCCTTGCCAGAGAAGGCACCTGAGTTTTGAATGACTAGAAGAGATATCAAAATATTTTCAAATCAAAACAGGTAAGGTGACCCAGAGTTAGAGCGATACCAGATAAGGAGTAAAAAGAATCCTAAGAAAGTTTTTCACAATCATTTGAAGTTTCAAAATAGTTTTCACAAACACTAGACTCAACATCGACCAAGCAGTAAGGTTTTCCTACAGGCAGTCCTGCTCTGATACCATGACTTGTCGGACCCCGGACCCAGAGATATACAAACTGTCATGTGCTCCTAGCAATGGACCCACAAGGGCTTCAGGGTTACCAGCCCCGGCCGCAACAAACAACGGAAGGCAGACCGGATTCATCGGCACGTAGTCCGGATCCCCGGTCTACTACTCCTTGTGTCCATGCTAGTCATAACCAGATATGTATACCCAAGCATCCACGAGTTGGATGAAACTGAAGGAACGGGACCAAAGTTATACAGAGCTGCTATGTGTCCAGAAAGTGCAACAACAATCGAGGGTTACTGGGGTTACCTCGCCCCAGGCCGAATATCTTCGGCAGGCGGGCTCGGACATGGATCATCGGCTCCACAACCCCTCGACTGCGACAACTATGCAGGCATAGCCAAAACTGTATAACAACGGGCTCGAAACCAACAACCGATCAAAGCAGCACTCTAGACATGAAAGATGTATTAAGTAGGTATTACTAGAGTATAGCTTACAAACAAAGGTCACATGATCCAACATCACATCAGGCAACGAAAGGAAAATTATGTTGCTAATCAACAAGAACAAAAAAGGCCTAAGAGGCCGCAACATAAGGCGACGTCCCAGCCCATAGATTCCAGGCTGCTACCTGGGAACCCCAAACTACTCGTCGATGTCCACGTTGAAACACCACCGAACTGAGGAACTCCACCTGAACCAAGTTGAAGCAAACATGAGTACGGGAGGTACTCAACAAGACTTAGTTAACCTATTATATATCTGCTTCTTTTAGAAAGAGTTATGAAGATTATTTTGCGTAAAGCCATCTTTGTTTTCCAAATTGAGGAAGGAGTAGCACGTCTCATGGAGTATTTTGAAATCAGATGAGAAAGATACTCAACTACTGATATCATCATCTTTTTAATCCACCAATATCATTTCAGCACCTCGTGCTTCAAAGATCACCACCTCAAGTTGTTCTGGTAACTCATGCTACAAGTTATCCCCTCTCGGCATCTCCGAGGAGGCATCCTTCACTCGTTATCAACAAGTTTTAGTCATTCCGTTCAAGTTGTCTATGATCACAGAATCCGTCACCAAGTCGTCCTTAACCGCGGACACGGCTTTTCGAAAAGATTTAACCCTGCAGGGGTGTACAATTTTAACCACATGTACCAACCAACTCTTAATGTCACATGATTAGCACTAGTCCGGGAAGTGCCGGCAGAGGGAGGTTGACCACGACCTTTCCCTTACTTTGCCTATTCCATGAGTCGCTCCGAGTAGGGATGGACCGCCAATAGGGAGTGGCCATCTCCTGCCGGGTCTCTATCGTTGTGAGCGGTGCTTCAACTACTGTCTCGCCACAGGCTGTTGCACCGCCACGTCCTAGTTTTGCAAACGTTTTTAATATCCCCGCAAATTCAAATGGAAATCCTGAACTAGGCAACTCATGGAACAAACTGGGCAAGTTGAGATCGAGGGGAATCTAAGCCCCGTGTGGATGCACGCTCAGTCTTGGCTCGAAGACGAGAACTCGCTCCTAGGGGCATGAACGAGACAACCACCACAGACCCTCTGTGGTCTCGTCATCCACACCTTTAAGTCATCTTAATCAAGTATCTCTTAACTTTCCACAACATCCTATCATACTAGATTAATTCGCAACTCTGATTCATCAACCGGATGGAGAAGAGATAACAAGCATGTATGACTAAGCATAGCATATTTAAGGCTTTGGCGATGAACACAACAAAACCTATGGCTGCTAGGAGTAGTGGATCAGGATAAGTAGGCTATGCATGGTATAGGAGAACTCTAACTACTGACACAAGATACATTGGAATCGGATGCAATGTACGAGAATCAAAAGTCTTTCGAAATCATATATGAGCAGATAAGAGGTTATGCTTTCCTTGCTTCAAGAAAACCAGATAAAGTCTTCAGGAAAAGTGCTTGACTTGTCGGTTAGGATCAAGTATTCCTCATTGGAGTTGTTGGCCTTCTCTTTGGAGTCATGTTCTACCGAGGGGGAACGAACACCGAAACAAGAAAAACAACAATAAACACATGGCATCGATGCAATGCGCAATATGTATGCATGAGCAAGTTAATGCACTTAAAAAAATCCCTAAACATGTTTGATGGGTTGCTAGGGTTTGTATGGCAGGTATGCAGTTTTATTGAAATGAGCCCCGAAATGTACCTCGGAGGGTGTTTCGGGCAATTCTCAAAGTGTATCAAGTTTTAATTGCTCAAATGGGTTTAAAAACATCATAAAGGGATTGCATTTGTCATTTTAAGCAATTTGGTATATAACTTTTAATTTTCTAACTGTATTGAATAAAAACTTATTTTCTCTATTTTAAATGAAATAAACAACATTAAATAATGGTAAAAAATTAACTTTGACAAACATGTGTGAAAATGATATAAATATATAGATTATATTTTTCTGAACATTTCCATGTTTTTATTTTATTTTTCTGATTAAAATTTGAGAGATACTAAACTTTCCATTTTAATTCATTTCTGGGATTTTGTAAACATTTCTGATAAACACAAAACAGGATATATGACGTCGGGCTGACGTCATTGTGATGTCAGCAAAGCCCAAATCGGCTCTGCCGTGACTCAATCGGGAGATTACGTGCTCCGAACTCGGATCGAAGGGCACAGTCGCTTAGTGGGAACGACGACGAGCCAAACGGTGGTGGTGGGTGACCAAGTGGTCACCGGAATTCCTCGCCGGCAACCATGGCGCGGCGGCGGATGGAGGTTCACATGGACATGCTACTACGGAGGGGGAGGTAGGAAAGGGAGAGGTTCTGGAGGACGAGTACCTCACCAGGAACGTGAAGGGGTGGTCGGGGAAGCTCGTCAGTGCGGAAATCGACGGCGACGACCGGATTTTGCCTGCGGCCATGACGGTGAACGTCGACGAAATTGGTCCCTCCCCGGCCTTCTCTGTTGCTGAACGAGCTCGAGGGGGAAGATGAGACCACGGCGAGAAGAACGGCATGCTCAGCGGGGCCAGGGACGGCCAGAAACGGCGACGGTGAGCGGCGGCCGGAGCAAGCAGGCTAGGGTTTGGTCTTCGGTTGCGAAATACAGAGAGAGAGAAGCTGAGGGGCGAGGGGGTGGAGCGGGTGAGCTGAGGAGATAAAGCACGCCTCCTCGTCCATCTTATCCTCGCGGAGGGAAGCAGGACGTGGCGCAGCGCGACGTCGGTGGCCTCCATCCTTCTGGCAGGAGGTTGAAGAAAGGGAGAAAAAGGTTTTTCTCCATAACCCCCTGGTACTTTGAAATTTACAGAAAAGACCCTTTCCTATTTAAAGACAGAACAGAAATCACTATTTTGAGGGCCTTTTTGTGAACAGGAAATTTGGCAAAAATACTTTTTGGGAAGCTTATGAAATTTTCAACCTAACCATAACTTGGTTTCCCAAATTTGAAAATATTTTGTAAACAATTTTTGGGTGATCACTTTAAGTGATTATTAGTCAAATCATTTGTTATTTTATAATGCAAAATTTTAACCCATGTTTTCATGCATGTATGAGATGCCAACAACACACCACCACCCTATTGTAGCAAAACAGGGATGTTACAAATGGATACCACATTTCAATTAGTAATTTTTGTTGAATAATTTAGAGGCTAAATAAGACTTGATCATGTTTTACCTCTACTCAATTTTCTTCAAAGTGTCCACCATATTTTCTATTCTCCATTATGCTATTATTTGACCAATATAGGATTTTATTTTTCATTTTGTGTATGCATTTGGTCCATAGTGCTTTTATTTCATTATACACTTTGTGAACTTTCATGAAGCATCTTTGCTTGCATATTTGATATTTCTTACAACATGAATTGTATATTGCTACTCATTTTTAGTATTAATCATTTGATTATATGTAGCATGAATAATCCTCCTTGATATCCCATGATTGTTTCAATATGCAAAACCCATCTTAGTTTTATCACCTTCATACTCGAGGACGAGCATGGGTTAAGCATGGGGATGTTGATGCATGTAAAATGCATAGATGAATTTTGCATATTTTCACATGGGTTTCTATTACATATTGCATCATATAAGGGTATAATTCAATGTTTTATAGTATTTTGGGGTTAAATTACAAAGTCCCCCAACTTTTATGGAATTAACCCTGCCTGTCAGAAACCTCGTTTTCTATATTTTTGACGTTTCAGGGACAAACTTCCGCGAAATCACCTAAAAATTTGCGGGGGTCATTTTTTTGGAAGGAGAAGACTTGCGGGCGAAGGATCCACGAGAATTGGGCAAGGAGGCCCAAAAGAGGACCCTCCACGCGGCCAGATTCCTTGGCCGCGTGAGAGGCCCCCTTTTGGCCCCTGTGGCCCCAATTCCTTCCATCTTCGACTTACCGACTCCGTCTTGACCTAAAACCGACTATAAAAAGGGTCCCCCGTACCCTTACGGAGGGGAGCGCCGTCGAAACACTGAAACACCGAAACAGAGACCATAAGTTCCAGATTGGAGGGGGAAAACACTGGCGGGGCGCCGCCAGTGTGATCTCCTACTCCTTCAACATCATCTCCATCGACATCTCCATGAAGAGGGAGTAGTTCACCCCAGGGCTATGGGTTTGTGGAAGTAGCACTTGTATCTCTCTCTCTATGTGCTTCACTAATTAGATCCGTATGAGCTGCCTCACATGATTACGGGCACCGTTGTAATTCCTATGTGGTGGATCTTTTCTCTGAGTTATTGAATCTGAGATTACAATTGTTTCTCTTGAGTTATTTGAGTAGATGTATCTTATGTACCCCGTTCTTATTTGCTAGCTTTGATCAATCTAGTTCTTGAGAGCATGTGTGGGGTGATGGGTGCATTAGTTGGAGTAACGGGGGGTGGCTAGTGCTGTGAAAGTGACAGAAGTTCAGCGATCCACTTAGGTTTTGTTAAAACTTTCTTAGTGACCTCACTAGGGATAAAAAGGAGTACCTTGTTACCGGGGATTTGAAGTGACACTAATCAATCTCCATGACTAGATCTAGCAAGTTCTTACTTCAACTTCATGTCACATTGCTTAAAGCTATACTCTGGTTTTTCCTTAATTATCGAGGTGTTATGATTTATTTCGCATCTTGGTGGAGTATAAGAGGGATTAATATGACCGTAGAGATATATATGCTAGGACGTGATGCCCATATGAAAGTACTCAATGTTAAACATGTTATTTTAATCTCACATGTAATTCTTTATGTCCATCGTCTACTACTTTATTTGGGAGAATGCAAGTGTGAAATCATGAACCCCGGTCCTATTTTAAATATAAGAAAACACTCTAGTTACTTTGCTGCAATTTAGTTTACTTGCACTTTACTTTACTTGCATCTCCAATTCGAATTTACATTTTCTCCATCACCACTTGCATCACAAAAATACAAAAACAATCCATTGCATATTTATTTTCTCATTTGCATTTAGTAGTAGATTTAATTATTGCATATTTACTTTCAGTTTTGCATTGCAATTTAGAAGTCTCACACCTTGTGCTTGACAACCACTTGGTGAGGTTGAGGGCACAAAATTCTCTACTTGTTTGCAGGATCCTGGAGGAAGCTTGGAAGACAACTGCTGAAATACTGGCTCCCCAAGAGTTCGATATAAACCCTCGAGTCACCCTCGTGGGGAAGAAGGCTTGCCACTAGCTACACACTCTGCACTTGGAGTCTCAACCTAGCCATCAGCGGCAGAAGAGCTCCGGTAAGCGAGGCTCGCCCAGCATTTCACTGTCAAGCTAAAGGCCGACACCGCGGAAGCGATCCGCCATTTGATGCAGCATGAAGATGCGGCGGCGCTGGCAGAGGCGCGGCGGCGCACCCTTGGCTAGGACGCTAGGTCTGGTGTCTATCCTTTTCTTTTTTTGTTTTGTTTCAGAAACGACTTGTTCACTGTTAACTGTGATGATTTCAAAGATTATGTGCATGCTTAATTTCGAAGATTATGTGCATGCTTATTTACCATGGATGACAAGTGGGGTCCATGCATCAACTAGTCGGTCGTAGCCAGTCAAAGCAGTCAAACAGGGCAGGATGTGTGGCCCCAAGAAAAATTCGCGACGTTCTACGTGACCAGGCAAGTTTCGTCGAAGGCAACTGGGCTCTTAGTGGGCTATTGGGCCGGAGACAAAAATCTGCGATGTAAATCTAGCCAAAAGTCGAGCAAAACCAGTCTGTGACGGACCAAACCAATACGTCGAGAGCAAACTCCTCTTTTCAGCCATTCACGACGGAAACGCTCGACGTTATCAAAACATTCCGCTCAAAACGTTCCGGATCGCACGAAATTTGGTAGTGGTAACACATAACAAAGTGTAACACTTAGTTGTTTTCAACAAAACATTTGAGTGATCTAAGTTTAGTCTTTCCATATTGGGTTAAGGTAGGTCTAGGTTCAACTAACTTCATAGCAATAGAGATAACAAGATAAAGTCTTGGTATTTTCCATTTGAGGCAATGGTTGGACAAAATAACTTGTTATTCTTCAACTTGTGTGGATTCCTCCAAGTCTTCATATACTTGTTTTCTTGAATATCATCTTCATGCTTATATTGTAGTCTTGTTCGTTGGTCTTGATAGATTCTTCATTGCCTTCTCACTAGTTGTTTTCAAGGTGGGATGGGCACAACTACTACTAAGTCAATTTGAAAAGAAAGAAATAGAAATGATATAAAGAGAGAGGTAGATGTCTTATCCTTGATTTTCTTCATACACTTGTACTTCCTTGAATTCTTCATGTTGCCACCAAGTTTAAAGTGAAGTGCCTTCTATTTCTTGAGTCTTGTTTTCCATTTACTAACTTGATGAATTATTGTAGCAAGAATAGGGGAATGGAGAAGTAGATATAAAACTAAAGTTCACTACTTTTTACTATATGTGATTGACACATTCTAAGGGCTTGGTCTTGGCTCCAAACATCCATAACATGAAGAAATAGATGTTGGAAACAAATTCTAAGATATGGTGGAAATGGATGTATCACTATGTTGGATTTTTGGTCAAAATACATGGCCATGGTCCAAGGGTGTCCAAAATGGTTAGGCACTAATGTCTCTGGTTCAAGGTTACCCAATGGAGCAATTTTGGTTAAGAAACCATAATCTAATTATTTATAGAATTAAATGTATGTAAAAAATACTCAAATATACAACTTATTTCTAAATTCAATTTAAATTCGATCAAAATTATTTTGGGACAATGGGTGTAAAAGTACTCATCCTAAGGTTTCCAAAAATATTTTATTTGCATTTTTTGGATTTGTAGAATTTGAAATATGTCAAAATTCATGAAACAAGCATATTCAAATTTGAACCAATTTAAGTTTGTCGAATTTGAATAGTGCTAAAAGATTCTACAGATCCAGGGGATTTCAAAAAGTCTAATTTTGTTCAATTTGGATCTATGGATGAAAAGTTATGATCAATTGAAGTTGCAGGGGCTAATCTTTAAAACTGCCAATTAAATCCAGCGGGGGGATTTGAATTTAAGTGTTGGCCGCGTGGCAGATCCTGATTGGGTGCTATTGCTGACTGGGCTACTGACCATGCAGGCTGACGTGGATAAGTGACCAGATCTGGGACACTGTATCTGGATCTAACGGCCACGTACCTCTTCGCTTAGGTGATTAGATCTCTCACGTAGGTTTCAGATTTCACGACCAGAAAGAGAGAGGGGAGTCTTACTAGAGTTTCCACCGGAGAATGGTGAATGCGGCGGCGCTGCGCTCGGGGATTCGATGGCATGGGCAATGTAGAGGGTTCCTGGGCACGGGGAGGTACGACGAGGCGCGTCGAGTCACAACGGACAGGATGGAGGTGATGGCGATGTCCCGAGTGGCTCTTGGCGACGACGCGATGCAGAGGGAGGTGGCACGGTTCCGGTGCGCCTCAGGTGTTCACGCCGCGCTCGAATCCGCGGAGCTAAAATCGAGCAAGGGGGTTCGGAAGGACCGCACGTTCTTGGGGAATGAGAACAACGTGACCTCGGGCCTTAGGACCCACTGTGCTAGCCGGAGGTGGAGGAACACGGCCGCAGGATGAATTAACTCCGACGAGGAATTAGAAATGGCCTGCGGGCTCTATTGGACGGGGCGATAGAGGGGAAACTGAGAGGGGTGCACGGTCTATATAGGGGTGGTCTCCGGCACGGTTTTAATGTCCTTGATGGCGAGAAATTTGCGCGACGAAAATCCGGCCGTGACTGCCGCGGTTTCCATTAGTGAGGAAGAAGAAGGGCGACGTTAGAGGTGATGTCATTGCGGGCCCGCTTTGTCATAGAGAGAAACAAGGGGAGGCAGGCTGAGATGTGGGCTGGGCTGCTGGTTCCTGCGTGTCGCTCGAGAGAGAGAGAGAGAGAGGCGGGGATAGGGTTTCTGGGCTGGGTTGGCTTTCTCTTTATTTTTTTTGTTTCTATTTTCTTTTCTCTTTTGTATTTCTGTTTTAATTGATTTATTTCTATCTTCTTTTTTATGAATCCAATTAACATGAAACAAATTTCTAACCTTAATTTTCAAATTCTTTCCAACAATACCATCTTTCTAAACAATTCAACGTATTTTATTTTTGAATTTTGGAAATTTGAATAATTCCCTAATAGTTACTTAATGTGATTTTTAATTTAGAAATTTATAAAATATAGTTATTGGTCAATTAAAATTCCAGTGATATTCTAAATGTTGAAAACATATTTTGGAAGTCATTTCATCTTATTTTCACAATTTTATGTTTTAAAATAGGGGTACACCCTAATAGCAACTTATGTTATTTTCTAAAAACAAAATAATTAATTATAATAAGGCCAAATGCTTTTTTAAAGACATATCGCATGTGAAAACATGTTTTATCAAGGTCCTTTTCTTACAATTAAATTGGTGTGAAACATCTTGTTATTTCATACTTCATATTGTAGTTGAATGGTGGTATAATTAATTTTTGGTTTGCAAATATTTCCAGTAATCAAATAGCTGGAAAAATGAAAAATTATCATTAGGTAGAAGTTCAAAACAACCTTTGGAAAACATGTGGGTAGTGAAACTATCTTATACTATTATGGTTTGATAAGACATTAATGTGGCCCCAACACTATTTTCAAGTTTAATTAAATTACTAAAGATGGTGAAAACAGTTCTTAAGGCTTTGAAAACAGAGGCATATTTGGATTATATATTGTAAAACAATTAATATGACCTTTGTGTTTTTGAGTTTTATTTGTTTTTGGCTTGCTTTAATAGAAAACAAAAAGTTTTAAATTTTTGTGATTTTTGAAGTTTCCAAAAACCAGGGATGTTACACCAAAGTAATTAGTTCCTTGTCATAAATTGGGTAATTGAGTCTAGCACCATCTAATTTTTCACTATGATAACCAACGGGACGTACATTTTGCACAAGAACGCCACCAATGCCTATTCCACTAGCATCACATTCAATCTCAAAGGTTTTCTCAAAATCCGGTAAAACAAGCAAAGGTGCCTCGGGTCAAATATTTCTTGAGGGTATCGAAAGATTTTTGTTGAGCATTGTCCCAAACAACTGGTACATTCTTCTTTGTAAGCTCATTTAAAGGGAAAGCAATGGTTGAAAAATCTTTCAAGAAACGGCGATAGAAACCGGCAAGACCATGAAAACGTCTTATCTCACCCACGGAAGTAGCGTTAGGTCAATTTCTAATTTCCCCGACTTTCTTCTTGTCGACTTCAATTCCATTGGAGAAAATCACAAAACCCAAGAAAACAAGCTTGTTGGTGCAAAAATTCCATTTGGAAAGATTTGCGAAAAGTTTTTGTTTGCAAAGAGCCAACAAGACTTGAGAAATATGATCAAGGTGATCCTCCAAAGATTTGCTATAGATAAGGATGTCGTCAAAATAAATCACGACAAATTTGCCAATGAAAGGGCGCAAAACTTCAGTCATAAGATGCATGAAAGTTGAAAGAGCATTCGAAATACCAAAGGGCATGACAAGCCATTCATACAAACCAAGTTTTGTTTTGAAAGTTGTTTTCTATTCATCACCTATGCTCATGCGAATTTGGTGATATCCACATTTAATATCAATTTTTGAAAAGATAGTAGCACCACTTAATTCATCAAGCATATAATCACGCCTAGGGATGGGATGTCTATATCTAACGGTGATAAAATTTACAGAACGACAATCCATACACATGCGAGAAGTATCATCTTTCTTAGGGACAAGGATAACCGGAACGGCACAAGGGCTAAGAGATTCATGGATGAAACCTTTTTCAAGTAGTTCTTGCATTTGCCGCTCGATCTCCTTAGTCTCCTCGGGGTTGGTGCGGTAGGGAGCACAATTTGGGAGTGGCGCACCCGGAATGAAGTCAATGCGGTGCTCGATTCCACGTAGGGTAGGTAGAGCCGGTAGAAGTTCTTCGGGAAACACGTCCTCAAATTCCTTTACAAAGGCAACAAAGACGGAGGAAAGCTTGTTATGGCGTTAGTTTC
The DNA here is from genome assembly GCA_028641055.1 of Alopecurus myosuroides. Lineage (NCBI taxonomy): Eukaryota > Viridiplantae > Streptophyta > Magnoliopsida > Poales > Poaceae > Alopecurus > Alopecurus myosuroides. The sequence goes on along the minus strand of CM054062.1, from coordinate 87,183,154 downwards.
AAGTGCTTCTCCTTTGCACATGAGGACAAAGTGTAGGATGGATGGGTCATCTCGTAACTCTCGCATCTCTCTTTTGGTGGCAAGTAAGGCAAGGCCTTTGGGAGCACTCGCAATTTTTCCACTCATGTTTGGCTTGTGGCTCTCACTCTCTTTGAGGTGGATCACTCTCTCAGCACTCATCTCACGAGATTTGAGCTCTTCTTGTTTGCGCGCAAGGGTCTTGGCGTTGTCGGCGATCACTTGGCTAGGATACATCGGAAGGAGCAGATATGTCTTGTTATTCCACTTGAAGCTATAGTGGTTGGTGCGTCCATCATGAATATCACGCTTTTCATCTTGCCAAGGTCGTCCAAGAAGAAGATGACACACGGTCATAGGCACGACGTCACACTCAACCGTGTCTTCATAGGGGCTAATCTTGAAGTGTACGGAAATCATGTGTTGAATCATGAAGGTTCCGGATTCACTAAGCCATTGGACATGGTATGGATGCGGGTGTTGCTTCTAAGTCAATTGGAGTTTGTCGCAAAGCTCTTTGCTAGCCAAATTGTGGCAACTACCGCCATCGATGATAACCTTGATTGATTTGCTATCGATTCCGGCTCTTGTTTGGAAGAGGTTTCACCATTGGGCATGTTCATCTTGAGGAGAGGTGTTAAGGACTCTTTTCACCACTAGCGATGGATTCTTGTCCTCATTGCAATATACACTTTCTTTATCATCATTTTGCACGTCCAAGGAATTAAGAGAATCTTGGTGCAAGGCATAGTTTTCGCCTTCACTCATGGAGTCACGTTCACCATCTTGGTTGACAATCTTGATCATCTTGTTGCAACACGCGAAAGAATTGTGTCCACTTCCACGACATTTGAAGCAAGTAATTGTGCTTGATTTGACTTGAGGAGCATTAGAGGTGTTGGTAGGAGACTCTTGTTTCTTGAATGATTGCAGAGTTTTGTTGGTAGCATTGGGAGCTCGAGAAGTACTCTTGGTGTTGGTCGGTGTTGTCACTTATGTCATTGGGGAGGAAGAAGAAGACCTTGATGCAAAGTAATCCTTTTAATTGTTGTACTTGAGGTCTTCCGAAATTTGATGTTCGGCCTTGAGATCTTGATGCACAAGGGCAACGATGTTGTCATAGGATTGATACTCAAAAATCTTCCTTATGAGATAGTTGAGGCCATTGAGGAAGCGGGCCATTGTTTGCTCTTGAGATTCCATCACATGAGCTCTTATCAAGGCGGTCTCTATCTCCTTTTGTAGTACTCATCAACCGACTTCGAACCTTGTTTAAGCTCTTGAAACTATTTGAAGAGGTCGCGCTTGTAGTGTGGAGGAACAAAGCGAGCATTCATGAATTGCTTCATCTTGTTCCATGTGTCGATGGGAGCAATCCAGTTCGGGACTCATTCCGCTTGGAGACGGTCCCACCATAAGAGTGCATAGCCTTCGAACTCCCAAGAAGCCATAGAAACCATCTTCTTGTCACTAAAGTTGTGGATGCCGAAGATCTTGTCCATCTTGAGAGCCCAATAAAGATATTATTTGGGATCATTTTCACCATTGAACTTTGGGAAGTTGAACAGAAGGGAACTCATGTTGTTGTCTTCATGTTGTCGATGGGTTCGCTCATGTAGGTCTTCATCATATATAGGAGGTGAAAGATCATATGGGTCATCCTCATTGTATTGGCGTTGGCGGTCATGATGAGGAGGATGACGCCGGTGGTCAATAGGAGGTGGTTGTTGATGGTGACATAGTCATGCTTCTCGGCGTTCGCTATCACCATTTTCACGGTTTTATTGTTGAGGGCGCTCTTGTTCATTGGGAGGATGTTGCGGAAGTTATTGTTCTTGGAGAGGGTGTTGAGGACGCTCTTGTTCTTGGCGAGGTTGTTGAGGGAGCTCTTGTTCTTGGTGGTCATTGTGGTTGGGACGCGCATTGCACCTTGGTGGCCTTCGATGTTTACGCGCACCTTCCATGAAGTCATTTTGACCACAGTCATTGGTGTGGACTTTTGGAGGTGGTGGATGATGTTGTCGAAGGTCCGGTCGTTGAGGTTGATGTTGAAGAGGGTCACCACGGCCTTGTCGGTGTCTAGGAGGTGGTGATGGCATGCTATCGTCATACCAATGTCGTCGAGGATCTTGTGGTGGAGGAGGTGGTGATGGTTGTTGTTGTTGTTCACCATCCTCCATGTTGGGGTTGTGATCATGGAGACAATCTTGGTGATGCTCTTGAGTGTGGTGGCTGATACGTCATAAACGTACCCCTAATTTCTGATATTCCATGTTGTTTTCATGTTGTTTCCCACATGTTTTCCTTACACTTTATGTCATTTTTACACGTTTTTTGGGACTAACCTATTAACAAGATGCCACAGAGCCAGTTCCATGTTTTCTGTTGTTTTTAGTTTCAGAAAAGTTGTTCTAGAAATATTATAGGAATTGGAAAATTCCAAAGCCATAAGTCCTAAAAGTCCCGGAAGCTTCTAGAAGTCCTGAAGAGCCACGAAGGTGTGCCACAGGGTGGCCACACCATGGGGTGGCGTGGGTCCTTCTAGCCGCGCCACCTAGGGGTGTGGGCCCCCTGGCCACCTCCCGGCATCGTCCTTTCGCCCATATAGACTCCCCGATGCATAAACCCTAGGGGAATCGACCTTTTCCGCAAAATACATCCGTAGCTCCACCGCCGCCACCGACAGGTTTCGGGGGACACATCTCTGTTCTGGCACCCCGCCGGGACGGGGAAGAACCCTTGGAAGCCATCTCCATCGTCTGCACCGCCATCTCCATAGTCGTTGCTGCCTCCTATGATGAGGAGGGAGTAGTTCTCCCCTGGGGCTGAGGGCTCTACCGGTAGCCATGTGGTTCATCTCTCTCTCCCATGGTGTGATCTTTATGTGATCATGAGCTTTGTAATATAGTTGAATATGTAGATTGATCTTCATCTGTTATGCTACTCAAGTGGTTTTGTTATCTCCGTAAACACTTTGATCACGGGGTAAAGGTGATAGTGTGTGGACCGTGTGGTTTAGCATGATATTTATATCTTGTGTTGGAAGATGAACCTATGAAATTGTGGTGTTTGCGTGGAACCCTCTGGGTCCCATGGTGATAACATGGGGGTTACTTGGTTGGGAAAGTGCTTACTCTGAGGAGTGCTGTTAAAGCCCTACACAATGATTAGTGTTCACTATTCGACCAGAGAGTGGTTCGGAGTAGCATAGTGAAGAAATGATATTTATGCATTCAATTATATTTTCATTGTTGAGAGTGCCCTCTAGTGAAAGTATGAGTCCTAGGCCTTATTTCCAAGCATTGAAACACCATTTTCTGCATGTTCTACTACATGTTTGCTTGTTGCCATTTTTATTTCAGATTTTTATTATCACTTATAATCATCCATACTACTTGTATTATACTCCCTCTTCGCCGAACTAGTGCGCCAATATACCTGACAAGTATATTGGGTGTATTGGGGGACACAAGAGACTTCTTGTATCTTGATTGCAGGATTGCTTGAGAGGGATATCTTTGACCTCTACCTCACTGAGTTTGATATACCTTGGGTGATCCACTTAAGGGACACTTTCTGATGTTCTACAAACCTCTGCACTTGGAGGCCCAACAATGTCTACAAAAATAGTAGGATGCGTAGACATCAAGCTCTTTTCTAGCGCCGTTGCCGGGGAGGTAAGGTAAAAGGTAGTCACATCCTCGGGTGTGAGTGCTCGAAGTTATTTCCTTTAGATCCTGCAATTATATATTTTTGTTTCTTGTTTTTATTTTCACTAGTTAGTCTTAATGAAAAATCTCTCCTATCTAAAAGAATAATTTGGTTCCTTTAACCGTCTCCAATGCATCCTGTCGTCGTGTGTCGTGGTAGCCTCCCGTCAAGTGGTTCACCGTCCACGCAATTAATTGCAACATTTAATCACCGGAAATTGCCTCCCGTCAAATTGTTCACCGTCCACGCAATTAATTGCAACATTTAATCACCGGGAATCTTTACTAAACTGTTACCCGAGCGGGGATGGAGATCTCGATCTGAAATCCTGAGCGAATCCCAATGGATCTGACCAAGGTTTCCACCGCCGCGACCTCTCGCCGTGGTACGCCGCTTACCTCCAGTCCTTGACTATGATCCACCGTATCCTTCAGGCTAGCTGGAATATTTCTCTTCATCTGTCCTTCAATTTTTTTGTCTGGTTTCTCTCGTTCATTCGAGCATGCACGCGATGCTTTCTCCTCCTCCATTTTATTTCCCATTGAGATTGCCCATATGCCGCCGCGTTGCACTGCCGCTCCCTGCTGGAAAGACACATGAAGGGGAGGGGAACTTGCGAGGTGGAGAATGCCCCCTTGCTGCTGCTGCACTCCATTGAAAATGGAAAGGAAGGATAGAGGTATTAGTAAGAGCCCTGCAAGCAGCCGTGGTACCCAAGGTCATGGATCCGGCCTTCCCCTCTTCCTTCTCCAAGGTGATCATTTATAGAAGGCTGTGCATTCGTTGAGGAGATGGTATTCCTATCTAGCTCATTCCAGATCAAGTATATATCCTCAGCATTCTAGATGTTTTTTTCAGGTTTGTGGATCTGTTCTATCAAAAGAGAATCATATGTTAAAGTTCAGACCTGCAGCAATGATGTGATATCAATCATACCAGATATAACCTGACACCGTGTATTGATCACATTCACATTTATGGTCAAAGAAACAAAGACCAATGGTTCTAAACTTCCTATTAGAGATATTATCCAAGCTTACTATGAGACATCATGGAGTGAAAGGAATAAACACCGCGTAATGCCCCCTAAAATTAACGACATCATACAAATGATGAGCTGCATTGAGTCATCCTTTCACCATTCTAGCAAGTTTGTTGATGCTGGTGGTGTGCGAAATATGTAGCTTCTGATCATTTATTATCACTTACCAACATTCTACATTTACCTTAATGGAATATATATGACACCGTGCACATGTTTCGATTTAAATTTGTGTTAGTATTTTTTTCACTTCACAGTATTTAAGTTGTGTGTTCCTCCGGTATGCATGGATTTCTGTTTGGCGGAATCTTACTGTTGCTGCATATCTTTCAAAATGCTAGAAGAACTGCACCTTGCTCCATTTATTTTAGGAATACAACTGAACATTCCATCATTCCTGAAACATCCGGCAGAAGTTACAATATCATCCTTTTTCATGCGAGAATAACATTAACAGGTCAGTTCTCCCCAAATATAAAACTATGCTCATCCATTAATCAAATAGCCCCTGTACCATCTCAGTTATGAAAATATGTATGTTCTCATATCTCAGTTTAATACAAGAAACACCATTTTTTTCCTCTGACTAAGTTAAGAACAAAACAACTAACTTTATTTTTAGACTGATACAACTAATACATGTACTCGTACTTATTAGGTGGTTTGCAATCTATATTCCCATTTGCTATTATACATGGTTCATACGCTCCTAATCGGCATGTGGTTGAGTGGTTCAGCTCGTGCCCTTCCGCTCTGAAAACAGAAGTTTTGTATGATGTGGGAAAAAGTGAGTTTAATCTTTGGAGTTGTCTCCGTATGTTTTCTCTTAACAGTTTGTCCCCTTATTGGTTTACCTTCATATATTTGATTAGGTTTCTCACGGTCCCTTGTTCTACATCTCGATAACTCTTTTAGGGGAGTCTGTCTTGGTTCCTGTAGTTTGTAATTATATACTAAGTTATATCTCTGTTTTAAAATACTCACGCAGAATATAATACATTGGGTGTGATTGTTGAAGAAATGTCATAGGTGTTCAGCCGAAAGTATTAGTGTGTACTCCTTTGATTTTTCTAGTTCTAATTTTTGTAAGTCAAAGTTTTTCTAAATAGCTCGGTAAAGGTTTTTCTTTTTGTTCATTAATTTTTGTAAGTCAAAGTTTTGTCTAAATAGCTCGGTAGAAAAATTATTAAGTACTGTCAAGTATGTTTGCATTGTGCTCACATTGATTGCCTCATCTTTTGACGATTGTGTGGTACCAACCTATATGAAGTGACCCTATGTATATGCATTGTTTCAAAATATGTAACTAGATTGTGTTGTTAGATGTTTATAGGCTTCAATGCAATGAACGGGTTTGCAACCATGATACATGGGAGTCGTGTCCCGGTGACTGTGATTAAACATGAACATCAACATCGGACCATGATGATCATGTTGTAGTTGGGTTTACAATATTAAAACTGGAATAAATACAATTGAATATATTTTTTATGCAATGTGTGGGTTAAATTACTAATACACCCTCTTGTGTCTCTCATCACTATAGATCTCGCGGCTGTCGATTTCAGTATGAGGGCGAACTAGAGAGGATAGTAGAGATTTTCCCCGCCGCAGAGGAGAGAACTGACAACAGGAGTTTTTCGATTTTGGTGCAAGGGGCGACCATGAGAGGTGCTCAGCGACCAGGTACTCCTCATGTGCTGACTAACTAATCTCATTACCTTACTAAAGGCCAACTTTGCAAACAATGTGCTTGAATCTGCCCAAATACGTTATGCCCATCTCCTTTACAAATCTATGGATATTTTGTTGATGGAGTTGTAGAATATTGTAGCATAAATCCATCTCAATATTGTTTTATCCTCTCCTTGCAGATCTCTGGCCTAGCTTCTCATGAACATTGTGAACTATGGTGTCCGTATCTAAGTCCGCCCTCATGAAGCTTGTGCTCAACTCCACCCTCATGAAGATTGTGAAGTATGGCGTCCGTATCTAACTCATAAAACTGCTGGATTCGGGAACTTAGTTACCAGGACCAAAGCCATATTTCTGAACATAAACATATCTGATAACATGAGAGTGGACAAGTATTTCATCCTATACCGGCTGTTTTTTGTTCTTCTCTTTATTTTAAACAAAATTGCAGATACAAGATGGAATAATCATCAATATTATGTATCCATCTACACTCAACTTAGTTTTTACACAAATTTATTTGCTAGAATATAATTTGTATATTTCTTGTTCCCTTGCGAGTTGGTCTATGTATCTTGTTGCTGACCTACTTGCCCTTCAAGTGCAAATTCATGATTAGCCTTTTAAATAATCTTCTTATGTTAGATGGTAGTAATCTACTTTGTCGTATTTAGGCTCTACATTTCTTTGTGCTGTCAATATCAATTGTTTTACGAATGGGAAGGTAATCATCAAATTCGATATAAATGCTTGGAAATGCAAGTATTGAAAAGGTGAACTGAATGAGAAAAAAATTTATCAAGATATATGCCTTCATGAGTCATGACACATTTTTTCGCTCCCGTTGCAACGCACGGGCACGTTTCCTAGTAACAAAAATATGAGAGAGCTTTATAATATTTATCTTGAGTTAGGACATGAAGTGTTTGAAGAGAAAATTAAAAAACCTACGGAACTTTATTTGCATGCTAGTAGCAATGTTATTAGCATTAATTTTTTGAATACCCTTATTGCTGATGCTATGGAAAAGTCTAAACTTGGGGAAGGTAGTTTTGATGAATATGATATTTTCCCCCCAAGTTTTGAGGAGGAAATTTTATTTGATGATACTTTGCCTCCAATATATGATGATTATAATAATTGTGGTATTCTAGTTCCACCTGTTTACAATGATGAATATGATATTTTCAGTCCACCTACAATATAGGAAAATATTAATTATGATTACAATATGCAATAATAATGATAGCTATTTTGTTGAATTTGCTCCCACTACTATTAATAAGAATGACTATGCTTATGTGGATAGTATTAATTCTTTCATGCATGTGGCTCATGATAAAAATGTTTCTTGTGATAGTTATATTCTTAATTTCATTCATGATGCTACTGAAATTTATTATGAGAGGGGGAAACATGGTTTTATGCATCTCAAAATTATTAAGTTTCCCCGCTTTATGTTGGAAATTTTGAAGTTGCACTTGTTTTGCTTTCCTATGTTTGGTGCTTTGCGTTTTCATGACTTGTTTTTCTACAAGATTCTTTTTTATAGGAAGTGGGTTAAGACTTAAATTTGTGTCACATTTTCTTCTTGATTCTCTCTTTTGCTTCAATTCATATTTCTCATGTGAGCATCTTCTCAAATTATCATGCCTAACTAAAAGGCTTTAAAGAAAAGCACTTCTTGGGAGATAACCCATGTTTTTATTTTTGCATTGGTTTTTATGTTTTACTTGATTCAAGGGGTTTTATACTTATTTATCAAATCCTTTGTATCTTTATTTTCATGTTTTAGTTGTGCCAAGTAGAGCTTCTGACGAAGTTGGAGTTGGTTTTCGGATTTCTGCGCAGAAAACAGATTTCTGCTGTCCACCGTAAAACATCGTATAAAATTCTGGAAGATCAGAATGATCTGAAATATTTTGTGCTTGTTCCTCAGCTAATTCTGAAACTTTTCTTAGTTTACCACTTTTTTATTTGAGCAAAAAAGATTTTATAAAAATTGATCTTTACCTGCTGTTCTGTTTTGACAGATTTCTGCCAATTATTGCATTTGCATCTTAATCTCTTTCTTTTGGTGTTATTTTGAGAAAAAGATTTTTAAGATAAGTTGTTACAGTAGATGATGTGTTTTTGAGTGCTAGGCTTGTGTTGAAACTGAACCATGTGAATTTATTATTTCGATTGCACTAACGTTGATTATAAAGATTGTGAGAAATTTGGTGTGAAGGAAGTTTTCAAGGGTCAAGAGAAGAGGATGATATGATGTGATAAAGAAGAGTGAAGAGCCTAAGCTTGGGGATGCACCGGTGTTATATCCCAGCAAATTCCAAGAAGACTCAAGCGTCTAAGCTTGGGGATGCCCAAGGCATCCCCTTCTTCATCGACAAATATTTGTAACCTATCATACTTTTGTGGGAGAGAGACACACTCCGTTTTCATTGCTTAGAATACTCTAGTTTTCATTCTTATTGTTCTGTGAGTGTTCACTTTTTGCTATTACTGCGTTTAGCCTTTGTTTTCATGCATCTCTTATTCATAGCTATTAGTTTTAGTAAGTGTTATGTGAGTACTCTCATGTTTTATTTCTGTATCATAAAGAGTATTTTTGTTAAAACATATCTTGTATGGTGCTTGTTGGGAAAAGAAACTGCTACTTGATGTAGGATATATAAAAGTGCTAGTAGAAGCTTGTATAGGCTGTGGCTAGAACTTTTTCATGCCATGCTAAATGTTATTTAGTTTTAAAGCCATGTGGTTATTGAGTAGCATGAATATCCTTCAATAGCTGAGAGCGTTTAATATGTCTTGAAAGATTTATGAGTTGTTCTTATCATAGTAAATCATCAATATATGGTATTCTCTTTCGAATTGTTTATTTTGTTGACTTGGCGCATGCTCACACCATATTTATGGCTACTTAGTTTTTGAACTTGTGATACCACTTATGCTTTAATTAATGATGTTTATGTCGCTATGCATGATTATGGCTCTATGCTCTCTTGATTTGTCGCTCGCAGTCTTTTGCTAGCCTCCACTTGTACTGAGTATGGATTTCTACTCGTGCATCCAAACTACTTTATACCAAAGTTTTTCCCGTTGTGAACACCATACCTACCCACATGTGGTATTTAACTGCCACTCCAAGTAAATTGCTCATGTGTTACCTTTAAAACCTTCTAAAGTATTTCTGTTTTGTGTTCTTGTTTTTGCTCAAGAGGACGTCAATAGAGAATGTTTGTCTCACTTGTTGATTGGATTTCACACCCTGTACTAGTGGCTTTAGCCTCTTATCCAAATGATAGAAGAGATGGCTGCAGGGTGCCCAGCCCCAAATAAATACAAACAAATTCTCTTCACTATTTTTGCCCCTGATTTATGAGTCAAAGCATAATTGTGTAAACAAAAGAGAAAGAGGGATGACCTTCTACACCAGTTGCGTCCTTCGCCATGGGAGCCTCTCTTGTGAATCTAGTTGGCTTGTGACGTACTGTATTGTCTGTTTACCATTCGTTGACATTAACATACACCTCTCTTAAAGAATAGACACTCCTCCATGGTGTAAAACTTTTAATATCTATGTTTAATAAAATAAAAAGTTCTAGCACATGAGTGATCCCTGCTTCCCTCTGCGAAGGGTCTTTCTTTTTGTTTTATATTGAGTCTACATCTTCTAACTTTATGCACAGTTGAGAGAACATTTTTTCCATTATGAGTTCTACGTGCATTTGTCCCATAAACATCAATAATTACTTCATGATGTGATATTATTTGTTTTTAAATAATGTGTTCTAGTCTTCTTCTTGAACTTTGAAAGTATCCTGGCATTTATGTTTTGTCCCACTCTTAAGGACTAGCGAAATACCACTTTGCCATGCTTTATCTATACCCGAAACAAAAGTTTATCTTTCTTTGCATTATTATCCATGATCCTTTATTTAAGATACTCTTCATGATGCAAAGTGATTGCTATGCTTTATTATTAAAGTTCTATTTATCATGTTTGTATTTGAAGTTCTATGATCTGAGCGTACATATGTTTTTACATTATAATGATCAAGTTCATAATAGTAGCACGTCACCTCAGAAATTATTTTATTTTATCGTTTACCTACTCAAGGACGAGTAGGAACTAAGCTTGGGGATGCTTGATACGCACTAGTAGGAAAACCCCTACCAGTGACGAACAAATATGGCCTACCGCTGGCGAAGCCCTGTTCGCCAGCGCTACCTCGCCAGTGGTAGCAGGTTACCGCTGGCGAACAGCGCTTTGCCAGCGGTAGTATATGTTACCGCTGGTGAACAGAGCCTTGTTCGCCAGCGCTAGGTTCGCCAGCGGTAGCTTTATTGTTCGCCAGCGGTAGCTGTTCGCCAGTGGTAGCTCCTAGCTTTGCCAGCGGTACTGTTCGCCAGCGGTAGCTGTTTGGTTCGCCAGCGGTAAGTCTCCCAGGTTTGTATTTTTATTATTATTTTCGTATAACAGTTTGCATATTCTGGTATTATACTATACAGGTGCAAATACATTCAATTTATGTAATTTATAAAGTTCACACATATAAATCACTCTTAGATACATATGCATCCATCCATAACGAATTTAACACATCGATAACGAAATTAACACATCGATAACACATCGATACATATGCATCCATCCTTCTCATAAATATGAATACACATTGATCTCAATAACACGTTTATGTCGGAAGATTTTGAACCCAAAATATAGCCATCTAATTAATTTAACGATTACAAAAGTATGACATCTATACAACGTACGCGCGATATAGAGATCAATCGCAAACAAGACTATATATGCGGTCCACCTCCGCTTGCGATCTTTCGCTAGGGCCAGCGCGCCGTCCACTTCTTCATCTCTCTGTAGACCAAGATAAAAGCATTAGACCAGTAAAGGAAATCACAAGTTCTTATTAGGAGCAATTCGTACCGAACCGAATACATACCGTCGATCATTTCTTCTTCGTTGTTGTTGTGATCTTCTGTTTCTTCACCGGAGGGAACGGAAGAGCACCTTCTAACGAGTTGAACGGTCTCTCGTCAGCCTGCTCTAGTACACATCGACGCAACTCATCGTTAGATGGTGGGGGGTTTCAGTGGAAGACCGAGTCTTTAGTTACTACATCCCTATAGATGATGGAGCAGATTTTGCGCTGGAGGCGACAAAAGTTTTGTCTGAATTCAGCATCAGACCATTCGACGATGCTCCGAGACCATTTGTCCACAGCAGACATGTATTGTAGACTGTGTTGGTCCTTCACGATCTCCGTCATGTGTTGGAGGAGGTACCATGCCTCCATATGGCCGCCTGGCGCCTGCTTGGGGCAGGGAAACTCAGTTTTGTGTCTGAACTCATATTTTCCTTGAATTTGTTTCACTCTGTCCCAGTATTCTTCCGCCCTGATATAGCCGTCCATAGCATCATTGAGAACAGACTTGATGAGGGAGTAATTCTTCTCCTTCATCGTACTCCCGGAGTCGAGATATACTGCATGCGCGTCTCTCGGGTAGAGCATGATGAGGGTGCCGTATTTGTTTCTGCGCAAAACAGGAGTCCATATATATAATCCTCAAAAATTGTATATGCGCAAACAAATGTAAATATGGGAAATATAACTTACTCGGGAAAGTAAGGCACGAGGGTGATCCTCTTGTGTGTATAATTAGTGAGCAACACTTGTTCGAGGTACTTTGTCGCTTTTGCCCTACTGTTGGGGTTGTTCAAGTACATGTCGTGCATGTAGTAGGGGTCTGCAAGCCCGATGTTTTTGACATTCTCTATGGATATCTGATGCGCCAAATTGAGCGTATACAGACGGACGATTGACGAGTGGAGGGATTTCATGTGAAACATCCGAAAAATGTCGTCAAATCTCACGATGATCTTGTTTGCGTTGCCTTCAGTGACAAATCCCGCTGTAGATGGCACCTTTGCGACCAAAACCGGCAGCGTTGGATTTTTCTCTAAGAGAAGCGTCCCCTCCATATATAGAATACCGTCATGGACGCTACGCATATCACCTGTCAGCAAGGAGACAAACCTCGGCGGAAGCATCAGTTTGCCCAACTCATGGATCTTATGCCAGTCGTGTATGGGTATCCTGTCCAATACCCGTCCTGTCTGCGGCTTAGACTTGGTCCCCTCCACCGGTTGGCTCATCGATGCAACGGCAGAACTCTTCTTAGTTCTTTTCCGTACCGTCTTCTTAGGCTGAGTCTGATGAAATACATCCGCTACCGCCTCTTTGAGGGCGTCCTGACTGATGACTTCTTGCTCGGGGACTGCCGGTTCTTGAGAAGAGAAAAGACGGTTTGTGCATCGATATTTATCCGCTTCCTCCGCTGGCAAGAGAAGTTGATCAAGATCATCAAGGCCGGGCGCCCCCTCGTAAGGATCGTCGACGAGGTAGCCATTGGGGTTCGCATCTTCAACATCGTCGCCGTCGTGTTGCACGGACTTTGCAGGTGAGAAATCCTTGTGTTGGCTCGGGTGCCCCGACCCCTGGACCGGTGTTGGAGTGTTGATAGGAGTACTTTCCAAACGAATTAGTGATTTCGGCCAGGTCAATGGCCAAACCAAGCATTGCTCCAGGTTCAACTCGTTGTCGGCTGCGGGGGGTTGGTTCGGAGGATCGAGAGCACCGCAACCAGGGAGCACCCGACTTAATGTCACTCTGAACACGTCCTCGGGCATACGAACGCCGTGGGATACGCGGTTGAGAGGTGTTATGATTTTTCCTTTGGCCACGTCTTTTAACTCGCCGCTCACACGAATAAGCAATGTGCATCACGTCTCGCCGGCTGCGAAACATCGCGCGATCGCTGTTAGAGACTGAGGCCGTCACGAATCAAGTCATAATATATAATTAAGCAGTGGACGTTGAATTACCATGAGGGCATTGAGGTCGGACAAGGGGGATGGACCGCTAAGTGTCGGCGGCAGCGTTGAAGAGACGTGGCGGGGCGGCGACGGATCTTTGCGACCTTCCGGCTGAGGGTTGGGGGCCGGCTCGTTCTGTCTTCTCAATGGACGAATGGCTAAGTGGATTCATGGGCAGGGGATGGGTAGAGCCCGACGCCATGGATGTATTTGCGAGGACTAGCTCTGATACCATGTAAAAGATCTAACGTAGATTGCTTTAGCCTTGAAGCGATGCCTTTGCCTCGGCTCGCTGTTCGTGTTAATAAAGGGCCGAACCCTGGCCAAAGGGATTTACACAATTGGTTACAATCTTGACGTACAAGGAAAGGAAACAAACGCGTTCGGCTTATATCACACCGAACCTATACAATGACTAACAGAAAGCTAACAGCTAACAACTATCTGTTAATATCTCTAACAGCCCCCCACCCCCCATCACCTACACCGGCGAGCCCTGCATCCAGTGCCGAAAGGGACTCCGCCCTGCGCCGCCAGGAGTACAGCCGCGCTTACGCCGACAATCCAGTGCGCGGTTAAGGAGCATGTTCGCCTTTGACTCTGACGACGACCTCCTCGGCCTATCCCCTCCCGTTTTCCAGATGTGCAGCCTGTCCATGTCCCGCTCCCCGTCCTTCTCGGACTACCTCGAGGAGGACCTGGGCATCTTCTCCGCGCAGAGGCCGTTCGACGTTCGTGCTGCCAGGGCACATCGTAGACGTAGCGCTGGCGAGCGCGCTATGATGTGTGCAGCGCCGCTCGTCTAGCGCCGGCTGCCTGCCCTCCGCCGCCTGCCGTCCGGGTGTAACACGGAGCCGGGTCCTCACCTTCTCCTCTTTGGCTCCTTCTCCTACACTTGTGTTCCTCTCCTCCCTCGATAGACCTTCTACAACTAAATGGTCCACAGCTGGCCTGCTGATCCTTCTATGGTGACCTGCAGATATCAAGCCTGAAGTGGATACTACCGAAGTACCGATAAAACAGCAAAATAAATTCAACGGGAAAGAGCAGCAGTAGCAGTCAAATTTCAAAACACATATGTATTTAAGTCTGAAACGATGGTTTCAATAGCAGACAACATTCAGCTATGATCATATTTTTGTAGGCGGTGGTTTGTCTAAAGCATCCTAATGCTAAACCAATGATTGAAATATGAACACTATGGATGTATTTTCAAAATCATAAATTTAAGTGTGCAACTACACGATCTGGTTCCTCAAAGTCCATCCAAATTTTATGAAACAGATAGTAACATTTTTTTTCTCTCTACCAGAGTTCAGATAGCATAGTCTCGCAAATCAAAAGTTTTAGTTCATATGTCATACTCGCACCAAACATAGGTCTTCAGTTAGCTTTTCATGTTTTCTACCAGAATTCAGCTGAGCCTGCTTTTGGTGAGAGTTGCATCAGTTTGTTTAGATGTACATATTCATACGTTTGATACCGCTAGCAGTTTTGAGGAGAGCAAAAGACAACATGATTCTGTTGTGAACAGCAAAAACATCAACAACCTTCGCATATAGCCTGGAATCTCAAGCACCGCTAATCATCCCAGTCACTCTTGATGACCGCCCTCAAGTATTCTGCGAGCAGAGAGCCGTCGTCCTGTGCATTATTGTTGCCATCTAAACATATGACAGACATTTTATTTGATTTCGTCCCGCACCGAAGCAACGCACGGGCTCTGTGCTAGTAGTGTATATTATGTCATTTTGATCTTAACATGCATTGTCCTATCATAGTAGGGTATGGAACTGTGATATCCTCCTCTGTTTGTTTCATTTGAATCGACTTGGCACATGCTCACGCATGCTAAGACCGAAAACAAAGTTTGGGAGTGTTTGGGTGGTTGGAGAGGGAGATCTGGAAGGTTGAAGCTTTCATTAATGGCTAGGAGAGACAGAGTGGGAAAAACTTAGCATTTATGAGGTAGGGGAAGGGTTTTAAATACTCCTTCCCCAATCCAACCGTTAAGAAGCCCACGCAGCACCAGAGGCTCCGGTGCTTCCACCGGAGGCTCCGGTGGTCTTCACTTATGCGCACCCGCCTGGCTCGTTTTCTTCTTTCTGGAATCTTCAGGGCGGAGGATCCGGTGGTGTGGGCGGAGGATCCGCCCACCAGAGGTTCACCGGAGGCTCTGCTCTAGCCTTCGCTCGTATGCACCTAAATACACTTTGAGCGGAGGTAGCACCGGAGGCCAGCCCCACAGTGGGGCGGTGGAACCAGCGGAGGCTCCGATGGTTTTGACGGAGGCTCCGCCCACCGGAGGTTCACCAGAGGCTCCGCTGCAGCCTCCGCTCTTATGCACCCGAAGGTGATTACAGCTGAGGTTGCACCGGATGTTCCACCGGAGGCTGCCGCCTGGATGTAGCTGGGAAATGCACGGGGCGGAGGTTCCGGTGGTTTCAGTGGAGCCTCCGCTGCTTGCATAAACAACATCCCAACTTTGTTTTTTCGAGCTCTTTCCTTTCAAATTACTAGCAAACAATGCCCGTGCGTTGCAACGGGAGGACAAAATCTCGCACAAAATAAGTTAACGATGATAACTTTCAGTCTTAAATTAACTTTGTGATTCATCCTTCATGCAAATGTTATGTAACATATCAGTATAAGAAGAGATAGTTGAATTCCCACGCACTCAGTAGCAATTAAGAACATACATGTCTCTCGCCGACATTAAAACTAAAGATGCTATTATGCATGACCTATTAACTAAACAGGTCAAAATATTTAATAATATAACCAATATGTGTTCTTAAAGCAGTCACATGTGATTCGTGTGTGCATGCGTGCAGCCAGTTGAATGCAATTGTTTTGGTACAAAATCGATGTTTCGAGAAATAGACGCTCCATTATTCTACCATCCAGTTGACTGTTATGCGAAATTTGAACAATACTATGCTCGATTGCATACCGTAATAAGACTGAAATACCGCTGGTGAATAATTGAATAGCGTAGCTTTAGTCTTTGACACAAATCGGAAATGAAATGTATCCTTTATTATAAATGGACAAAGACGTTGAAACAGCTATTTACTGCAGCTTCTAAAATATGTACAGACAAACTGAAAGCCTGCCATGTCTAGGATTAAACGAATTGTCTGTAGCTTATAAAATCTGTACAAACAAATTGAAAGCTGGCCATGTCTAGGGACGATTGAATTGTTAAAACTTATAAAAAAAATTCAACCTTCCTCAATCACTTCAAGCAAATGACCTACATATCCGGAAATACCATAGGTAAGTTCAAAGTGTCATTTACAACCCATATGAATTTGAACAGAACATAAAGTATGTACTCTAAGAATTTTCAGTGTGTTAAAAAAATTAAAGTTTATTTCCAGATACACAAAGATTGACCAAAGATATGATAAATTGATAATTGTCGAAGATAATTTTGCTCATGAGACCATATGTGATGAGGTGTTGACCTCTAAGTTGGCCCGATCTTCACGAATCGACAAGAACGAACAAAGAACGCACGAAGAACGCGATGAACACGATGAACACGAGAGGGGGAATCGAGGGCAAACACGTGGAAAACACAAAAGAGGGAAGATAACTCGTGAAGCCTACGAGGGATCGCAAACCCAAGTCAACAACACGCTAATTGAAACCGTTTCTCTTACCGGCCGGTCCACCGATCCAACAGAAGCCGCAAGGGGAAGGTTGGCAAGTGCTACTAGAATCACTATGTGAGAGAGTAGCTCCTTGGAGAGATCTTGATACAATCCTAGATGAACATCATCAACATAGGAGTAGCCTCATAAGAGGAGTCACCTCAAAAGAGGGATACAAGGGCAAAGCCCCAAACTCTCGAAAACAATGCTCAAAACTATTCCTAACCCTAGATCTAGCCACCGGAGTCCTTTATATAGTCGGGGTCGAAACGGGGGTCGAAACGGTGCCAAAACGGTCAATTCCCGTGCATTTCGGGGCCACCCCGGCCTGGGAGCCGGCCTGGCCGGCCTGGAACCCGGCCTGGGGCCAGGGTGGGGCGCAGAGGCCTGGTGCCCGGCCTGGGGCCAGGGTGGGAGGCCGGCCCTCTCGGGCTGGTGCCCGGCCTGGTGCCCGGCCTGGGGCCAGGGTGGGAGGCCGGCCCCTCCGGGCTGGTGCCCGGCCTGGGGCCAGGGTGGGATGAGGAGGCCGGCCTGGGGCCAGGGTAGGCCGGCCTGGGGCCAGGCTAGCCCGGCCTGGGGCCAGGGTGAGGCCGGGAGCCTCCTTTTCCCTCCGTTCTTCCTCCTCGGAACTCCGATCTTGACGCCGTCTTCACCCACGTTCTTCCTAGCTTCATGCGCACCTTCTTGGATGTGTTCTTGAGCATCTTGGGCACCATCTTGGGTCTCCATGTGGTGATCCCACCTATGCATATAGAGGGGTATTTCATGAGGTAGAGCACCGTTCACCAAGTCACCGGAAACGTACGGAGATAGGAGTGAGTTCACCTTGTTGCGTATCGATGTTGTGCTTGGTGGAATACGGTGGGCTACATCAATATGTCCCGTCAACTGATGGCATCAAACACCAAGGCAGAATTAACTTGTATTCTTGAAGACTTGAAAAATTTGCCGCCAATGAGCCGAGCTGGTGCTTCCATCTGCAACTGCTTGCTAAGAAGACTGTAGCACACCTGGGCGTCGTGGCGTTCGCAACGGACAGAGATTGCCACAATCTACTGATGGTAGAATGCAGTACTGCACAAAGACCAGCAGCAGCAGATGGTCATCCTGACAAGCAAAATATTTTGTCGCGCAACACTGAAACCAACAGTATTTGAGTGCAAAATGAGGAGCAGGGCAAGCCCCATCTCCCATGTGCAGAAATCCACCGGTAGCACCACACCTAGCTTCAGATTTGAGTGCATCAGAACCATGTCTTGTAGCCGATATCATCAGTGCACGATGAGACCAGGCCGACGATGCTGGTTGTACAGGGGCACCTCGTGGCCGGCGCGACAGGGATACTTCTACATGGTGCTGGTCGACATCCTTGCAGACAGTGGCGGAGCCACAGCTAACTAGCCGGGTGCACAGGGTACCCCCAAGAAACCAGTTTCTTTGTAAAATCATATTTTTCCACCATACATGCACCCCCTAAAAAAGATTTTTATGTGTTATGACACCCTCTAGGACCCCTGGTTCAGGATGCTGTAGCTCCGCCACTGCTTGCAGAGGCCTTCACGAATCCCAGGGTGCAGAGCAGAGCGCGCCTGCAGCTCCATCGCAATGCCTCACACCTACTCGGAGCTTTCCTCATGTCCCTGCTCGCCATATGGACCTGACCGCATCTCAAAGATTACCATCTGAAGATACTCCAGCAGCTTGATGAACCTGAAAAAGGATCCATCCACATCGCAAGGGACATGATGTCCAGCTTCACGTCCACCCAGATGAATTGTGCTCCTAGAAGACGATAGGTGGTCGCGTCGTCATTGGCGTAGTCGACGTTCACCTTGACAACCAGTAGCGTACGTGTCCATGGCGTCCTTTGTGCTTGTTATCCCGTGAGCGTTAGCACGCGCTGATCTTGCTCTCTCGTCCCGCCGGTGACAAGCTCAACTCGTCGGTGCCTGTCATCCGATGAGGGTCAGCACTCAGCACGCGCGTCACCGTTGGCAGGCCTGGAGCGCCCCGTCGCGCAGCGCTGTGACGCCGGTGTCCCAGTTTGAAGGCAGCGACGCTGGGCTGGGCCGAGTGACCGAGTCGACTGCGGTTCCCGATCACGACCAATGATTAACTGAAGCACGTAGGGTCGTGACGTGTTGGGAAGACAACGGGTCGCCACCGGATTCGTTCGCCGCCTGTTCGCGTCGGGTGGAGAGGGCCGGTCCCGCGTCCGCGGGTCACGCCTGCGCCGTGTCTAGGGGACTTCTTCCCGTCCGGTTTCCATGGTGAGGAGGAGGCCTCGACGTCCGACGTTCTAGGCGCTGCGGCTTCCGGCGAGGTCGGTGCAGAGGCAGAGATCGATCCGCAATCGGTGGATCACGACGAGGCTGTGGCGTTTCAAACTCGAGGCCGCGGAGGGCCCAAAGTGCGACCGTGGGCCTACTTCTTGGAGGCTTTTGACTACAGGCAGCTTAGGTGCGACAGGCCAAGGGCATCGAAGAACTCTGCGGTCGCTGCGACCGCCTCGAAGTCGATCGCGATCGACGAAACTGCCAGGAATACGACTGCGCCCGCGACTGCGCCCTCGCCTACGACATCGGCTCTTCCCTCGACTCCGACCTCCCTGCATCGCCAACCCTAGGGTAACCGATCCTTCCTGCAAGCACTGCTGTCGCCCGTCCTCATGGCGGCGCCGCAGCGGCCAGGTCAAGCGGTGCAGCGGGCCCCGGGCCCCGTTCCAGGAGGTAGGGGACGCGGCGCCGGGCGAGGTGCGCCGGCAGGGGTGGGCAGGCCAACGGCGGGCCCGCCGTTCTTCGCCCCGATGCAGCCGGGTGTGGCTCCCAACCCGCGGCCGGTGCTCCCGCATCCGGGAACGGGTCACGCGGCGGGGGCTGTTTCGGCGCAAGGCGCGTCGCAGATGGCCATGGGGCAAACCGTGGTGGTGGTGGGTGCTGCTCCTGTTGCCGTGGCGCCGGTGTTGGCCGCGGCGGGGGATGTCCCCGCGGGTCAGTTCGTGGTTGGGACGGTGGCGGCGGCGGGAGCGGGGAAGCGCAAGAACAAGAAGAAGAAGGTGACTCCCGCGGCTGTGGGTTCTGGGACTTCGCAGGGGGTGGCTGTAGCACCGACTTCCGCGGTTGAACAGCTGGCGCTAGTCGCCGCTGGACCCGGGGAGGTTGACGTTGCCGCGGCTCCGGTGAGGAAGAAACGCTGCTGGAAATGCGAGGTTGATACACATGCCACAAGGGATTGCCCCGTGGATCATTACTGCTATGTTTGTGACTCCAAGAAGCATCCTATGAAGAAGTGTCCCACCCTCAGACTTCCGAAGCCGGCTGTGTTTATTGGGGGAGTAGGGAGCAAGCACACGATGTTCTCTCAGTTCCCTGATGATCTCTTCCAGGAGCCGGATGCTTCCAGTGGACCTGTCGCGCTGGTTACGGTGGTAGGCACCGCCGCTACGGCAAAGCAGGTTGAGGTGACGGTGGCTCGTATGTGCTCTACTCCGAGGTGGAAGTGGGAGGCGCTGCCTGCTGGTGAGAACCGGTACAAGGTGGTGTTCCCATCGCTGGTAGAGTTGGAGAGGTTCGATGGGATGGATTTCGGGGTTCCATCACAGTCTACTCGGCTACTTTTCAGCAAGTGAGAGCCAGAGGACGTCGAGCCAAAGCTGGAGTTCGAGCAATCTTGGGTTCATGTGGAGGGGGTTCCAAATCCTTTGCAGCACTTCCTAGGCCTGTGGGCGGTGGGGTCTCTTATCGGCATTACTTTGGATGTGGACCTGTTGGCTCTTCGTCGTAGAGGTATCGTTCGTCTGAGGATGGCGTTGTCTGATGATGAGGTGTTCAATAAGGTGGATGAGATAGGTCCGTACACTAACACAGATGGTGTGCTGCGTCTGAAAGGTTATGGCTTCACTTTCCGCCCAGAACCTGAGGATTATGTGCCAGAGCCTGATTTTGTGCCTTATGTGTGGGACTTGAGAGTGCCGTCGGAGTCCTCTTCTCGGGGTGTGCGGGATTCTGATATGTTCGGCTCTGCTACTGTCCCTGACGGAGACGCGGATGGTGCGGCGAGTATGGCTATCGATGCACCCACTGCGGATGGCGGTGATCATGTTCGCTCTCAGGCGATGGAGCTATTGCAGAGTTATGCATTAACGCCGGTTAACTTGTCTCCTACTACTCCTAGGGGCAAGGAAATTGTGCGGTTGATGCACTCCTTGGGTGGCTTTATTGCCGGGAATGCAGGGAGGAGCGCGGCATCTTCTGGTGGATTGCAGGGTGCAGGTGGCACCCCGCTATCCGCTACTCAGGCGACTGGTGACGGGCAGCGACTAGCTGTCGCCCAGGCGGCTGTCTCCTCCGACTAAGAGTAAAAATATTTCAATTCTACAGTAATAGAGAAGTTCTACACAAGTGGAACATTCCGACCATGCAGACACAATTTAGGCATCTTGTTGTGTAGATGATCTTTTGCTTCCCTCAGTTCGTCAGCAATTGCAGAACGTGTACCTAAAACTCGGTGTGTGATTGTTTTCACACCGTTTTTATATCACTCAAAGCCCAAATACTTCGGCATTGAATAACATCATAGCGATCAGGAGGATGTCTCAATTAATAAAAACAATATATTACCAAATATGGCATCCATTTATTCTCTCGAGTTTCAAATTGGTTGAAATTTCTTGGCTTGGTATGAATCTATTCAATTATTATAGACTTCCATGAAAAATGAGTGGAACTAATGTACCATGCCCAACCTTGTGTGAACTACTGCTCTATTCCATACCATTTGTCTCAAAACAGTGAATTTAGAACAAATAATCAAACTCTGTCTGAACTACTGCTCCGTTCCAAGCCATTAAAAACAACAAATGTATAGCAACCACGTTAGCACATGTGAATTTAAAAAGGAACTCAGTCTCTCAAATCATGGTAGAAATTCAAAAAGGAAATTTACTCACACTGCTTATTGGAGTCTCATACCATGGCAGGGAAATGCACGACTCAACATAATCCATATATTTTAAATCTAAAGACACATTTTTAACCGTGATTAAAATTTGAACTCGATATAAATGAACTAAAAATGATTACCACAAAATGTATCATTATGGCAAAGAAAAATAGGGAACATGTTATGCATGCATCATCATTTTTGCAAATCAACTATGCTATGCGGAATCAAATTTATGCAATTCAACTATGCTATGTGCAATCAAATTTATGCAATTCGACTAAATCCAAATACATAAGTAACTTCCTGAGCACAACCTTTCCTACGCACTAAGAGTAAAAATATTTCAATTCTACAGTAATAGAGAAGTTCTACACAAGTGGAACATTCCGACCATGCAGACACAATTTAGGCATCTTGTTGTGTAGATGATCTTTTGCTTCCCTCAGTTCGTCAGCAATTGCAGAACGTGTACCTAAAACTCGGTGTGTGATTGTTTTCACACCGTTTTTATATCACTCAAAGCCCAAATACTTCGGCATTGAATAACATCATAGCGATCAGGAGGATGTCTCAATTAATAAAAACAATATATTACCAAATATGGCATCCATTTATTCTCTCGAGTTTCAAATTGGTTGAAATTTCTTGGCTTGGTATGAATCTATTCAATTATTATAGACTACCATGAAAAATGAGTGGAACTAATGTACCATGCCCAACCTTGTGTGAACAACTGCTCTATTCCATACCATTTGTCTCAAAACAGTGAATTTAGAACAAATAATCAAACTCTATCTGAACTACTGCTCCGTTCCAAGCCATTAAAAACAGCAAATGTATAGCAACCACGTTAGCACATGTGAATTTAAAAAGGAACTCAGTCTCTCAAATCATGGTAGAAATTCAAAAAGGAAATTTACTCACACTGCTTATTGGAGTCTCATACCATGGCAGGGAAATGCACGACTCAACATAATCCATATATTTTAAATCTAAAGACACATTTTTAACCGTGATTAAAATTTGAACTCGATATAAATGAACTAAAAATGATTACCACAAAATGTATCATTATGGCAAAGAAAAATAGGGAACATGTTATGCATGCATCATCATTTTTGCAAATCGACTATGCTATGTGGAATCAAATTTATGCAATTCAACTATGCTATGTGCAATCAAATTTATGCAATTCGACTAAATCCAAATACATAAGTAACTTCCTGAGCACAACCTTTCCTACGCACTAAGAGTAAAAATATTTCAATTCTACAGTAATAGAGAAGTTCTACACAAGTGGAACATTCCGACCATGCAGACACAATTTAGGCATCTTGTTGTGTAGATGATCTTTTGCTTCCCTCAGTTCGTCAGCAATTGCAGAACGTGTACCTAAAACTCGGTGTGTGATTGTTTTCACACCGTTTTTATATCACTCAAAGCCCAAATACTTCAGCATTGAATAACATCATAGCGATCAGGAGGATGTCTCAATTAATAAAAACAATATATTACCAAATATGGCATCCATTTATTCACTCGAGTTTCAAATTGGTTGAAATTTCTTGGATTGGTATGAATCTATTCAATTATTATAGACTTCCATGAAAAATGAGTGGAACTAATGTACCATGCCCAACCTTGTGTGAACTACTGCTCTATTCCATACCATTTGTCTCAAAGTAGTGAATTTAGAACAAATAATCAAACTCTGTCTGAACTACTGCTCCGTTCCAAGCCATTAAAAACAGCAAATGTATAGCAACCACGTTAGCACATGTGAATTTAAAAACGAACTCAGTCTCTCAAATCATGGCAGAAATTCAAAAAGGAAATTTACTCACACTGCTTATTGGAGTCTCATACCATGGCAGATTTTGCTAGTCTGATAAGTACTTGCGGTCCACTTTAAAATAATACCTTAGTCGTTGTCCCTGAATTTCTAACACTAAACAGTGTGGCTATCTTAACATAAAGCAGACCCGCACATGTACAATTTACAAGAGAGAGGAAATGGTCCATGTAGTAGCTACATGTTAGCAAGAGGAATTCCACTCTATTATTTTGCATCTTTGTATTAGTACTCATTGACTTCATAGGTTGGTCTTGCGGCTAGGGATTCCAACCATACCTCATATTTGTATGTGAACAAAAAACAAAGAATATCAGCAAGATCATCCACTGAATGGATACCTGCGACATGCAATTATTTCCATGACAAAAATAACCAAGCCCTGGGGGATCACCGAATTGCGACTGTGCTCATGTACCTATCTAATATTGAGAAGGGTGGAGAGACCATCTTCCCGAACGCAAAGGTAATTTTACGGCACTCCCTAACACTGTCTTATGTCTCCCATGCACTAAGTCACATATTCTGCAGGGGAAGTTGGCACAACACAAGGATGAGACGGCATCTGAGTGTGCTAAAAATGGATATGCAGGTAAACAACTTTTGAGATCCTTTTTCACTTGATATGGGAACATTGCCCCTGAGCTCCTTTTTGGCATGATAGTTTCAGTGCTCAGTATAACTCAGTTTTTTCATAGGCTTATTAGTTTTGCATATCGTACTGGTATCCTATGCTACAATGACAGTCGGAATTTAGAAACAGTGTATGACAATCATAAGGAGTAGGGAATTCGCTCTGCATAAGTATGAGGACCAATGCATGAACATAACACACTGTGCAACATTTTACAAAAGGCTGGTGTGGAACCCTTTGAAACAGACATTCCAAAGCATTGATACAAGAGGAAATCAAAAGGTCCTTTGGGCATCTAATGACACGGGAGGGAGCATCTGGGCCAGTCAATGATACAGGACAGCCATATATAGTGGAAGCAAAATTCCAGAACTTACTGAACTTACGAATTATCTGTTTCATATGAGATTTCGGGAAACAGGACAAGATCCAGCTGTTAAACAGAAAGCATTATTTAATAAACTTAATAATTGCACGGGTTAATATTGGCCATCATCAACCTAAGAAATCAGTAATATTACATATGATTAACAGAGTAACCAATATCAGTGTTGATCTCACAGATTATTCACGGAATCTACTGTTTCCGTCTAGGAAATGGACTCAAAAAACTCATCTTAAAACAATAGTCCAGTGCAATAGCAGAAGGCAGAAATATAAAAAATGCTCCCACCCACACTAACTGCACTATCAAGAGCAAGTGACACTAAGGCATCAGTGCTCAGCTCGAAAGACCTCCCAGATTCCAGCAAAGCAAGACCTGTGTACAATGCCACCGCAAGACCTCCCAGATTCCAGCAAAGCAAGACCTCCCAGATTCCAGCAAAGCAAGACCTGTGTACAATGCCACCGCAAGACCTCCCAGATTCCAGCAAAGCAAGACCTCCCAGATTTCAGCTTGAAATGGTGCAAAGAAAGATAGTAATTGAATTGAACATCACATACATGCAAGATGTCTTCACTACTGAAATTCGAGCAGTCTTCTCCAAAAAATTCTCTTACAAAAAAAATTACAGTATCATGTCATTGTACCTACAATTATTATCTTTCAAATGCAGGTCATTGCCTCCATTCAAAGCAAACTCATACTATCCAAAAGAAAAGAAAATCAGGTATGAGATCTCTTCATTTAGCATAAGACTAAAATAAGAAATCTAGCATAAAATTCAATCATCTTATACCACCGCAAGAAAAAACATTTACTCAAACGCATTGGAAAGATAATTTTAGGTCAATCTCTCAAAACTATAACATTATTCCATTGATTGCCTATCGGGTATCATAAACTTCATAGTGTAAAATGTCCACTGGGGATTTCACGCACCTGGAGAGAATGTCGTTTGGAAGCAATCCAAGTACCTGACTACATGTTCCTAGAGGCGGCTGGACACCGGCGGCGACTGATCAACGACGGGCATGTGCGCACGACGCTGAAGGTGCTTGCTGTGTGTGGCCACAGAGGAGGCGCGTGGCAGGACGACCATGAGGGTAGTTGGGAGACAGAAGAAGAAAGGGAGAGCGGCCGGGACAAGACGGCGGGATTCGTCCGAAGAACTCGCAAGGATTCAGCGCATCGCCTTTCTCTGCAGGGATGATCCCCTGGGGATCGGTGGTTTCTCCATGTCCCATCCTGATTTCTGAGATCATGGAGCCGACGGCGGTACGCTCTCCGTCTCACCGTGATCTCGATGCCTCCGCGTCGGCCGTCGAGGAGGTGCCCGAGGCAGTAGGACTGCGGTCTGCGGGGACGATGGTCGGGCGCCGTCGAGTGGGGAAGCGGCAGGGCATGGATGCCGATCTAGAAAATGATGGGAGGACCGTGATCTAGGTCGTGTGTGCGTATCCTGCATTTTTTTTTCCTCCAGTTGCGTGAGTACGGGGTGGAAGGCAGAGTTTTCGTCCGCTCTCTCGAATTGCTAAATGCACACAGGTGCGGGTTAGCTGTGATATTTGACGGTTAGATCTGAATTTGTGGGCCTGATCGTATGGCTATTCTTGGTTGTTGTTGTTTTGTGTACGTTAGATTGTGTGGTCGTAGCGATGAATGTGTTCTCTCTTTTAATAGTAGTGTAGATACATAGGGCAGGAGTGTCGGCCCGATTCCGTTAGAAAACATGTTGACCGAACCAGTCCCATGCCTTCTTTCTAGTCGACGCGGGCGAGCGAGCCACGGCGGGTAGCCGGCGCGTCCCGGCGCTGCCACCACTAGTTCCAACCACCTTCTTCCTCGCGCCCACTGCGCGCCCTAAGCCCCGTCCTCCTAACAACGCAATCCAACCCCTTCCTATGCACCCGACCGCATCGATGCTTGCTATCTCGAGACCGACGGGCCTCCTCCTCGTCCCCAATCCTGCAGCGCATCCCGGTGGTCCTATAGATGGGGAGATTCGGAGGGCTGAAGTGTGCCGCCGCAACACAACCCAGGCTCTGCCGCCGGCCACCACCATGCTCCTGCCTTCCAGCGCGCGCCACCGTCCCATGAAATCATGTCGCCAACAAAATCCCCACGCGTCCCCCTTCTCCAATTAGCTCCCGGCCCCCACCGTGATGAACTTCTACGCACGGGATTCCCTCACTGCGGGTGGTTCTTTCTTTTGCTCACCCCGAGGATTACCGCGCAGCACCCCTGCTCGATCTGCCGTTTTAGTAGCCCACTCCACCACCGCCGCGGCCCCCTGCCCGCGCCCTATAGGGAGACTTGCCGCCGGCGTGCGCGACCCGAATCCCAAGTCCACGGCTGCATTGCAAGAGCCGGCGGCACGCCCTGTTCCCAATGCCGGTAGCCACGCTCGTTCTCTGTGCCGGAGGCCCGATCCCCGCGACGGCGGTCGTGTCTCGTAACTAGCGAAGGAGGGTCCAATCCCTCCTCGGGCTTCTCAGCACGGTCCCTGTTCTTCCCTCCTCGGGCTTCTCAGCACGGGTGTGCCGCCCTGCATCGCGGGAGCCGCGACCGGCTCTCTGCACGCGTTTCCCCCAGCCGGCAGGCTTCGAGCGCCGCCCCCGACGGAAACCTCTGTGTGCCGCCCTCGTCTGCAGCCCCCGCTCGCCGCCCAGCCGACAGGCCCCGCGCGACGCCCCCGACGGCAACCTGTGTGCGCCGCCCCTGGCCGGTAGCCATAGCCAGCAACTCTTGCGCACCGCCCTGACGGACAACCTGCGACCCTAAAAAACCAGCATCCTCGTCACCCCTGATATAGTCTGCTGCTCCCCATGAAGTGGTCTTGGTGCAGAGCCAGGACGGGAGGACTGCCGGAGAAGGAGTCGGGTTGGGAGGAACGCCGCGGTGAGCTCCTGTGGGGCCTTCTAGGCTGCCCCTTTCGGTCATCTGAACTTCACTCTCACCCTCTCTGAACCTTGTCAACACTGCATGAGACTGTCCCATTTCTGAATTTCTTTGGCATCGCACAATACTTTTCGAGGTGCTGAACTGTGTGCGGCTCAAGTTCTAGGATTCCCTTTGTTCACTCCGGGGAATTTGCCTCTTGGCCAGCAAACAATTTCCACAAATTTCAGTCATGGAGCACCCGTATACTGGTTATTAAAAGTCCCGGTGACTGGACATTTGAAGTGTGTATTAAAAATAATTATATTTAGTTAGACAACTCATATGTGACTAGACATTTTGTTGACTAAAAGTAGAAGAGAGCACCCGTATATTGGCTATTTATAAGTCCCGGTGAAATCTAATTAGCCAAGCATGCTAACCTGCGCATTTGGGCTACAACTGCTAATTACAATCTTTAACTATGATACGACGCTTCAGTTTGATTGGAGTTGCCGAAAGTTTATTTGTGTGAGCTTGAACTTCTAGAGCCGACAGCGACTCTGCCTTGTGCCCCATTTTTGCTTCGTGAAGTTGCTGCAATTTTCTAGTTTTGCTTTCTCCCATTTTAGTACTTCCGTTCTATGATTGATTTCTTTGAAATTTCACTTTGTTCCCCTCAATTTAAAGTTCACTGTCAGCTCCACAGGAAACAGCCCTGCAAGCACACTGCCGTGTGTGTGTTGCGAGTGAACTGCCGCCATATTCTTCTGACAGTTCACTTTTGTGTTGTGCAAATCATCAAAGGTTCAGTCTGTAGTAAAATATCATCGTAAATGAAAAGGATTCACTTTTGTTTTGAGTCCGCTATTTTCATAAGTCCACTTCAACCTATCCCGGGAATTCAAAATTGTCGTGAAGTTCATTTAACAAAAGTAGTGCACAAAAACACTTCCAATGGATGGTTCTTTGCCATTAAAAGGCTCCACTTAGAGTCAAAACATCCTTCACCAGCTTTTTTTCTTATTGATTTTTGTCATTACTAGCAAAAATACCCGTGCGTTGCGACGGAAACTTAACCTAGGGCCCACTTGGTTTCTCATTTGGTGGCACAAAACCAGTGTATTAGTTGGGTCCATTCATTCTAATATCCGGTCGAGAGTAGGCAACTCACTTGGTTCTCCTTGTAGTATTGTTGCGCGGAGTTACCTTAAAAAAATAAAATTTTCAGAAGTTACATCTCAAATACCTATCAAATTGTGTACTGATATATTATGTCCATAATTCATATCAATTTTGACTGCATGATGGAGGATTATGATAGGAGAAGTTATCCGAATATGTACCCATGTAATAGCGCGCGGCTTGAATTCAATTATTATTACTTTCAAAATAGATCATGAACTCATGATCTGCCCTCTTATCTTTGTAAGGATTAGACTTTTATTTATTTTCTTTCCACCAAAATCCCTATTGACATTCCACCAAATATTTAAGTGCAGCAGGATATAAAAGAATATATGGCCAGTTGGTTAATGGTATTTTCATCTATTACATATGACGTGTATTACCCTAGATAGATATGCAAGATATTCATAACACACCAAGATATATGGGTATGGACACCCAAAATATATGTCATGGAGATCACTCACCAAACAAGTCTCCATGGCGCTTATGGAGGACACCCGCGCATTGTACTCTCCTCGTCAAGCCCATTCAGGATGAACTCGACCAGTTCTTCATCGTCAATGGTGCAGCCGGTGGCGACAAGCTCGATGGAGAACCTGTGCATCTTGCCAACCTATTGGCGGCGTCATGCCTAGGCCCTTGAATGAGCATGTGTGCGAGAGGCAGAAGTAGTTCGTGCTGCCAGCGATAAACTCTGACCACATCATCTTTCTATTTAAGGGCACAACAACATATTCTGGGCGGAGCGCCTCGGTCGGGACGACCTCGGCAGGATGAACGACGTCCCCCGAGCTGGGTCTCTGTTAGGAACTCGACTCGCTGCGAGCTGATATCTGTTCGATCAGGTGGTGTCGATTTTACCGGGACCGTGTAGATTATCCCTACAGGCCATGAAGATTATCCCTGCAGTGTGCATTGCTACGATCGTAGACGTGCTCGTACTTAGGGCTGGAATTAAAACTCGGAACTCGCGAGTTAAACGAGTAGCTCGCAACTCGACTCGGCTCGGATCGAACTCGTTGTCCAACGAGCCGAGTCGAGTTTTTGTTTTTGACGATAAACGAGTTCAAGCTAAACGAGCCGAGTTTACCGAGTACTCGTTTAGCTCGTTTAACTCGGTCAAAATAGTTTTTAATGATATTCTTGTTTATTTGAATACCTTTTTACTGATTATTGTAGTTTGTTTACTACAAATGTTTGATGGTGACATACTTTCACTGATTATTGTGAAGATTTTATTATACATGACCCAAATAATAAAAAATAATTATATATACATCATATAATGTTGAATTTTTTATAGTTTTATAAAATTAGATAAATTGAACGAGTAGCTCGCGAGCTACTCGCGAGTTCACCGAGCCGAGCCGAGTTTTGATTTTGAACTCGTTTGTTGAACGAGTCGAGCCAAGTTTGGCTCGTCAGTTGACCGAGCTTGAGCGAGTCGAGCCTAGCCGACTCGGCTCTGCTCGAATTCCAGCCCTACTCGTACTCAATCGCCTAACCTATCAAGGTTTTTTTATTGGGTCAGTTGGGTGTAATCACTAATTGCGCCACGAGATGGGCTGCCTTTGGGGCCCAAGATGACGAAAACAGGAGCTACCGAACCGATCGCTGCTGCTTAGGCTATGTACAGAGTACTAAACGTCTAAACCACCGATCGCTGCTTAGGCAGTGTACAGAGTACTAAACCAAAACCACCACGGAAGCTATCTGTGACGGAAGTCGATCGGAACCTTTTTTAAAATGGAAATCGATCGGAACTGGCTCAGGTGGATGGCTGGCACGATGCTATGGGTACGATGCGTTTCGGACGGAATAAAAAAACGATTCGATGTTGTAGTGGCATTGGTGGGTAATTTTATTCAACTCTAGAACCAATTACAACGACGTACCAAGTAACCAACCAGGGAAGCCTTAACGCCTTTATTATTAGGTAAAGACATGGTTTGGCAGTACAGCTCGATGTACATGGATAACCTCAACCGTGATGGTGATGCTTTTTTATCTATCCATCAGAAACGGGCTGGAGCCAACAACTGATTTTGTGATTTACACGATTATGCCATTGAAAGGAATAGCTCGTCTTCTGCTGCCAATTAAATCAATTGAGCTATCAGTTTTATAGTTTGTTTCCCAGCTTGTTTGGATGCGCAAACGCGACATAACAGAAGGTGGGTAGGTCGTTGCTATATGTCGGTGAATTTTTTTGCATGAAGTATGAGATGGTTCCAATTTTTCAAACGACTCATATAAGCAATATATATGTAGTCGTTCGATTTGGTCTCG
Source organism: Alopecurus myosuroides (assembly GCA_028641055.1). NCBI lineage: Eukaryota > Viridiplantae > Streptophyta > Magnoliopsida > Poales > Poaceae > Alopecurus > Alopecurus myosuroides. Next base: position 87,151,959 of record CM054062.1, on the reverse strand, counting down.
CAATGATTTCTCTTCTTTGTTCCACCAGAATATGTTCACGTGCTTTCTTACACCAAGGAGACACATTGATTTTGTTCAACATCCCACCGATAAATTCAAATGAAAATTATCCGAAGAAAATTATACGATATGATACGAACAATAACGTGCAGAAGTATAAATTTCACTATAGACAAAATACAAACAGCTCAAATCCAAAAGAAAACACATCCAAAGAAAATTATCCCACATAAATTACATCTTTATCTTTACCTAATAATAAAAGGCATTAAGGTTTCTGCCAAAATTTTCGTCCAACATAAAATGACCGATTTACCCTCCCACAAAATCACATATCTATACCTACTAATAAAGGCATTAAGGTTTCTGCCAAAAATTTCGTCCAACATAAAAAGACCAAAATACCCTTGCACTTGACACGAATTTCCCACCGCTGCCCCCGCTAAGTGGAAAAAGGGTTCAATTTCTTTTTCTCCGGACGCAACTTCTACTAGAGAGGAGAGTCCGCTCCACCACCACCTGGGGTTCACGAGAAGAATCAGGGAACCATCGCAAGGCGCCTGATGGTGTGAACGATCCCTCCATTGCGAGAGTGGCTTGCACGCTTAGAATCGGCGAGGCCGCAATCGCCATTAACAATGGAGGTGGAGGACCCAGATGTTATTGAGCTAGCAGATGTTGCCAGCGCGAGGTGAGGACGAGCATGGCCGGGTGCGAGCCGTACATCTAGAGAAAGGCGGTGTAGGACCCGTCGTTGCCGGCCGTCCTTGCCTGTTGCCGCTGAATCCGTCTCCTCCCGTTCCAGTGCACTGCAGCAGGCGCCGCCTCGGCCTGTGGCAGGACGGGAGGTGCTGGTCGACAAGGGAGCGCGGGGCACACAGCCTTCTCTCAGCCGAAACTGCTCGAGGAGATCCAGACGGTCCACAACTTCCTCCTCCCCTTTCCCTTCCACGCCGACCTCCGGCTCAACATCAAGGCGCGTAGATGTACGCCAGCTGCGAGAACATGACGCGGCCCGTAGAGCGCTCGACCATATACCTGACCGGAACATGGCCTCTAACATGTCATGGTCCACGGTTACCCGGCCAACGTGTGGGGCGACGTCGTGCTGTAGGTCTTCAAGGCAATGAATAGGTGCGACATCACGCCGAATGTGTACACGTTCGTTTTGGTTCTCAACACGTGCACCAGCCTTGAGGCCATAGAGGAGGCGTTCCTCTACTTGGACGCCATGTCCAGGGAGCATGACATCAAGGATGGAGCCTGGGATGGAGCAACATGTCGGGATCATTGAGGTCTCGGGCAAGGTCGGGCATCTCAACGAGGCTGTAGTGCAGTCGAGCCCAATGCCATGGTATGGGAGGTCTCTCTTGAACCTGGCATGCATGAAGTAGTATTATGTGTGTCAAAATATAAATTGTCCATATTTAAGTGGTTTTTCTAATCTTAGGCGGTATGATTATTTGATGAAGCCATATTAAATCCATTGTGTATATCTCTCTCTCTCTCTCTCTCTCTCTCTCTCTTAGAGATTGTGCTACTCGTGAATTGAGCAAAATTGACAAGTAGAGATTTTATTAATCCGGTGTAAATGCCAGAGACGCATTATTTTTTCCCCTTCTTTTTCTAGGATGAATGAATACTGCCCGGCAATGACTGATTGGTACAGAGATGCTCTGCAATAGTATCAATGATTATCCGACACATATTGTTATTTAACTATTAAGATCGTGTTAGCTGATGATACAAAGCATCATTAACATCTTGCATAATTTGTTGGAGTACTACATTCATTTTTGTTTGAGCATAAATCTACATCTCTGCGTCTTTTTTAAAGTAGCATGCTCCAAGTTTTGGTTCTTAATGTATATCAGACAAATATGATCAAATTTTTTGTTCTTGATTTGTACCGTCTCATTCAATCCGTGTTGTCCAAATATTTTCTCACATGTTACTATGTGAGTTATGCTTCAATATTTGTTCCTAGAAGTATACACTTCGAGGGTCCCAAATATATATATATATATATATATATATATATATATATCACAAGAATAAGCGAAAACTTCATAATATTTAGCTCACGAGACATCAGGTTCACAATGATGCCTAGATTCACAATCATGTAATCACTCTTTAGCCTAAGCAATCTCTATGAACCATGAAATATTCGAGAAAAATTATGCCGTAGCAACGCACGGGCACATTAAAATCACATATCGGTGTAAAAATGCCATGTACCTGTCCGCACCTTTTTCTTCCCCTCTCTGTCAACCCCGTCCTACCATTAATCACCCCGAGGTTCCGCCCCTTGCATCTCACGCCTCCGGCAGGGCAGCCCCTGGTTCGTCTTCTCTTGTCGCCCCCTTGATCCCGAGATCCCGCTGACCCGGGATCCCCCGCTGGGGTCAAGCAAGGCTGCGCTATGGGGCATGCGACACCGAAACCGCCCGATTACGCGGGGCATTCAATCCATTGGCCGTGACGCTCCTCCTCAATGGCAGCCCGCCCTTGGAACCCTGCTATAGTGAGCACTAGCTTAGGATCTCTGCAGCTAAATTCCGCAGCACTCTCGGGTGGGATGTGGAATAGGCGCAGGCGAACTTGCAGACGAGCCTTTTAACGCAGATCTGGGCAGGGCAGGTGTCCTACATAAGCTGGCGGCAGCACGCGACCTAGCGCTCGCCGGAGCAGCTCTGACGACGACCTACAGCGACAATTCGGGGCCCAAATTGCCAATGCTTGAACTTGGCATTGTCTAGCGGGCTTTCACCTCTCCCCTACACGATGGACCTGAAACAGGACCGGCTCCCACTAATGCTAGAACCTGGAGCGATGGAGCATGCCCCAGATCGTCAAGATGGAGCATGCCCACATGGGAAAGCCTTTGTGCGGGGCGGAACAGCTGCTCGTTCAGGACGAGCGAGTTCGACGGATCTGTGACGAGGTGAGTACTTCCGGGCCTGCCAGTGCTTCCCGGAGCTGGCGGTTAGGACTTGGCCTGAAGTGAGAGCCTCTTTGTGGGTTACTTGTCAGTGCTGGCCAGCATCTTGGCACTGCCGTTCCCGTCGGCCATGCCGGGATGTCTCTCGAGAGCAAGGTCCTGACCGCGTCTATGTTTCTGTCCATGACATCCAAAAGCACAACTTCAGCGTCCCTTTTTCGTGTGGCCACTGATATCTCGGCCAGGTGCTTGTTCTGGGTCGTGAGGCTGGTGCCAATGCATCACGAGATCTCACGGGCTATAGCCCCGCCACGTCAGCTTTTCCTCTCACTCTCACACCACTCTCACGGTACGGTGCCAGTGCACGGGCTATAGTCCCCACTATCACACCTCTCTCCTCCACGTCAGCATTTCTCTCTCCTCCACGTCAACCTATATTTTTGAGATGAAAACAATTTCAATGGTTTGAGAAAATCTCACAAATAGTACTTATTTTGGTTTTCAAAATCTTGTATTGAAAAATAATTCAAATTGACTAAAGAAACACATCGTTTTGTTGAAAATTTCACAAGGTTTCCAAAACATATTTTTGCCAAATTTCACAAGAGGCTGTGTGGCGCTTGTTTGTCAAATTCGTCTTTATTTGAAGAGCTAATACAAAAGGTATGGTGTATGCAAAATTGATAGTTTAGTAAATCCGCGTTGCATGTTTCCCTTTCAGTAATTAGAAAATTATAATCTTGACTTTGTCATTTTTTTTATGCCGGCTACCTCAAGTGGCAACTTATCTGACGAACCTTTACACCTGAACAATTTACTGTGTTTTATGGGCTGGAATCTGAATCATGAATGCAGGTATGTGTCTTTTTTTTAGTATTGATATATTTTTGTCGAGATCTTGGTATTGAATAATGGCACAAAAATGGGAACTATTGATCAAGATTCTATATTTCGTTATTATGTACCATCTTATTCCACTTCTGTGGCTTTGACTCCCAGTTGTGCGCGCTCGCGAAAAATCGAGTTCAAGCTGCGTGTGCTCGAATAAACTGGGTGTTTCGCCTACCTGACAACGTACAACCAAAAGAGGGATCGTTTCCCGTTAGTCAACGTTTTATCTTATTCCACTTCTGTTCTAATGCAATCTGCATCTGTAGAAGAAGTCTAACTTTGTATAAAAGAATAAATCAAAATATATCAAGACGAAAGGTCAAAGTGAGGCTAGGGTCACGCGGATCGATCGACTAGAAGTTGATTTTTCTTCACTCACGTTGCAACGCACTGCATATTCTGAAAAAATTTCTCACATTATATCTTTTATTGGTTATAAAACAAAGAATACATACAGATTGATAAAATTTGAAGAGCCTATTGGAATGTATTTTTTTAGACAACTTTCCAAGTTCAGATATAGTATGCCGGACCCCCCTTGGCTATGATTTTAATCCTGGAATACATTTTGGGTCACAAAAATATTGTATCGAATAGTTTAGTTTTCTCCTTATTACAGTACGTCATTGAAAATACCCCCAAAATTTATGGAAATTGCCCCCGCTACCATCCATAAGTCATATCGCGTCGTCTATCTCTCTAAGTGCATAGAAAAACCATGACAAAAAAATGTACAAACCCACAACCGTTTTTCCCTCATCAGCAGGTGGCCGCTATGTCCCATCCTGCGCTCGAAGCCGGCAGGCACATCAACTAGCTCCTGGATTCCCTCCATGTCAAGTGGGTCGGGGCGTTCGCACTAGGGTACATTGAAGCGAGCTCTGGAAGGCAGCCATGGCGATGACTGCTGACATACTGCCAGCCTCAATCGACGAAGCAACTCCTACATCGCTCGAGCACCGCCCACTTCTCGACGACCCTGCGCCAGCCCTCCTGCACTCTGGCGCCTCACTCATAATTTCAAGAAATCAATAAATACGAAATGTTGAAATTTGGAGGAGTGGGAATTGTAGTTTAGTGAAAACTGACTTTTCGTCTAGAGAGCTCTTCAACTTCACATGTAGATCTTCCGTCGGCTAGGTTATGACCGTCTGATCGATTTTGGCTAATCTTGGGTCACGCAAGTATTTCACACAAATGTTTATTTATTTCTCGATTGCAATGCACAAGCATCTTTCCTATAATTTTGAATATAAGAAATCGGAATATTGGAGCACAATTGGTTGATTCCTATACATTAAAAAAAAACTCTATCATCAATGGTATATTCTACTTGATTCCTACAACACATTGTTGTTGTATCAAGAAAATTTTGTCTGTGTGTCTCTGTAACACGTTTCTTTTCCGTGGCAACGCACGGGCACGTTTCCTAGTAGACATAACATTCGCAGGCTCAAAATTCTTCGCGAGAAAGTACACTAGTTCAATTTCGGAAGTGCACGAAACCCGCCCATAACTGCAAATGGTTGCATTGCTATGTGTCAAAAGTGCACACCGGTAGGTTCAAAAGAAGTACTACAAAGTCGAAATTATTTGGAATTGATTGTTGTATGGTACGAGTCTTGTGAGAATTAATTATAATGCAGAAAATGCCTCGATAAAGTGTATTGAATATTTTGTTTTTTATGTGACTTGATGGTCTTCCGGTAGTAGAGGTTAATACTACAACGATTGTTTGAGATAAATCAACATTTCTTTATATGTTTGTTCTGCTCAAAACCTGGTAGCCTAGAAAGTAGAAATAGAAGCATCGATGTCTTACTTTGAGAAGTTAACTTCATGCAGATATACTGTATTGATAGTACACTCGTTTGGCATTAGAAATAGAGAAGTTAATACACTACAAAGTACCCATGAACAATGCAGTTCATATAACAAAAAGAATCATTTCGAACCCTTCCATAGAGAAGTTTGAAACCCCTAGATTAGTCAGTTCAATATCCCATACACACAAACAGTTCAACAATGTACAGAGAGAAGTCCAAAATTCTACAAGAAAGCAGTTCAATCCTCAACACAATGCAGTTCTATCCAAATTAAAGGTAAGTACAAATTTATTTCAAATTTTGGTCGATAGTCACTGACTCTCTCGTTTCAGCACAATCAAACTCGATTTGGAGGTCGGATTAGTTGTTAAATAATTTTTTGAACATGCAAAATAGGGTTGAACTAACTTTGACCGTAAAAATAACCCACCTAGAAATCGATTTTTGAGTTTTCCGTTACCGGTTAGATTGAATAGATGTGTCTTTTCAGCCCGAACGATTTGAGTGGTCATTGAGCTAAAACGGATAATATATGAGAAAGTTATCTCTATTTTACTAAACACAAATCACGAAAACTCCATCCGACAATACACAAAAATATACCGGGAAGTTCATGCGTGGGTCATGTGAAGTTCACACGTGTATCGAAGGAATTCCAAATAATCCATTTTCTACGTGATAAACACAGAAAAAATAAGACACATTAAAATCATTGTCTAAACTGCGGAATCCCTTCGGGAGAACAAACTCATGAACCGAGAAGTTCACATGTATGTGGAGAAAAGTTCAACACTCTATTTTTTCATAGATATATAGTCACCGACTCTCTCTTTTCAACGCAACAAAAATCACTCAATTTGGAGGTTGGATGAGTGGCCAAATGATTTTTTGAACATGCCAAATAAGGTTGACCCAAATTTGACCGCGAAAATGACCCACTTAGAAATCGATTTTTGAGTTTTTTTGTTAGCGGTGAAACTTATAGATTGAATAGATGTGTCTTTTTAGCCCGAACGATTTGAGTGCTCATTGAGCTAAAACGGATAATGTATGAGATTATGGCTGTTTTAGTAAACGCAAATCACAAAAACTCCGTCCGGCACTACACAGACGCATACCGGGAAGTTCAACTACGCTATAGATTATTATATTTTTTAAATTGAATTTAATCGGTGATGAATCAAATAAAATCGTAGAAGATAAAAACATGCGGAATTTCAATAGCTTTCTAACAGAATATCATTTGAATCGTTCCAATTTACGGTTGAGAAAATATTTTAAAAATACGTTCTGCGTGATATTTCGCCCATCATGTGTTTTGGAAATAAAAAATAACAATGACGAATTTGAAAAAAGTGACAACATGAAAAAGATGCGTAATTTCATTAGTTTTTCAACGGTATATCATTTAGTCAACTTTGGTAAACGGTTAAAAAAATAGCTAAAAATACATTCACATCAGTTTTTACAGGATTTGAGTAATTTTTTTTAAATTACTAGTAATGTGCGCGTGCGTTGCAACGGAAAAACATGAAAACCAGTCAAGATCGACTATCGATCCACGCGTCCTATTACATATGTCGTGTGTTCCGTCAGAGATGCATGATAGTCGAACTCCATGTGGTCCACCAAGAAAATTGCTCACAATCCCCACTCCTTCCCCCTTGTGCTTCTCGGGTCGTCCATATCATGATTACTCAAGCATGTAGCATGTCCATGGTGTCCCAATGTAGAACATGATGTAGTTAGTGTTGTTGATGGCCTCGTTGACCATCGGCTGGTTCGGGTGAGGAAGAGTTGTGTGATGGTTTTGTCAGCATTGATGGCTTCATCAACAAAAGCAGCTCACAGGTGAGATTTCATGCCAGTTGGATGCACCGCTCATGTATCTTGGGCTCGGTGAGGTTGGTCCTCCAGCCCTAGCATCGGCATCCTGATGGCCAAAGGCCGGCACGCTGGAGATGCTCGGCACTTCCAATTCTTTCACCGCGTCGTGTGGAGGCGGTCAGCCGCGTCGGATGGATCCAAATCAATTAACACATAACTTTCCACCAACCGTATCATAATAAATTAATAAACAACCATGGATTTTCTTTCTAAAATTCAAATAAATTTGTGCAATGCGTTAGAAATTTGGTTTTAAGAGGCTCAAAGGAATAGAAAATTTGTTCCGCTGTAATGGTTGTGGTTGTAGTGACCAATTTCTAGGAAAAGATAGGTAGAAGTCGTCTTGCCCCAATTGTAGAAATTGAGGAGAATCAACCATTTACATATGCTTGATGGAATTAAAATAAAACTACATAGCCGAGCAGAGTCAACAGAATAGAAGCAGATTGATTATGCAAGAGATTTTTCTAGCATCATCGAAAACCAAAACCAACTCAGGACTTGAATTGACGTCATCTAAATACACTTGCTTTATTCTGAGGAGGGAATTAAGCTGAACAGAAGAGAGACTAATTAAAGAAGAGCGCTCATTGCCTAAAGGAAGCCATATCCGATATTGGCTCTCCTCTCTACATGTTGTTGCCAAACAATTAACATGGACTACTGTCACACCCCAGTTTTTGGATTCTTGTACTGTGTTCAAGAAGACAAAAATTAGGGCCAACAATTTTTTTTTTCTAAAAACATGATTGTTTGAATTAACATGTGTTTATGATATTAATCATATTGGCAATAAAATTTATGTTTCTTGGTAAAACCAATATCAAATTTTTCTGAAAACAATTCTTTAAATTTTTCCTAATGTTTTCTCTGTTGATTACTTGAGTAAATTTTATTCCAAGACTTTGATCATTCTTGTTTGAATCTTAAAATAAACTTTTATCTTTGTTGTATCCAAGAAAGCAAAATTTTAAAATGATTTATGGAAGTTTTCTTGTAAGTTTTCTATAGAAACTAGTCCCTGGAAATATAGCCAAGTACGTATTTTCCACCTTTGTTTTCACTAGGCTATAAAATGTTATTTTATGTTTTCTTGACTTTTATTCCTTGTTATATGTACTACAAATCCATAAGCTTGGTTTTACTTTTGTATTAATAAAAAGGATCTTTTGCTTGTTGTCTTTGGGGTATAAAAATAAGGCATAAAATGGCATTTTTGGAATAGAGAGAAAAACAGAAAATACACCTTTTCCCACATTGTTTTCATAGCCTTAAACTATTTCAAATTTGTTTTAAAAAGATGTTTCTGAAAGTTTATAACATTTTTAACAAACTCCAACTTGGAAAACAAAAACTGGAATCCATTTGGTCTCTGAAAACAATCCAAAGTTTTTGCTCATTTCTTCTGTTTTCCAACCCTTAGAGAATTTTCTGCATTTTCAGAACAGTAACAGATACGATTTTGGGCAGAAGTTTTCATTGCCTTTCCTTGCAAGATTCGAAGTGCCACCTTGCCCTTGTGTTGACCACGACTAGTACTCCATCCTGGATGATTGGCCTGACTTCTAGGAACCTTGGGTGAGAATAAACCTTGTGAGAGAAATGAGTGGTGCATGTTGATGTGGCATGGTTATGGGACCCCATACCTTGACTTCTTTGGTCTTGGTCTTGTCTCTCCTTTCCCTCCAAGGACATGTTGACTTTCCCCTTGGCTCACCTTGACCCTTGGCAGAATGCCATGCTGTGCTTTGGCCATAATACCCCCATGGACAGCCAATGCCAACCCTTGGAATTAAACCAAGCCACACATGCCCTTGTCCTCATACCCTTGGCTATAAGCCATCCCTTGTGAGTTTCCTTGCTCCACAGCCCTCCTCCACCTCCCCTCACGACCACACTCCATCCCCAAGCTAAGAGGAGCCTTGAGCTAGCCATGTGAGCTCCATGAGCTCCAAATCGCTGCCGGCCATTTTTTTCTTAAACCGAGGTGAGGAACCTCATATCCATGCAGAAGTTTTCTTGTCGTTTTGAGATTGTGAAAAGTAGTTTTCGTGCAGTTTAATTTCTACGAAGATTCACCGCACTAGGTTTATGTTTTCCTAACCATGTCCCGTTGGAAGATCCAAGTTTGCACTTTTATTTTTGTCACAATACCTGTTTTGCCACAGACTGTCTGTTTAGCCATTTTTGGCATAACTTTTTGGATCTGTATCCATTTTGGCCAAATCAAATTGTTTTGAGTATATCTATCCATAGGACTTGGCCTCACATCAACTCGAGTTACAAAATGGAAATGCCATCCATTTTGGTAAATGACCAGTAGGCTTTTCTAGGATTTTTAGAAGGATTTTAAAAATGATTTTTGAGGTGAATCCAATTGGATAAGTTTTCTTACGATTAAATCTATCTAATCCTAGATTGGATGAATTTTTGGATCCCTATATTAGTTTTGGTGAGCAGATCTAGAAAATAACACTTTTCTGATTTTTTTTTGTATATGTGTATTTGTGTGAAATGAAATGTGTGATTGTTTAAATCTTGTTTCCTAGCATGTATAGATTTGTTACCACTTGTTAGTAGGTTATTTTATTGCATTATATCTACCTTAGAAAGTGTGGGCATTCTTGGAAAGTCAAATAGAAATAGGAATAGCATTTATTAATTTCTAGTTTTATTTATTTGGATATCATGTGAACCAAATGTTTGTATGTTTGTTTTTACCTAAGTTGTGCTATGATTGAGTGGAGTACAGTACCGTTTTGGTACTGTTATTTCTATGCTATTATCTCTGTTAACTTGCATGTTATCTTGTAGCAAAGCATGGGTACCATTTGTTATTTTCCTAGTTTTATTATTTGGATTATTGTGTGGACAAATCTTGGTAGATTTGTTTTACCAAAGTTGTGTTGTTCATCAGTTGAGACCAGTACCACTTTGGTACTGCTAATTTTTATGTTATTATCTCTGTTAGCTTGCACCTTATTTTATAGTAAAGCATGTGTAACATTTGTTGTTTGTGTTCTAGTATTTATTTTGACTAGCTGTGTGAGCAAATCTTTGAGTTGATTACAATCCCATTTTGGTACTAATATTAGGATGGTAGTATCTCTGTTAGGTTGCACTTGATTTTATGTATATGCATGTCTAGCATTTGTTTGCTTGTTTGCACTTTATTGTTTTCACTAGTATTATTTTCACTAGTATAATAGTTGTGTGATGATTGCCTTGTTAGATTAATTTTGTCATGTGCGACCAGAGGCTTTGTTACCTCTTCTTGCCTTGGTTATATGGGCCCATAACTAACTGGACCCATTTTATTTTGGTTAGGGGTGCAAATCCCCAACCATACACTTGTGTGAAAATAGCATGTATTTCTATATGTGAGTTTAATATTTTCCATCAAGGAAAATAGATTGTTTGTTTCACTTATGTAAGTGAAGAGTTTGGTATTTCTTTATGAATCCTCGTAGGTTTAATTGTGATTCATTTTTTAACATAATATAGTTTAATCATGAACTTGTTTGGTGATGATTGCTTGTGTGTTGTTAATACCCACTGCCATGGGTATTGCTTTTGTTGGTTGTTATTATCTTAGTAGCCTAACCTTTTTGCACCCACAAGCTATATTTTTGGCCTCTTGAATATCTTATTATGAGAGTGGCACACCCACTCCATATATGGTATTTAAGATGTGGGATATGGTTTTCTAAACCATATGTTTGTCTGACGACAGTTTTGTACCCTGAGAGTTATGTGAGATAGATTTCTCGATAAGTTTGGAGTGATTGCGCTAGTATAAGTTTTCTTGTTGTATGTGTTGTTTTGTTTAGTTGTTTGGTCTTTAGTTCTGAGTGTGTGTCTTTTATTCTTTTACGATGCTAGAAAACGAAGAGGAAGAATAATTAGTTGTGGAGTTGTGCGTCAAGTTCAAGCTACTTCAAGGCCAGGGACATTAAAAGTTTTAAGGCAAGCCATCCTGATGCTTGCTGTTATCACACTTATCATTATCTATCATGCATGTTTTAAATTCTGAAAGTTATTAAGTTGTCCTTGTTTTGAACATCTGATACATGTCATTGAATATCTTATTCGATTGTGGAACTATGTATTCATGTTGTTCATACTAGATTGTCCTTGGTCATTTAGGTTGTGCTGGACACACACCCTAGACTAATGTGAGTGTTGGCTAATGACACAATTCAACTTGTCATGGGAAGGGTGATGCCATTCCAACGTTCACGGACTTGGCTAAAGAGTTTAGCAAGTCGGACTGACCCATATTGAGATGCAACGAGCAAGTCGTCATTTGCATGTCTCAATCAATGTAATCCTTAGACCTGAGGTTGTCGCACAATCTGAGTTGTGGATCACCGACTTAGGTTCTGTCAAACGCTGTTCCGTGACAAGGCAGTTATAAAGGCAGAGTCCGGGTCTAATAAGAAGCAAGCTGTGTGATGTGGACAATCAATATAGGATTTTGACCCTCCGAATGGAGAGATATTCTCTGGGCCCTCTCGAGTGATATGATTCAGGAAGCATGGCCATGCACAACTCGGTTAGGTGTTAACTGAGTCTGTTGACTAAGAGTTAGTCAGAGGAATCATATATCACGGACCGAGAAGAGAGTTGAGCTATTAAGGGATGACGATAAATCACCTATAGTTCGACAAGTTATATCGTGAGGTAAAAGGGACTAAGACGAAAGTCACATTGGAAGGTATGTCGTCATGACTCTATGACACTTGGGAGTCGGCACGTTCTGCTAGGAGCCGCTACCGATTGATCGATTGGGAGTCGTACTCAAATCGTGTCCAAGTCGCCATGAGCCTTCAGGGTCGCACACTTAAGAGCGGGAGCAAATGTATTGGTCGGGTTGGACCCTAACCGGAAATGGACTGAGTTTGTGAGTCAGAATCACAGAGGGAACGGGCCACAAGTGTTGTGAAGCCCACTACTATTCGCTATGTAAAGAGGGGCGCAGGTTGCATAGCGGGCACGTTACTCCACTCCCATGCGTTGGGAACCCTAGCCCCACTCAGTCCAGCCGTCGCACCGGACCTAGCAGTCCGCCGTCGGAGCTCCTCCTCGTACGTGTGGATACCGGCAGAGATGTTGTACATTCAGCACTTCGACGTTCGTGGAATTGGATCGGCTGGATCGGATCGTGGGACTACACTGCCCCGACGCGCTTCATCGATAATCCACAACCGCGCGTCTAGTGGTAATCCTCGTGGCCTTCTACCTCGGCTAGATCTTGGAAGAACCACGTAGAAAAGTTTTCGTTTATCTCTATGCGTTCCAACAGTGGTATCGGAGCGGTAGCTTCTGGTATTAGGCCCGAGATCCGTACATATGTGATATATAGTTAGCATTAGATTGGATCTAAATGTTGTTTTGGTGGTCGTTCTATGAGATAGATCGGTTTTGTACAAGGTTGATTGGATCAATCATACTCGGGGTTAATGGATGATCTGGTTTCCATGATCATACTGCTAAGGTCGTGGAACAACTTACCCCTACCGGTCGGTTTCGGCCATCGGGGTATACCGTGACACATAAATCGAGTTGCGGTGATCGAAGATCCAAGAGTTTGATCGAATCGGAATATGGATCAGATTTGGGTAAAATCGTTTTATCCGATGAAGAAATCCATGTTCGGGTTGCAGATGAGATTTGTCATAGCGCCTTAGATGTCGTTACGAGTTTCACAACGCCGGTAGATATCGCCTCTATGCATAACTTATTTTTGCAGGAAGTTGTGAATGGTATGGCTTATGTGCATGTGATGTGTGTAATCCATACATGATCTGTGTATCATGTTTTTATCAGCCGGCTGGAGCCTAGGTGTTGTCATTTTATTGTATACCGGCCTGCGTGTCAGATTCTCTATGTAAATCTTATTTACTAGCTAGTGTAGCTTGTTGGAGAATCGGGAATACATGCAAGTCGATGTACAAGTCGACTACATGGAGTAAGATGGCACGTGACAAGAGTTGGAACGAGTCGACTTACAAGCTTTGTGGAGATGGAGATGAAAGCGCATGGTTCCTCCATATGTGGTTTTGGTAATTAATGACAATCCTTATGGACTAATGTTTGCATTGAGTTATCTTTGTAGATCTTGTTCATAGGAAATAATGGAGTTCATGTGTTGAACTCTATTAGCTTCCTTGATGGCCATTGTTACATTCAAGGATTTATATGAAGAATGGTCATGGTTTGAGTTGAGCTTATTGCTAGTATGTCTTGAAGAAAAGGATTAGGTGATCTTTCATTATCATCTTCAAGACATCATCTTTAGAAGTGAGAAGCAAAGATACAAGGTTGATCAAGCAAGCGATCTACACACAAAGCTACAAGTTGTACCAAGTGGGATTGTGTATCTCATGGTATGGTAAGCAATTGTCAAATATAGCTTTGTGAACTAACCCATGATATGTGTGTGTCGCATCTCTATGTGTGGTTAGGTATCTTTCCATGGGCATGAACCAAAAGGAAGATTTCATATAGCCCATGGTATATGTCGTCGTCAAGCGGTGTTTGTCATCTAGCTTGACGTGGAAGCTCAAGTGAAGCATCTAGAAGATATCCTATGCTTGATGCTTGCCACCCTTTTGGAGATTGTGGCCCAAGCGGAGTTTGTGCTAGCAAGCGCAATCAAGAAAGAAGATCCAACTTGAGAGAGTCAAGATCGTCATCATCTAGCTCAAGTGGAATGCTCAAGGCAAAGGTATAATCTTGATAGGTTTTCTATTTTACCGGTCTCGTGTCCTTGGGAGACCGGGTTATAGGATAGATAGTCGTACTATCAAGAGGGACTCTCAAGTGAGTAACTCGATCGAATCATTATGGAGAGCTCAAACCTTTGCATACTTTGCATATCATCTTTCTTGGTTCTTATTTGGCTTTTGTCTCCTTTGGGTTTTAGTGCTTGTCGTGATCTTCATGACAAGCCTTGGTTTCTCGAAAACGGATTTCGTAAGAAAAACTTGTTGCGTTTTCGGTGGTGAAAATATTCCGTTCGTCTTTGAGAATGTTCCCACACCTTCCATGTGTGGTAACTTCTCCATACTTTGAGGTATCAATATTTTCACTTTTTGTTTGGATACTCCTTGCTGTTATCTTTCCATTGCAATTGGATTTACCTCGTTCGGAGTTCATTTGCAAAAGTTATGGGGTTTCTAGTTCAGCCTCTCTGTTCTGGACTCAACCGGATTATTCTAGCCGGATTATTCCGGGCAACCGGATATTCCGGTTAGGGTAGTTTTGGTCCATATTCGGGACAGAGAGGAGCCGGATTATTTGGAACCGGATTATTCGGAGGAACCGGATATTCCGGTTGTGGAGTTTGTTGCGAAAAATGGCTAAGGACTCGAAGCTTGGAGCTACTGGAGTCAACCGGATTATTTGGTCCGGATTATTCATCCTGGACCGGATATTCCGGTTGCTGCGAAAAATGGCTAAGGACTGGAAGCTTGAACCTTCTGGAGTGAACCGGATTATTTGAACCGGATTATTCGGGGCATACCGGATATTCCGGTTTGGACGGATTTTAGACCAGTTTTCGCACTGGAGTGAACCGGATTATTGGTACCGGATTATTCCAATGGGACCGGATATTCCGGTTAAAGTCAACAGGTTTCGAGCAGATCTTGAGACCGGATATTCCGGTCCAAACTTGGACCGGATATTCCGGTCCCAAATTCCTGCACAAACGGCTAGTTTTTGTGGGGACCTATTTAAGGGGGCTTTCTTCCCCATTGGTCCCCAAGTCTTCCAAGCACGTTTTTCCCCTTCTCTCCCACCATTGTTGACCTTGGAAAGCTTGCCCCTCTCCCAATCCCTCCTATGATTCTTGCATATCTTTGAGGGAGAAGGTAGAGGAGATCTCGATCTACATTTCCACCAATCCATCTTCCTTCTTAGTGAGGGAAACTTAGTAGATCTTGATCTTGGAGTTCTTGGTGTTTCTCCTCCATTGTTCTTCCTCTCTTATTCCCCCATAAGCATTTGTTGCTTTGTTGGAATTTGAGAGTGAAGGATTTGAGCACTTGTGCTCTTGCCATTTGCATCGGTTGCATCGGTTTGCTCTCTCCACGAGGATTCGTGGAAGTTGAAAGTTTGTGAGCTTGTTACTCTTGGGTCTTGGACCCTAGACGACTTGTGGTGTTCTTGGGAGCCTCCAATTGAGTTGTGGATGCGTGCCCCAAGATTGTGGTGACACCGAGAGCCTCCAATTGAGTTGTGGATGCGTGCCTCGGATTTGAAGGTTGCCAATAGTGGAAGGTGAACTAGGCCTTTGTGGCGGAAGTTCATCGGAGAATAGGGTGAGGCCTTTGTGGCGTTGAGTAGGCCTTCGTGGTGAGCTCACACCCCTCCAACGAGACGTACTCCCCTTTGTGGGAGGAACTCGGGAATACATCTTCGTCTCCGTGTGCCTCGGTTATTTCTATACCCGAGCTTTTTACTTATGCAATTTACATTGTGATAGCCTTCGAGCTTGAAGTTATATATCTTGCTATCACCTTGTTACTTGTCTTGCTTAGCATAAGTTGTTGGTGCATCTAGTTGGCCATAGAATATTTAGGTTGTATGCTTGTTAATTTAAACACCTAGTTTATTTCCGCATTTAGCAAGCCTTAACCGGAAAAGTTTTAATCGCCTATTCACCCCCCCCTCTAGGCGACGTCGTTGTCCGTTCAATTGGTATCAGAGCCTCGTCTCTCTTTATTGGGCTTTACATCCTAGAGAGTACGATGTCGTTTAGAGAAATAGAACATGATTCCGCTTTTATATTCTATGGTAGAAACTTTGATGTTTGGAAAATTCGCATTCTTAAATTTCTTACGGACATGGGTCCAAAGTATGTTAAGAGAATTGTAGATATGGATTTTCCTCCTCCTAAGGATTCTCAAGATTTATCTTTAGAGGATAAGGAAAACTCTTATCTCGATACTCTTGTATCTAATGGTCTCTTGTCCTTTTTGAGCGATGTAGTTATTGAATCAATCATGCCTTTTCGGAACGCTCATGAGCTATGGACAAAACTTCAAGATATATATGAGTTGTCCAATATTATTGAGGATGATTGTTCTCCATCCACTTCCGGCCGTGATGAGTTCACGTCTTTCTCCACTCCACCAACATGTGATTTGTCACAAGGTAATGATATGGTGAGTGGTGATAGAAATTGCATTGTGGATAGTGAATTTGCTATTGACTATACTTCATCCCTATCCCATTGCAATGATCTATCTTTGGACTTAATATCTTCTAGCACTCAAAATTCCATACATGCTAGTATTGATAGTCCTTGCATATCATGTAATAGTTGTTCAACTAAATCTCATGATGATATGCTTCCTATGTCTTGTTTTCATGAAAATAATGCTTCCATTTCCTCTAGTACGTGTGTGGCTAACAATGTAGAGAAATCCCATTTTTTTGTGGAACAAGACATGGACCTTAATGGCTCTTCTAGTATATCTTCATCATCGCCATCCATTTCTCATATGTGCCTTATGGCTAGGGATTCAAAGGTATCACCACCTTTGGAACCCACTACATCTTGTGATGATGAGGATGAGGATATATTTTATGGAGAGTTTGAGGACGAAGACTCTTTAATGGAGAAGGGTGAGTTGGTTCTTCTTGATCTCCCTAAAGGTAGTAAAGCTATCACTCCTTTTAGTGAAATATTGGCTTTTGCTATTTATAGCGCTAAAATAATTGAAACTAAAGGTGAGATTGAAAGAAGTGATGCCGATGAAAAGGCATCCCTCACTATGTCTCTTGAGGAAGAGTATGAGCTCCGAGTTACTCTTGAGGAGAAACTTGAATCTATGGAGGAGCTCTATAATGAACAAATAGCCTATCTCACTAAAGCACGTGACCATACCAATGCTAAATATAAAGTGCTTAAAAATGAAAAGGTTGAATTTGTTATTGGCAATGCTAATCTAATTGAGGAAAACTCTAGGTTAAATAATGAGCTTGCCAAGTTATCTTCTTCTATTTCTAATGATGCTTGTGCTACTAACTCCACATCTTGTGAAGCATCTATTTTGAAGGAGAATGTTGAGCTAAGGGCTCAACTTGAGTTGATGTCTAGCAAGTGTGGTAAGTTGGAAGAAAGCCATGAAAAGCTATCTAGCTCTCATGAGGATCTTCTAGCATCCCATACTAAGCTAAAATTAGCTCTTGAGGCTATCACTACAAAGGTAACATCTTGTGAGCCTCATGTGGATACTAGCACAATATCTTCTAATAATGCTATATTGACTTGTGCTCGTATTAGTAATTCATCCTCCCATAATGTTTCTACATCTTGTGATGAATTGCTTTCCTTGCCTTGTTGCTCTAACAATGAAGCATCTACTTCCTCTAGCTCTTGTGTTGATTCTAACCATGTAGAGGAAATTAAAGAGCTCAAGGCCCAAGTCACTTCTTTGAAGAAAGACTTGGAAAAGTGTCATGAAGGGAGTTCCACACTTGACAAGATGTTGAGAGTGCGAAGACTTCCCAATGACAAGAGTGGACTTGGATTCAACTCCCATCTCAAGAACAAGTCAATTATTGACAAGAAGAAGGGCCAAGAACAAGTCAAAGATCCGGCCAAGATTATTTGCTTCAAGTGCAAGATTAAAGGGCACCATGTTAGATCTTGCCCTTTGAAGAAGAAGCCTCTTAGTGAGAAGCAACTAGGGAAGAGGCCTCTTGTTCAATCTCATGCTCAACCACGAGTTGAACAACGGCCACCTCCTAAGAAGACTCAAGCCAATGCTCCTCTTGTTGAGAAGCCTATTGAGAAGAAAGAAAAGAGTCGATGTTGCTACCTTTGTCGCAAGAAGGGACACTTTGCTTCTTCATGCACTAATGGTACATTATCCAACCCTATCCTTGTTGATGATGTTTATTCCATTAGGAAGGATAATGTGGGCAATGTGTTTGCCAAGTATGTTGGTACTCCAAGTGGTGTCAAGAAAAGAACCATTTGGGTTGCCAAACCTATTGTGACTAACCTCTTAGGACCCAACTTGGTTGGGGACCAACAAGCTCAAACTTGATCAATAGGTGTTATTGGAGGGCATTGGAGACTTGGCTATTTTATGAAGAATTAAGGGATCTTCATCTATTATATGTCCTCAAGCCAAGTCACTTGGATTATATATATCTCTTGCCCATTGTTCCTCCAAGCGGTAACTTGTATTTAATTCTATATACATTGAAAGTTGCTTGCTCCCTTGCATATGTTAGTTTTGTTTCTAGCATGTGTTTGTATATGTTGTGCTTCCTACTTACCTATCTTGAGTAATCTAGTTATGTTTGTTGGTTTGCACTCCATGTACTTGTGTTCTTTGTGTTGAGCCTTCAATGCTTTCATTGCTTATCTTAGTTGGCTCTTTGGGAGATTAATGGACTATCCCATTTTGGGGGAGTAATATGCTTTGCACTTTACTATCCTAAAATGTGTGTACATGAGGAATACCACTTAGTGTTGATATATCAATATTATCTATTCTCTATGTGGTATGTCATTCTCATGAGAAATTCATTTCTAAAATGTCCATTAACTTTCTCTAGTTGAATTTATTTTCTTTGCCTCTTGTTAAAAAATGGATTATCACATTATGGGGGAGTAATAAGCTATGTGCGTATTACAAACCTAGAAAATGTGAACATGTGAGGTATTGCCACCTAGAGTTGATATTCTAGTTATCTTGTTCCTTTGTGGCATGTTTCTCAAACAAGTTCCTTATTTGCTTAAAATATCTTGTGTATCTCTTCTTTGGTATCTTGTTTGTTAGAAAGTTCTTGTTGCCTTGCTTTTCGGGTTTTGTTTGTAGCCTTCAAGAATCTCTTCCTAAGCATGTTTTTTATTGTTCCTATCTTTTACCACATGCTTATGTTTTGTGAATATGATTGTGAACAAATCTACCACCGAGAAATATCTCCATACATCTCTTGTCTTTGACAAGTTATAATAATTTGTGGTAAGTTTATTGATCATATTTACTTTGGCCATTGCTCTAATATTGCCTTGTTTCTTGCCAAGGATTTTGTTTGGTTCAAACTCCTTTGTGTCTTCCTTGCTCTACTCAAAATTTGTTTTATGCTTTCTTGAGTTAGGAAAAGCAATGATCCCATACTTGTGCACTTGTGTTCAAAGTCATACTTCTTTGGATTGCACTATTCTTGGGGAAGCTATCCTACATTGAGTAGATCACCATTCTTTAAATTAGTATTGAATCTAATTGATTTTATTTAAACATGACTAGTGTTTGAATAATATATATGGAGAGTAATGATTCCATTTTGTGCATTTTGTATTGAAATGCAAGATCATAAATAATGCACTATTATTGGAAGAACTATCCTATATGCGTTTGAACACTTGTTGTCTTTAAATTTGTTTGTTTTCCCAATGACTTGTCTCTTTGGAAGACAAACACTTTTCGTCTTGGTACTTTGTGTGCTATCATGAAAAGTGTAGAGGGTTTGTTCACTCTTTTATGTTTTTTTTGGTATCTTCTCTATTTTGGTTTCCTCAATCATGTGTTGATTTGGGTCTTGATATAATTTGGACAATTCTCGTTCTTTTCACTCTTGTGAGTGGTTCCTTGGTTTAATTGGTTCTTTGTCCAATTTGTATCTTGTTTTGGTTCTTGAAAGTTTTGTGCATGCATATTTACTATGTATATATTTTGGCATGCTTACTTTTGTTGATCCAATATATAGGATAAACTCCATCAAATCCTAAATGGCTAAGATGTGCATGAAATTCAAATTCATATTAATATGCACATATTTATTTGGAGTTTGTCCTATGTATTGTAGTTGTTCTAACTACTTCGGACCCAATGAGTTTGGGTACCATTTTGTACTTGAATTTTGTTTTAGGTACAATGGAGATACATTGGTTGCTTGCTCCATTCATAAGGAAAGTGTTCTCACCATGGTTGTATAGGAGTCAAGCTTCGATGATTATCAAGCTCGCATCCTCTTCATCACCAATGTCTTCTCGGTAACAAGTATCTATCTCATGCATTCATTTCTAGCTTTCAACCTTGTGTAGATTGCTTCTTGGCATGATTTCCCTTTGTTGCATTTCATTTGGTTCTTGCAAATGTCTTATCAAAAGCATCTTAATTGCAACTATGAGTAAGCCGGGATGATTACATACTATGGGGATATTTATAGTCATTCAAATCTAACATTGTGCATGTACCTTGGGGAGTTCCCTCTTGATTTTCTAGAACACTTGGTTGATCCTATCAAAATATTGATGTTGGTCAATCGGTTTTTCGGATCCTTGTGGTTGGTTGCTTCTTTGTGAAAGTATCCTTCAATTTGATTTTTCTTGTAAATCTTTGGATCCTCAATATAGTTTGATCTCCCTCCATCTATTCATAGATGGAGATATGCACTTGTTTTCACTCATATCATGAGGAATGCATACACTATGGGGGAGCTCTTACTATATTGGCCTTCTAACCTTTTTGCCCATTTCGGCAATGGATGCCAATGGGGGAGAAGTTTAGAGGGTTTAAGGGAATTTGGTTTATGCTTTAGTTTTGTTCTTAAGCATTTGCCTTTCCATGCTATTGCATCCTTGCTCTTGTTTAGCATGTTTGCTTTATTCATCATATAAACCCTCGTAAAAAGGGATTGTCATCAATTACCAAAATGGGGGAGATTGAAAGCGCATGGTTCCTCCATATGTGGTTTTGGTAATTAATGACAATCCTTATGGACTAATGTTTGCATTGAGTTATCTTTGTAGATCTTGTTCATAGGAAATAATGGAGTTCATGTGTTGAACTCTATTAGCTTCCTTGATGGCCATTGTTACATTCAAGGATTTATATGAAGAATGGTCATGGTTTGAGTTGAGCTTATTGCTAGTATGTCTTGAAGAAAAGGATTAGGTGATCTTTCATTATCATCTTCAAGACATCATCTTTAGAAGTGAGAAGCAAAGATACAAGGTTGATCAAGCAAGCGATCTACACACAAAGCTACAAGTTGTACCAAGTGGGATTGTGTATCTCATGGTATGGTAAGCAATTGTCAAATATAGCTTTGTGAACTAACCCATGATATGTGTGTGTCGCATCTCTATGTGTGGTTAGGTATCTTTCCATGGGCATGAACCAAAAGGAAGATTTCATATAGCCCATGGTATATGTCGTCGTCAAGCGGTGTTTGTCATCTAGCTTGACGTGGAAGCTCAAGTGAAGCATCTAGAAGATATCCTATGCTTGATGCTTGCCACCCTTTTGGAGATTGTGGCCCAAGCGGAGTTTGTGCTAGCAAGCGCAATCAAGAAAGAAGATCCAACTTGAGAGAGTCAAGATCGTCATCATCTAGCTCAAGTGGAATGCTCAAGGCAAAGGTATAATCTTGATAGGTTTTCTATTTTACCGGTCTCGTGTCCTTGGGAGACCGGGTTATAGGATAGATAGTCGTACTATCAAGAGGGACTCTCAAGTGAGTAACTCGATCGAATCATTATGGAGAGCTCAAACCTTTGCATACTTTGCATATCATCTTTCTTGGTTCTTATTTGGCTTTTGTCTCCTTTGGGTTTTAGTGCTTGTCGTGATCTTCATGACAAGCCTTGGTTTCTCGAAAACGGATTTCGTAAGAAAAACTTGTTGCGTTTTCGGTGGTGAAAATATTCCGTTCGTCTTTGAGAATGTTCCCACACCTTCCATGTGTGGTAACTTCTCCATACTTTGAGGTATCAATATTTTCACTTTTTGTTTGGATACTCCTTGCTGTTATCTTTCCATTGCAATTGGATTTACCTCGTTCGGAGTTCATTTGCAAAAGTTATGGGGTTTCTAGTTCAGCCTCTCTGTTCTGGACTCAACCGGATTATTCTAGCCGGATTATTCCGGGCAACCGGATATTCCGGTTAGGGTAGTTTTGGTCCATATTCGGGACAGAGAGGAGCCGGATTATTTGGAACCGGATTATTCGGAGGAACCGGATATTCCGGTTGTGGAGTTTGTTGCGAAAAATGGCTAAGGACTCGAAGCTTGGAGCTACTGGAGTCAACCGGATTATTTGGTCCGGATTATTCATCCTGGACCGGATATTCCGGTTGCTGCGAAAAATGGCTAAGGACTGGAAGCTTGAACCTTCTGGAGTGAACCGGATTATTTGAACCGGATTATTCGGGGCATACCGGATATTCCGGTTTGGACGGATTTTAGACCAGTTTTCGCACTGGAGTGAACCGGATTATTGGTACCGGATTATTCCAATGGGACCGGATATTCCGGTTAAAGTCAACAGGTTTCGAGCAGATCTTGAGACCGGATATTCCGGTCCAAACTTGGACCGGATATTCCGGTCCCAAATTCCTGCACAAACGGCTAGTTTTTGTGGGGACCTATTTAAGGGGGCTTTCTTCCCCATTGGTCCCCAAGTCTTCCAAGCACGTTTTTCCCCTTCTCTCCCACCATTGTTGACCTTGGAAAGCTTGCCCCTCTCCCAATCCCTCCTATGATTCTTGCATATCTTTGAGGGAGAAGGTAGAGGAGATCTCGATCTACATTTCCACCAATCCATCTTCCTTCTTAGTGAGGGAAACTTAGTAGATCTTGATCTTGGAGTTCTTGGTGTTTCTCCTCCATTGTTCTTCCTCTCTTATTCCCCCATAAGCATTTGTTGCTTTGTTGGAATTTGAGAGTGAAGGATTTGAGCACTTGTGCTCTTGCCATTTGCATCGGTTGCATCGGTTTGCTCTCTCCACGAGGATTCGTGGAAGTTGAAAGTTTGTGAGCTTGTTACTCTTGGGTCTTGGACCCTAGACGACTTGTGGTGTTCTTGGGAGCCTCCAATTGAGTTGTGGATGCGTGCCCCAAGATTGTGGTGACACCGAGAGCCTCCAATTGAGTTGTGGATGCGTGCCTCGGATTTGAAGGTTGCCAATAGTGGAAGGTGAACTAGGCCTTTGTGGCGGAAGTTCATCGGAGAATAGGGTGAGGCCTTTGTGGCGTTGAGTAGGCCTTCGTGGTGAGCTCACACCCCTCCAACGAGACGTACTCCCCTTTGTGGGAGGAACTCGGGAATACATCTTCGTCTCCGTGTGCCTCGGTTATTTCTATACCCGAGCTTTTTACTTATGCAATTTACATTGTGATAGCCTTCGAGCTTGAAGTTATATATCTTGCTATCACCTTGTTACTTGTCTTGCTTAGCATAAGTTGTTGGTGCATCTAGTTGGCCATAGAATATTTAGGTTGTATGCTTGTTAATTTAAACACCTAGTTTATTTCCGCATTTAGCAAGCCTTAACCGGAAAAGTTTTAATCGCCTATTCACCCCCCCCTCTAGGCGACGTCGTTGTCCGTTCAATTGGTATCAGAGCCTCGTCTCTCTTTATTGGGCTTTACATCCTAGAGAGTACGATGTCGTTTAGAGAAATAGAACATGATTCCGCTTTTATATTCTATGGTAGAAACTTTGATGTTTGGAAAATTCGCATTCTTAAATTTCTTACGGACATGGGTCCAAAGTATGTTAAGAGAATTGTAGATATGGATTTTCCTCCTCCTAAGGATTCTCAAGATTTATCTTTAGAGGATAAGGAAAACTCTTATCTCGATACTCTTGTATCTA
This sequence comes from Alopecurus myosuroides, assembly GCA_028641055.1. Lineage (NCBI taxonomy): Eukaryota > Viridiplantae > Streptophyta > Magnoliopsida > Poales > Poaceae > Alopecurus > Alopecurus myosuroides. The sequence goes on along the minus strand of CM054062.1, from coordinate 87,127,779 downwards.
ATGGTCTCTTGTCCTTTTTGAGCGATGTAGTTATTGAATCAATCATGCCTTTTCGGAACGCTCATGAGCTATGGACAAAACTTCAAGATATATATGAGTTGTCCAATATTATTGAGGATGATTGTTCTCCATCCACTTCCGGCCGTGATGAGTTCACGTCTTTCTCCACTCCACCAACATGTGATTTGTCACAAGGTAATGATATGGTGAGTGGTGATAGAAATTGCATTGTGGATAGTGAATTTGCTATTGACTATACTTCATCCCTATCCCATTGCAATGATCTATCTTTGGACTTAATATCTTCTAGCACTCAAAATTCCATACATGCTAGTATTGATAGTCCTTGCATATCATGTAATAGTTGTTCAACTAAATCTCATGATGATATGCTTCCTATGTCTTGTTTTCATGAAAATAATGCTTCCATTTCCTCTAGTACGTGTGTGGCTAACAATGTAGAGAAATCCCATTTTTTTGTGGAACAAGACATGGACCTTAATGGCTCTTCTAGTATATCTTCATCATCGCCATCCATTTCTCATATGTGCCTTATGGCTAGGGATTCAAAGGTATCACCACCTTTGGAACCCACTACATCTTGTGATGATGAGGATGAGGATATATTTTATGGAGAGTTTGAGGACGAAGACTCTTTAATGGAGAAGGGTGAGTTGGTTCTTCTTGATCTCCCTAAAGGTAGTAAAGCTATCACTCCTTTTAGTGAAATATTGGCTTTTGCTATTTATAGCGCTAAAATAATTGAAACTAAAGGTGAGATTGAAAGAAGTGATGCCGATGAAAAGGCATCCCTCACTATGTCTCTTGAGGAAGAGTATGAGCTCCGAGTTACTCTTGAGGAGAAACTTGAATCTATGGAGGAGCTCTATAATGAACAAATAGCCTATCTCACTAAAGCACGTGACCATACCAATGCTAAATATAAAGTGCTTAAAAATGAAAAGGTTGAATTTGTTATTGGCAATGCTAATCTAATTGAGGAAAACTCTAGGTTAAATAATGAGCTTGCCAAGTTATCTTCTTCTATTTCTAATGATGCTTGTGCTACTAACTCCACATCTTGTGAAGCATCTATTTTGAAGGAGAATGTTGAGCTAAGGGCTCAACTTGAGTTGATGTCTAGCAAGTGTGGTAAGTTGGAAGAAAGCCATGAAAAGCTATCTAGCTCTCATGAGGATCTTCTAGCATCCCATACTAAGCTAAAATTAGCTCTTGAGGCTATCACTACAAAGGTAACATCTTGTGAGCCTCATGTGGATACTAGCACAATATCTTCTAATAATGCTATATTGACTTGTGCTCGTATTAGTAATTCATCCTCCCATAATGTTTCTACATCTTGTGATGAATTGCTTTCCTTGCCTTGTTGCTCTAACAATGAAGCATCTACTTCCTCTAGCTCTTGTGTTGATTCTAACCATGTAGAGGAAATTAAAGAGCTCAAGGCCCAAGTCACTTCTTTGAAGAAAGACTTGGAAAAGTGTCATGAAGGGAGTTCCACACTTGACAAGATGTTGAGAGTGCGAAGACTTCCCAATGACAAGAGTGGACTTGGATTCAACTCCCATCTCAAGAACAAGTCAATTATTGACAAGAAGAAGGGCCAAGAACAAGTCAAAGATCCGGCCAAGATTATTTGCTTCAAGTGCAAGATTAAAGGGCACCATGTTAGATCTTGCCCTTTGAAGAAGAAGCCTCTTAGTGAGAAGCAACTAGGGAAGAGGCCTCTTGTTCAATCTCATGCTCAACCACGAGTTGAACAACGGCCACCTCCTAAGAAGACTCAAGCCAATGCTCCTCTTGTTGAGAAGCCTATTGAGAAGAAAGAAAAGAGTCGATGTTGCTACCTTTGTCGCAAGAAGGGACACTTTGCTTCTTCATGCACTAATGGTACATTATCCAACCCTATCCTTGTTGATGATGTTTATTCCATTAGGAAGGATAATGTGGGCAATGTGTTTGCCAAGTATGTTGGTACTCCAAGTGGTGTCAAGAAAAGAACCATTTGGGTTGCCAAACCTATTGTGACTAACCTCTTAGGACCCAACTTGGTTGGGGACCAACAAGCTCAAACTTGATCAATAGGTGTTATTGGAGGGCATTGGAGACTTGGCTATTTTATGAAGAATTAAGGGATCTTCATCTATTATATGTCCTCAAGCCAAGTCACTTGGATTATATATATCTCTTGCCCATTGTTCCTCCAAGCGGTAACTTGTATTTAATTCTATATACATTGAAAGTTGCTTGCTCCCTTGCATATGTTAGTTTTGTTTCTAGCATGTGTTTGTATATGTTGTGCTTCCTACTTACCTATCTTGAGTAATCTAGTTATGTTTGTTGGTTTGCACTCCATGTACTTGTGTTCTTTGTGTTGAGCCTTCAATGCTTTCATTGCTTATCTTAGTTGGCTCTTTGGGAGATTAATGGACTATCCCATTTTGGGGGAGTAATATGCTTTGCACTTTACTATCCTAAAATGTGTGTACATGAGGAATACCACTTAGTGTTGATATATCAATATTATCTATTCTCTATGTGGTATGTCATTCTCATGAGAAATTCATTTCTAAAATGTCCATTAACTTTCTCTAGTTGAATTTATTTTCTTTGCCTCTTGTTAAAAAATGGATTATCACATTATGGGGGAGTAATAAGCTATGTGCGTATTACAAACCTAGAAAATGTGAACATGTGAGGTATTGCCACCTAGAGTTGATATTCTAGTTATCTTGTTCCTTTGTGGCATGTTTCTCAAACAAGTTCCTTATTTGCTTAAAATATCTTGTGTATCTCTTCTTTGGTATCTTGTTTGTTAGAAAGTTCTTGTTGCCTTGCTTTTCGGGTTTTGTTTGTAGCCTTCAAGAATCTCTTCCTAAGCATGTTTTTTATTGTTCCTATCTTTTACCACATGCTTATGTTTTGTGAATATGATTGTGAACAAATCTACCACCGAGAAATATCTCCATACATCTCTTGTCTTTGACAAGTTATAATAATTTGTGGTAAGTTTATTGATCATATTTACTTTGGCCATTGCTCTAATATTGCCTTGTTTCTTGCCAAGGATTTTGTTTGGTTCAAACTCCTTTGTGTCTTCCTTGCTCTACTCAAAATTTGTTTTATGCTTTCTTGAGTTAGGAAAAGCAATGATCCCATACTTGTGCACTTGTGTTCAAAGTCATACTTCTTTGGATTGCACTATTCTTGGGGAAGCTATCCTACATTGAGTAGATCACCATTCTTTAAATTAGTATTGAATCTAATTGATTTTATTTAAACATGACTAGTGTTTGAATAATATATATGGAGAGTAATGATTCCATTTTGTGCATTTTGTATTGAAATGCAAGATCATAAATAATGCACTATTATTGGAAGAACTATCCTATATGCGTTTGAACACTTGTTGTCTTTAAATTTGTTTGTTTTCCCAATGACTTGTCTCTTTGGAAGACAAACACTTTTCGTCTTGGTACTTTGTGTGCTATCATGAAAAGTGTAGAGGGTTTGTTCACTCTTTTATGTTTTTTTTGGTATCTTCTCTATTTTGGTTTCCTCAATCATGTGTTGATTTGGGTCTTGATATAATTTGGACAATTCTCGTTCTTTTCACTCTTGTGAGTGGTTCCTTGGTTTAATTGGTTCTTTGTCCAATTTGTATCTTGTTTTGGTTCTTGAAAGTTTTGTGCATGCATATTTACTATGTATATATTTTGGCATGCTTACTTTTGTTGATCCAATATATAGGATAAACTCCATCAAATCCTAAATGGCTAAGATGTGCATGAAATTCAAATTCATATTAATATGCACATATTTATTTGGAGTTTGTCCTATGTATTGTAGTTGTTCTAACTACTTCGGACCCAATGAGTTTGGGTACCATTTTGTACTTGAATTTTGTTTTAGGTACAATGGAGATACATTGGTTGCTTGCTCCATTCATAAGGAAAGTGTTCTCACCATGGTTGTATAGGAGTCAAGCTTCGATGATTATCAAGCTCGCATCCTCTTCATCACCAATGTCTTCTCGGTAACAAGTATCTATCTCATGCATTCATTTCTAGCTTTCAACCTTGTGTAGATTGCTTCTTGGCATGATTTCCCTTTGTTGCATTTCATTTGGTTCTTGCAAATGTCTTATCAAAAGCATCTTAATTGCAACTATGAGTAAGCCGGGATGATTACATACTATGGGGATATTTATAGTCATTCAAATCTAACATTGTGCATGTACCTTGGGGAGTTCCCTCTTGATTTTCTAGAACACTTGGTTGATCCTATCAAAATATTGATGTTGGTCAATCGGTTTTTCGGATCCTTGTGGTTGGTTGCTTCTTTGTGAAAGTATCCTTCAATTTGATTTTTCTTGTAAATCTTTGGATCCTCAATATAGTTTGATCTCCCTCCATCTATTCATAGATGGAGATATGCACTTGTTTTCACTCATATCATGAGGAATGCATACACTATGGGGGAGCTCTTACTATATTGGCCTTCTAACCTTTTTGCCCATTTCGGCAATGGATGCCAATGGGGGAGAAGTTTAGAGGGTTTAAGGGAATTTGGTTTATGCTTTAGTTTTGTTCTTAAGCATTTGCCTTTCCATGCTATTGCATCCTTGCTCTTGTTTAGCATGTTTGCTTTATTCATCATATAAACCCTCGTAAAAAGGGATTGTCATCAATTACCAAAATGGGGGAGATTGAAAGCGCATGGTTCCTCCATATGTGGTTTTGGTAATTAATGACAATCCTTATGGACTAATGTTTGCATTGAGTTATCTTTGTAGATCTTGTTCATAGGAAATAATGGAGTTCATGTGTTGAACTCTATTAGCTTCCTTGATGGCCATTGTTACATTCAAGGATTTATATGAAGAATGGTCATGGTTTGAGTTGAGCTTATTGCTAGTATGTCTTGAAGAAAAGGATTAGGTGATCTTTCATTATCATCTTCAAGACATCATCTTTAGAAGTGAGAAGCAAAGATACAAGGTTGATCAAGCAAGCGATCTACACACAAAGCTACAAGTTGTACCAAGTGGGATTGTGTATCTCATGGTATGGTAAGCAATTGTCAAATATAGCTTTGTGAACTAACCCATGATATGTGTGTGTCGCATCTCTATGTGTGGTTAGGTATCTTTCCATGGGCATGAACCAAAAGGAAGATTTCATATAGCCCATGGTATATGTCGTCGTCAAGCGGTGTTTGTCATCTAGCTTGACGTGGAAGCTCAAGTGAAGCATCTAGAAGATATCCTATGCTTGATGCTTGCCACCCTTTTGGAGATTGTGGCCCAAGCGGAGTTTGTGCTAGCAAGCGCAATCAAGAAAGAAGATCCAACTTGAGAGAGTCAAGATCGTCATCATCTAGCTCAAGTGGAATGCTCAAGGCAAAGGTATAATCTTGATAGGTTTTCTATTTTACCGGTCTCGTGTCCTTGGGAGACCGGGTTATAGGATAGATAGTCGTACTATCAAGAGGGACTCTCAAGTGAGTAACTCGATCGAATCATTATGGAGAGCTCAAACCTTTGCATACTTTGCATATCATCTTTCTTGGTTCTTATTTGGCTTTTGTCTCCTTTGGGTTTTAGTGCTTGTCGTGATCTTCATGACAAGCCTTGGTTTCTCGAAAACGGATTTCGTAAGAAAAACTTGTTGCGTTTTCGGTGGTGAAAATATTCCGTTCGTCTTTGAGAATGTTCCCACACCTTCCATGTGTGGTAACTTCTCCATACTTTGAGGTATCAATATTTTCACTTTTTGTTTGGATACTCCTTGCTGTTATCTTTCCATTGCAATTGGATTTACCTCGTTCGGAGTTCATTTGCAAAAGTTATGGGGTTTCTAGTTCAGCCTCTCTGTTCTGGACTCAACCGGATTATTCTAGCCGGATTATTCCGGGCAACCGGATATTCCGGTTAGGGTAGTTTTGGTCCATATTCGGGACAGAGAGGAGCCGGATTATTTGGAACCGGATTATTCGGAGGAACCGGATATTCCGGTTGTGGAGTTTGTTGCGAAAAATGGCTAAGGACTCGAAGCTTGGAGCTACTGGAGTCAACCGGATTATTTGGTCCGGATTATTCATCCTGGACCGGATATTCCGGTTGCTGCGAAAAATGGCTAAGGACTGGAAGCTTGAACCTTCTGGAGTGAACCGGATTATTTGAACCGGATTATTCGGGGCATACCGGATATTCCGGTTTGGACGGATTTTAGACCAGTTTTCGCACTGGAGTGAACCGGATTATTGGTACCGGATTATTCCAATGGGACCGGATATTCCGGTTAAAGTCAACAGGTTTCGAGCAGATCTTGAGACCGGATATTCCGGTCCAAACTTGGACCGGATATTCCGGTCCCAAATTCCTGCACAAACGGCTAGTTTTTGTGGGGACCTATTTAAGGGGGCTTTCTTCCCCATTGGTCCCCAAGTCTTCCAAGCACGTTTTTCCCCTTCTCTCCCACCATTGTTGACCTTGGAAAGCTTGCCCCTCTCCCAATCCCTCCTATGATTCTTGCATATCTTTGAGGGAGAAGGTAGAGGAGATCTCGATCTACATTTCCACCAATCCATCTTCCTTCTTAGTGAGGGAAACTTAGTAGATCTTGATCTTGGAGTTCTTGGTGTTTCTCCTCCATTGTTCTTCCTCTCTTATTCCCCCATAAGCATTTGTTGCTTTGTTGGAATTTGAGAGTGAAGGATTTGAGCACTTGTGCTCTTGCCATTTGCATCGGTTGCATCGGTTTGCTCTCTCCACGAGGATTCGTGGAAGTTGAAAGTTTGTGAGCTTGTTACTCTTGGGTCTTGGACCCTAGACGACTTGTGGTGTTCTTGGGAGCCTCCAATTGAGTTGTGGATGCGTGCCCCAAGATTGTGGTGACACCGAGAGCCTCCAATTGAGTTGTGGATGCGTGCCTCGGATTTGAAGGTTGCCAATAGTGGAAGGTGAACTAGGCCTTTGTGGCGGAAGTTCATCGGAGAATAGGGTGAGGCCTTTGTGGCGTTGAGTAGGCCTTCGTGGTGATCTCACACCCCTCCAACGAGACGTACTCCCCTTTGTGGGAGGAACTCGGGAATACATCTTCGTCTCCGTGTGCCTCGGTTATTTCTATACCCGAGCTTTTTACTTATGCAATTTACATTGTGATAGCCTTCGAGCTTGAAGTTATATATCTTGCTATCACCTTGTTACTTGTCTTGCTTAGCATAAGTTGTTGGTGCATCTAGTTGGCCATAGAATATTTAGGTTGTATGCTTGTTAATTTAAACACCTAGTTTATTTCCGCATTTAGCAAGCCTTAACCGGAAAAGTTTTAATCGCCTATTCACCCCCCCCTCTAGGCGACGTCGTTGTCCGTTCAGGAGATCACCATGAAGAGAGCCATACCATTTCACATTATAATTGCTTTATTTGTGTTATTGTTATGTCTCTATTTACCTCTATTTAGATAGTTGGTAGATTTTAATCCCTCAAAGAAGGTCTAGTCGGTCGCCCCGCCAGTGCTGCACCATCACAAGTCGGACATTCTTGGTAGTGGGCTCATAAAATTGAGGTGCTACCAATTCTTTCCTATTAGGTGGGTTTGAGTCAGACTCTTACAACAGAAGCACTTGGTAATTTAGAAGAGTCCATCACAACGGTTGTGGGGCTCGGGGCGAGGTAGGTTGGGAGCCGGGGCATGTGATGTCACCCAACTAACAGGAGTCGTATTGGATATGATTGGCAAGGTGTTGCCTACCTAGATCACTTGACGGCTAGCGGTGATGCTAAAGCTCACTAGTCGGCTTGCTTATTTAGGATCTTGAATCACTTAGCAACCATCGGAGGGGTGTTGGTTCTAGTGGGAGCATAAGTATTAAAGCGTTTAATATGCCCGCTCTTTTATGAATACATGTCTTAAGTGTTTTGCATATTTTATGTTGTAGATCAATGGCACCTAGCAACCTTCCTTAGTTGTCCACTTTTGCGTTGAGGTCAATCCTAGAGAAAGATAAGTTTAATGGAACTAATTTCACCAACTGGTATCGTAATCTAAGGATAGTCCTCAAGCATGACAAGAAAGAACATGTTCTAGAAACTCCACTTCCAGAAGAGCCTGATGATGATGCGACTGTCGCAGTCATGAATGCCTACCGTAAGACTAGAGATGAGTCTACGGAAATTAGCTGTCTTATGCTTGCACACATGGAACCGGACTTGCAGCAGCAGTTCGAGAATGTTCAGGCCCACGATATGATCGAAAGCCTCAAAAGTATGTTTCAGGCTCAGGCAAAGACCGAGAGGTATCAAGTCTCTCAAGCTTTGCTGGGCTGTAAGCTGAAAGACGGCGATCCACTGAGTCCGCATGTAATCAAGATGATTGGTTACATACAGTCTCTGGATCGGCTGGGCTTCGCAATTAACAAAGATTTCGCTATTGATATAATTCTGAACTCTCTTCCTAGTGCGTATGGTCCGTTCATCTCGAACTACCATATGCATGGTATGGATAAGAGTATCACTGAATTACATGGGATGCTCAAAACGGCAGAGGCTGATATCAAGAAAGGCGCCAGTCAAGTGTTGATTGTGCAGAATAAGGCTAAGTTCAAGAAGAGTTCTTGGACTAAGAAGAAGAAGGATAAGTCAGGAGGTAGCGCCCATGGCCCTGTCCAGAGTGCTTCCTCAAAGACTAAGCCATCTCCTACAGCCGGAGCCAACTACTTCTATTGCAAGAAGGATGACCACTGGAAGAGGAACTGCACCAAGTATTTGGCTGACAGAGCCAAGAGTGGAGGTGTGACTTCCAACTCAGGTACACTTGTGTGCAATGTTATAGACATTTATCATGTTGATGCACCTAACAGTTCTTGGGTATATGATACCGGATCAGTTATTCACATATGCAACTCGTTGCAGGGACTGGTAAGAACTAGGAGCGTGGCAAGAGGAGAAGTTGATATTCAAGTCGGCAACAAGGCGAGAGTCACTGCGTTGGAAGTCAGCACGATGCAACTTCATTTACCTTGAGGATTTTTAATGGAACTGAATAATTGTTATTATGCTGAAGTGCTTAGTCGAAACATTATTTCCGCCTCATGTTTGATGAGACAAGGTTATGAGTCAAATATTAAGAATAATGGTTGTTCTTTATATTTGAAAGATATGTTTCATGGCTTTGCACCCGTTCAGAATGGGTTATTTATTTTGAATCTTGATAGTGAATTGGTCTATAACATAAATGTAAAAAGGTTGAAACCAAATGATCTGAATATGACTTACTTTTGGCACTGTCGGCTTGGTCATATAAGTTGGAAGCGCATGAAGAAGCTCGATGATGATGGACTTCTAACTTTGTTCCACTTAGAGTCATTCGAAACATGCGAATCATGCCTACTAGGCAAAATGACCAAGACACCTTTTGCAAGGAGTTGTGAAAGGGCGTCCGACTTGTTGGAACTGATACATAGTGATGTATGTGGTCCAATGAGAACGACAGCCAGAGGTGGTTATGAGTACTTCATTACCTTTACTGATGATTTAAGTAGGTATGGATATATCTATTTAATGAAACACAAGTTGGAATCCTTTGAGAAATTCAAGGAATTCCATAATGAAGTATAAAATCAGCTCGGCAAGAAAATAAAGTTTCTACGGTCGGACCGTGGAGGCGAGTACATGAGCCATGAGTTTGATGACCATCTAAAGAGTTGTGGAATAGTTCCTCAACTCACTCCGCCGGGTACACCGCAGAGAAACGGTGTATCGGAACGGAGAAATCGGACCATGTTGGACATGGTACGATCAATGATGAGTCGGACAGATCTAGCTTTATCATTTTGGGGTTATTGTCTAGAAACTACAGCGTTCACACTAAACAGAGTACCATCAAAGTCAGTAGATAAGACACCGCATGAGATGTGGACTGGCAAGAGGCCAAGTTTGTCTTTTCTTAAGATTTGGGGTTGTGAAGCATTTGTCAAACAACTTGAGTCGGACAAGCTCACGCCCAAGTTGGAAAAATGTATTTTCGTAGGGTATCCGAGTGAAACCTTGGGGTACTACTTCTACAACCAAGAAGAGAGAAAAATGTTTGTCGCTCGTAATGGTGTCTTCTTTGAGAAAGAGTTTCTCAGTCGGGGAGTCAGTGGGAGTGCGGTGCAACTCGAAGAAATTCGAGAGGAACCAGCTAGGGGCGAGTCGGCAAATGCCTTGGAGGCTGAGCTAGTCGTGGTACCTACGTCGGTAACGGCACCTGGACCACGGTGATCTGCCAGATTACAAAATTCTTGTGTTGTTTTACTGTTAGACAGTAATGATCCGGCAACTTATTCGGAAGCGATAGTGGGATCTAATTCCGAGTCATGGCTTGGAGCCATGAGATCCGAGTTAAAGTCCATGCATGAAAACCAAGTTTGGAATTTGGTTGATCTGCCTGATGGTGCAAGACCCGTCGAGTGCAAATGGGTCTTTAAGAAGAAAACTGATATGGATGGAAATATTTCCGTCTATAAAGCACGACTTGTCGCGAAGGGGTTCCGACAGGTTCAAGGAGTTGACTACGACGAGACTTTCTCGCCCGTAGCGATGCTTAAATCAGTTAGGATCATGTTAGCCATAGCAACCTATTTTGATTATGAGATATGGTAGATGGATGTCAAGACGGCTTTCCTTAATGGAAATTTAACTGAGGACGTGTAAATGATATAGCCCGAAGGTTTTGTCGATCCAGCTAACGCTGACAAGGTATGCAAACTTTAGAAATCCATTTATGGGTTGAAGCAAGCATCTCGGAGTTGGAACATTCGCTTTGATGAGGTAGTCAAATCGTTTGGCTTCATCAAGAGCGATCATGATTCTTGTTCATACAAGAAATTTAGTGGGAGCAAATTAAATTTTCTAATCTTATATGAGGACGACATATTACTAATTGGAAATGATGTCATGATGTTGCAAGAAACCAAAGAGTCATTGGAAAGGAGTTTCTCAATGAAGGATTTGGGTGAGGCGACTTACATATTAGGAATCAAGATTTATAGAGATAGATCAAGGCGGCTCATTGGATTGAGTCAGAGTACATATCTGGACATAGTTTTGAAGAATTTCAAAATGGAAGAGTCCAGGAAGGGATTCTTACCGATGTCCCATGGCATAAAACTTAGCAAGACTCACTGTCCTTGGACGACTGATGAGCGAAGTCGGATGAGTGTGATCCCGTATGCTTCGGCAATCGGATCCATCATGTATGCCATGATTTGTACTAGGACAGATGTTTCCTATGCTCTAAGTGTTACGAGCAGATACCAGGCTGACCCTGGCGAAGCCCACTGGGCAACGGTTAAAAACATCCTTAAGTACTTGAGAAGTACTAAGGAAATGTTCCTAGTTTATGGAGGTGATGAGGAATTCAGTGTAAAGGGTTACACGGATGCGAGTTATCTCACCGACTCAGATGACTCTCGTTTGCAATCTGGATACGTGTTTGTCATGAACGGAGGAGTTGTGAGGTGGAAGAGTTCCAAGTAAGATACAGTGTCTGCATCTACAACACAGGCTGAGTATATTGCCGCTTCAGAGGCTGCAAAGGAAGTTGTTTGGATCAGGAACCTCCTGATAGATCTTGGTGTGGTTCAAGGCGCGTCCAATCCTTTGGACGTAGATTGTGACAACAATGGTGCTATCGCACAAGCCAAGGAACCTAGACAACACCAGAAGAACAAACATATACTCATGCGTTACCACCTCATTCGCCAGTTTGTCGAACAAGGTGATATCAAGTTATGCAAAGTACACACGGATGCAAACATTGCAGATCCGTTGACAAAGACGCTACCACTGCCTAAGCATGAGGCGCACATGAGAGGTATGGGCATTAGATGCCTAGGCATATGATGCCAACATGATTGACTCTAGTGCAAGTGGGAGACTGTTGGGAATATGCCCTAGAGTTAATCATGTATGATGTATTCCCAATGTATTCATAAAGTTATTAAGTTGTCCTTGTTTTGAACATCTGATACATGTCATTGAATATGTGATTTGATTGTGGAACTATGTATTCATGTTGTTCATACTAGATTGTCCTTGGTCATTTAGGTTGTGCTGGACACACACCCTAGACTAATGTGAGTGCTGGCTGATGACACGGTTCCACTTGTCATGGGCATGGTGATGCCATTCCAACGTTCACAGAATTGGCTAAAGAGTTTAGCAAGTCGGACTGACCCATATTGATATGCATCGAGCAAGTCGTCATTTGCATGTCTCAATCAATGTAATCCTTAGACCTGAGGTTGTCGCACAATCCGAGTTGTGGATCACCGACTTAAGTTCTGTCAAACGTTGTTCCGTGACAAAGCATTTATAAAGGCAGAGTCCGGGTCGAATGAGAAGCAAGTTGCGTGATGTGGATAATCAAGATGTGATTTTGCCCCTCCGAATGGAGAGATATTCTCTGGTCCCTCTCGAGTGATATGATTCAGGAAGCATGGCCATGCACAACTCGGTTAAGTGTTAACTGAGTCTGTTGACTAAGAGATAGTCAGATGAATCATATATCACGGACCGAGAAGAGAGTTGAGCTATTAAGGGATGATGATAAATCGCCTATAGTTCGACAAGGTATATCGTGAGGCAAAAGGGACTAAGACGAAAGTCACATTGGAAGGTATGTCGTCATGACTCTATGACACTTGGGAGTCGGAACGTTCTGCTAGGAGCCGCTACCAATTGATCGATTGGGAGTCGGACTTCAATCGTGTCCAAGTCGCCATGAGCCTGCAGGGTCGCACACTTAAGAGCGGGAGCAAATGTATTGGTCGGGTTGGACCCGAACCGGAAATGGACTGAGTTTGTGCGTCGGACTCACATAGGGAATGGGCCACAGGTGTTGTGAAGCCCACTACTATTCGCTGTATAAAGAGGGGCGAAGGTTGCCCAGCGGGCACGTTACTCCACTCCCATGCGTTGGAAACCCTAGCCCCACTCAGTCCAGCCGTCGCACCGGACCTAGCAGTCCGCCGTCGGAGCTCCTCCTCGTACGTGTGGATACCGGCAGAGGTGCTGTACGTTCAGCACTTCGATGTTCGTGGGATTGGATCGGCTGGATCAGATCGTGGGACTACACTGCCCCGACGCGCTTCATCAATAATCCGCAACCGCGCGTCTAGTGGTAATCCTCGTGGCCTTCTACCTCGGCTAGATCTTGGAAGAACCGTGTAGAAAAGTTTTCGTTTATGTCTACGCGTTCCAACAGATACTTGGTGTTACCAAATCCATAGCCACCATATGGTATTTATTACCACTAAAGTATAAGTCCCTAAGTGAATACCCTAAAAATATTTTTTTGCGAAACAAAGGCTTTATGGAAAACCTGGTGGAAAGACGAAGTCTTACCCATGGGAGGAATGTGGAAGTGGTCATTTTTGGGAAAATGGTGTATTACAAAAATGACACATAACCTAGTATTCGCCGGACAATGTTTACCGTACCGCCACTTTACCCCAACATGTGCACGGGTCTTAACTTGAAGTTTGTTCTTGTTAGTGTGTGTTCTATCTCAATTTGCTATAAGGGTCGTCGAGCCCTCGAACCGATTGTCGCTAGGTGGAAGATACGGGGCATACAAAGTGAGGGATTAAGTTACCCCGCGGTCGCAGTAGTTGTGTCTTCTGTCTAGGCAAGGTGGGACCTGGTGTTGGGGAGATTACACTCAACTGAAGAGATAGACATATTCTAGCTTGAACATAGTGGATGGTTAGGATCAGTTATCTGATGTTTACATACTATTGTTACAGTCCGTGGTTGTTCACAGCGGATGTACTGGATCTGATGGATGTGTACACCTCTGCAGAGTAGAACTATTTCGAAGTAGCCGCGTCCTCTGATATGGACAGTTGAATGGCCATGTAGCTAGCATTGTGTCAAAATTTTCAAAAGGTAGTTTCAAAAAGAAATTATCAAAAAGTAGTTTTCATAAAGGAGTTGGACTTGTGAAGTTCTCTAAGGAGGAAATCGTGTACCACGGAGGTACCATTGAGGAAAAGCCAGAAGTTGTTTTTACAAAAAGTTTTGCAAAGAGAAAACCTTCTTTTCCTAAATGATTTTATAAAACCTCTTGTACATGTGATATCTACAATAAAAAGAAAACTATATTATTTTATTTTGAAGTATCTTCTTCAACGAAGATACATATATTTTCAAAATCAACTATGATATATCTTTCATATATCATGGGTAGTGAACCTTATGTATAACCTACCTATTACACTATATAAGCATACTTGCATTTTGGTAAGTTACATGATGGATGTCTTGCTGAGTACATTGAAATGTACTCATATTGGTTTCATCACTGGTATCAACTTGCCAGACATCGAGAAGGAGCCTCAGAAGGAGTCTTATGAAAAGGAGTACGGAGCCGATGGCTTTGCGAATTAGGATCATCTCCGGTCAGCAGCCTGTAGGTTAAGGCGTGACTTGGGCTCTACTACGTTTGTGTGTGTTAGTTTTCCACTGTGTGTGTTGTGTGTTTTCCCTGCGCGGCAGTTGTGTTGGACTTGGTCATGTGACCATGTTCTTTGTAAGTGTTTATGCAACCGTGTAATGGATATTGTATCTGTGTACCAACTTCATATGTTGTTCACGACTGGTGTGATCTGGGATCGTGAATGTATGCATATCGGAGGTGTCCTTGAACAGTGGTTCTGGGGCGTACCTTACAGAGTTGGTATCAGAGCTATCCTGACCTTAGGAGACCTTAGTTAGCATGGACATTAACTAGTACTCTAATAATAATAGTTAATAAAACAAGGTCACTAAGATGACTATTTACCAAAATATTCTATATGTTCCATCCCATCTGTGTTTTGAAAACTCTACTTACACTAAGTACAATGGAGCATCTTAGAATTTTGCACACTGTTACCCAACTTAAACTATACCTAAACATTTGGTACAGATGGCAGCTGTCTTCACCGAATCCTTCCGGTTGGGTACGCATGCACCTTGCTACCTTCGTTTTGAGGAGGACTCGATCAAGATGGCTAGTCTTATCGGTCGCCCATTACCTGAGTTGAAGGGAGCTCGAATTCACCATAACGGACGAGAATTGTCCTGGTTCGTGGTTTGTACCAGTCGTGCTTTTTGCTAGCACCATCGACCCCAGAGATCACTTGACAAGCCCATAGATGTCATAAAAGACTTTGTGTTTGCTCTTCATTTCCAGCACTTGGAGGGACGACTGTACAACACTCAGTTTTCCCTTGATAAGCTCGGAGAAGAGTTTGACACCCAAGGAAGAGAGATCTTCCAGCTAGACAAAGACCTGAGAGTTTCCTCTGCTACCGAGCGTCGTCTCGTGGCACAAAGGAATACCATGAAGTATGTTGACTCCCATCTCCGTGCAGAAGTGAGACGCCTTCAATACCAACTTGCAACCAGCCAAGCCAAAGTTGAAGAGTTGGAGGAACAACTACGCGCTTCCTCGAGCACTTAGGATTGCCGCTGGATGATAGGAGTTGTGTTATTTCCACCCAAGACGCTTGCTTGTGTTTATGTTGTGTGAACTCTGCTAAGAGCTATGCGTGTGCTAGGTGTGTTGTGAGCCTTAGGATTTAGCCATGTGAACCTTAAAATTATGTTATGCTTGTTGAGACTCTGTTTCAGATGTATGTTAGTCTTTGGTTGTGTTTGTGATTGCTTCTTAGATGCTTGTTTGTTGTTGTGTTATCTACCATTCTCATCTTTGTGAGCCGGTATGTTTCGCAAGTTTTCAAAAACAAAAACCCCTTTTTGTCTGCTCTCGCCTTATACCACCCTTGTTGCCCTACAGTATTTGACTCAGCTTGGATCTCTCAATGTTGAGAATAATGCTCTCCTTGGGAGAGAGAACCCACACCTGTTTGCAAGTTGAGAGTCGCAAAAGGAAGGTAGTGACGCAAGGAGAACCTAGTTCATATCTGACTCGCAGTATTTTTCCTGCGATGCCTCAACCTCCAAGGAAGCGTGTGAATGTCAGGCCCAAAACCACAGGTTGCTATCTGTGGAAAGGACGGACAATTCGCTTGTTATTGTTCCCAGAGGAATTATGATCTAGCCTGTCGTGATGAAACCCACGAGACCCAGCTTCCAAACCGGAAGAAGCGCAAGAGTGTGATGAGTGGACCTGGAGACCCAGATGGTGTTACAGCAGCACCTACGACTCATGCCGTAGCTAATGGTACGTTTTCAAACCAAACCTGTGACCCCCATAGTTGTGTTTGACTCCGTACCCTGAGAAATCCGACGTAAATGGAACACTAGAAGTGTCACGTCGAACTAGAAAAAGTATCTTTAAAATTAACACTACTAACGTAACTTCATCTAAATTTTAGTTTAATACCTCACAGAGTTGGTAGCTTAATACCTAATACCCGTTTGAAAATTATTACCAACTTTTCCAAAACCAAAGAGAAAGGTGCCTTAGGATGTTCTATAGCTGCTTAAAGGAAAAGTGAAAGGTTGAAAAAAAATATTGATGGAGGAACTATGATTGTTACTACACCATAGAAATCTCTCGTGTATCTTTTGGAAGGAATGTATTCTAGAATATGGGATGGTAGAAAACTCATTTTGAGGTTTAGAAATATTGGTGGAAACTATCGGATTTTAGGGAGCACTTGATGTATAAGGAGATTGGATGGACTAAGAATAATATGTTGAGATTAATTTGTGATACTGGAGTGTTGATGTTAATGGTTTGCATAGGTGATTCTTATGCTAGATTTTAGTAGAAATGTTGATGGTAGTAAAAAACATTATGTTGGATTTGGATGGATATTTGATTTTGATTATAAAAGTATTGGAGGAATATTAGATTTGATATAGGAAGAGATTTGTGGATATAAAAGGATGATTTTGGATTTTAGGAAAAATCAATATGACTTGGATTTAGTAGGTGATTATTCTCGATGATATATTCTTGGAGCTTGTCACGCTCTATTGAGATTGTTTGGGGAAATGATTTAGCATTGATCATGCGGCAGGAGTTTGGAGAATTTGAAAGGATTTATATAAGTACTACAAAGATTGGTATATGCTTGTTGAATTTGATGGTTTAGCATTAGCAATATGATCTTGATGAAATATCTTTGAGGGAGATAAATGATTTGAGACTTTATTATATTAGATTAATAGGAAGATAGTGGATTTTCCTGGATTTTGGAAAGTGAGCAATGGAAAGCTCATGCTAAATAAATATTGGTGGATATCCCATTGATTGATTTATTTAGTGATAAGGGAGTTTATGCCCCAAAGGAGAAATAGTGGTACAATAATCTTATGAGATTGGAGACAAGCAGATCTTTGTATGGAGGATAACCCCTGGATTGATATCATGGTTATGAGGAACAATAAGTTCGAGGTTTAGAACATGGTACCCAGACCTTTGAAAATAACACTAAATTGTCGGTGGATTTTGGTAAGATTAATCAAAGGGGGGAAGCACCTAGGGTTAATGTTACCAACCACCAGCACATGTTTTTGTAAACAAATGATCTAACATTGTGTTTTGACCACACCCTCTTTTCGCTTGCCTGCGAATCTCGGGACGAGATTCTTTTAAGGGGGGAAGGTCTGTCACACCCCAGTTTTTGGATTCTTGTACTGTGTTCAAGAAGACAAAAATTAGGGCCAACAATATTTTTTCTAAAAACATGATTGTTTTAATTAACATGTGTTTATGATCTTAATCATATTGTCAATACAAGTTATGTTTCTTGATAAAACCATATCAAATTTTTCTGAAAACAATTCTTTAAATTTTCCCTGATGTTTTCTCTGTTGATTACTTGAGTAAATTTTATTCTAAGACTTGGATCATTCTTGTTTGCATCTTAAAATAAACTTTTATTTTTGTTTTATCCAAGAAAACAAAATGTCAAAATGATTTATGGAAGTTTTCTTTTAAGTTTTCTATAGAAACTAGTCCCTGAAAATATAGCCAAGTACCTATTTTCCACCTTTGTTTTCACTAGGCTATAAAATGTTATTTTATGTTTTCTTGACTTTTATTTGTTCCTTGTTATATGTACTACAAATCCATAAGCTTGGTTTTACTTTTGGATTAATAAAAAGGATCTTTTGCTTGTTGTCTTTGGGGTATAAAAATAAGGCGGAAAAAGGCATTTTTGGAAAACAGAGAAAAATAGAAAGTACACCTTTTCCCACATTGTTTTCATAGCCTTGAACTATTTCAAATTTGTTTTATAAAGATGTTTCCGAAATTTTATTACATTTTTAACAAAGTCCAACTTGGAAAACAAAAATTGGAATCCATTTGGTCTCTGAAAACAATCCAAAGTTTTTGCTCATTTCTTCTGTTTTCCAACACTTAGAGAATTTTATGCATTTTCGGAACAGTAACATATACGATTTTGGGCAGAAGTTTTCATTGCCTTTCCTTGCAAGATTCTAAGTGCCACCTTTCCCTTGTGTTGACCACGACTAGTACTCCATCCTGGATGATTGGCATGCCTTCTAGGAACCTTGGGTGAGAAGTAACCTTGTGAGAGAAATGAGTGGTGCATGTTGACGTGGCATGGGTATGGGACCCCATACCTTGATTTCTTTGGTCTTGGTCTTGGCTCTCCTTTCCCTCCAAGGACATGTTTACTTTCCACTTAGCTCACCTTGACCCTTGGCAGAATGCCATGCTGTGCTTTGGCCATAATACCCCCATGGACACCCAATGCCAACCCTTGGCATTAAACCAAGCCACACATACCCATGTCCTCATACCCTTGGCTATAAGCCATCCCTTGTGAGTTTCCTTGCTCCACAGCCCTCCTCCACCTCCCCTCATGACCACACTCCATCCCCAAGCTAATAGGAGCCTTGAGCTAGCCATGTGAGCTCCATGAGCTCCAAATCGCCACCGGCCATTTTTTTCTTAAACCGAGGTGAGGAACCTAAATCCCTGCAGAAGTTTTCTTGTCGTTTTGAGCTCGTGAAAAATAGTTTTCGTGCAGTTTAATTTCTACGAAAATTCACCGCACTAGGTTTATGTTTTCCTAACCATGTCCCGTTGGAAGATCCAAGTTTGCACTTTTATTTTTGTCACCTGTTTTGCCACAGACTCTCTGTTTAGCCATTTTTGGCATAACTTTTTGGATCTGTATCCATTTTGGTAAAATCAAATTGTTTTGAGTATATCTATCCATAGGACTTGGCCTCAAATCAACTCGAGTTACAAAATGGAAATGCCATCCATTTTGGTAAATGACCAGTAGGCTTTTCTAGGATTTTTAGGAGTTTAAAAATGATTTTTGAGGTGAATCCAATTGGAAAAGTTTTCTTATGAGTATATCTATCTAATCCTAGCTTGGATGAATTTTCGGAGCCCTATATTAATTTGTGGTGAGCAGATCTAGAAAACAACACTTTTCTGTTTTTGTTTGTATGTGTGTATTTGTGTGAAATGAAATGTGTGATTGTTTAAATCTTGTTTCCTAGCATGTATAGAGTAGTTACCACTTGAGATTAGGTTGTTTTCTTGCATTATATCTACCTTAGAAAGTGTGTGCATGTTTGGAAAGTCAAATAGAAATAGGAATAGCATTTGTTAATTTCTAGTTTTATTTATTTGGATATCATGTGAACCAAATCTTTGTATGTTTGGTTTTACCTAAGTTGTGCTATGCTTGAGTGGAATCCAGTACCATTTTGGTACTGTTATTTCTATGCTATTATGTCTGTTAACTTGCATGTTATCTTGTAGCAAATCATCGGTACCATTTGTTATTCTCCTAGTTTTATTATTTGGATTATTGTGTGGACCAATCTTGGTAGATTGTTTTTACAAAGATGTGTTGTTAATGAGTTGAGACCAGTATCACTTTGGTACTGCTAATTTTTATGTTATTATCTCTGTTAGCTTGCACATTATTTTATAGCAAAGCATGTGTAACATTTGTTGTTTGTGTTCTAGATTTATTTTGACTAGTTGTGTGAGCAAATCTTTGTGTGTTTGTGCACCTAAGTTTTTTATGTCTTTGAGTTGATTACAGTCCCATTTTGGTACTAATATTAGGATGGTAGTATCTCTGTTAGGTTGCACTTGATTTTATGGAGATGCATGTGTAGCATTTGGTTGCTTGTTTGCACTTTATTGTTTTCACTAGTATTATTTTCACTAGTATAATAGTTGTGTGATGATTGCCTTGTTAGATTAATTTTTTCATGTGGGACCAGAGGATTTGTTACCTCTTCTTGCCTTGGTTAGATGGGCCCATAACCCACTGTTCCCATTTTATTTTGGTTAGGGATGCAAATCCCCAACCATACACTTGTGTGAAAGTAGCATGTATTTCTATATGTGAGTTTAATATTTTCCACCAAGGAAAATAGATTGTTTGTTTCACTTATGTAAGTGAAGAGTTTAGTATTTCTTTGTGAATCCTAGTAGGTTTAATTGTGATTCATTTGTTAACATAATATTCCCTTATGGGTATCATGTTAACAAAGGTTTCACTGTTGTTTGGTAAATTAAATATTATTTGGTAATAGAATGCTTCCTAGTGATTGATAAATTATTTGTAAATAGATTTAATTGAGTGTTTGGATTTTTGAAACTGTTTAGTTAAGTTTGTGATGAGTGCTTAGCTACTGGTTGTATATCATGTCCCTTGATTGCTTGCTATTAATTTATTAGAAAAACATGTATTAGTAGAATGGATTGATTCCTGCTTAGTAGATGTTTTCATAGAATTATTTTTGTGTATTTGATTACTAGCACGTGTAAGATGTTTGTGCTATTAGTAGGTATTTATATCCATGTATTTCTTGTTTAAGATTATGCATCTTTGTTGTGGTGTTTGCTTCTCTAGTGACGGGCTAGTGTCACCACTAGAGATTATGAGATTATCTAGTATTGTGGTCTTATTATTTTCTGAGTGTATGCTTTATTATAGCATGTTTGAGAAGTTATTGTTTCTGTTATTATGACATTACATGTGAAGTTGCTTGCTGCTACACTACAATTATTTTCCTATAGCATGCTTGTGTAGAATTTCCATACTAGTATGCTATTAGTACAGTCTTGTTTTTTATGTAAATTGCTAGGTTCATTATCTTGTGCGAGGATTGTGTTTTAGATTATGGTTTTGTGACTTGTTACAATTGAATGATCTACTGGTTTGTTTTTTTATTTTCATGATTGATGGATTCCATAACTTTGAGTAAACATAAACATAGTCTATAACTATCCTATTCATATGTGATGTGTTTACTTGCTGTTTGGAAATTGTCTGAGTGATTGCCTTAGCATGCGTATTGTACTTATGTTGTTTGTTGTGCAATTGTTGTTTTTGTGCTTAGTAGTATCTTTTTATCAATACAATTAGTTTAATCATGAACTTGTTTGGTGATGATTGCTTGTGTGTTGTTAATACCCACTGCCATGGGTATTGCTTTGATTGGTTCATATTATCTTAGTAGCCTAACCTTTTTGCACCCACAAGCTATATTTTTGGCCTCTTGAATATCTTATTATGATAGTGGCACACCCACTCCATATATGGTATTTAAGATGTGGGATATGGTTTTCTAAACCATATGTTTGTCTGACGACAGTTTTGTACCCTGAGAGTTATGTGAGATAGATTTCTCGATAACGTTTGGAGTGATTGGGCTAGTATAAGTTTGCTTGCTGTATGTGTTGTTTAGTTTAGTTGTTTGGTCTTTAGTTCTGAGTGTGTGTATTTTATTCTTTTACGATGCTAGAAACCGAAGAAGAAGAAGCATTTGTGGAGTTGTGCGTCAAGTTCAAGCTACTTCAAGGCCAGGGACATTAAGAGTTTTAAGGAAAGCCATCCTGATGCTTGCTGTTATCACACTTATCATTATACTACTACTACCGTACAATTTGGATATGTAGACACCATGGATACCTCGAGTATGCATACATTGGGTATGTAGGAGGTATATATATATATACACGCACACACCATTACTATGCCAGTAGTTGATACTTCGTGTTACCAAGTCCATAGCCACCATATGGTATTTATTACCACTAAAGTATAAGTCCCTAAGTGGACACCCTAAAAATATGTTTTTGCAAAACAAAGGCTTTATGGAAAACCCGGTGGAAAGATGAAGTCTTACCCACCGGAGGAATGTGGAAGTGGTCATTTTTGGGAAAATAGTGTTTTACAAAAATGACACATAAAAAAGTCTTCGCCGGACAACGTTTACCGTACTGCCACTTTACCCCAACATGGGCACGGGGCTTAACTTGAAGTTTGTTCTTGTTAGTGTGTGTTCTATCTCAATTTTCTATAAGGGTCGTCGAGCCCTCGAACCGATTGTCGCTAGGTGGAAGATACACGGCATACAAAGTGAGGGATTAAGTTACCCCCCGGTCGCAGAAGTTGTGTCTTCTGTCTAGGCAAGGTGGGACCTGGTGCCGGGGAGATTACACTCAACTGAAGAGATAGACATATTCTAGCTTGAACATAGTGGATGGATCGGATCAGTTATCTGATGTTTACATACCGTTCTTACAGTCCGTGGTTGTTCACGACGGATGTACTGGATCTGGTGGATGTGTAGACCTCTGCACAGTACAACTATTTCGAAGTAGATGCGTCCTTGGATATGGACAATTGAATGGCCATGTAGCTAGCATAGTGTCAATGTTTTCAAAAAGGAGTTTCAAAAAGAAATTATCAAAAAGGAGTTTTCAAAAAGGAGTTGGACTTGTGAAGTTCTCTAAGGAGGAGATCGTGTACCGCGAAGGTACCATTGAGGAAAAGCCAGAAGTTGTTTTTACAAAAAGTTTTGCAAAGAGAAAACCTTCTTTTACAAAATGAGTTTATAAAACCTCTTGTACATGTGATATCTACAACAGAAAGAAAACTATATTATTTTCTTTTGAAGTATCTTCTACAACAAAGATACAAAGATTTTCAAAATCAACTATGATATATCTTTCATATATCATGGGTAGTGAACCCTATGTATAACCTACCTATTACACTATATAAGCATACTTTCATTTTGGTAAGTTACATGATGGATGTCTTGCTGAGTACATTGAAATGTACTCATATTGGTTTCATCACTGGTATCAACTTGCCAGACATCGAGAAGGAGCCTCAGAAGGAGTCTTATGAAGAGGAGTACGGAGCTGATGGCTTTGCGAACTGGGATCGTCTCCCGGTCAGCAGCCTCTAGGTTAAGGCGTGACTTGGGCTCTACTACGCTTGTGTGTGTTATTCTTCCAATGTGTGTGTTGTGTGTTTGCCCTGCGCGGCAGTTGTGTTGGACTTGGTTATGTGACCATGTTCTTTGTAAGTGTTTATGCAACCGTGTAATGGATATTGTATCTGTGTACTAACTTGATATGTTGTTCAGGACTGGTGTGATCTGGGATCGTGAATGTATGCATATCGAAGGTGTCCTTGAAAAGTGGTTATGGGGTGGACCTTACAACTACAGGTGCGATTCGCATGTCCTCCAAGCAATTGAGGACCATGTCGCACTTCCACATCCTCTGCGCCCATCCACCGGCTCCTTCGTTGGTCCCGACGCAGGTCTCTCTCTTGTTGTGTTCCTCAAGCTGTTCTTTCGTAAGCTATGTTACACGTTGGACGCGCCAGTGTCAAACTCCGGGCGTCCCTGCCAAGGTATTTGTCAGCCACCATGACGGTTATCGAGCCTATCGGTGGCAACGACAGCATGGGCCTTGACTATCAGAGATCTCGTCCTCCCCATGACGCAGGTAGCTGAATCACAAGGAGCCCCAGGCAAGATTCTACACACGCACGGGTTGGGGCGGGTGGTTCAGGATCCAGAGGAGCTTCTGGGCGATCGTCGATGGCTTGCAGATTCGTGGCCAGCGACTGCTTGTGCTCTCCGGCGGTTTGGTCGTGTCCTTTTTTATCTCGCGTTGTGTTCATTAGAAATCTTATGGGTCCACATACGACGCTTATACCTAGGAAATAGGAAAAGAAAAGGACGAAGGAAACCGTCTCGACATACAGCCAAACAATAGACGCTAGGGAGGATAAAAACCTGAACCGTCATTACTTTCCCAATGGCATAGGTGGTAATTATGTACAACTTTGGGGGGAAATTCGGTGACGTATCGACTAACCAACCAACCAAGGAAGACTTAACTCTTTTATTATTAGGTAAAGATTTAAAAATTGTTACGAATTTGAAAATCCACGCGAGACAAGGAAAGATGCGGAATTTCACTAACTTTTCAACGGTATATAATTTCCTCAATTTCGATAAACGGTTAAAAAACTATTGCTGTTTTAGTAAACACAAATCACGAAAGCTCCGTCGGACATTACACAGACGTATACCGGGAAATTCACGAGTGTGTCGAGTGAAGTTCAATACTCTATTTTTTATACTACGTTACATATTAGTATATTTATTAAATTGAATTTAATTGCTGGTGAATTAAAGAAAACCATAGAAGTGAAAAAGTTGTGGAATTTCAACTGCTTTCCAACGACATATCATTTGAATCGTTCCGATTTACGGTGGAGAGAATATTTAAAAAATACGTTATGCGTGACATTTCGCTGATCATGTTTTTTAGAAATAAAAAATAATCGTAACTAATTTGAAAAAAGTGACAAAATGAAAATGATGCGTAATTTCACTAACTTTTCAAGGGTACATCATTTGCTCAATTATGATAAATGGTTAAAAAAAATATCCAAAAAATACGTTCACGTCAGTTTTACCACATTTGAGTATTTTTTAAATTGTTTAAAACTGGTTACGAATTTGAAAACCTATGTGAGACAAGGAAAGATGCGGAATTTCATTAGCTTTTCAAAGGTATATTAATTTCTCAATTCCGATAAACGGTTAATAAGTTATTATTGTTTTAGTAATCACAAATCACGAAAACTCCGTCGGGCAATACACAAAAGTATACCGGGAATTTCACGAGTGTGTTGAGTAAAAAGTTCAATACTCTATTTTTTATACTACGTTACATATTAGTATTTTTTAATTGAATTTAATTAGTGATGAATTACAAAAACGTAGAAGAAAAAAGTTGCGGAATTTCAACAACTTGCCAACGGCATATCATTTGAATTGTTCCGATTTACGGTTGAGAAAATATTAAAAAAATACATTCCGCGTGACATTTCGTTGATCATGTTTTTTAGAAATAAAAATATTATCGTAACGAATTTGAAAAAGTAAAAAAAGGAAAAATATGCGTAATTTCAGTAATTTTTTGATGGTATATTATTTTATCAATTCTGACAAACGGTTAAAAAAATATCCAAGAAATACGTTCACAGCAGTTTTTACCAGATTTGAGTATATTTCAAATTATTTTAAATGGTTACGAATTTGAAAACCTACGTGAGACAAGGAAACATGCGAAATTTCACTAGCTTTGCAACGATATATCATTTGCTCAATTCCGATAAACGGTTAAAAAGTTATTATTATTTTAGTAAACACAAATCACAAAAACTCCATCGGGCAGTACACATACGTTTACCGGGAAGTTCACGAGTGTAACGAGTGAAGTTCAATAGTTTTTTTTATACTATGTTACAGATTAGTATATTTTTGAAATTGAATTTAATCGTTGATGAATTAAAGAAAACAATAGAAGAGAAAAAGTTGCTAAATTTTAACAGTTTTCCAACGTCATATCATTTGAATAGTTCCGATTTATGCTTAAGAAAAATATTATAAAAATACGTTATGCCTAACATTTTGCTGATAATGTTTTTTTTAAAATAAAAAATTTACCGTAACGAATTTGAAAAGTGGCAAAATGAAAAAGATGCTTAATTTCACTAGCTTTTGAACGATATATCATTTGCTCAATTCCGATAAACGGTTAAAAATATATACAAAAATACGTTCAGATCGGTTTTTATCAGATTTGAGTATTTTCTAAATCGTTTAAAAATCGTTCTGAATTTGAAAACCTACGTGAGACAAGGCAAGATACGGAGTTTCACTAGATTTTCAACGGTATATGATTTTCTCCATTCCGATAAACAGTTAAAAGTTATTATTATTTTAGTAAGCACAAATCACGAAAAACTCCGTCGGAAAGTTCACGAGTGTGTCGAGTGAAGTTCATTACTCTATTTTTTATACTACGCTACATATTAGTATATTTTTAAATTAAATTTAATCGGTGATGAATTAAAAAAATAGTAGAAGATAAAAAATTGCGGAATTTCAACAGCTTTCCAACGACATATCATTTGAACCGTTTGGATTTACGGCTGAGAAAATGTTTAAAAAATACGTTATGCGTGACATTGCGCTGATCATGTTTTTTAGAAATAAAAAAATACCGTAACGGATTTGAAAAGGTGACAAAATGAAAAATATGCGTAATTTCACTAGCTTTTCAACGGTATATAATTTTCTCCATTCCGATAAACGGTTAAAAAATATCCAAAAAATACGTTTGCATCCGTTTTTACGAGATTTGAGTATTTTTTAAATTGTTTAAAAATTTTGACGAATTTGAAAACCTACGTGAGACAAGGAGAGATGAGGAATTTCACTAGATTTGTAACGGTATATCATTTGCTCAATTCCGATAAACTGTTAAAAAGTTATTGTTGTTTTAGCAAATACAAATCACGAAAACTACGGCGGGCAGTACACGTACGTATACCGGAAAGTTCACATGTGTATCTAGTGAAGTTCAATACTTTATATTTTATATTATGTTACATATTAGTATATTTTCTAAATTGAATTTAATCGATGATGAATTAACGAAAACCATAGAAGAGAAAAAGTTTCGGAATTTCACAGTTTTCAAACGACATATCATTTGAGTCGTTTCGATTTACGGTTGAGAAAATATTTAAAAAATATGATCTGCGTGACATTTCGCTGATCATGTTATTTAGAAATAAAAAAATAACCGTAACAAATTTTAAAAAAGTGAAAATATGAAAAATATACTTAATTCCACTAGCTTTTCAATGGTATATCATTTGCTCAATTTTGATGAACGGTTAAAAAATATCCAAAAAAATACGTTCGCAGCAGTGTTTACTATATTTTATTATTTTTTAAATTGTTTAAAAATGGTTACGAATTTGAAAATCTATGTGAGACAAGGAAAGATGCGGAATTTCACTAGCTTTTCAACGGTATAACATTTTCTCAATGCCGTTAAACGGTTAAAAATGATTGTTGTTTTAGTAAACACAAATCACGAAAACTCCGTCGGGCAGTACACATACGTATACCGGGAAGCTCAAGAGTGTGTCGAGTAAAGTTCAGTAGTTTATTTTTTATATTATGTTACGGATTAGTATATTTTTTATATTGAATTTAATCGGTGATGAATTATAGAAAACCGTAGAAGAGAAAAGTTCCGGAATTTCAACATCTTTTCAACTTCATATCATTCGAATCATTCCGATTTATGGTTGAGAAAATATTTGAAAAATACGTCCTGCGTGACATTTCGGTGATCATGTTTTTTAAAAATAAAAAAATAAGCGTGACGAATTTGAAAAAAGTGAAAAAATGAAAAAGATGCGTAATTTCACTAGCTTTTCTACTGTATATCATTTGCTAAGTTATCTTAAACGGTTAAAGAATAACCAAAAAATACGTTCAGAGCCGTTTTTACCAGATTTGAGTATTTTTTAAATTGTTTAAAAATGGTTACGACTTTGAAAACCTACGTGAGACAAGGAAAGATGCGGAATTTCACTAGCTTTTCAATGGTATGTAATTTGCTCAGTTCCGATAAAAGGTTAAAACTTTATTGTTGTTTTAGTAAACACAAATCACGAAAACTCCGTCGGACAGTACACAAACGTATACCGGGAAGTTCACGAGTGTGTCGAGTGAAGTTCAATACTCTATTTTTTATACTATGTTACAGATTAGTATATTTTTAAATTGAATTTAATCGGTGATGAATTAAAGAAAATCGTAGAAGCGAAAAGTTGCGGAATTGCAACATCTTTCCGGTGGCATATCATTTGAATCGTTCTGATTTACAGTTGAAAAAATATTTAAAAAATATTTTTGCGTGACATTTTGTTGATCATGTTTTTTAGAAATAAAAAATAACCGTAACGAATTTGAAAAAAGTGACAAAATAAAAAAGATGCGTAATTTCACTAGCTTTTCAGTAGTATATCATTTTCTCAATTCTGATAAACGGTTAAAAAATATCAAAAAAAATGTTCACAACAGTTTTTACCGGATTTGAGTATTTTTTTAAAGTGTTTAAAAATGGTTAAGAATTTGAAAAAGCTACTGGAGACAAGGAAATGTGCGGAATTTCACTAGTTTTTTAACGGTATATCATTTTCTCAATTCCGGTAAACGGTTAAAAAATAACGTTAAAATTACCGCACTGAACTGTCCCTACACTAGGGCAGTTCTGTGTTTTTCGGTGAGAAGTTCAAAATTGGTTGTAGGACAGTATTCAACATCCGGTTGTATAATAGCTCGCATGTATATATATAGGAAAATAGTTTGATATCTCTAGGAGTATGTACTCTTCTCTCTCGATCAACTAAACCCAATTAGGATAGGTCGTCGTGGATGGATAACGTCGTGCGATTTGAAATTCAGTTTAGTAGATCCTATTTTTTTGCATGTGGCCGTGCCTTCCTCGTGACAAATACACGGAGAAAATATCAATACACACGGTCGCCTAGCATCTCGTTGCCTGCCTCGCGCCGCCACAAGTTCGATCTCATCAACCACGATGACCGCCAGTGACAACGCACCTGCTACAAGACTCTCTTTCTCCCTCCGTCTGCATGGGAATGACTAGAGGTATCTGCACAAGTTCCTATCCAGCAGGATGCCGACATCAATCCATCGACTCTGTTAGACTTTGTATTTACCTCGTTTCAGTACATGTACTATAGTCTTGTCACGTGTTGTATTGTACACGGTGATGTACCTGTTCATATATAAAGCAAAGGCCACCCCACGTTGGAGGTGTGCCAAAACCCTAAAAAAACTTGTTTCACATGGTATCAGACGACCAATCGATCTGGTCGATGTCTTCCGCTTCGCACGCCGCCGCCGCCGCCGTCTCCACTGCCTCCGGCGCGCCCGCCGCCGCTACCTCTGTCCCTGCCGTTGCTCCGCAGTTTTCTGTGCCCGTGGATACCGCGCGGCTTCCGCCGATCCTGTCGCATCTCTGAAAGCGCATGGTGCCCCCATATGTGGTTTTTGTAATTAATTACAATCCTTCTGGACTAATGTTTGCATTGACTTATCCTTGTAGATCTTGTCCATAGGAAATAATGGATTTCATGTGTTGAACTCTATTAGCTTCCTTGATGGCCATTGTTACATGGAAGGATTTATATGAAGAATGGTCATGATTTGAGTTCGGCTTATTGCTAGTGTGTCTTGAAGAAAAGTATTAGGTGATCTTTCATTATCATCTTCAAGACATCATAATTTGAAGTGAAAAGCAAATATAACGGGTTGATCAAGCAAGTTATCAACACACAAAGCTACAAGATATACCTAGTGGGATTATGTATCTCATGGTATGGTAAGAAATTGTCAATATAGCTTTGTGATCTAACCCATATATGTGTGTGTGTAATCTCTATGTGTGGTTAGGTATCTTTCCATGGGCATGAACAAAAAGGAAGTATAGCCTATGGTCTATGTCGTCGTCAAGCGGTGTTCGTCATCTTGCTTGACGTGGAAGCTCAAGTGAAGCACATGGAAGTATGCTTGACACCCTTTTGGATATTGTGTCCTTGTGAAGATTTTCCTAGAAGAGTCTCTCCCATAATGGTGTATGGAGGAGCTAGTGTCTCCCATAATGGTGTATGGGGGAGCAACTTGCAAGTCTTCATCGAACGGAGCTTGCGCTAGCAAGCACGATAAAGAAAGAAGATCCAACTTGAGAGAGTCAAGATCGTCATCATCTAGCTCAAGTGGAATTCTCAAGGCAAAGGTATAATCTTGAAAGGTTTTCTATTTTACCGGTCTCGTATCTTTGGGAGACCAGGTTCTAGGATAGATAGTCGTACTATCAAGAGGGGCTCTCAAGTGAGTAACATGATCGAATTGTTGTGGAGAGCTCAAACCTTTGTATACTTGGCATATCATATTTATTGGTTCTTATTTGTCTTTTATCTCCTTGGGGTTTTGGTGCTTGTCGTGATCATCATGACAAGCCAAGGTTTATCGAAAACGGTTTTGGTAAGAAAAGCTAGTTGCGTATTCGGTGGTGAAAATATCCGGTTCAGCTTTGAGAATGTTTCCACACCTTCCATGTGTGGTAACTTCTCCATTCTTTTTTTGGATACTCCTTGCTGTTATCTTTCCAACCCAATTGGATTCACCTCTTTCGGAGTTCATTCGCAAAAGTTATGTTCGTTTCGGTGATGTAGGTTTTACTGGTTGCTCCTTTTAGAGAGGTTAAACCTTTCTACATTTGGTTTTAGTTTCCTTTTTTGGGCAGTGATGTTTCTATGCGTGATCTTGTAGAGTTTTTCATTGTGAACTCAACGAGCCAAAGATCATCGAAAACGGAGTCCGGACGCAAAAGTTATGAAGTTTCTAGTTCAGCCATTTTCGGTACTCACATGAACCGGATTATTCGGAGCAGACCGGATATTCCGGTTTAGCATTTTTGGACCATATTTCACACTGGCATGAACCGGATTATTTGGTACCGGATTATTCATTTTAGACCGGATATTCCTGTCGGACCGGATTATTTGGTCTAGTTTTGGACCGGAATATCATGCTCACTCTGCACACAAAACGGCTAGTTTTTGTGGGGACCTATTTAAGGGGGTCTTCTTCCCCATTGGTCCCCAAGTCTTCCAAGCACGAAATTCCTCCTATGGTTGTTGCATATCTTTGAGGGATAAGTTAGAGGAGATCTAGATGTACATTTCCACCAAACCATATTCCTTCTTAGTGAGGGAAACTTAGTATATCTTGATCTTGGAGTTCTTGGTGTTTCTCCTCCTTTGTTCTTACTCTCTTATTCCCCCATAAGCATTTGTTGCTTTGTTGGAATTTTAGAGTGAATGATTTGAGCAGTTGTGTTCTTGCCATTTGCATCGGTTGCATCGGTTTGCTCTCTCCACGAGGATTCGTGGAAGTTGAAAGTTTGTGAGCTTGTTACTCTTGGGTCTTGGACCCTAGATGACTTGTGGTGTTCTTGGGAGCCTCCAATTGAGTTATAGATGTGTTCCACAAGATAGTGGTGACACCGAGAGCCTCCAATTAAGTTGTGGATGCGTGCCTCGGGTTTGAAGGTTTCCAATAGTTGAAGGTGAACTAGGCCTTTGTGGCGGGGTTCATCGGAATATAGGGTGAGGCCTTTGTGGCGTTGAGTAGGCCTCTTGTGGCGAGCTCACACCCCTCCAACGAGACGTACTCCCCTTGTGGGAGGAACTCGGGAATACATCATCGTCTCCGCGTGCCTTGGTTATTTCTATACCCGAGCTTTTTACTTATGCAATTTACATTGTGATAGCCTTTGAGCTTGAAGCTATATATCTTGCTATCACCTTGTTACCTGTCTTTCTTAGCATAATTTTTTGGTGCATCTAGTTTACCTTAGAATATTTGGGTTGTATGCTTGTTAATTTAAACACCTAGTTTATTTCCGCATTTAGCAAGCTTTAACCGGAAAAGTTTTAATCGCCTATTCATCCCCCTCTAGGCGACGTTGTTGTCCGTTCAATTGGTATGAGAGCCTCTTCTTTATTTATTAAGCTTTACATCCTAGAGAGTACGATGTCGTTTAGAGAAATAGAGCACGATCCCACTTTTATATTCTATGGTAGAAATTATGATGTTTGGAAAATTCGCATTCTTAATTTTCTTACGAACATGGGTCCAAAGTATGTAAGAAGAATTGTAGATGTGGATTTTCCTCGTCCAAAGGATTCTCAATATTTATCTTTAGAGGATGAGAAAAACTCTTATCTCGATACTCTAGTATCTAATGGTCTCTTGTGTCTTTTGAGCGATGTAGTTATTGAATCAATCATGCCTTTTCGGAACGCTCATGAGCTATGGACAAAACTTCAAGATATATATGATGTGTCCAACATTATTGAGGATGATTGTTCTCCATCCACTTCCGGCCGTGATGAGTTCACATCTTTCTCCACTACACCAACATGTGATTTGTCACAAGGTAATGATATGGTGAGTGGTGATATAAATTGCATTGTGGATAGTGAATTTGCTATTGACTATACTTCATCTCTATCCCATTGCAATGATATATCTTTGGACTTGATATCTTCTAGCACTCAAAGTTCCATACATGCTAGTGTTGATAGTCCTTGCATATCATGTAATAGTTGTTTAACTAAATCTCATGATGATATTCTTCCTATGTCTTGTTTTCATAAAAACAATACTTCCATTTCCTCTAGTACTTGTGTGGCTAACATTGTAGAGGAATCCCATATTTTGGCGGAACAAGACATGGACCTTATTGGTGCTTCAAGTAAATATTCATCATCATTATCCATTTCTCATATGTGCCTTATGGCTAAGGATTCAAAGGTATCTCCACCTTTGGAACCCACTACATCTTGTGATAATGAGGATGAGGATTTATTTTGTGGAGAGTATGAGGATGAGGTCTCTTTAATGGAGAAGGGTGAGTTGTTTCTTCTTGATCTCCCTAAAGGTAGTAAATCTATCACTCCTTTGGGTGAAATTTTGGTTTTACTATTTATAGCACTAAAATTATTGAGAAGAAAGGTGAGATTGAAAGAAGTGATGCCGATGAGAAGGCATCCCTCACTACGTCTCTTGAGGAAGAGTATGAGCTCCGAGTTACTCTTGAGGAGAAACTTGAATCTATTGAGGAGCTCTATAATGAACAAATAGCCTATCTCACTAAAGCACGTGACCATACTAATGCTAAATATAAAGTGCTTAAAAATGAAAAGGTTGAATTTGTTGTTGGCAATGCTAATCTAATTGAGGAAAACTCTAGGTTGAATAATGAGCTTGCCAAGTTGTCTTCTTCTATTTCTAATGATGCTTGTGCTACTAACTCCACATCTTGTAAAGCATCTTTGTTGAAGGAGAATGTTGAGCTAAGGGCTCAACTTGAGTTGATGACTAGCAAGTGTGGAAAGTTGAAAGAAAGCCATGAAAATATATCTAGCTCTCATGAGGATCTACTAGCATCCCATACTAAGCTAAAATTAGCTCTTGAGGCTACCAATACAAAGGTAACATCTTGTGAGCCTCGTGTGGCTACTAGCACAATATCTTCTAGTAATGCTATATTGACTTGTGCTCGTATTAGTAATTCATCCTCCCATAATGTTTCTACATCTTGTGATGAATTTCTTTCCTTGCCTTGTTGCTCTAACAATGAAGCATCTACTTCCTCTAGATCTTGTGTTGATTCTAACCATGTAGAGGAAAATAAAGAGCTCAATGCCCAAGTCACTTCTTTGAAGAAAGACTTGGAAAAGTGTCATGAAGGGAGTTCCACCCTTGACAAGATATTGAGAGTGCGAAGACTTCCCAATGACAAGAGTGGACTTGGATTCAACTCCAATATCAATAACAAGTCCATGGTTGACAAGAAGAAGGGCCAAGAACAATTAAAAGATTCGGCCAAGATTATTTGCATCAAGGGCAAGATTGAAGGGCACCATGTGATATATTGCCCTTTGAAGAAGAAGTCTCTAAGTGAGAAGCAACTAGGGAAGCGGCCTCTTGTTCAATCTCATGCTCAACCACGAGTTGAACAACGACCACCTCCTAAAAAGACTCAAGCCAATGCTCCTCAAGTTGAGGAGCCTATTAAGAAGAAAGAAAAGAGTCGATGTTGCTACCTTTGTCGTGAAAATGGACACTTTGCTTCTTCATGCACTAATGGTACATTATCCAACCCTATCCTTGTTGATAATGTTTATTCCATTTGGAAGGATAATGTGGGCAATGTGTTTGCCAATTTTCTTTGTACTCAAAGTGGTGTCAAGAAAAGAACCATTTGGGTTCCCAAACCTATTGTGACTAACCTCTTAGGACCCAACTTGGTTGGGACCAACAAGCTCAAACTTGATCAATAGGTGTTGTTGGAGGGCTTTGGGGACTTGGCTATCTCATGAAGAATTAAGGGATATTCATCAATTATATTTTCTCAAGCCAAGTCACTTGGATTATATATATCTCTTATCCAATGTTCCTCCTTGCGGTAACTTGTATTTAAATCATATATTCATTGAAAGTTGCATGATCCCTTGCATATGTTAGTTTTGTCTCTAGCATGTGTTTGTATATGATGTGCTTACTACTTACCCATCTTGGTTAATCTAGCATGAGTTTGTGGTTTGCACTTCATGTACTTGTGTGCTTTGTGTTGAGCCTTCATTGCTATTGTTGCTCATTTTAGTTGGCTCTTTGGGAGATTAATGGACTATCCCATTTTGGGGGAGTAATATGCTTTTCACTTTACTATCCTAAAATGTGTGTATATGAGGAATACCACTTAGTGTTGATATATCAATATTATCTAGTCTCTATGTGGTATGTCATTTTCATGACAAATTCAATTTCTAAATGTCCATTAACTTTCTCTAGTTGGATTTATTTTTTTCCTCTTATTGGTTTCAATGAATTATCACATTATGGGGGAGTAATAAGCTATGTGAATATTACAAGCCTATAAAATGTGAACATGTGAGGTATTGCCACCTAGAGTTGATATTCTAGTTATCTTGTTCCTAAGTGGCATGTTGCTCAAACAAGTTCCATATTTTCTTAAAATATCTTGTGTGTCTCTTCTTTGGTATCTTGTTTGTTAGAGAGTTTCTTGTTGCCTTTCTTTTCGGGTTCTATTTGAAGCCTTCAAGAATCTCTTCCTAAGCATGTTTTTTATTATTCCTATCTTTTACCACATGATTATGTTTTGTGAATATGATTGTGAACAAATCTACCACCGAGAAGTATCTCCATACATCTCTTGTCTTTGAAAAGTTATAATAATTTGTGGTAAGTTTATTGATCATTTTTACTTTGGCCATTGCTCTAAAATTGCCTTCTTTCTTGCCAAGGATTTGTTTGGTTCAAACTCCTTTGTGTATTCCTTGCTCTACTCAAAATTTGTTTTATGCTTTCTTGAGTTAGTAAAATAAATGATCCCATACTTGTGCAATTATGTTCAAATTCATACTTCTTCGGGTTGCACTATTCTTGGGGAAGCTATCCTACATTGTGTAGGTCACCGTTCTTTAAATTGGTATTGCATCTAATTGATTTTATTTAAACATGACTAGTGTTTGAATAATATATATGGAGAGTAATGATTACATTGTGTGCATTTTGTATTCAAATGCAAGATCATAAATAATGCACTATTATTGGAAGAACTATCCTACATGTGTTTGAACACTTGTTGTCTTTGAATTTTTATTTTATCCCAATGACTTGTCTCTTTGGAAGACGAACATTTTTCGTCTTGGTACTTTGTGTGCTATCATGAAAAGTGTAGAGGGTTGGTTTATTCTTTGATGTTTTTTTGGTATCTTCTCTATTTTTTTTCCTCAATCATGTGTTGATTTGGGTCTTGATATAATTTGTACAATTCTCTTTCTTTTCACTCTTGTGAGTGGCTTCTTGGTTTAATTGGTTCTTCGTCCAATTTGTACCTTGTTTTGGTTCTTCAAAGTTTTGTGCATGCATATTTACTATGTATATATTTTGGCATGCTTACTTTCGTTGATCCAATATATAGGATAAAACTCCATCAAATCCTAAATGGCTAAGATGTGCATGAAATTCAAATTCATATTAATATGCACATATTTATGTGGAGTTTGTCCTATGTATTGTAGTTGTTCTAACTACTTTGGACCCAATGAGTTTGGGTACCATTTTGTACTTGATTTTTTTTAGGTACAATGGAGATACATTGGCTGCTTTCTCCATTCATAATTAAGGTGTTCTCACCATGGTATTATAGGAGTCAAGCTACGATGATTATGAAACTCGCATCCTCCTCATCACCAATATCGTCCCGGTAACAAGTATCTATCTCATGCATACATTTCTAGATTTCAACCTTGTGTAGGTTGCATCTTGGCATGATTTCTCTTTATTGCATTTCATTTGGTTCTTGAAAATGTCTTATCAAAAGCATCTTTATTGCAACTATGAGTAAGCCGGGATGATTACATACTAAGGGGGTATTTATAATCATTTTCATGATTCACCAATCCCAAGTATATTAATCTAGCAACTTCTACTTGAAGTATCTCATTTGCAATATTGATGAATTCTCAAAAACCATTTGAATACTTTGTGATATGCGTTACCTTTCTCAAAGCATTCCAACTATCACTTTTCCCTTGTAATATTTGTGATGCTTTTATGAGTTTATTGATTGTTCATCTATATCCCCTTAAGATTAAACTAAGCTTAGTGCTTTCCTTTCAAGCAAAAATCTTCTTGGTATATTTATGAACCTCTCTTGGATATCATGTTCTTCACCTTTGTACCTATTTTTGTGTGTGCATATTTCTTTGTGGATATATATATATATATCTTTGTGATTGGTGTCCACTTAGAAACTTATACACACGAGAATAGTTACATCTTTAATTGATATTCTATTTCTTTAGTGACCATGTTTTATTGCTTTATATTCCTTGGTGGTTCTTAAAAGGCACAAGCTTTGTTTTTCTTTTGGTATTCCTTTTGCATATTTATAAGCTTGTGGACCTATGTGTGTTATCCTTTGTTGGTTTGTGTGTATGGGAAAGACATGATATGCACTATGTGCCTTAATAATTGAAAGACTATGTGATGATTTTTTTTCATCCTGTTAGTCTCCAAAAAAATGTTTTTCCTTGTCACACCCATCTTTTTCGGTTGAGTAAGTCTTTATTTGTCGCTTCTTGATTTTAATTGCTCAACTTTTGTTTGTTTTAAAGTTTCTTTGCTTCATTTCCAATCTATTATCTTGCTCTTGTTTGTGTTCAAAATTATCTAGAAGGGAGTGATGATTCCATGTTGTGCACATTATATAGTAATTCAAATCTAACATTGTGCATGTACCTTGGGGAGTTCCCTCTTGTTTTTCTAGAACACTTGGTTGATCTTATCATTATATTGATTTTGGTCAATCGACTTTTCGGATCCTTTGGTTGGTTGCTTGTTTGTGAACGTTTCCTTCAATTTGACTTTGCTTGTAAATCTTTGGATCCTCAATATAGTTTGATCTCCCTCCATCTATTTATAGTTGGATATATGCACTTTATTTCACTCATATCATTAGGAATGCATACACTATGGGGGACCTCTTACTATATTGGCCTTCTAATCTTTTTTCCCATTTCTGCAATGGATGCCAATGGGGGAGAAGTTTAGAGGGTTTAAGGGAATTTGGCTTATGATTTAGTTTCGTTCTTAGGCATTTTCCTTTCCATGCTTTTGCATCCTTGCTCTTAGTGTAGCATGGTTTCTTAATTCATCATATAAACCCTCGTAAAAAGGGATTGTCATCAATTACCAAAATGGGGGAGATTGAAAGCGCATGGTGCCCCCATATGTGGTTTTGGTAATTAATGAAAATCTCATGGACTAATGTTTGCATTTAGTTATCCTTGTAGATCTTGTCCATAGGAAATAATGGAGTTCATGTGTTGAACTCTATTAGCTTCCTTGATGGCCATTATTATATGCAAGCATTTATGTGAAGAATGGACATGATTTGAGTTGAGCTTTTTACTAGTGTGTCTTGAAGAAAAGGATTAGGTGATCTTTCATTATCATCTTCAAGACATCATCATTTGATGTGAGAAGCAAAGATACAAGGTTGATCAAGCAAGTTATCAACACACAAAGCTACACGATATACCTAGTGGGATTATGTATCTCATGGTATGGTAAGAAATTGTCAATATAGCTTTGTGATCTAACCCTTATATGTGTGTGTGGCATCTCTATGTGTGGTTAGGTATCTTTCCACAGGCATGAACAAAAAGGAAGATTTCATATAGCCTATGGTCTATGTCGTCGTCAAGCGGTGTTCGTCATCTTGCTTGACGTGGAAGCTCAAGTGAAGCATATAGAAGTATGCTTGCCACCCGTTTGTAGATTGTGGCCTTGTGAAGATTTTCCGAGAAGAGTCTCTCCCATAATGGTATATGGGGAGCTAGTCTCTCGCATAATGGTGTATGGGGGAGCAACTTGCAAGTCTTCATCAAGCGGAGCTTGTGCTAGCAAGCACGACCAAGAAAGAAGATCCAACTTGAGAGAGTCAAGATCGTCATCATCTAGCTCAAGTGGAATGCTCAAGGCAAAGGTATAATATTGATAGGTTTTCTATTTTACCGGTCTCGTGTCTTTGGGAGACCGGGTTATAGGGATAGATAGTCGTACTATCAAGAGGGGCTCTCAAGTGAGTAACATGATCGAATTTTTGTGGAGATCTCAAACCTATGCATACTTGGCATATCACCTTTCTTGGTTCTTATTTGGATTTTATCTCCTTGGGGTTTTGGTGCTTGCCGTGATCTTCATGACAAGCCAAGGTTTATCGAAAACGGTTTTGGTAAGAAAAGCTAGTTGCGTATTCGGTGGTGAAAATATCCGGTTCAGCTTTGAAAATGTTTCCACACCTTTCATGTGTGGTAAATTCTCCATTTTTTTTGGATACTCCTTTCTGTTATCTTTCCAACCCAATTGGCTTCACCTCTTTCGGAGTTCATTCGCAAAAGTTATGTTTGTTTCGGTGATGGAGGTTTTACCGGTTGTTCCTTTTAGAGAGGTTAAACCTTTCTACATTTGGTTTTAATTTCCATTGTTTTGAAGTGATGTTTCTACTCATTATCTTGTAGATTTTTTTGTTGCGAACTCAACGAGCCAAAAATCATCGAAACCGGAGTCCGGACGCAACAGTTATGAAGTTTCTAGTTCAGCCATTTTGGTACTCACATGAACCGAATTATTGGAAACCGGATTATTCGGAGCAGACCGGATATTCCGGTTTGGCATTTTTCGGACCATATTTCACACTGGCATGAACCGGATTATTCATTTTAGACCGGATATTCTTGTCGGACCGGATTATTTGGTCCAGTTTTGGACCGGAATATCCTGCTCACTCTGCACACAAAACGGCTAGTTTTTGTGGGGATCTATTTGAAAGTCGATTTCGTTTTCCCGGTGTATTATGTGTTAGTTAACAATACTAAGTACATTATTTATCGAGGTGTTTAGCGTGCAGGTGTTATACTTAACATCGGCATCGATCACCGAAAAATCGGTGAAGTTTGGCCTTAGAGTTTTGGGACAGAACCCAGCCGGATTATTTGGAACCGGATTATTCGGAGGAGCCGGATATTCCAGTCTGGAAAATTCTGGACCATTTTCGGGAAAGAGATGATCCGGATTATTTGAACCGGATTATTCATCTTGGACCGGATATTCCGGTTGTGGAGTTTTTGCTTGAAAATGGCTAAGGATTGGAAGAAAAACTGTCAGAAGCGGGCCGAATTATTTGTACCGGATTATTCTAGAGGAGCCGGAATATCCGGTACAGTTGCCTGCACGGGACAGAAGCGAGCCGGATTATTTGAACCGGATTATTCATGGGCAACCGGATAATCCGGTTAAAGTCAACAAGATTTGTGAAGAGAAGCAGACCGGATATTCCGGTCCCAAAATTCCTGCACAACGACTAGTTGTGAGGAGGGGCTATAAATACGCCTCCTCTTCTTCCTCAAGACCTAGTTCTTCCCCTTAGCATTTAAGATCCCCCCAAATCCCTCATAACTCCCAATCCCCCACTCAATCTTGAAGATCTTTGGAGTATTGAAGGAGAAGGCTCTGATCTACATCTTCACCATGCCGTTCTTCATTTCCCCCTCTCAAGCTTGAGGGATCTAGCCTAGGGTTTCCTCTTGTGGAGAACCTAGGCATCTTGATACTTGTTGGTTATTCAAGAAGATTTGGGAGCCCCCAATTTGGTTGTGGGTGTGTGCCCCAAGTTGTTTGTAAAGGACTCGATCCCCGCCTCAAAGGGCTTCAATAGTGGAAGGTGAACTAGGCCTTTGTGGCGGAGTTCATCGAAGAATAGGGTGAGGCCTTTGTGGTGTTGAGTAGGCCTTCGTGGCGAGATCACACCCCTCCAACGAGACGTACACCCCTAAAAAGGAGGAACTCGGGAATACATCGCGTCTCCGTGTGCTTCACTTTGGTTACCTCGTCCCCTCACTCTCTTTACTTGTCGCTTGCATTGTGTTTATCATTATCCTTGTAATATAGGTAAATTCACCGTAGCCGCATTATCTAGAGAATTTACCTTTGTGTCAAGCCTAAATCGAAAGAAAAATTAAAATTGGTCGTAGCAACTTTCACCCCCTCCTCTAGGTGCCCATACTTTACTTTCAATTGGTATCAGAGCCTCGGCTCTTCTATCGGGCTTAACCGCCTAAGAGTTTTAGTATGGGAGACGATGTGGATACCAAAACGTCCGTGGTCAAGGTGACCATGGATGATCTCAATGATTTGAGAACTTCATTGAACTCATCCATAGACACCAAATTTGATGAGTTGCGTCAACTCATGGCACAACTCCTCAAAGCCAAAGGACCGGAGGTAGCCGAATCTACTCCTCCATAAACTAATCCGGAGGGCGCCAAGAAAGGGGTAGATGGTGATCCATCTAAAACTTCTTCCGCCGAAAACTCCACCAAGAAGGGAACGGTGGGAGAGGAAGGATATCACTTCGTTGATGGACGATATTCTCCCGATCCCCCCGTCCCTCATCCTCATATAATCCCTAGGGGAGATCCACCTAAAATTGATGCCTTTTCTTTTCGTGAATGGCAATATTACATGGAGACTCACTTGAACTCTTCTTGTATAGATCTTTGGAGAATCACTCGTGATGGATACAAGCCATTTGATCCCAAGAATCTCACAAGAAGAGAAGCCGTAGATTGCCAACTAAACTACACCGCTTTGTCCATTCTTCAACAAGCCATGGGTCCTAACCACATGCCGCATCTTCAACAATACTCCACCGCCATAGAAACATGGGATTATCTTGTCATCATGTTTGTGGGCAATGAGAGCATGCAAAGAAATAGATATGACGCCTTGACCAATGAGGCCGAAGGATTCTATATGCATGATGGAGAAGATCATGTTGACATGTACCGAAGACTCAAGACTCTTGCCACCGCCTTCTCAAATGTTGGTGCTAGGTACATTGACAATGCTTGGATCAAGAGGCAGTACATGATTGCGATAATGCCATTTGAGGGAGCGGACATGAAGAGCATTCAAGGAAGACACGATTTCTCGTCCATGACCTCAACTCAAGTGATGCAAGAAATGTGCTCGTATCAAGTGCAAACCAAGAATGCTCTTGACAACCGTGCAAGGGCCATTGGAATACACAAAGGAGCATCTGTTGCTTTGAAGGCCAAGGTTTTGTCAAGAGAGGTTGAGATTGAATAAGAAGGAGAAGATGCATTGCCTCCTTTGAAGGAACATGACTATGATCCCGTTCTAAAGGATCTCATTGCTCTCGCCGTGATTTTTTTTGGAACAATCCTCCCAAGGGCAAGAAATTTGTTGAGGAAAAGACAAGGACCCGCTATGGCAATGATGGGGCTCAAAAAGTGAGATCTTTATTCAATTGCCAAGGTAAGCACCACTTCATTGCGGAGTGTCTCTATGAGAATAGAGAGATCCATAGTGGCAACCTCATTCTCAAAGACAAGTCCAAGGTTGAGTACAAGAAACCTCACTTCAACAAGAAACCATTCAACAAGAAGTCTCCCACCAAGTTTGTGCTCTTGACTCAAGAGGAATATGATTCCGGGAGTGATGAAGAAGAAGAAACCATAAGTTAAGTGGCCGCTCTAGCTATTGCTTCCATTCCATCATCTTCATCCCTCTTTGAATCCCCCAATGACGATCCTCCTCAACGTAATGCCAAGTGCTTCATGGCTAAGGCCACAGAGGTATCACCTTCTTCCAACTCTAAGACCCCTAGTGAACTAGAACATCTTGATAGTCTTAGAGAAGAAGATGAGAGGGTCTCCTTGGACCGTTTTATGTCTAACATGCAAGGGGAGACCAAGAAGTACTTTGAGTATCTCATGAGGCAATTGGGAGAGGCCCAAGAGGCTCTTGAGAAGAAAGGTGAGGTTGAGAGAAGGGATGCAGATGAAATTGCATCCCTCTCTATGACTCTTGAAGAAGAGCATGATGGTAGAGTTTCTCTAGAAGATGAACTTGAATCTTTTGAATTAACTCATAATGAACTTGTCTCTAACATCACTAAGGAACGTGATATTGCTATTGCTAAATATAAAAAGGACAAAGTCGAGTTTGGGGTTGGTCATGGTAAACTAACAGAGGAGTTTGAAAAGGTAACCAAGGCTCACAACGCTTTGGAAAGCCAACACTCTTCCCTCAAAGACTTGCATGAACAGCTTCAAACTCAACTTAATCCACCTAACAACCCTAGCACCTCACTTCTTCTTGTGATCATGCAAATATTATTGAGGAAAATGCTAGGTTGAAGGATGAGCTAGCAAGGCTCAAGGGCAAAGGTCCTCAATTTGAGAAGGTTGTGATTCCTCCCCCACAATTGGTTGCCCCTAGATCTAATGTGGTCATTTCTAGACCACAATTGAGTGCTCCAAGGCAACAAGTGGGCAAGCAAGGTCTTGGCTATGTAGCCAAGAAGAAGAAGAACAAGAAGAAGACCCAAAATGGTGCTTCGGGTGGTATTGTCATTAGGGACAACACTACTCGTAGCACACCCGCTCAAGCAAACAATGTTGCCTCGAGTAGTATTGTCATGAGGGACAACACTACTCGTAGCACCTCCGCGGGAACTAACAATCCACACCATTTATTATATGTTTATTATTATGGTGTTGTGCAAGATAAATATGTTGGTCCTATTGAGGGTTTCATTGACTATACTATTTGGGTTCCAAAGACCCTTGTTGCTAACATGAAGGGACCCATCCCGGGTCCTAACTCTAGTCAATGATCTCTTGCAGGACTATGCTTCCTGTGGGACTAAATGGATAATTGATAGTGGATGCACTAGCCATATGACCGGAAGCAAAGAACTTGTGACGGAGTTGCGCCCAAATGACATACAAGCAACCATCACTTATGGAGACTCGTCCTCGTCTAAGTTATACGGGTTCGGCAAGGTTGTGGTGGCTCCCGATATCACTATCGTGAACGTCATGCTTGTCGAATCCCTTGGTTACAATTTACTTTCCGTCTGCTCTCTTGGAAAGATGGGTTTCTCCGTCTTTTTTGATGTTTATATTGTGGTCCTTTTGAGGAGCAAGACTCTTGACGTCTCTTACGTGGGACATGTTGAAAATAAGTTGTTCGTGGTGGACTTTTCGAAGTCTACCAACTCTCAAACAATGTGTCTTTTCGGAAAGGCGGACGTGGGATGGTTGTGCCATCGCCGCTTGTCCCATGTCAACATGAGAACTTTGCAAAGTCTTCACAAAGGTGACCTTATTGTCGGACTAAAAGAAAATGTTTCCTTTTCAAAGGATTGCGTTTGTAGGTCGTGTGTTGAAGGAAAGATGCATGATAAGGTGCACAAGGCCAAGACTATTATTTCATCAAAGAGGATCTTGGAGCTTCTCCATGTTGATCTCTTTGGTGCCATGCCCGAGGAAAGTCTTGGAGGCAAAAAGTATTGCTTGGTGATTGTCGATGATTATTCAAGATACACTTGGGTTTATTTCTTCAAGTGCAAGAGTGAGACTCAACAAACCATCATCCACTTCTCCAACCAAGTGCAAAGTCAACACAATGTGAAAATCATGGATATTAGGAGTGATAATGGTTCGGAGTTCAAGAACTATACATTGAATGAATTCCTTAGTGAAGAAGGCATTCGTCATCAATACTCCGCCACTTACACTCCTCAACATAATGGTGTTGCCGAAAGGAAGAATCGCACTCTCTTGGATATGGAAAGGACCATGTTGGTGGAGTACACTTCTCCCCAATATTTATGGGCCAAGGCCATATCCACCGCATGCCACTCCTCCAACCGCCTCTACATCCGCAAAGGCTTGGACAAGACTCCATACGAGATCCTCACCGGCAACAAGCCCAACGTCTCCTACTTCTGTGTATTCGGTTGTAAGTGCTTTTATTTGATCAAGGGTGTTATGTTGTCTAAGTTTCAATCCAAAACTATTGAGGGTATATTTTTTGGTTACAGTGCCGAATCCCACACTTATAGATTCTTTGACAAATCCTCACGGATTGTCATAGAATCTTGTAGTGTGGCTTTCGAGGAAAATGATGGCTCCCAAGTGGCGCAATTTCATGTTTCTTATGTAGATGTTGAAATACCTCAAGAAGCCATAGGAAGGATGGGTGTGGAATTTTTCCGCCCCATT
Source organism: Alopecurus myosuroides (assembly GCA_028641055.1). NCBI lineage: Eukaryota > Viridiplantae > Streptophyta > Magnoliopsida > Poales > Poaceae > Alopecurus > Alopecurus myosuroides. Next base: position 87,083,340 of record CM054062.1, on the reverse strand, counting down.
GAGGGACACCTTATGGCGACTCGAGAAGGACTATTCTCTACTCAAGTGGATTCCTCCTCTACAATAGAAGAACCAGCCAAGGATCCAAGTATTACACCTAACCAAGAACATGTTCAAGACCCTCCTCTCATTGACCAAGTGACTTCGCAAGTCGTACCCACTCCTCTCACTAATGCAAGTCAAGGTCAAGGCCAAGATCAACCATCCTATTAATCCTCTCCTCAAGTTGAAGCAAGTGTTGAAGATATTGTTGTTGATGATGATGATGATGATCAAGGCCAAGTTGGTCCAGATGGGGACCCAAATTATCAAGATGATCAAGTGATCCCTCCGCGCAAAAATGCGGAGATCGAACCCCGTCGTGTCAAAAGGATAAGAAGAGCTTTGAAGCATATTCATGGCCAAGACAACAAGGTCTTGGAGGATATTCAAGCTAGAAGATCCACAAGAAAGCAATTGGCACAATTTAGTGAGCATCAAGCTCATATCTATATGGTGGAACCTAAGAAAGTGTTTGAAGCTCTTGAGGACTCCGATTGGGTTGAAGCAATGCATGATGAGCTCAATAACTTTGAGCGCAACAAAGTTTGGAAATTGGTTGAGAAGCCCAAAGATTCCACCAATGTTATTGGCACGAAGTGGATATTCAAGAACAAGCAGGATGAGCATGGTATTGTCATAAGGAACAAGGCTCGTTTGGTTGCTCAATGCTACACTCAAGTTGAAGGAGTTGACATTGATGAAACCTATGCACCCGTGGATCGCCTTGAGTCCATCCGTATCCTCCTTGCTTATGCTTCCTCTCATAATTTCAAATTGCAACAAATGGATGTGAAAAGTGCTTTCTTGAATGGTCCACTCAAGGAGGAAGTATATGTGAAGCAACCTCCCGGGTTCGATAATCTCAACTTTCCTAACCATGTCTACAAAATTGACAAAGCTCTCTATGGTCTCAAACAAGCACCTCGTGCTTGGTATGAGCACCTTAGAGAATTGTTAGATGACCGTGGTTTTGAAGTTGGGAAGATCGACCCCACTCTCTTCACCAAGAGAGTAAAGGGAGAGCTTTTCATATGCCAACTCTATGTGGAAGATATTATCTTTGGCTCAACTAACCAAGCTTTCAATAATGAGTTCTCTAAGCTTATGACTGACAGCTTTGAGATGTCTATGATGGGTGAGATTAAATTCTTCCTTGGCTTTGAGATCAAGCAATTGGCTCGTGGGACATTCATTTCTCAAGCCAAATATACCCAAGACATGATCAAGAGGTTTAACTTCCAAGATGCTAAGATCAAGACATCTCCTATGCAAGTCAAGTGCCACCTATCACGTAATCCGAAGGGGAGTAAAGATGTGGAGTTGTATCGTTCTATGATTGGTTATTTGCTCTATATTTGTGCATCTAGGCCCGATATCGTTTTGAGTGTAGGTGTGTGTGCAAGGTATCAAGCGGATCCTAAGGATAGACATTTGGTGGCGGTCCATAGGATCTTTCGTTATTTGGTTCATACCCCAAGATTTGGTTTGTGGTACCCAAAGGGGGAAAAAATTCTCTCAATGGCTACACGGATTCCGATTGGGCGGGTGATCAAGATGATAGGAATTCTACTTCCGGAGCTTGCCAATTTCTTGGTAGGTCCCTAGTGAGTTGGTCCTCCAAGAAGCAAAATTGCATATCTCTCTCTACCGCCAAAGCCGAGTATGTTGCCGCCGCAAGTGCTTGCACTCAATTGTTATGGATGAGGCAAACTCTCAAGGAATATGGAGTTCATATGGATAAGGTGCCTCTTTTGTGTGACAATGAAAGTGCCATCAATATTGCATACAATCCCGTGCAACATACAAGGACGAAGCACATTTAGATTCGCCATCATTTCATCCTGACCATGTGGCAAGAGGGGATATTGCACTATCTTATGTTCCCACCAAGAACAATCTTGCGAATATTGTCACGAAGCCACTTGATGATGCAAGATTCTTGTTCTTGAGGAATGAACTAAATGTCATTGATTCTGGGAGTTTGACTTGAAGATCTTGCACACACCCCTACAGATGAAACGTGTTCGAGTTTAGGTGTAGGCATGGACATAGGGGGAGTGTTATCCTAACACATTGGGTTATCCCTCCACCCATTATGCCCAAAGAAAATACTCATTGTTATCTCTCTTTTCTAATGTTGAATTGTGAGCTTCAATGTCGAGAATCGGCAATGCACCCAAGATACATCTTCGCGGTTGCATACCATGATCTCTTACATGGTGGCTTAGGCCACCGACCTCTTCTTTTTCGAAGAGTTGGATCTTAGTTGGGATTTAGTTGATATTTCATTGCATTTCTTGGTTTCTCCCTTCTAAGTGTTCTTTCGTAGGAAAATCTCACTCAATTGGTCTTTTGTTTGTTTGATTCTTACTTTTGAGAGGGATAAGTACTACTTTCAGTTTGGTGTTTCTATCCTAAACCATTCTACCAAAAACCCATCTTCTTCCAGCACTTGTGTCATTCCATTGAAACGAGGAAATTTCGGGACAGTAGGCAACCGGAATTTCCGGTCCAGTTTTAGACCGGAATATCCGGTTGTACCGGAATATCCGGTTCAAACTTGAACCGGAATATCCGGTCTGGCGAAAATCACTTAACCAGGAGACGAACGGGGAAGGGTCAGTTCGTGCCCTTTCTTCCCCAACTCCTCTCCTCCACCCCCTCACGCCGCCGCACTGATTCTTGGCCTCCCAGGCCGTTTACTCCGCGGGATCTTCAAGCTTTGGCTCAGATCTTGTTCCCCTCGTCCTCAGGAGCATTTCCATCCAAGCATCTTCGTCCATGGAATCCGGTAAAGTTCAATCTCGTTGAATCTTGGTGCAATAAGCATACCACTCCATGGATTTGTGTTTTTGTGGACAATGCTTGGTAGAAATTGTTCCTTAGGGGTCCCTATGCATGCTAGATACAATAGACTAGATTCACTTGTCACCGATCTACTTTTGAACTCTAGATTGGGATTACTTTTGTTTTTTTCGCAGTACTGGAATATCCGGTCCACGATTGAACCGGAATATCCGGGTGTACCGGAATATCCGGTTTAGTTCTGAACCAGAATATCTGGCTGTGTGCAGTACCGATTTAGAACAGCCCAAAAATAATCCTTGCTAGAATTCTACTTAGAATAATACCTGAAATCTTTTCTATTGTTTTTATGCATGATTCATCCATTGACTGGCATACGTGCACTCATCCCCATTGCTCTCCATCTATTATCTTGTTTCACAGGTGGTTCTGAAAGGGGTCCTAGCAAGCGCCCCCGGAAACAGGTCTCACCTAAGCCCAAGAGGAAGTCTCGGCCCAACTATAAGACCGATCTCTCTGTTCCGGATTTCTCTGTGCTCAGGCAGAAGGATGTCTACCTCACTCCTCGAGATGCTGCTTGTGATTCTCGTTTCTGGAACTTGGAGCAGTCTTACATATATGCTGATATCTACTGTTACTTCTGGTTCCCTATCCGAGAGATGCACCCATTTGATTTTGCTGCTATCAAGGAGAAGGAGGAGTTTGCTGATGCCGCGAGTATTGTTGATGTAACACCTGGGGTGTTTCCCTAAGTTAGAAAATTGGTTGTTTTTCTTTTTTGCATTGCATCACATGCATCATATAAATTGCCCTTGTTTTCAAAACCAACTCAAAAGTTCAAACCAATTTAAACTTTCAAACATTTCCAAAATTTCCAATTAAAAGTTGCAAATTAAACAACTCAAATTGTTTCCAATAGTTTTGAAGTTGATTTCTTTAAATTGCGTGTTAATAAAATTCCCTTTAATTAACACCTTAATGGTAAATTCAAATTCAAACCAAATCTTCCATACTTGGCATGTTCCAAATGTGGTTTTAAAAATTAAAATCTTGCAAACTTTTAACTTCAATGAGTTGCCATAATGGGTTGAGCTTATTGAATAAAAGAATTGTTTATTTCAAAACTTAAACCCTTATGAAACACTATTGGAAATTCAAATAGAAAATTAAAAATCAAATTGGCATTTTAAATTTTTTGGAAATTATGTTAACATTGCTTTGACTTACTGTTTTGCAAATTAATAAAATTTATTCATAAAATAAAAACCCCAAACCTTATTCCTTTCTCTCTCTCTCTCTCTCTCTCTTCTACAAAAAAAAAGAGAAGAAAGAAATAAAATAACAAAACCAGTGGGGAGGCAGGCCAGCCTCCACGTCCAGCCCACCTACAACCCACCTAAATCCAGCCCACCTCCCGAACAGCCCACTTTTCTCTTCTCCCTCGTACGGACGCAGAGGAAACGCATGTCGCTGTCATCCCCCACAATGGACCCCCCTTCCTCCACCTGCTCCCGAGCCCCTACAAGACCACCGAGCCGTGCCCTAACCCTAATGCTCTCCCCTCTCCTCCCCAGGCCGCCGCCGCCACCAGCTTCCCCTCCTCCTCCTCCTCCTCTGTAGTTTCTTCCACTACATCACCGAGGGACGTGGCCGCTGCGGGATCATCACGGTGAAGCCATGGCCACCTCGAGGCTCCTCCGTTTCGGGGAATGGAACCATGACTACTTCCGCGCCAAGATTGCCGAAGAAATCCTAGCCAGGTGCCGCTCTAGCTCGCCGCTTTTCCTCTGTTCTCGCCGGATTACAGTTTTCAGGTTGAGCAGTTTCGTCAGAAACCCCAACGCGCAGAGGCAGTACATGTTTGTTCTTGCCCGAGTTGCATCACCGATCTGGTAGTAGCCTAGTGGTAACACTCGTCGTGTTCATGCGGACAGAACCATGGATCGATCCCTTCCCGACGCGAGGCCTTTAATTTTGTTCTGTCGCTTCCTGTAGATGAAAGCCTGCAGCTTTGTTCCGTCTAAAAATTCAGTTAAACTCGATGTTCACCTCTTATTCAGTCAGCCTCGTGGTGTATCACCAAACGAATCGCAGCCAAGTGGCGCTGTTCCTTGCGCGCACCACTGCAGATCGCGGGTTCGAATCCTGGTGAGGCAAAAGCCCCCCAATTTTTGCTCTTTTTCCACGCGCCCGCGGCTGGCCCCACTGGTCATCGACCGTGGTGGCCAGTGCTGCATCTACCCGCCACGGTGGCACTGGCCCCGCACGGCAGAGGCTCAGGCCAGGGGGCACTGTGTGTAAAACACCCCAGGGGCCTGTCTAAAATTCCTGTTTCCCTCTAAGTCCTCAGAAATAACAGATTGGCCCCTGTGATTAAAATGCTTGTAAATAATTCACACAAACTCCAAAATTAAAATGTAAAATATGTTTTTCAGTCAAAATTCAATGAACTTTCTGATTATCAAGTTTGTTTTGCAATTTGGACAATTAAAATTAAGGTTATTTAATAATCCTTAAAAATGACAAACTAAATGGCATAATGAATAACTTTCACATGGTTGCTCCAAATTAAATACTCAAAACATGAATTCCATCCAAAATAAAATGCCACACTTGAATATCAACTTTGTTTTCTGGTTTGCAACATTTAAATTGGATATTTGTTTCACCTCTTATTTAATGCATTTAAATTGGTAATATGCTCAACTAAATCATTTAAAATTGTTTCCTAACAAATAAAATATGTTTTCCATCCAAACTTCAATGTTCTTTCTGTTTATAAAATAATATCCTAGTTTTCTATAATTAAAAGAGGTGCACAAATTAATGCTTTACTTGAACCATTTAAAATGTACTAATTCATAACTAAATAATTACAATTCCAAAAACAACAAATGAATTACCAACTTGAAGCTAAACTTGTTTTCTTGCTGTTTTCATGTTGCATCTTGCCATTTAATCACTTGAACATAAAGTTTGCTACTAGTTTACTAACATTAACTATGTATGCACATGGACTTTGCCATATGCATCTCAAATGCATATGGGTTCATTTAAATTGATTCCTTAGGTCAACTAGTTTATCTTTGATGCATCTTTAAACTTGTCATGCATCCATATCTTGATCATGCTAGATCTTTTGCCGTAGAAGTAATTGTTGCATCCGGTGTTTCTGTTAGCTCTTTGCTTCTTCGCGGATAGGACGTTGAGATGATGTGAGCAACGACAAGTTCTTCGGATGTACCTCTACTTGCTGGATTCCAGGCAAGTATACTCACTTGCTGCCTATGGCTGCCTTTCATCACTTGTTACCGATTCTTCCCGTTGTTCTTATGCTAGCCTTATGATTCGATGCTTGTGTCTCGATCCTATCATATGTTTACCTTGCAGCCATGATATAGCCTTTCCTTCCACTTCCTATTAACTGTTGCTTGTGTACCTTGTTGGCCCTCGTGTCGTAGTTGCATGCTTAGTGTTGTTTGCGCTCAAGTCTTGTTGTCCGTCTTATCACCTGCTTAGTTGATAGTTGGGTTTCAATTCAATCAACAACATGTTAATGTTTTGGGTAATAATAATTTGATGATAAGGCACCGGCAGGAGGCCCGGCGTGGTTTTGAGGCCTCCTAGTGTCGAACTTAATTAGGAAAAGAGTCTTGTCTACTGATCCATGATGAGCGCGCTAACCGCATGTGGGAAGCGAGTATGGGCGCCCCCCTCAACTTTGATTCGATTCGCATCTCGTCCAAATCGCCTCATTTAGTTAGGGTTTTCCATTTGCCGCATGCATATGCAGGTGCGAACCCTTGGCGCCAGGGTGGAACTTTTGTAGTCGGCATTTAGGGAGACACGTTCTTAGAGTGCTATGAGGGTCCCCTTTTCTTCGTGGGGCTCGATTAGCCGTGCGCTCAAGGTGCTTTGGGCTTGATGCGAAGAAGAGTTGGGTTGTGTTGAGTGTCTCGCTTGGTGGGTTTGATCCCCGTCTGGCGGGATATTCTTACGTGTACGGCCAAATTGGTGCATCCCTGCAGGGTTAAATCTTCTCGAGAAGTCGTGTTGTCCGCGGTTATGGATGACTTGGTGAAAGTGCTGGCTAACAAGTACTCAGACAACTTACACCTAACTATAACAACTTGACTAGTAATATAGATTACTTCCACCATAAGAATGATGTCACCCTAATCAACAGTGTGAGTTTCCTTGGGTTGCTTCCTTAGTAGGGGGTAACATTGGATGGGTTTGTTTGAAGTTAGTTGTAGTTGGTTACGATACGCTATCTTATCTTCTTTCTGATAGCCGGAAGTTGTAGCGTGTCTCTGTAGTTGGTTAGTGCAGCCCGCTGCCGCTTCTTTGCAATAATCCCTTCCTTTCCGTTGTATCCAAAGTATTTGTATCCTGTGATGATTGGTTACGCTGGTATCTTGTGAGTATGGTTTATCCCCTTGCCCGTACTTAACCGTACTGACCCACGAATCCTTTTCGGGGCTGCATATTCAACATTGCAGTCAACAGGTTTGAAGTCTGACGACGTTAGCTTGGGAATCCATCCGGCCTGGCCTGGGCAGGGATTGGACGCTCTCGGTTCTCTTCAGGACTCTTAGTCCAATTTGTATCTTGTCCGTAGTCGGACGCTATGTTGTTTCTTCCGCTGTTATTTGGATCTTTGTATTGTATCAGTTGTATCCTTGGCTCGTTTGAGTCGTCTTGTATATATCTGTTCTGTTGTTGTTGTGGAATATTCGTGAACTGTTGTAATGTTATCACAAGTGGCAACCTGGAATCGGTTATTATGCGGATTTGGCGGGAATGCTGAAATCTGCATAGTGCCCGATCTCGGGGCGTCACAAATGGTATCAGAGCATGGTTTCCGATTCCCGATACTGTTTCGATACGAATGGTTATCGAAGCAACGGGTCCGCAAAGCCTGTAGGATAACCTCGCTAACGGTCGTTGTTTCTAGAGTGTCAAAAACTATTTCTGCTAAACTATTTTGGAAACATCTCAATAGGATTCTTGTTTTCTCCTTATCTCTACTCTATTTCTCCTCCTATCTTATTTGTTTTGGAGTCTCTCTCCCTCTCAATCTTTCAAAAGTGTTAGGATCCTACGTGGGTTGGACGTTCTCTTAGCCTTTAAACCTAATAAGTTCGATCATCGGAAGATTCCTGGTGGAAGAACATCGTCATCAACCCGAGCAAGAATATCTTGTTAGTGGTGTCGAGAAACCCTTGTTAGTGGTGTCGAGGAGATCAACTGGAAGCATGAAGAATCGTTAGTCGAACTTCTTTCCCCTCCCGGGTTAGTAGGTGGATTGCGAGGGCGCAATCCCTTGTTAGTGGTGTCGTCTGTAACACCTGGGGTGTTTCCCTAAGTTAGAAAATTGGTTGTTTTTCTTTTTTGCATTGCATCACATGCATCATATGCATTGCCCTTGTTTTCAAAACCAACTCAAAAGTTCAAACCAATTTAAACTTTCAAACATTTCCAAAATTTCCAATTAAAAGTTGCAAATTAAACAACTCAAATTGTTTCCAATAGTTTTGAAGTTGATTTCTTTAAATTGCTTGTTAATAAAATTCCCTTTAATTAACACCTTAATGGTAAATTCAAATTCAAACCAAATCTTCCATACTTGGCATGTTCTAATGTGGTTTTAAAAATTAAAATCTTGCAAACTTTTAACTTCAATGAGTTGCCATAATGGGTTGAGCTTATTGAATAAAAGAATTGTTTATTTCAAAACTTAAACCCTTATGAAACACTATTGGAAATTCAAATAGCAAATTAAAAATCAAATTGGCATTTTAATTTTTTTGGAAATTATGTTAACAATGCTTTGACTTACTGTTTTGCAAATTAATAAAATTTATTCATAAAATAAAAACCCCAAACCTTATTCCTTTCTCTCTCTCTCTCTCTCTTCTACAAAAAAAAAAAGAAGAAAGAAATAAAATAACAAAACCAGTGGGGAGGCAGGCCAGCCTCCACGGCCAGCCCACCTACAACCCACCTAAATCCAGCCCACCTCCCGAACATCCCACTTTTCTCTTCTCCCTCGTACGGACGCAGAGGAAACGCATGTCGCTGTCATCCCCCACCATGGACCCCCCCTTGCTCCACCTGCTCCCGAGCCCCTACAAGACCACCAAGCCGTGCCCTAACCCTAATGCTCTCCCCTCTCCTCCCCAGGCCGCCGCCGCCACCAGCTTCCCCTCCTCCTCCTCTGTAGTTTCTTCCACTACATCACCGAGGGACGTGGCCGCTGCAGGATCATCACGGTGAAGCCATGGCCACCTCGAGGCTCCTCCGTTTCGGGGAATGGAACCATGACTACTTCCGCGCCAAGATTGCCGAAGAAATCCTAGCCAGGTGCCGCTCTAGCTCGCCGCTTTTCCTCTGTTCTCGCCGGATTACAGTTTTCAGGTTGAGTAGTTTCGTCAGAAACCCCAACGCGCAGAGGCAGTACATGTTTGTTCTTGCCCGAGTTGCATCACCGATCTGGTAGTAGCCTAGTGGTAACACTCGTCGTGTTCATGCGGAGAGAACCATGGATCGATCCCTTCCCGACGCGAGGCCTTTAATTTTGTTCTGTCGCTTCCTGTAGATGAAAGCCTGCAGCTTTGTTCCGTCTAAAAATTCAGTTAAACTCGATGTTCACCTCTTATTCAGTCAGCCTCGTGGTGTATCACCAAACGAATCGCAGCCCAGTGGCGCTGTTCCTTGCGCGCACCACTGCAGATCGCGGGTTCGAATCCTGGTGAGGCAAAAGCCCCCCAATTTTTGCTCTTTTTCCACGCGCCCGCGGCTGGCCCCACTGGTCATCGACCGTGGTGGCCAGTGCTGCATCTACCCGCCACGGTGGCACTGGCCCCGCACGGCAGAGGCTCAGGCCAGGGGGCACTGTGTGTAAAACACCCCAGGGGCCTGTCTAAAATTCATGTTTCCCTCTAAGTCCTCAGAAATAACAGATTGGCCCCTGTGATTAAAATGCTTGTAAATAATTCATACAAACTCCAAAATTAAAATGTAAAATATGTTTTTCAGTCAAAATTCAATGAACTTTCTGATTATCAACTTTGTTTTGCAATTTGGACAATTAAAATTAAGGTTATTTAATAATCCTTAAAAATGACAAACTAAATGGCATAATGAATAACTTCCACATGGTTGCTCCAAATTAAATACTCAAAACATGAATTCCATCCAAAATCAAATGCCACACTTGAATATCAACTTTGTTTTCTGGTTTGCAACATTTAAATTGGATATTTGTTTCACCTCTTATTTAATGCATTTAAATTGGTAATATGCTCAACTAAATCATTTAAAATTGTTTCCTAACAAATAAAATATGTTTTCCATCCAAACTTCAATGTTCTTTCTGTTTATAAAATAATATCCTAGTTTTCTATAATTAAAAGTGGTGCACAAATTAATGCTTTACTTGAACCATTTAAAATGTACTAATTCATAACTAAATAATTACAATTCCAAAAACAACAAATGAATTACCAACTTGAAGCTAAACTTGTTTTCTTGCTGTTTTCATGTTGCATCTTGCCATTTAATCACTTGAACATAAAGTTTGCTACTAGTTTACTAACATTAACTATGTATGCACATGGACTTTGCCATATGCATCTCAAATGCATATGGGTTCATTTAAATTGATTCCTTAGGTCAACTAGTTTATCTTTGATGCATCTTTAAACTTGTCATGCATCCATATCTTGATCATGCTGGATCTTTTGCCGTAGAAGTAATTGTTGCATCCGGTGTTTCTGTTAGCTCTTTGCTTCTTCGCGGATAGGACGTTGAGATGATGTGAGCAACGACAAGTTCTTCGGATGTAGCTCTACTTGCTGGATTCCAGGCAAGTATACTCACTTGCTGCCTATGGCTGCCTTTCATCACTTGTTAACGATTCTTTCCGTTGTTCTTATGCTAGCCTTATGATTCGATGCTTGTGTCTTGATCCTATCATATGTTTACCTTGCAGCCATGATATAGCCTTTCCTTCCACTTCCTATTAACTGTTGCTTGTGTACCTTGTTGGCCCTCGTGTCGTAGTTGCATGCTTAGTGTTGTTTGCGCTCAAGTCTTGTTGTCCGTCTTATCACCTGCTTAGTTGATAGTTGGGTTTCAATTCAATCAACAACATGTTAATGTTTTGGGTAATAATAATTTGATGATAAGGCACCGGCAGGAGGCCCGGCGTGGTTTTGAGGCCTGCTAGTGTCGAACTTAATTAGGAAAAGAGTCTTGTCTACTGATCCATGATGAGCGCGCTAACCGCATGTGGGAAGCGAGTATGGGCGCCCCCCTCAACTTTGATTCGATTCGCATCTCGTCCAAATCGCCTCATTTAGTTAGGGTTTTCCATTTGCCGCATGCATATGCAGGTGCAAACCCTTGGCGCCAGGGTGGAACTTTTGTAGTCGGCATTTAGGGAGACACGTTCTTAGAGTGCTATGAGGGTCCCCTTTTCTTCGTGGGGCTCGATTAGCCGTGCGCTCAAGGTGCTTTGGGATTAATGCGAAGAAGAGTTGGGTTGTGTTGAGTGTCTCGCTTGGTGGGTTTGATCCCCGTCTGGCGGGATATTCTTACGTGTACGGCCAAATTGGTGCATCCCTGCAGGGTTAAATCTTCTCGAGAAGCCGTGTTGTCCGCGGTTATGGATGACTTGGTGAAAGTGCTGGCTAACAAGTACTCAGACAACTTACACCTAACTATAACAACTTGACTAGTAATATAGATTACTTCCACCATAAGAATGATGTCACCCTAATCAACAGTGTGAGTTTCCTTGGGTTGCTTCCTTAGTAGGGGGTAACATTGGATGGGTTTGTTTGAAGTTAGTTGTAGTTGGTTACGATACGCTATCTTATCTTGTTTCTGATAGCCGGAAGTTGTAGCGTGTTTCTGTAGTTGGTTAGTGCAGCCCGCTGCCGCTTCTTTGCAATAATCCCTTCCTTTCCGTTGTACCCAAAGTATTTGTATCCTGTGATGATTGGTTACGCTGGTATCTTGTGAGTATGGTTTATCCCCTTGCTAGTACTTAACCGTACTGACCCACGAATCCTTTTCGGGGCTGCATATTCAACATTGCAGTCAACAGGTTTGAAGTCTGACGACGTTAGCTTGGGAATCCCTCCGGCTTGGCCTAGGCAGGGATTGGACGCTCTCGGTTCTCTTCAGGACTCTTAGTCCAATTTGTATCTTGTCCGTAGTCGGACGCTATGTTGTTTCTTCCGCTGTTATTTGGATCTTTGTATTGTATCAGTTGTATCCTTGGCTCGTTTGAGTCGCCTTGTATATATCTGTTCTGTTGTTGTTGTGGAATATTCGTGAACTGTTGTAATGTTATCACAAGTGGCAACCTGGAATCGGTTATTATGCGGATTTGGCGGGAATGCTGAAATCTGCATAGTGCCCGATCTCGGGGCGTCACAGTTGAGCGCTTCGGGCTTGTGATACTCATGGAGACCCAGTGCAATTACAACACCCAGCTCGTCATGCAGTTTATGTCTACTCTGGTGTTCAGTAAGGATCAGGTTTGCTGCCTCAAGTGGATGACTGAGTCCACTCCTTGTGAGATTGCTTTCCACAGGTTTGCTCGTCTTCTTGGATACTCTTATAGCCCTCATCCTCCTGTTGGTCGCCGTGTGCATGAGGTGGATAGACCTCGGAGGGAGAAGTATATGGCTGAGTTATATGCTCTTGGATTTACTGTTGGAGGCAATGAGGGACTTCTTCCCCTCTATGATCAGCTGGTGCTTTCAGATCCTTCTTGGAGCCGAGTGGAGGTAATAATGATGCTCTCACCACTCCTTTATGCAACCTTCTTATTCTGTCTAAGGAGTGCATGGGAGATGAGGATCCGACTGCTTCATATACCGTGGATGCTATGGACATCATCTTTCACGAGCTGTACACTGCTATGATTGGTGGCAACACCATTCCTTATGGTCCTTAGAGCATGTCTAACAGGACCCGTAAACTTTCGCCCTCTAAATCGCGTGTAGAGGGCCCTGTATAGGAAAACTAGGAAAATCCTTGCTCAGTTTTTCAAGTTCGTCTAGCAGTCCCCTTAAATCCGCCCCGTATGTTTAAATTCGAACTACGCGGGAGAGAAGATAAAGCTTGATTTCATTCATTTCTCAGATCACCATTACAAGAACTGCTAGAACATTAAGAAATCTAACCTAACAAACTAGTCGAGGAAGACGACGGGGCCGGCCTTCGCCTCCTCCATCGCCTTGAAGGCCTCGACGTCGGCGACGGCCTTCGCCTCCTCCTCCGCTTCCGCCCGCGCCCGCGCCTCTGCTTCCTGCTTCGAGAGCTCGAGCGCGGCCGCGAAGGCGGCCTCCTCCTCCTCCTCTGTCGCCGGCAAGGCCTCCTCCTCCGCTGCCGCGCTTCCGCTGCCGCTTGCGCCGTCGCCGCCGCGCTTGCACTGCTGCAGCAGCTCCCTCTCCGCGAGCCATTTCTCGAATTTGCGGCCGCTCATCGGCCGCGGCGGCGGGTCGACGCTGTAGTAAATCCCTCCCCGGGCGTAGTCCTTCAGCGTGTCCGGCATGGCCTCCGGCCACGCCACGTACTTCCACACGCTGCGGCGGCTCCCTGCAACGGAGTGCTTGCAATGGAGCCGCCACGCCTCCTCGAGCGTCTCCGGCTCGCGGCGGCGCTTGGAGCGGGCGGTGGAGGAGCCGGAGGCGTCGGGGGAGCTCATGGCGGTGGTGGGGCTTCTAATTTTGCGGCGGCGCGTGCGTAATTGCTCGCCGGAACTGCGAATGCGGCGGCGGCGCGCGGCGGAGGTAGGGTTGCGGGTGGGGGGTTGGACCCCCACCCGAACCCTCACCCTCTATATGTACGGGGCGGAGGGGGCGGTGGAGCAGGCCCCGTAAAATTTTCTTACGGGCCAGGCGGCATACGGGGCCTGCTAGACGGCCGTTTTGGCTCGCGCCCCGTATGCCGCCGGAATTTTACGGGGCGCTCGCGTTTTACGGGTCCTGTTAGACATGCTCTTATATCATGATGCTCATCAAGCATGTGATACAGAAGGAGTTTGAGGAGCTACCCATGGTAGAGCACAAGGTCAAGAAGCTGTACATCAAGAGGAGGAAGAAGACTACTCCTGCTGCTTCTGTTCCTCCATTTGAGGGTGGTTCCTCTATGGGGGGTCCCTCCTCTAGTGCTATGCCCTCTTCTAGTGCTCAACCTGCGTCCACTCCTGGTTCCAGCACTATGCGTCATGTCAGGAAGCTCTCCTGGTTTCAGCGCAATGTGCTTTGCATGAAGGTGGACATCCACAAGGAGCAGTATAGGGTCTATTGCAGAGACACAGCCATGGCCAGTACCCAGAGTCAGATTCTTCACCACATGAGTTGTGCTACTGGTGATCTGCCTACCCCTCTTGTTGCTCAGTCCTACACTGCTTGGTCTGCTGATGATCGCACTCCTTGGGAGTGCATTGAGGAGGCTCTCCGGGCCACACAGGCTTCTACCTCCAGGGCTGCTGATGATGATGAGGAGGATGATGATGAGTATGAGGCACAAGGAGAGTCTAAGACGTCTGCTGGCGAGTCCTCTGAGCATTTTGATGCTTAGACCGTGTTGGGACGGTAGCTTAGTTATTTCTCTCCTTTTTGGTGTCTCGATGCCAAAGGGGGAGAAGTAGGTACTAGACTACGGGATTTGCATGGGTTCGGGCACAAGCGTATGCTTTTATCATTTCTTGAGAGCTTGTGTCCATTTAGTTTCTTCTTTTTCGTGAACCTTGTCCATTTTATTTGTCTCGTTTAAAACTATGTGTTATTGTGTGTGAGACTATGTTGGATTATCATGGATTATCTATGTTGGTGGCTATATGTTTATCTATCTTATATGTTGAGGATATTATCTATTGTTGTGCTTGGTTATTTTTGGTTATCATCTCTACGCACAAGGTATATACTTCTATCTTATTCTCATCATATTTGTGATATTGTTACTTTGGCATTCTTGCTACCTGTTGGAAATTACTCCCTGTATTTTATTGCATATATTTGCATTTGAGGCAAACAAAAGGTATGCATAGAGATAGGGGGAGACATTTCCATTCTGTTTCAAACATGTTCTAGTCAAGGTTTTATTGCAAATATTAGTATTGTCATATAACACCAAAAAGGGGGAGATTGAAAGTGCATTTCGTTTTCCCGGTGTTTTGTGTGTTAGTTAACAATACTAAGTACATTATTTATCGGGGTGTTAAGCGTGCAGGTGTTATACTTAACATCGGCATCGATCACCAAAAAATCAGTGAAGTTTGGCCTGAGAGTTTTGGGACAGAACCCAACCGGATTATTCGGAGGAGCCGGATATTCCGGTCTGGCAAATTCTGGACCATTTTCGGGACAAAGATGAGCCGGATTATTTGAACCGGATTATTAATCTCGGACCGGATATTCCGGTTGTGGAGTTTTTGCTCGAAAATGACTAAGGACTAGAAGAAAAACTGACAGAAGCGAGCCGAGCTATTTGTACCGGATTATTCCGGAGGAGCCGGAATATCCGGTATAGTTGCCTGCACGGGACAGAAGCGAGCCGGATTATTTGAACGGGATTATTCATGGGCAACCGGATAATCCGGTTAAAGTCAACATGTTTCATGAAGAGAAGCAGACCGGATATTCCGGTCCAAACTTGGACCGGATATTCCGGTCCCAAAATTCCTGCACAACGACTAGTTGTGAGGAGGATCTATAAATACCCCTCCTCTTCTTCCTCAAGACCTAGTTCTTCCCCCACTACTAGGGAAACCCCTAGCTCCGGCGCTCTGTTTTGGCTTACCGCCGGCGCCTTGGCACGCACCGGCGATGATCACGCCGGTGGTAAAACTCTACCGCCGGCGCCCTGGTCCCACGCGCCGGGGGTAATGCGTTTAGCGCCGGCGCTCTGCTCTGGCGCGCCGGGGGTAAGTTTAGCGCCAGCGCTTTAGACCAACGCGCCGGGGGTATTGCTGGCTTAGCCATGGTGATAGTTCCACCTAGCGCACCGACGCTATGTATTGATATTTTAAAAAAATAAACAGAAAACCGTATATACATGTTTTATACTGTTACAGGTTATACTGTTACAGAAAATAGAAGTAAAACAGAATATATATGTCACAAAAACAGAATTTATATGGTACAAAACAAGTAGCTAATACTCATATGTATCACACACGAGTATAAAAAGTCTCAAACCCAAATACAAAGTATCGAACTGAAGCATAGACAAAACAAGTAGCTAAGACATCGATCACCCGCGAATACAAAGTGCTGGATACAAAGTGTCGGAAGATAGAGACATCGAGATCGATCTAAACTAGAAGATAGAATAGAAACGCGGAAACTATGAGCATCATCGTGACGAAGATGGTCTTCATCCGCTTCCTTCTCATCTCGCCCGCTAGATACGTCTCTCCCGCTAGATAGCTCGCATATCGAGCTTGTGCCTCCGCCATAGTGGTTTACCCCTTGTAGCTATTGCTGCTGAACCGGTGCACCTGTCTCCAGCAAGCCTCCTAGTCGTCGTATACTCTGGGAACATGTCCCCGGTACACGACATAGAACGTCATCTATTATTTGGACAAGAAAAAATAGACATCAGTAGCCAAATCATATATGCAACAAGTATATGCAACAACGTAGCAAATTCAAATATGAAACAAGTATATGCAACAAGGATTCGGCTGCCACAACAAGTATATGGGCTGATCGAGAAATAAGTTTTCTTACTCTAAGTATTCGGCTTTGGCGGGAAGGGGCGGATGCCGTCTAGCGAGTTGAATGGCTGCTTGTCACCGTATGCCTCTAGGCGGGCTTCTATCTCGTCATTCATCGGTGGTATGTGACCCGCGAAGAAGAGGCCACCCTTAGTGACGACATCGTGATGGATTATTGTGGCAATCTGTCGTTGGATGTGACGAAACTCATTTTTCACCGTATCGCTAGGGGCGTTCGCCATGTCGATGCCCCGTCTTTGGAGACTAGATGGCAACAAGAGGTCGTTTGCATCCTTCACGAACTCCCTCATATGAAGGATGGTGTACCAGGTGTCCATCCCACTCTCTGGGTGCAACTGCTTCATGCAGGCAAACGTGGTTGTGTGGATGCACCGGAGGCATCCTCGGCTGGTTTCTTTCCTTACCTTGAGGGGACCTGCCCTGGGGGGAATCCGGTGAGAGCTGCGTCGAGAACAGACTTGAGGTTGGTGTAGTTCTTCGGCTTGGCACTCCCCGAGTCGAGATAAGTAACGTGCGACTGCCGCGGGTGCATGGCCAAGAGGACGCAGTACATGTCTCTGCACAAAACAATCCATGCGCCATCCTCAGATTAATCTTCTCACACACGCAAAAGAGTGATGGCAATATACTAAAGAATGTAACGATGGCTAGCGGTCGATCGTGAACTTACTCGGGGAAATATGGCATGAGGAAGGTTTCCTTAGTATGATTCGCCACCAAGAAATCCTCCATATGCTTCGTTGCAATCACTCGGTCCCGTGGGTTGGCCAAGACGCTTTCACGCATGTAGTAGGGGTCCATTATCGCTACGTCCGGTGTTCTCTCTTGCATGATATCGTGCGCCATTTTGAGAGCCACGAGACGCACGAAGGGTGGGAAGAGTCGTTTCAGATGAAAGGCGTTGAACAGGTCATCAAACCTGAGAAAGAACTGCTCTGCGGGGTATTTCTCCACAAAGCCCACGCCGAGGGGCACCTTGACCACGTGGAGCGGGTACGAGGGGGAACTCGACTGCATAAGTTCCCTCTCCTTCTGCTGAACACCATCATGACAGCTCCTCCTGTCTTGTCGGGGGGTTACCCCCGAGTAGGGTAAAGGCAAGTGCTAAAGGCAATGTCAGAAGGGGTGTTTAGCCGAGTAGCCGCCTACCCGGTACTCGCTACCCGGTCGACTGCTACTCGGTCTTACACAAAGATGACCAAAAGGACAAATCAAGGACGTTATGTTCCTCCGAGTAGAAGAGCTGGTCCGAGTAAAAGTGGCGGGAACCTACTCGGGCCAGAAGTCAAAGGAGCCGTTCTGACACAGGATCCCGCGTATCCGGGGTCCGTACTTGGCACTATTCATAGCACTGTTCATCTGAGGACGGCGTGCCTGACAGCGACAGTGTGTCAGCAGGGCGTCGTAGGATAGGGGGGACCTACTCTGTGTTCGGCACAGTGATAACATACTGATCACTTGGTTTTGCCCAACGACTTTCCGGACATGACAAGATTAGAAGCCAAAGCTGTCAGCGGGAGCTCGGAAGAAGGACGATGTGAACACTATGTCGACACTTATTTGTATTCTACCTAGTTGGCTGTATCCGGCAGGGGCGCCAGTATATAAGGCGTCCTGCCCCCTCCTGCGCGAGGGATCACACTTTGGCACCGGTGGAGATTCTTGACCTAGTTCATCTTAGAGAGAAGGGTGGCTACTCGGTAGAGACCGAATTTGTACTGTGGCTACTCGGTGAAGCACTAATATACAGATAGAAAGGCAGGAGTAGGGGTTTTACCTCCTCACGAGGGCCCTGAACCTGGGTAGATCGTGTTGTTTGCAGTGTTTGATTCTTACCTCACGCGGCTACTCGTCGCGTGATCCCTCCCCGAGCACCTCCAGCGTCCATCGTCCCCACACTTTTAGCCATCCTATGGCATCTGTCTTGACACCACCACGACAGTTGGCGCCCACCGTGGGGCAACCAGCGGCGCTGGCTGGAGTTACCGTTCGGACGGGATCTTCTTCGGCGGAGCGCGTAGTCTATGGCCTTGTCCACATATTCGGCTCCTTCGACTTCGTCATCGACAACGCAGGCGACTTCGGCGGCAGGGCCATGACGGAGGGCGGCACGGTGATCTCCTTCGGCTCGCACCTCGTCTACGTCGCCACCGCCGTCGTCCACGAGTTCCCGGAGGAGGTGCTAGTCGCAGAGGATCCTCCTGTTGTGATCGCTGCTCGCGGAAGGCCCGCGTGCCGTTCTGCAAACAACGCTGAGGTGATGGTGGCTGGCCTGGCTGCGAACGCCGGCAAGGGTGCGGCTGGCGCTGCGGGCGTCATCGAGGATCTTGCTGGCTCGAGCGCTGGCGGCAAGACCCACAAGCCCTACGAGAAGGACTGCAACCTCCCTCTCTCCACTACTCCGACCATTCCTGCGTCCGCAGGGCGGACTGGCATGCCGCCTCCCACCGACATCGAGCTCTTGACCATGAAGGAGCAGCTCGACTGGCAGCGCCAGGAGCTGCTCGCCGAGCAGGCGGAGCTGGATAAGGTTAGGCTTGAGCTCAGTCTAGACCAGAACGAGTACAACAAGGCTCACGGTTTCACGCCAGTTGCTAGGAGAGCTAGCAAGGTAGGTGCCACGCGACACAACTTAGGTGCCGAGATGGCAACTGTTGTAGAGGCTCCTAGTCAGTCTGCCACCGCAAACACCTCCACTAGGCCTAGATACAGCACCCCCGCCAAAACACTTAGAGCTGCAAAGGTCGTAGCCGCCGAGTTGCCTCATCTCGACGGCGACGCGCGCGCTAAGCAGCAGGAGAGGCTCAACGAGTTGGTGCTAGAGGCAGCTAGGCAGAACGAGGAGTTCCGGAAAGCCAACCCGGGTGCTAGCGGCCCGCAGGTGGTGCATTCGCATGCGGCTAGATCTAACGATTAGGCCTCATCTCCGCACCCCAGCCGCGAGAGGGACCGCAGTGGCAACTCGGGAAGAAACAGGCAAATGCAGGTGTACGACCCGACTGCCGCCGTGAAACAGCTCGCTGTGCCGCGACAGTCCGGCCAGAAACACAACTCTGCTGGAGAAGGCTTGCAAGCCCATAAAGCTCATAGCCAAACGCGAGGTGGAGATCGTTCGAGCCCTTCTCGGCAACAGGTTGCTCAGCCTGCTCGGCGGAGGCCTCATCAGCCAGCTGATGTTCAGCCGCGTGCGGCTGACCGAGTAGCCAACCTGGTGGAGCAGCCTGTGGCCATGGAGGTGGACAGATACGATGACGGCTACTCGGCCATGGGGCTGGCTGGGTATGACATCCTGGACCGAGTGGGAGAGCGCATGCTGGAGCCCACTGATGTTCGGTACAAGCTGGACCGGATCAATCTATCCGCGCGGCTCGAGAACACGGGGCCTCCCGGCCCTGATTTCTTTGGCCCGCGCATCATGAACGAGCCATCCGTGAAGAACTTTCAGCTCGCAAGGGGCACCAAGAGCTACAACGGCAGCACCAAGCCAGAAGACTGGCTCAATGACTATGTCACCGCGGTCCATATCGCAGGCGGCAACCGGAGATGGGCAGTGCGGTATGTTCCATAGATGCTCGAGGGTCCAGCTCGCACTTGGCTCAACAATTTGCCCAAGAACAACATCAATTGCTGGCTGGACTTCTCGGAGGCCTTCATCAGCAACTTCACCAGCACTTACAAGAGGCCGAATAGGCCGCAGCAGCTGTCCGCCTGCAGGCAGCGAGAAGACGAGACGGATCGCGAGTATCTTACTCGATGGAGCACATTGCGGAACACCTGTGAAGGTGTGAACGAGGCGCATGCCATCACTTGGTTTGCGCAGGGCTGTAAGCATGGCAGCATGCTGTGGCAGAGGTTGCAGAGGGAGATGCCGAACACTCTGGCGGAGACCATCAAGATCGCGGATCAGTACGCGCTTGGTGATCCTACTCAGCCACTGATGGACTCCTCCGAGCCGAGAAGAAACTTCAACAACAAGCGCAACGAGTTCCGCAACAAGCGCAGGGGTGACCGAATAGATACTCGGTATGACCCTGAGGAGGTGAACGCAGTAGGTGTTGGAGCTGGGAATAGCCAAGGGCAAAAACCTGCTGGAGCCCAGTACGGGCGGAACCAGAACCAGGGCCAAGGCAACAAGAAGCCATACCGAGCTCCTCAGCCGGAAAGCGGCAACTCGGAGCCGGCTAAGAAGTTCGTCTTTGACGACATGAAGGATGGTCCATGCAGCTTCCACACTCAGCACCCCTCGAGGCCAGCCAACCACACTACTCGGCAGTGCGAATGGTGGGATCTGATCAGGAATGAAGGCTTGCCTCCTCCTCCTCCCCTACCAGTTGCAAATGCCAATGTTCAGCCTGCTCGCGCACCCGCACCTCGGCCTCCGGCGTCCCCGAGAAGAGAGAATGTGAACCAAGTGGCTTTAGGAGCCAACCGCTACTTCAACAATGAGGGTTACCGCAACAACAACAACAACCGCAACCGCAACAACCACAGAGGCAACAACAACGACTACCAGGGCAACAACAATGGTAACAATGATGATGGGGGCCGCAACCAATACCAACAGCACCACGAGACCTACATGATCTTCACTTCCGAGCCCGTCGACAAGCAGTCGCAGCACAGGCGTGCCATGGAGGTCAATGCTGTGATCCCTGATGTTCCTCACTACATGCACTGGTGCAATGTAGAGATCACATGGTCCCGAGCTGACCATCCCAAGGTGATGCCCAACCCGGGTAGCTACGCATTGGTGCTAGACCCTACTTTCTTGGGTCCCGAGAAGAACGTGAGGTTCAGCAAGGTGCTAATCGACAACGGCAGCAGCATCAACATTGTGTACAAGGATACACTCGAGAAGCTCGGATCGCC
The DNA here is from genome assembly GCA_028641055.1 of Alopecurus myosuroides. NCBI lineage: Eukaryota > Viridiplantae > Streptophyta > Magnoliopsida > Poales > Poaceae > Alopecurus > Alopecurus myosuroides. Next base: position 87,061,859 of record CM054062.1, on the reverse strand, counting down.
GAGAACATGCTGCTACCCAGCAAGACCACTTTCCATGGCATTGTGTCGGGGATTTCGTGCTCTCCATTGGGCAGAGTGTGGATAGACGTGCTATTCGGTACCAGGGAGAACTGCCGTACTGAGAGGCTGCAGTTCGAGGTGGTTGATCATCAAAGCCCTTACCATGCTCTACTCGGCAGGCCTGCTCTGAGCAAGTTCATGGCATCTACCCACACTGCATACCTGAAGATGAAGATCCCTGGTCCCAATGGTGTGATTACCATCTCTGGTGATTACAAGAAGTCCATGGAGTGTGCCTCTGCTGGTTCTCAGCTGGCGGAGTCGATGGTGATTGCTGCCGAGAAGAAGAAGATACATGAGGTGGTGGCCATGGCGCAGGCTGCGCAAGGTGTTGCGCCTGGGATGCCGAGCTCCCAGTACGGGACCGCGTTCCAGGCCTCTCAGGAAACGAAGAAGATCCAGGTTGACCCTGAGTTCCCCGACCGAGTTGCCATCATTGGCTCCGGGTTGGCGGAGAAATAGGAAGGCGAGCTCATCCACTTCCTCCGTGAGAATCGGGACGTGTTCGCCTGGTCCAATGAAGATCTGCCGGGTGTCCCGAGGGAGTTGGTTGAGCACTCATTACATGTGCGTCCTGACGCCAAGCCAGTGAAGCAGGCTATGCGCCGCTTCGGAGATGAGAGAAGGAAAGCTATCGGTGATCAGATCACCAAGCTGCTGGTAAGCAATTTCATCATGGAGGTACTGCATCCGGATTGGCTAGCCAACCCGGTCATGGTCGAGAAGAAGAAGGAGGATCCTAAGGCTGCTACCGCGTGGCGCATGTGCGTCGACTACACCGACCTGAACAAGGCCTGCCCCAAGGATCCTTTTCCGCTACCTCGCATCGATCAGGTTATCGATTCCACTGCTGGTTGTGAGCTCTTGTCTTTCATAGATGCCTACTCGGGTTTTCATCAGATAGCTCTCAACCCTGCTGATCAAATAAAGACTGCTTTCATTACCCCGTACGGGGCTTATTGCTATCGTGTCATGTGTTTCGGATTGCGGAATGCGGGTGCTACCTATCAGAGATGCATGCAGAAATGCTTGCATGATCAGCTCGGCAAGAATGTGCAGGTGTACGTAGATGACATTGTCATCAAAACGAATAAAACACATACTCTGCTTGCTGACCTTGAGGAAACCTTTGCTAACCTGCGCAAATATAAAATGAAGCTGAATCCGACCTTGAGGAAACCTTTGCTAACCTGCGCAAATATAAAAGCTATTGAGAGCATGTCTTTGCCGAGATCCTTGAAGGATGTGCAAAAGTTCACTGGTTGCTTGGCATCTCTGAGCCGTTTCCTGGGCCGAATGGGCGAGAAGGCCCTGCCTCTATATCAATTGATGAAGAAGAGTGATAAGTTCGTCTGGACGCCGCAAGCGGACGTGGCGTTCAACAAGCTGAAGGCGATACTGGGTAGCGCTCCCATCTTGGCTAGTCCGCTACCCAAGGAGCCAATGCTGCTGTACATTGCTGCCACCAACCGAGTGGTCAGCGTGGTGATTGTGGTGGAACGAGAAGAGGAAGGCAAGAGCGTGCAGCGCCCAGTGTACTATCTCAGTGAAGTACTATCCAGCTCCAAGCAGAACTACCCACATTACCAGAAGATGACCTACGGCGTGTACCTGGGCGCCAAGAAGCTGAAGCACTATTTCCAAGAGCATCCTATCACTGTTGTGAGTTCTGCTCCCATCTCGGATATTATGGGCAACAAGGAGGCGAGTGGGAGAGTAGCCAAGTGGGCGATCGAGCTAGCCGCGTACGCTCCCGCGTATGCGAGAAGAGAAGCCATCAAGTCTCAAATTCTGGCGGAATTTCTGGTGGACTGGGCCGAGGTGCAGTATGAACCTCCTGCTCCAGTCTCCAATTACTGGAGGATGCACTTTGATGGCTCGAAGGTGAAGGAAGGGCTCGGTGCTGGCGTAGTGCTTACGTCACCCAAGCGAGATCAACTCAAGTACGTGCTGCAAATCCACTTCAAAGCGTCCAACAATGTTGCAGAGTACGAGGCCGTGGTACACGGTTTGCGAGTAGCCAAGGAGGTTGGCGTGCAACGCATCATATGCTATGGTGATTCCGATCTGGTGGTGCAACAAGTTTCTGGCACTTGGGATGCTTTAGATGCCAACATGGCATCGTATCGCTTCCTGGTGCAGTCTATGACTGGATTCTTCGAGGGCTGCGAGTTCCAGCACATCCACCGAGCAGAGAATGAAGCAGCAGACGAGCTGTCCAAGTTGGGGTCTTCTCGGCAATCCATCCCGGCGGGAATTGCTTTGGAGCATTTGAGAAAGCCATCCAACAAGCCATCCCCCAACTCGGAATCCATATTCGTTCCTTCTCTGCCAGATGAAGAAGCTGTTACCATGGAGATTGACTGGGAGAATGCAACACAGAACCCGGGGACTGCAGCCTCCATCCCGGGGACTGCCGTTCCCTACTCGGGGACTGCCCCTCTCGACCCGGGGATTGTCGCATTCATTGAGGAGGTCCTCGCAAATCGTTCAGGGCTTCAAAGAAGTGCTCCCAACCCTAAAGAGCAGATAGAGGTACCTGTTCCAATGGAAGTGGACGAACCAGTGTTTCCTACACGGGAGACACCGAGTTGGGCTATGCCCATATTATCCTTTCTAAGGGACGGTACCCTGCCAGAAGATGAGGTTGTTGCAAGGCAAATTCAGAGAAGATCCAAGGGGTACACCATCTTCCGAGAAGTGCTGCACAAGAGAAGTGCTACCGGTGTGCTGCAACGCTGTGTGGAACCAGAAGAAGGAGAAGAAATTCTGGTAGAGATACACCAAGGAGAATGTGGGCACCACGCCTCTTCTCGGGCATTGGTCAAGAAGGCCTTTCGGCATGGTTTCTATTGGCTCACTGCTTTGAAGCAAGCTGAGGATATCGTAAGGAAGTGCAATGGCTGCCAAAGATTTGCGAGTAAGATCCACCTTCCTGCTTCCGAGTTGAAAACCATTCCCACTACTTGGCCATTTGCTGTTTGGTCCTTGGATATGGTTGGTCCCTTCAAGCCGGCTAGAGGCAACATGACTCATATCTTGGTCATGGTTGACAAATTCACCAAGTGGATAGAAGTGAAGCCTATTCGGAAGTGCGATGGAGCCACAGCCGTGAGTTTCTTGAAGGATGTGATCCTGAGATACGGCTACCCGCACAGCATCATCACGGACAATGGCACAAACTTTGCTGAAGGAGCAATGGTGCGATTCTGCAGAGATAAGCATATCCGACTAGACGTTGCGTCAGTCGCGCATCCCGCCTCCAATGGGAAAGTTGAAAGAGCAAATGGCATGATGCTAGCTGGCATAAAGCCAAGGTTGATTGAGCCACTGCTGAAAATACCTGGGTGTTGGCTAGACGAGTTGCCAGCGGTGTTGTGGAGTCGAAGGACTACCCCTAACCGGTCAACCGGCTACACGCCATTCTTCTTGGTATATGGGGCTGAGGCCGTATTGCCAATAGACCTAGAGCATGACTCCCCCCGAGTAACCCTCTACACTGAGGTGGAGGCGAGAGAAGCTCGAGAAGACGACGTTGACCTGCTTGAAGAAGCAAGAGAGCTGACTCTGTCACGTTCGGCTATCTACCAGCAAAACCTGCGGCGTTATCATAGCCGAAAGGTGAACCCAAGGGTTTTCCGAGAAGGAGACATGGTCCTTAGGCTTGTGCAACGCACAGCCGGGATGCACAAATTGTCTCCTCCATGGGAAGGGCCCTTCATTGTGAGCAAAGCTTTGCACAATGATGCCTATTACCTAGTCGACGCACAGCCATCACAGAAGAACAGGGTAGACAAAGCTGGAGAGGAATCTAAGCGTCCCTGGAATGTAGCTCTACTTCGTCGCTTTCATTCATGAGCAAAAAATGTGTATGTACTCTCTTATCCGAGTTAAATCTCTACTCTGCAATCTGAAATTGAACTCGGGGACTGCCCTCGTCCAAAATTGCGCTAAGTGTTTCTACTCGGCTTCACTTTTTGTCTATTCGGTTGCTCTGCTTCAAATTTCATAAGTATATTGAGTATTGTGTTTAAACCTACATGCCAACTCTTCGACTCTGCTGCTGTCCGAAACCCGGCTTCATGGCAAGCAAGAGAACAAGCAAAAGGTCAATGAGCACAAGAAAAATTGCTAAGGAAGGAAAGAGTGCAGGAACCGAGTAGGGTGCATTTATTACTGTTTTTTGTTAACTCTTTTCGGCTAAGTGGTGGGCTGCGTTACTATGAGTGCTTCTAAGTGGCTAAGTATTTGCAACTCTGACTTTGAACTCTTGTGACTCAAATACCAAAAAAGCAACAAGTTGCGGGTAAGAGCTGAGATAAAAAGGAAGAGCGAATAAGAAATGCAACTCGGGGACTTGCATGATAACGCAACCCGGCATCGAGCCAAGGTTGCTCAAATTGACTAAATTAAAAGCATCCAATACGAGTAAAACTGAGTAGCAAGCAAAAACACAAGTGTTTCGGTACATCTGCACCCGGCATCCCGGGGATCTGATAAATGTTTGGAGGATAAAATTGCAGGAAAGAATCAGGTCGAGGTAGCAACGTTCTCGGCGTTGGCTTTGGCAGCTTCATCTTCGGTGCTAGCCTTGGCGGCATCAGCTTCCGAGCTGGCAGCGTCGGTCTTCGCGGCTTCAGCTTCAGCGCTAGCCTTGGCAGCATCAACCTCCGAGTTGGCGGCGTCGGTCTTCGCTGCATCTGCGTCTGGCTCGGTGGCAGCCTGGTCAGAAGTGGTCGTGGCCACCGAGATGGGTCCTGTCGCCGAGGTGGAGGCAGTCGATTGGGCGCGGAGGCGTGCTGTGTCGTCGAGGGCAGCACCTGACGAAGTGCCGAACTCGAGCGCTGCAGTGTCAATCGTCATCTTCTCGCTCTCGGCCTCATCGTCGCTATCTGCGACAATCGTGGCCTTCCCCTTCCCGGTCTTGCCGTCAGGAGTGTTGAAGCAGCTCAGGTCCAGATCTTCGGACTCTGCGGCATCCTCGTCCATGTATTCGTCCTCGTCTTCCTCCTCGCCTTCATCCACCTCGGTATCAGGCTCTGTGAGACCTTCAATGAAGCGCATGGTGTCCGCGTACTGGGCAACTTCGTACGCAACTGCCTGGCGGCGAGCCACGCACGTGGAATTCTTTTCCCACTTGGAGTCCTCGCGCATCTCGCGGACGACGTTCAAGTTCAGGTTCTTGTACCAGCTCGTGACGAACAGCAGCATCATATCAGCGCCTGCCCGAGCTCCGGACGCCCGCGATTTTTTCAGCTCGGCCTTCAGGCCATTCAGCTTCGCGGCAAGTCCGCGGATAGTTGTTGGCGCGGAGTCTTGAGGCCAGAACAAGTCATGGAGCTTCAAAGCTGTGGCCACCAGATCGGTGCCCACGCCCCTTAGACGCTGAAGCTGCCCCTGCATGACTGTGAGGATATCTTCAATCTCTGCTTTCGTGTCCATGGGCTGGCCCTTCTCGGTGCGAGCTGCTTGTGCCTTTGCCAAGGCAGGTTTGCAAGACGAGCTGAGGCCGGGGAAGATTTCTGAAAGAGCTATCGAGAAGATTAGAGACAGAGGCAGAGTAGAAAACTGAATCGAGCAGCAGAGAAGCGCAAGAAAAAAGCGAAAGCACAGAGAAGCGGGCACTTACTATTCAAGTTGTAGAGCAGCGCCTGTAGCTTGTTCTTCCACGACTCCTCGTCACCTATGTGCTTTTCTTCGATTAAGCGGAGCCCGGCCAGCTGAGCCATAAGGTCCGCGTTGCTCTTCTTCAGCACCTCGCACTCCATCTCGAGGGCCTTCTGCTTAGCCGCGACTGCTGCTTCAATCTTTCCCTTCTCGGCAGCTATCTTTTCCTTCTCGGCAGCTATGGCGAGGGCATCTTGGAGGGCAGTCTTCAGCTGAACTTGCACTGGCTGCAACTCGGCGAGATGTCTCTTCTGGAATTCCACCTCAAGGCTTTCAATCTGTTGCTGCACCTCAGCAGGCTTGAGGCAATCCAAGTGCTCCTCAACAAACTTCTTATGGTCTTCTGTGAAGAGCAAAACACGGTCAGCAGAGTAGCAAAGAAGGAAAGAGAGAGATAAGCCGAGAAGACGGTAACTTACCCTCCAGCTTCTTGATCGTGGCTTGGCCACTCTCAACGAAGGCGCGGCAGTTCGCGTGCTCCTCGGCCAGGGCCTTAAACTTGCCTGCAGAGTAGAATCAGTTAGAGCAGAAAGCAAAAGCGGGCGTAAACACCAAACGCAGGAACCGCGTAGCTAAAATCTTACTTTCAACTTCAGAAATCCTGAGGGCGCTATCCATGACTTCCTTCTCTGCCACCTCGTCGGTCTTGCGCTCCATTTATAGGGCTTCAAGGCGCCTCCTAGCGATGCTGTGGTTCCAGAGCAGCCGACGGTACAAGTTGGTTCTCTTTAAAAGGCTATTCTGAGAAGCAGAAGGAAAAAGAATCAGACAAAGTTGTAAAGATTCGACCCGAGAAGGCGGCAACTCGGTTGAGTATCCGCCTACTCGGCCAGAATCTCGGGGACTGGGTGATGGATAAAGAGGAAGGAGAAGAGTAGAAGAGAAGAGAAATGCAACTCGGGACAGATGAGTAAGACTTACCGCATAAGTTTGTTCAAGATCCTCTGCAGCCTTGCCGTGGACGAACATCTTGGCGGCGAGCGTGCTGGATTTGGATGAGATGGTCATGGGTTTATAACCCATGTCCGCCTTGTTCCAGTCGACGCGCATGTGATCCAAATCGCCCAAACCCACGCCGTCCCAATTTGGGTTGCCAAGGACTTTGCTGTCCCACTCAGCGCCAATAAATCCGACTCGATCGATCATTTGCTCGAGGCCCGTGGACGTCACCTCGGCTTCCTGGACCTCGCGCGAGGAGATCGAGACGGACCTATCCTTGTTTCTGGCTGGAGGTTTGGAGTCCACTGCCGTGGCCTGTTTGCCCTTCCTGAGGGCAAGTATTTTCTCCTCGGGGGTTACGGGGATGCCGTACTGGTTGCTGATCTTCACCATGTAAGGTGGGAAGCTGGGTGGATCCGAGAAGCTGGATCCTGCGGCGGCGTCAGCAGCTGCGCCAGGTTCACGGATGGTGAGCTGGCCGGGCTTGGCAGTTGGTCTTGGCGGCGGCATCGTGGCAGCATCATGCGCACCGCCACGCGGCGGATTCCTGCGGACAGTGCCCTCTGGCTGGCCAGCTTGCTTCTCGGCGGCCTTCTTCTCGGAAGTTTTCTTCTCGGCGGCCTTCTTCTCAGCGGCCTTCTTCTCAACAGCTTCCTGCTTGATCTTCTTCACAACCGGCTTGGCCGGAGGGCTGGCTGCAGTTTTAGTCTTCTTCACCGATGGGGAGTGTGGTGCGGTGGAGGAAGTGCCCTGCTGGGTAGGCGGCGCCAAGGGCGTGCTACCCGGCGCAGCGTCCGGCTGCGCGTGGCTCTGCAGGTCCTGCTCCATCTCATCAACTACTTCAACCCGCTGCTCGGCAGCGGGATCTTGCTGTGAGGCGTCTGGTCTTTCTGCCCGCGGCTGGGCCGCGGGGTCTTCCTGTTCAGCAGCCCTTGTTGCTGGCTGCTCTTGGTCTTCTTCCTGCCGCTCAAGGGCGGCGTCATCATGCTTCTCGGGATCTTGTTCTAAGTTCTCCTCGGCCGTGGTGGCTGGAGGAGAAGGTGGCCTCTCATGGCGAGCAACGTCCTGCGCTTCCTGCTCTGCGCGGGCCTGCTGCTCCTGTTCGGCGTCTTGGGCATCCGTGTCCATGTACAGGGCGTCGTCGGACTCTTCTCCTTTCACAGGAGAGGACGTACGCGCCCTGTCCCGCGCCGCAATCTCGTCCTCGTCGTCGAGATCGATAAGATTGTCGATGTCGATGGCGGATTTCTTCTTGGTCTTGGTGGGTGCGACAGCAGCGTCTGCATCCAAAGGGGCGCTGAAGAAAGAGGGATGTTCAGAAAAGAGAGAAGGACTGAGGAATTCGAGAAGAAACAGCGAAGTAAAGGAATTGGGAAATTGCGGCAACAGAGGTGCATAGCTTAGGAGAAAGTGGCTTACCCTTTGAGGGAAGGGGGTAGCCGTCGTACCTTTACCACGGATCCCTTGGTCTTCTTCACGGCCGTCTTCTTCTTCTTGGCGGGGGGCTCCTGAGCACCGCTACCCGCCCTCTTGCGAGTGACAGGAGTAGCGACTGAAAGCGGATCGACGACAAGGGCTTCCTCGTCCTCGTCCTCGCCCTCCTCTTCAGCATCAGCATCGTCTGTAAAGTTGGGAAGAAGAAAACAGTTCAGAAGCGGGAGGAAATTGGGTTGCGCTACTCGCGACCAGACAAGGTGAACTCAATTACCTTCGTCGTCGTCCTCGGACCAATCACGGACAGACGCGTCAACGTGATGCTTCTCCGTCTGAGCGGCATGAGGAAGATTGAGCTTGTCCGCGGTGTCGTAGGAGACCTCGCCGTCCTCCTCTCGGTCATCTTCCCAGTTGGCCTTGAAGCGCTCCGCGCTCTCGGCAAGCTGGCGAGCAAGGACCTGGAAAATAGACAAACATCACAAGTTAATCGAGTAGCATAAAGGTATCCTAGTCGGCAAGGCGTGCAAACACAAAGCACAGTAAGCCTAGAGAGTGCTGCTAAGTATGCCACTCGGCAAGGCGTGCAAACACAAAGCACAGTAAGCCTAGAGAGTGCTGCTAATTATGCCACTCGGCAAGGCGTGCAAACACAAAGCACAGTAAGCCTAGAGAAAACTGCTAAGTATGCTACTCGGCAGAGCATCTAAACGCATAGCACATTATGCCTAAGCAATTCTGCTAAGTACCCTACTCGGCGCAGAGTGCAAATACTAATCACAACAAGATAAGAAGGTTATCTACTCGGAGTATGTACACAAGAAACAGGATAAGAAATACTAACCCGCTCGATTGGTTTCGTGCGGCTGTACGGCACGAAGCCGTACTGCCAATGTCCCTGAGGCCTGTGCTCATGATGGAGCGCGCCAAGTGGCGACATCCGCGTTGCTGAGCTCGAACGTGGTTGTCCGAGTGCAGTCGCGGGGGCCGCCCATGTAGCACATGAGATGGACGCGGTGCTGGAGCGGCAGCACCCGCCTGGAGATCCAGCAGGCGATCGGGTCATCTCTCTTGAGCCCTTCTCCGATCAGATGGGCGAGGCGCTCGTCCATCTGCTTTAGGTTGCTGTCGAGGGACGGCTTGGTCCGCCAGTTCTGCCCAGTGGGAGCTCGGTTGCTCCAGCGGGGCAGGTTGATGCGGTCCTCCACCTTGGCTCCCTTCTTGGCGGGAGTGTTCTTCACGTACAGGAAGGTCTTCTGCCACTTGCGGACAGAATCCAACCCCTTGATGCGTGGGTGATTGGTTCCACCACGCTGCACCATCATGGCGCTGCCCGTCTCCGTCATCCCGCGGCTGGTGCCCGCGCCATCCTTCCTGCCCTTACTCTGCTTCCGGAAGAAGAAGTATCTGGACCAGGTTGCCGTAGTGGGGCGAACGCCCAGGAATGCCTCGCATACCACGGCGTGGTATGAGAGGAAGACGACGGCGTTTGGAGGGAGGTGGTGTGGCTGGAGGCCGTAATGGTCGAGGAACGACCGGAGGAAGTTTGAGACTGGAAGCCCGAATCCTCGCGCAAAGTGCGCGAGGAAGACGACGTGCTCGCCCTCCTGCGGAGCCGGGACGAGCTCGCTGCCAGGTTGCCGGCAGCAAACGCCGGGAGGAACTCTCCGGGTGTTCACGAGCCATTGGCAATCCTCGGCAGTGACCATGGATCCGTCCCAGCCGGCGCGAGCGTCGTCGTCGCGAGCCATGGCGGTGAGGAAGAAATTGGCGGAAAGGTTGAAGGATTCGGTGTGGTGGAGAAGCTCACGGCGGCACAGTGAGTTGCGCGGCGGCGAGATGCTCTGCGGCGGCGGAGAAACGAGAAGACAAAGGGGAAAGTGCGAGCGGAAGAAGAAGAAGGAGTTACCGAGGGGGTATTTATACCGCTCCTCGGACTACCGTTACAAGTTGAGGAAGTGGGATCAGTCGTGGCAATAATCGTGCGGCGTGGGATCTGTGGGCCGGTTAGAAACGCACACAGCGCGGAACGCACGCGTAACGGCCGCATTAGATCCCACGACGAGATCGTGGGCAATTACTGCGCGTGATGGGACGTAACGGGCTAGTGGGCCCAGGCCGTGAAAACTGGGTGCGTGGCCTGTCAGGTCCTGGGCACCGAGGCGTCGGGGTCGTGGATGCGTGACACGTGCCCAGTTGCAGCGCGGAAAGCCGGACTGTGCTCTGCCACGCAGAGATTCTGTTTGGAAAATTCACCAAGTCTTTTTACTCGGTTACAGAGAAGAGAACTAGCTCTATTCGGAGAAGAAGAAACTCAAGGTATTTTCCAGAAAAGCTACTCGGAGGTTTTACTCGGCAGCTTAAGGTTCAAGGGCAATGTTGCCAAGGTTGGTTTTAAGCTGGCAGAGCCCAGTGAACAAGTTCGCAGGACTTTACCAGCTTCGGGGACTAATGTCGGGGGGTTACCCCCGAGTAGGGTAAAGGCAAGTGCTAAAGGCAATGTTAGAAGGGGTGTTTAGCCGAGTAGCCGCCTACCCGGTACTCGCTACCTGGTCGACTGCTACTCGGTCTTACACAAAGATGACCAAAAGGACAAATCAAGGACGTTATGTTCCTCCGAGTAGAAGAGCTGGTCCGAGTAAAACTGGCGGGAACCTACTCGGGCCAGAAGTCAAAGGAGCCGTTCTGACACAGGATCCCGCGTATCCGGGGTCCGTACTTGGCACTATTCATAGCACTGTTCATCTGAGGACGGCGTGCCTGACAGCGACAGTGTGTCAGCAGGGCGTCGCAGGATAGGGGGGACCTACTCTGTGTTCGGCACAGTGATAACAGACTGATCACTTGGTTTTGCCCAACGACTTTCCGGACAGGACAAGATTAGAAGCCAAAGCTGTCAGCGGGAGCTCGGAAGAAGGACGATGTGAACACTATGTCGACGCTTATTTGTATTCTACCTAGTTGGCTGTATCCGGCAGGGGCGCCAGTATATAAGGCGTCCTGCCCCCTCCTGCGCGAGGGATCACACTTTGGCACCGGTGGAGATTCTTGACCTAGTTCATCTTAGAGAGAAGGCGGCTACTCGGTAGAGACCGAATTTGTACTGTGGCTACTCGGTGAAGCACTAATATACAGATAGAAAGGCAGGAGTAGGGTTTTACCTCCTCACGAGGGCCCTGAACCTGGGTAGATCGTGTTGTTTGCAGTGTTTGATTCTTACCTCACGCGGCTACTCGTCGCGTGATCCCTCCCCGAGCACCTCCAGCGTCCATCGTCCCCACACTTTTAGCCATCCTATGGCATCTGTCTTGACACCACCACGACATGTCTGTAAGGACCCCAGACCGGCAGTCTGAAACCCTACGTATGCATACATTCACGATCCCAGAAAGATCAGTCGTGAACAACATACAAAGTTGGCATACAGAAATACATCATCCATTACACGAATACATAAATGTATTACATAAAAGATCACATGATCCAGTTTAACACAGCTGCCACATAGGGCAGGCAGCTTATCAAACACAGCGGAAGACAATTAAAACACAACGTAGATGAGCCCAAGTCACTCCTTAACCTACAGGCTGCTGACCCGGAGACGATCCTAGTTCGCAAAGCCGTCAGCTCCGTACTTCTCTTCATAGATATCCTTCGGAGGTTCCTTCTCAAAGTCTGATAAGTAGATACCAGGGGCGAAACCATAATGAGTACGTTTGAATGTACTCAGCAAGACATCCATCATGTCACTTACCAACATGCAAGTATGCTTATATGGTGGAATAGGTAGGCTATAAATAGGGTTCACTATCAATGGTGTTCTTATATGATGACACCACAGTTGCAGTCAAGTTAATCTGTACCTTCGTTGAAGAAGATACTTCAGAAGAAAAATAATATAGTTTTATTTCTCTTGTAGATATCACATGTACAAGAGGTTTTGTAAAACTTTGTTAAAGAATATTTTCTGTTTGCAAAACTTCTTGGAATCAGTTTCCAGAATTCTTGCTTAGAGTAGAAAAGGTTTTCTTTGCAAAACATTTTGTTCTGTATAACGACATCTGGCTTTTCATCATCGACGATACCTCCACGGTATAAGTTTCCCTTCCTTTCCGAACTTCACAAGTTCAACACTTCCTTTCTAAAATTCCTTTTCAAAAACTTCCTCTTTTGAAAACATTGACACAATGCTAGCTACATGGCCATTCAACTGTCCATATCCGAGGACGCGGCTTCTTCGAAAAAGTTGTACTCTGCAGAGGTGTACATATCCACCAGATCCAGTACACCTACCGTGAACAACCACGGACTGTAACAACAGTATGTAAACATCAGGTATCCGATCATAACCATCCACTATGTTCAAGCTAGAATATGTCTATCTCTCGATTGAGTTTGTTCTCCCCGGCACCAAGTCACACTCTGCCTAGCCGGGAGCCTCAATGAATGCATCCGGAGGGAAAATTAATCCCACACTTTATATGCCTCAACTTTGGGAGTTTTGACGACATTCGGTTCGAGGGTACGATGTCCCTTATAGCAAGTGAGATAGCACACACTAATAAGAACAAACTTCAAGTTAAGCCCCGTGACCATGTTGGGGTAGGGTGGCAGTACGGTAAAGGTTGTCCGGCGAAGACTAGGTTATGTGTCATTTTTGAAAACACCAATTTCTCAAAAATGACCACTTCCACATTCCTCCGGAGAATAAGGATCCGCCTTTTCTCCGGGTTTTTCCGTAAAGCCTTTGTTTTGTAGAATCACAATTTAGGGTGTCCACTTAGGGACTAGTATATTTTATGGTAATAAATACCATATGGTGGCTTATGGGCTTGGTATTACCAAGTTTAACTACTGGCATAATAGTAACCTATATACTAGTATAGTAGTAATAGCCACATCAAAAATAGTTTTGATAATCAAGTTTTGGTAAAACTTCAGAGGTAAAACATGCATGATAGATAATGATAAGTATTGTATCAGCAAGCATCAGGATGGCTTGCCTGGTAACTCATTGTGTCCCTGGTTTTTGGAGTGACTGGAACTTGAAACAGAGCTTCCCGACACTTCCTTCCTCTTCGTTTTCTAACGCCGTAAAAAGAATAAAGGACACACATCAGAACCAATCAAGGCAAGAAACAATACATAACAATACATACAGCAAGGAATCTAATAATAACCAATCACACAATTATTAATGGAGGCAAACAATCAAACAAACACACTTCGCAGAAATGCCATTTAATAAGACAACTCAAGGTTGGAGGAATATATCTCACAACCTCAATATCATGGATTCAGTGGGTGTGCCACTCTCATACCAAGATATGTAGAAACCCAAAATACACTTAGTTTCTCACGGGTGAGACTACTAAAAGTGTATAAAAACATGCACAATAATACTCATGGCAATGGGTCTATCAACCAAACCACAAAAGAAAAAGGTAGCTATTCTACTAAGCCTAAATTCACATCAAGAATAAATAGAACACATGATTTGCAAAAGTTACTTTTACAAATCAGTGAGCCTACACAAGTGCAACAAGGCAATAGACTCATCACAAATCACACAATTCTCATAGTGAGAGCAATAGAAACAATGACTAAAAAGGAGGAATCCTATTGACATGCTTATACTAAGGGTTTGCTATGCAAGCATGCATAACAAGTAAAGTACTAAAATGCAAACAAGGAACCATGTTATCATAATGGGAAATGAAAACATGTCCTCATGCAAGGATACATAAATATCTACCAAACACAAGTTGGCAGGAAAAATAATTCAATACAAAAACTGCTAAGAAAACTAGTACTACTCAAACATGAAGAATCAATGGATGCATTTCAATCAAGGAATTGAATACAACCAGAGGGTCCATGTCATAAAAACAGGAGTGAAAAACATCTATACTTTCTATAACAAAAATATCCCATTTAATAAAACAAGGCATCAATTTGCAGGGCAACTCCTACATACTAGTGGTAACTCCTACATACAAGCGAGGCCCACGTGTAGGTTTGACCTGCTCCAGCGCGGGTCAAGGCACGCTGACGCCAGAACGACGTCACTCGCCGGCGGGAGGAACTCCGGCGAGGTCGTATACGGCGAAAACGGCCGTTATTTCGCGATTCAACTGCACCCACACGTTGTACTCGACGCAGGCGACTACACGAGCACGACCTCGTTTCCAGGGAGTCACCGGAGAGCAACCGGCGATGACGGCGCGCGGCGGCCGAAGAGAGGAGGACGGCGCGGCAACGTTTGAGAGGGTTAGGGAGAGGGGAAAATGGACGGCGAGGGGCGCATGCTCACCATGAACGCAAGGGAGAACTCGGTGAGGGCGGAGGAGGAGCGAGGCGACGGCGATTCCCCGCCGGAGCTCGCCGGACTCGACGACGAAGACCTGACGGCGCGGGCTCCCTGCGGCGTCCCGCCATGATTCCTCCTGCCCCCACGACCAGCACGACGAGGCGGAGAGGGTGAGGCCAACGGCAACCGGCGGCGAGCTCACCAACGGCCTATTCGACGGCGAGGCCATTTGGCTAGGGTTCGGTTTTGGGGATATTTTTCAGAGAGAGAAAGAGCTCGAGGGGGGGAGAGAGAGAGGGGTCAGATAGCAAGCACATGGGAGGTTCTTATCCACGAGGATACCTTCTACTCGAAGGCAATGGAGTAGGGGCACTGCAGCTACAGCAAGGCTACAGGAGGAAGAAGAAGAGATGACTCGGATTACAAATAGGTCCCTAGCTATTTACAAAAACATCCTTTTTCTCTCTGAAAAATGCTGTTTTCACTAGGAAAACAAAGTCTAAATTTAAAATCCTTTTGCCCAAAATTCTTATTAGTTGCGATGCACAACATATGTGAAAATTGGCTCAATTGGATAAACTTGATAGTTCAAAGTTGTTCAAATTTCAATTCTGACATAAATGGACATTGAATTTATTAGACTACTTAGGAGCTTCCAAAAATGATAATTTTTGTCACACATTCCTTATTTGGTGTGTTCCTTGTGTGGTAGAAACTTCAAGTCATTTTGAGTTACTTCATAGAACAAACTTGTTCAAATTTCAAAAAGGTGCTGTCTTGAAAACAGGGGTTTTTGGCAACTTAAACAATTCAAAAACTTGTTCCCTTTTGGTTTTCATCCTTATTTGAGACATAGAGAATTTGGTATTTATTTCATGGCATTTTGAAAAAGTTTGTAGAACAAACTTGTTCAAAATTCCAATTGTTGTTGTGGAGAAAAATCATGTTTTCAGGACTTTAATGGATTCAATTTTTGGACTCCTCTTGTGTGTGTTCCTTATTTGTTATAAGGAAGCACTGGTATCAATTTCAGATCATTTTAAGAAAGTTTCCAATAGTAACTTGTTTGAGTTTTCTGTTTCTGGAAATATTGAAAAATCAATTTAATGAGGCACTTGGCTTTTCTTTATCAATGCTTTGCCAACAATTTATGTGACTAGATATAGCAAGTCAATGCTGTCCAATACTTTGGTTTTTAAGCTTGCAAGGTTGGAAAAACATTTGATAAGATTTTGGTGAAGCATTTAAGAATGCCTCTTTCTCCTAATCATCTTTTAGGGAAATTTATTAAGTGTTTCCTCTTTCTTAAATGAGGCCTTGGAATAATATTCAACAAGTATGGGATTCATAAGATAGTTTTGGAAAACTCTTTGATCAATACTTACTTTAGAAAATATTGCCAAGGTCATTGGAACAATATGTTGAATATTTTTAGTTTACTGCTTTGCTATCTTTTTAAGTTTGTTTTCAATTTCTTAGCCATGTAAGTTTATATAATTAGTTTGTTTAGTTGCACTCAAACAAACACAACCAAAGTTTATTTGTCAAGCAATTAGCAAAACAACTGTGTTATCAGGTATTCCAAAATTGGGATGTGACAGGTCTTCCCCCCTTAAAAAGAATCTCGTCCTCGAGATTCGCAAGCGAGGACTAAGAGAGGGCCAACAAACACAATGTTAGTGTTGGAGTGCAGGTGCTTCCCCCCTTTGACTTTTCTTGGGAGGCGGGTACTTACCTAAATTAGCAAATTCTTTTCACGGGAGTTGGGTGTCATACTCAAAACCTTAGATCCAAACACCCGTCTTCAAAAAAAAAATTCTCTAGCTATCAATTTACGCAACCGCCAATTTTAAAATTTCTGATAACGTTACTACTGCCAACTAGCTCCTTTTGTGCTAACTAGCTTTTGAGTCTACATACGGCATATCTTCCCTTGGGTTTTTTTAGGAAAGAGTGAGTAAGGGGTTATTCACTTTATAAAAAGTACACCAATACTGTTTTAGGTCCAAAAATTTTGTTTCCTAGTTTGACGAGACCTGACCAGGGTCTACTCACCTTGGGTTTTGGACGATTTAGAAACAAACAAAATTAAGGTTAGTGCAGAACTTCCTGGAAACGTACCGTTAATTATTACATGAGTTCCTAGCTATATACCACATCTTGCATACCACATATGGAGTGGTGTACCACTCTCATAATAAGGTATATAAGAAGCTAAAAATATAGCTTGTGGGTGCAAAGGTTAGGTTGCTAAGGTAAAACAAACAGACAGAACAATAGCCACGGCAGTGGGTGTTACTCCCCACAAGCAACTATCACTTAATATGTTCATGATTTTAGTTGGATGTTTTAGCTTAATAAGATACTCTTAAGCACAATCATAACACAAGTGTAAACTCATGCTAAGGTAAAAACATTTAAACAAAATCCAATAAGCAAGCAAACAACACCACAAATCAATAGATTATTTATTCACTAGGTTATTGTTTAGTAGAGGTTTTGGAATCCATCAATCATGAACAATTAGCAAACAACCAGTAGCTAAAAACCAATGAATCCAATCATAAAGATACTCTAAAATACCATCTTCACACAAGATAAAACTCCTATTTCACAGGCATAAAAAAAACAGGACTGCACAAATAACACACTAGTATGAAAAATCTACACCAGCATGCTATAAGAGATAATCATATCCTATAACCATAGATCATGCAATTAAATAATTCATGGCATTATAACAGAAGTAATAACTTCCTAAACATGCTATATCAACACATATACCCATAAAATAAAAAGAGGGTAATACTAGAACAAAAACCACCATTTTCTAGTGGTGAAACTAGTTTCGCCCTAGAGAAGCAAACAATGCTATCATAATGTTGAAACTTAAACAAGAAAGTCATAATATAAGTGTACCTAATAACAGTACACCACTCCTACTCATGTTAGTAAGCACAAGCACCAGAGTAATTTTATGAATCAACCATTAAGCATGCATAAATTTCTTCTAGCAATTTCTGTTTTCTTTAACCAATTACTAGAAAACAAGCAAGGTATAACTCACACAACCAGTAGCTATGCAATTAATGAAAAGTTATCTAAACCTTTTCAAAAATCCATACAGTCAATTTAAAATTATTCACAAACAATCTACCAATCAAGAGGAATTTATTTTATTTGTGAACAATTTAATTTTAGCACACGATAGTGAAACATTTCTTAACATGATACCCCTAAGGAATGTTATGCTAACAAAAGGATCACACCTAAACATATTAGTATTTACTAATAAGAAATAAACTTATCACTTGCATAGGTGAAAAGAAACAATTATATTTTCCATGGTGGAAAATAGAAATCAATCACATAGTGAAACATGCTATTTTCACCCATGTGTATGGTTGGGGATTTTCATCCTCAAGCCAAAATGCAATGGGACCAGTGGGCTATGGCCTACTCATACCAAGGAAAAATAGGTACTAAGCCTCTGGTTACTCATGAAAAACTTTGCATACAAGATAAAAATATAAGGCTATTTAATCTAGTGAAACAATACTAGTGCATATTGATAGCAATTCTTACAGATGCTTTACTATTAAGAGACATGCAAGCTAAGAGAGGTACAAGCATCAAAATAATAGTACCTAGATGGTACTGGACTCAAAGAAAACATAGCACAAAATCTACTAAGAAAGTATACACAGATCTAGCTCTCACAATACTTCTAAATAGTAAACTAGAAGGTAACAAATGCTATTTCATTTTTATTCGAGTTTCCAATCATGCACACACTTTCTAGGGTAGATTTATTCTAAGAAAACAACATACTAACAAGTCCTAACAACTCCATATAAGTTAGGAAGCAAGATTGAATAAAACACAAATTCATTTCAATCAAGAGCACACAAAGAAACAAAAACAGGAAAACTGTTGTTTTCTAGACCTATCATAACCATTCCATCGTTCACTTAATTTCTAAACCCCGGATTTCATAGTACCTACCACGTCTATTAAGATTTGGTTTCCAAAGTCGATACACCCGATATCCTATTGACTAGTAAACGAATAGGTCATCATCTTATTTTCTCGTGACTTCTCCTTTTTACCAACTAGATTAAAAGGTGTCCTAAGTCACTTAATTCCTTGGGTTAGAAAGAGTTGTCAGTAGTTCGCATGCTTTGGTTAGGTGTCAACCTAAGATTAGGCAAAGCAGGTTAGTCTTGTTAGCTTTCTATTTAATCATGTTTGTCCGACAAGATACGACTAGCGTCATCGTACGTCGAATATTGAATCGTGCTCTTCGGATTGGCTTTTGAGGGGGTTGCGCATCATAGCATGTGAAGACTTCTTTTGCACCTTTCTCCAGAGGAGGGAGGTATATAACTTTTAAAAAGGGGATCTCTCTAGTTTGGTCTTTTAAAAGGGGACATAAAAATGTGCAACGTTTAGCCAACAGGGCAAAACGAGTCTTTTGCAAACAGACAAACATAGAGGTTTTGGTCAGTAGTGGTTGGTGCCTTCACGCCTTTTCTTCTTTGAGGGTTGTCGTTGTTGGAGCTTTATCTGTTAGAGTGCATCAAACGCTATCAGCTCGTGTGGCTTGATGGTCCTCTATTATTAGGCCCAACGGTGCTTTCATCGATTGTGGGGGAGATGGTGGTGGTTCACGACGGGTGGCATTTCGAAGCGAAAACAAGTATAAGTCTAAGCAACAAATTTTTGTTTTTGAATACTATACAAACATTTTTGCTTGAAAAAACCTAACAAGAGGCGATTCAAAAACAAGAGCGGGGCAATCACAAATTTGCAAAATTTGAGCACCCCACAAACATATAGAAGCCTAGATGAACCAAATTCTAGACCACACAATAGCACAAAGCCTTACGGACACACATATGCAAGCCATAACACACAAACAAGGCTCCATTGGAGCTACGTCGGGGGAGACGACTCATGGGGTCATCGCTAAATTACTCCAAACTAGACTGATCCAAAATCCTAGAAGTGGCTGAAGAACTATATCTACTTCTGACCATCATCACTGTAGAGCTAGGCAATCATTTTGGTCTTCTCGGGACATCGGCAAGTATACAAGTTTTTGGATGGAAACAAGATAATAGAAGTAACGTTTTGTTAAAACTTTTAACTAAGAGAGGTAAGACTATGCAACAATTTGTTTTTGAAACCCCCACTATTTTCTGAACAGAAAACTTCAAAGACGAGAGATGTTTCAAAAACAGAGCGGAGCAGTTGCAAACAAGTAAGAAATAAACTCTTAACTGTCGTGGTGGTGTCACGGCAGATGCCATGGGATGGCTAAAGATGTGGGGACGAAGGACGCTGGAGGTGCTCGGGGAGGGATCACGCGACGAGTAGCCGCGTGAGGTACGAAGTCAACACTGCAAACAACACGATCTACCCAGGTTCAGGGCCCTCGTGAGGAGGTAAAACCCCTACTCCTGCCTTTCTTTGTGTATTTTGGTATCTCACCGAGTAGCCACAGTACAAAGTTCTTGCTACCGAGTAGCCGCTCTCCTCTAGATGATGAACTAGGTCAAGAACTAGGGTTCAAGATGTGTTCTCTCCTCACGCAGGAGGCGGCGGGGCACCTTATATACCTGGTGCCCAGCCGGATACGTCCAAACATGGACAAGTGTCGACATAGTGTGCACATCGTCCTTCTTCCGGGTTCCCGCTGACAGCTTTGGTTCCTAATCTTGGCTGCATCTAGAAAGTCGTTGGGCAAAACAAGGGGACAGACTGGTATCACTGTACCTAAACACAGAGTAGGCCCCCCTTATCCTGCCACGGCCTGCTTCCATGCTGTCACTGTCAGGCAGGCCGGTCCCAGATGAATAGTAGTTCGAATGCTGCCAAGTACGGACCCAGGATACGCGGGATCCTGTGTCAGAACGGCTCCTTTGACTTTCTTGCCCGAGTAGGTTCCCGCCAATTGTTCCCGCCAATTGTACTCGGGCCAACTCCTCTACTCGAAAGGACAGAACTTGACCTTCTGGTCATCTTGAGGTGAGACCGAGTAGCAGTCGACCGGGTAGCGAGTACCGGGTAGTCGGCTACTCGACCAAACCTCTCTTCTGTAAGACGCCTTTACCACTTGCCTTTACCCTACTCGGGGGTAACCCCCCGACAGCAGTCCCCGAAGCTGGTTGAGTCTTGCGAACTCGTTCACTAGGCTCTGCCAGCTTGAAACCAATCTTTGCAACATAGCCCTTGAACCTCAAGATGCCGAGTAGAACCTCCGAGTAGCTCTCCGAATAGTACCTTAAGTTTCCTCTCCTCCGCATAGCAGATGACTTCTACTCTGCGACCGAGTAAAAAGACTTGGAGAATTTTCTTGAATTGAGCCTCTGCCGCGCAGAGCACGATCCAGCCCTTCGCACAGCAACTGAACACGTGTCAAGCATCCAGGCCCCCGTCGTCTCGTTGCCCAGGGCACGACGTGCCACGCGCCTGGTTTCCAGGCAGTGGGCCCACCACGCGTCACGTCCCATCAAGAGTAATAATAGGCCACGATCTGGTGGTGGGATCAATTGCGGCCGTTACGCGCGCATCCCGCGCTTGTGTGCGTTTCCAGCCGGCCACAAATCCCACCACACGCCACGATCGATCCCACTTCCCCGATGGTAACGGTAGCCTGAGGCGAGGGTATAAATACCCCCGCCGGTAACTTCCTTTTCCCCTTCCTCGCACTTTTCCTCTTTCATCTCTCTCTCCTTCTCCGCCGCCGAGCTCTCCGCCGCCGCGCAATCTTTTGCGCCGCCGCGAATCCAATCCAGCCAATCAAATCCTTCCGATTCTTTCCACCCCTCCTACTCGCAACCATGTCTCGCGCCGGCTGGGCTGGCTCGCACGTCACCGCCGAGGACTGCGCCTGGCTTGTGAACACTAGGAGGGTTCCTCCTGGTGTTCAATGCCGGCCATCCAGGGGCGAGCTCGTGCCTTCCCCGGAGGAGGGCGAGCACATTGTGTTCTTGGCGCATTTCGAGCGCGGCTTCGGCCTGCCGGCCTCCGACTTCCTCCGTCGCTTCCTCGACCACTTCGGCCTCCAAATGCATCACCTGCCACCCAATGCCGTCGTCTTCCTCGCCTACCACGCCGTGGTGTGCGAGGCCTTCCTCGGCATCCATCCAACAACGGACACCTGGCTCAAGTACTTCCACCTCCGCCAGCAGACCACCGGGAAGAAGGAAGGCACGGGTGTGCCACGGGCAACCGACACCGGCTGCGCCATGATGGTGCAGCGGTCGGGGACCAATCACCCCCGTATCAAGGGGTTGGAGTCCGTCCGGATGTGGCAGAAGACGTTCCTCTACGTCAAGAACATCCCCGCCACCGAAGGAGGACAGGTAACTGATAGAATCAACCTTCCCGCTTGGAGCCTCCGTGCTCCCACCCAGAAGAATTGGAAGGAGAAGCCCTCCAACGACCTCAACGCGAAGGAGATTGAGGCGCGGCTCGGCGCTCTAATCGACGAGGGCCTCAAGAGCGACGATCCTGTGGCGTGCTGGATCAAGAGACGCGTTCTGCCTCTGCAAGAACGCTGCCACCTGATGTGTTACATGGGAGGCCCCCGTGACTGCACCAGGACGACCACCATCGAGCTCGACAACGCAGACGTTCCCGAACACGCCCGGGCCATCCTGACAACGAGCCTCGCCGAGCATTGGCAGTATGGGTTCGTCCCCTTCAGCCGTACAAAGCCGATTCCGCGGGTACGTTCTTCTTTCCCTGCTTTCTGTATATGGATTCCGAGTAGAAAACTTCCTCTTCTCGTCGCGACTAGCGATCGTAGTCTGTACCGAGTAGTGTACTTAGTAGAGTTGTATAGGCTTAGTGTGCTTTGTGCCTGCACGCCTTTCCGGGTAGAACATTCGGTAAAAATACTTAGGCTTAGTGTGCTTTGTGTTTGCACGCCTATCCGAGTAGGATGCCATCCTGCTACTCGGCTAACTTGTGACACTTCTCCGCTCTTCAGGTCCTCAATCGCCAGCGTATGGAAAGCTGTGAACGTTTTGAAGGCAACTGGTCTCCTGACCGTGAAGAGGACGACAAGGCCTCTTTTGAGACCGCAGACCAGATCAATCTCCCTCGTTCCCCCACCATGGAGATGCAGCACGCGGAAACGTCTCTCCGCGACTGGCCTGAGGACGAACTTGAAGGTAACTGCGCACTTGTTTTGCTTGTTCACGAGAAGCACCAATCCACTGTTTGTTGTTTCTGATTTGCTCCTCTTCTTTTCCTGAATCCGCAGATGATGTTGATGAAGAGAACGAGGATGAGGACGAGGACGAGAACGAGAACGAGGGCGATAAAGCCCTTGTCGTCAACCCTCTTTCTGTCGCTGCACCCGCTACTCGCAAGCGGATTGGCAGCGGTGCCGTAGAACCCCCCGCCAAGAAGAAGAAGCTGACCGAGAAGGCGACCAAGAAGGTCGTGAAGAGACCAAGGCGAAAACTCGCCTCCACCAGCGCGTAAGTTTCTTCTTTGTCGTCTCCCTTCTCGTACTATGTTATTTTCCCCAATCCTCTTCTAATTTCTGAATTTCTTTTTCTCTGCAGACCTCCCATGGACGCGAACGCTGCTCTCGCGCCCGACCAGGCTAAGAAGCCAGCAGCGCCACTTATCAACCTCGACGATGACGAGGATGACACCGCCAATGCACAGAGCACTGATGCTCAAGGAGCAGATTCGGAAAAGCAGTCCCGTGCGGAGTCAGCAGCACAGGACACTGCCGCCCACCAGGAGAGTCTGCCTTCTCCTCCGGCCAACACTGCCGAGGAGACTCAAGACGAAGAGATGCAGGATAACACCGCCCTCGAGCGGCCAGAGGCTGAACAGGAGCAGCCAACCACAGACGCTGCAGGCCAAGTGAATCCCGCTGTCGAGCAGCGGGTGGAAGATGCCACCATGACGGATGCCACCATGACAGGCCATTATCCACTGAGTGATGCGCAAACAGGCGCCGCACCGAGTAGCGCCCAGCCAACTGGCGCGCCGGATAGCGCGCCCCTGGCGCCGCCAACTGACCAAGCCAGGCAGCAAGCCCTAGATTCTTTGAAGGAGGAGGTCGAGAAGAGGGCAGCCGAGAAAGAAGCTGCCGAGAAGGCAGAGGCTGAGAAGAAAGCAGCCGAGGAGGAGGCCGCCGAGAAGGCGAAGACCAAGATTGAGGGGAAGAAGCCCGAGAAGCAGAAGAGCGAGAAGTCAACTGCTCAGAAAGAAAAGGCGATGAAGCGAGCTACAGAGCAGATGCCGCCGCCGACATCTACTGGACAGTCCAAACAGTTGATCATCCGCAACCCCAGTGCAGTTCCTGCCGCCGCTACTGTAGCCGATCAGGCCCTCTACCCGGATTACATGGTGAGGGTCAGCCAACAGCGCCAGATTGGCCTTTCCGTCGAGGACCGGAAGATTGCTCTCACAACAGGAAGGAAGGCTGTAGCGACAGACTCCAGGCCCCCGGCCCCCGTCTCCATTGCTTCTCGGGGGGCTCAAGATCAGGTGATATCATCTCAGAGCCCCGAGCAGGTACTCGACTTGGTTGGTTTCATCGATGCCAAGTGGGATAGCAAGCTTCTCGGCACAGAGAAATGGCACGGCCTTGGCCTGGGCGACATCGATCATATGCGGGTCGACTGGAACAAGGTGGACTTGGGCTACCAACCCATGACCGTCTCCTCCAGCACCGCTACTCTTGCTGCCAAGATGTTTGTGCACCGCAAGAATGCAGAAGATCTCGAGCAGTCTTATGCGGTAAGTCTTAACTTGTCCTCTCCGAGTAGCATTTTTCTTCTCTCCTATCCGTCTTCATTTTCCTTTACCCTCACCCAGTCCCCGAGATTCTGGCCGAGTAGGCGGATGCTCTACCGAGTAGCCGCCTTCTCGGGTTGAATCTTCACTTCTCTGTCTAACTTGTTTTCTTTTCGCTTCTCAGGATAGCGTTCTGAAGCGTACCAGCCTGCATCGCCAGCTTCTCTGGAATCATGCTATCGCTAGGAGGCGAATTGCTGCACTGGAAAGAGAGAAAGCAGCTGCGGAGGCAGCCGGTAAGGATGCGAAGGATAGCACTCTGAAGCTGTCTGAGGTGGAAGGTACGCTCCTAGCCGCGCGGTTCTTGCGTTTTTTGTTTACGCCCGCTTCTGCTTTCTTGCGCTAACCTTTTCTACTCTGCAGGGAAGCTAAAGGCCCTGGCTGACGAGCACGAGAACTGTCGCACCTTTGTTGCGAATGCCGAGAACACCATCAAGAAGCTTGAAGGTAAACCTCTGTCTACTCGGTTTGCCCTTGTGCCTGTTTCCTTTGCTTCTCTGCTAACCGTGCTTTGCTCTTTTCAGAAGACCATAAATTGTTTGTTGAAGAACACCAAGACTGCGTCAAACCTGAAGAAGTGCAGCAGCGGCTGTCCGACCAGGCCGTTGAGCTGCTGAAGGACCACACTACAGAGATGGAGCAGCTGCAACTCCAGCTGCAGAAAGCCCTCAAAGATGCTCTCGACCTTGGTGCCGAGAGGGACAGAGTTATCGCCGAGAAGGCCAAGGCTGAGACAACTTTCAATGCCAAGATCAAAGCCCTCGAGCAGGAGTGCGAAACACTGAAAAAATCCAATGCTGGGTACTTCACTCAGTTGGACGGACTTCGCTTGCTCGAGGAGAAGCACATTTCCAATGAGGAGGAATGGAAAATCCAGTTGCAGCAGCTGCGCCACGAGCTTCACAGTAAGTCTCCTTTCTGCATCTTTTCTTCTCGATTCTGCCTCTTCTCGGTTCCCGTGACTGAATTTCTCCCTTGCTTTTGTGCAGAAATCTTCCCTGATCTCGTGTCCGCTTGCGCGCCAGCTTTGGCCAAAGCCCGAGCAGCTCGCCTTGAGAAGGGCGAGGCCTCGGACACCAGAGCCGAGATCGAGGACAGCCTGCTGGTGATGAAAGGGCACTTCGAACGCCTAGCCGGCGTGGGCACCGACTTGGTGCGCGTCGGCTTCGCGCTCCACAAGCTGTTCTGGCCTGAAGATGCCCCGCCGACAACGATTGATGGCCTTGCTCTGAAGCTGCAGAACGTGAATGCCGAGCTGAAAAAATGGCGCGCCTCGGGAGCTCGGGCGGGTGCTGACTTGATGCTTCTCTGCATCGCTTCCTGGTACGAGAATCTGAACATGGAGATCATCCGCGGGAAGCGCAATGATTCCAAGTGGGAGACGGACCCCAGCTGCGTGGCCATGTGCAAGCTGATTGCGTACGAAGTCGCGGAGTGCGCTGAGACGGACGTCTTCATCGACGGCCTCCCCGAGCCCGACACCGAAGTGGAGGAGGACGAGGAAGCGGATGAAGACACAGAGTCCGACTTGGACGGCTTCTTCGATTCGCCTAGAGGCAAGGCCGGGAAGGGGAAGAATGTCGCCGTCGCGAGTAGCGACGAAGAGATGGAGGAGATCGACACAGCCGCCCTCGACTTCGGCACTTCATCTGGAGCTGCACTCGACGACACGGTGCGCACCCGCGCCCACGAGACTGGCTCTGCTTCCGCGACGACGCCCATCTCGGTGGCCACTGCTACCTCTGAGCAGCTCGCCACCGAGCCTGACGCCGAGCAATCGAAGACTGCTGATGCCAGCGCAGAAGCGGACGCCACCAAGGCCACTGAGGAAAGCGAAGCAACCCAGGCGAGCATCGAGAACACCGCCTCTTCGACATGATCTTATCCTGCACGCTTTTTTACTCAAACATTTATCAGATCCCCGGGATGCCGGGAGCAGATGTATCAGACTTATTTATGCTTTTCTTGCTACTCAATTTTATTTCCACTTGTTATCTTTAATTTAACCATTTTGAGCAGCCCTGGCTCAATGCCGGGTTGCGTTTCCATGCGAGTCCCCGAGTTGCGTTTCTTATTCACCCTCTCTTTTCATCTCTGCTCTACCCGCAACTTGTTGCTTTTTTGGTATTCGAGTCACAAGAGTCAAAGAGCAGAGCTGCAAATACTTAGCCACTAGAAACAATCATAGTAACGCAGCCCACCACTTAGCCGAAAAGACGAAACAGAGAACAAAAGTAACAAACACTCTACTCGGTTCCTGCACTTTTTCTTCCTTAGCGATTTTCGTGTGCTCATTGACCTTTTGCTTGTTCTCTTGCTTGCCATGAAGCCGGGTTTCGGACAGCAGCAGAGTCGAAGAGTTGGCATATAGGTTTAGACACAGTACTCAATACGCTTATGAGTTCTGAAGTGAAGCAACCAAATAGACCAAAGGTAAAGCCGAGTAAAAACACTTGGAGCAATTTTGGACGAGGGCAGTCCCCGAGAACAATTTCAGATTGCAGAGTAGAATTTCAACTCGGATAAGAGGGTACATACACATCTTTGCTTACGAATGAAAACGACGGAGTAGAGCTACATTCCAAGGGCGCTTGGTTTCCTCTCCAGATTTATCTGCCCTGTTCGCCTGTGGTGGGCGCACATCTACAAGATAATAAGCATCATTGTGCAGCGCTTTTCTCACAATAAAAGGCCCTTCCCATGGAGGAGACAACTTGTGCATCCCGGCGGTGCGCTGCACAAGCCTGAGGACCATGTCTCCTTCTCGGAAAACCCTTGGGTTCACCTTTCGGCTATGATAACGCCGCAGGTTTTGCTGGTAGATAGCCGAACGTGACAGAGTCAGCTCTCTTGCTTCTTCAAGCAGGTCAACGTCGTCTTCTCGAGCTTCTCTCGCCTCCACCTCAGTGTAGAGGGCTACTCGGGGGGAGTCATGCTCTAAGTCTATTGGCAACACGGCCTCAGCCCCGTATACCAAGAAGAATGGCGTGTAGCCGGTTGACCGGTTAGGGGTAGTCCTTAGACTCCACAACACCGCTGGCAACTCGTCTAACCAACACCCAGGTGTTTTCAGCAGCGGCTCCATCAGCCTTGGCTTTATGCCTGCCAATACCATACCATTTGCTCTTTCAACTTGTCCATTGGAAGCAGGGTGCGCGACTGACGCAACGTCTAGTCGGATATGCTTATCTCTGCAGAACCGCACCATTGCTCCCTCAGCAAAGTTTGTGCCGTTGTCGGTGATGATACTGTGCGGGTAGCCATATCTCAGGATTATATCCTTCACGAATTTCACAGCTGTGGCCCCATCACACCTCCGAATAGGTTTCACTTCGATCCACTTGGTGAACTTGTCCACCATGACCAAAATGTGAGTCATGTTGCCTCTAGCCGGCTGGAAAGGCCCAACCATGTCCAAACACCAAACAGCAAATGGCCAGGTGATAGGAATAGTTTTCAACTCGGAAGCAGGCATGTGAATCTTACTTGCGAACATCTGGCAGCCAGTGCACTTCCTCACGATATCCTCAGCTTGCTGCAGTGCTGTGAGCCAATAGAATCCATGCCGGAAAGCTTTCTGGACCAGCGCCCGAGAAGAGGCGTGGTGCCCGCATTCTCCTTGGTGTATCTCTATCAGGATTTCTTCTCCTTCTGCTGGATCCACACAACGTTGCAGCATGCCAGTGGCACTTCTCTTGTGCAGTACATCTCGGACAATAGTATAGCCCTTGGATCTTCTCTGAATCTGCCTTGCAGTCACCTCATCTTCAGGTAGAGTGCCGTCCCTTAGAAAGGATAATATGGGCATAGCCCAACTCGGTGTCTCCCGTGCGGGAAACACTGGTTCGTCCAGTTCCATTGGGACAGGCTCTTGTGGTTGCTCAGGGGGAGTAGGAGCGCTTCTCTGTAGCCCTGATCGGTTGGCAAGGACCTCCTCGATGAATGCGACAGCCTCTGGATTAAGGACGGCAGTCCCCGAGTAAGGAGTGGCAGTCCCCGAGTAGGGAGTGGCAGTCCCCGAGTAGGGAGTGGCAGTCCCCGAGTAGAGGACGGCAGTCCCCGGGTTTCCTGCAGCACTCTCCCAGTCAATCTCCATTGGGTCAGATTCCTCACTTGGCAGAGAAGGAACAAATATGGACTCCGAGTTGGGAGAAGGCTTGATGGATGGCTTCCTCAAGTGCTCCAAGGCGATTCCCGCCGGGATGGATTGCCGAGAAGATCCCAACTTGGATAACTCATCTGCTGCTTCGTTCTCTGCTCGGTGAATGTGCTGGAACTCACAACCTTCGAAGAACCCAGTCATAGACTGCACCAGGAAGCGATACGATGCCATGTTGGCATCCAAAGCATCCCAAGTGCCTGAGACTTGCTGCACCACCAGATCCGAATCACCATAGCATATAATGCGCTGCACACCAACCTCCTTTGCTACTCGCAAACCATGCACCACCGCCTCGTACTCTGCTACATTGTTGGATGCCTTGAAGTGAATCTGCAACACATACTTGAGCTGATCTCGCTTGGGTGACGTAAGCACAACACCAGCACCAAGGCCTTCTTTCACCTTTGAGCCATCAAAGTGCATCTTCCAGTAATTGGAAACTGGAGCAGGAGGTTCATACTGCACCTCGGCCCAGTCCACAAGAAATTCCGCCAGGATCTGAGACTTGATGGCGTCTCTTCTCGCATACGCGGGAGCATACGCGGCTAGCTCAATCGCCCACTTGGCTACTCTGCCACTTGCCTCCTTGTTGCCCATGATATCCGAGATGGGAGCTGAGCTCACAACTGTGATAGGGTGCTCCTGGAAATAATGCTTCAGCTTCCTGGCGCCCAGGTACACGCCGTAGGTCATCTTCTGGTAATGCGGGTAGTTTTGCTTTGAACTGGACAGCACTTCACTGAGATAATATACTGGGCGCTGCACGCTCTTGCCTTCTTCTTCTCGTTCCACCACAATCACCACGCTGACTACTCGGTTAGTCGCAGCAATGTACAGCAGCATTGGCTCCTTGGGTAGCGGACTAGCCAAGATGGGAGCACTAGCCAGCATTTCTTTCAGCTCATTGAATGCCACATCCGCTTGCGGAGTCCAGACAAACTTGTCACTTTTCTTCATCAGTTGGTACAGAGGCAGGGCCTTCTCGCCCATTCGACCCAGAAAACGGCTCAGAGATGCCAAACAACCTGTGAACTTCTGCACATCTTTCAGTGATCTCGGTAAAGACATGCTCTCAATAGCTTTTATCTTTGAAGGGTTGGCTTCAATGCCCCGACTAGAGACTAGAAAACCGAGTAGCTTCCCAGCCGGTACACCAAAGGTGCACTTACTCGGATTCTGTTTCATTTTGTACTTGCGTAGGTTAGCGAAGGTTTCCTCCAGGTCGGCAAGCAGAGTATGTGTTTTATTCGTTGTGATGACAATGTCATCTACGTACACCTGCACATTCTTGCCGAGCTGGTCGTGCAAACATTTCTGCATGCATCTCTGATAGGTTGCACCCGCATTCCTCAAGCCAAAACACATGACACGATAGCAATAAGCCCCGTACGGGGTAATGAAAGCAGTCTTTATTTGATCAGCAGGATTGAGTGCAATCTGGTGGAAACCAGAGTAGGCATCTATGAAAGACAGCAGTTCACAACCAGCAGTGGAATCGATCACCTGATCGATGTGAGGTAGCGGGAAAGGATCCTTGGGGCATGCCTTGTTCAAGTCGGTGTAGTCGACGCACATGCGCCATGCAGTGGCAGCCTTGGGATCCTCCTTCTTCTTCTCGACCATGACCGGGTTGGCTAGCCAATCCGGATGCAGCACCTCCATGATGAAATTGCTTATCAGTAACTTGGTGATCTGGTCACCAATGGCCTTCCTTCTCTCATCTCCGAAACGGCGCATAGCCTGCTTCACTGGTTTGGCGTCAGGACGCACATGTAATGAGTGCTCAACCAACTCCCTCGGGACTCCTGGTAGATCTTCATTGGACCAGGCGAATACATCCCGATTCTCACGGAGGAAGTGGATGAGCTCGCTTTCCTATTTCTCCGCCAACCCGGAGCCAATGATGGCTACGCGGTCGGGGAACTCGGGGTCGACCTGGACCTTCTTTGTCTCCTTGGCAGCTTGGAAAGCGGTACCATGCTGGGTACTCGGCACACCTTGTGCACCAGCTTGTGCGGACTGAGCCATGGCCACTACCTCGTACATCTTCTTCTTCTCGGCAGCAATCACCATTGACTCCGCCAACTGGGAGCTAGCAGAGGCACATTCCATGGACTTCTTGTAATCTCAAGAGATGGTGATGATGCCATTGGGACCAGGGATCTTCATCTTCAGATATGCCACATGTGTAGAGGCCATGAACTTGCTCAGAGCAGGCCTGCCGAGTAGAGCATGATAGGGGCTCTGATGATCAACCACTTCAAACTGCAGGCGCTCTGTGCGGCAGTTCTCCCGGGTACCGAATAGCACATCGATCCATACTCGGCCAATCGAGTTGCACGAGATCCCGGGCACAATGCCATGGAAAGTGGTCTTGCTAGGCAGCATCATGTTCTCGGTCAGGCCAAGCTTCTCGAGTGTGTCCTTGTACACAATGTTGATGCTGCTGCCGTTGTCGATTAGCACCTTGCTGAACCTCACATTTTTCTCGGGGCCCAGGAAGGTAGGATCCAGCACCAAGGCATAGCTACCCGGATTGGGCATCACCTTGGGATGATCTGCTCGGGTCCACCTGATCTCCTGGTCACACCAATACATGTAGTGAGGGACAGCAGGAATCACTGCATTGACCTCCATGGCCCGCCTGTGCTGTGATTGCTTGTCGATTGGCTCAGAAGTGAAGATCATGTAGCTCTCATGGTGCTCTTGGTACTGATTGGAGCCATTGCCCCCATTGTTGCCATTGTTGTTGTTGCCCTGGTAGTTGTTGTTGTTGCCTCTGTTGTTGTTGTTGCGGTTGTAGTTGTTGTTGTTGTTGCGGTATCTCTCATTGTTGAAGTTCTGGTTGGCTCCTAAAGCCACCTGGTTCACATTTTCTCTTCTCGGGTACACTGGCGGCCGAGCTGCGGGTGCGCGAGTAGGCTGCACATTGGCATTGGCTGCTGGCAGAGGAGGAGGAGGAGGCAAGCCATCACTCTTGATCGCCTCCCACCACTCGCACTGCCGAGTAGTGTGGTTAGCAGGCCTCGAGGGGTGGTGAGTGTGAAAGCTGCATGGGCCATCCTTCATGTCATCAAAGACAAACTTCTTCGGCTGCTCGGAGTTCCCGCTGCCCGACTGAGAGGTGCGAAATGGCTTCTTGTTGCCTTGGCCCTGGTTCTGGTTCTGCCCGTAGGCTCCAGCAGGTTTCTGCCTCTGGCTGCCACCAGCTCCAACGGTCACTGCATTCACCTCTTCGGGATCATACCGATTATCTACTCGGCGTTTGTTGCGGAACTCGTTGCGCTTGCTGTTGCTGAAGTTTCTTCTCGGCTCAGAGGAGTCCATCAGTGGCTGAGTAGGATCACCAAGTGCGTACTGATCCGCAATCTTGATGGTCTCCGCCAGAGTGTTCGGCATCTCCCTCTGCAATCTCTGCCACAACATACTGCCATGCCTGCATCCCTGCGCAAACCAAGTGATGGCATGTGCTTCATTCACACCCTCACAGGTGTTCCTCAATGTGCTCCACCGAGTAAGATACTCGCGGTCTGTTTCGTCTTCTCGCTGCCTGCAAGCTGATAGCTGCTGTGGCCTATTCGACCTCTTGTATGTGCTCGTGAAGTTGCTGATGAAGGCATCCGAGAAGTCCAGCCAGCAGTTAATGCTGTTCTTGGGCAAATTGTTGAGCCAAGTACGGGCTGGACCCTCTAGCATCTGTGGAACATAGCGCACAACCCATCTTCTGTTGCCATTCGCGATATGGACCGCGGTGACATAGTCATTGAGCCAATCTTCAGGCTTGGTGCTGCCATTGTAGCTCTTGGTGCCTCTTGCAAGCTGGAAGTTCTTCACGGACGGCTCGTGCATGATGCGCGGGCCAAAGCACTCGGGGCCAGGAGGACCCGTGCTCTCCAGCCGCGCCGACAAGCTGATCCGGTCCAACTGATGCCTTGCATCTCCAGGCGCCAACACGCGCTCACCAACACGGTCATGAATATCATAGCCAGCCATCTCCATAGCCGAGTAGCCATCATCATACCTGTCCACCTGCACAGCTGCAGGCTGCTCCACCGGGTTGGCGACTGGTGCCACTGCGCGCGGCTGCTGCCTCTGCCGAGTAGGCTGAGCTGCGGGTTGCCGAGAAGGACCCGGACGCGCAGCATCTCGGGCACGGCTTTGAGCTTGATGGGCTTGAGAGCCTGCTCTTGCAGCGTTGTGTTCCTGCCCGGGCTGCTGCGGCACAACAAGTTGTTTCGCGGCAGCAGCCGGGTCATACACCTGCATTTGCCTGTCTCTGCCCGAGCGCCCGCTGCGGCTCTTCTCGCGGCTGGGATGCGGAGACGAGGCCTGATCGTTAGATCTAGCCGCGTGCGAGTGAACCACCTGCGAAGCCCCAGCACCCGGGTTGGTCTTCCGGAACTCCTCGTTCTGCCTAGCAGCCTCCAACACCAACTCGTTGAGCCTTTCCTGCTGCCTAAGACGCGCATCGCCATCCAGGCGAGGCAACTCGGCAGCTACAGCCTCTGCAGCTCTAAGTGTCTTGGCGGGTGTGCTGTACCTTGGCCTTGTGAAGGTGTTCGCGGTGGCGGACTGAGCGGGAACCTCCGCAACCGTTGCCATCTCGACACCCAAGTTGCGCCGCGTAGCGCCTACTCTGCTAGGCCTCCTGGCGACTGGCGTGAAGCCGTGAGCCTTGTTGTACTCGAGCTGATCTAGACTCAGCTCAAGCCTGATCTTGTCCAACTCCGCCTGCTCGGCAAGCAGCTCCTGGCGCTGCCGCTCGAGCTGCTCCCTCACGGCTAGGAGCTCGATGTCGGTGGGAGGGGGCATGCCAGGTCGCGTAGCTGACGCGGGAATGACCGTAGACGTGGAAGGCGGCAAGTTGCTCTCCTTCTCGTAGGGCCGGTGAACCCTGCCACCAGCCGGTGCATCACTCTCCTCGACGACGGCCGCAGCGCCAGTAGCGGCTGTGCCAGTGTTTGCCGCCAAGCCCGTCACCATCACCTCAGCGCAGTTCGCAGAGCGGCACGCGGGCTTTCCGCGTGCAGCGATCACCGCAGGAGGATCCTCCGCGTCATGCACCAGCTCGGGGTACGCGCGGTTGGCGACGGTGGCGACGTAGACAAGGTGAGAGCCGAAGGAGATCACCGAGCCGCCCTCCGGCATGGCCCTGCCGCCGAAATCGCCGGCGTTGTCGGTGACGAAGTCGAAGGAGCCGAATCTGTGGACAAGGCCACAGACCACGCGCTCCGCTGAAGAAGATCCCGTCCGAACAGAAACTCCAGCCAGCGCCGCTGGTAGCCCCACGGTGGGCGCCAACTGTCGTGGTGGTGTCACGGCAGATGCCATGGGATGGCTAAAGATGTGGGGACGAAGGACGCTGGAGGTGCTCGGGGAGGTATCACGCGACGAGTAGCCGCGTGAGGTACGAAGTCAACACTGCAAACAACACGATCTACCCAGGTTCAGGGCCCTCGTGAGGAGGTAAAACCCCTACTCCTGCCTTTCTTTGTGTATTTTGGTATCTCACCGAGTAGCCACAGTACAAAGTTCTTGCTACCGAGTAGCCGCTCTCCTCTAGATGATGAACTAGGTCAAGAACTAGGGTTCAAGATGTGTTCTCTCCTCACGCAGGAGGCGGCGGGGCACCTTATATACCTGGTGCCCAGCCGGATACGTCCAAACATGGACAAGTGTCGACATAGTGTGCACATCGTCCTTCTTCCGGGTTCCCGCTGACAGCTTTGGTTCCTAATCTTGGCTGCATCTAGAAAGTCGTTGGGCAAAACAAGGGGACAGACTGGTATCACTGTACCTAAACACAGAGTAGGCCCCCCTTATCCTGCCACGGCCTGCTTCCATGCTGTCACTGTCAGGCAGGCCGGTCCCAGATGAATAGTAGTTCGAATGCTGCCAAGTACGGACCCAGGATACGCGGGATCCTGTGTCAGAACGGCTCCTTTGACTTTCTTGCCCGAGTAGGTTCCCGCCAATTGTTCCCGCCAATTGTACTCGGGCCAACTCCTCTACTCGAAAGGACAGAACTTGACCTTCTGGTCATCTTGAGGTGAGACCGAGTAGCAGTCGACCGGGTAGCGAGTACCGGGTAGTCGGCTACTCGACCAAACCTCTCTTCTGTAAGACGCCTTCACCACTTGCCTTTACCCTACTCGGGGGTAACCCCCCGACATAACCGAGAGAGATATGCCTTTAGAATCTTTGGAAAGATATGAAGGAGGGAAAATATACTAAAATTCCCTTAGATAAAAATAATTTAGATAGCAAATAGGTTTTTACTCAAAAATATTTTTCTTTCCTATCTGACGTCCATGCTAACTAAGGTCTCCTAAGGTCAGGATGGCTCTGATACCAACTCTGTAAGGACCCCAGACCGGCAGTATGAAACCCTACGTATGCATACATTCACGATCCCAGAAAGATCAGTCGTGAACAACATACAAAGTTGGCATACAGAAATACATCATCCATTACACGAATACATAAAGGTATTACATAAAAGATCACATGATCCAGTTTAACACAGCTGCCACATAGGGCAGGCAGCTTATCAAACACAGCGGAAGACAATTAAAACACAACGTAGATGAGCCCAAGTCACGCCTTAACCTACAGGCTGCGGAGACGATCCTAGTTTGCAAAGCCGTCAGCTCCGTACTTCTCTTCATAGATCTCCTTCGGAGGTTCCTTCTCAAAGTCTGATAAGTAGATATCAGGGGCGAAACCATAATGAGTACGTTTGAATGTACTCAGCAAGACATCCATCATGTCACTTACCAACATGCAAGTATGCTTATATGGTGGAATAGGTAGGCTATAAATAGGGTTCACTATCAATGGTGTTCATATATGACGACACCACAGTTGCAGTCAGGTTAATCTGTACCTTCGTTGAAAAAGATACTTCAGAAGAAAAATAATATAGTTTATTTCTCTTGTAGATATCACATGTACAAGAGGTTTTGTAAAACTTTGTTAAAGAATATTTTCTCTTTGCAAAACTTCTTGGAATCAGTTTCCAGAATTCTTGCTTGGAGTAGAAAAGGTTTTCTTTGCAAAACATTTTGTTCTGTATAACGACATCTGGCTTTTCATCATCGACGATACCTCCACGGTATAAGTTTCCCTTCCTTTCCGAACTTCACAAGTTCAACACTTCCTTTCTAAAATTCCTTTTCAAAAACTTCCTCTTTTGAAAACATTGACACAATTCTAGCTACATGGCCATTCAACTGTCCATATCCGAGGACACGGCTTCTTCGAAAAAGTTGTACTCTGCAGAGGTGTACATATCCACCAGATCCAGTACACCTACAGTGAACAACCACGGACTGTAACAATAGTATGTAAATATCAGGTATTCGATCATAACCATCCACTATGTTCAAGCTAGAATATGTCTATCTCTCGATTGAGTTTGTTCTCCCCGGCACCAAGTCACACTCTGCCTAGCCGGGAGCCTCAATGAATGCATCCGGAGGGAAAATTAATCCCACACTTTATATGCCTCAACACTGGGAGTTTTGATGACATTCGGTTCGAGGGTACGACGTCCCTTATAGCAAGTGAGATAGCACACACTAATAAGAACAAACTTCAAGTTAAGCCCCGTGCCCATGTTGGGGTAGGGTGGCAGTACGTTAAAGGTTGTCCGGCGAAGACTAGGTTATGTGTCATTTTTGAAAACACCAATTTCTCAAAAATGACCACTACCACATTCCTCCGGAGAATAAGGATCCGCCTTTTCTCCGGGTTTTTCCGTAAAGCCTTTGTTTTGTAGAATCACAATTTTAGGGTGCCCACTTAGGGACTAGTATATTTGATGGTAATAAATACCATATGGTGGCTTATGGGCTTGGTATTACCAAATTTAACTACTGGCATAATAGTAACCTATATACTAGTATAGTAGTAATAGCCACATCAAAAATAGTTTTGATAATCAAGTTTTGGTAAAACTTCAGAGGTAAAACATGCATGATAGATAATGATAAGTATTGTATCAGCAAGCATCAGGATGGCTTGCCTGGTAACTCCTTGTGTCCCTGTTTTTGGAGTGACTGGAACTTGAAACAGAGCTTCCCGACACTTCCTTCCTCTTCGTTTTCTAACGTCGTAAAAAGAATAAAGGACACACATTCAAAACCAATCAAGGAAAACAACAATACATAACAATACATACAGCAAGGAAACTAATAATAACCAATCACACACTTATTAATGGAGGCAAACAATCAAACAAACACACTTGGCAGAAATGTCGTTTAATAAGACAACTCGGGGTTGGAGGAATATATCTCACAACCTCAATATCATGGATTCAGTGGGTGTGCCACTCTCATACCAAGATATGTAGAAACCCAAAATACACTTAGTTTCTCATGGGTGAGACTACTAAAAGTGTATAAAAACATGCACAATAATACTCATGGCAATGGGTCTATCAACCAAACCATAAAACAAAAAGGTAGCTATTCTACTAAGCCTAAATTCACATCAAGAATAAATAGAACACATGATTTGCAAAAGTTACTTTTACAAATCAGTGAGCCTACACAAGTGCAACAAGGCAATAGAATCATCACAAATCACACAATTCTCATAGTGAGAGCAATAGAAACAATGACTAAAAAGGAGGAATCCTATTGACATGCTTCTACTAAGGGTTTGCTATGCAAGCATGCATAACAAGTAAAGTACTAAAATGCAAACAAGGAACCATGTTATCATAATGGGAAATGAAAACATGTCCTCATGCAAGGATACATAAATATCTACCAAACACAAGTTGGCAGGAAAAATGATTCAATACAAAAACTGCTAAGGAAACTAGTACTACTCAAACATGAAGAATCAATGGATGCATTTAAATCAAGGAATTGAAATACAACCAGAGGGTCCATGTCATAAAAAGAGGAGTGAAAAACATCTGTGCTTTCTATAACAAACATATCCCATTTAATAAAACAAGGCATCAATTTGCAGGGCAACTCCTACATACTAGTGGTAATAAAAAAAGGGCATTACTAGGGGAATCAAACAACACCTCAAAGATGGATTTTTCCTAGAAATCCACACATGATTACAACCACTTACAAACAGAAGCATACACATTTTCATTTAGCACTTAAAAGCCCAAGGCAAAAATACTAGGCACTCATTAGTTAGAGAACTATATAAAAGAAACACATCTAGTGTGGGAGAAATAATGTTTCCACCAAAAATGCAATGACACCAGTGGGTGTTACACTAGCATAACAAAGCATTAAGATGTCACAAGGCCTCTGGTCATACTTGCTAAAAATTAACAAAATACTAAACTAGCTTCTAGTGCAATAACCATACTAGTAGAAAATAATAGGGTGCTAAAAATAAGCAAGGTAATGCTACTCATGTTATTATTTCCACACAAGTGAAAACCCTAGGGGTCAAGTACTCATAAAAACATAACCAAAATGCTACTGTTCCTATGAACACAACCAAAAAATATGTGGCTACACAACCACAAATGTTTATGCCTAAAATTCTACACATGAGAGAATTTTTCCAACATTTGCATAGTGATGACTAAACTACTCATGCTTCTCTACCAACTCAAATGCAAGCTAGCAGACGTGATACCAACACAATATAAGTACCAACATGGTACTGGACCTAATCTCTCAACACCACAATCCAAGTGCTTTCTCATAAATTTATCACTCAAAAATACTATGCAAGTATTAACTAGAGATAAACATATGCTACTAACATAAATACTATTTCTTCTCAACTCAAGTCCACACAAACTAACATGCTAAAATAGCTAAGTAAACCTTAGAAAACAAGTTCACACAACTTGTACATGCTAGAAAACAATATTGCAATACTAAAATATATTCACACAAATTAATTACCTACAATGCCAAAATGGCAGAAACATGCAAATTAAAGATTTGTCCACCAAATTTTCTAAGATGCTCTAAAAATTAAACCCCACTAGGTTTGGATATCCCTCAACATATACAAGACCATCCAGTTGAGTTTGCATCAAAAATCATTTTTAATGATTTTATAAAAATCACCAAAGTGCTCTCTGATGTTTTACCAAATTCCATGCCATTTCAAAAATATTAGGAATTTGGAAGCAAGGTTAATTTCTCCTGTTAGTAAATTTCAAGGACTTTCCGATGCAATTGGATACACCTCATTCTGAGTTGTGAAATTAAAATGGTGCTCATTTTTCTGTTTCTGGTACCTGTTGCCAAAACATTTTTCATGTCTAAAATATCCATCCAAATGTAAATCTACAAATTGGAGATGGTTTAGATTTTGTTGCTTTGCCACTGTGAATTTTATCTTGGTCAAATTCATCTTTTAGGTTAGCTTTTAGGGCCAAAATTAAACATGCTCGTTTCTGTAAAAATTAAATGGAAAAACAACTATTGATGGGCTAGATCTAATAACTGGGCCGGCCTGAACAATTTCCACCGCGGGCAGACCTAGCCGCTGTCGCTGACCAACGGGCCAGGCGGCCACGCGGCAGCCACGCAGGCAAAGCGAGGCCCACGTGCAGGTTTGACCTGCTCCAGCGCGGGTCAAGGCACGCTGACGCCAGAACGACGTCACTCGCCGGCGGGAGGAACTCCGACGAGGTCGTATACGGCGAAAACGACCGTTATTTCGCGATTCAACTGCACCCACACGTTGTACTCGACGCGGGCGACTACACGACCACGACCTCGTTTCCAGGGAGTCGTCGGAGAGCAACCGGCGATGACGGCGCGCGGCGGCCGAAGAGAGGAGGACGGCGCGGCAACGTTCGAGAGGGTTAGGGAGAGGGGAAAATGGACGGCGAGGGGCGCATGCTCACCATGAACGCGAGGGAGAACTCGGTAAGGGCGGAGGAGGAGCGAGGCGACGGCGATTCCCCGCCGGAGCTCGCCGGACTCGACGACGAAGACCGGACGGCGCGGGCTCCCTGCGGCGTCCCGCCACGATTCCTCCTGCCCACACGACCAGCACGACGAGGCAGAGAGGGTGAGGCCAACGGCGACCGGCGGCGAGCTCACCAATGGCCGATTCGACGGCGAGGCCATTTGGCTAGGGTTCGGTTTTGGGGATATTTTTCAGAGAGAGAAAGAGCTCGAGGGGGGAGGGAGAGAGGGGTCAGATAGAAAGCACATGGGGGGTTCTTATCCACGAGGATACCTTCTACTCGAAGGCAATGGAGTAGGGGCACTGCAGCTACAGCAAGGCTACAGGAGGAAGAAGAAGAGATGACTCGGATTACAAATAGGTCCCTAGCTATTTACAAAAACATCCTTTTCCTCTCTGAAAAATGCTGTTTTCACTAGGAAAACAAAGTCTAAATTTAAAATCCTTTTGCAAAAAATTCTTATTAGTTGAGATGCCAACATATGTGAAAATTGGCTCAATTGGATAAACTTGATAGTTCAAAGTTGTTCAAATTTCAATTCTGACATAAATGGACATTGAATTTATTAGACTACTTAGGAGCTTCCAAAAATGATACTTTTTGTCACACATTCCTTATTTGGTGCGTTCCTTGTGTGGTAGAAAATTCAAGTCATTTTAACTTACTTCATAGAACAAACTTGTTCAAATTTCAAAAAGGTGTTGTCTTGAAAACAGGGGTTTTTGGCAACTTAAACAATTCAAAAACTTGTGCACTTTTGGTTTTCATCCTTATTTGAGATATAGAGAATGTGGTATTTATTTCATGGTATTTTGAAAAAGTTTGTAGAATAAACTTGTTCAAAATTCCAATTGTTGCTGTGGAGAAAAATCATGTTTTCAGGACTTTAATGGATTCAATTTTTGGACTCCTCTTGTGTGTGTTCCTTATTTGTTATAAGGAAGCACTGGTATCAATTTCAGATCATTTGAAGAAAGTTTCCAATAGTAACTTGTTTGAGTTTTCTGTTTCTGGAAATATTGAAAAATCAATTTAATGAGGCACTTGGCTTTTCTTTATCAATGCTTTGCCAACAATTTATGTGACTAGAGATAGCAAGTCAATGCTCTCCAATACTTTGGTTTTTAAGCTTGCAAGGTTGGAAAAACATTTGATAAGATTTTGGTGAAGCATTTAAGAATGCCTCTTTCTCCTGATAATCTTTTAGGGAAATTTATTAAGTGTTTCCTCTTTATTAAATGAGGCCTTGGAATAATATTCAACGAGTATGGGATTCATAAGATAGTTTTGGAAAACTCTTTGATCAATACTTACTTTAGAAACTATTGCCAAGGTCATTGGAACAATATGTTAAATATTTTTAGTTTACTGCTTTGCTATCTTTTTAAGTTTGTTTTCAATTTCTTAGCCATGTAAGTTTATATAATTAGTTTGTTTAGTTGCACTCAAACAAACACAACCAAAGTTTATTTGTCAAGCAATTAGCAAAACAACTGTGTTATCAGGTATTCCAAAATTGGGATGTGACAATGTCCCCGGCCAAGAGTTTGACAAGGTCTGGCGGTAGCATCGGCTGGCCCAGAACATGGTGTTGGCGCCACTTGTCGGGTAACTTGTCCAGAACCCGAGGTGCTGGCTGGCTGGCGGAGGCGGCGGCCGCTTTTTTCTTCTGAGGCGTTTTCCTGATGGTCTTCCTCGTCTTTAAGCACGGGGGAGCGACGTCGCCTGCTCTTATCGCATCTAGTGTCGCACCACGACAAGTGTTTGGGCTTAGCAAAGCTTTCGCCGGCAGACCACGGTGGTCACCGAGCGTTGGAGCGCTGAAGCCGACATCTTCCTTGGGGGTTTCTTGAGAACCAAACAACTTCTTCTTCAAGCATTCCGCTTTCCCCGCTGGGAGATCAC
The DNA here is from genome assembly GCA_028641055.1 of Alopecurus myosuroides. NCBI lineage: Eukaryota > Viridiplantae > Streptophyta > Magnoliopsida > Poales > Poaceae > Alopecurus > Alopecurus myosuroides. The sequence continues at coordinate 87,020,636 of CM054062.1, read as the reverse complement.
GGTGGTCGGGTGAATCACGAGGCGGCTGGTGATCCATATCATCGAGCTGATCCAGATCGAGGTCAGCAACAGGCTCGAGATCGTCATAATGGCGGTCCATATCGAGATCAGCGATGAATTCATCAATGGGATCCTCGCTTCGGCGTCGTGTCGTGGGCTCAGAAGGATCAACGACAGGTGGAGGAGCTGGAGCCGCCGGCGCAGCCGTTGGAGTGGCCTTGTCTTTGCTTTCCGCCGTCCCTGATTTGGCGTTCAATCGGATCAGTCTCTTCGGCCATACCAATATTTCATTCCTCAGTCCTGATATCGTCAGCTCGCCGTCGGCTTCCGGGGGCTGATAAGGAGGATACATCTCTCCGCATCCCGCTAAAGCCCGATCCACACGAACCCGATGGACGTCCTCAGACATTGACTGGCAATGGAACCTGCGGTTTTGTGGCCAAAGGATTATTCCCTTCGCCACATCCTTCAACTCATTATCCACGTCCAATAGCAAGGTGCAAGGAACTTCGGGGTCCTATAAGAAAATATGTAGGTTAGAGGGGGCGGTGATGAAGCAGTCAAGTAACGAGTTCACGCTTTAAGATTAATTACCGTGAGGGCGTCAAGCTCGGCGCGTGTCGACGGACCGAGGGCGGGCTTGGGAGTGACAGAGGGGATCTCGGCGCATGTCGACAGACCGGTGGGGGCACTGGAGTGACAGCGGGGAGCTCAGCGCGTGTCGAAGGACCGGGTGCGAGATCGGCCGTGCAGGTGACAGAGGGGCTGCTAGCCAGCATTGACGGCGACTCCCGCCTATTATCACCTTCGTTTGCCGCGCCAGGAGTCACAAATATAACAGGTCGAGCTTGATCCTGCGGCGCACTGTTGTGAGAGTTGCTTCCGCCTAAGCTTATCAACAGGAGCGGCCCTTGCCTGCCGGCTTTGAAATAGTTCGTCCACGACTGAAACATGGAAGGCATGATTTCATTTAACATGCTAGCCACCCTGTCATTAACCTGCTCTTCCATCTTGGATTCCAATTCAGTCAACTTGTGCCTTAGCACCCCCGTCTCTTCCCTTAGCTCCGTCGTCTGCTCCAGCAGTTGGCTAGTCTGGCTAGTCTCATGCTTCCTCTTCTGCGCTCGCGCCGCCATTCGCTCCTCTTTGGTATTTGCCACGGCGAAGCCATGGTTAACATGCTTGCGACCTCCACCGTGTGCGATCGTACGGCCCTGATGCGGCCTTGTCAACGGTGGCAGTTCCTTCACCTTGTTCAACGCCCTGACAAGGGGTATGTCCCACGGAAGCTTATCCGTCGACGCCTGAGACGAGGAGGCGGCTTCTTCTGCCGTTTGTTCTGCTATCTGCAGAAGTAACGTGAAGCATTAATAAATGCCAATACTAGAATTTAATCGAGAGTAGGATCTAACGAAGCTGAAACCGGTAAATTTGCTTACCAGTTCTTTCTCAAGTGCAAGCACCTTCGCGTCCGTGGCCAACTTGAGACCGACCACCTTCCTGGGGTCCGTGACGACATCGCCAGTATCGCTTTCTTGATGGTACCGGAACCTCATAAATCTCCGCGTCTCCGGGTGGGTGTACTTGTGCCACGGGTTCTCGATGTCGGCTTCTATATAGGCCTGATCCTCCTTCGCCCATATCTCCTCCTTGCCGGCGTAACCGTTGCATCCCAGGCGGTGGACTCCGATGTTCTTTTTTCTCATGTCCTCTCCCCACTTGGTGTTAGCCTTGGTTTGCTCCAGATCTTCACTGGCCACGAAAGCATCATAGTCCTCTTGCGTAATCTTCGGAAAGTGGCTGTGGATCTTCACAAAATCGGCACCCGCGACACGCATATCCCTCACCATATATTTATAACCGCTCAGTGCTTTGGTAAACTTTGTCATGGCATGGGTGTTCACCACATTAACTTCGAGATTCTGGTTGTTGTACTCGCCAGGAAACTCGTATCGGGCGTGCAACCTCGAAATAAGCTGAGCGCGCAAATGCTTCTTGTCCTTGTGTTGGAGGTTAGTTTCGTTGAGGTTGACGACGTCCCGAAGGATTGCTGCCAATTGGAGGCCGTAACCCCTCGCGCGAGTTTTAGGCTCCCGAGGCACACCATCGCTGTCAACCAGCGTGAATGGTTCTCGGGTGGCACCGACCTGGTTTGGGCGCCGCTCCCGACGCCGTTTCCTAGCTTGGTTACTGGTCTCGGAGCCACCACCCGCGCCACTATCGGTGGTTTCTTCTCCTCTACCACCTTGCTCCTCGGCGTCCTCCCTTTCCTCGTCCGCGGTAGGGTTATAATCAGCATCACCGCTGCCCCTTTGTTCATTCTGCTGCTCTAAGAACATCAGATGATAGTGCGCCCCCAGCTCTTGTTCGGAAGTCTCGGCGCCGGTGTCGTTGTTCTGGTCTCTGCGAGACGACATTGCGTTGGACCGTGTTTCAAGGGGGTCACGCTGTCATTTCATAGAAATAAAACAACAAAACATAATTATGAGATTGCAACTCTGAATTATGACCCGACTAACTACTGTAATAGATTAATGTCCACTTCTCACAAATAACAGTAGTATAATCTCTTCCAACTTCTGTTTCGTTTCCTACGCAGTGCTAGTATTTCTCAGTATTCAGTTTGGCTACAGAAATGCTAAACTTCATATGGGTGTGGGTACCCACAACTACTCGAACACGGGTGCCAGGGTGAGCATGAGAACGTGCCTCCAGCCAACTGGGTTTCCCACATGAGAACGTGTGTTCCTATAAGATCAGTTTTTGATGCAGATCGATGAGCAGACCTGTAAACAAGAGAGCAATGCTTCTTTTATATCCAACTTCTAGACTAACTAAATCACCCCAATTAACATTGCTTTCTTCACACTCATTTCAAGAAACATACATGCTGTATCATATGCTCTATTAGCTGCATAAGTTGAGTGCTTATTGAAGTGGCACATGAGGTGCATAGATAAGAGGATTCTTCATGATTTATTCAACAACAGGGAAATACCAGCATGGTCTTCCGTCTAAAAAAAATGCAAATGACGTGCATTTATATTACACACTACAGTGAAACCAGCCCACAAATTTGGAACATGTTATTGATTATGATGATGCTTTATCAGTAAAAAATTACAACTACAACAACCAAGACTTTCAGTACAAACCGGGGCTAGCCTCTTTCCACGGAAAGATAACGGAAATACAAAGCCTTTTTTACAAGATCAACACAGAGAAAAGAGAATGGTGTGACAGCGAGCCGGGGCACTAGCAGGAAACCCGCTGAGAAACACTCACCTACAGGACGAAAACCCGCTGAGAAACACTCACCTTCAGTACACTCACAAGCCAAGGCCAAACTACCAACAGGAGACAAACTCAAAACACCAAGAGCAGATTTCGTTCAGGAAACCTAAGTAACAGTTTCTGATCTACATTACTTAACAGAGTTCTTTCTTACTTGGGTTTTCCTTGTTGTTGATCAGCGGATAACTATCGCTCAACTATTAAAAGATCGATGGTTCAAAAAAGGGTACAAGACACCTGTCTTTGATGAGAAATGCCAAACTAGCCTAGAGAAAAGTTTGCCAAATTTGTCCTCTGCTAGCTAGTGGGCCGACAGCTGTCTACCAGCTAGCAGTGCGAGCACATCTATATGCCACTGTCGGTTATGTATGTAAAATGTTCAATGAAATGGTGATGATGCTGATGAGAGCTCTAGAATTTGCAAGTTATATATGGCATGCATGCACTTGGGTGGTGCCTACAAATCTTCAACCAACACATCGAGTAAACACGAACCGATTCAATTATGTTGCTAGAGACAAATGAAAAGCTACAACACTTTAGCTGTAGATGAGACCGACAATTAAAAAATTTCCATCTTTCCTGTGCAATATGTGATAAATTAAGTTGCAAAAGGACGTGGACAAATGACATTTAATATATTGCATTAATCACCGTGAGTGCTTCATGCTTAGGTTCCAGTGAGGAAAGGGAGAGAATTATTTCAAGTTCCAGTGAGTGATGAACCACCGTTGTAGAAAAGTAACTTATTGGGGATAAGCGTGCACTCCACGCTCCTAAACTCTCTTTTATGTTATCAACATCGATCGACCTGGTCTAGCTTTAGGGAGTGGGAATGTTTTGCTCTTACTTTCACCTCTTTCTCTCTCCATGATTTGGTCCTTTCCTTTTTCACAATCTTTTAGTATTTCATAATCTGCTAGTAGCTCTCTCTCTGGGTATCCAAGCCTACTTTATATGTTTAACCACTTGATTCCCCGAGGGGAATTTGAGCAGCAGGACATTAGTGCAACATATTAACAGTTGCAAAATGTGTGCTGGGAGTTATTTATTTTACCGAAATTATTCAGAGTAATGAACAATTTAATCAGGGGATATGGACGAAAATATTCTGTTACAATATTTGGTTCCAAAAATTGACGCAAAAATCCGGCATGATCTTTGCTAAAAAAGGTCATGCCGGAGTGCTAGAAATTTGCCAGAACGGAAATGAATCGACGTTCCGGCAAAACGTTAGCAACTCAATTTATGTACCTGCACGAGTAGATGACACTTTCTAGATTTCTCAAGTTGAAACTGACAAGAGCATGCAACCACCAGCCACCACCAAGGAATCAAAACTACATATAGATATACTACGTATAACCACCAGCCCAACTGATTCCAGTTCTCAAAATAACACATGTACGTATAACCACCAGACTCAACAACTCATCTCAGAAGAAAAAAAAAAGCTCCTCGCGTGGAGTTCCTTTTTGAGAAACGGATGGATCTCTCCATCCTGAGTCCACAGCTGTCCAAGATAAAAAATGGCGCTTCAGAAGAGAAGACTAATGTTCTTCAGTCCCTCTGCCAGTATGATAGCGACGACGATGAATGGCGACAACACTTATCGGAGTCATGGGAACACATCGTGTACAACTCAGTCCGTAGCTTTTGCAAAATATTGTTGGGGCGGGTAGAGATAAACGAAAACTTTTCCTACGCAATGCTCACAAGATTTAGCAGAGGTAGAAGGCCACGAGTATTACCACTAGACGCGCAGGTGCGGATTATCGGTGCAGCGCGTCGGGGCAGTGCAGTCACACGATCCAGTCCGGCCGATCCAATCCCTCGAACGTCGAAGTGCTGAACGTACAGCACCTCTGCCGGTATCCACACGTACGAGGAGGAGCTCCGACGGCAGACTGCTAGGTCTGGTGCGACGGCTGGACTGAGTGGGCTAGGGTTCCCAACGCATGGGAGAGTGGACTAACGTGCCCGCTGGGCAACCTGCGCCCCTCTTTATATAGCGTATGATAATGGGCTTCACAACACTTGTGGCCCATTCCCTCTGTGAGTCCGACTCACACAATCAGTCCATTTCCGGTTTTGGGTCCAACCCAACCAATATTTGCTCCCGCTCTTAAGTGTGCGACCCTGCAGCCTCATGGCGACTTGGACACGATTGGAGTCCTACTCTCAATCGATCAATCGGTAGCGGCTCCTAGCAGAACGTGCCGACTCCCAAGTCCCATTGAGTCATGACGACATACGTTTCAATGTGATATTCATCTTAGTCCTTTTTGCCTCACGATATACCTTGTCAAACTATAGGCGATTTTATCGTCATCCCTTAAATAGTTCAACTCTCTTCTCGATCCGTGATATGTGATTCATCTGACTAACTCTTAGTCAATCGACACAGTTAACACTTAACTGAGTCGCGCATGGCCATGCTTCCTGAATCATATCACTCAAGAGGGCTCAGAGAATATCTCTCCATTCGGAGGGGCAAAATCCCATCTTGATTATCCACATCACGCAGCTTGTTTCTCATTCGACCCGAACTCTGCCTTTATAGTTGCCTTGTCACAGAACAACGTTTGACAGAACCTAAGTCGGTGATCCACAACTCGGATTGTGCGACAACCTCAGGTCTAAGGATTACATTGATTGAGACATGCAAATGACGACTTGATCGTTACATCTCAATGTGGGTCAGTCCGACTTGCTAAACTCTTTAGCCAAGTCCGTGAACGTTGGAATGGCATCACCATACCCATGACAAGTGGAACCGTGTCATCAGTCAACACTCACATTAGTCTAGGGTGTGTGTTCAGCACAACCTAAATGACCAAGGACAATCTAGTATGAACAACATGAATATATAGTTCCACAATCGAATCACATATTCAATGACATATATCATATGTTCAAAACAAGGACAACTTAATAACTTTATGAATACAGTGGGAATTACATCATACATGATTGCCACTAGGGCATATTCCCAACAGTCTCTCACTTGCACTAGAGTCAATCATCCTGGCATCATATTCCTAGGCATCTAATGCCCATACCTCTCGTGTGCGCCTCATGCTTAGGCTGTGGTAGCGCCTTTGTCAACGGATCTGCAATGTTTGCATCCATGTGTACTTTGCATAACTTGATGTCACCTTGTTCGACAAACTGGCGAATGAGGTGGTACCGCATGAGTATATGTTTGTTCTTCTGATGTTGTCTAGGTTCCTTGGCTTGTGCGATAGCACCATTGTTGTCACAATATACGTCCAATGGATTGGACGCGCCCTGAACCACACCAAGATCTATCAGGAGGTTCCTGATCCAAACAGCTTCCTTTGCCGCCTCTGAGGCAGCAATATACTCAGCCTCTGTTGTAGATGCAGACACGTATCTTGCTTGGAACTCTTCCAGCTCACAGCTCCTCCGTTCATTACGAACACGTGTTCCGATTGCGAACGAGAATCATCTGAGTCGGTGAGATAACTCGCATCCGTGTAACCCTTTACACTGAATTCCTCATCACCTCCATAAATTAGGAACATTTCCTTAGTATTTCTCAAATACTTAAGCATGTTTTTAACCGCTGCCCAGTGGGCTTCGCCAGGGTCAGCCTGGTATCTGCTCGTAACACTTAGAGCATAGGAAACATCTGGCCTAGTACAAATCATGGCATACATGATGGATCCGATTGCCGAAACATACGGGATCACACTCATCCGACTTCGCTCATCAGTTGTCGAAGGACACTGAGTCTTTCTAAGTTTTATGCCATGGGACATCGGTAAGAATCCCTTCTTGGACTCTTCCATTTTGAATTTCTTCAAAACCTTGTCCAGATAAGTACTCTGACTCAATCCAATGAGCCGCCTGGATCCCTAATATGTAAGTTGCCTCATCCAAATCCTTCATTGAGAAACTCCTTTCCAATGACTCTTTGGTTTCTTGCAACATCATGACATCATTTCCAATCAGCAATATGTCATCCACATATAAGATTAGAAAGTTTACTTTGCTCCCACTAAACTTCTTGTATAAACAAGAATCATGATCGCTCTTGATGAAGCCAAACGATTTGACTACCTCATCAAAGCGAATGTTCCAACTCCGAGATGCTTGCTTCAACCCATAAATGGATTTATGAAGTTTGCATACCTTGTCAGCATTAGCTGGATCGACAAAAACTTCGGGCTGTATCATATACACGTCCTCAGTTAAATTTCCATTAAGGAAAGCCGTCTTGACATCCATCTGCCATATCTCATAGTCGAAATAGGCTGCTATGGCTAACATTATCCGAATTGATTTAAGCATCGCTACAGGCGAGAATGTCTCGTCGTAGTCAACTCCTTGAACCTGTCGGAATCCCTTCGCGACAAGTCGTGCTTTATAGACGGAAATATTTCCATCCATATCAATTTTCTTCTTAAAGACCCATTTGCACTCGACGGGTCTTGCACCGTCAGGCAGATCAACCAAATTCCAAACTTGATTTTCATCCATGGACTTTAACTCGGATCTCATGGCTCCAAGCCATGACTCGGAATCAGATCCCACCATCGCTTCCGAATAAGTTGCCGGCTCATTACTGTCTAACAGTAAAACATCTCGAGCACTCTGTAATCTGGCAGATCTCCGTGGTTCAGGTGCTATTACCGGTGTAGGTACCACGACAGGCTCAGCCTCCAAGGCGTTCGCCGACTCGCCCTTAGCCGGTTCCTCTCGAATTTCTTCGAGTTGCACTGTGCTCCCACTGACTTCCCGACTGAGAAACTCTTTCTCAAGGAAGACACCATTCCGAGCGACAAACACTTTGCCCTCTTCCCGGTTGTAGAAGTAGTACCCCAAGGTTTCCCTCGGATACCCCACGAAAATACACTTATCCGACTTGGGCGTGAGCTTGTCCGACTGAAGTCGCTTGACAAATGCTTCACAACCCCAAATCTTAAGAAAAGACAAACTTGGCTTTTTACCAGTCCACATATCATGTGGTGTCTTCTCTACTGACTTTGATGGTACTCTGTTTAGTGTGAAAGCTGCAGTTTCTAGACAATAACCCCAAAATGATAAAGGTAGATCTATCCGACTCATCATTGATCGTACCATGTCCAACAAGGTCCGATTTCTCCGTTCCGATACACCGTTTCTCTGCGGTGTACCCGGCGGAGTGAGTTGAGGAACTATTCCACAACTCTTTAGATGGTCATCAAACTCATGGCTCATGTACTCGCCTCCACGGTCCGACCGTAGAAACTTTATTTTCTTGCCGAGCTGATTTTGTACTTCATTCTGGAATTCCTTGAACTTTTCAAAGGCTTCCGACTTGTGTTTCATTAAATAGATATATCCATACCTACTTAAATCATCAGCGAAGGTAATGAAGTACGCATAACCACCTCTGGCTGTCGTGCTCATTGGTCCACATACATCACTATGTATTAGTTCCAACAAGTCGGACGCCCTTCACAACTCCTTGCAAAAGGTGTCTTGGTCATCTTGTCTAGTAGGCATGATTCGCATGTCTCGAATGACTCTAAGTCAAACGAAGTTAGAAGTCCATCATCATGGAGCTTCTTCATGCGCTTCCAACTTATATGACCAAGCCGACAGTGCCAAAAGTAAGTCATATTCAGATCATTTGGTTTCAACCTTTTAACATTTATGTTATAGACCGATTCACTATCAAGATTTAAAATAAATAACCCGTTCTGAACGGGTGCAAAGCCATGAAACATATCTTTCAAATATAAAGAACAACCATTATTCTTAATATTCGACTCATAACCTTGTCTCATCAAACATGAGGTGGAAATAATGTTTCGACTAAGCGCTGGAACATAATAACAATTATTCAGTTCCAAAATAAATCCTGAAGGTAAATGAAGTTGCATCGTGCCGACTTCCATCACAGCGACTCTCGCCTTGTTGCCGACCCGAATATCAACCTCTCCTCTTGCCACGCTCCTAGTACTTACCAGCCCCTGCAACGAGTTGCAAATGTGAATGACTGATCCGGTATCATATACCCAAGAACTATTAGGTGCATCAGCAAGATAAATGTCTATAACATTACACACAAGTGTACCTGAGTCGGAAGTCATACCTCCACTCTTGGCCTTGTCAGCCAAATACTTGGTGCAGTTCCTCTTCCAGTGGCCATCCTGCTTGCAATAGAAGCAATTGGCTCCGGCTGTAGGAGAAGGCTTAGTCTTTGAGGGAGCACTCTGGACAGGGCCATGGGCGCTACCTCCTGACTTATCCTTCTTCTTCTTAGTCCAAGAACTCTTCTTGAACTTAGCCTTATTCTGCACCATCAACACTTGACTGGCGCCTTTCTTGATATCAGCCTCTGCCGTTTTGAGCATCCCATGTAATTCAGTGATACTCTTATCCATACCATGCATATGGTAGTTCGAGATGAACGGACCATACGCACTAGGAAGAGAGTTCAGAATTATATCAGTAGCGATCTCTTCGTTAAATGAGAAGCCCAACCGATCCTCAGTGGACTACATGCGGACTGTATGTAACCAATCATCTTGATTACATGCGGACTCAGTGGATCACCGTCTTTCAGCTTACAGCCAAGCAAAGCTTGAGAGACTTGATACCTCTCAGTCTTTGCTTGAGCCTGGAACATACTTTTGAGGCTTTCGATCATATCGTAGGCCTCAACATTTTCGAACTGCTGCTGCAAGTCCGGTTCCATGTGTGCAAGCATAAGACAGCTAATTTCCGTAGACTCATCTCTAGTCTTACGGTAGGCATTTGTGACAGCGACAGTTGCATCATCATCAGGCTCTTCTGGAAGTGGAGTTTCTAGAACATGTTCTTTCTTGTCATGTTTGAGGACTATCCTTAGATTACGATACCAGTTGGTGAAATTAGTTCCATTTACCTTATCTTTCTCTAGGATTGACCTCAACGCAAACGCGGACAACTGAGGAAGGTTGCTAGGTGCCATTGATCTACAACAGAAAATACGCAAAAACACTTAAGACATGTATTCATAAAAGAGCAGACATATTAAACTCTTTAATACTTATGCTCCCACTAGAACCAACATCCCTCCGATGGTTGCTAAGTGATTCGAGATCCTAAATAAGCAAGCCGACTAGTGAGTTTTAGCATCACCGCTAGCCGTCAAGTGATCTAGGTAGGCAACACCTTGCCAATCGTATCTCTATACGACTCCTGTTAGTTGGGTGACATCACATGCCCCGGCTCCCAACCTACCTCGCCCCGAGCCCCACAACCGTTGTGATGGACTCGTCTAGATTACCAAGTGCTTCTGCTTGTAAGAGTCCGACTCAAAACCACCTAACCGGAAAGAATTGGTAGCACCTCAATTTTATGAGCCCACTACCAAGAATGTCCGACTTGTGATGGTGCAGCACTGGCGGGGCGACCGACTAGACCTTCTTTGAGGGATTAAAGAATGTACCAACTATCTAAATAGAGGTAAATAGAGACATAACAATAACACAAATAAAGCAATTATAATATGAAATGGTATGGCTCTCTTCATGGTGATCTCCATCTCCACGAAGCTTGTAAGTCGACTCGTGCCAACTCTTGTAACGTGCCATCTTACTCCATGTAGCCAACTTGTACATCGACTTGCATGCCACCGGTTTCTCCAACAAGCTACACTGGCTAGTAAATCAAAATTTACATAGAGAATCCGACACGCAGGCCGGTAAACAATAAAATGACAGCACCTAGGCTCCAGCCGGCTGACAAAAAACATGATACGCAGATCATGTATGGATTACACACATCACATGCACATAAGCCATACCATTCACAACTTCCTGCAAAAACAAGTTATGCATAGATACGATATCTACCGGCGTTGTGAAACTCGTAACGACATCTAAGGCGCTACGATTTCGGAAAACGCAGATCTCATCTGCATTCCGAACATGGATTTCTTCATCGGATAAAACGATTTTACCCGAATCTGATCCGTATTCCGATTCGACCAAACTCTTTGATCTTCGATCATCGCAACTGGATTTATGTGTCACGGTATACCCCGATGGCGGAAACCGACCGGTAGGGGTAAGTTGTTCCACGACCTTAGCAGTATGATCACGGAAACTTGATCATCCATTAACCCCGAGTACGATTGATCCAATCAACCTTGTACAAAACCGATCTATCTCATAGACCGACCACCAAAACAGCAATTAGATCACATCTAACGCTAACTACATATCACATATGTACGGATCTCGGGCCTAATACCAGAAGCTACCGCTCTGATACCACTGTTGGGGTGGGTAGAGATAAACGAAAACTTTTCCTACGCAATGCTTCCAAGATCTAGCCGAGGTAGAAGGCTACGAGTATTACCACTAGACGCGTAGGTGCGGATTATCAGTGCAGCGCGTCGGGGCAGTGCAGTCCCACGATCCAGTCCGGCCGATCCAATCCCTCGAACGTCGAAGTGCTGAACGTACAACACCTCTGCCGGTATCCACACATACGAGGAGGAGCTCCGACGGCAGACTGCTAGGTCTGGTGCGACGGCTGGACTCAGTGGGCTAGGGTTCCCAACGCATGGGAGAGTGGACTAACGTGCCCGCTGGGCAACCTGCGCCCCTCTTTATATAGCGTATGGTAATGGGCTTCACAACACTTGTGGCCCATTCCCTCTGTGAGTCCGACTCACACAATCAGTCCATTTCCGGTTTTGGGTCCAACCCAACCAATATTTGCTCCCGCTCTTAAGTGTGCGACCCTGCAGCCTCATGGCGACTTGGACACGATTGGAGTCCTACTCTCAATCGATCAATCGGTAGCGGCTCCTAGCAGAACGTGCCGACTCCCAAGTCCCATTGAGTCATGACGACATACCTTTCAATGTGATATTCATCTTAGTCCTTTTTGCCTCACGATATACCTTGTCAAACTAAAGGCGATTTTATCGTCATCCCTTAAATAGTTCAACTCTCTTCTCGATCCGTGATATGTGATTCATCTGACTAACTCTTAGTCAATCGACACAGTTAACACTTAACTGAGTCGCGCATGGCCATGCTTCCTGAATCATATCACTCGAGAGGGCCCAGAGAATATCTCTCCATTCGGAAGGGGCAAAATCCCATCTTGATTATCCACATCACGCAGCTTGCTTCTCATTCGACCCGAACTCTGCCTTTATAGTTGCCTTGTCACAGAACAACGTTTGACAGAACCTAAGTCGGTGATCCACAACTCGGATTGTGCGACAACCTCAGGTCTAAGGATTACATTGATTGAGACATGCAAATGACGACTTGATCGTTGTATCTCAATGTGGATCAATGCGACTTGCTAAACTCTTTAGCCAAGTCCGTGAACGTTGGAATGGCATCACCATGCCCATGACAAGTGGAACCGTGTCATCAGTCAACACTCACATTAGTCTAGGTTGTGTGTCCAGCACAATCTAAATGACCAAGGACAATCTAGTATGAACAACATGAATATATAGTTCCACAATCGAATCACATATTCAATGACATATATCAGATGTTCAAAACAAGGACAACTTAATAACTTTATGAATACAGTGGGAATTACATCATACATGATTGCCACTAGGGCATATTCCCAACAAATATCTACTACCAACTGTAAGTCTGCACTGTTGCAAATCTATGGAAGCTAATAGTCCAGATATAACAGACAAAATTCTGTAAAATCGACAGATTTGGAGCAATTAAAGAATTGTCTTGGGGGCCTATTGCTGATTTCTTGTGGAAGAATTTTGTCTCGCAGAATCAACACTCTGCTTGTGGATAACTGTCACTGCCCATCTTTGTTCATGTCTTGGTCGTGTGTGGCGATGTTTCTTTTGAATTTAATAATTAGTGGTTCATTTGAGTAGTACGCACTTGACATGAAAGAATGAAAATAGAGATCTAGGAGGGGCGGAGACAAGCTAGCAAGGAGAAGAAGTGGAAAATACCTGCTAGCTAGGGTTCGTTGCTGGCCGGAGGGGGTGCGATCCGATGCAGGGGCGAGGGCGCGGGCGGCTCCTCGATGGTTGCGCTGCTGCAGGGGCGCGGGCGGCTCCTCGACGGGTGGATCCTCCTCGACGTCCTCCTCAACGACGGTGGCTCGGGCGCGGCAGCGGCGCAGGACGCGACGATGGCGAGGGCGCGGTCGGGGTCGAGTGGGGAAATTTTGGGGGAGATGAGCGCGGGTTCGAGTGGGGAAAAATGGCTAAGTCCTTCACTGGTACTCCTCCTAGTGATACGTTTAGCGCCGGCGCGTCCGTCAGCCTGGCGCGCCAGGGATACTTTAGCGCCGGCGCAGCGAATCCACTAACGCGCCGGGGATAAGTGGGGTCGGCCCACCCCCTTTTAGGACGGATGCAGCCGTAGCGCCAGCGCGTCAGTATGCTTGCGCGCCGGGGCTAACTTAGCGCCGGCGCAAGTGAGTGCCTGCGCGCCGGGGATAGTTTTTTTTTCTTTTCCCTTTTCCCTTTTGTCTTTTCTTTTCCTTATTCTTAATTTATCTATTGTGCCTAAAATAAAATAGGATAGTAATAAAGCTAGTTTAAATATAGTAATAAGATAAAATGGAATATTAATTGTAGTTATTTAGAAGAGGATATATAATACATATAAGATAGCGGCGTCGGCAAAACACACATCGATCACACTGTTCTCGATTTAATTAAGAAAGAGTTGCACATAATAATACAATGTTAATGACAGTTCCATCCATCGTCACAACACACATTGCGAGTGTTTCTGTCTCATCGTTTCATCACAATCTTCTTCTTTCCCTTCTTGGATGTCGTTGTATACTTTACCCCTATTTGATGACTTCTTCTTGTGCTGGGATCACCTGACCTAGGTAACGTGGTCCTGCTTCTTCTTTTGTTGTATGTTGCATTGTCTTCATCGGGTTCTTCTATCACTGGGTCTCCGACGAGGCCGTCAAAGTCATTCTCGTTAGCAACTCCATCCATTCCGACAACGTTCCTTTTTCCTCTCCTTACGACAACACGGCTAGGCCTGGACGGGTCAGTTATGAAGAAGCATTGCTCCACGTGCTTAGCTAGTACCCATGGCTCATTTTGAGCGGTGGCGTTTGTGGTCTTGCATTTGTTGGCTTCAAGTCTACACATGGTGACAAAATATTTGCCTTCGGTTTCGACGTTCTTAGCCCATCTGACACGAAACATCGGCACCTTCTCCCCAGCGTAGTCAAGCTCCCAGATGTCCTCGATCCTTCCGTAGTATCTTTTCTTGACATCGCATGTGTAGGATTCCATCGTTACCCCAGAGTTCTGGTAGTCGCTACTTTTGTCTTTTTCCTCCGTGTAGAATGTGAACCCGTTGATATCGTATGCTTGGTAATTCATGAGGTTGGGCGCGGGGCCATATGACAAAGCCAAAATTAGTTTACCGTTCTCGCTGGTCATTGTCGGGGGATCAGCATCAATCTGGTCTTTGAACCAGCGAACTAAAGAGGAGTTGTGCGCTCTTAGTATATCTGCTTCGGTCATCGGCTTGCGAGCATTGTTTGCTATCATTTTTGTGTGCTCGTCTAACCAAGGATCCACATCGTCGATGTGCTGAAGTACTACTAAGTTGGCCCTATCAAAGTCGGATGTCCGCCCCTCAAAGGCCACATGCATTTCCCTCCTGCCCGTTTTGTGGCATGCTCCCTCGAACCTGCCAATGTGCTTGTTTTCCGGCAAACCAACCGGCTTTTCGACGTCCAAATAATTCTTGCAGAAAAAGATTCGCTCTTCGGTGAGAAACCCCTGGACGATGCTTCCATCCGGATGTGACCTGTTATGAACGAAACCTTTGATGACCATGTTCATTCTTTCGAACGGCATCATGTTGTGCAGGAATGCCGGCCCGAGATCGATGATATCATCTACGATACGGACCAAGAGATGGACCATTATGTCCAAGAATGCGGGCGGGAAGTACATCTCAAGCTCGCATAGGACCGTAACGATCTCTTCCTGCAGCCTTCCGATTTTCTTCACGGTGATCGACTTCCGAGTGATGACGTCGAAAAAGTTACATAGACCAGTCAGCGTTTCACGGACGTGAGGTTCCATTATCCCTCGGATTGCAACTGGAAGTATCTGCGTCATCATCACGTGACAGTCATGAGACTTTATCCCGCTAAAGATTTTCTTGTTCGGGTCCAGGTATCTCCTTATCAGCCCCGAGTAACCAAAGGGCACTTTGACTCCTAGAAGGAAACAGAACATTTGATCGAGCTCGTTGGGACTTGGAGTGAAGCATGAGGGGGGCATACCCAGTGTTGCGACTTACCCCTTTTGTGCTTGCAACCGTCCGCCTCCTCCTCGTCCAACTGGTCATCTTTGGTCCTAGCAGCCGGTGGTGGTATTTGAAGGTCTTTCCTGATGTTTAGGGCCGCCAGGTCATATCTTGCTTCGGCCCGTCTTTGGTCCTATCCGGCATGTTGAACAGGGTGCCCAGCAAGCTCTCGCACACGTTCTTCGTGATATGCATGACATCAAGGCAATGAGGCGTACCGAGGATTGGCCAGTACGTCAAGTCCCAAAACACGGACCTTCTTTTCCATACCCCCAGGAGCGGTCCTGCTGCCTTCTCTTTCTTCTTCTCTTCTCGCTTTCGCTTCTTTTCCTTTCCCTTTCCAGGCGCGGGGCACTCTATCCAATTGTCCAATAACTGCTTGATCTCTTCACCGCTCCTCTGAGGTGGACGTCCTTCGGGATCATCTTTACCGTTGAATAGATCTCCACGCTTCCTCCACGGGTCATTTTTGTCTAGCCACCTTCGATGCCTCATGTAGACAGTATTACAAGACCCCAGTTCCTTAAGCTGTAAAGATGGCGTATGTTCCATGCACCTGACGCACGCCTTGTGTCCATGCCACACCTGGCATGAAATATATCCGTATCCGAGAAAGTCCTGCACCGTCGTGATCAACGCGGCTCTCATTGGGAAATATTCTTCCGCGTAGGCATCCCATGTTTGTACCCCTTCATCCTCCACAACGTTTCTAGCTCCTCCTTCAGCAGCTCGGGATACAGGTTGATATCGCTCCCTGGTTGTGTCGGCCTTTGAATTAGCATACTCATGTGTATGTACTTCCTCTTCATGCAGAGCCAGGGGGAGGTTGTATATCCAAACAAACACGGGCCACGTGCTATGTTTGCCGCTCTGGTTGCCAAACGGATTGAGTCCGTCCGTGCTCGCACCCAACCTGATGTTCCTTGCCTCTTTCCCAAAATCTTCGTACTCGTTGTCTAGTGCCTTCCACTGGCTTGCATCCGAAGGGTGTGTCAGCATTGGGTTTTCAGCCCGCTCTGGATCATTCATCACTGCCTCCTTTCTGTTCGCGTGCCAGCGCATCATCTTTGCTTCCTTAGGGTCCACGAAGTACCGCTGCAGACGAGGCGTGAGCGGAAAGTACCACACCACTTTCCGAGGAGCGGCTTTCTTCCCTCTCTTGTACCGGTCAGCGCCACACACTGGGCATTGGGTCTTGTCCGCGTGTTCGTTCCGATAAATGACACAGTCATGGATGCATGCATGATACTTTGTGTGCGGTAAATCGAGAGGGCACACGACTTTCTTCGCCTCGTCTAGACTAGTAGGACACGTGTTGTCTTTAGGGAGACGCTTTTTCATGTATTGCAGTAGGTCGTCAACGCTTGCGTCGGTCCATCCGTGTTTTGCCTTCATCTGCATAATATAGAGTGCTACTCTTAAGCAGGACTCCTCCGGATCGCAGTCTGCTGCATCGTACAATGGATTATTCGAGTCTATCTCCAGTTGCGCCAGCTTAGATATCCGTCTACCGGCGGCTCTCACGTCAGTCGTCGACCTATCGCTGAGAAGTAACTCTTGAACATGGGGGTCACGCACGACTGACGTTAGCGGAGTATTGTTGTCCGCTGTTTTTTCCTCTGCAATACCGCCGTGTGTGGTAGCCTGTTCGTCATCGTCGTTCTCCTCCTGCCCCTCTTCCCCATTTTCAGCGGCTGCCGTCGCGCCCCCCTCCTCATGATCATCCTCATGATCATCCTCATGATCATCCCCATGATCATCTTCCTCATCACTCATGGTCCACTGAGTGTAACCGTCCATGAAACCACGTCTAAGCAAGTGGTCCTTCACTACGCCCGAAGATGGGTTGAACAGGGAGCCAAGTTTGCATCTTCGATACGGACAAAGTATGTCTATGCGGTCCCTTCGATGCATGTCGGTCGTTGCACGTTCCACATATCTATCCACGACGCTTTCCCTCATCGAGATGACCATTGTCTCCTGCACGGTCGACAAAGAGTAGATTTTGATTAGATCCACACCCGGCCGGTTTCACGGAAAATTTCGGCATGACCTTTGCTAAAAATGGTCAAAACGGAGTGGCAAAAATTTTCCGAAACGGAAATGAATCAACATTTCGGCAAAACATTGCCAACTCATTTACATGTCATCACATCTTACACGGTCGCAACAAACATAATACAATTCCCATGAATATGGGTCATCATCACATATTTTGGTTGCAAACACAATAATTATATATATATCCATATAAGTATATTCCGCCGGCACGAGATATGGAAGATCGTAACGTACACACGACACGTGTCGACCGGAGAGAGCGGTGTGATAAGGGGTGGCCCGATCTTCTCAGTGAACTCACAGATAACTCCAGTATGATAACTAGTGCGCCACTAAGAACTCTCCCGGCTGATCCCTCATGCCAATGCAAAAGATAGCAACCCCAAGGATATTCTCAACTCCACACTCTTGCACAAGTAATCCACCGACTACAAGTGGTACTGTACCGTCTTATTCCCAGTGGAACAGCAGGTATCACGTAAAGTTTGCAGATGAACTTCCAGATGAAAGGCTTACAAGCAGTTTCAATCTAGAGGTCTAGGGTTTTTGGGTTTAACGTAATCTAATTTATCCACACGCAGGTGGCTAACATATATAGGTGGAGGGGGTGCGGCCACAAGGGTTCCTTGCGCAAGAAAACCATCCCCCTACTAGGACTAGGACTCCTACTAGGACTAGGACTCACAAATATGGATACAAACCGATTCCACACACAAAGGAATTCGGCCATATTGGTATACACACCAATTCTACTTTCCTTAGGACTTGGGGGGGCGCATTGGACCTTGTGGGCGCCTCCTCTTTCCTTGTACTTCCATGAGTGCATTTGACCTTGTGGAGGCACTCATCCCCTTGTCATCATTAAGATTGTTTTCACCATTCTTGCACTTGATCTACATCTCCTCTTCTAGTCCATGCTCATCCTTGTGTGTCTCCTCTCCATGATCTTCATTCATGCTTGTGTTATCAATAACCCTAAGGGCACACAAATGCAAGGACTTAGGTAGTATAAAATTCTCTCTATTAAAAACATTGTATTCAAGTAGGAGTGAATTCACCTGTTGTTGTAGTAGCTTGGTCCTTGATCTTGTCATTGGACCAATCCTTACTTCATTAGCTTTAATTGGTGGATCTTCATGTTCAACAATAGGTGAAGAGCTAGGGATGTCCTCATCATCCTCCCCCTCTTGAAAAGGCATCGACCTCGATGCTAAATCATCTCCATGGTATGGTGTCAAATCGGCCACATTAAAAGAATTGCTAACACCAAACTCATAAATTGGGAGGTCAATCTTATAAGCATTGTCATTGATACTTGAAATAACTTTGTAAGGGCCGGCTCCTCTAGGCATTAAATTGGATTTTCGCAAAGTAGGGAATCTATCCTTTCGAAAGTGTACCCAAACCATATCACCGGGGTGAAAAATCACTTCTTTTCTTTTCTTGTTCACCCTCTCGGCCACATTATTTCCTCTCTTCTCTATAGCTTCTTTTGTCTTCTCATGTATCTTCTTCACAAAATCAGCCCTCTTGGATGCCTCCATATTAACTCTCTCATGTAACGGAAGTGGTAATAAATCAAGAGGAGTAATTGGTTTGAAACCATAAACCACCTCAAAGGGACATAATTGAGTGGTTGAATGCACGGCTCTATTATAAGCAAATTCCACATGAGGCAAACACTCCTCCCACTCCTTCAAATTCTTCTTGATCATACCTCTTAGCAATGTAGATAATGTCCTATTAACCACCTCGGTTTGTCCATCGGTTTGGGGGTGGCAAGTAGTAGAAAATAATAGCTTTGTGCCAAGCTTACCCCAAAGTGTCTTCCAAAAGTAACTCATGAACTTGACATCTCTATCGGAAACAGTTGTTCGTGGCACTCCATGTATTCTCACAATCTCCCGAAAGAATAAATTTGCAATGTGAGAAGCATCATCACTCTTGTGGCAAGCAATGAAGTGAGCCATCTTTGAAAATCTATCCACGTGGGGCTTGAGCTTTGATTTGGACTTGTTGCAAGTAATGCATCTTTGCACCAATCTATACACATCTCTCCTCATATGTGCCCAATAAAAATTCTCCGCTAACATAAGCAATGTCTTCTCTCTTCCAAAGTGTCCCATCAATCCTCCACTATGAGATTCCTGGATTAAGAACAAACGCAAAGAACACTCGGGAATACATAATTTGTTAGCTCTAAACAAGTACCCATCATGTATGTGAAATTTATCCCATGCCTTAACATTAGTACATTTATTAAATGGCATAGAAAATTCATTATCTTCATCGTATAAGTCTCTAATATTCTCCAAACCCGAAACCTTAATCTCCATGTTTGAGAGCAACATATTCTTTCTTGACAAAGCATCGGCAACTACATTATCCAATCCCTTTTTATGTTTTATAATGTATGGAAAAGATTCAATAAATTCAACCCATTTAGCATGTCTTTTATTCAAATTAGATTGGCACTTTAAGAATTTCAATGCTTCATGATCACTATGTATAATAAATTCTTTAGGCCACAAATAATGTTTCCACACCTCTAAAACTCTCACAAGTGCATACAATTCTTTATCATAAACGGAGTAATTCAATTGTGCACCATTCAATTTTTCAGAAAAATAGGCAATAGGTTGTTTATTTTGCATGAGCACACCTCCAATACCTATGCCACTAGCATCACACTCAATTTCAAATTGTTTATCAAAATTAGGTAGCATCAAAAGTGGGGCCGAAATCAACTTCTCCTTCAAAGTATCAAAAGCAATGTCTTGAGTAATACCCCACTCGAAATTCAAACCCTTTTTAGTTAGATCATTTAAAGGGGCAGCAATAGTACTAAAATTAGGCACAAATCTTCTATAGAAACTAGCAAGCCCATTAAAACTTCTAACTTGACTCACATTAGTTGGAATTGGCCAATTTCGAATAGCTTCAATTTTAGATTGATCAACTTCAATTCCATGCTTAGAAACAACATAACCAAGAAATATGACCTTATCTTTGCAAAAAGTGCACTTCTCAAGATTACCATACAATTTATTAATTCTTAGCACTTGCAAAACTTGTCTAATATGATCCATGTGTTCATGTTCATTGTGGCTATATATGAGAATATCATCAAAATAAACTACCACAAATCTTCCAATAAAGTCTCTCAAAATTTGGTTCATTAATCTCATGAAAGTACTAGGTGCATTAGTTAAACCAAAGGGCATTACTAACCACTCATATAAACCAAATTTTGTCTTAAAAGCAGTTTTCCATTCATCTCCCTCTTTCATTATTATTTGATGGTATCCACTACGCAAATCAATTTTAGAGAAAAGAGTAGCACCACTTAATTCATCTAACATGTCATCTAAACGTGGTATAGGATGACGATAACGAATAGTGATGTTATTAATTGCTCTACAATCTACACACATGCGCCAAGTACCATCTTTCTTAGGAACCAAAATAACGGGAACGGCACAAGGAGAAAGACTAACCCGAATATAACCTTTGTCCAATAATTCTTGCACTTGTCTTTGTATCTCCTTTGTCTCTTGTGGATTGGTTCTATAAGGAGCTCGGTTTGGGAGAGATGCCCCGGGGATCAAATCAATTTGATGTTCAATTCCTCTCAATGGTGGCAATCCCGAAGGTACATCTTGTGGAAAAACATCCTCAAAATCCTGCAAAACATTAGAAACACCAAGAGGAATAGGGGTCATGTCATTAGAAACCAAAATCTCACCCTTGTGAATAAGCACAATAGGGACTAATGTAGGATCATCTCGAAATTCCCTCAAATCCTCTTTGGTGGCTAACATGCATAATAGGTTCTCTCTCTTTTTACCAGTCGAATTGGTTTTGCTATCACTCCCCATGGCTTGTATTTTTGGTGTTCCCTCATCCCTCTCTCTCTCTTTTTCCACTTTCATAGCAACTTTGGATTGGGACTCATTTACAATTTGTTGTGGAGTCATAGGTCTCAAAATAATGATCTTCCCATGATGTTGTAACTCATAAGTATTATCTCTTCCTTCATGCTTCACACTTCTATCAAATTGCCAAGGTCTTCCCAATAATAGGTGGCAAACTGTCATGGGCACCACATCAAACTCAATAGTATCTTTGTAAGGACCAATTTGAAACTCCACTCTCACCATATGAGATACTTTCATTTGTCCCGTGCTACTCAACCATTGAATATGATAAGGAGAAGGATGTGGTAAATATTTCAAATTGAGTTTAGCACATAGATCTTTGCTAGCCAAATTCCTGCAACTCCCTCCATCAATAATGACTTTGCAAGCCATGTTAGGACCAATAACATCTTTGGTTTGGAACAAATTGCACCTTTGATTTTCAGGACTAGGCACCACACTCAATGAATTTTGGGTGCAAATAATAGATGGCATAGTGGTAGCATAAGCATCCAAAGGAGTATCACTCAAATAGCCATCATCATCATCAATATCATTAGGATCAACATCATCACCTGTCTCATACTCATTATTCTCATTGATCACCATCACTTTTGTATTAGGACAATCCCTCTTGAAGTGCCCCTTTCCTCCACATGTATGACATGAAATATCTCTAGTTCTTGAAGTAGAAGCACTTGAACCCGTGGTACTCACACTAGGTTGTGATGGTTTCTTTGTAATAGAGGAACTAGGCTCGGGTTTAGAAGAAGAAGCACCTCGAAAATTTGAAGATGGTGGTGTTGGAGGAGGTGCACTAGGCATAGAAGATGATCTCATGGGAAATCTTGCTCTTGTCCTTGTGGAAATTTTTGCCTCCTCAATGATATGTGCTTCGGCCTCCCTTGCATGATGTAGCAAATCATGGATATTTTGGTATTGGTGATGCCTCACAATCCCTTTGATTTTATAGTTCAAACCCGAAAGGAATCTTTGCATAGTTTGCTCCAATTGTTCTCTCACACGTGCCCTTTGCATAATTAGCTCCATCTCTTGATAATAAGCATCAACACTCATAGTTCCTTGCCTCAATTGTTGCAATTGATCAAATTGTTGCCTTATGTAATTGGGTGGAACAAATCTATCTCTCATGATCCTCTTCATGGTGTTCCAAGTAACAATGGGCGATTCTCCATCTTCTTGTCTCTTTCTCAAAAGCTCATCCCACCATCTAAGAGCATATCCATCAAACTCACTAGAGGCCAATTTGATCTTTCTATCCTTATTGTACTCATGCATTCTCCATAGCTTCTCAATCTTCAACTCCCATAGCAAGTACTCTTCCACATCCATAGTATCAAAACTAAATGATGGAATAGAAAATTTAGGCTTACTCAAACCATCTTCTCTTTGATTTGCTTGTATCACATTATTGGGCATTCTTCTTTCTCCAATATTTTGGTTTCGGCCATGATATCCTCCTTGTCCTCTCTCTTCTCTATTTCGGCCATGACCATTATTTGTTGCACCAATAGCTTCCACTCCATTATTAGCATCACTATGGATACTAGCAACATCATCATCAATAATTGGGAGTCTTTCTTGGATCATTGTTTGAAGGCCAGCAAGGGTATTAGCAATTTGAGCAATAGTAGTGTTGATGGAAGCCACTTCTCTATTGTTGGTTTCGGCCACTTTGTGTGTTTCTTCCATCTTGTTCTCCACAGCTTGGAGAGCCTCATAGAGTGGATCACAAGCATCTGTCACAAAGTGCTTGATATCTTGATGATTGTCCTTGATTTGATTTGATAACACATCTCTCAAAGCCTCATACTCTCTCCAATTTACTCCTTCATTATGGTCCTTCTTTTGCTGCACAAGATCAACACTAGAAGAATCCATTAGTAGGTTAGTAAAATAAAATCAAGTATAGGTTGTGGTGCTCTCTCACAACTCACTCAAAATCGTGCAAGACAATAGGATATCTTACCACTCCAAAGTGAATAGAGATACTTACCACAAGTAGAGGCAATTAATGTGCTTTGGTGTGAAGAAGAGAATACCCAGGTTTTTAACTCTCACAAAGGCAAACAAGGTTATTTAGTGGGGCTTGGTATGGATACCTAACAATCACCAAAGTAACAATCCTATTTGCTATCTTGTGAAGATATAAAAATACCCAAGGAAACTCACAAAATATGGAGACAAATGTGGCAATGCAATATGTGGATGAATTTTGCAATGCACTAGAAAGTCACTAGCTAGGCTCTTATTGACAGGCACAAGATTGCTCAAAGAAAAACCAAGTGTCACAATGGCAAGCTCAACTAGTAAACAATAGTATTGATATGGCCTCTTTGCACTTTCTCTGTTCTCTTTTCTCTTTTTTTTATACTTTTTGCTTTTTTCTATTTTTTTGAATTTTTCAATGGCCTTACACTAAGCTAGGAGCAACAATTAACCAAACACAAATGAACACAATGGTGGTGATGAAATATGAGCAACCTGTCAGAGCACAAAATAGCTATACTTGTGGGCAAGTTCCTATTAAGATGTTGTAGAAAGGCTGTGGCTATGGTTCACAAAGTATAGAGGTGATGGTCCTAGTGATGAAAAACAAGAAAAACAAAGGAAACAAAGAAATCTAGGTAAAAATCTAGCTCCAAAACAGCTCACGGCAGGAAATAGCACTTCACGGCAGCAAAAACAGATGGTTTTGATCCACGGCAGAACTCACGGCAGAGAAAACGAAGGTTTTTCGTACCGCGGCAGAGACAACAGCTAGCAGTTGCGCGCGGCAGCAAAAAGCACGATTTTCGTACCGCGGCAGAGCGCGCGCACGCATTACACGATTTGGTAAGCGCGTTACACGATTTTTCGGCGCGGCGAATATTACGTGGGCGCGGCAGCGGGGGCAGCGATTCTGTGCCGTGGGCGAGTGGGTGCGGTGGGATTTGGTAACCGTGGTATGGGGTGGATCGGGGGTTTTGTAAGCGCGCAATGGAGTGAATCCGAGTGCGGCTAGGTGGATGGCAGCGGTGGTATGGTTGCGAGTTGGTGGGGTGGAATCCGAGTTCGAGTAGGAAAGTGGCGCGGCAGCGTTTTGGTAAGTTTTTGTGCCACGGCAGGAGTACTATGTGGACTCGGATTGGAGTGGAACAAGGTAATATGGAGCGATTTTTTTTGGTGTTTTTGATATGTATTTGGCTAGATAGAACAAGAACCCTAAACCTAGCCGAAAAATATGAAATCTAAAAAGAGAAAAAGTGACACAAATCTAACACAAAGACAACACTAGTAATTGAAACTAAGGTGATATCTAGGCTAAGACAAGAACTAACACTATTTTTGTGGGGATTTTTCTAGATAGGAATAAAAACACTCATAGTAAAGGTAAAAGTATGATAGCTCACCGAGGCAACCTGTAAATCTGATACCAAGATGATAAGGGGTGGCCCGATCTTCTCAGTGAACTCACAGATAACTCCAGTATGATAACTAGTGCGCCACTAAGAACTCTCCTGGCTGATCCCTCATGCCAATGCAAAAGATAGCAACCCCAAGGATATTCTCAACTCCACACTCTTGCACAAGTAATCCACCGACTACAAGTGGTACTGTACCGTCTTATTCCCAGTGGAACAGCAGGTATCACGTAAAGTTTGCAGATGAACTTCCAGATGAAAGGCTTACAAGCAGTTTCAATCTAGAGGTCTAGGGTTTTGGGGTTTAACGTAGTCTAATTGATCCACACGCAGGTGGCTAACATATATAGGTGGAGGGGGTGCGGCCACAAGGGTTCCTTGCGCAAGCAAACCCTCCCCCTACTAGGACTAGGACTCCTACTAGGACTAGGACTCACAAATATGGATACAAACCGATTCCACACACAAAGGAATTCGGCCATATTGGTATACACACCAATTCTACTTTCCTTAGGACTTGGGGGGGCGCATTGGACCTTGTGGGCGCCTCCTCTTTCCTTGTACTTCCATGAGTGCATTTGACCTTGTGGAGGCACTCATCCCCTTGTCATCATTAAGATTGTTTTCACCATTCTTGCACTTGATCTACATCTCCTCTTCTAGTCCATGCTCATCCTTGTGTGTCTCCTCTCCATGATCTTCATTCATGCTTGTGTTATCAATAACCCTAAGGACACACAAATGCAAGGACTTAGGTAGTATAAAATTCTCTCTATTAAAAACATTGTATTCAAGTAGGAGTGAATTCACCTGTTGTTGTAGTAGCTTGGTCCTTGATCTTGTCATTGGACCAATCCTTACTTCATTAGGTTTAATTGGTGGATCTTCATGTTCAACAATAGGTGAAGAGCTAGGGATGTCCTCATCACGGTGTGTGTAGACTTTAGCTATCTAGATCTAGCTAGATCTAGATATATGAATATGGTGCATGTGGGGGAGAGAGATTCTTCTTAGTAGATCTAGATCTAACTAGGTAGAAGGGAGGGACATGTTGGGAGAGAAAGTTATGACGAAACATATCATATTTGGTTGGTTAAATGTGCTAAAATTGGAAGAAAGAAGTGAGAAAATGGGCTGGGAAGAGAGGAGTTTCGAGTTGGAGATGAGGAGTGAGTGGAGTGAGTGGAGTGGGTGGTGTGGGTGGTGGCTGGATAAGGTGCAAGTTACCGCCGGCGCGCCAAAAAACAACCGCGCCGGGGGTAACTATTAGCGCGGGCGCTTAGGTGACATAACACGCCGGGGGTAAATGGTGGCCCTAGGCAGTCCTTTAGCGCCGGCGCGCTGGGCCTGCAACGCGCCGGGGATAAATACTTACCACCGGCGTAATCTTACTGGGCCGCGCCGGGGCTAAGTTATCCCCGAGGGGGGGCTGGCCTGCCTTTAGCGCCGGCGCGCCGTGCACAGGGAGCACCGGGGGTAACATTGTAGCATCGGCGGTGCTCATTCCAGCGCGCCGGTGGTACTTACCACCGGCGGGCCTGTTTGTATCTGCGCCGGCGGTAGGTAATGCTGCTATAGCATGTTACCTAGTAGTGCCCTTAGCATTTATTAGCATTTAAGATCTCACCAAATCCCTCATAACTCTCAATCCCCCCACTCAATCTTGAAGATCTTTGGAGGATTGAAGGAGAAGGCCCTGATCTACATCTTCACTGAGTCGTTCTTCATTTCCCGCTCTCAAGCTTGAAGGATATATCCTAGGGTTTCCTTTTGTGGAGATACTAGGCATCTTGATACTTGTTGGTGTAGCGTTCCCACATTTAAATAATGTAAGGACACCTGTGTTATTGTGCTAGTCCCTGGATCAATTGCTAGCACCACAGTACAAAATGAAATATCATGGAAATGTATCAAATTCTATTACATCGAATGATCCAGTCTTTACAAAATAGTATTACAACTTGCATAGTCTTAGAAGACTAGCAGAATACTAAGATATACAGCGGAACACATAATACCACATTGAGCCCATCTTCTTCATGTGCCACAGGCAAAACATGTTGGCGATAGTCTCGAGATCCTAAACGAAATCCTCACTCGTCTTTAGAAACATCTGCAATATGGAATATGCAGACACAAAGGAGTCAATACAATTTAATGTATTGGCAAGTAACACTATGGTGGATATAAATGGCAAGACTAATACTACATGCTTATTTGGCTGAGTGGAGTTTAGGCTAAGTTTGCATAAAGCCAGTTTTCTCCTATCACTTTTGTAAAACCAACTTTTCTTTTCAAAAGGGTGGCAACTTTGGATTAAGATCCAAGCACCACAATACTGTTCACTTGGTCAAAATTTTACTTATTGGAATTGGTGACGAGATTCTTCCGTCAATCCTTGTCCAGCTGCTCGTAGTTGTCCATAACAGGGGACACGGCTAAGATCTTAGTTTCTAACTCTGCAGAGGTTGTGCACTTTCATTATTTGTCTTCAATTAGCCCAAACATCCTATAAACCCGGAGTGCATCATGGAAAGGTGAGAATTGAGACGAGATCTTTCAGAAGAAGAAATCCAACCCAGCGGCAAGACCCGTTCCACCTATAATTATGCTACATCTGCTTGTCAAGCCTGGGCTGAACCCTCACAACTTAATTGATCAAGACAGAGCCCATATTGTCAAAAGGCTGCACGGGAAGCTACTAGATTTAGAGGGACATAGAACCGACATGCAAGTCCCTAATATCGCGCAGCTCTTGAAGGAACTCGCGCTTCTCCTCCACACAATGTGGCCCATAAACCCCGATAAACCACCAAGCTTGCATTCTTGGTGAGGTGCCCGTGATGGTAGTGTCCACCGAACAAGCTCACACAAGTTAAAATTGTGGGCCAGTTTCTCGATGTGAGATCGTTTACCGTGAATGGACGATAAAAGTAAACACTCGTAGTGCAGCGAAACGGAAATCCTAGTATGCCTCTGTCGTCATGTGTTACTGTTTTCATAACCGCAGACTCCGGCGAACTGCGGTGGAGATGGATTCCTGAAAAGGTAATGGAAACTCAAGAATACTGAGGAACACAATGTTGTTTTCATCGGAGTAGAAATTTGGCGCACATCGGCACCACTTTTTCTGCGATAAAAAAAATCAAAAATAAATATTTTATTTTCTTTACGAGTCTCAAAAATGTGAGTCCGCCTACTTTTAAATCTCTGAAGTTACTCCCTCTGGTCCAAAATAAGTGTTGGAGAGTTAGCTAATATTTGGCCTACACCTAGTATGAACTTCCGATACTTATTTAGGATCGGAGGTAGTATTATTTTTGTGTGGTTCATACTATTTTGTATTTTGAAATTGAAAATTTTCACGTTTGTGGGATACAACATTGACTACATCTTGATTTTTTTAGGCCTTTTTGAAACTCGTAAATATTTTTTTAATCTTCTGAAAATGGCAGGAGCACGGGTCAGTAGCCAAAAGCACTTTCCGGTTTTCATCGTGGTTATATTGCTCCGAATTGCACAGGCAGTTTTTGTTTCGGGGAGAGCAGGTTTACAAACTATTGGTTTCTTGCAATCTCTTCCTATCTAAAAGAAGGATTTGGTTCCTTCAACCGTCCCTAGGCATCATGTCGTCAAGGGTCCCCCGCATCGTGTCCATCGTCTGCACAATCTGTACATCAACTCCAGACCATCAGCCGCTCGACCATGGTCCGCTCGATCTTCCATGGTGCTCGGGCCCATCTTCCTCGAGGCACATCCAACTATCACCCTTCCGCCTCCCATGGAACCCGAGAACACGGTCATGACGCCGGCGGTCTCCCATCTCGCCTCCTGTTCCAGCCTCTATCCGCGCATCCCCCTAGGCTCTGCCGCCCCAGGATCCCCGTCGGCACGTCGAGTACTCCGACCGGCAACCAGGCAGCTTCTTCCCGCACCGCCGGCAGGGCCGGCGTCGCCCCTAATGCCACCTGCCTCCGTTCCCCTGTACAACGACCACAACAACGGCGCTCCAGCTGGTCGACTCTATCCTTGACGGCGACATGAGCGGATGAGCCCGCCCGCGGCGCAGTTGTCACATCCCAATTTTGGAATACCTGATAACACAGTTGTTTTGCTAATTGCTTGACAAATAAACTTTGGTTGTGTTTGTTTGAGTGCAACTAAACAAACTAATTATATAAACTTGCAAACTTAAAAAGATAGCAAAGCAGTAAACTAAAAATATTCAACATATTGTTCCAATGACCTTGGCAATATTTTATAAAGTAAATATTGATCAAAGAGTTTTCCAAAACTACCTTATGAATCCCATACTTGTTGAATATTATTCCAAGACCTAAATTAAGAAAGAGGAAACACTAATAAATTCCCTAAAAGATTATCAGGAAAAAGAGGCATTCTTAGATGCTTCACCAAAATCTTATCAAATGTTTTTCCAACCTTGCAAGCTTAAAAAAAAGTATTGGAGAGCATTGACTTGCTATCCCTAGTCACATAAATATTTTGTCAAAGCATTGATAAAGAAAAGCCAAGTGCCTTATTAAATTGAATTTCCAATATTTCTAGAAACAGAAAACTCAAACAAGTTACTATTGGAAACTTTATTCAAATGATCTGAAATTGATACCATTGCTTCCTTATATCAAATAAGGAACACACACAAGAGGAGACCAAAAATTGAATCCATTAAAGTCCTAAAAACATGAGTTTTCTCCACAGCAACAATTGGAATTTTGAACAAGTTTGTTCTACAAACTTTTTCAAAATGCCATGAAATAAATACCACAATTTCTATAACATAAAAAAGGATGAAAACCAAAAGGGCACAAGTTTTTGAATTGTTTAAGTTGCCAAAAACCCCTATTTTCAAGACAGAACCTTTAGAAATTTGAACAAGTTTGTTCTATGAAGTAACTCATAATGACTTGAAATTTTTACCACATAAGGAACACACCAAATAAGGAATGTGTGCCAAAAATTATCATTTTTGGAAGCTCCTAAGTAGGTTAATAAATTCAATGTCCATTTATGTAAGAATTGAAATTTGAACAACTTTGAACTATCAAGTTTACCCAAATGAGCCAATTTTCACATATGTTGTGCATCTCAACTAATAAGAATTTTGGGCAAAAGGAATTTAAATTTAGACTTTGTTTCCCTAGTGAAAATCACATTTTTCAGAGAGGAAAATGACCTATTTGTAAAATGCCAGGGACCTAGTTGTAAGCTGAGTCACCTTCTTCTTCCTAGCTCCTCTGTAGCTGCAGTGCCCTAGCCATTGCTTCGAGTGGAAGCTTTCTAACTAGATAAGAACCCCCCATGTGCACCTCTGTACCTCCTAGTTGCCCCCTCTCTCCCCCTTGAGCTTCCACACACTCTCTCTCTCTGTAAAATGCTCCAAACCCGAACCCTAGCTATTAGGCTCGCCGTCGATCGGCCGTCTCCAAGCTCGCCGCCGGTCTCCGTTTGCACCATCGTCTCCGCCTCGTCATACTGGCCCTCGGTGACGAGGGAATCGTGGCGGAACGACTCGAGGAGGCCGCGTCGTCCGATTCCTTCTTCGGCTTCGGGAGGACTCCGGCGAGGGATCCCCGCGCCCTCGAGCCTCCTCCGCCCTCACCGAGTCCTCCATTGCGTTCATGGTGAGCACGCGACCCTCACGGTTACTTTTCCCCTCTCCCTCCCCCCCTAGTTCGTCGCCGAGCCGTCCTCGCGTTCCGGCCACCGTGCGCTACCGTCGCCGCCGCTCTCCGGCCACTCCCCGGAAACGAGACCACCTCCGTTCGGTAGCCCGCGTTGAGAGCAACGTGGGGGTGCAGTTTAATCGTGAAATAAGGCACGGTATCGCTCGGATTCGAGCTCGCCGGAGATCCTCCCGCCGGCGATGACGCGTGCTGGCGTCAGCAGCCCTTGACCCCGCGCAGGACAGTCAAACCGGCAAGTGGGGCCGTGCTTGCCTGCGTGGCAGCCCCCGTGGCGGCCTGGCCCGCGGGTCAGCGTCTGCGGCTAGATCCCACCGCGGTAACACTAGATCTGGCCGGCCCATTATGGATCTAGCCCGTGCCAAGTTTGTTTTTCCTTTTTATTTTTTTACAGAATGTTGCATGTTTACTTTTGGCTTTAAAAACCTACCTAAAAGATGCATTTGACCAAGCCAAAATTCACAGTGGTAAACAAACAAAACCTAAACCATCTCCAATTTATAGATCTACATTTGGAGGAATATTTTAGAAATTAAAAATGTTTTGGCAACAGGTACCAGAAACACCAAAATGAGCACCATTTTAATTTCACAACTCAGAATGAGGTGTATACAATTGCATTGGAAAGCCCTTGAAATGTCCTAACAGGAGCAATTAACCTTTCTTCCAAATTCCTAATATTTTTGAAATGGCATGCAATTTGGTAAAACACCAGAGAGCACTTTGGTGATTTTTATAAAATTACTAAAAATGATTTTTGATGCAAACTCAATTGTATGGTCTTGTATATGTTTAGGGCTATCCAAAACTAGCTGGGTTTAAGTTTTAGAGCATCATAGAAAATTTGGTGGACAGATCTTTAATTTGCTTGTTTCTGCCATTTTGGCATTTTAGGTATTTAATTTGTGTGAAGTTATTTTTGTGTTGCAATATTGTTTTCTAGCATGTACAAGTTGTGTGAACTTGTTTTCTAAGTGTTACTTAGCTATTTTAGCATGTTAGATTTTGTGGACTTGAGTTGAGAGGAAATAGGATTTATGAGAATAGCATATGTTTTATCTCTAGTTAATACTTGCATAGAATTTTTGAGTGATAAATTATGTGCAAGCACTTGGATTGTTGTGTTGAGAGATTGTGTCCAGTACCATGTTGGTACTTATATTGTGTTGTTATCACCTCTGCTAGCTTGCATTTGAGTTGGTAGAGAAGCATGAGTAGTTTAGTCATCACTATGCAAATGTTGGAAAAATTCTCTCATGTGTAGAATTTTTGGCATAAGAATTTGTGGTTGTGTAGCCACATATTTTTGTGTTGTATTCATAGGAACAGTAGCATTTTGATTATGTTCTTATGAGTACTTGACCCCTAGAGTTTTCACTTGTGTGAAAATAATAGCATGAGTAGCATTACCTTGCTTATTTTTAGCACCCTTTTATTTTCTACTAGTATGGTTATTGCACTAGATGCTAGTTTAGTATTTTGTTAATTTTTAGCATGTATGACCAGAGGCCTTGTGACCTCTTAATGCTTTGATATGCTAGTGGAACACCCACTGGTGTCATTGCATTTTTGGTGGAAACATTATTTCCCCCACACTAGATGTGTTTCTTTTATATAGTTCTCTAACTAATGAGTGCCTAGTATTTTTGCTTTGGATTTTTATTGCTAAATGAAAATGTGTATGCTTCTGTTTGTAAGTGGTTGTAATAATGTGTGTCTTGCTAGGAAAAATCCATCTTTGGAGTGTTGTTTGATTCCTCTAGTAATGCCCTTTTTATTACCACTAGTATGTAGTAGTTGCCCTGCAAATTAATGCCTTGTTTTATCAAATGGAATATTTTTGTTATAGAAAGTATAGATGTTTTTCACTACTGTTTTTATGACATGGACCCTCTGGTTGTATTTCAATTACTTGATTAAAATGCATCCATTGATTCTTCATGTTTGAGTAGCACTACTTTCCTTAGCAGTTTTTGTATTGAATTATTTTTTTCCTGCCAACTTGTGTTTGGTGGATATTTGTGTATCATTGCATGAGGGCATGTTCTCATTTACCATTATGATAACATGGTTCCTTGTTTGCATTTTAGTACTTTACTTATTATGCATGCTTGCATAGCAAACCCTTAGTAGAAGCATGACTATAGGATTCCTCCTTTTTAGTCATTGTTTCTATTGTTCTCACTATGAGGAATTGTGTGTTTTGTGATGAGTCTATTACCTTGTTACACTTGTGTAGGCTCACTGATTTGTAAAAGTAACTTTTGCAAATCATGTGTCTTAATTATTCTTGATGTGAATTTAGGCTTAGTAGATTAGCTACATTGTCCTTTTTGTGGTTTGGTTGATAGACCCATTGCCATGATTATTATTGTGCATGTTTTGTATACTTTTAGTAGTCTCACCCTTGTGAAACTAAGTGTATTTTGGGTTTATTAATATCTTGGTATGAGAGTGGCACACCCACTGAATGCATGATATTAAGGTTGTGAGATATGTTCCTCCAACCTTAAGTTGTCTTATTAAATGGCCTTTCTGCCAAGTAGGTTTGTTTGATTGTTTACCTAAATTAATAATTGTGAGATTGGTTATTATTAGTTTCCTTGCTGTATGTATTGTTATGTATGGTTGCTTGCCTTGATTGGTTCTGAATGTGTATCCTTTATTCTTTTTACGACGTTAGAAAACGAAGAGGAAGGAAGTGTCGGGAAGCTCTGTTTCAAGTTCCAGTCACTCCAAAAACCAGGGACACCAGGAGTTACCAGGAAAGCCATCCTGATTGCTTGCTGATACAATACTTACCATTATCTATCATGCATGTTTTACCTCTGAAGTTTTACCAAAACTTGATTATCAAAACTATTTTTGATGTTGCTATTACTACTATACTAGTATATAGGTTACTATCATGCCAGTAGTTAAACTTGGTAATACCAAGCCCATAAGCCACCATATGGTATTTATTACCATCAAATATACTAGTCCCTAAGTGGACACCCTAAAATTATGATTCTACAAAACAAAGGCTTTACGGAAAAACCCGGAGAAAAGGCGGATCCTTGTTCTCCGGAGGAATGTGGAAGTGGTCATTTTTGAGAAATTGGTGTTTTCAAAAATGACACATAACCTAGTCTTCGCCGGACAACCTTTACCGTACTGCCACCCTACCCCAATATGGGCACGGGGCTTAACTTGAAGTTTGTTCTTATTAGTGTGTGTTATCTCACTTGCTATAAGGGGTGTCGTACCCTCGAACCGAATGTCGTGGAGACATAAAAGTGTGGGATTCATTTTCCCTCCGGATGCAGCAGTTGGGGCTCCTGGCTTGGCGGGGATTAGCTCGGTGCCGGGGAGCGGACACTCCACTGAGAGATAGGCATATACTAGCTTGAACATAGTGAATGGTTATGATGAGATACCTGATGTTTACATACTGTTGTTACAGTCCGTGGTTGTTCACGGTAGGTGTACTGGATCTGGTGGATGAGTACACCTCTGCAGAGTACAAATTTTTCGAAGAAGCCGCGTCCTCGGATATGGACAGTTGAATGTCCATGTAGCTAGCATTGTGTCAATGTTTTCAAAAAAGGAAGTTTTTGAAAAGGAATTTTTGAAGGGAAGTGTTGAACTTGTGAAGTTCGGAAAGGAAGGAAAACTGATACCGTGGAGGTATCGTCGATGATGAAAAGCCAGATGCTGTTATACAAAACAAAATGTTTTGCAAAGAAAACCTTTTCTACTCTAAGCAAGAATTCTGGAAACTGATTCCAAGAAGTTTTGCAAAGAGAAAATATTCTTTAACAAAGCTTTACTAAACCTCTTGTACATGTGATATCTACAAGAGAAACAAAACTATATTATCTTCTTCTGGAGTATCTTCTTCAACGAAGATACAGATTAACCTGACTGCAACTGTGGTGTCATCATATATGAACACCATTGATAGTGAACCCTATTTATAGCCTACCTATTCCACCATATAAGCATATTTGCATGTTGGTAAGTGACATGATGGATGTCTTGCTGAGTACATTCAAACGTACTCATTATGGTTTCGCCCCTGGTATCTACTTACCAGATTTTGAGAAGGAACCTCCGAAGGATATCTATGAAGAGAAGTACGGAGCTGACGGCTTTGCGAACTAGGATCGTCTCCGGGTCAGCAGCCTGTAGGTTAAGGCGTGACTTGGGCTCAACTACGTTGTGTTTTTAATTGTCTTCCGCTATGTTTGATAAGTTGCCTGCCCTTTTGGCAGTTGCGTTAAACTTGATCATGTGATCATTTATGTAATACCTTTATGTATTCGTGTAATGGAATTTGTATTTCTGTATGCCAACTGTGTATGTTGTTCACGACTGATCTTTCTGGGATCGTGAATGTATGCATACGGAGGGTTTCAGACTGCCGGTCTGGGGTCCTTACAGCAGTAGCACTACATGGTGCAAATGACCCAGGGTACCGTCCCTGTAATGAACCACTAACTCTTGGTTGCATGTCATCTCGTAACATACTTCTATTACATTTTCCTCTCAGGTGCTACCAAAGCCTGAAACGCAACCGTCCATGAGGCCAGAAAGTTTTCAGCCGGAGAGCTAGATGAGACATGAAGTGGAGGTGCAAATTTTAATAGAAGATAGAGAGAGTTTAGCAACGGAAGTAATTCAGAGGATAATTGTCGATGCGCAATCGATACTGAAGGAGTATGTACCATTGCAATCTCTTGTACAAAGGCATCCTAATTAATTTAGGAGGAAAGTTACTAATATATTTTAATTTTTTTTCAGACTTCCAGTTCTATTCTTCTTCTAGAAAAGGAGTGGAAGCCTCTTACATAAGTGCAGCGATTTGAATGGCATGCCGGTGAGAGGGCACTTCAAAGATCAGAATTTGGTAGTACGGTGAGTTGCTTGGCCAGTGTGCTCTTGTATAATTCATTGTGGAGTTGGGAAATATGTTATAATTCATTGTGGAGTTGGGAAATAGATTGATTAGGAGGTTTTATAGAGCATTTCATTGTGATGCAGGTGAAGGAGATCACTTATAAGACGCACAAGAGAAGAATGAATTTGAGCAAAAAGTACATATGCATATTCCAATTTGTTCCTCAGATGTTGCAGGGGTGCAAGTGCGCACATATTTTTCTTCTTTTCCGGGGGTTAACAATTGTGTGTGTAATCTACATGTGAAGATTGAGAGAAGGATGGCACGGAAGCACCTGCAAGGACCTTGATGCCATAAGCACGACCCCGTCTAAAGTTCTACAGACAGTTCCGTCCACAAAGGTGAGCAGAAATCCATCCGTTTCCATGCTTCCCATTTCATTGGTTTGGTAGTGGATTTAATTGTGCCATCTGAGTGGACTGTTAATGTGTCTTTCTTGGTTTGGTACGTAATGCAGATTGAGATACGAGCTTGTTCTGCAGAATGCAGCTGGGGAATGCACTGGTACACCACAAGTGCAAGTTCCAAAATTAATGTATTTTGGTTTATTATCTCCCTGAAGAGGTATTTGTGTTTGACCTTTTACTGCTTCAGAAGACAGCGCCTCCTCCACAAAAATTGGCCACCGCTGCGCCCCGCCACCCCACAAACTGGAGTTTGAGCATTCCTTGGCTCGCGGCGCTTTCTCGGGTCTTGGTTAGTGACTGAGGGCCGAGACTACTCTATTTTCCGGTCTTCCGCTTGGTGCTATGATGGCCATCCCCAGCAGATTCCTGCGCTAATCATTCATTAAGAGGAGTTTTGGTGACCCGTGGCTCTCGAAACTGCCTATGGATGTTTCTCCTTATGGTGAGTGCTAGAGCTGCGGCATGTGCACATCCACTCATGCATGTAGTACTTCTACATCTATGTTTATTTTTATTTATTTTTTTGTTGCTTGATTGAATAATTTAACTTTGGTTTCTGAAGTTATACTTTTTGCTACTGCTTGCAGGTGGCGCTTGTGGGGGATGGCTTGATGCGCTTCTGAGTTTGAAGTTTCTGACATTCGCCCGCTCATAGATTTATTTCCTCACAATTAGTACTTTTTGTTTGTTTGGTTGTGCTCACACTATGCAAGTGATAACTAACATGTATACCTATGCTTTGACTAATCTGATTCTGGCAACCAGCTGCAGGTGGAGTTCAACATCAACGAACAAACTTTATTTTCAAGGAGTCATTGGCCTTGTGGTGGTACAAGACGGATGTGCCTCTTGCATTACATGGGGCTCGTACGCAAATAACCCTCCCCTCTCGCCGACTCGTGATCGATACTCTCCATGGTCAGTATTGACGACGATGCAGGCCCAACAAATGTTGATGGTATGCACCCCTGAATTGTGACTGAGGTATTTAGTTTTTCTTTGAGGCGACAAAATTTTGTATAACTGAACCATTTGTTCCTTTTGTCTCAGCTCTCAATTGCAGGTTGGTGTTTGCTCGATAGTTGGATTGCTCTTGCAGCAGTTCAGATATGCTTACTACCCATGCATGCATGCCTACTACCCATCAAGGTCAGATATGCTTTCTAGAAAATCACTCTGTTGTCGCTTAAGACCTCATATGTTATTCAGGTTTAGTGTTACGTTAGTGACAATTCCTCCAGAAAACTGGATGTGCAATTTGTCTACACTGGGTTAGCAAATATAAATACTTGTATGAGTTGTATAGCGTGCAGTTTTTGTACTGCTCTTAGTACTGCATTGGCCGTTGTAGGCATACGTTATATATTTCTTATTAATGTAGATGAAATTACTTAGTCAAATCTTCCTTTTTCGGACAAAATTTAGATCAATTTTCAGAGAATTGACCATGTGGGAGTTTTGAACTGCTCAATAAAAGAATGAAACTGATATATGCATATCTCTTCCGGTCAATCAGGTGAATCCTCATACAAGATGTTGAGAAGCAAATATATGAAGATTCTCTTCCTATCTAAAAGAAGGATTTGGTTCCTTCAACCGTCCCTAGGCATTCTGTCGTCAAGGGTCCCCCGCATCGTGTCCATCGTCTGCACAATATGTACATTAACTCAAGACCATTAGCCGCTCGACCATGGTCTGCTCGATCTTCACTGGCGCTCGGGCCCATCTTCCGCGAGGCCCATCCAACTATCACCCTTCCGCCTCCCATGGAACCCTAGCACACGGTCATGACGCCGCCGGTCTCCCATCTCGCCTCCTGTTCCATCCTCTATCCGTGCATCCCCCCTAGGCTCTCCCGCCCCAGGATCCCCATCGGCACGTCGAGTACTCCGACCGGCAACCAGGCAGCTTCTTCCCGCACCGCTGGCAGGGCCGGCGTCGCCCCTAACGCCACCTGCCTCCGTTCCCCTGTACAACGACCACAACAACGGCACTCCAGCTGGTTGACTCTATCCTTGACGACGACATGAGCGCCTGAGCCCGCCCGCGGCGCAGTAGCACTACATGGTGCAAATGACCCAGGATACCGTCCATGTAATGAACCACTAACTCTTGGTTGCATGTCATCTCGTAACATACTTCTATTACAGTTTCCTCTCAGGTGCTACCAAATCCTCAAACGCAACTGTCCATGAGGCCAGAAAGTTTTTAGCCGGAGAGCTAGATGATACATGAAGTGGAGGTGCAAAGTTGAATGGAAGATAGAGAGAGTTTAGCGACGGAAGTAAATAAGAGGATAATTGTCGATGCACAATCGATACTGAAGGAGTATGTACCATTGCAATCTCTTGTACAAAGGCATCCTAATTAATTTGGGAGGAAAGTTACAAATATATTTTAAATTTTGTTTCAGACTTCCAATTCTATTCTTCTTCTAGGAAAGGAGTGGAAGCCTCTTACATAAGTGCAGCGATTTGAATGGTATGCCGGTGAGAGGGCACTTCAAAGATTTGAATGGCATGCCGGTGAGAGGGCACTTCAAAGATCAGAATTTGGTACTACGGTGAGTTTCTTGGCCAGTGTGCTCTTGTATAATTCATTGTGGAGTTTGGAAATATGTTATAATTCATTGTGGAGTTGGGAAATAGATTGATTAGGAGGTTTTATAGAGCATTTCATTATAATTCAGGTGAAGGAGATCACTTATAAGACGCACAAGAGAATAATGAATTTGAGCAAAAAGTACATATGCATATTCCTATTTGTTCCTCAGATGTTGCAGGGGTGCAAGTGCGCACATATTTTTCTTCTTTTCCGGGGGTTAACAATTGTGTGTGTAATCTACATGTGAAGATTGAGAAAAGGATGGCACGGAAGCACCTGCAGAGGACCTTGATGCCATAAGCACGACCCCGTCTAAAGTTCTGCAGACAGTTCCGTCCACAAAGGTGAGCAGAAATCCATCCGTTTCCATGCTTCCCATTTCATTGGTTTGGTAGTGGATTTAATTGTGCCATCTAAGTGGACTGTTAATGTGTCTTTCTTGGTTTGGTACGTAATGCGGATTGAGATACGAGCTTGTTCTGCAGAATGCAGCTGGGGAATGCACCGGTACACCACAAGTGCAAGTTCCAAAATTAATGTATTTTGGTTTATTATCTTCCTGAAGAGGTATTTGTGTTTGACCTTTTACTGCTTCAGAAGAGAGCGCCTCCTCCAGATAAAATCGGCCACCGCTGCGCCCCGCCACCCCACAAACTGGAGTTTGAGCATTCCTTGGCTCGCGGCGCTTGCTCGGGTCTTGGTTAGTGACTGAGGGCCGAGACTACTCTATTTTCCGGTCATCCGCTTGGTGCTATGATGGCCATCCCCAGCAGATTCCTGCGCTAATCATTCATTAAGAGGAGTTTTGGCGACCCGTGGCTCTCGAAACTGCCTATGGATGTTTCTCCTTATGGTGAGTGCTAGAGCTGTGGCATGTGCACATCCACTCATGCATGTAGTACTTCTACATCTATGTTTTTTTTTTGTTGCTTGATTGAATAATTTAACTTTGGTTTCTGAAGTTATACTCTTTGCTACTGCTTGCAGGTGGCGCTTGTGGGGAATGCTTGATGCGCATCTGATTTTGAAGTTTCTTACATTCGCCCGCTCATACATTTATTTCCTCACAATTAGTACTTTTTGTTTGTTTGGTTGTGCTCACACTATGCAAGTGATAACTAACATGGATACCTATGCTTTGACTAATCTGATTCTGGCAAGCAGCTGCAGGTGGAGTTCAACATCAACGAACAAACTTTATTTTCAAGGAGTCATTGTCCTTGTGGTGGTACAAGATGGATGTGCCTCTTGCATTTCATGGGGCTCGTACGCAAATACCCCCTCCCCTCTCGCCGATTCGTGATCGATACCCTCCATGGTCAGTAGTGACGACGATGCAGGCCCAACAAATGTTGATGGTATGCACCCCTAAATTGTGACTGAGGTATTTAGTTTTTCTTTGAGGCGATTTTTTTTTGTTTAACTGAACCATTTGTTCCTTTTGTCTCAGCTCTGAATTGCAGTTTGGTGTTTGCTCGATAGTTGGATTGCTCTTGCAGCAGTTCAGATATGCTTACTACCCATGCCTGCATGCCTACTACCCATCAAGGTCAGATATGCTTTCTAGAAAAATCACTCTGTTGTCGCTTAAGACCTCATATGTTATTCAGGTTTAGTGTTACGTTAGTGACAATTCCTCCGGAAAACTGGATATGCAATTTGTCTACACTGGTTTAGGAAATATAAATACCCGTATGAGTTGTATAGTGTGCAGTTTTTGTACTGCTCTTAGTACTGCATTGGCCGTTGTAGGCATACATTATATATTTCTTATTAATGTAGATGAAATTACTTACTGAAATCTTCCTTTTTTGGACAAAATTTAGATCAATTTTCAGAGAATTGACCATGTGGGAGTTTTGAACAGCTCAATAAAAGAATGAAACTGATATATGCATATCTCTTCCGGTTAATCGGGTGAATCCTCATACAAGATGTTGAGAAGCAAATATATGGAGATTCACCTGTTGGCTATTTGAATACAGGGGTGAGTCATATATAGGTTATATTAACTCATATAGGTAACTCACCTTTATGGTGCGGATTTGGCAAGGAGGAGCTCGTTGGGGTCATTCCCCCGTGTCATGGAGTTCCCTGTCTTGCACTCAACACTGAACCTTATTATATCATTCTTATGTGATTAATCTCATTTTTTAGGTTTTACAAGAGATCGCTAATAACATCATTGGTGTTCTTGTATTCCCCGATGGATCTTGAGAAGCCGTTCATGATCCCCCGTGTCATGGAGTTCCCTGCCTTGCACTCAACACTGAACCTTATTATATCATTCTTATGTTATTAATCTCATTTTTCAGGTTTTCCAAGGGACCACTAAGGACATCATTGGTATTCTTGTATTCCCCGATGGATCTTGAAAAGCTGTTCATTATGAGAAATTAGATAGGCACACAGGTGATATAATTCAACAGAATGAGGTTAATGTAGGTACTACTGCAACTCCTTCTGATCTCATAGACCTGGTAAACAGGGATGATGGTGGTTGCAGTTACAAATAGGATGGAGTCTTATATCTATATGCGATTGATTGATACCCATATGGATGTATTGTATACTTGTATGTATATGTGATTAATGTATGCTTGTACATGTGTGTAGTTACAAAAGGACGAAGTGTTTGAATGGGATTATTTTTTAACACATGTTCAATTTTTTCCTAAGAATATAAGTACTCCTTCCTTTAAAACTGTCGTGAGAAAACTTCTAACATTTTTTCCGGATCAGAGGGAGTACTAAAAATGTCAAACATTAATTAGCTTTTAATCATGGCATTAGGAAAAATCTGGTCCAATAGGCTATGCTCCTCCACCAATCATGATCTAACTAATATATTGATACCGAATTTTTAATTGTTTTCTATAGTTTTATTAGAACATATATTTGGTGAAAAAGGCTCCTTCCGCCACTCTGTGTTTCGCTTCGCTATATTGAGTTGCAATACTACATAATACAAGACCATCAACATAGTGGAATGTACATACAGAGGAAGGAGGGGAGAAAATGAGGTATTTAACCAGGTAACATCATCAATGTGGCGAGACAACACGGGATGAAGAAGAAATCACTTTTATGAGGTTTAATTAAGTCCCATGAAAAAATTACTCATAATACTGGCATTTAGCTAGTTCATAAAAAAATGGACCGCGTGAAAAAAAAACTATGAAAGAAAACACAAGGGGATGGACATCGTAAATTCGTAATACACTACTATATTAAAGTCCGTGAGTTTCTCGCAACCGTAGCTATAGGACCTTCCTCATCCAATTAAAACATGCGACATCTGGGTTCTCTCCTTGACGTGTGATGTTTCTATTGGCCGTCGCGTTTGCATGGATCACAGTGTTGTCCTCTAGCGACTGGTTTGTCGTACTGCTTCCGTTGCTAGCCGGTAGCTCGTGCGCTTGTTTTCCCTTCTTCTAGCTGAATTTTTTCGTGCCGTGTTGCGTGTTCTGTTGGCCCGTCTCCGGTTTCTTCTTTTGTTTGCCAGTTTTCTTCTCCTCGGTCTCTTTTATTTTGCCGGTTGCCTTCTCTCTTTCTGCCTCGCATTCGGTTGCCTTCCGCCTGCCTTTTTTTTTTCCCTCTCGTTCGTTGCTTTCATTTTTATTTCTCCCTCGTGGCTGCTTTTCGTGCACGTTCTTTGTTTCTTCCTTCCATGGCTTCTCTTTGTCCATGTTCTATGTTCTTTCTTGCTTTGCAGCTTGTATGGTCTCCTGCTGCCCACGTTGTTTGGTTCGCTTTTTTAATTCAACAATTGCAATGGTAGACTCCCGTTTTGCTTCCTCTTTGCTGCATTTTTCCTTTCTTCCATGTCTTGCCATCTTTTGTTCTTCCTTGCTCGCTGGTTAATGTTACAATAGCTCTCTTTTTTGTTCTCCTTGTTGTGTGCATTCTTGCTTATTTTTATGGTTTCGGTTTCATTTGCCTGGTTCATGTTCATCTGTTTATTTTAGTTTTCTGCCTTCTTCTTCTAATTTTTTCCTGGACTGTTTTTTAATTACGTTTGTTTTCTGTTTTTAGCTTGCTGTTGGGTTTGCTTGTTTGCTATTTTCAGTTTGTCGTCCTTGGTTTTTCCGTGCCCTTTTATTTTTTCTGTTACTTCCCTTCCTTTGTCGTTTTATTTTTGTGTTTTTATGGATCCTTCTGATTCTTCTCTGTGTTCGCCTCCTGATCGTGATTCCTCCTCAACTCCTGACTATGACGAGGCTGGCTCTGTCTCTGTTTTCCGTCGTTCCGTTCGTCTTGGAAAGCGCCCGATCGTGTCATGTGAGGGTGGTGAAGCTTCTTCGGTTGTGCAAGATGTTGCTCCTGGTAAGTGCAGCACGTGCCTATCGTGTCGTGTGAGGGTGGTGAAGCTTCTTCCGTTGTGCAAGATGTTGCTCCTGGTAAGTGCAGCACGTGCCTATGTGTTCTTTATTTGCTTTGAGTTTGTATGGTGCTAGCTTTCTTAATCTAATCTTCTTTTGTGTGCAGGTCCTTTCTCTTCAGCGGATTCAGTTGTTCCTCGCGGGACTCTGCTTCCGCTTGCTTCTTCAAGTTCCGCCATCCGTGGTTTGTGCTTTCCCTTCTCCGATTTGTTCCCGTCTTTTTCTCCTGTTGTGTTTTACTTCGTGCCTTTCTTTTAGGGAAAAGAAAAAATATACCTTCTATTAATTATGTTTTTATTTTACAGACGGAGCAGCCATTGCTTCTTCTTGTAGTGGACCTTCTACTGATTGTGATTTCCCGCCTGGTGTTTCGCCGTTTGTGTCTTCAGCTTTCATGTCTTCGCTATTGCCTGCTCCTTCACGTGTATTCCGTCCCGTGTTGTTCTCTACGGCGCGAGGTTTGTGTTTCTTAATTTATTTTGCGTTGTTGTTTGTTCGTTCGCGGTCGTGCTATTTTCCTAGATGATTCGTCCTGTTAGTTCACCTAATTTTTTTTCTGCTTTGTGTAGTTGCTGGGCTTCCATACGTGCCATTGCGGCGTGGTGTGGTTAATCAGCGGAGACATAGACTCGTCCAGTGACATCAGCACTGTGTCAAGCAAGGTATTTAATTAACAGTGTGAAAAGTATAGCTCTTGATGTATCCTACAATTTTGCTGCTGCCAAGAAAGTGTATTATGTTTTGCTTTCTTGTGTTGTCAGTGTGTTTTATATCGGTATATTGTCTGTAGTGCTTTTTCCGTTACCCACTGTGCTATGTTCTGACAACCTCTTTTTAATCTGCGTTAAGCTTTGCCAGTACACGTACAACTGCCTTTGTGTGACGAATTTATTTCTATTCTTAGAGGTACGTGTATTTCTGTCTACTAAATTTTGTGCTATCCTTTTTTTTGTATTTACATTTGATTGTTCACGTCCCGCGTACAGCTTCAGTGCCAGGGAGGTCTTACTATGGTCCTCCTCATCACACGTGCCTGCGTTGTGGTGCATCTTTTTGGTTTCAAGAGAGGTGTAAACGTGCTAGCAAGGGTCGTCGTTTTGTCTACAATGGATGATGCCGAGGCGGCAAAGTACCGCTCCCTATCCCTCCGTCTTGGCCTTTTCCTTTGAAAGAATTGATGCGATTTGATGGTGGCCCAGCATGTAAGCATTTCATGAGGTCTATTCGACAATACAATTCTATGTTTGCCTTCACATCTCTTGGTGTTCACGTTGACAGAACGGTTAATACAGGCTCTGGGCCTTATATTTTTAAGATATGCGGCACTGTTCACCATAAGATTGGTTCCTTGGTCCCTAACGACGGTTGCCGTCCAGAGTTCGCAAAACTTTATGTTTATGATACTGCTAATGAAATAGATAATCGTATGGCTCTTTTACGGCAAGAGACGGCTAGCGAAAGCAATATTAATGCTTCTGGGGTTTCTGCTTCTTCCTCTCCTTGTCGTCGAGAGTCTATTTCTTCTAGGTCTGCTTCTGCTCGCTCACGTCGTCCAGTTGGTGAGCCAGATAGACAGATTGTTGAGTGTCTTAAGCGTATGCTTGATGACTATCAGAATCCTTTGGTCCGTCGTTTTCGTATGGCAAGTGAGAGGCTATTTTCACCTGATGCTCCTGATATCTCTATTAGGCTCTTTGGACAGGAGGGAACTGGACATGACTCACGATATTCTCTTCCTACTGTATCTGAAT
The DNA here is from genome assembly GCA_028641055.1 of Alopecurus myosuroides. NCBI lineage: Eukaryota > Viridiplantae > Streptophyta > Magnoliopsida > Poales > Poaceae > Alopecurus > Alopecurus myosuroides. The sequence goes on along the minus strand of CM054062.1, from coordinate 86,975,843 downwards.
TGGTGGCCTTGATTGTTGGTGATTTGACAACATATGTTTGTAGATTTGATGTTGTCGTGCAGTCACGGAAAGGTTATTTAGAGCAGGTGTCACCTCTAAACCCTTTACTCATGTCATTGCAGTATCCTTTTCTTTTCCCATATGGTGAACGAGGATATCATGTTGGGATTAAGTATTTGTAGGCTGATGATTCATCTGTTGGCGCTCAAAGCGAGGTATCTATGTTGGAGTATTACTGTTATCACTTCCACTATCGTTTGAACGAGTCTAATCCCTTTATTTGCTGCGGGCGTCTCTCTCAGCAAGCAATAGTTGATGCTTACTCTTGTGTTGAATCTAATCGGCTCTTATATCATCGGCTAAATCAAGATACACTTCGTTCAGAAACGTACCAAGGTATATCTGATGATGTAGGCGAGGGCAGTTCAACAGGAAAAAATCTTGGTGTTCGGTATCTTTTACATTCCAGTTTTACAGGCGGCAGGCGATATATGGTTCTTAATTATCAGGATGGCATGGCTATATGTCGACAATTTGGGCCTCCTGATCTTTTTTGCACTTTTACTTGCAACCCTAAGTGGCCGGAGATTTCGGATGCCCTCGCTATAGAGCCAGGGCAGGCTTATGCTGATAGACCTGACATTACCTCGCGTGTATTTCGAATGAAGGCTGAAGAATTCATATCCGATCTTAAAGATGGATCGGCTTTTGGCCCTGTAAATGCATGTAAGTTACTCGTGCTTCCATGCCTAGGAAATATTGTCTTTTTTCTATTATTGTTACCACACTATAGGTTGCGCTATTTTGCTGGTTCAATTTATTGTTTTATTCTCTTATTTATGCAGATCTTTATTTTATTGAGTTTCAAAAAAGAGGGCTACCACATATTCATGTTCTCGTTTGGTTAAAAGAGCAGACTAGGGATGCTACAGGTAACACCATTGATAGGTTCGTCTCTGCTGAAATACCGGATTTTCGTACAGATCCACTTGGATATGCCCTTGTAGACGAATTTATGATGCACGGTTCTTGTGGAAAGGACAACCCTAAATGCCCATGCATGAAACAGAACGTATGTTCTAAAAGGTATCCAAAGGCTTTTAACGATGAGACATTTGTAGATACCCTTGGCTCTCCTATTTACCGTCGTCGACAAGATGGTCGCTATATTATGAAAAATGGTGTCAGAATGGATAATACCATGGTAATTCCATATAATTTATCTTTATTGAAGAAATACCAGGGCCACTTAAACGTAGAGTGGTGTAACAAATCCAATTTACTTAAATATCTGTTCAAGTACCTTACCAAGGGGCATGATAGGGCTCGTGCTGGTTTTTTTCCGTCCCATGTAGGGACCACCTCTGGCCCATCTACATGCATAGATGAAATAGAAGAGTATGTCAAATGCAGGTACTCTTTTCGTATTTTTTTTATCTACATTTTTTGTGTGTTGTGTGTTTCAGTTCTACGTATTATCTCCCTACGTGCTTACCTTTAAACTTTTTCCCCATGCAGATATTTATGTGCTTCCGAAGCTTGTTGGCGTATGTTTGCATTTGATATACATGGGAGGGAACCAACTGTTGAGAGATTGGTTGTTCATTTTCCCAACATGAATCGAATAATTTACCAAGAAGATACTGATTTGCAAAATATCGTATCTGATCCTAGGCGTTATAGCACAATGTTGACTGAATGGTTCATAGTTAATAGACTTCACCCTTCTGCCCGGGAATTAACTTACCTGTTGTTCCCATCCAAATGGACATGGAATGCCACATCCAAGATCTGGACAGAAAGAAAAAGGAACTCAAAATTTGGTCCCCCGGTTGGTCGTATTTATCACGTACATCCTACTACAGGCGAACTCTTCTTTCTGCGCCTGCTGTCGACTGTCGTATGTGGGGCTCAAGATTATGTAGATGTTAGAACATATGGAGGACGATTGTATGATACTTTTAGGGAAGCTTGTCTTGCACGAGGTTTAGTAGGAGACGATAATGAATGGTTCATGCTATTTGATGAAGCCATTGCTTGGGCTACGTCACCTCAGCTAAGGCATCTTTTTATGACTGTTCTGTTATTTTGTGGAGTAACTCATGGTAAGAAGCTACTTGATAAGTATTGGCGTTTCATGGCTGACGATATAGCTGCACGCATAAGGAGTTCTCCTGATGATCCCACATTTGTTGTCCCTTCGGAATACTTATATATTCAGTTGATTCAAGACCTCATAGTTTTGTTTGCAAAAAATGGGTATTCCTTTTCTTCTTACAATTTAACTTCTGGTCCTATTCCTTCCTCACGCTTATTGGGCAACAGATTGGTTCTTGAAGAGTCACAATATGACAGGTATGCCTTGCAGATAAAATCCCATGAACTTCAGGGCAAGCTGAATTCTGAGCAGAAAATCATTTATCATGATATTTTGGGCTCTGTGGCCTCATCTCAGGGTAATGTCTACTTTGTTTCTGGACATGGTGGAATCGGGAAGACATTTCTTTGGAATGCTATTGTTACATCTCTTAGATCTGAAGGGCGTATTGTTCTGGCAGTTCCTTCTTCAGGAGTTGCTGCTCTTTTGTTGCCAAGTGGCCGTACTGAGCATTCACGTTTTCGTATTCCTATTGAAATTGACGAGCGTAGTATTTGCAGTATTTCTCGAGGGACAGATTTAGCTGATTTGATAAAACAATTTGCACTTGTCCTGTGGGATGAAGCTCCTATGACAAATCGTCATTGTTTTGAAGCTCTAGATAGAAGTACGAGAGATAAATTGTCTGTTGATGATAAGAGTAAGGCCCTCTTACCGTTTGGTGGGAAAACTGTTGTGTTTGGTGGCGACTTCGGACAAGTGATGCCCGTTGTTCAAGGTGGCAGCAGGATGGAAGTTATCAACTCATCCCTAATTAAATCGCCTTTATGGGATTGTATCGAAGTAAGACACCTCCGAGAGAACATGCGTTTATCCAATCCAATGCTCTCTCCACTTGGGAAGGCGGAGTTGACAGAATTTGCTAATTGGGTATTGGCAATCGGTAATGGTGCAGTACCTTGTGTACCAAAAGATGGAGATACCTTTCCTTCATGGATAACTATACCTCAGGATTTGCTGTTGACACCGTGTGCTGACAACATATCTGCTGTCATTGATTATGTGTACGACGATTTGTTTACAAACTATAATGATGGTTCATACCTAGCGGAGAGAGCAATTGTTTGTCCAAAAAATTGTGTGGCAGATGGTGTTAATGCAGCTGTGCTTGCTAGAGTGCCTGGTCAAATGGTTGAGTATAATAGTTGTGATACCATTTGTAAAACAATGGATCATGTTGGAGATGCTGATATATTATATACTCCTGAGTTTTTGCATTCCATAGATTTGAGTAACTTCCCTCGGCACTGCATTCAACTAAAGATTGGTGTTCCTATTATGCTGCTCCAAAATATAAATCAGTCAATGGGGCTCTATAATGGTCCTCGTTTGATTGTAACGAGATTGGGCGAGTGGGTACTGGAGGCTCGTTTGATTACTGGTAGTCATGCTGGTGAGCTTGTGTGCATACCAAGAATTGTTTTGAATGCCTCTACGACAAAGTGGCCTTTCACCTTGCAGCGGCAACAATACCCTATTCGTCTGTGCTACGCGATGACAATTAACAAGAGTTAACAAGATAGGAGTTTATCTACGTGAACCTGTGTTTTCACATGGGCAACTGTATATTGCTATTTCAAGAGTTACTTCCAAGCATGGTTTGAGGTTGCTTATTGAAGATGGTAACGGTAGCCCTACAGGTGAAACAAAGAATGTGGTTTATAAGGAAATAATTGATTTGCTTGAAGATGCATACATGCTACCCCTTTTTTCTCTTCTATGTCGTATCTTGTTTGACATGTATTCCTGTCTCCAGGTCAATCATGACGTTATTGGTCCGGCTTATGATCCGTACATTAGATATATTTCTTATATTTACCAAGTCGGTGCTACATTTTCGGTCCTTTCGTATTCCCTCCTATGGCAACGCGGACCATAGTTCACGGTGGAATAACTAGATCAATTAAAGGTATTTTTCCTTTCTGCTCGCCACTAATATTTATTGCTTTTTCTTCTTCTTTTCTCTCTCGTATTTGGGGTCGTAATTTATTTCTAAAACTATTTCCTGCTTGAAGATAAAGTCCGCCTGTTGTCGAAATTATTATGGAGTGTACAGGAACCAACTCACCTTGCTTCTACGGTACCTTTTACTACTCAATTGAGAGGACTAGTATGAAATCAAACGGACGGCTCAGATTAAGGGGAGCAGATTAGGCCTAACAGGCCCAGGAAGCAAAGTGTATCAGGAAAAAAAAAAACCCGGAGCCAACCTTGACACTTTGACACGAGAGAGCAAATCGACATGATATTCACACGCCACCGCCTCCGGACGCCGCCGCCGCCGCCCCTACCTGACCCGCAGCAACCGTCTCTACCTCGCACACGCCCGAACACGCTGCCGCTCCCTTCACCTCACACACGCCCGAGCACGCCGCCGCTGCCTCCACCTCGGTGTTACGACCCAACCTCAAACGCGGTCACCGCCTGGTTCCTCCGCCTCCACTCATCTCCAAGACCGGCAAGCCAACCTGTCTGTGCTGTATACCGCCGGCCAAATCTCTGTCTAAGTCACGTGGTGGTACGTGTTCCACACAGATTCGTAAGATCATCATCTCAGTTTGCACTTGGCAATAGAATACTGGTAAGCAGCAGTTTCTGCATCTTGCTAATATCTTTTGGGGTGCTCGTTTCGTTTTCCCATCAGTAATTGAGTTGATGACTGATGAAAGCACAGTTATCCTTTTCTCGGGCCTACCCTGTGTTGTTAAGGTCAGAACTGAAAGCACAGTTAATATTGTTCAAATGAGATAGTTGCATTTTTGCAAAGGTTGGTCAGGTCAGTACCCAAGTCCGCGATTCTCCATAATCGTAAATTCTTGGCAACTTGGAAGCTCTTTTCCCCTTGACGTATCATCAATTGGTACCTCGTGGAGCAATAACTCAAATGAGGTAGTTGCAGTAGCAATGGTTGCCTCTCATGTTACCAAGTTATTTTGTTTGTTAGGGCCATGCCTAAATGCCCACGGATGGAATGCTTGTCAATTAGAGGTAACATACTTCACAAATTTCCTTCAAGAAATAGCATGAACATATAACCTGTTGTACTTAGCTGTTACTAAATAAGCATTCATTTATTTTCTTGTTTAAAAAGGTTGCATATGCTGACTCCATTCGTCCCGAGATAAAATATGGACAACCGCCATAGCTATTCATCTCATCGTTGATAGGGGAGATCCAGGCGTAGTGGTTGCTGATGGCCCCTCGAATTTGCTGAAGGTATGTCCTCTTCGTCGGCACGCATACATCGAGAGATGCATATAGAGTGGGAAGCCTTCATCCGCCAGACCATCCGAATGACGCCTACGGACTCGGTTGCCCCGCCCGCTTCCTTGCTGACAAAGGGCATATTTGAAGCTAGCGATACTGTGCAACACTTACAGTTGGAGCGAGCAGTTGCTGCATGGTCAGCGAGCAGGATGGCTAATCTCTTGGTCTCTGCCCCCATGATGTGATTTAATTTTTTTATCCGACGTTAGATGTTCGAGCATATTGAACTGTTTGTGATGTAACTTGTGTTCCTGTAACCGAAAGATGCCAGTATGGTAAATGAAGATATATCATTTTTCTTATGTAAGCTGCATTTTTATCCGGTGAGTTTCCAACTGAATCTGCCTGTTAATGAGCATGTGTCAGCTGGGCAGTTATTTTTCTTGCACCACGTAGCATGTGCTACAAATGCTTAAAGGCGAGAGTTGAATCTACATGTGTCTGAGGTCACCACTTCGTTATACGACCATATGAACACAAAACAACAATCATGTTAGCAGAATCCAGAATCTGACAAAATTGTCTGGTAACACGTATAATACTTTCTTGTGTATTTACAAGGTAGAAACATTAAAATAACAAAAAATTAACAATGCTCTCTCTTCTGCCCCAAATGCATCTCTTACATACAGATACACAAAGAACATATCAGTAATATCAGTAACTATTATGCAACACCAGAGCCACATTTATCCCTGACAACCAGAGAATGGTCATCTCGAAAACACGTGAAAATGAATTGATAATGCAGGCACAATTATGCCGACAGACTCCACCTGTTCATATTTTCCAATCAGTAACATGGACAGCAGGTGAGCTCATTCCGTAATCAACAACATCAGAAACGACGAAGGTTAGATAATGGTCATATCGCAAACGCAGCTGAGCTTTGCACGTTGAACATGCAGCAGAATTCATGCATATTCTGCACGGGAAGCACTATGGAGTTTCTCCAGGAAATAATGATCTGATACCCAAGGCTCCTAAGGAACTAGACAACCTTTCATCCGGTTCAGAACTTCAAGGAGCATCATCATCAATACCGGCACAAATCGCCTCGCACGGTGTCCTGGTTCTGTGAGAGTGGTCGCTCCGAGCAGCTCCCTCTCCATCTGGCGGCGAGTCGGCGGGGCCATGTTATGAAATCTGAACACTGAACCGGATGATGATATACGGGTGGATATTTTGCTGCGAAGGCCTCGGGACAGCATCTAGGATGCCTGCACTTCTTCCTCCCGGAATCGCTTGACGAGCTTGGCCGCCATGGCGAGAAAGGAGGACAATGCCGTGAGATCTTCGATCGGGGGCGAGGCTAATGGCGTCGCGGACGGTACAGGACTAGTGTTGGGGTAAGAGGACGGTGGAGAGGGGTAGGTGGAGATCTGGGCGTACGATCAGCATAGGCCGGTGGTAGGGGCCGAGGCGGCGGTGGCGCCGGAGTTGTGCACCGGGACTCGGGAGATGAACGGCAGCATCCACGCATCCAGTCGCGAAAGTAGTGAGGGTTAAGAAAAAACTCGAAGGATAGCACACACAGCCGTAACATGTTGGACACTATTGGGCCAGGCCCGTCTACGGTTTCTTTTTGTGGGGTGCCAATTTCGTGACTAGTACGAATTGTACTGGTCATCCTTTGGGGACTAGTATGAAACTTTGTGGACCTTCGGATGGACGAAAATAAAGGGTTATTATTCATTTCAGGGTACCATAGAACAGCTCTTACGCAAAGATTATGTTTCAATCTTTTAGGGAATTGGCTTTATAAGCCATTTGATCTGTTTAGTGTCTTCCTTGTGTGTGTACTCTGCTTAATATATTTCCTAATATTATAGCACAAATTGTGCGTGGATTTGTACGCCTATTTATGTACCTTCAATTCCTTCCGGAGCATACTTGATTCATAAGTTTTTATTTGCCACTTCATGAAAATTATATATACCGTCTTTGGGATGGAATTTTTTCCCTCGCCTGTTTGCTACTATTTATTTTTATCTTTACTTCTACTAGCCTAGAAAAATCTTTCGTTTTCTCTCCTATATAGTTGTCTCCGGATGTCTAGATACTATTTAATTTTAATACGATCATTACATTTTCGACTCCTTTTGTGTACGGCGGACAAGATCAAACAAACTAATATACTTGCTTTCCAAAGGTTTATACATTGGCCAGCTCTAATATTTTTACTTCATTTGCCACTCCTTTTGGGCACGGCGATCTAGCACAGAAAAGCAAACTGTGCATAATTTTATTACATGGTCGTGTTACCGGGAAGAGACATGTTTACGTGTAAACATTATTTTCACCTACAGAATTTATCTACTGCATGATTAGGAGTAATTTTAGAGGTAAGCAAAATAATACACGCTGGCTGCGTCCCATATTTTAGTCCACACAGCAAAGCCAATTGTATATATTTTTATTACATGGTTGTGCTGCCGGAAAGAGACATGTTTACGTGTAAACATTATTTTCACCTACAGAATTTATCTACTGCATAATTAGGAGTAATTTTGGAGGTAAGCAAAAGAATACACGCTGGCTGCGTCCCATATTTTAGTCCATCTACATATGACCAACTAAAAACCAGCACGACAGTATTTTTGTAAGAAGAGAAGATATGTTTTTCTGCTCTACGTGGACATACTACCATGGCACAACAATATGGATATGTGGTCATCTTGTGGCCTTATATTCTCTACGCTCTGCCTTCTATAAATATGCCCTTTTCAATTGAGCATCTAGAACAAACTTCGCTACGTGCTTTGTAGTCCTCTTCTCTACCTTGTTCTGATCCACATGATGCATTAGACGGACCATCGCCCTGTACGCACGTATATTCTTCTTGTTGCTTATTTCTCGTCACACCAATACGCATCCCTCGTTCCGTCGACCAGGTAAATATATGGTGTCCTTCTATTCCATTCCATATGTAGTCTGCTTTATCCGGCAGCTGATAACTCAATTTTAAATATGTGTTCCATTTCTATTGCCAGTTAGCTCATTCACAAGATGGATAAAGTGGTATTCATTGGTGACATTCAGCAATATTCCAAGACATGTGCCCCTTTGCATTTTTCCTACACAATAGAGCCTATATCTCCCTCCTACCAAATGCCAGTAAAAGATGTTTTAGATTTTTTTTTGAAAAGGGAAACCCAGCCTCTGCATCGCATTGATGCACACGGCTTTTATTAATAAATGAAACATCCAGTTATGATCTTACATCGTTCCAAAGTACCCTGAATAACCTCTCACAATGGGAGGATAAATATTTTCTAGAATGAACCAACGACACTCTAGCAAATAAGAACTACGCATCCGTTAGACGCCTAGTGTGCAACCAGCCACCCTTGCTGTAGATAGCCCGAACGACCGCCATCATTCGAGTGCATCCAGTAGCCAAACGTCCTCTTTGATCCTCGGGAAGCAACAATGCCCAAGCTTGGATCCAATGTGTAGCTTGAAGAACAACCTGCATAAAATTTCCAATTTTCTCATTAAAGATGTTTTAGATGCGGTACGCCGGCAGTTTAGTGTTGATTCAAGTCTTATAGTGCACAAATCGTCGTTACAAGAAATATATTTCTTTCTCGGATCATCCAGAGGCTCTTTCTGCCCGCCAATTTGGCTGCAACAGTGTGTTTCTTTATGTCAGAGGCTGTCGTTACAAATTCATGCCAAATGATTCCTCTTTGTACTGTAGCAAAGTATTTACCAATCAGCGTGTTTTATTGAAGCTCAAAAAACTGCCTTTACATATGTGGGATGGCCAAACAGTGGAGCAAATTTTGAGTCCATACTACATAGTAGACTATATTGAGCCAGCGTCCAAGTCTATGGATGGTTTATTTGACTTTGTTTGTTTGGCACGTTCGCGCCGCAATATGCCCATACCATCTGCAATTCAGATAACAACTCCTAGGGATATCTATAGTCCAGCAGTCCAAAACAGCAGTATATCATCCATGTATACCAGAGTATATGAAATTGTTATCCAGAAGACATAATTTATGCTTGGCGTTACATCCAATTGCACGTATGAGTCTAAATCAACAGCAACCCATGATGGGTCTGCAAAGTGTACTGTTTATGTTTCATCAAATTCATTAAATGAGGGGCTTATTCATAAATTCTCAGCTGCTGTTATTCTCACTGTGACTGGTGAATCATATTTCTCAAGCTTACCAAATGTCTATCAAGCTATTCAAGACAGCAGCCATTTAAAGACTGAGATAAGATTGCTTGGTTATAGAGTTTACTTGCTATTCTTTTGTTACACTAGGGAGGACATTGATTTGTATAACTACATCACACCGTCTTTTAGAGATTCCGTTCAAGCTTGTCATTTGAAATTTGACCGACGGACTCCAGCATATGGTTCAGTTTGTTCAAAACTTGACTGCAGAATAGATCTGACACTCCTGGAGTGCCGTGCAATTTTTGTACACCAGCAATTATCGACTATATCTTGGGTTCATTTTCTTTAGGTACCGAGCATCACACAACAGCTTACATGAGATATGCTGCAGATTCTACTGAGAAGAAGGCAGTACACAGTGCTCTGTTTGGTGCACTGATATTCAGCTCTTACCACGTAAAATAACGGGATATTTACTTCCACCTTACTTAGCAGATCGTACAAAAATTTCTGCAGTAGTTAATGCAGTATGTTCTGTAATAGAAATTCATGTGGTAGCAACATAAAATGCTTACATGTACTCAGAAATTTGTTCGTCGCTTTAAATAAAATGCCCCTACGGTTGTATCATGCTTTTGAAGACATATCTGTTCTTTTTAAAAGCAGAATTTTTTTTATGGTTTGCTTCTTAATTTATCTATCGTCCTCAGTTAATATTTAAAATATTCTCGTCATTGCACATTCCATTAAATTCACATGGGGATGTCTTGTAATTGAAAATTGAGATAAGTTTTTTGGATAACATGACCTACCCACCATTCCAATTAAAACCATAGGCTAAAAAAAGTATTTATAGCTTATAATCAATAAAATTTCCTATACTTTTTCCAGGTGTTCATTGCAAATCTATTTTTTTTTTCCTTTCTGCCTGTCGGATTTCAAAAATGTGTGTCTTCTCAGGCAATCTAAAAAATAAACATGCTACTATGGCCTACAGCCCACCTCTTATGGAAGCTAACATTTCATTAATAGGCTCATTTATAGGAGGCCACGGTGAAAGTATAGAATTTACGTAGTGGGCCTCCTGTATCTGCTATTGTTCTACAAATAGCCCATTGTACTAATAGCCCATGCTGAAATCGTGAGGTGAGCATTCCAACCCGGTTAATGGCTATAACTCGCTTCCAATCTTTAAAGGATCCTCTCAAAAAATCCTTAATCTGATCTTCCAAACCCTAGCCGCCGCACTGAACGACTAAAAAGAACTTGCTTCTTCTATCAGCCTCTCATCGCCCCACTGCTCGCCGTCAGATGGCTGGCTTCAGGTGTTTCCCTGAGGAGATCATCCGATGTGGCGAACCCGCCGTGCGGCCAGACATCGACAGATGTGTGATCTCCCGTACTAAAGGTATGATAGTAAAGGAAAAAGAGTTATGGAGTCAAGCATTATTTGCTATTATTCTAGGAAATAGGCCCCCAATTTCGCCAGCACAGCTTCTAGATGCCTTGGAATTCCAGTGCAACATCCAGTCTGCCGATGTGATGATAGAGGTAGCTGCTCCACCAAATGATTTCTTTATCAGATTTAAGGCAGCAGAGGATTGTAGTAAAGTACTATCCACTTCTCGCGATTTTCGCTGTGGTGGAGTATATCTGTCACTTTCTCGTTGGTTCCAGAGCCACGATGGTTCACGGGCAGGGTTAAGGTTCTTAACAAAACTCAGTTTTGATGGGTTACTGTCAGACCCCGGACCCAGAGATATACATACTGTTATGTGCTCCTAGCCATGGACTCACAAGGGCTTCAGGGTTACCAGCCCCGGCCGCAACAAACAACGGCAGGCAGACCGGATTCATCGGCACGTAGTCCGGATCCCCGGTCTACTACTCCTTGTATCCATGCTAGTCATAACCAATTATGCATACCCAAGCGTCCACGAGTCGGATGAAACTGAAGGAACGGGACCAAAGTTATACAGAGCTGCTATGTGTCCAGAAAGTGCAACAACAATCGAGGGTTACTGGGGTTACCTCGCCCCAGGCCGATCAAATCGACAGGCGGGCTCGGACATGGATCATCGGCCCCACAACCCCTCGACTGCGACAACTATGCAGGCATAGCCAAAACTGTATAACAATGAGCTCGAAACCAACAACCGATCAAAGCAACACTCTAGACATGAAGCTTTATTAAACAGGTGTTACTAGAGTATAGCTTACAAACAGAGGTCACACGATGCAACATTACATCAGACAATGGAAGGCAAATTATGTTGCTAATCAACAAGAACCAAAAAGGCCTAAGAGGCCGCAACATAAGGCGACGTCCCAGCCCATAGATTCCAGGCTGCTACCTGGGAACCCCGAACTACTCGTCGATGTCCACGTTGAATCACCACCGATGTGAGATCTTCTCCTGAACCAAAATTAAGCAAACCTGAGTACGGGAGGTACTCAACAAGACTTAGTTAACCTATTATATATCTGCTATCTTTAGGAAGATTTTATGAAGGTTATTTGCGTAAAGCCATCTTTGTTTTCCAAGTTGAGGAAGAGACAACACGTCTCATAGAGTATTTTGAAAACAGATGAGAAAGCTACTCAACTACTGATATCATCATCTTTTAATCCACCAAATCATTTCAGCACCTCGTGCTTCAAAGATCACCTCCTCCAGTTGTTCCAATATCTCATGCTACAAGGTAACCCCTCTCGGCATCTCCGAGGAGGCATCCTTCAATCGTTATCAGCAAGTTTTAAACATTCCGTTTAAGTTATCTATGATCACAGAATCCGTCACCAAGTCGTCTTTAACCGCAGACACGGCTTTTCGAAAAGATTTAACCCTGCAGGGGTGTACAACTTTACCCACACGTACCAACCGACTCTTAGTGCCACCAGGGTTAGCACTAGTCCGGGAAGTGCCGGCAGAGGGTGGTCGATTCCCGGCCTTTACCTTGTCGAACCATATCCATGAGTCAACCCAAACAGGGCCACCCCGTCAACAGGGAGTTGGCCACCTCCTGACGGCACCTGTTCTGTGAGTCGGGAACAAGATCCGTGTACGTCCATCACTTGTCCCGGTCACGACCTAGTTTTCTCCAAAACATTTTCCGACTCACACGCAGATGGAAAGCTCAAACTACGTGGCTCATGGATAAGGTTAAACAAGTTAGTCAGCCAGGCGGGGTTCATCGGCCCACGTGTGGCTGTACGCTCATTCTTGGCTCGAAGGCGAGAACTCGCTCCTAGGGGCATGAACAGGACAAAACGCCACAACCCATTGTGGCCTCACATCCATGCCGTGATTAGTCAAGTTATCAAAGGTAATTCAAACCATAAACACCTGACATAGAAGATTCACGCATTGACCAGATTCATCAACTAGGCATGGCTAAGCAAGACTCACAAGGTTTAGCGGAGCGCGCACAAACAAACCTATAGCTGCTAGGTGAGATGGATCAGGATATCTAGGTTATGCAGTATATAGGAGAACTCTATCTACTGACACCAAATAGTTTGGAACCGAATGCAAAGTACGAGAATCAAATCACTTTGAAATCATATATGAGCAGATAAGAGGTTATGCTTGCCTTGGTTATAAGAAAACCAGATAAAGATCTTCAGGAATAAGTGCTTGACTTGTCGGTTAAGATCAAGTATTCGCCATGGCGTTGTCGATCTTCTCTTCGGGGTCGCGTTCTACCGATCAGAAGCAAAACACCGAAAGAGAAACAACAATCAAACATGGCATCGATGCAATGCGCAATATGTATGCATGAGCAGGTTAATGCACTGAAATAAAGCCCTAAACATGTTCGATGGTTTGCTAGGGTTCGCATGTCAGTTATGCATTTTTACTGAAATTAGTCCGGAATAGGCCCCGGAGGGGTACTTCGGGTGATTATGAAAGGGTGTACCATTTTAATTGCTCAAAAGGGTTTAAAAACATCATATCTAGGTTCTAAATGTCATTTTGAGCAATTTGGTATATTACTTTTAATTTTCTAATTTTAGTGAATAAAAACTTATTTTTCCATTTTAAATGATTAAACAACATTAAAATAAAGGCCAAAAATGAAGTGTGTCAAACATTTATGAAAGTGACATTTTTGGGTAGCTTACATTTTTATGAACATTACCATATTTTTACTTTATTTTTCTGAGCAATATTTTGGAAGATATTAGTTAACCAAATTATACATTTTCTGGAATTTAAGAAAACTGGAATAATGACGTCACAGTGACGTCCAGGTGACGTCATCGTTGGTCACTGATTCTCTGCTGTGGAAGAATTTGTTCGATTGAGCGCGAATTGCCGAAATCAAACCGCTCCACGGGCTAGAGGAGGCCGAGACCGACCTAACGGTGGCGGCGGAACGACCAAGAGGTCGCCGGAGCTTCGCCGGCGGCGAGGACCCGCGGCGGCGGGGCAAGCCGCACGGCGGCGGCCGTCTGCGGAGAGGGAGAGGGCCAAATGAGGGCACCGGAGGGAGCGTAGTCTCACCGGGGATGCAGTGGAGGGGTCGAGGAGGTTGGGGAAGCGGCGGTGGCGCCGGAATCCTCCGTGGCGGCCGGCGGCCGGAGAGAAGAACGGCGGCGAAATTCGCCCTTGTGAGGCCATCCCGGCAAGCGAGCTTCGGTTAGCTAGACGAGGGAAGTACGGAGGAGCTGCAGGGACTCTCTTTTGGTGCGGCCATGGCCGGAGTTGCGCGCAAAGGGCGGCGGCCGGAGACAGAGGTTAGGGTTAGGGTTCGGTTGCTCGGGAGGGAGCGTGTGAGTGAGGGGGGACCGGGAGAGAGAGGAGCTTGGGGGGGGTCTCCTTGCTGTTATCCGCAACGGGGGAGGAAGCAGGAGGTGGCAGCCGGCGTCGACGGAGGCGACACGCAGCTGCTCCTTCTGTCAAAAGGAAGAAGATGACGGTTTTGCACAACACCCCCTGGAAATTTTGGAAAACAACAAGAGGTCCTTTTCTCTATTAAAACAGGACATAAAACAAACTTTTGAGGGCCTTTTTGAAAGGATAAAATTTGGCAAAAATTATCTTTGGAAAGCTCATGAAATTTCCAACCTCACCATGTATTGCTTTGGTGAAATTGAAATACTTTTCAGTACAAAATTTTGGAACCCCTTTTAAGTACTATTTGCTGGAATTTTCTCAAACCATTTGAATTCACAAACCAAATTGATTAAAACATGATTTAAATTTTTTATTCATGCATGTATGAGATGCCAACAACTCCACAACCCTAAATTAGCAAAAATTGGGATATTACAAATCTACCCCCCTTACAAGAATCTCGTCCCGAGATTCCCGAAGGAGAAGAAAGAAGGAACACCGGTTTTGGACGATCTTCTCGAACCTTACGGTTCTCTTCTGAAGAGGTTGTTACAGCATCTTGAGGTGTTGAACGGATACACCTTAGGTAAGAGGGAAACTCTTAGGAAATGATATTCACGAAGATCGAGTATCTCATGGGTAACTCATGACAGGAAGGTTCATAAAGAACGTTTGAGTTATCGTGCATGAAACACATTAAGGTAACGGAGGAAATATGAGAAGGTTTCAAGTTTGCGGACGATTGGTCTTGAAAGGATTTAGAATATGAGCTTTGCACAAGACTTTAAATCCTTTTGGAAAAGATAGGTCGAACAACTTATGACATCGAGGTTTCTTCAGACAGAACACCAAAATTGAATAAGATGGTCTTGGATACCACAACGTAATATCCGTAGACGAGGGAAATCACGAGAAAACACTGTACTCGTGAGTCGGAGAGAATTTGATACAAGATCATGTTCACTCTTCGGAGTGGACACGAAAGATAACGGAACTTTCAACCATCCCATAACAGCTTTCTTGAAATCTTTGTCGAAGATCATGAGGTTACTTCACAATAGAATATGAGTAACCACGGAATGTGGGAACACCGTAATTAGGGAGGAATTCTTGGTCACGTCGTAAAGATGGTAACCAATGAGGATTGAAAGCACCAGCAGAAGATAGGGAATCTCTTTTCTATTGTGGGTTATCCGTAGCATACGTTTACCACATGGTTGAGATCCCATGGCTGAAGTAACTGACAAATTCACACAATGTGTGAGATGAACGGAACTTCAAGTATAAACCACTTGAAAAAGGAAACTGGTCAACGGCGGTTACAAAACACCATGAGATGGTTCTCACGGTGAACTTATTTCCACTAGAACAGAAATTTTGGAGGTTCAACGGAGAGATATTGGAAAGATAAACTTCCAAGTTATCCTTGATGTTCTAGATATAGACAACATGCTCACGACAGGCCTTCTGTAGGTCATCAAGTGAAAGTTAAACTTCAGTTTGGAAGAACGGTGAGGAAAACTTGTTGGAATGAACCACACCAGAATTCTTACGAAGAGTGGTTGTTCTTACGGATACAAAGAGATATGACATTAGGCCTTCCGGCTAATTGTGTCAACCACAACATCAACCATGCCGTATTTTAAATGGACCTAACTCAATACTCCTAAGGAAACACCAATCATCGTTGCTGCTTGAGATTTCAGCTCTGGTTAGTGGAAGAATGATTCAGAATCAGCACATTTGACCATAGAGGTTACATCGGTTAGCAACGAGATACACTGGTTGGATTCTCAAGACATGGACTACGATGCCACGCTCCAAAAAGGTAAGCGAGGTTGTAGAACTCATGTATTAGCAACTTGTGGAAGACGGTTGCACCTACATAGTTTACATGCAACGAAACACATCTGAGTCATCGTTGGAAAGATGGTAACAAAGATCATGAAGATCTTGGACTTCTTCCCTTTCACGAATGGTCAGTCAGTGGCTTAGTGTGGGTACAAACTTGTTCAATTAAATGGAGGTAACAACCAACCATCTCAAGAATACTCCACACATGCATGACCGACTTGGAATTGTTCTCGAAGGAACAAGAAAACTCTACTCGGATCCACGGCGAAAACTTTCACCATAAGCACATGAACGAGAGTAGGTTACTTCGAACATATGGAACCCAACTTCGTGAGGACAGAAAGATGGTTCTCGAGAGTTTCCAACATTAGTGCCAAGTGTTCAACATGATCCTCGTGCAACTCGGATAAATAAGAATGTCATCGATGGGCTCGACAACGCGCTTATCAACACTCCAAGATGAGGGATTCATATGATACATGAACAAGGCAAAATATTGGTCAGATTAAAGGACATGAGGTGTACTCGGGAGAAACACCATGAGTGAAACACCATCAAGATAGTCCTTGAATCTGGACTTGATATGACGATAGCCCAAATCAAATCAAGGTAGAATGACAGCATTTCCGCAAAGGAGATACTATCCTGCTTCAACACGAGGAAAACTAGATATCCCTTAACAAAGGAACAAGTTAGGATGAGCTTTTGCCTTTCAACTCTCCAAGTTGTTGTTTAAGCTCAACCACTAGTCCAAGGTGTCTATCGAAGTTTCTTGGAGAAAGGAGTAGTTCAAACTACCCCTCGTTTAGACATCACGGTCAGGTAACAACCTGGTGATACTTCTAGAAAGACAACCAGAATATCACAACCTACCGGTATGTCTTGGAGTTCGAAAGGAGGTTTGCTTTTCAAAGCAACTGATGTGGTCTGGAGAGCTTTGGCATGAACCTAACTCTCTGACCGAGGATATGCACCGGAATGGACGGATTTGGTAACACAGTCAACTTCAAACAGAGACCTGGTGACCAATAGTGCTAAGAAGGATACAGATGTTTTCTTAGATTTTTCGAAGCAATAAGAATTGCTAAGAGTATCTGATACACACCTCAATGCACACCCAACACTCTTGAGCATTCAAGCTTAAACTAAGGGTGAGTTGAAATGTGTAAAAGCATCACTTCATCAACGAGGGCCTGAAACTCAACTCAACCTCTTGATATATAAGAGTGTGATACTCGAAGGTAGAACATAACAGAAGCTAATGAAACTTCTCTAATCTGTGGATTACAAAACTTTGACCTGGTTCTTAAGATGAACAAGGTACTGGAGTTTGTTTCTCCTAACATCCCAAGGTGGAATGTTTTGACGGAACTCAAGAGGAACTGCATTGGAAGAATCCAACACACCTATGCAACCTGGTTTCCAAACAACGGACGAAGTTCGGGAAGCAGCTAAGAGTAGGAACGTGCTCTGGAAAATCCTGAGATCACGTTGGATGCACGGGGTAATACTCAGTGTAGATCCCATGCCAAAAGGTTGGTATAGATGAACAAAGAACAAAGATATGAGAATCATAAAGGACACTCTTGTCGTGATCCTTTTGATTCCTAGAGAAAACCTATGGATATTGGAGTTCAGTTTACCTAGCCATCCTGAGGTAGAATATGTTCCTCGGGATCCAAAGAAATAGAACTTGGGTTAAAGGTCAGCATCCTGTACTGATAGCATGAGCATCATATGGTTATCAAGCCACATGGTTCAACCCACCACAATTCAGCACATTCCGGGACCTTCGGTTCAAGTCCAAAGTTGAAAACACAACGAAAGGAGTAACTACTCTCTTGATGTCTTAAAGGACACTATGAATAGCAATCACGAGGTGACTTTCAAAAGCCAAACATAACTCCGGAAGAACTTGAGAAGAGGATAACAGATACATTCGAGATGAAAAGCAGATCTCGAGGTTCAGGATTTTGAGATATTAGAACAGGAGTATGTGGAACCCACACAACTCTGAGAGATTATGATGGAAAGGAATCTCCCAGTTAAAGAGATAACGGAGTACAGAACACACACGACTCTAGAAACTATAACACTAGGTCAACTTGGGTAACAACGTCCTTGCCAAAGAAGGCACCTAGATTTTGGATGACTAGAAGAGATAGCAAAACCTTTTCGAAACAAAACAGGTAAGGAGACCCGGACTTAGACCGATACCAGATACGGAGTAAAAAGAATCCTAAGAAGGTTTTTCACAATCCATTTCGAGTTTCAAAATAGTTTTCATAAACTCTAGACTCAACATCGACCAAGCAGTAAGATTTTCCTACAGGCAGTCCTGCTCTGATACCAAGACTTGTCAGACCCCGGACCCAGAGATATACATATTGTTATGTGCTCCTAGCCATGGACTCACAAGGGCTTCAGGGTTACCAGCCCCGGCCGCAACAAACAACGGCAGGCAGACCGGATTCATCGGCACGTAGTCCGGATCCCCGGTCTACTACTCCTTGTATCCATGCTAGTCATAACCAATTATGCATACCCAAGCGTCCACGAGTCGGATGAAACTGAAGGAACGGGACCAAAGTTATACAGAGCTGCTATGTGTCCAGAAAGTGCAACAACAATCGAGGGTTACTGGGGTTACCTCGCCCCAGGCCGATCAAATCGACAGGCGGGCTCGGACATGGATCATCGGCCCCACAACCCCTCGACTGCGACAACTATGCAGGCATAGCCAAAACTGTATAACAATGAGCTCGAAACCAACAACCGATCAAAGCAACACTCTAGACATGAAGCTTTATTAAACAGGTGTTACTAGAGTATAGCTTACAAACAGAGGTCACACGACCCAACATTACATCAGACAATGGAAGGCAAATTATGTTGCTAATCAACAAGAACCAAAAAGGCCTAAGAGGCCGCAACATAAGGCGACGTCCCAGCCCATAGATTCCAGGCTGCTACCTGGGAACCCCGAACTACTCGTCGATGTCCACGTTGAATCACCACCGATGTGAGATCTTCTCCTGAACCAAAATTAAGCAAACCTGAGTACGGGAGGTACTCAACAAGACTTAGTTAACCTATTATATATCTGCTATCTTTAGGAAGATTTTATGAAGGTTATTTGCGTAAAGCCATCTTTGTTTTCCAAGTTGAGGAAGAGACAGCACGTCTCATAGAGTATTTTTAAAACAGATGAGAAAGCTACTCAACTACTGATATCATCATCTTTTAATCCACCAAATCATTTCAGCACCTCGTGCTTCAAAGATCACCTCCTCCAGTTGTTCCAATATATCATGCTACAAGGTAACCCCTCTCGGCATCTCCGAGGAGGCATCCTTCAATCGTTATCAGCAAGTTTTAACCATTCCGTTTAAGTTATCTATGATCACAGAATCCGTCACCAAGTCGTCTTTAACCGCAGACACGGCTTTTCGAAAAGATTTAACCCTGCAGGGGTGTACAACTTTACCCACACGTACCAACCGACTCTTAGTGCCACCAGGGTTAGCACTAGTCCGGGAAGTGCCGGCAGAGGGTGGTCGATTCCCGGCCTTTACCTTGTCGAACCATATCCATGAGTCAACCCAAACAGGGCCACCCCGTCAACAGGGAGTTGGCCACCTCCTGACGGCACCTGTTCTGTGAGTCGGGAACAAGATCCGTGTACGTCCATCACTTGTCCCGGTCACGACCTAGTTTTCTCCAAAACATTTTCCGACTCACACGCAGATGGAAAGCTCAAACTACGTGGCTCATGGATAAGGTTAAACAACTTAGTCAGCCAGGCGGGGTTCATCGGCCCACGTGTGGCTGTACGCTCAGTCTTGGCTCGAAGGCGAGAACTCGCTCCTAGGGGCATGAACAGGACAAAACGCCACAACCCATTGTGGCCTCACATCCATGCCGTGATTAGTCAAGTTATCAAAGGTAATTCAAACCATAAACACCTGACATAGAAGATTCACGCATTGACCAGATTCATCAACTAGGCATGGCTAAGAAAGACTCACAAGGTTTAGCGGAGCGCGCACAAACAAACCTATAGCTGCTAGGTGAGATGGATCAGGATATCTAGGTTATGCAGTATATAGGAGAACTCTATCTACTGACATCAAATAGTTTGGAACCGAATGCAAAGTACGAGAATCAAATCACTTTGAAATCATATATGAGCAGATAAGAGGTTATGCTTGCCTTGGTTATAAGAAAACCAGATAAAGATCTTCAGGAATAAGTGCTTGACTTGTCGGTTAAGATCAAGTATTCGCCATGGCGTTGTCGATCTTCTCTTCGGGGTCGCGTTCTACCGATCAGAAGCAAAACACCGAAAGAGAAACAACAATCAAACATGACATCGATGCAATGCGCAATATGTATGCATGAGCAGGTTAATGCACTGAAATAAAGCCCTAAACATGTTCGATGGTTTGCTAGGGTTCGCATGTCAGTTATGCATTTTTACTGAAATTAGTCCGGAATAGGCCCCGGAGGGGTACTTTGGGTGATTATGAAAGGGTGTACCATTTTAATTGCTCAAAAGGGTTTAAAAACATCATATCTAGGTTCTAAATGTCATTTTGAGCAATTTGGTATATTACTTTTAATTTTCTAATTTTAGTGAATGAAAACTTATTTTTCCATTTTAAATGATTAAACAACATTAAAATAAAGGCCAAAAATGAAGTGTGTCAAACATTTATGAAAGTGACATTTTTGGGTAGCTTACATTTTTATGAACATTACCATATTTTTACTTAATTTTTCTGAGCAATATTTTGGAAGATATTAGTTAACCAAATTATACATTTTCTGGAATTTAAGAAAACTGGAATAATGACGTCACAGTGACGTCCAGGTGACGTCATCGTTGGTCACTGATTCTCTGCTGTGGAAGAATTTGTTCGATTGAGCGCGAATTGCCGAAATCAAACCGCTCCACGGGCTAGAGGAGGCCGAGCCCGACCTAACGGTGGCGGCGGAACGACCAAGAGGTCGCCGGAGCTTCGCTGGCGGCGAGGACCCGCGGCGGCGGGGCAAGCCGCACGGCGGCGGCCGTCTGCGGAGAGGGAGAGGGCCAAATGAGGGCACCGGAGGGAGCGTAGTCTCACCGGGGATGCAGTGGAGGGGTCGAGGAGGTTGGGGAAGCGGCGGTGGTGCCGGAATCCTCCGTGGCGGCCGGCGGCCGGAGAGAAGAACGGCGGCGAAATTCGCCCTTGTGAGGCCATCCCGGTAAGCGAGCTTCGGTTAGCTAGACGAGGGAAGCACGGAGGAGCTGCAGGGACTCTCTTTTGGTGCGGCCATGGCCGGAGTTGCGCGCAAAGGGCGGCGGCCGGAGACAGAGGTTAGGGTTAGGGTTCGGTTGCTCGGGAGGGAGCGTGTGAGTGAGGGGGGACCGGGAGAGAGAGGAGCTTGGGGGGGGGGGTCTCCTTGTTGTTATCCGCAACGGGGGAGGAAGCAGGAGGTGGCAGCCGGCGTCGACGGAGGCGACACGCAGCTGCTCCTTCTGTCAAAAGGAAGAAGATGACGGTTTTGCACAACACCCCCTGGAAATTTTGGAAAACAACAAGAGGTCCTTTTCTCTATTAAAACAGGACATAAAACAAACTTTTGAGGGCCTTTTTGAAAGGATAAAATTTGGCAAAAATTATCTTTGGAAAGCTCATGAAATTTCCAACCTCACCATGTATTGCTTTGGTGAAATTGAAATACTTTTCAGTACAAAATTTTGGAACCCCTTTTAAGTACTATTTGCTGGAATTTTCTCAAACCATTTGAATTCACAAACCAAATTGTTTAAAACATGATTTAAATTTTTGATTCATGCATGTATGAGATGCCAACAAATCCACAACCCTAAATTAGCAAAAATTGGGATGTTACAGTTACCGCAAGAAGCCTTCGAATATGAAATGATTAGTCAGTTGGTTAACCGACTTGACGGTCATCTTGTTAGCATTGAACCTCTAGCAGACAGTTGGAGCATTGCTGTTATAGCATGGATGAGGGAGCCATCAAAGATTCCAAAGAGATATATTGTTGAGCTCGTAGGGTTGCCTCATCTTAGATGCATTGATCCGTTCCCTAGATATGAATAAAGCCTCTCTGTTTCACCTCCAACTTCACCAACAAATGTGCACACCAAAGGGCACATCGAAGACAAGCAATCGCGGAGGGGTTGGGAGCCCTCTCGGGCTATCCACGATAGCCCCGTGGCACGCTCGCGCTGGAGGAAGGTTTGTCTGCTTTCGCACCTTCAATTTTGGCTGTTTGCGACCGAGAAAAATCCCTAGAAAAGAGAAGCCACGCTAAAAAGGCAGTAGAACCCTAGCCTGCTGGATTCTCCAGCCGCCGCCGCCGCCCGCTCGTCTCACCCCCGCGTGCTTGCCGTCTCCAGCCGCCGCCGTCGCCGCCCGCTCGTCTCACCCCCGCCTGCTTGCCTCTCCAGTTTTCAGCCATCGTCTACGGCAGGATCGAGTCCAGCACCTCCTCCCTCGTACTCCTCTCCTGTCCTCTCTTCCTGCAGGCGGCTACCGGGAATAGCAAGTGGTGCGGGCGGTGGGGAACGACGTCCTATGTGGCGGCCTGGAATAGCAAACTAGGCAGCCGAGTCCGCCCTCTGTGGCACCATCGCCGCCACAAGCCACCGCCCTGAGCCGCCGCCGATGGTGACAATGAGGAGCACGCGCACGGAAGCATCAACAGCTTCTATTTCTGGCTCATCTTCTTCGCTCATGGCGGCCATCCCACTTCACCCCCGCGAGGCGTCGTCTCTTCATACGCTTCAGCGGAGAAGCCACAACTGACCACTTTAGAGTGAGCTGCCAGCATGTGTTTCTTCAGCTAACCAAGGGGCGCCAGGTATATCATTCGTCACTCCCACCCACCCTTGAACATCTCTTCCTAATTCCATCTGATCTGCAACGCCTCTTTTCCTCCCTTATTATAAGGTTGCAGTTCTGCACTTAAGATGTTTGTGAAAATACCTAAAAGACAAAAGGGTCTGCCTTTTATTTTGTATCTTTATGTAATTTTGAAATTTAAGGTAGTATCAATGGATTATTACACATGGACAGGTAATTGAACTTCTTTATGAAAAAAAATATATATATCTTTTTAGTGTCCATTGTTGTCGGTATTGTAAAACTGTTTGGGTGCAATTGTTGTAGGTTTTGATTAATTGTTTGAGTGTACATTGTTTCAGATTTTCATTCTTTGTTAATAAGGTAATCAAAGATTTTTCCTTACTGCAGCTTGGTACTAATCTATCTTGTAATGGCCTCCATAGTATTAATTCAGTAACTTACTTTTGGAATAGATGACTTTTGGAAGAGATGTTGTTAATAGATTAAATGGCATTATGATTGCTCAATTTTGGTTAGTGTCATGCTTTCTATGATAGCTATAAGCTTTATTTCTTTCCACTTTCAAATGCATCAATATAATTGGCTTCAATAGGCTTTCCGATAGTTTTAATGTGAGGCATTTGCTTTTTTTTTAGCTCACAGATTATAGGTGCTTATTATATCTTATTCTTACAGTTCCATTGAAAGGATTGAGGGATGAGCTGCAACTTTGGACCTCATCCATCTCAATTATAAGGTAATTTTTTAAAGGTCAAATAGTCCCATCATAGTTTATCTTTTCAGTATTTTCTTTTTGTCTCATAGTCCTGAGTTTCAAGTTTCAAATCTAAAGGAGATTGAAACTGTAGGTATTTTGTGCTTTGATTTAGTTGAGATGCTTAGAAAATGATGTCACTTTCAAATATGTTCTTTTGCGGGGACACTTTCATAAATAATTTATATTGATGTGACACATGTCTCTGGATTTCTTTTTTCAGTTCTGTTTTTGTAGCGCCGAAACTCCACACCCTCGTTAGCGGCGGAGGACGACGAAGGTCTGCCTCCATCCCCATCCACAACAGCACCAGCGAGCGTAGCACACCCGTCTCTGTACATGGCTGCCATGCCATCATGCCGATGAGGAGCACCAGATGCAACACCTCCACCAGCTGGACGCCCAGGAAGAGGCGAAGCGACCTCACCGACGGCAGCTGCAATCGATCGATTATCCTGAATGGCGGTGGCTGCGGGGCCGCGGGTTGTACCTTTCTCCTTCTCGCACGACGTCACCCTTTGAGGCGATAAGGAGGGTTCCATATTCTTTGTGTGCTGCTGGGTGGTTGACCTTGGCGAGGGCGATGATGTGGCATGGGTAGCAGCTCCATTACCACCCTTCCAGGTCTGTTCCTGCCTCCTCGTGGTGAAGCTTGTGCCTTCATTCTTGTTTCCTAGCTCCTACCGTAATGGACTGATTGATTATTTGGCTTGCTTGCAGTTCTACCATGTTCTTGACGCTGGCTTTCGAGCTCTTTGTTGGGAGGAAGGTGTTCCAGGATGCTGCAGTGGGGCTCTACGCTCCTCTGATAATTAGCTTCCTGGCTCTACTGTTTTTGAACTTCGCAAAATATTGGCCATTAATGATGGCAGAAAAAATCGGCAAAGAAATGCAAGCACGCACAAGTTTTATGAAGTGATCATGAAGCCCTAAACGAGTGAGAGCTGAAACTATGAAGCACCATTCTATTCTACCAAAAGCTTTTGCTAGAACAAATTTTAGCATAAAGTCGTCGCTATACCCTAAGGGTAAGGAGAAAGGGTGAGGAATTTCTTGAGCAGCTATAATATATTATTGCTAATACGTCTGCCTTCAATTAAAGCTTGTTGAGAAGGGTGAACATAATTTGGCAAGTGGACTTTCAATCTGTTGGTCAGAGATTTTGCAATAATTTTGTAAATGACGTTGCAAAAGCTTGTTGGTTGGTAGTTGGTGCTGTTAACTTTTCAATCTGATTAACCATTAGCCGCAATTTAGGTCTTACACTGTTTGCTCCTGGTTATGTGTATATTATTATGGTCTCCATTCCCCTACTCGAGTCTTTCCTCTTTATTTCTTCGATTTAAGCCATTGTAAAGTAAGCCGTTCATGAGTGTCGTAGTTTTCTTTCTTTCATGCAATTGAGGTATTTAATTTAAACTAATCCATTGTGTAACTTTTATGTACTCTTTGTAACAAATGGTAGAACTTGAATTGTTTTTTCAGGTTATTGAAGACAACATATCATAAGAAACATGGTGCTGACCCTGTCTATTTTACTCATCAACCGAGCTCCATATTATTTTCGTTAAATTTCAATCTAGATCTTGAGATATTTCAAAGGACACAAAGACAGGTACATTATATCTTCCTCACCTCCCTGTTTGTAGTAACAATGCCAATGAATGTTGCATTCTTTTTTATGTCATTTCAGGGTTGTTTCATTACGTATGTCGCCTTTCAATGATAGCTTTATGTTCGGTTCACTTGATCACATTGTCAGAATATGGGATCTTCGTGTAAATGCTTGTCAGGTTCTGTCACCAATCCCTGCAGGACTCCATTTTATTCGAGCATAAAGCAATTAATTATGTTTAGTTTATATTTAGCTGATGAAACACCAATGCATCCTGCGAGCACTTTCCATGCTTACATGATTATCATTTAGGGTATACTACGATTGCGTGTTAGGCCTTCTGTTGCATGTGATCAACGTGGACTTTTTTTGCAGCTGAAATGGAGGGAGGGGCTATTAAGCTATTTGATTCTCTGTCTTATGAAAATGTCTGTATTGAAATTGAATATAGAAATCACATTTCTATAAAGCACGGGAATTCTTATCTTGAAGAAAAAACCAATTTCACGGTCCATTTGACACTTTCTTTGTCGGTGGAGATACGGCTGAAGCGTCAGACGTTAAATTCAGCAACAATGGCAAGTCTATGCTTTTGACGACAAATAACAACCATATATGTTATGGATGCATACGGAGGGGAGAAGGTCAGTCTGCGCTATGACTGATTTTGCTTCAGATGTGAAAAAAAATATCCATAACTTCCTGCATCTCATCATTAACAGCGTCACAATCTTTTCTTGATCTTTGCTCACTCATGTTTTATGTTATTTTCAAGAAGTGTGGCTCCAGTTTGGAACCATCTTACAACATAGCATCTAAAGTAGTTTTCACTCCAGATGCTCAATATTTAATTTTAGGTAATATTCAAGTATTTTCATGCAACCTTTTAAGGATATTGCGATGTATACTAGCTCTTAAAAAGTACCTACATGCTTCCATGTAATTAAATCTTAGCATTTTACATTACCTCAAAACTTTGCCTTTTTGTATTCTTCACATTTACTGTGAGAATAGAGCTAGCATTTACTATGAGAATATGTATATTGTGTAAAAGAATGACCCAGATTTCGTGGCATAAGCTGATGCTGAAAAATTCATGTGTGTTGATGTTGCATGATCTGGTGATGGTACTTTGCACGCTTGGAACATCAACACAGTACAAGAGGTACCCCTTTCTCAAATCCTGCTTATAATATCATGTGTTGTTATTTGTCTTAACTTTACTCTTGTGTTGCAGATTGCTTGTTGGAACAATCATATTGGGCATTTCGCTCCTTTGAAATGGGCCCCTCGCTGAGCCATGTTTGCAACCATATCAACTGCAATAACTTTCTGGATCCCCACTGAATCTAATTATAATTGCGTCCCTGAGATAGAAAAAATAGAACACCGAACATGCTAACTTAAGTAAAGACTTGTTTCGACTTCTTTTCTTTCCAGAACAGGTAGCAATGTATGAAGTATCATTTTGCTTTATTAAGATTTAAGGAAATGGTGTTGGGATTCCCTTGTGGTTGTGGTGCTCTCTTTAATTTGTTGTTATGAATAACGTTGCACATTTTGCCCTTAGGCTATCGTATGGAAACATAACTATCGTTTCAATACGTGTGAATATTTGCACCACCTAAAAATGTCGGTGATATATCTAGACGCCAATTGCTTGATTTTTAACTCGTTTTGAAATATCTTTTACACCTGGACTTGTAAGATCTGAGCAATTTGATTTGCGTGCCCACTTTGACTTGTGTAGCTCTAGAACATTTGCTTTGGAATTATTTGTGATTAATTACTAACTAACTCTCGTATTATGGCTATGGTAAAGTACCTTAATTTTTATCACTTGCAATGATTTCACACTTTCTCTCTAATTTTTTTCGGCAACCCTAGAGGCTTATCGCGCTTCTTCTGATTTTGATTGCATACATGTTTCCCGATTTTCTCAAACTAATTATGTATTCACTTTCTTGTAGAGGATTATCACGACATATATTGGTTTGTTATATTGGAATCTTCACATTGAAGTTGTTTTCGTGCCAAAAGAACTCTACATAAATTCTGGTATTTGTATCGAGGTATGTGGTCTGAGTTCTGCTAACTATGACATGGTAGCAATGCCATGTACAATTGCTGCTATAAGTGGTTTGCTTCTCATATCTCCTCTCCTAAATCACCCATGGAATACCGGTTGGTCTTGTTTAATACTTTTATATTGCTTGCCTTTAAAGTACAATACACAGTTATACAGGATCTAATCTATGCTGTGCCTAGAACTTGTCCTATGAAATTTCATCAGTAAATAGCTCTGTAATATTGCTAGGTTTATGCTTGTGAATAGGTATTTTTGATATGTCTTAGCTGGTTGAAGGTACAAACATATGCTTAGCCACCAAAATTTATGATGCTAAACAAGCATTGCTCGTGCTGGTTTGTTAACACAGCTAGCTCATGGATATTCCAAGAACCCAAGGTATATCTTGGTTTAGAATGTAGCTGTTATGATACGAGGAGTAAATTTTCTTACGGGTGAAAGTACCACGAAAAAACTTCCTTAAGAACCATATAGGATCTCATTGCAATATAAGCTTCATTTATCCAGTTATGAAGGCTAACAAGCTTTAGTAATAACATAGTTATGGGGAGATTGACCCCAAGAACCATGATTCCCGTATGCGAGTTGATTTGTTACTTTCCTTACTCTTTTCACCACGTTTTCTGATTTTATTTGGGGCTGCTTCGTTTGTTATGTAGGAAGAGGTCCTTTGTGTTTCTGCCTTCTTGGTCGTGTGAGGGCTTTTTTTGGGGGAGAATCCAGTTAGTTAATATGCAGGTATATGATCAACAAGACAACTAAGGCCTAGTTTGGCAACAAAGTTTTTCTAAAACCGAAGTATTCAAATAATAAAGTATTTACCTGTCTGGCAAACAAATACTTCAGTTTTGGAAAAAGAGGACCAGACCTCTATTTTACATACTTCAAAATTAGTACAGTTTCTTGCAATACTGAAGTATATAAAAACACATTATTCGTTGGTGCCAAACAGGTTGAAGTATTTGATACTTTAGTATTTTTTGGAAACTGAAGTATTCTCAAATACTTCAAAAAAACTGAACTCCCAAACGGAGCCTAATATGGACACCTGTTGTGTAATAGTATGTACTTGTGAGTAGTAAACATGCATATCTAGCATCATTTCAACAATTCTTGGTTATTTTTAGTATTATTTTTTCGTCTTTGTTAAGTGATGTTTAGATCGTAGATACAAAAGACACAATACCAGGTGCCTTAACCTCTCTGCCTACACTAAGGAAACAAGTAGTACTTGAAAAACAACGGCTTAATTTTTGATGTTTTTTTTTTTTGCATCAAGTTGATGTGTTTATCACATGGTGGCTAGATTATTCTTGCAGTTTTGTTAGGACCGGGATGGTTTGTCTGTGGTAGCAATAGCTAGAGGAGGAAAGAGTGCCGAATCGTGATGATGCTCCATGTGAGTGAGATGTTTTTTCAGGGATTTTTTGATAGGCTCTAAGTTCCCATTATGAGCATGCAGTTTTGTTGTGTGTTTAAATGTCTACAGAGTAGGCATGTGGTCTACTGCATGTCAGCAATTCCGAACATTACTACATTAGATCTCTAGCAGTTTAATGTTTCGTAATTGCTAACTGAAATATTTATGCTCGCAGGGAGAGACTGAAGTTTAGATCTGAGGTACATACTTCAGATTCAAACCTTCTGTTACTGAAATACAATGAGTGTGTGGTGCTTGTTTTCTCTCCATTATTGATATGTCACTAGCGCTGGCCTCCATTGTTGAGTGTGTTTTTTTCCTTTTTTTTTCTTTAGAGGTAGCTGCTGAGTAAATACGGTATGCCATCGTTTGAAGGATTAACTTTTGCTTGCGATGTTGTAAAATGACCAAATGTTTGTACTTGTTATTTACCAGTTGTTAATAATATCTATACTTATATAAAAAGAACTACTGATCATGTGGTGTGTATGATTGTCGGGCGTTGATTAGGATGCACCTAACCGGCTAGGAGGCGCCCCAAGGGGCGCCCCAGCCTCTAGTGATTACAATACATGTGGAAGAAGTGATAGATCGTACTCCTATATTTACTGATCTTCCTATAAGGTATTAAACTGAGCATTCTAATACTAAAAGGAAACATCAGTACCCTGCCTGGAATGGCGTAGTGGATGGTGAAGGCCCTCCTGTAAGCTATGATGGCGCTCATTCGTTCGCCGAACCAAGTATTCAAGCAAGGGCTGGTAAAGCAACTTTCAGAAACTACATTTAAGCAGCCTTTAGGAGGTTTACCAGATAATATCCTAATGAAGAGTTTATGACATGTGCGTTTATCTTTAAGTTACTATTTCGACGATATGTATTATAACATATGCTTTACTTGCGTATGTGATATCCCTATATATTCATGTAATATTGTGTAATAGAGACATAATGCTACCTATGTAGTCCTCGTGTATAGCAAGTGTATTTTTTTACTCCTCAATTCCTGTTCATGTTTCCAAAGTGACCCCATTTTAGATATTAGACGATATGACCATCAACTTATTTAGCATGCAGTAAACAATATTTATATACCGTATTCATATACTTGCAACGGCAATGCAAGGTTTAGTCCATGGCCTAGCATTATGAATTATATATGCTAAATAGTTTAGTCCATGGCCTAGCGTTATGAATTATATGTACTAAATAATCACCCAAAGCTCATGACTAGACACAGAATAAAACGCCTATGAAAATAATTCATGTATGTTCCCTTGTGCAACATTTTGACACCGAAATAAAGAACTGCCACCTGCTTGACAAAAAGTATGTAAAATGGAAATTATTAGGCGCACGGCCATCCACTTCCGTGGAAAGAAAAAAATTAGAACTTACCATGAAATTAATAGCTCACAAAAAATAATCAGAATAGTCAGAATTGGCCGTGCTGCACTCTTCCAGTGAACAACACGTGGCCCATTCAACGCAAGGTAGTAGACCTACATGGCACATACACATTTCTTGACGGTCACATGTCCGCACATAGAGAGCTGAGCCACCGCTTAACTAATTGCTCTAGACGTGTCACTGTCGTGGCCATATAACTTCAACGTTGCTCGACTATATATGGTCATCTCTACCTCTATCTATTCTCTTTCTCTTCTACCAACTCTTGCTTACACTATTGTCCGGTATACTTTCCCCTTTCTAATCCCCATCTGCTGCTTCTACGAGGTAAACTAAATTCCCCACTTTTTTTTGCCTCTCATTCACTAGAAGAGCTCGTACTTCCATCGTTTATTTGTACCTATAAATTTCTTTTGGAAATTTTATTACAGGTTGCACGAGCTAGATAGAAATGTAACCCATTTTGTTTCCCGTTTTCATGTATTGTTGGTCACACAATAAGTTGCCTACATAGCTGGTACATGTATTCTCAGATTTAATATGCAAGTTTCTTTACCCAAATATTTAATTATCCGCAGATTACAATGCAATATACGCCGCTAAGGGATGTATCTTGTCAGTCTTACCGTCAAAAAATTCTCGTCCGCATTACGCGTATGTGGTAATTCAGAGATCAGCAAACTGGCACTATTTTTTACGAAGTCGACTTTGTAGCCATCGATCGTCAGGTATAGGTCTCATCGTATGTTTCTTCATAAATTACAATTAAATATCCGCTTCACTTGGGTTCATATTATGTTTCACCAATTTACTTTTGTTTAGGGTGGCATGGTTGAAGGATATGTACCCAACAACGGAGTGGAACAGTTTAAAGATCAGATACAAGAAGGATCTGTTTATACTATTGAACAATTTATTCTATCAGATGCTAATAAAGTTTACAGATAAGTAGAGCATCAATACATAGTTAGATTTACACAGCGTACCAAAGTAACTGAAGTGCTGGCTGTCCCAGAGAATTTCCCTCGGTATGCACACGCTGCAAATCCATTTAATGTTCTAGCCACTCGAATGAATGACAATACACTATTATCAGGTATAAGCACTGCATTTTTAGCTTGCTATTTGCTGCCCTTTTAGAATTCTACTTGCTGCAAACAAATTGAACTTATAGGGTTTTACTATCCACTATTTCCTACAATACAAGATGTGGTTGGGCTTGTAACTGCAGTAACTGAAGTGAGCATTGCAGTTTCTATCCAGCAGCTGAAAAGGCAAATATTCATAACAGATGGGAAGTGCGTACCTGTAAATTTATTTCTGTACAAATTTTTAGCCTAGAGATGGTATGTACGCCTCAGAGATAATTGACCGCCAGAAATTAATAATATATCCCGTCTTATTGTGCCAGTAACCGTGCCGTTACCACCTTATGGGGAGACCATGCTGAAGCCTTTGAAGCCAATGAACTAATGGTGCAATCTCAACAGCAAGCAATGATTATTCTTTTCGTGGGCATGACTGTGTCACAATTTACTGGTTAAATAGATACTCTCTTATAGCTCTGTACTGCATTTTAATATTTCTAATGATATACTTGACTACTCATTGCACTGATATATATTTGATAGTCTTGCTAGCATTTAAGAGCACTTCCGTCACGAAGTGGTACATAAATATACCAATTCCAGAAGTAATAGCCATACGACAAGCGTAAGAAACTTCATATAACATAAAGCCAGAAGTTCCACTAAATTATGAATAAAATGACCACTTTTAACGCCTTTTCTGTTTTATTTCAATGATATTTAGTACACAAGATCGACCTCACAAGGTCGAAGAACAGGGATCATCAAAATCTAGAGGAGAGCCTACGGAGACTACCCTAGATACATTGATAGCTTCTTCTCCCTACGACCATATCGTAAGGCTGAAGTTTTGCATTCCACTTGATATAAAAGTACATATGTAAATTTTACACTCGGGTCTGCTATACTTGATGTATCCATGCACTTGTAGGGAGGCCGTTACAAGTTAAATATACAGTTCACAGAATTACTTACGCCAGAGAATTGGTGGTACCTCTCCTGCAAGTCATGCTGGAAAAAGATGCAGCCTGACGGAAGCACCCACAAATGCCCCATATATTCATCTGTAAAAGGAGAACCAAGGTATATTTTTTTACTTATTACTTAAGTTTTCATCAATAATCAACCTATTTGGAAATAATAAAACTAAGTACATGGTCTCGATGATTGTAAATTATAAAACCAGGTACAGGGTCACACATGCTGGCATCGATGTCTGTGATATAGGCGATACTGAGTCAGCAATAGGTCATTTTACCTTTTTGGGGCAAAATGCAACGTCTTTAATCGGAAAAAAAGAGACCCTACTGGTTCCTGATCCATCCTTTCCACCTTTAAGTACACCGCAGTGGTTATTTAAGCCCATTGGAAAGAACTATATTAGTACGGTTGAATTAACAGACAATTCACTCGATTCAGATAACATATGTTTCCAAGTGCATTCAACCGAAGAAATTCGGCACCCAGATGCTTCTGAAGAAATTGTCCCACGTCAACTAGATCAACTTGCTGCAACACAACTACATACTGTTATTCCTCAAGAAATAGCTGAGAAGCAACTACACAAAACTACCATCACAGCTGTTATGGTAGATAACAACTCCACTTCAGATGTTCCACCAAGTGCATCGCCTTCTATTGAAAAAGACATAATTCATACACCTCCAGAAGATGCCCCAAGTGTTACAAATAAGGTTTAGATATCACTCTTTTCTTTTCTCCGGATTCTATACAGTAAGCACTTAATCTCAATTTATGTTATAGCTATAATTTATAGTTTCCCTTCTTCTTTTTTTGCATCGCAAGCAAAGAACACGGTAGGTAGCAAGAAGAGAGAACTAGCATCTTCCTCCACGGCAGGGGGGAAAAAGGGTACTCACTCCACTTGTTTGCTTGGCCATTGCAATATTGCTTGCAATCTGTCTGACATGTTTATTGACAGGCGTGGCGGCAAAACTACAGTGGCTAAACAGTTGTCATACGAATCAGAGTATACTCAGAGCGACAACTGAAGGTAAAAAAAACTCACTATTTTATAAACACAAATTTTATTAAAAAAAAGTATATTCACATGACGCACAAATTATGCAGCTTAAAGCTACCGGAGTATGCAAGATCAAAACAACAATTATCCATACAACAACATGTTGGAAGGCATATGGAAGCTAAAATTTCTACTTATCATCCGCATAGCCTACACCTTGCGGCCAGCATAGTTTGTAATAAGTACCACCCCGGAAAACAATACAAATATTTGCTTTCGCTTTTCTGCATGTAATAAATAAGCACGTTTTCTGAATAAAGAGGCCAACGTATGGCATGCATTGAGTTCTTAATATGTAATATGCGTTGTATGTTCTTGCACTTCCCTTTTAGATGGAGCGAGCATGATGTTTATTAGAAAAAATCAAAGAAATACTTACTATAGTGACACATATGCCCCCATTCGACTACCATACGTTCGTTTTTTCCCTCGACAAAATAAGCAACTTTATTAACAACAGAGCCGTACAACATTTTGTTACACAAAGTGGATATACTTTCTAGAGAAAAGAAATGACATACATTTTGCTGGACAAACTAAATATGTTCTATGGAGAAAACCCCAAATTAGCTGAAAACTGCTCACTATGCCATTCTCCTAATATTCCTACGTAAAGCGTCCCTTCTTTCTGACCAAGCAAATTTAGCATAATTGGTGAGTAGCATTGTATCAGCTATTGCACGCATTGCACTGCTGCTGGACCTAAACTGTCCAAAGCCATCCCATACAGACGAACCTATTGCAGTAGTCATCTTGTACCCTGAATCTGCAAATTGAATACTATAAGCCCATCCATGCACAAGGAAATTTACTTGGTCCTTCAGAGTATCATTCTCCACTTTTAAACTTTCTAGACAACTATTGAGACGCGCAACTTGATCCTCGAGATCTATTCTGGTTTGCCAATTTGTATCATCGATTTCGAACTTGAAACTGCTCTTCAGGATAGTAATCAAATCAATTGCAGCTTCATCCATGGCTCCAGCCTCACTGATAGAACAATCACGGCTACATCCGAAAAATTCAGTCACTTTCTTACTTCCATGGTATTGGGGAATTGTAGCTTTCATACATATAGAAAATCCACTACATGTTTCCTTGCTATCATACACGAATAAACTCCCCTTCAAACCTCTTACAATCTCAACTAAAATAATCACACGTGTATTCGAAAGATGTCTTCCCCTCCTATTAAAACATTGAAAGAAAAATAAAACTTTAGTGAATAGCAAGCTCATGTAAGATAAGCGGTATAAAAACGAGCAAGTGCTACGGTAATATGAATATGAGCAGTCAAAAAAAATGTAAACTTACCGCATCAATGATCTACAACCGGGAAAGTAAGAGAAAAATCTATGCCTCTGCCGCCGCCATGGATATGCTGAGACAAGGAAGTATCCACACTTCTAGCAAAGGTTCTCAAAACTAGGATAGCAAGTCGAGAGAAGCAAAGACCAGGCTATATAGGCTAACCATTTATTATAAAAATGGGAAAAAAAAATGAAAGGCACACGATCAGCCACGCAGTAGCTATCTATGCTCCCACGTAGCACAACAATAAATCAACTAAGAGAGACGTGGGTTGGCATAGAAAAATCTAGACTCAAAGCAACCACATGGCAAGCTATGAAAATAAAAGCAGGTTGACTAAAAAAAAGGGGGTACGTGCCTCTGTGAGAAATTATGCCTTGCACTTCTCTACGCATCTCTCTGGCAAGTGCTACGGCTGCACCTGCAGAGCCGCCCATGAGGAGGCAAGAGCAAATGCTAACGATGTGGACGCCACGGCGACCAGGAAGTTAAGCTTAATGTGGCAGCCGCAGAACCCGAGTGGCATGATGTCGTACACACGCAGTCTCGCATGCGCTCTCAACCGCGGAACTCAAATTTACTCAATTCAATTTACAGGAAAAAAAAGGTAAATAAATTATCAAAAACTTGGGCAGCCCATGAATGGCCCACGTGAGCCCATCTATTTACAAGCCAACAACGCCAACTAAAGGTTAAGACAACATGATTAAACAGTACGTGAGTTCTAAAACGAAATCCCAAGATAATAAGAGGCAACATATAACAGACTTGGATCAAAAAACAGATAAACAAGCCGAAGAAACCGGTAAAACACATCACTAGAAAAAATAACCCAACAAAAGTGTAACCATCATTTATAGAAAAAACATACAAATATTTTGGGCCTTAGAAAGCGTTTCATTTAAAAATTCGGTCCACGTGCCAGCATTAAATAAATATAGCAAAAAACAGTGATGCAGTATGTACCTCCAAAATAAAAAATATTGACGCATAAATAATCTTGGTTTTTAAAAAAAATCATGTTAAATGACTAAATAAAATCAACAATAAGCCAGCTAATTAAAACTATGATAGCTAAATGACTAAAAAAATCAACAATAATCCAGCTAATTAAAACTACGATACCATTACTACAAACATATACTTTCACTACCTAAAAAAAGTGTAACCATCATATATAGAAAAAAATATAAAAATATTTTGGGCCTTAGAAAATGTCTCATTTAAAAAATTCGGTCCACGTACCAGCCTGTAAATAAATACAGTAGAAAATAGTGATGCAACATGCACCTCCAAATAAATAATCTCGGTTTAGAAAAAGAAAAAAAAAGGAGTTGTACACGCCACCTAGCAGTGCTAAAAAATACAGACATACGTGTCGTCCGCACGGGTGCACCATCAGTGTGAAAATTTTAACTACACCTGCATGCAGTACACACTACCCTACGTGCCATGCATGCGTAATACAAGGATAGTGCGAAGTCTCCAACTGTACTTGCATGCAGAGATGACGACAGCAGCCAGCATGCAGCTACCCACGCATGCGGCTGTTAAGGCTTCCACGTACCCCTCAATTTTCCAACACGACACCTGCCCGGTGAAATCACTCAGGACACTACCGCTTACCATCCGCTATATATAGAACGGTGCCTGTATTCGAGAAAATTCTTACTCCACTCGAAAAAACACACACTGCAACACGATGCCCCCGAGGAGACGCCGCTGCACTGAACGCTCGCCATCTCGTAGCAGCATGGAGGAACAAGTAAGTTTGCTTCCATCATCATCTTGAAATATTCTCTCTTGGAAAGTACCCATGTTCTTTCTAGATGTTTCTCTATACGGGTACGTTTGCTTTCATCATCTCAAAATATTCTCTCTCCAAAAATGTTCATGTTCTCTCCAGATGCTTCTCTGAAGGAAAAGACATGTAAAACGATAGCAACCTATTAACCTTATAGAGATTAACAAATTACATTGTGTACTTCATGAGTAAAAATAAATTGCAAAAGAAAAAACTCTTCTGTCGAAATCATCCCTGCAATTTTATATGGATTTAAAGTAGCAAAAGTATATATTTCTTTGCAACAAGGAAACAAGGAACACTTATTCGTGCTGATTTTACAGCCTATTCACCTTAAACAACATTCCAACTGATATTTCTAT
This sequence comes from Alopecurus myosuroides, assembly GCA_028641055.1. Classification (NCBI taxonomy): domain Eukaryota; kingdom Viridiplantae; phylum Streptophyta; class Magnoliopsida; order Poales; family Poaceae; genus Alopecurus; species Alopecurus myosuroides. The sequence goes on along the minus strand of CM054062.1, from coordinate 86,938,808 downwards.
GTTTTTAACAAACATGCATGCCAAATCTAGGACAGTAAAATGGTACCCAAAAATTAACTTCATAATGGTGTGCGACAAATCGCAGCCCATTTAATTATCCATGAATTTCCTGTCTTAATAACATATCTGCTATCACACCCAATTTAGTACAATAAAGTGATTTAACCAAGCGCATGTAGTAGTACAAATTAGACTAAGATTTCTGTTCTTTTAACACACATGCATGCCAAATCTAGGAACGTAAAATGGTACAAAGAAAATAACTTCATAAAGGCATGCGGCAAGTCGCAGCCCTTGTAATAATCCATGAATTTCCTTTCTTAAAAAACAAAACATATCTGTTATCATGCCAAATTTAGCAGAATAAAGTGATTTAACCAAGCGCATGTAGTAGTATTAATTAGAATCTAAAGCATGATGCAAAACGACAATACCAAATAGTAGAAAAAACAGCAAGGTAAGAGTGAGATCACGGGAAATAAACTGCAATACAAATTCCGACCTCTTTATAATCTATATAAATACTGCATATTGCACCCATATAGTCTGCCTTTTTGTAAATTTATGCATGCCCCAACATAATTCAGCGCCATTAAAAAGAGCTAAATTTTTCCCATAACAGGTTGTCCCTGATAGCATCACGTCAGCGGTAGGCCCAATGAGAGGTCATCAGCCGCCAACAGAAGCTCAATAAATGACTTCTGCACTGCCACCCTTCTACAATTTTTTTGGCCCGCCCACAGCAGCCCAGCAGACATAATCTACAGTGCTAACCACAAGGCCCATTCAAGCACCTCATGTTCCAATGGAGCAACAGAATATTACTACTTTTCCCTCACACCAACAGCCAGAGTAGAGCACTTTATCTCATCAGTCATTTGGTACATCCATAGCTTCTGAACTACAAGCACAATTGTCTCCTGGAGAAAGGATCAGAAGATCGAGCGTATCATTCCTCTGGAATCAGCATTATGAGAGCCCCCTTGAGACAAACCGAAATGTCAGGCAGCACCAAGAAACACAACAGATGGTACCACCCATAGATCCAAGAGGCAAGCAACAGATCGACGAGCAGAAAATTAACCTCATTTCTGCAAACAGAGGGCTGCCTGAAGAATTTCCATACAACTTCTTCCAGAATTCACAATTTTTCCAGCAAGGAGAATCTAGCAGAGCCCACCAGCAAGTACCAGTCAGTCAAGAAATTCTACATGGTGAACCAGTAACAGTCGCAAACAATCCTCTACTGAACCAGCAACTCACAGCAGCTGCTCTCCAGCGTATCCAGCAACCTGCAGAGCACCACATGCAGCAACATCAATTACACTCACTCCCTGCTACCATAATGCATCAATTCGATCCTGCTACACCTCTGGTAAAACCATAATACAATTAATTATACTTTCCTGCGTCAAATAAGTACATACGATTTAATTCCGTAAATCTAACCCATCTCATTCAATTTTAACAGGTACCTGCTCCCTACTACACAACGAGGCAAACTCTGCTCCGTGCAGCTGCACCTGGTTCCCTTCTGCATGTCATCCCAACACACACAATCAGACTGCCAACTGGTTAAATAAAGTCCACCTTATCACTTCAGCATATTGATCAGCAAACTGGCCAGGTCCTAGCAGAACAGCCATTGGAAAGCCCACCCAAAATGACGGTACTTGTTGCCGAAGAATCTGTTTCTATGCAGGCTCTCCAGTATCTTTATGGGCATCAAAGTATACCAGCTATGGATTACATGTTCAGATGCGTTCTTAACGAGCGTCAAGAACGTAAAGAGGTTCATGACAATCTTGCCAAATCAATGGCAGCAGAGCAAGAAGCTCAGCAAAAGTTAGCGAGATCAAGGGCACTAAGGCAGCAAGAAAGAGGAGTACAAATGGCATTAGAGCAGCAAGCAGACACATACAGAGCATCACATGGCAAGATGATCAGAAGCATAAGAAATCTCCTCAACGAGAATGAGAATGCTCTAGCAATTCGCATATACTTGATACAACTTCCTATCCAAATTATAGAGACACAGAATATTATGGACCGCGTAACCCAGCACCAGGAATAATGAAGGTAGCACAAGGTCTTGCCAAGATAATGAATGACGCAATCGGAGAAACAGCAAACAAGTGAAGAGCCGATGTCACCAAGAAAAGGGAAAGTAAGAGGTAGCAGCAACAAGAACAGCAAGGTAGAAAAAAATAAAGTACGCTCGAGTGTCAGTTTAAGAGTTAGAAAGTTTAAATAAAAGTGCTTTATGCATGGCACATGAACTCATTAGCAGTGTCAGTAGCCCAGGTCGAGCCAATAGCTCAACTTAGTTAACTACATGTTTAGCAGCTAGAGCTGCATCTGTCAAGTTCAGCCTGTAATATGTCTTCTTAACTATATGTTTAGCATCTAGAACTGCATCTATCAAGTACAGTATGTCCATGTCTTTTAAGTACAACCTTGTGCGAGTCTATATGCATCTTCCATATACTATTAAATTTGTGTATGGAGAAAGTAAGCCAATTATATTATACTACACTATGTAATAATGTTCTCCTCTATTCAATCTTATATATACCATAAAATAAACTAAAAAATTACATCTCAAATGCACTACATTATCTCCTCGTAAAAGAATATAACACATAACGGCAACTGCTACGGGCGCGGCGTGCCGCCGCGCCAAGGCCTACTAGTTCTCTCCTATCTAAAAGAAGATTTGGTTTCTTCAACCGTCCCTAGGCATCCTGTCGTCAAGGGTCCCCCGCATCGTGTCCATCGTCCGCACAATACGTACATCAACTCCAGACCATCAGCCGCTCGACCATGGTCCGCTCGATCTTCCCTGGCGCTCGGGCCCATCTTCCGCGAGGCCCATCCAACCATCACCCTTCCGCCTCCCATGGAACCCTAGCACACGGTCATGATGCCGCCGGTCTCCCATCTCGCCTCCTGTCCCAGCCTCTATCCGCGCATCCCCCCTCAGCTCTGCCACCCCAGGATCCCCCTCGGCACGTCGAGTACTCCGACCGGCAACCAGGCAGCTTCTTCCCGCACCGCCGGCAGGGCCGGCATCGCCCCTAACGCCACCTGTCTCCGTTCCCCTGTACAACGACCACAACAACGGCGCTCCAGCTGGTCGACTCTATCCTTGACAGCGACATGAGCGGCTGAGCCCGCCCGCGGTGCAGTAGCACTACATGGTGCAAACGAACCAGGGTACCGTCCCTGTAATGAACCACTAACTCTTGGTGGCAGGCCATCTCGTAACATATTTCTATTACATTTTCCTCTCACGTGCTACCAAAGCATGAACCGCAACCGTCCATGAGGCCAGAAATTTCTCATCCGGAGAGCTTTATGAGACATAAAGTGGAGGTGCAAAGTTGAATGGAAGAAAGAAAGGGTTTAGCGACGGAAGTAAATCAGAGGATAATTGTCGATGCACAACCGATACCGAAGGACTATGTACCATTGCAATCTCTTGTACAAAGGCATCCTAATTGATATGGGGTGGCCCGATCTTCTCGTTGAGCTTCTCTCTCTTTTTGTGGTTTTCTGGATTTTGTGATAACTAGTGCTACACTGAGACCTCTCACTTGGATGACCCCTGTTGCCAGATGCAACAACAACCAATCCCTTTGGATATTCTCATCTACACACTCTTGCACACGCAATCAAAGATCACGAGTGGTCCTGTATCCCCCTATTCCCAGATGTAATAACAAGATATCACGCAACTTTGCAATGGGTAACACCACCAACAAGGTGGGGATAATTTCATATGAACATGGTTCAAGTCTGGAATCTAGGGTTTAATTTTAACTGGGTCTAATCTATTCCACACGCAGGTGGTAGCTATATATGAGGGAGAGGGTGTTTCCCCAAGAAATTGCCCTATTCCTACTTTTTTGGACTCAACCAACTCGGATACAAACTGACCCCACATGGGTGCAGCCAATTGGACTCTATTTGGAAACTGGCAGAAAAGTATTCGTGGATTGTTTCGGTAACCACGGCTTGCACGAGTCGAATTTTTTGATGGGGCCAGATCCATTGGAAAGCCCATCAAATTTCCTAATCGGATTATGCTCGTTTGCTGTATTTGGAGCTCGTATGAAGAATCAATGACTATTTCAAATTCGGGACTCCTGGCAGTCCGAACTGAAACAGTATTTTCTTGTTGTTGTTTTCCATGCCTCCTTACTTTGCTCCTTGCTTCCTATTCTCCATCCATGTTTGTGTTATTAATAAACCTAATAATACATAAATTCATAAGCTTAGGTAGTATAACATTCTCATAAACACAAACATTATTTATTACTAGGAAAGAATTCACCTTATAATAAATATCAGTGAGACTCAATATTTCCTTCCAACTCAAGCATGTACATTCACCATGGACCCCTATAATATCCTCATCATCCTCCCTTTCTTCAAGACAAGACGTCCGCGGCTTGTTGTATGCTAAAAGTGGAATAAACAAAAAGAACAACGTGTATGCACAATACATATATCTATAATGAGGTGCATTAGTTGTTATCATATCATAAAATTGTGCCCTAGACATGTGACCACGAATTTTGCTTGTAAACATCACATAATTGTCATAGCACTCCATAAAATAGCAATCACAATTGCAAATATAAGTGAAACTCATTAAATCATGATCAAAAGGAGAATCATATGTGTAGATATTTTTATTGTTTAGTATCAATTCAAGTGTTCTCACAGAAGATCTATGATGAAATTTATGTTTATTAATACACTCAAAGGTGGGAACATGCTTATTATTTTCATCATGAAAATTACAACTCAATTTGCAAATATAAGTGAAGAATAATTTAGTAGCACATGTATGTGACAAATATTGTGGCAAACCAAACATATGTGTAAAATCATGCTCATATGTAGGAAGTTGTAGCTTATTTACCCAAGGTAAAATAATGTTCAATTCGGCCACTTTATCACAAGTTAAGCATATGTGATCCACCATAAAAATTTCACTCATGTTATAGTCACCAATCAAGTTAGAAGTGAAATAAGAAACATAATTGCTAGAATTGACATATGAAATTTCAGCAACCTTTTTCATAGCACTTTGCACATTAATTGATTCATTTAACATGATGTAATCCACAATATCATTAAGTGGTATTTTAGCAAGTACTTCTTTATGTGAAATCAACACCACATGATTAAATTTTGAAATTAGCACATTATCACATGTAGGTGGACTATATATGCTTGTTAACTCACAAGAATCAACTAGCAATTTAGTGGGTTCACATAATTCAATACTTGAGAGGGGTAACACGAAATCAGCACCTTTATCAATAGCATCCTCCTCAGAATTATTAGGTACCAATTCATCATCTCAAGTGGTGATGCAGGTTGTACTTGATGTGGCTCCCTTTCTTCAAAAGTAACCTGCATATCACAAGAAACAACACTAGGAGTAGACATGATTACATTAGTAGAAATAACCTCACATGCCTTCTCATCCTCGACAAATCTCATAACTATACGCTCAAGTCTTTGCATCTCAAGTTTTTCAAGTCTTTGCTTTTCAAGCATTTGAGCAGAAATTAAGGGTTGATGTCTAATTTTTTGAAATTTTGTAAGCCATGCATGTATTATCCAATTTTTCTTATTGTTCCAAAAGAATTGTAAATCAGGATAATGGCTATCAAAGTTAACCTTATATCTATGGCACCATTTTTGTCCTAACAAAAGATGAGAACAATTAATATCTTTAGGCATCACATGACATAAAATTTTCTCCTTATAGCCATGAATGGTTAAAGGAACAAAAACTATGTGAGTAATAATAAGTTCATCATCATATGTAGGTAACCTAAATGGATCACATGTATGTGGAACCAGCTGCAATTCTTCAACAACCTCAGGAGTAACAAAATTATACTGTGTAACTTTATCAAGGGTAATAGCAACCTTGCTTTCCTTGATGTCTGCTGTGAAGTGGAACAAATCTTTTGCTGGAATCCCACTAGCATCCTCCTTCCAAAACGTAGCACTGCAAGCATCAACACTAGGAAAACCCATTGATTAATTTGTTAATGAAACAAAATAACAATAGATTGTGGTGTTCTCTCACAACTCACTCAAAAACAAGCAAAGATGGCTTCACTTATTGTTCCAAGAGAGAAAAGGATCAACTTACCACAAGTATCAATGAGAAGTGTACCAAGTGTGAGAAGAGAATAACCAGGATATGAAGTGTCACAATGCAATACAGGGTATTTGGTGAGGCTTGGTTGGGAATCCTAACAACACCAAAATAATAACTCCAATTCACTGTCTAATGTGATGAAAAAAAACACTAAAGGAACACACTCACACTGGGAGATAAATGTGGCTTAACAATTATATGAAAGAGGTATTGCAAGCACTAGAAAGACACTAGCAAATACTCTATGAAAACATGCACAAGATTGCTCAAATATGTCCACATAAATATCCAAGATATGATAAGCTTCCACTAGTGATAGTATGTCTCGGCCTCTTTTTGCTTTTTCTCTTTCTATTTTTTTTTTATACCTTTTCTCTTTTTCTCTTTTTTTTGATTTTTTAATACTTTTCCAATGGCCTTTTAATCAACTAGGAGCAATATGTAACGGAAAACCGAAAATATGGACAAAATTGATCAAATTGAGCAGCCCGTTAGAGCAATAAAACAGCTAGTCTTTTGGGTTGTGTACCTAAAATTTTGCTGTAGAATGGCTATGGCTAAGGCTAAACAAAGATCAGCACAAGAATCCTAGAGATAAAACAGGGAATAAGAAAAGAAAACTAAGAAGAAAAAAGAAAACAACACGCGGTTATGTGTGGACTACAGAAACGTGCGTGGTGGCGGAAACGGAAACCGACAAAGATACTCCGAGTTTGATGGAGCAATTATTGCACGTGTGTCAACTGGAAACTGTCGGTGCACGTTGATCAGTCCGGAACGAATCCCAGGAGTGGGAGCGCGCGTTCGACGCGGTTACAGCAGAGGTTTTGTTTTGGCGCGTAGCGATTCAATCGGCAGCGCCCACGGAATTGGACCAAGCGCACGAGACGACAAGGATCGAGTGCGCGCGCGTTTCCACGCGTTCGGTCGGTACGGCGGCCAGAAACAGCGGGCGCGAGACGAACAAGATCGAGTGCGCGCGCGTGGCCTTGCAGCAAATAGGGACAAAAGCGATGCGCAATGATTGGAAGCGTTAAAAAAATCGACAGGAGGTGGATCTGCGCGCGAGCCCCGAGTCAGTTGATTGGGACGCAGCGACGGCGGTTTGGCTGGTAGCGGAAAAAAAATATCACGGTTTCGCTGGTAGTTATGATTCGGTGGAGGTGGATTCGGTGTAGTTGTTGGCTGGTAGCGGCACGGAAAACGAGTGGGACAAGGAACGATACAACACGCGTGGGAAATAAGACGCCAAGTGAGAATAAGAACGAAAGCGCGCAGTAGCTATTTTTTTATTGGAAGTTTTTGGTCGAGATCTAAACAAAAGATGAACTAGATAAACTAGATGAACCCTAACCCTAATAGACAAAAACTAAAAAAAGAAAAAAAGGGAACGCAAATCAACAGAAAACAGCAATTAGAGTGGCAATTTGGTGTTGATCTAGGCTCTGGCAATGATTAAACCTAATATTTTTGTAGGGCTTTTTCTCGATAGGAATAAAAATAACTAAAAGTAAAGACAACTTGCTCACCGAGGCAACCTAAGAATCTGATACCAAGATGATATGGGGTGGCCCGATCTTCTCGTTGAGCTTCTCTCTCTTTTTGTGGTTTTCTGTATTTTGTGATAACTAGTGCTACACTGAGACCTCTCACTTGGATGACCCCTGTTGCCAGATGCAACAACAACCAATCCCTTTGGATATTCTCAACTACACACTCTTGCACACGCAATCAAAGATCACGAGTGGTCTTGTATCCCCCTATTCTCAGATGGAATAACAAGATATCACGCAACTTTGCAATGGGTAACACCACCAACAAAGTGGGGATAATTTCATATGAACATGGTTCAAGTCTGGAATCTATGGTTTAATTTTAATTGGGTCTAATCTATTCCACACACAGGTGGTAGCTATATATGAGGGAGGGGGTGTTTCCCCACGAAATTGCCCTATTCCTACTTGTTTGGACTCAACCAACTCGGATACAAACTGACCCCACATGGGTGCAGTCAATTGGACTCTATTTGGAAACTGGCACAAAAGTATTCGTGGATTGTCTCGGTCACCACGGCTTGCACGAGTCGAATTTCTTGATGGGGCCGGATCCATTGGAAAGCCCATCAAATTTCCTAGTCGGATTGTGCTCGTTTGTTGTATTTGGAGCCCGTATAAAGAATCCAGGACTATTTCAAATTCGGGACTCTTGGCAGTCCGAACTGAAACATTATTTTCTTGTTGTTGTTTTCCATGCCTCCTTTCTTTGCTCCTTGCTTCCTCTTCTCCATCCATGTTTGTGTTATTAATAAACCTAATCATACATAAATTCATAGGCTTAGGTAGTATAACATTCTCATAAACACAAACATTATTTATTACTAGGAAAGAATTCACCTTATAATAAATATCAGTGAAACTCAATATTTCCTTCCAACTCAAGCATGTACATTCACCATGGACCCCTATGATATCCTCATCAATGGTTTTTCGTAGTGTTGTTGCTTGCAGTGCTACGCTTTGGAAGGAGGATGCTAGTGGGATTCCAGCAAAAGATTTGTTCCACGTCATAGCAGACATCAAGGAAAGCAAGGTTGTTATTACCCTTGATAAAGGTACACGGTATAATTTTGTTAGTCCTGAGGTTGTTGAAGAATTGCAGCTGGTTCCACACACATGTGATCCATTTAGGTTACCTACATATGATGATGAACTTATTATTACTCACATAGTTTTTGTTCCATTAATCATTAATGGCCATAAGGAGAAAATTTTATGTTATGTGATGCCTAGAGATATTATTTGTTCTCATCTTTTGTTGGGACAACAATGGTGCACTAGATATCGAGTTAATTTGATAGCCATTATCCCGATTTACAATTCTTTTGGAACAATAAGAAAAATTGGATAATACATGCATGGCTTACAAAATTTCAAAGAATTAGACATCAACCCTTAATTTCTGCTCAAATGCTTGAAAAGCAAAGACTTGAAAAACTTGAGATGCAAAGACTTGAGCGTGTAGTTATGGGATTTGTCGAGGATGAGAAGGCATGTGAGGTTGTTTCTACTAATGTAATCATGTCTACTCCTAGTGTTGTTTCTTGTGATATGCAGGTTACTTTTGAAGAAAGGGAGCCACATCAAGTACAACCTGCATCACCACTTGAGATAGATGAATTGGTACCTAATAATTCTGAGGATGATGCTATTGATAAAGGTGCTGATTTCGTGTTACTCCTCTCAAGTATTGAATTATGTGAACCCACTAAATTGCTAGTTGATTCTTGTGAGTTAATAAGCATAGATAGTCCACCTACATGTGATAATGTGTTAATTTCGAAATTTAATCATGTGGTGTTGATTTCACATAAAGAAGTACTTGATAAAATACCACTTAATGATATTGTGGATTACATCATGTTAAATGAATCAATTAATGTGCAAAGTGCTATGAAAAAGGTTGCTGAAATTTCATATGTCAATTCTACCAATTATGTTTCTTCTTTCACTTTTAACTTGATTGGTGACTATAACATGAGTGAAATTTTTATGGTGGATCACATATGCATAACTTGTGATAAAGTGGCCGAATTGAACATTATTGTACCTTGGATAAATAAGCTACAACTTCCTACATATGAGCATGATTTTACACATATGTTTGGTTTGCCACAATATTTGTCACATACATGTGCTACTAAATTATTATTTACATATATTTGCAAATTGAGTTGCAATTTTTCATGATGAAAATAATAAGCATGTTTCCACCTTTGAGTGTACTAATAAACATAAATTTTATCATAGATCTTCTGTGACAACACTTGATTTGATACTAAACAATAAAAAAGTATACATACATGTATCTCCTTTTGATCATGATTTTACGAGCTTCACTTATATTTGCAATTATGATTGCCATTTTATGAGATGCTATGACAATTATGTGATATTTACATGCAAATTTCGTGGTCACATGTCATATGGACAATTTTATGATATGATAACAACTAATGCACCTCATTATAGATATATGTATTGTGCATACACGTTGTTCTTTTTGTTTATTCCACTTTCAGCATACAACAAGCCGAGGACGTCTTGTCTTGATGAAAGGGAGGATGATAGGGACATAATAGAGGTCCATGAGGGTTATTGTTAACACAAACATGGATGGAGGATGACGTCAAGAGGAGCTGGAAAACAATATGTGGCTGATGGAAAACAAGTTTACAAGTGATGAAAACAATCCTGCAAATGGTGAAAACAATTGTTGCAAGGATGAAAACAAGGGGATGGTGCCTCCATAAGGTTAAATGCGCCATAGTGAAGTCCTAATTAATTTAGGCATGGCATGTATGCCATAATGGCCGAACCCCCTAAAGTTGGGTCGGTTTGTATACCTTCCTAGTCCAAGTAGGAGTCCTAGTAGAGTCATCCTAGTCCAAGTAGGAGTCCTAGTTGAGTCCTAGTCCTAGTAGGAGAGGTGCTTATGCATGGAGCCCTCCACCTATATATACTCCCCACCTACGTGTGGAAGAAGAAAAACCAGTTTAAACCAAAAACCAACAACCCTAGCCTCTAGATTGTATTGCTTGTTAAGCATTCATCTTGAAGTTTACCAATTGCAAAGTTGCGTGATATCTTGTTATTCCATCTAGGAATAGGGGGATACAGGACCACTTGTGATCTTTGATTACTTGTGCAAGAGTGTATAGTTGAGAATATCCAAAGAGCTTGATTGTTGTTTCATTGGCAACAGGGGTCTGCTAAGTGAGAGGTCTCAGTGTAGCACTAGTTATCCACATATATCATAAAATACAAAAAGAGAGAGAAGCTCAACGAGAAGATCGGGCCACCCCATATCATCTTGGTATCAGATTCTCAGTTGCCTCGGTGAGCAAATTTATCCCTAGTCTAGTTGTTTTTATTTCCTATCCAGAAAAAGCCATACAAAAATATTAGGTTTAGTTTGTGCAAGAGCCTAGATCAACACCAAATTGCTACTCTAGTTGCTGTTTCTTGTTGATTTGCGTTCCCGTTTTTCTGTTTTTAGTTTTTATCTATTAGGGTTAGGGTTCATCTAGTTCATATTTTGGTTAGATCTATATAGAAAATCCCACCAAAAATATCTGCCCAAAACTGTTGCGCGTACTGTCCTATTTGCGTCCCTTGTCGGTTTCCTTGCGTCGCTACTGGTTGCTATTCGGCCAAAGCGCGTGCACGCTAATCGCCTCACTTTCCGTATCGGAGCCGCAAAGCACTACCAGCTAAAACGCGTGCTTTCCAAATTCCTGCTGGTTTACTGCCCTTGTCGGAAACCGCGTCCCCGTGTCCTAATCGCCAAACGTGTCCCGCAGGCCTGTCGGCTGTCAGGGCCACCACGCGCGCGCGTAGTCCACCACCAGCTACACGCCAAACGCGTCGAAGTCGCTACCAACCACAAACCACGCGCTGACCAATCCCGCGCAACAGATATCTCCTGCGCAAAATCGCTGAACCGCGCGCGCGCTGCATCCGCGCTTGTCCTATTCGGCCACGGGATTCACACCGACACAACGCGTCACACGTTTCTGTCCTGTGTCGCTGACTCCTAGGACGCGTCATTGGAGACCGCGTGTTCCGATCAGTGTCGGAATTCGAGCGCGTAGCACTCCTTCGCTCGCAGCTTTTCGTGTCGTTTCTAAACGGTACCGAGCGCTGGTCCCAGAATCACGGCGGTACCCTGTCCAACTCGGACTCAGTTCTCACGTGGCATCAAAAGCCCCGGGCACACACCGCAAAGTCCACACACCCCGCACACAAACCTTTTTAGTTTTCTTTTGTTATTCCCCGTGGTATCCCTATGATTTTGTGCTGATCTTTGTTAAGCCTAGCCACAGCCTATCTACAGCAAATTTTTAGGTGCACAACCCAAAACACTAGTTGTTTTATTACTCTACCAGGCTGCTCAATTTGATCAATTTTGTCCATATTTTCTGTTTTCCATTACATATTGCTCCTAGTTGATTCAAAGGCCATTGAAAAAGTACAAAAAAAATAGAGAAAAAGAGAAAAACTATAAAAAAAAGCAAAAGAGGCCGAGACATACTATCACTTGTGGAAGCTTATCATATCTTGGATATTTTTGTGGACATATTTGAGCAACCTTGTGCCTGTTTTCTTAGAGTATTTTCTAGTGTCTTTCAAGTGCTTGCAATATCTCTTACATATAATTGCTAAGGCACATTTGTCTCCCAGTGTGAGTGTGTTCCTTTAGTGTTTTTCATCACATTAGACAGTGCATTGGAGTTGTTATTTTGGTGTTGTTAGGATTCCCAACCAAGCCCCACCAAATACCCTGTATTGAATTGTGACACTTCATATCCTGGTTATTCTCTTCTCACACTTGGTACACTTCTCATTGATACTTGTGGTAAGTTGATCCTTTTCTCTCTTGGAACATTAAGTGAAGCCATCTTTGCTTGGTTTTGAGTAAGTTGTGAGAGAATACCACAACCTATTGTTATTTTGTCACTAACAAATTAATCAATGGTTTTTCGTAGTGTTGATGCTTGCAGTGCTACGTTTTGGAAGGAGGATGCTAGTGGGATTCCAGCAAAAGATTTGTTCCACTTCATAGCAGACATCAAGGAAAGCAAGGTTGCTATTACCCTTGATAAAGGTACACGGTATAATTTTGTTAGTCCTGAGGTTGTTGAAGAATTGCAGCTGGTTCCACACACATGTGATCCATTTAGGTTACCTACATATGATGATGAACTTATTATTACTCACATAGTTTTTGTTCCATTAACCATTCATGGCCATAAGGAGAAAATTTTATGTTATGTGATGCCTAGAGATATTATTTGTTCTGATCTTTTGTTGGGACAACGATGGTGCACTAGATATCGAGTTAATTTTGATAGCCATTATCCTGATTTACAATTCTTTTGGAACAATAAGAAAAATTGGATAATACATGCATGGCTTACAAAATTTCAAAGAATTAGACATCAACCCTTAATTTCTGCTCAAATGCTTGAAAAGCAAAGACTTGAAAAACTTGAGATGCAAAGACTTGAGCGTATAGTTATGGGATTTGTTGAGGATGAGAAGGCATGTGAGGTTGTTTCTACTAATGTAATCATGTCTACTCCTAGTGTTGTTTCTTGTGATATGCAGGTTACTTTTGAAGAAAGGGAGCCACATCAAGTACAACCTGCATCACCACTTGAGATAGATGAATTGGTACCTAATAATTCTGAGGATGATGCTATTGATGAAGGTGCTGATTTCGTGTTACTCCTCTCTAGTATTGAATTATGTGAACCCACTAAATTTCTAGTTGATTCTTGTGAGTTAATAAGCATAGATAGTCCACCTACATGTGATAATATGTTAATTTCGAAATTTAATCATGTGGTGTTGATTTCACATAAAGAAGTACTTGCTAAAATACCACTTAATGATATTGTGGATTACATCATGTTAAATGAATCAATTAATGTGCAAAGTGCTATGAAAAAGGTTGCTGAAATTTCATATGTCAATTCTAGCAATTATCTTTCTTGTTTCACTTTTAACTTGATTGGTGGCTATAACATGAGTGAAATTTTTATGGTGGATCACATATGCATAACTTGTGATAAAGTGGCCGAATTGAACATTATTTTACCTTGGGTAAATAAGCTACAACTTCCTACATATGAGCATGATTTTACACATATGTTTGGTTTGCCACAATATTTGTCACATACATGTGCTACTAAATTATTATTTACATATATTTGCAAATTGAGTTGCAATTTTCATGATGAAAATAATAAGCATGTTTCCACCTTTGAATGTACTAATAAACATAAATTTGATCATAGATCTTCTGTGAGAATACTTGATTTGATACTAAACAATAAAAAAGTATACATACATGTCTCTCCTTTTGATCATGATTTTATGAGCTTCACTTATATTTGCAATTATGATTGCCATTTTATGAGATGCTATGACAATTATGTGATATTTACATGCAAATTTCGTGGTCACATGTCATATGGACAATTTTATGATATGATAACAACTAATGCACCTCATTATAGATATATGTATTGTGCATACACGTTGTTCTTTTTGTTTATTCCACTTTCAGCATACAACAAGCCGAGGACGTCTTGTCTTGATGAAAGGGAGGATGATAGGGACATAATAGAGGTCCATGAGGGTTATTGTTAACACAAACATGGATGGAGGATGACGTCAAGAGGAGCTGGAAAACAATATGTGGCTGATGGAAAACAAGCTTACAAGTGATGAAAACAATCCTGCAAATGGTGAAAACAATTGTTGCAAGGATAAAAACAAGGGTATGGTGCATCCATAAGGTTAAATGCGCCATAGTTAATTACTAATTAATTTAGGCATGGCCTGTATGCCATAATGGCCGAACCCCCTAAAGTTGGGTCGGTTTGTATCCCTTCCTAGTCCAAGTAGGATTCCTAGTAGAGTCATCCTAGTCCAAGTAGGAGTCCTAGTTGAGTCCTAGTCCTAGTAGGAGAGGTGCTTGTGCAAGGAGCCCTCCACCTATATATACTCCCCACCTGCGTGTGGGAGAAGGAGAACCAGTTTAAACCAAAAACCAACAACCCTAGCCTCTAGATTGTATTGCTTGTTAAGCATTCATCTTGAAGTTTACCAATTGCAAAGTTGCATGATATCTTGTTATTCCATCTGGGAATAGGGGGATACAGGACCACTTGTGATCTTTGATTACTTGTGCAAGAGTGTATAGTTGAGAATATCCAAAGAGCTTGATTGTTGTTGCATTGGCAACAGGGGTCTGCTAAGTGAGAGGTCTCAGTGTAGCACTAGTTATCCACATATATCATAAAATACAAAAAGAGAGAGAAGCTCAACGAGAAGATCGGGCCACCCCATATCATCTTGGTATCAGATTCTCAGGTTGCCTCGGTGAGCAAATTTATCCCTAGTCTAGTTGTTTTTATTTCCTATCCAGAAAAAGTCATACAAAAATATTAGGTTTAGTTTGTGCAAGAGCCTAGATCAACCCCAAATTGCTACTCTAGTTGCTGTTTCTTGTTGATTTGCATTCCCGTTTTTCTGTTTTTAGTTTTTATCTATTAGGGTTAGGGTCTTTTGTTTAGATCTATATAGAAAATCCCACCAAAAATATCTGCCCAAAACTGCTGCGCGTACTGTCCTATTTGCGTCCCTTGTCGGTTTCCTTGCGTCGCTACTGGTTGCTATTCGGCCAAAGCGCGTGCACGCAAATCGCCTCACTTTCCGTATCGGAGCCGCAAAGCACTACCAGCTAAAACGCGTGCTTTCCAAATTCCTGCTGGTTTCCTGCCCTTGTCGGAAACCGCGTCCCCGTGTCCTAATCGCCAAACGCGTCCCGCAGGCCTGTCGGCTGTCAGAGCCACCACGCGCGCGCGTAGTCCACCACCAGCTACACGCCAAATGCGTCGAAGTCGCTACCAACCACAAACCACACGCTGACCAATCCCGCGCAACAGATATCTCCTGCGCAAAATCGCTGAACCGCGCGCGCGCTGCATCCGCGCTTGTCCTATTCGGCCACGGGATTCACACCGACACAACGCGTCACGCGTTTCTGTCCTGTGTCGCTGACTCCTAGGACGCGTCATTGGAGACCGCATGTTCTGATCAGTGTCGGAATTCGAGCGCGCAGCACTCCTTCGCTCGCAGCTTTTCGTGTCGTTTCTAAACGCTACCGAGCGCTGGTCCCAGAATCACGGCGGTACCCTGTCCAACTCGGACTCATTTCTCACGTGGCATCAAAAGCCCGGGGCACACACCGCAAAGTCCACACACCCCGCACACAAACCTTTTTACTTTTCTTTTGTTATTCCCTGTGTTATCCCTATGATTTTGTGCTGATCTTTGTTAAGCCTAGCCACAGCCTATCTACAGCAAATTTTTAGGTGCACAACCCAAAAGACTAGCTGTTTTATTGCTCTACCAGGCTGCTCAATTTGATCAATTTTGTCCATATTTTATGTTTTCCATTACATATTGCTCCTAGTTGATTCAAAGGCCATTGAAAAAGTACAAAAAAAATAGAGAAAAAAGAGAAAAACTATAAAAAAAACAAAAGAGACCGAGACATACTATCACTAGTGGAAGCTTATCCTATCTTGGATATTTTTGTGGACATATTTGAGCAATATTGTGCCTATTTTCTTAGAGTATTTTCTAGTGTCTTTCCAGTGCTTGCAATATCTCTTACATATAATTTCTAAGCCACATTTGTCTCCCAGTGTGAGTGTGTTCCTTTAGTGTTTTTCATCACATTAGACAGTGCATTGGAGTTGTTATTTTGGTGTTGTTAGAATTCCCAACCAAGCCCCACCAAATACCCTGTATTGCATTGTGACACTTCATATCCTGGTTATTCTCTTATCACACTTGGTACACTTCTCATTGATACTTGTGGTAAGTTGATCCTTTTCTCTCTTGGAACATTAAGTGAAGCCATCTTTGCTTGGTTTTGAGTGAGTTGTGAGAGAACACCACAACCTATTGTTATTTTGTCACTAACAAATTAATCAATGGTTTTTCGTAGTGTTGATGCTTGCAGTGCTACGTTTTGGAAGGAGGATGCTAGTGGGATTTCAGCAAAAGATTTGTTCCACTTCATAGCAGACATCAAGGAAAGCAAGGTTGCTATTAGCCTTGATAAAGATACACGGTATAATTTTGTTAGTCCTGAGGTTGTTGAAGAATTGCAGCTGGTTCCACACACATGTGATCCATTTAGGTTACCTACATATGATGATGAACTTATTATTACTCACATAGTTTTTGTTCCATTAACCATTCATGGCCATAAGGAGAAAATTTTATGTTATGTGATGCCTAGAGATATTATTTGTTCTCATCTTTTGTTGGGACAACAATGGTGCACTAGATATCGAGTTAATTTTGATACCCATTATCCCGATTTACAATTCTTTTGGAACAATAAGAAAAATTGGATAATACATGCATGGCTTACAAAATTTCAAAGAATTAGACATCAACCCTTAATTTCTGATCAAATGCTTGAAAAGCAAAGACTTGAAAAACTTGAGATTCAAAGACTTGAGCGTATAGTTATGGGATTTGTCGAGGATGAGAAGGCATGTGAGGTTTTTCTACTAATGTAATCATGTCTACTCCTAGTGTTGTTTCTTGTGATATGCGGGTTACTTTTGAAGAAAGGGAGCCACATCAAGTACAACCTGCATCACCACTTGAGATAGATGAATTGGTACCTAATAATTCTGAGGATGATGCTATTGATAAAGGTGCTGATTTTGTGTTACTCCTCTCAAGTATTGAATTATGTGAACCCACTAAATTTCTAGTTGATTCTTGTGAGTTAATAAGCATAGATAGTCCACCTACATGTGATAATGTGTTAATTTCGAAATTTAATCATGTGGTGTTGATTTCACATAAAGAAGTACTTGCTAAAATACCACTTAATGATATTGTGGATTACATCATGTTAAATGAATCAATTAATGTGCAAAGTGCTATGAAAAAGGTTGCTGAAATTTCATATGTCAATTCTAGCAATTATGTTTCTTCTTTCACTTTTAACTTGATTGGTGACTATAACATGAGTGGAATTTTTATGGTGGATCACATATGCATAACTTGTGATAAAGTGGCCGAATTGAACATTATTTTACCTTGGGTAAATAGGCTACAACTTCCTACATATGAGCATGATTTTACACATATGTTTGGTTTGACACAATATTTGTCACATACATGTGCTACTAAATTATTATTTACATATATTTGCAAATTGAGTTGCAATTTTCATGATGAAAATAATAAGCATGTTTCCACCTTTGAGTGTACTAATAAACATAAATTTGATCATAGATCTTCTGTGAGAACACTTGATTTGATACTAAACAATAAAAAAGTATATATACATGTCTCTCCTTTTGATCATGATTTTATGAGCTTCACTTATATTTGCATTTATGCTTGCCATTTTATGAGATGCTATGACAATTATGTGATATTTACATGCAAATTTCGTGGTCACATGTCATATGGACAATTTTATGATATGATAACAACTAATGCACCTCATTATAGATATATGTATTGTGCATACACGTTGTTCTTTTTTTTTATTCCACTTTCAGCATACAACAAGCCGAGGACGTCTTGTATTGATAAAAGGGAGGATGATAGGGACATAATAGAGGTCCATGAGGGTTATTGTTAACACAAACATGGATGGAGGATGACGTCAAGAGGAGCTGGAAAACAATATGTGGCTGATGGAAAACAAGCTTACAAGTGATGAAAACAATCCTGCAAATGGTGAAAACAATTGTTGCAAGGATGAAAACAAGGGGATGGTGCCTCCATAAAGTTAAATGCGCCATAGTGAAGTCCTAATTAATTTAGGCATGGCCTGTATGCCATAATGGCCGAACCCCCTAAAGTTGGGTCGGTTTGTATCCCTTCCTGGTCCAAGTAGGAGTCCTAGTAGAGTCATCCTAGTCCAAGTAGGAGTCCTAGTTGAGTCCTAGTCCTAGTAGGAGAGGTGCTTGTGCAAGGAGCCATCCACCTATATATACTCTCCACCTGCGTGTGGAAGAAGGAGAACCAGTTTAAACCAAAAACCAACAACCCTAGCCTCTAGATTGTATTGCTTGTTAAGCATTCATCTTGAAGTTTACCAATTGCAAAGTTGCGTGATATCTTGTTATTCCATCTGGGAATAGGGGGATACAGGACCACTTGTGATCTTTGATTACTTGTGCAAGAGTGTATAGTTGAGAATATCCATAGAGCTTGATTGTTGTTGCATTGGCAACAGGGGTCTGCTAAGTGAGAGGTCTCAGTGTAGCACTAGTTATCCACATATATCATAAAATACAAAAAGAGAGAGAAGCTCAACGAGAAGATCGGGCCACCCCATATTATCTTGGTATCAGATTCTCAGGTTGCCTCGGTGAGCAAATTTATCCCTAGTCTAGTTGTTTTTATTTCATATCCAGAAAAAGCCATACAAAAATATTAGCTTTAGTTTGTGCGAGATCCTAGATCAACACCAAATTGCTACTCTAGTTGATGTTTCTTGTTGATTCGCGTTCCCGTTTTTCTGTTTTTAGTTTTTATCTATTAGGGTTAGGGTTCATCTAGTTCATCTTTTGTTTAGATCTATATAGAAAATTCCACCAAAAATATCTGCCCAAAACTGCTGCGCGTACTGTCCTATTTGCGTCCCTTGTCGGATTCCTTGCGTCGCTACTGGTTGCTATTCGGCCAAAGCGCGTGCACGCAAATCGCCTCACTTTCCGTATCGGAGCCGCAAAGCACTACCAGCTAAAACGCGTGCTTTCCAAATTCCTGCTGGTTTCCTGCCCTTGTCGGAAACCGCATCCCCGTGTCCTAATCGCCAAACGCGTCCCGCAGGCCTGTCGGCTGTCAGGGCCACCACGCGCGCGCGTAGTCCACCACCAGCTACACGCCAAACGCGTCGAAGTTGCTACCAACCACAAACCACGCGCTGACCAATCCCGCGCAACAGATATCTCCTGCGCAAAATCGCTGAATCGCGCGCGCGCTGCATCCGCGCTTGTCCTATTCGGCCACGGGATTCACACCGACACAACGCGTCACGCGTTTCTGTCCTATGTCGCTGACTCCTAGGATGCGTCATTGGAGACCGCGTGTTCCGATCAGTGTCGGAATTCGAGCGCGCAGCACTCCTTCGCTCGCAGCTTTTCGTGTCGTTTCTAAACGCTACCGAGCGTTGGTCCCAGAATCACGGCGGTACCCTGTCCAACTCGGACTCAGTTCTCACGGGGCATCAAAAGCCCCGGGCACACACCGCAAAGTCCACACACCCTGCACACAAACCTTTTTAGTTTTCTTTTGTTATTCCCTGTGTTATCCCTATGATTTTGTGCTGATCTTTGTTAAGCCTAGCCACAGCCTATCTACAGCAAATTTTTAGGTGCACAACCCAAAAGACTAGCTGTTTTATTGCTCTACCAGGCTGCTCAATTTGATCAATTTTGTCCATATTTTCTGTTTTCCATTACATATTGCTCCTAGTTGATTCAAAGGTCATTGAAAAAGTACAAAACAAAATAGAGAAAAAGAGAAAAACTATAAAAAAAAGCAAAAGAGGCCGAGACATACTATCACTAGTGGAAGCTTATCATATCTTGGATATTTTTGTGGACATATTTGAGCAATCTTGTGCCTGTTTTCTTAGAGTATTTGCTAGTGTCTTTCCAGTGCTTGCAATATCTCTTACATATAATTGCTAAGGCACATTTGTCTCCCAGTGTGAGTGTGTTCCTTTAGTGTTTTTCATCACATTAGACAGTGCATTGGAGTTGTTATTTTGGTGTTGTTAGGATTCCCAACCAAGCCCCACCAAATACCCTGTATTGAATTGTGACACTTCATATCCTGGTTATTCTCTTCTCACACTTGGTACACTTCTCATTGATACTTGTGGTAAGTTGATCCTTTTCTCTCTTGGAACATTAAGTGAAGCCATCTTTGCTTGGTTTTGAGTGAGTTGTGAGAGAATACCACAACTTATTGTTATTTTGTCACTAACAAATTAATCAATGGTTTTTCGTAGTGTTAATGCTTGCAGTGCTACGTTTTGGAAGGAGGATGCTAGTGGGATTCCAGCAAAAGATTTGTTCCACTTCATGGCAGACATCAAGGAAAGCAAGGTTGCTATTACCCTTGATAAAGGTACACGGTGTAATTTTGTTAGTCCTGAGGTTGTTGAAGAATTGCAGCTGGTTCCACACACATGTGATCCATTTAGGTTACCTACATATGATGATGAACTTATTATTACTCACATAGTTTTTGTTCCATTAACCATTCATGGCCATAAGGAGAAAATTTTATGTTATGTGATGCCTAGAGATATCATTTGTTCTCATCTTTTGTTGGGACAACAATGGTGCACTAGATATCGAGTTAATTTTGATAGCCATTATCTCGATTTACAATTCTTTTGGAAAAATAAGAAAAATTGTATAATACATGCATGGCTTACAAAATTTCAAAGAATTAGACATCAACCCTTAATTTCTGCTCAAATGCTTGAAAAGCAAAGACTTGGAAAACTTGAGATGCAAAGACTTGAGCGTATAGTTATGGGATTTGTCGAGGATGAGAAGGCATGTGAGGTTGTTTCTACTAATGTAATCATGTCTACTCCTAGTGTTGTTTCTTGTGATATGCGGGTTACTTTTGAAGAAAGGGAGCCACATCAAGTACAACCTGCATCACCACTTGAGATAGATGAATTGGTACCTAATAATTCTGAGGATGATGCTATTGATAAAGGTGCTGATTTCGTGTTACTCCTCTCAAGTATTGAATTATGTGAACCCACTAAATTGCTAGTTGATTCTTGTGAGTTAATAAGCATAGATAGTGCACCTACATGTGATAATGTGTTAATTTCGAAATTTAATCATGTGGTGTTGATTTCACATAAAGAAGTACTTGCTAAAATACCACTTAATGATATTGTGGATTACATCATGTTAAATGAATCAATTAATGTGCAAAGTGCTATGAAAAAGGTTGCTGAAATTTCATATGTCAATTCTAGCAATTATGTTTCTTCTTTCACTTTTAACTTGATTGGTGACTATAACATGAGTGGAATTTTTATGGTGGATCACATATGCATAACTTGTGATAAAGTGGCCGAATTGAACATTATTTACCTTGGGTAAATAAGCTACAACTTCCTACATATGAGCATGATTTTACACATATGTTTGGTTTGCCACAATATTTGTCACATACATGTGCTACTAAATTATTATTTACATATATTTTCAAATTGAGTTGCAATTTTCATGATGAAAATAATAAGCATGTTTCCACCTTTGAGTGTACTAATAAACATAAATTTGATCATAGATCTTCGGTGAGAACACTTGATTTGATACTAAACAATAAAAAAGTATACATACATGTCTCTCCTTTTGATCATGATTTTAAGAGCTTCACTTATATTTGCAATTATGATTGCCATTTTATGAGATGATATGACAATTATTTGATATTTACATGCAAATTTCGTGGTCACATGTCATATGGACAATTTTATGATATGATAACAACTAATGCACCTCATTATAGATATATGTATTGTTCATACACGTTGTTCTTTTTGTTTATTCCACTTTCAGCATACAACAAGCCGAGGACGTCTGGTCTTGATGAAAGGGAGGATGATAGGGAAATAATAGAGGTCCATGAGGGTTATTGTTAACACAAACATGGATGGAGGATGACGTCAAGAGGAGCTGGAAAGCAATATGTGGCTGATGGAAAACAAGCTTACAAGTGATGAAAACAATCCTGCAAATGGTGAAAACAATTGTTGCAAGGATGAAAACAAGGGGATGGTGCCTCCATAAGGTTAAATGCGCCATAGTGAAGTCTTAATTAATTTAGGCATGGCCTATATGCCATAATGGCCGAACCCCCTAAAGTTGGGTCGGTTTGTATCCCTTCCTAGTCCAAATAGGAGTCCTAGTAGAGTCATCCTAGTCCAAGTAGGATTCCTAGTTGAGTCCTAGTCCTAGTAGGAGAGGTGCTTGTGCAAGGAGCCCTCCACCTATATATACTCCCCACCTGCGTGTGGAAGAAGGAGAACCAGTTTAAATCAAAAACCAACAACCCTAGCCTCTAGATTGTATTGCTTGTTAAGCATTCATCTTGAAGTTTACCAATTGCAAAGTTGCGTGATATCTTGTTATTCCATCTGGGAATAGGGGGATACAGGACCACTTGTGATCTTTGATTAGTTGTGCAAGAGTGTGTTGTTGAGAATATCCAAAGAGCTTGATTGTTGTTGCATTGGCAACAGGGGTCTGCTAAGTGAGAGGTCTCAGTGTAGCACTAGTTATCCACATATATCAGAAAATACAAAAAGAGAGAGAAGCTCAACGAGAAGATCGGGCCACCCCATATTATCTTGGTATCCAAGTGAGAGGCTCTGATACCAAGATGATATAGGGTGGCCCGATCTTCTCGTTGAGCTTCTCTCTCTTTTTGTGGTTTTCTGGATTTTGTGATAACTAGTGCTACACTGAGACCTCTCACTTGGATGACCCCTGTTGCCAGATGCAACAATAACCAATCCTTTTGGATATTCTCAACTACACACTCTTGCACACGCAATCAAAGATCACGAGTGGTCCTGTATCCCCCTATTCCCAGATGGAATAACAAGATATCACGCAACTTTGCAATGGGTAACACCACCAACAAGGTGGGGATAATTTCAGATGAACATGGTTCAAGTCTGGAATCTAGGGTTTAATTTTAACTGGGTCTAATCTATTCCACACGCAAGTGGTAGCTATATATGAGGGAGGGGGTGTTTCCCCACGAAATTGCCCTATTCCTACTTGTTTGGACTCAACCAACTCGGATACAAACTGACCCCACATGGGTGCAGCCAATTGGACTCTATTTGGAAACTGGCAGAAAAGTATTCGTGGATTGTTTCGGTCACCACGGCTTGCACGAGTCGCATTTCTTGATGGGGCCGGATCCATTGGAAAGCCCATCAAATTTCCTAATCGGGTTGTGCTCGTTTGCTGTATTTGGAGCCCAATCCATGACTATTTCAAATTCGGGACTCCTGGCAGTCCGAACTGAAACATTATTTTCTTGTTGTTGTTTTCCATGCCTCCTTCCTTTGCTCCTTGCTTCCTCTTCTCCATCCATGTTTGTGTTATTAATAAACCTAATCATACATAAATTTATAGGCTTATGTAGTATAACATTCTCATAAACACAAACATTATTTATTACTAGGAAAGAATTCACCTTGTAATAAATATCAGTGAGACTCAATATTTCCTTCCAACTCAAGCATGTACATTCACCATGGACCCCTATGATATCCTCATCACTAATTAATCTAGGAGGAAAGTTGCAAATATATTTTAAATTTTGTTTCAGACTTCCAGTTATATTCTTCTTCTAGAAAAGGAGTGGAAGCCTCTTAGATAAGTGCAGTGATTTGAATGGAATGTTGATGAGAGGGCACTTCAAAGATCAGAATTTGGTACTACGGTGAGTTGCTTGGCCAGTGTGCTCTTGTATAATTCATTGTGGAGTTGGGAATTATGTTTTAATACCTCCTGAAAAAATAGATTGACCAGGAGGTTTTATAGAGCATTTAATTATGATGCAGGTGAAGGAGATCACTTATAAGAGGCATAAGAGAATAATTAATCTGTGCAAAAGTACATATGCATATTCCTATTTGTTCCTCAAATGTTGCAGGGGTGCAATTGCGCACATATTGTTCTTCTTTTCCGGGGGTTAACAATTGTGTGTGTAATCTACATGTGAAGATTGAGGGAAGGATGTCACGGAAGCACATGTGGAGGAACTTGATGCCATAAGAACGACCCCGTCTAAAGTTATACAGACAGTTCCGTCCACAAAGGTGAGCAGAAATCCATATGTTTCCATGCTTCCCATTTCATTGGTTTGGTAGTGGATTTAATTTTGCCATCTAAGTGGACTGTTAATGTGTCTTTCTTGGTTTGGTACGTAATGCAGATTGAGATACGAGCTTGTTCTGCAGAATGCAGCTGGGGAATGCACTCGTACACCACAAGTGCAAGTTCCAAAATTAATGTATTCTGGTTTATTATATTCCTGAAGAGGTATTTGTGTTTGACCTTTTACTGCTTCAGAAGTCAGCGCCTCCTCCACATAAAATCGACCACCGCTGCGCCCCGCCACCCCACAAACTGGAGTTGGAGCATTCCTTGGCTCGCGGCGCTTGCTCAGGTCTTGGTTAGTGACTGAGGGCCGAGACTACTCTATTTTCCGGTCTTCCGCTTGGTGGTATGATGGCCATCCCTAGCAGCTTCCTGCGCTAATCATCCATTAAGAGGAGTTTTGGCGACCCGTGGCTCTCGAAACTGCCTATGGATGTTTCTCCTTGTGGTGAGTGCTAGAGCTGCGGCATGTGCACATCCACTCATGCATGTAGTACTTTTATATCTATGTTTATTTTTATTTATTTTTTTGTTGCTTGATTGAATGATTTAACTTTGGTTTCTGAAGTTATACTTTTTGCTACCGTTTGTAGGTGGCGCTTGTGGGGGATGGCTTGATGCGCATCTGAGTTTGAAGTTCCTGACATTCGTCCGATCGTACATTCATTTCCTCACAAGTAGTACTTTTTGTTTGTTTGGTTGTGCTCACACTATGCAAGTGGTAACTAACATGGATACCTATGCTTTGACTAATCTGATTCTGGCAAGGAGCTGCAGGTGGAGTTCAACATCAACGAACATACTTTATTTTCAAGGAGTCATTGGCCTTGTGGTGGTACAAGATAGATGTGCCTCTTGCATTTCATGGGGCTCTTATACAACCCAGATGTTTGAGTTTCTTTTTTAGACAAACAGGGATCACCATCCCCTGTTCCATTGAAAGCTCAACGAAACCTCAGTTTGGAGTTACAACAATAGAGTCAAAAGGCTTTAAGAACAAGGTTCGGAACAGAAAATCAAATCCCTATCTAAACATCAAAGAGCGGTGCACATCGGCACGGTTTAATGCGAATGAGTTGCAACAGAAGATGTTGGGGTTTTAGAACTAGATCATACGACCTTCAAAGAAAAACTAGATGTGCATGCTGGGTTTCATAATTGGTTAGTCCAAACTCTGATTTTTTTAAGAAAAACTAGAGGGAGCCAGGCCTAGGGACGAGGGTTTCTGCTGCTACCTCCTTCCCGTCGTCGTCCACTCCGTACGCAAATACCCCCTCCCCTCTCGCCGACTCGTGATCGATACCCTCCATGGTCAGTATTGACGACGATGCAGGCCCAACAAATGTTGATGGTATGCACCGCTGAATTGTGACTGAGGTATTTAAGTTTTCTTTGAGGCGACAAACTTTTGTTTAACTAAACCATTTGTTCCTTTTGTCTCAGCTCTCAATTGCAGGTTAGTGTTTTCTCGATAGTTGGATTTCTCTTGCAGCAGTTCAGATATGCCTACTACCCATGCCTCCATGCCTACTACCCATCAAGGTCAGATATGCTATTTAGAAAAATCACTCTATTGTCGCTTAAGACCTCATATGTTATTCAGGTTTAGTGTTACGTTAGTGACAATTCCTCCGGAAAACTGGATGTGCAATTTGTCTACAATGGGTTAGCAAATATAAATACTCGTATGAGTTGTATAGCGGGCAGTTTCTGTACTGCTCTTAGTACTGCATTGGCCGTTGTAGGCATACATTATATATTTCTTATTAATGTAGATGAAATTACTTAGTCAAATCTTCCTTCTTCGGACAAAATTTAGATCAATTTTCAGAGAATTGACCATGAAGGAGTTTTGAACTGCTCAATAAAATAATGAAACTGATATATGCATATCTCTTCCGGTCAATCAGGTGAATCCTCATACAAGATGTTGAGAAGCAAATATATAAAGATTCACCTGTTGGCTATTTGAATACAGGGGTGAGTCATATATAGTTTATATTAACTCATATAGGTAACTCACCTTGCTGATGCGGATTTGGCAAGGAGGAGCTCGGTTGGGTCATTCCCCCGTGTCATGGAGTTCCCTGCCTTGCACTCAACACTGAACCTTATTATATCATTCTTATGTGATTAATCTCATTTTTCAGGTTTTACAAGAGACCACTAATGACATCATTGGTGTTCTTGTATTCCCTGATGGATCTTGAAAAGTCGTTCAAGATCCCCCGTGTCATGGTGTTCCCTGCCTTGCACTCAACATTGAACCTTATTATATCATTCTTATGTGATTAATCTTATTTTTCAGGTTTTACAAGAGACCACTATTGACATCATTGGAATTCTTGTATTCCCTGGTGGATCTTGAAAAAGTTGTTCATGATGAGAAATTAGATAGGCACACAGGTGATATAATTCAGCAGAATGAGGTTAATGTAGATACTGCTGCAACTCCTTCCGGTCTTATAGACCTGGTAAACAGGGATGATGGTGGTTGCAGTTACAAATAGGATGGAGTCTTATATCTATATGCGATTGATTGATACCCATATGGTTGTATTGCATACTTGTATGTATATGTGATTAATGTATGCTTGTACGTGTGTGCAATTACAAAAGGACGAAGTGTTTGAATGGGCTTTTTTTTAACTTGACATGTTCTTTTTTTCCTAAGAATATAAGTACCCCTTCTGATCCTTTAAAACTGTCGTGAGAAAACTTCTAACATTTTTTCCGGATCAGAGGGAGTACTAAAAATGTCGAACATTAATTAGCTTTTAATCATGGCATTAGGAAAAATCTGGTCCAATAGGCCATGCTCCTCCACCAATCATGATCTAACTAATATATAGATACCAAATTTTTAATTGTTTTCTATAGTTTTATTAGAACATATATTTGGTGAAAACGGCTCCTTCCGCCACTCTATGTTTCGCTTCGCTATATTGAGTTGCAATACTACATAATTCAAGATCATCAACATAGTGGGATGTACATACAAAGGAGGAAGGAGGGGAGAAAATGAGATACTCCCTCCGTCCAGGTTTACGAGTCCCCTAACAAAATTCACCGCGACCAAGGCAGGTTTTGAGTGGCTGCGTGGAGACCAATCACGTGAGAGTTTCCTTGTTTCGTAATAATGACCCCACTTAATTTAGCCATGCAAAACGCCAGGGTACACACCGCATGCATCATTTTCGTTTCACACCAGCTAATAACATGGAAACGGAGCGAGTATGGGGGGTTAGCCATGCGTTTTAACCATAATCATGCCACGCTTTTTTAGGCAATTAAATTTTAGGCGCCTTGTAGGCAGTTCATTGTTGGACAAATATAATTTTCTTAGAGGACTCGTAAACCAAGACGGAGGGAGTATTTAACCGGGTAACATCGTCAATGCGGCGAGACAACACGGGATGAAGAAGCAATCACTTTTATGAGGTTTAATTAAGTCCCATGAAAAAATTACTCATAACACGTGTGTTCATATTTCTAAAATATACTTGTTGTAATCCCGTTGCAACGCACGGGCATTTAGCTAGTTCAAAAAAAAAAATGGACCGCGTGAAAAAAAAAACTGTGAAAGAAAACATAAGGAGATGGGCATCGTAAATTCGTAACACACGTGATTTTTCAGGAAGAACTCAGAGCTTATTTTTCAGGAAGAACTCGAGCTTGTTTTTAAGAAAAAAAAAAGGCACAGCCCTGCTTTTGCAATTATAAGCCACGGCTGGAAACTCCAGTTTACAATATGGCACGCGCAGAGAATTAACAGAAAAGAAATCTCCCAACTCCAAAAGGATAAACAGCGCGGCCTATCCAGCCGGTCAGACAAAACAAAACGTGTCCAACCACAGGACATTTAACAAAGACAGCAAGTGCTTATAATCCAGCCAAAAGACAGTAAGCCTTACAGGGTATCTGGTGTGGAGTTTTTATATTACATTAGCATCCATTGCAGCAACTTATAGTCAGTAAGCCTTATTATTGCACCAACCTGGTGATTTACGTACAGCTAACTCACTGCACACCTTAGAACAGCCTAAAGTGTGCTCAAAGATATGGAGAATGAGTGGACATCAAGGTAACCACCATGCAGGCGGTTCACGGTCAGATGTGGGAGGAGGGAGGGGTTCATTGCCGACCAGAGGGAAGTTCACGATCATCAGGTCCTGAAACGAAACTGTGCCCATGTCATCCCGCCAGTACTCAGGAACTACTTGGGCATGGCGACGGCGGTCATCCAGGAAATGGATTCCTCCATCTTCTGTAGTGCCGAAACTCCTTGAGGATCCCTGACCCACAAAAAATAGTCGGCCTTGCAGTTGCTTTGATTCTGACATATCAACCCATGAAGGTTGCTTGCCTTCTTCAACAGTGTCATCATTGTTGCAGTGCGGCAGCATAGCATCAGCGTCCACCACAAGCTCAAACGGCCTAACTTCCAATGTAACATCATTAAGAAACTTCACAACCATGAAAAGACTCCCTTCTGACTCACACAGGTACCTCTGCATAGTGTAAATTGTATCATCAACCTCATAGCCTGGCCTCTGGGTAACATTGAGATCTCTAAGATGATGCCCCTGGCCTTGAGTCACCAACTTCAAAAGGGCTTCATCTGCTGTGAGCAAATATAGAGCTTCCTTGTAGTATAGGAGATCTTGGACTGTGATGTCGTCAGCAAAGGAGGTAACAAAGTCCCAGTGAGTGCTCAAGTGATTGCCCAGCGCCAAGCAAACTGTTGGATCTTTTTCTACTTCAAGAAGGGCTGCAACGGTGTATGCATAGGGAGGGACAGGTAATCCAGAAAGCACGGCGGCCTTCAAATTCACAGCTCGAACTTCACCATCAATTAGAATGCCTGTAGGTAAGGGGAGAAAAACACCACTATTCAAGTTAAACAGTTGGTGCCGCAGAGGTTCCACAAGTGAAAGCACCACCCAGCCACCTTCGGCTGAGCCACGTATCTGTGCATGTTGCCTGAAATCAGCTGTGGTGTTGAGCAGCCTTCGCCAGTTGCTGCCACTCGTGCTAGTGTGGAATACAGGTGTTGTGCTTGAGGGCAAAAGTAGCCAGGGGAGTGCAGGTGGCACTGGCATCTCGAATTGAATGACTCGACGCCAATACCTATTGAGATTGGTCACAGCACAGCGTTCAACCCGGCAGGGGGGCAGCATGGAGACCACAGAGATAATGAGATCACAAGGAAGATCCGCCCATGGGTTTTCCATAGACACAGCCACCTCATCTGCATTACACATAGCACCAGCCTCTTCACTGTCCCGCACCGCCACAGAAACTGTATTTATCTGCACGTAAATACAAGTACAACACAACATTCAGTTCTCAGTTAATTTCGAAGGAAAACAACGCACGAGCAGTCAAAACCTAAGGAAATAACCTTCAAAAAATCTAAGGAAAACAGTGGCTGAATGAAAGAATGCATGATGAGATATGTTAGAGGGAGCGGCATTTTGGTGCCAGAGCACACATGCTCTCAGAAATCTAAACCGTCCATGTTGCGTCGTAATCTGTGCACACGTGCGGTTCGAAAGTGGGCAGAGTGAGCTAGAAATGCAATAAAGCGCATAGTGACACATTATATATGACGTGTTTGGCGGGTCATGTAAAGACAGACATTTCCTATTTCTACCAGGTATGAGACGGAATGGATGCCATCGTAGTGCTGTGACCTGACAGTAGAAATGACAGTGTTGGGCCCTGTGAACTGACAGTAGAAATTATTCAGATCAAACCCTACATCTTGTTCTGGCCCTGTGAACTGACAGTAGAAATAGTACGGTTTACTTTGCAAACTAGCCATAGAAATTGACAAGGCACTGACAGTAGAGATGATACAGTAATAAACCTAGAAAATGAGTAAATTTCTAGAAAAGATGAAGCAGAGGGTAAGCACTATTTGATTCTACAAACTAGGAAGAGATACACTTGCATACCGTTTGTTCCAAGGAGGAGGCCACTGCTGATAGAATGTCACCCAATCTTCTCTGCAGAATAAGCAGAAAATCGCATGAGCACTAAAACATAATTCAACTTGGGTCAAATTAGATATTCGAGCCATTGGTACCTTCAGACTAGATTCATTTCTTTTCTTATAGCAAGCCTTGAGGATTTCATAATGATCACACAGGAACATAAGGGGTTTTGGAACTGCGTTCATTGCGCATCTTGACGAACGTATTTCATCCCTGTTAAGCACCAACAAACATTGTCTATAAATATTTTTTTTATGTGAGATGAATAAGTATATTGCACAACAGCAGTTGGCACTAGCAATCATCAAGGAGACAAAAAAGTTCTAAGCCCATCGGAATTAAACACTCAATAAACTTGAGTAGCGCTAATCATATTCACGATAGTTGATCAACGGGCATTAAAGCACATGCAAATCGAACATTACTAGAGGCCAACTAGCATTACCGGAGGGTGTCCAGGGCATGTTCCTGCACGTCCGGGTCTGAATCCTGTAGCATCAGCACAGCAAGGTCCATCCGCTGCTTGAGCTCCAAATCCTCATCTAACTGGAGACACGCACAGTATGCGGTCAAACAAATAAGACGGGGAGCGCCAAATCGGGAGGGAGGGGGGGACGAGGAGAGGCGGGGTCGTCAATACTCACCGGATCGTCCTCAAGCTTCGCCTTGCCCTTGTCCGGCTTCGGTGGGGAAGGGTAGGACGCTCCGCTGCCGCTGCCGCCGCCGCCACCACCGGAGTTCTCGCTCGGTGGCATTGCGAGCTCGCGCCGCGAGGCGAGGGGACCGTTTGCGGTGACGAGATGGTCCGGCTTCGGTGGGGAAGGGCCGGGCGCTCCGCTGCCGCCGTCAACACCGGAGTTCTCGCTCGGTGGCATTGCGAGCTGGCGCGGCGAGGCGAAGGGATTGCTTGGGAGAAGAGCGCGAGGCGAGGTAACCAGATGGTCCGGCTTCGGTGGGGAAGGGTCCGAAGCTCCGCTGCCGCCGCCAACACCGGAGTTCTCGCTCGGTGGCATTGCGAGCTGGCGCGGCGAGGCGAGGGGATCGCTTGAGAGAAGAGCGCGAGGCGAGGGGACGAGATGGGGGAGTCGGTGGGGAGAAACGAAAAGCAAACGGGGAGGTCGCGGAATGAACTAGCCGGGGCGTGGGAAGTCTGGAGAAGAAACGGGATGTCGATTTTGGTTGTGTTTGGTGTGTTGCCTGCCAAAGATTTGGTTACCCAAAAATTTTGGTTGATTTGGTTAGGAAAATGCTGTGAATCACTCGGGGGAACGTTGCGTTCCGTCCCCCGGGTCGGTGTCCGTTGGATACGAGCGACGTGGGCGGTTAGATTAGGCCCACGTCCCAGCCGGTTTCGCGTGGATTAGGACAGCACCCCGTTTCTGTTCTACCGTGGTTTCCCATTTTTATCGCTTACCGTTACGTTTCCAGTCGCGCGGCGCGTAGGCGGCGACGAAGGCGAGGTGAGCGACGCGGGCGGCGACGGTAGGCTTCGCGGGCGGCGACGAGAGGCGACGCCGTCGACGCGGTCGCCCTCCTCCTCCTCCTCCTCTCCGGCTATTCCCTGAGGTTCTATTCCTTTCGCCTCCCTCCTCCTCTCCGGCTAGGCCCCCCTCTGTCATCACCGGCGACATCTCGTAGGTAGGGTAGCAGTCGTGAGCGTCGGCGGGCGGCGGAGCGGTCGCGGGTCTTTGGGCACTCCGGCGCCCCCTGCCCGAGCCCTATCCTGCTCTCAGCCCCCCCCCCCCCGACGTGACCAATTTCGCCTTAATTTGCATCAACGCCGGTAGCTAGGATTACGCAGCGGATTCGAGCGGCGGCGCTGTCGCAGGTCTGCGAGGACTCCGGCGCTCCCCTGCCGCGCCCAATTGCTGTCTCAGGCGACCCCCTGCCCCTGACCACCGTCGTTGCTCCAGGTTGTTGGTTCTGAGCAATAGTTGCTCCTAATTTTTGCTACAATAGTTAGTGCCCAACTTCTTCAGTAGCAATTGTTTGGAACAAATGGCTCCACTGCACTCTACCTTCCATGTGCTTATTCTCTGTTTTTTGCATAGGTGTTAGTTGTGTTTTTGAGCAAATTGAAAATTATTTTAGCAGATTGTAGACTCTTTGAGCATATTTTTAGTTGCTCAACCACATCGACACCCCGTGTACACATAACCGTGTTTGTAGAAATTTTCCTTTTCAGTTCTTACCGTACGTGCAAGTAGTTGTATTTCTGAACTTCATCTATTCTTTTTGCAGGTTTTTTGATGTACTTACTCGGCCTCCTAGTGTATCTGCTTTGCAATTTGTAATCAGCAGCGCAATGGAGGTTTGTTCTATTACTGCATTCTTTTTGCTTCTGTTGTACATTTTGTGTGCTTCTTTTGTTTCTTTTTTGTTTATAGTGTTCTTTTTTTTGCTGAGCAGGAGCAGGGGCAGTATTGGGTCAGCAAGGACCGATTCGCTGCCAAGCGTTTGCTGAAGTGCGCAAATGATCTCTCACCGCGGAAGCGAGAAATTATTGAGCAGCACAGCGCTTTTGCCTCACTTCTCAATATTTCTCCTTTCAATGTCCCCAACGAGCTGATTGATTTTGTTGCCGTGAACACCGTGGTTGAGCTCCGCGAGTTTCATTGTGGATCTAAACGGATAGTTTTCACAAGGGATATTATCAAGAAGGTGTTTGGTATACGCTCAGGTTCAAAGCCTGTTGAGTTGCTCACCAAGAGTGTTCATTCAGACATCAGAGAGGCATACAAAGGCCCGTTGTCGAGGCTTCCCATAGAGAATGCAGCGAAGTTGTTGAAGGAGCTTGACGACGGTGAAGAGGATGCCATTATCAGGACATGGGACCTCTTGTGCTTTGCGACTGTTCTGAATCCTTCCACCAACAATATGATGTGTTTAGAGTACATAGGGTCCATGAGTGACCCAAAGAGGACACATGAGTATGATTGGGAGGAGCACATCTTGGAGCTTCTGATGCATTACATTGGAAAAATTCAGAAGAAGAAGGAGCAACCTCTCGAGCTTGATGGCGTTAACTTTCGGAAGGGCAAGCTGAAGGTTGATTCCGAGGAAGCACCCGGTCCTTCGAAGAAGAAGACGAAGGTGAAGAACATGTTTGAATTCTGGATGTCTGGCCCACTGCCTGTTCTTGCTGTAAGTTTTTAACTTTTACTTCACATCTTGCTACTTTACTTAATGTTGTTTGCTCCATTAGTTTTAATTTATTGTTGCCTTAGTTAGTTTCTGTTGCTTCATTTGTTTTATTTCTGTGTTTTGTTTCTGTTATCATGTTCTAGGTTTAAGGTTTTACCTTTTTCTGTGTAGCTTGCTACTTTTCTTAGTTTTGTTTGCTCCATTAGATTTAACTTTTTGTTTCTTTATTTTTTTTTGTTGCTCCACATTTAAGTTTTGTGTGTACCAGTTTCTGTTTTTTATGTTCTAGCTGTAAGTTATTTGCTACTTTACATAGTTTTTGTTGCTCTATTAGTTTTATATTATTGTTGCTTTAGTTATGTTCTGTTGCTCCAATTGTTTATTTTTCGCGTGAATTTTTGTTTCTGTTTTTAGTTGCACTTTTTTACAGCTGCAGGTTGATTCTTGTGTTTTTTTTCCATATGTAGCTGGTGTACATGGACCACTTGCTAATCCCGAAGAATGAGCACTTCATAAACAATGGGATACCTAGGGTTTGCTTTGTGACAAGTGAAGATTTCAGTTTCATTGCCAAGATCGACCGCGACAACAAAATCTTGCTGAACAAGACCGTCTTTGGGAGGCGTCCTGTAAGTAGACTCCCATTTGTTGTTTTCTTTTTTGCTTCTTCGTTGTTTGCGTTCCCCTGCCACGTAACAATTTTGTTTTGTTTGATCTCAACGATGATTTGTTTTTTGGTTGTATGCAGTTCCTCCCGTTATCCAGAACAGTGTATGCGCCTCCCTTGGACAGTTCATTGCCCGAAGAAATTGATATAAATCCATCCGCATCGCTTAATGAATGGCTTGTTTTCCCCACCATCGAGCAAATTGAGGTTTGTATAGTTTTCTATGTGTTGTTTTTTGTAGGTCATTTTGTTTGTTCATATAGCATTTTTTTGTTCTTCATGTGTATCAAGGTGGCTTTCCCCCCACAATTTGCTACTTTACTTATTTCACTTTGCTCCATTAGTGTTTAAGCAATGCTTTTTTAGTTATTTTATTTTGTTCCATTGTTTTATATCGTGCGTACTTTTTCTGATTTTTAGTTGTTTTTACATGTCTGCTACTATAATAATTTTACTTTGCACCATTAGTTATTTTGTTTTGTTCTGTCAATGTAGTTGCTCAGTTTTGCTGTTTTTTTGCTTCTTTTTTAATGTAATCCATGTTTCTTCTTCATCACAGGTACCATCTCGTTTCAAGAACATATACGACAAGCACAGGGTTAGTTTCGCTTCAAATGTTGATGCTACCCTCAAGAGTCTCGCTGTAGGCTTAAAATCAATGCAGTCCAAGCAAATGGCTTTGCTTTTGAATGATGTTGAAGCTGCCATGAAGGAAGACGATGGCCCTAGTGTTGTGTTTCCAGCTGCTGGGGTAGGACTTGACGGGCAGGGCAATATGGATGGTGACAAGGCTGATTCTGAGTCCGATGATCTCGATATTGATGAGGATCTTGTTGCTGTGGATCCTACGGACTGTGATTCTAATGTTTGTGGAGAAGGCAATGCAAGGGCAGCAGAGAATGAGCAAACCAATGCTACGGAGCTCAATGATGTGCCGCAACCAGCAGTTGTTGTAGGGACCTCTCAGACGGACGCTGATGGTGAGGAACAGGATGCTGTTAGTAGTCCGATTAGAGGTGCTGTTGGTAGCCCAGAAAAAGTTGCTGATGGTAGCCCGGCTCGAGGTGATGTTGGTTGTCTAGATGAAGTTGCTGCTGTTGGTAGTCCAGACAAAGTGGCTGCTGCTGGTAGTCCAGCCATTCGTGCTGCGGTGATTCCACCCATGCCCACTGCCCTTAGCCCACCTAGAGTTGCTGCGGATACTACTTTCATTCCTAGTCCAGACAAAGTGGCTGCTGCTGGTAGTCCAGCCATTCCTGCTACGGTGATTCCACCCATGCCCACTGCCCTTAGCCCACCTAGAGTTGCTGCGGATACTACTTTCATTCCTAGGCCGGCTTCTCCCTCACCTCCACGCAACATACCAACAGGCTACTGGGATGACTGCCCGAAATTCAATCTGTGGAGCCAAGACAATGAATCTTCCCAAGCCGCTGACCAGAACGATGTTGTGGAAAAGGTCGATGATGTTGCTGCTCCGATAGTTGGAGACAAGGTTGCTACATCGTGTATGTTCTCCTTCCCCTTTTTCTCTATTTTGTTACATTCTGCATTTTTCATCTTGGTTTTTGTGTGCATTGCCCGCCAAAACAAGATTTTTCAAAGTATTTCTTTTCCGATTCACCTTTTGTTGTTGTGTAGCTTCCAAACCTTGCCTTGACGCCCCCATACCAGAAAATTTGGAGGAGATTCCGGAAGCTGCAACACCGGATCATGGTGACAATACAGGTTTGTCTCGCTGTTCTTTCCGCTGGTTTTTTTTTTAAATGCTATCTTAGTGTTATGGTTTTGCTTCTTTAGATAATTCTGTTTGCTACTTTAGGTAATTCTGCTTGCTACTTTACTTAATTCTGCTTGCTACTTTATCTCAGTCTGTTTGCTACTTTAGATATTTATGTTTGCTACCTTAACCACTAGCTTATTTTTGTTGGTTTTCCTAGACATTAGGGGCAGCTCAGGTGCTGAAGAGAAGAAGGATGCCAGCACTGGCGTGGTAACTTTTCAAAGGAGGACTAGGCACAAAAGGGCTATGAAAGATGATGCCAAGGCTCCGGTGGCGAAAAAGATGAAGAAGCCATCTGCAGATACGGTTGCATTGTACGACAAGTTTGTGCGCCATCCGCGCTATCTCAAGTCTCAAAAGAAGGGGAAAGATGACCCGTGAGTCTTTTTTCTGGCCTTTTTTAGCACAGTTTTGTAATTACATGACATTCTTTGTTTTGCTACTAGCTACTCCTTTTTTGCTTTTTAATTTTGGTCATTGTAGCAACCGGGACACGCCTGATTATGTTTTATTGTTTTTCTTTTCCAGTCCTCCTTTCATTATGATTGGGGGGTCTCACTGTGACTACAGGAGTTTCCACAATTTCCTAGGCCCGAGGAAGTGTCTAGACACTCAGGTTATGTGTGTTTGGTCTGAGAGCTTCAACAAGGATGCTAAAAGAGAAGAGGAAATCAGCACAACCGCTCTGAAAAGATATGTTTTCAATTGCTACTCAACGGTTAAATTTGTCCTAAGACCTTTTTAGATGGATGCCTCAGTTTTGTCCTAAGATCTAATACAACTTTTGCTCTTTTTCTGTTTCGTCATGAGTAGCAAAAGCTCATAGTCGACCCAGCGAAGTTCAACCCAGCTGCACTTGCGAGAGAGTTCAAAATGCAAAATGTGAAGTTCAAGATCATGAAGAAAGACCTTGTGAGCTATGCTTTCCCTCTTACTACATTGTTTTCGCTACGTTGTAATTACATGTGTATTTCTTTTACGAACCAGTTTTTTTGTGGACAATTGTATAACTTTCTGTTTTTTGGACATAATTGCTCCCATACTTAGTTTTTTATGCTCTTTTAGAAGTTTTTGCTTGCTACATTAGTTTCAAATAATTGCTACATTCATTTATCCAGTGATTGTACAATTTCTAATTTGGCTTTCATTTTGTTCCGCTTGCATTTCTAGCTATACTTCCCTGTGGTCAAAGACAACCACTGGATGGTTTGCACTGTCAATTTGATCCATGACCAGTTCCACGTGTTTGACTCCCTGAACCACAAGGACAAGAGCTTTCTCGAGGAAGCAGCAAAGAACCTGGTTTGTTGTTAGAACTGTCTACAAGTATTACATTGTTGTTGTCTTTTGTCTATCACACTAATGTCTAATTTTTTGCTATTTTCCAGTTCATTAACTTTGCTACACTTTGCAAAGCTTCTGGAGTGTCAAACCATATAGACATCGACCGCTACACTCTTTCCACACCCGAACACCCACAACAGAAGACTCTGTAAGATTTTTTTCTACTTTTTTGATGCAATTGTACAAGTTTCTGTTTTTGTGGCAGAATTGCTCCCATACTTAGGTTTATATGCTCTTTTAGAAGTTTATGGTTGCTACAATAGGTTAAACAAATTGCTACCTTCATGTAACCATTCATTCCACATTGCTTTCGAGTTTGCTGCTAACTATGATCATTTGTTTTCTTTTCTCTTTTTTACAGCTATGACTGTGGCTTCTTCACAATGCTCTTCATTCAGCACTTTGATGCTAAAACCATGTTGCCTTTCTCCAAGGATGACATTCTTTTATATCGCATGGCTGTCGCAGCAAAGCTCATCGAGGAAAGAGAGAACAAATGCAACATTGTCGACATCATGGAGACTGCCTTGGAGCCTCGGCGGGGGGTGTAGACATTTGTAGTTTCCTGTAGTCTGGAGTGACAATCACCACATGTACATTCGCTTTTGCATCATCTAGTTTCGTCGTAGCCTTGGATGGATGGAACAACCTTTCTATATGTGTTTTCGTATTGTTTATCCCCGCTGGTATCTACTGATCCACGGATTGTGTCAGTTTGTCGAACAAATTACTGTGGCTATCAATGACAAAGAGTTGACGGTGTATTTTTTAACCATGTGAATGAATGTAGTTTTTCACCTGCTTGGTTTTTATCTACTAGTCCACATCAAATGAATTCTGTGTATTTTCCTGGCACCTTTTTTTGTGGGTTTATGTTTTTCCTGGAGGTGACCATGTTTTTGCTTCATTAGTTGTATATATTTGCTTCAATAGGTATTTTCCAATGCTACGACAGTGAAATCTGGTTGCTACAGAACACCTTTTTATTTTGTATCATACAGACATTTTCTGAAACCCCTGGACAAGAACAGGTTTTTTGCTCTCGCAGAGTAAATCATTTGCTCCAATAACAAATTTGCAATGCTTCAAATGCAATAAAGAGTTGCTACCAACATTTTTTACACAAACAAAAGGTAATAATTTTATATTTTCTCCAATGTTGACCACATTTTTACATTTGCTCCAACGCAAGAATACAAGATATCCACAGAATAATTCTTTGCTCCAATGCAAGGTAACTATGTTTTAAATCGTTCTATACCAATAGTAGCAATGCCATGTACAAGTAAAACCTCCACCCTAACAACTTATTCGTAGCAATATATTTTCAAAAACATCATCACAAAACAGCTACAGCCTTAGCTCAGCCCCAGCAGCTATTCTTTCATCCTCCACCTGTTTAGCAACATAATCTTTCACCGCATGTCCCTCCTCATGACACCATGGACACTTCATTGCTCTCTTCTTTCTAGGTTGCTTGGGCTTCTTCACCGGTGTCTTGTTTGTTGCTTTGGCATCGTTAGCTTGCTTGCGCCTCTTCAAAGTTTCTTCATCGCGTAGCTCAACCAAAGTCTTCCGCCTCTGTTCTTTCATCGTGGGACGTCCTTTAGGTTTTACCCGTTTAGGATTTTCCAGTGTTTGCTCGCCGGTAGAAAATTGCCCGCTGTCACCAACCATTGTTGTTGGTTCATCTTGTCGTGGTCCATTTTGTTGCTCTTCATCCAATCCTGCATCCTCTTCTTGACCTCCTTCAACAACATTTCTTTTTGCTCTCAAGATTGCAGCAACCTTTTTGCTAGCCTCACCCACCATTCCTGAAACAACCTCATAAGCTTCATCCACAAAACAAGCATCAGAGGCAAGATGGTTCATTTTTCTGCATAGCGAGTTGTATTTCAGTGTATTGGTTGGTGGGACACCAAATCTGAGCCCGTTGTCCCCAGGATCAGGTGCTGGTGTTGTTGCTACCGAGGACCATCTGTAGAGCAAGTACCTTTCTGGAATTTTCTGGACATTTAGGTGGACCATGACCCTGATGATGTGTGGACATATCAGTCCACACATTTCAAACCCGTTGCAGCCGCATGAGTAGAGTCCCTCCTCAAACTCAACTTGAACCCGGTATGTTCTCACATCTAGCCCAGGGTTTGGAACTAGATCAAAACAAATGCCATCTACATCTGTCCGTACTGGATAGAACTTTGTTGATGCAGCAACATGCTTCTGGTACCTTTCAAAGATTTCTGCTGTGTAGAATTCCTGTCCTTGCTTCTCAATCGCATAACTGCAAAATAAGTTTTTTGCACCATTAGTTTAAATTCAATGCTACAATAGTATGTTTTGGTTGCTACTTTAACTGATATGGGATGCTACACATACACAGCAGGCAGAAATTTCTTTTGCACTAGTTGCTGCCCAACTAGTGTTATGTTTTTGGTGTGCTACAATGGTGGTATTTTTTGTTCAGAAATGCTGATTTTCTTGCTTACCTTCCCCAAAGCGATCTTCTTGTTGTCTCCATTGCAAAACCTGCGTTATCCTCTCGGTCAAGCATCAATGCCTGGCAAAGCTCATACTGTTGCACAAAATTGTACACCGAGTCTCCCGGCCGTATCAGTGTTTTGAAGTATGAATTCAGTCCTTCAGACCTTCCAGTAGTGCTCGTGAATGGGAAGAACCTTTTTCTGAAATAAACAGGGGCCCATGTTTATCTACTCTTCCACATGTTTTGCAGATGATTGTTTTCAGACATGCCAAACTCTGTTACCATATGCTCCCAACAGTCCTCAAATTGCTTCACCGTGTCTGTTCCATAGATGCACCCATAGAAAGCATTACTGAAAGGATTACCTTCCGCCAAGTTTGGTCCCAACTTCTTCCTCGCAAGATGCAGGATATGGTAGAGACAGCACCTGTGAACCGAGTTTGGGAAAACTTGACGTATTGCTTCTGCCATTGCTTGATCTTGGTCTGTCATTATGTTATCCGGATGGACACCATCCATTGCTAGCATCCACTGCTCGAACACCCACTTGAACGTTTCTATCTTCTCATCTGCTAACAGAGCACAGCCTAGCACAATCGTGTGTGAGTGGTTATTTATTCCGACTATGGGAGCAAAAGGCATGTTGTATCTATTTGTACAGAAAGTTGTGTCAAAAAACACACAATCCTTGTACTTATGATACAATGACCTTGTTCGACCATCCACCCAGAATAAGGCCCTCACAGCACCATCTTTATCAACCTGCGTAGCAAGCAGAATTAAGTAAAGTAGCAAGAAGAATTAACTAAAGTAGCAACCATAACTAAGTAAAGTAGCAAACAGAAATGAGTAAAGAAGCAAAACCTGCGAAGCATAAAAGAAGTTGTTGTTCTCAGCTTGCCTTTGCTTGAAATATTCCAATGTCAACTCCATGTCTCTCAATGTCACCTCATTGCGTAGCATTGTTCGGATGTTTGAAACATCCCTCTTAACATAACCCAAACATCTCGGGTCTCCACCGTGCACACTGCCCAGAGCTCCCATCAGTTGCGTTGTGGTTATGTTTTGGTTATGCAAGGTTTGTATGAACTGATAGTCCTCCTCCGGCACCTTCCTGTGTGAACGATAGAACCTGCGCCGCCCCACTTGCTTCACCAAGCCGTGTGTGTGATCCGCTCGGAAAACCGTCACAGTCCAAGCTCCATTGCGCACGCCAACGACCATGTGCGCTTTACAATCATGCCGAATGACCTTCATTCGCTGCCTCGTGTCCAACATTTGAACTTGCTCACATGCTTGCTTGCTTCGAGACTTTTGCGCGCTGTGAATGCTCATGTCATTGTCTTCTTCATTTGGCAATTTGCTACCACCATTGCTACCAGGCTTCTTCTTCTCAGACTGCGGTCTACCTGTGTGCACGCACTCAAACACCCTGCTCAGAATAGTATCCGGAGGAGCATTTCTAGCTTGGTTGTACTTCGTGTTTCCAATGCGTGTGCCGAAGCCCATTTTCATGGCGTAGTCGTTGTAAACCTTTTGTGCTTCCTCAATATCATCAAAAATCATCCCAACATACGGCTCAACTGGTTGTGATGTTATTTCTTCGCCAGCTTCCTCAACAGCATTTAAAACAGAACCAGTATTCGCGCTACGAGGCCCATCAACGAAACCATTCGGAGTACTATCCTGACAATCATAGTGGTTCTGATCCTCTCCTCCAGGTGTGGTGTTTAGGTCAAATCCTTCCAATATTGAGTCAGCAACAAACCCCTGAAACAGAAAACAACAAAATCTGATCAATCTACTTTGCTCACAAACCACAAAAAGAGAAAATGCACTTGCACTGAACATAACATGTTTTTCATTTGAGAGATTGTAGCAATTTTTCCTCAATCTGTTTTTATACTCTAACCATGATTTGCTCTTTTTTTGATGGTTATTTGCTCCACAAAGATAAGAAGTTATTTTATTTTCATTTCTTGTCGATGCTACAGAACACACATTTTTTTGTTTGAGTTTTCTGGAGCAAAACACCATGCCCAAAAGTAGCAAGTTTTAGCAAACTATGTGGCTCAATCTAAGCTTGCAATTATACTTTTTCTTCTACCCAAACAATTGCAATGTTTATACTACTGGCAGTAGCAATAATTTGCTACATAACTAATTCCAGGAACCAATCACACCAAGTGGACACATCAATTGGAGCAAATTTTTTGTACCAACATCAAAACAGAGCAAATTGGACCAATTTCTTCTACAAGCAAACCATCGCACAAACCACAGCAAGTGGAGCAATTTCTCTTTCATAGCAAGAGCAATCACAACTGACTGGTCTCAATTTCCAGCAACCATCACAGAAGTTTTGCTCCCAATGATCAACAAGTTACAGGAGAAATTTTTTGCAGGAGCAACCATCCCACAATTGGGGAGCAATTTTTTGCAGGAACAACAAATTTGAGCAAAAAAAACTCGCAGAACGAGCTGGTTCCTCAATGTCCGGATCTTCATTGAAGAAGGCTGGAGGATTTCTGACACCTTCACTCGGGCGCGGAGCAAACCATGCTCCCAGGCCGCCGTCGTACAAGCTTGAACTGCGTCTCCGTCGCCGGCTCGCCGG
The DNA here is from genome assembly GCA_028641055.1 of Alopecurus myosuroides. Classification (NCBI taxonomy): domain Eukaryota; kingdom Viridiplantae; phylum Streptophyta; class Magnoliopsida; order Poales; family Poaceae; genus Alopecurus; species Alopecurus myosuroides. The sequence goes on along the minus strand of CM054062.1, from coordinate 86,896,017 downwards.
ATTCGCCCCCGAGCTTGAAGCTACTATCGAGGGTGGGGGGACGCTGTGAGGATGGCCAGGAGGAGGGTACAGCACGTTGTTGCGGATGTGGTTAGCCATGGCGTCTGATTCGCGGCGCGCCGCCGCGTCGACCGCCGCCCGCCGCCCGCGTCGATCTCCTACTGCGCCGCCCCCGGAGATCACGGGGAACTGCCCGATCTGCGCCCTGTCCCGCTGTTGCTTCTTTGCTTCGCCTTTTTTCTCCTCGTAGCAAAAGCGGGGAAGGGGTACGCTGGAGAGGATCGTGCGGCGCACGTTCGCCCGATCAGATGGCTGCCGACCAGGGGGGTCGAGTTGTTTTATCCCCCGGGGGACGCTCAGCGCGCTCCATTTGGTTACCCAAAATTTTTGGTTGATGTCGAAAACTCTTTGGCTCGAGGGCGCGAGCGCTCGATCCGAGCTGCGTCGCTGGTGACACGGGACGGAAGCCACGCCCGCGTTGGGTCCCACCCAACTTTTCCCTTTATGCGAAAAGACAACGATCCCCCTCGTCAATTCCCTTTTAATAGTAGCTTTTAAAGAAATTCAAAATTGTCTGAACAGAGTCGTCCCCGTTCCCCTTTCCCCTTTCCCCTGCCTCCGGCGACTGTCCAGCCTCCGGCGAAGGCAGCCTACGGCCGACGGCGCGCCCTCTCTCCGTCGACGGCACTCTCATCTCCGCGCCCTCCGCCGCTTTGGTTCGTTTTTTCTCACTATTCCCTTTTCTCCTGCGATTCTTCTTGCTTACATCCGTCCATGGCAGACCATCTGCTCTGCCGACGACCGCGCCCTCTACTCCGTCGACGACCCGCCCATCTCCGCCGCTGAGGTCCATCGTTCGCCCACGCCGAGGCCGACATTCTCTTGCTCAGACCACTTCCCCCCTCGTCCGCTTCTTCTCAGCTTGGAGACCAACTGCCAATAGCGCAACTCCGGTGAGTTACCAGATCGCCATAGAACTTAGAAATTGATCAAAGTAGACTCCGTTTTTATTTTGATCCCTTTTGGTTGCACATGGATTTTTGGGTTGTTTATCTTCCTGTATCAATCGAGGATGCTAGGGTCGCTTAAGATGTCCAGATCTGAACGAAATTGGACAACATCATAAGGAGATTTTTATTGTAACTAATTCGATTAGTGTACTAGGAAACTATATAGGTTTACTGTAGGATTTCTTTATTTTTTTCCTTGTCTATTAATAGTTTGTTTTTGTGGTATGGTGTAAGCACAGCAGGGGTATAGCTCTATCCATTTCCCACCCCTGTCTTCTTTAGAGATGTCGAATATGCATCTCAACAATTCTCTCGGTTGAACCGATAGGGTTTTGATTAGGAGAACGTGTAGGACGCTGGTGACAATCGTCGCCTAAGAGGGGCACGATTTACCCAGGTTCGGGGCCCTCGTAGAGGTAAAACCCTTACTCCTGCTTCTGTTGATCTGTATTAGCAATAGATCGGTTACAGTCGGGGTGCTCGAGTCGACAGTATATCTCAATCTCAAGGTTTTGGTGGTGCGGTATTGCTTGGTCTCCCTCCTGGTGGTTCTCCTGGCCTTATATAGGTAGTCAGGTCTCAAACCGTACCTGAGGGGGTTACAAACCCTAACCTAAAGTCGGTTACAAGTTTCCTTACTTGACCCGCAAGGCCTTGCGGGTGGGCTTTGATTAGGCCTTCTAGAATTGTCCATGGCGTCTCCCTTCGGGCTTAGGTCTTGGGCCTTGGACCAGGTAGCCTCACCCGATAGGTCCAGGATTCATTCCCTCATCAGTAGCCCCCGAGCGTTTACTCGGTTGAGAATTATGTCGGGTAGACGCTCAAAGTTTTGTCTTGGTTTCTTTCGACTGGTTGCTTCAACCGTTTGTCTTCTAGAGGGCGTATACCCTTTACGTGATGAGTTTCTCGTACTCGAGCGTCGAGCGATGAAAGTGCCTATGTTTTTGGCTGTTTTCACAGAAGGATGCGGCTCAGTCGCTTGGCTCTCCCGAAAGCTCAGGGCCAATTAATTACATCTAGGGCAAAAACAGTTCTGGCCTACGCAGATTCGAGACCTCCGACTCGAATCCGATGAGGTGATCATTGCGACTGGGCCGTGGAGGTCTTACCGAGTCGAACTTAACCTATAGGGGTACCCGGCGCGTCCGTTAGGATTTTTCTTCGTGTTGTTGATACGGAAATTTACTGGGGGATGTAGCTTGAGTGCGATTCCAGGCCCATAAGAGAGATCTTTTGGGTCTTTGTCGGGGGGTTACCCCCGAGTAGGGTAAAGGCAAGTGCTAAAGGCAAGGTCAGAAGGGATGTTTGGCCGAGTAGCCGCCTACCCGGTACTCGCTACCCGGTCGACTGCTACTCGGTCTCACACACAGATGACCAGAAGGAGGAATCAAGGAAGTTATGTCCCTCCGAGCAGGAGAGTTGGTCCGAGTAGAACTGGCGGGGACCTACTCGGGCCAGAAGTCAAAGGAGCCGTTCTGACACAGGATCCCGTGTATCCCGGGTCCGTACTTGGCACTATTCATGGCACTGTTCATCTGGGGACGGCGTGCCTGACAGCGACAGTGTGTCAGCAGGCCGTCGCAGGATAGGGAGGACCTACTCTGTGTTCGGCACAGTGATAACAGACTGATCACTTGGTTTTGCCCAACGACTTTCCGGACAGGACAAGATTAGAAGCCAAAGCTGTCAGCGGGAGCTCGGAAGAAGGACGATGTGAACACTATGTCGACACTTATTTGTATTTTACCTAGTTGGCTGTATCCGGCAGGGGCGCCAGTATATAAGGCGCCCTGTCCCCTCCTGCGAGAGGGACACACACACGTCGACGATCCTGATCCGAGAGGCGTTCTAGATTCTTGACCTAGTTCATCTTAGAGAGAAGAGTGGCTACTCGGTAGAGGCCGAATTTGTACTGTAGCTACTCGGTGAAGCACTAATATACAGAGAGAAAGGCAGGAGTAGGGGTTTTACCTCCTCACGAGGGCCCTGAACCTGGGTAGATTGTGTTGTTTGCAGTGTTAGTTTCTTACTTCACGCGGCTACTCGTCGCGTGATCCCTCCCCGAGCACCTCCAGCGTCCATCGTCCCCCCACTTTTAGCCATCCTATAGCATCTGTCTTGACACCACCACGACAGTTGGCGCCCACCGTGGGGCAACCAGCTGCGCTGGCTGGAGTTACCGTTCGGACGGGATCTTCTTCGGCGGAGCGCGTAGTCTGTGGCCTTGTCCACAGATTCGGCTCCTTCGACTTCGTCATCGACAACGCAGGCGACTTCGGTGGCAGAGCCATGCCGGAGGGCGGCACAGTGATCTCCTTCGGCTCGCACCTCGTCTACGCCGCCACCGCCGTTGTCCACGAGTTCCCGGAGGAGGTGCTGGTCGCAGAGGATCCTCCTGCTGTGATCGCTGCTCGCGGAAGGCATGCGTGTCGTTCTGCGAACAGCGCTGAGGTGATGGTGGCCGGCATGGCTGCGAACGCCGGCAAGGGTGCGGCTGGCTCCGCGGGCGTCATCGAGGATCTTGCTGGCTCGAGCGCTGGCGACAAGACCCACAAGCCCTACGAGAAGGACTGCAACCTCCCTCTCTCCACTACTCCGACCATTCCTGCATCCGCAGGGCGGACTGGCATGCCGCCTCCCACCGACATCGAGCTCTTGACCATGAAGGAGCAGCTCGACCGGCAGCGCCAGGAGCTGCTCGCCAAGCAGGCGGAGCTGGATAAGGTTAGGCTTGAGCTCAGTCTAGACCAGAACGAGTACAACAAGGCTCACGGCTTCACGCCAGTCACTAGGAGGGCTAGCAAAGTAGGTGCCACGCGGCGCAACTTAGGTGCCGAGATGGCAACTGTTGTAGAGGCTCCCAGCCAATCTGCCACCGCAAACACCTCCACTAGGCCTAGATACAGCACCCCCGCCAAAACACTTAGAGCTGCTGAGGTCGTAGCCGCCGAGTTGCCTCATCTCGACGGCGACGCGTGCGCTAGGCAGCAAGAGAGGCTCAATGAGTTAGTGCTAGAGGCTGCTAGGCAGAACGAGGAGTTCCGGAAAGCCAACCCGGGTGCTGGCGGCTCGCTGGTGGTGCACTCGCATGCGGCCAGATCTAACGATCAGGCCTCATCTCCGCACCCCAGCCGCGAGAGGGACCGCAGTGGCAACTCGGGAAGGAACAGGCAAATGCAGGTGTACGACCCGACTGCCGCCGCGAAACAGCTCGCTGTGCCGCGACAGTCCGGCCAGAAACACATCTCTGCTGGAGCAGGCTTGCAAGCCCATAAAGCTCATAGCCAAACGCGAGGTGGAGATCATCCGAGCCCTTCTCGGCAACAGGTTACTCAGCCTGCTCGGCGGAGGCCTCACCAGGCAGCTGCTGTTCAGCCGCGTGCGGCTGACCGAGTAGCCAACCTGGTGGAGCAGCCTGTGGCCATGGAGGTGGACAGATACGATGACGGCTACTCGGCCATGGGGCTGGCTGGGTATGATATCCTGGACCGCGTGGGAGAGCGCATGCTGGAGCCCACTGATGTTCGGTACAAGCTGGACCGAATCAGTTTATCCGCGCGGCTCGAGAACACGGGGCCTCCCGGCCCTGATTGCTTTGGCCCGCGCATCATGAACGAGCCATCCGTGAAAATTTTCCAGCTCGCAAGGGGCACCAAGAGCTACAATGGCAGCACCAAGCCAGAAGACTGGCTCAATGACTATGTCACCGCGGTCCATATCGCAGGCGGCAACCGGAGATGGGCGGTGCGATACGTTCCGCAGATGCTCGAGGGTCCAGCTCGCACTTGGCTCAACAATTTGCCCAAGAACAGCATCAATTGCTGGCTGGACTTCTCGGAGGCCTTCATCAGCAACTTCACCAGCACATACAAGAGGCCGAATAGGCCGCAGCAGCTATCCGCCTGCAAGCAGCGAGAAGACGAGACGGATCGCGAGTATCTTACTCGGTGGAGCACATTGCGGAACACCTGTGAAGGTGTGAACGAGGCGCAGGCCATCACTTGGTTTGCGCAGGGTTGTAAGCATGGCAGCATGCTGTGGCAGAGGTTGCAGAGGGAGATGCCGAACACTCTGGCGGAGACCATCAAGATCGCGGATCAGTACGCGCTTGGTGATCCTACTCAGCCACTGATGGACTCCTCCGAGCCGAGAAGAAACTTCAACAACAAGCGCAACGAGTTCCACAACAAGCGCAGGGGTGACCGAATAGATACTCGGTATGACCCTGAGGAGGTGAATGCAGTGGGTGTTGGAGCTGGGAGTAGCCAAGGGCAAAAACCTGCTGGAGCCCAGTACGGGCGGAACCAGAACCAGAGCCAAGGCAACAAGAAGCCATACCGAGCTCCTCAGCCGGGAAGCGGCAACTCGGAGCCGGCTAAGAAGTTCGTCTTTGACGATATGAAGGATGGCCCATGCAGCTTCCACACTCAGCACCCCTCGAGGCCCGCCAACCACACTACTCGGCAGTGCGAATGGTGGGATCTGATCAGGAATGAAGGCTTGCCTCCTCCTCCTCCCCTGCCAGTTGCAAATGCCAATGTTCAGCCTGCTCGCGCACCCGCACCTCGGCCTCCGGCGTTCCCGAGAAGAGAGAATGTGAACCAAGTGGCTTTAGGAGCCAACCGCTACTTCAACAATGAGGGTTACCGCAACAACAACAACAATCGCAACCGCAACAACAAGAGAGGCAACAACAACAACTACCAGGGCAACAACAATGGTAACAATGATGATGGGGGCCGCAACCAGTACCAAGAGCACCACGAGAGCTACATGATCTTCACTTCTGAGCCCGTCGACAAGCAGTCGCAGCACAGGCGTGCCATGGAGGTCAATGCTGTGATCCCTGCTGTTCCTCACTACATGCACTGGTGCAATGTAGAGATCACTTGGTCCCGAGCTGACCATCCCAAGGTGATGCCCAACCCGGGTAGCTACGCATTGGTGCTGGACCCTACTTTCTTGGGTCCCAAGAAGAACGTGAGGTTCAGCAAGGTGCTAATCGACAACGGCAGCAGCATCAACATTGTGTACAAGGATACACTTGAGAAGCTCGGGATCGCCGAGAACATGCTGCTACCCAGCAAGACCACTTTCCATGGCATTGTGCCGGGGATTTCTTGCTCTCCAATGGGCAGAGTGTGGATATATGTGCTATTCGGTATCAGGGAGAACTGCCGCACAGAGAGGCTGCAGTTTGAGGTGGTTGATCATCAAAGCCCTTACCATGCTCTACTCGGCAGGCCTGCTCTGAGCAAGTTCATGGCATCTACCCACACTGCGTACCTGAAGATGAAGATCCCTGGCCCCAATGGTGTGATTACCATCTCTGGTGATTACAAGAAGTCCATGGAGTGTGCCTCTGCTGGTTCTCAGCTGGCGGAGTCGATGGTGATTGTTGCCGAGAAGAAGAAGATACATGAGGTGGTGGCCATGGCGCAGGCTGCGCAAGGTGTTGCGCCTGGGATGCCGAGCTCCAAGTACGGGACCGCGTTCCAGGCCTCCCAGGAAACGAAGAAGATCCAGGTTGACCCTGAGTTCCCCGACCGAGTTGCCATCATTGGCTCCGGGTTGGCGGAGAAATAGGAAAGCGAGCTCATCCACTTCCTCCGTGAGAATCGGGACGTGTTCGCCTGGTCCAATGAAGATCTGCCAGGTGTCCCGAGGGAGTTGGTTGAGCACTCATTACATGTGCGTCCAGACGCCAAGCCAGTGAAGCAGGCTATGCGCCGCTTCGGAGATGAGAGGAGGAAAGCTATTGGTGATCAGATCACCAAGCTGCTGATAAGCAATTTCATCATGGAGGTACTGCATCCGGATTGGCTAGCCAACCCGGTCATGGTCGAGAAGAAAAAGGAGGATCCTAAGGCCGCTACCGCGTGGCGCATGTGCGTCGACTACACCGACCTGAACAAGGCATGCCCCAAGGATCCTTTTCCGCTACCTCGCATCGATCAGGTTATCGATTCCACTGCTGGTTGTGAGCTCTTGTCTTTCATAGATGCCTACTCGGGTTTTCATCAGATAGCTCTCAACCCTGCTGATCAAATAAAGACTGCTTTCATTACCCCGTACGGGGCTTATTGCTATCGTGTCATGTGTTTCGGATTGCGGAATGCGGGTGCTACCTATCAGAGATGCATGCAGAAATGCTTGCATGATCAGCTCGGCAAGAATGTGCAGGTGTACGTAGATGACATTGTCATCAAAACGAATAAAACACATACTCTGCTTGCCGACCTTGAGGAAACCTTTGCTAACCTGCGCAAATATAAAATGAAGCTGAATCTGAGTAAATGCACTTTTGGCGTCCCTGCCGGCAAGCTACTCGGCTTCCTGGTGTCTAGTCGGGGCATTGAAGCCAATCCTTCAAAGATAAAAGCTATTGAGAGCATGTCTTTGCCGAGATCCTTGAAGGATGTGCAAAAGTTCACTGGTTGCTTAGCATCTCTGAGCCGTTTCCTGGGCCGAATGGGCGAGAAGGCCCTGCCTCTATATCAATTGATGAAGAAGAGTGATAAGTTCGTCTGGACGCTGCAAGCAGACGTGGCGTTCAATGAGCTGAAGGCGATGCTGGGTAGCGCTCCCATCTTGGCTAGTCCACTACCCAAGGAGCCAATGCTGCTGTACATTGCTGCCACCAACCGAGTGGTCAGCGTGGTGATTGTGGTGGAACGAGAAGAGGAAGGCAAGAGCGTGCAGCGCCCAGTGTACTATCTCAGCGAAGTGCTATCCAGCTCCAAGCAGAACTACCCGCACTACCAGAAGATGACCTACGGCGTGTACCTGGGTGCCAAGAAGCTGAAGCACTATTTCCAAGAGCATCCTATCACCGTTGTGAGTTCTGCTCCCATCTCGGATATCATGGGCAACAAGGAGGCGAGTGGAAGAGTAGCCAAGTGGGCGATCGAGCTGGCCGCGTACGCTCCCGCGTATGCGAGAAGAGAAGCCATCAAGTCTCAGACTCTGGCGGAATTTCTGGTGGACTGGGCCGAGGTGCGGTATGAGCCTCCTGCTCCAGTTTCCAATTACTGGAGGATGCACTTTGATGGCTCGAAGGTGAAGGAAGGGCTTGGTGCTGGCGTAGTGCTTACGTCACCCAAGCGAGATCAACTCAAGTACGTGCTGCAAATCCACTTCAAGGCATCAAACAATGTTGCCGAGTACGAGGCCGTGGTGCACGGTTTGCGAGTAGCCAAGGAGGTTGGCGTGGAGCGCATCATATGCTATGGTGATTCCGATCTGGTGGTGCAACAAGTTTCTGGCACTTGGGATGCTTTGGATGCCAACATGGCATCATATCGCTTCCTGGTGCAGTCTATGACTGGATTCTTCGAAGGCTGCGAGTTCCAGCACATTCACCGAGCAGAGAATGAAGCAGCAGACGAGCTGTCCAAGTTGGGGTCTTCTCGGCAATCCATCCCGGCGGGAATTGCCTTGGAGCATTTGAGAAAGCCATCCATCAAGCCATCCCCCAACTCGGAATCCATATTCGTTCCTTCTCTGCCAGATGAAGAAGCTGTTCCCATGGAGATTGACTGGGAGAATGCAACACAGAGCCCGGGGACTGCAGCCTCCATCCCGGGGACTGGCGTCTGCAACTCGGGGACTGCCGTTCCCTACTCGGGGACTGTCCTTCCTTACTCGGGGACTGCCCCTCTCGACCCGGGGACTGTCGCATTCATTGAGGAGGTTCTCGCAAATCGTTCAGGGCTTCAAAGAAGTGCTCCCAACCCTAAAGAGCAGACAGAGGTACCTGTTCCAATGGAAGTGGACGAACCAGTGTTTCCTACACGGAAGACACCGAGTTGGGTTATGCCCATATTATCCTTCCTAAGGGACGGTACCCTGCCAGAAGACGAGGTTGCTGCAAGGCAGATTCAGAGGAGATCCAAGGGATACACCATATTCCGAGAAGTGCTGCACAAGAGAAGTGCTACCGGCGTGCTGCAACGCTGTGTGGAACCAGAAGAAGGAGAAGAAATTCTGGTAGAGATACACCAAGGAGAATGTGGGCACCACGCCTCTTCTCGGGCATTGGTCAAGAAGGCTTTTCGGCATGGTTTCTATTGGCTCACTGCTTTGAAGCAAGCCGAGGATATCGTAAGGAAGTGCAATGGCTGCCAGAGTTTTGCAAGTAAGATCCACCTGCCTGCTTCTGAGTTGAAAACCATTCCCATTACTTGGCCATTTGCTGTTTGGTGCTTGGATATGGTTGGTCCCTTCAAGCCGGCTAGAGGCAACATGACTCACATCTTGGTCATGGTTGACAAATTCACCAAGTGGATAGAAGTGAAGCCTATTCGGAAGTGCGATGGAGCCACAACTGTGAGTTTCTTGAAGGATGTGATCCTGAGATACGGCTACCCGCACAGCATCATCACGGACAATGGCACAAACTTTGCTGAAGGAGCAATGGTGCGATTCTGCAGAGAAAAACATATCCAACTAGACGTTGCGTCAGTCGCGCATCCCGCCTCCAATGGGCAAGTTGAAAGAGCAAATGGCATGGTGCTAGCTGGCATAAAACCAAGGCTGATTGAGCCACTGCTGAAAACACCTGGGTGTTGGCTAGACGAGTTGCCAGCGGTGTTGTGGAGTCTAAGGACTACCCCTAACCGGTCAACCGGCTACACGCCATTCTTCTTGGTATATGGGGCTGAGGCCGTATTGCCAATAGACCTAGAGCATGACTCCCCCCGAGTAACCCTCTACACTGAGGTGGAGGCGAGAGAAGCTCGAGAAGACGACGTTGACCTGCTTGAAGAAGCAAGAGAGCTGACTCTGTCACGTTCGGCTATCTACCAGCAAAACCTGCGGCGTTATCATAGCCGAAAGGTGAACCCAAGGGTTTTCCGAGAAGGAGACATGGTCCTTAGGCTTGTGCAGCGCACAACCGGGATGCACAAGTTGTCTCCTCCATGGGAAGGGCCTTTCATTGTGAGCAAAGCTTTGCACAATGATGCCTATTACCTAGTCGACGCACAGCCATCACAGAAGAACAGGGTAGACAAAGCTGGCGAAGAATCTAAGCGCCCCTGGAATGTAGCTCTACTCCGTCGCTTTCATTCGCGAGCAAAAATGTGTATGTACTCCCAATTCTACTCTGCAATCTGAAATTGAACTCGGGGACTGCCCTCGTCCAAAATTGCTCTAAGTGTTTCTACTCGGCTTCGCTTTTTGTCTATTCGGTTGCTCTGCTCCAAATTTCATAAGTACATTGAGTATTGTGTTTAAACCTACATGCCAACTCTTCGACTCTGCTGCTGTCCGAAACCCGGCTTCATGGCAAGCAAGAGAACAAGCAAAAGGTCAATGAGCACAAGAAAAATTGCTAAGGAAAGAAAAAGTGCAGGAACCGAGTAGGGTGCCTTTACTACTGTTTGTTGTTAACTCGTTTTCGGCTAAGTGGTGGGCTGCGTTACTATGAGTGTTTCTAAGTGGCTAAGTATTTGCAACTCTGACTTTGAACTCTTGTGACTCGAATACCCAAAAAGCAACAAGTTGCGGGTAAGAGCTGAGATAAAAAGAAAGAGCGAATAAGAAATGCAACTCGGGGACTTGCATGATAACGCAACCCGGCATCGAGCAAAGGTTGCTCAAATTAACTAAGTTAAAAACTTCAAGTGCGAATAAAACTGAGTAGCAAGCAAAAACATAAGTGTTTCGGTACATCTGCACCCGGCATCCCGGGGATCTGATAAATGTTTGGACGATAAAGTTGCAGGATCAGGTCGAGGTAGCAATGTTCTCGGCGTTGGCTTTGGCAGCTTCATCTTCGGTGCTGGCCTTGGCAGCATCAGCTTCCGAGCCGGCAGCGTCAGTCTTCGCGGCTTCAGCTTCAGTGCTGGCCTTGGCAGCATCAACCTCCGAGTTGGCGGCGTCGGTCTTAGCTATATCCGCATCTGGCTCGGTGGCAGCCTGGTCAGAGGTGGCCGTGGCCACCGAGATGAGCTCTGTCGCCGAGACGGAGGCAGCCGATTGGGCGCGGAGGCGAGCCGTGTCGTCGAGGGCCGCACCTGATGAAGTGCCGAACTCGAGCGCTGCGGTGTCGATCGTTATCTTCTCGCTCTCGGCCTCATCGTCGCTATTCGCGACAACTGCGGCCTTCCCCTTCCCGGTCTTGCCGTCAGGAGTATTGAAGCAGCTCAGGTCCAGGTCTTCGGACTCAGCAGCCTCCTCGTCCGTCTCTTCGTCCTCGTCTCCATCCTCGCCTTCATCCACCTCGGTGTCAGGCTCTGTGAGACCTTCAATGAAGCGCATGGTGTCCCCGTACTGGGCAACCTCGTACGCGACTTCCTGGCGGCAAGCCACGCACGTGGAATTCTTCTCCCACTTGGAGTCTTCGCGCATCTCGCGGACGACGTTCAAGTTCAGGTTCTCATACCAGCTCGTGATGAACAGCAGCATCATATCAGCGCCTGCCCGAGCTCCAGACGCCCGCCGCTTCTTCAGCTCGGCCTTCACGCCGTTCAGCTTCAAGGCAAGTCCGCGGATAGTTCCTGGCGCGGAGTCGCGGGGCCAGAACAAGTCATGGAGCTTGAAAGCAGTGGCCACTAGATCGGTGCCCACGCCCCTTAGACGCTGAAGCTGCCCCTGCATGACTGTGAGGATATCTTCAATCTCTGCCTTCGTGTCCATGGGCTGGCCCTTCTCAGTGCGAGCTGCTTGCGCCTTTGCCAAGGCAGGCTTGCAAGACGAGCTGAGGTCGGGGAAGATTTCTGAAAGAGCTATCGAGAAGATTAGAGACAGAGGCAGAGTAGAAAACTGAATCAAGAAGCAGAGAAGCGCAAGAAAAAAGCGAAAGCGCAGAGAAGCGGGCACTTACTATTCAAGTCGTAGAGCAGCGCCTGTAGCTTGTTCTTCCACGACTCCTCGTCAGCTATGTGTTTTTCTTCGATCAAGCGGAGCCCGGCCAGCTGAGCCATAAGGTCCGCGTTGCTCTTCTTCAGCACCTCGCACTCCATCTCGAGGGCCTTCTGCTTAGCCGCGGCTGCTGCTTCAATCTTGGCCTTCTCGGCAGCTATCTTGTCCTTCTCGGCAGCTATGGCGAGGGCATCCTGCAGGGCAGTCTTCAGCTGGACTTGCACTAGCTGCAACTCGGCGAGATTTCTCTTCTTGAATTCCACCTCAAGGCTTTCAATCTGTTGCTGCACCTCAGCAGGCTTGAGGCAGTCGAGATGCTCCTCGACAAACTTCTTATGATCTTCTGAGAAGAGCAAAACACGGTCAGCAGAGTAGCAAAGAAGAAAAGAGAGAGATAAGCCGAGAAGACGGTAACTTACCCTCCAGCTTCTTGATCGTGGCTTGGCCACTCTCAACAAAAGCGCGGCAGTTCGCGTGCTCCTCGGCCAGGGCCTTAAACTTGCCTGCAGAGTAGAATCAGTTAGAGCAGAAAGCAAAAGCGGGCGTAAACACCAAACGCAGGAACCGCGTAGCTAAAAGCTTACTTTCAACTTCAGAAACCCTGAGGGCGCTATCCATGACCTCCTTCTCCGCCACCTCGTCGGTCTTGCGTTCCATTTCTAGGGCTTCAAGGCGCCTCCTAGCGATGCTGTGGTTCTAGAGCAGCCGAGGGTACAAGTTGGTTCTCTTCAAAAGGCTATTCTGAGAAGCAGAAGGAAAAAGAATCAGACAAAGTTGTAAAGATTCAACCCGAGAAGGCGGCAACTCGGTTGAGAACCCGCCTACTCGGCCAGAATCTCGGGGACTGGGTGATGGATAAGAAGAAGGAGAAGAGTAGAAGAGAAGGGAAATGCAACTCGGGACGGATGAGTAAGACTTACCGCATAAGTTTGTTCAAGATCCTCTGCAGCCTTGCGGTGGACGAACATCTTGGCGGCGAGCGTGCTGGATTTGGACGAGATGGTCATGGGTTTGTAACCCATGTCCGCCTTGTTCCAATCGACGCGCATGTGATCCAAATCGCCCAAACCCACGCCGTCCCAATTTGGGTTGCCAAGGACTTTGCTGTCCCACTCAGCGTCAATAAATCCGACTCGATTGATTATTTGCTCGAGGCCCGTGGACGTCACCTTGGCTTCCTGGACCTCGCGCGAGGAGATCGAGACGGACCTATCCTTGTTTCTGGCTGGAGGTTTGGAGTCCACTGCCGTGGCCTGTTTTCCCTTCCTGAGGGCAAGTTTCTTCTCCTTGGAGGTTACGGGGATGTCGTACTGGTTGCTGATCTTCACCATGTAAGGTGGGAAGCTGGGTGGATCCGAGAAGCTGGATCCTGCGGCGGCGTCAGCAGCTGCGCCAGGTTCACGGATGGTGAGCTGGCCGGGCTTGGCAGTTGGTCTTGGCGGCGGCATCGTGGCAGCATCATGCGCACCGCCACGCGGCGGATTCCTGCGGACAGTGCCCTCTGGCTGGCCAGCTGGCTTCTCGGCGGCCTGCTTCTCGGAAGTTATCTTCTCGGTGTCCTTCTTATCAGCGGCCTTTTTCTCAACAGCTTCCTGCTTGATCTTCTTCACAACCGGCTTGGCCGGAGGGCTGGCTGCAGTTTTAGTCTTCTTCACCGATGGGGAGTTTGGTGCAGTGGAGGAAGTGCCCTTCTGGGTAGGCGGCGCCAAGGGCATGCTACCTGGCGCAGCGTCCGGCTGCGCGTGGCTCTGCAGGTCCTGCTGCATCTCATCAACTACTTCAACCCGATGCTCGGCAGCGGGATCTTGCTGTGAGGCGTCTGGTCTTTCTGCCCGCGGCTGGGCCGCAGGGTCTTCCTGTTCAGCAGCCCTTGTTGCTGGCTGCTCTTGGTCTTCTTCCTGCCGCTCAAGGGCGGCATCATCATGCTTCTCGGGATCTTGTTCTAGATTCTCCTCGGCCGTGGTGGCTGGAGGAGAAGGAGGCCTCTCATGGCGAGCAGCATCCTGCGCTTCCTGTTCTGCGCGGGCCTGTTGCTCCTGCTCGGTGTCTTGGGCGTCGGTGTCCATGTACAGGGCGTCGTCGGATTCCTCTCCTTTCACGGGATAGGATGCATGCGCCCTGTCCTGCGCTGTGGTCTCGTCCTCGTCGTCGAGATCAATAAGTTTGTCGATGTCAATGGCGGACTTCTTCTTGGTCTTGGTGGGCGCGATAGCGGCGTCAGCATCCAAGGGGGCGCTGAAGAAAGAAGGATGTTCAGAAAAAAGAGAAGGGCAGAGGAAATCGAGAAGAAACAGCGGAGCATAAAATGGCTTACCCTTTACGGGAAGGGGGTAGCTGTCATCCCTTTACCACGGTGCCCTTGGTTTTCTTCACGGCCGTCTTCTTCTTCTTGGCGGGGGGCTCCTGAGCACCGCTACCCGTCCGCTTGCGAGTGACGGGAGCTGCGACTGAAAGCGGATCGACGACAAGGGCTTCCTCGTCCTCGTCCTCGCCCTCCTCTTCAGCATCAGCGTCGTCTGTAAAGTTGGGAAGAAGAAAACAGTTCAGAAGCGGGAGGAAATTGGGTTGCGCTACTCTCGACCAGACAAGGTGAACTCAATTACCTTCGTCGTCGTCCTCGGACCAATCACGGACAGACGCGTCAACGTGATGCTTCTCCGTCTGAGCGGCATGAGGGAGATTGAGCTTGTCCGCGGTGTCGAAGGAGACCTTGTCGTCTTCCTCTCGGTCATCTTCCCAGTTGGCCTCGAAGCGTTCCATGCTCTCGGCGAGCTGGCGAGCAAGGACCTGGGAAATAGACAAACATCACAAGTTAGTCGAGTAGCATAAAGGCATCCTACTCGGCAAGGCGTGCAAACACAAAGCACAGTAAGCCTAGAGAAAACTGCTAAGTATGCTACTCGGCAAGGCGTGCAAACACAAAGCACAGTAAGCCTAGAGGAAACTGCTAAGTATGCTACTCGGCAGGGCATCTAAACGCATAGCGCATTATGCCTAAGAAATTCTGCTAAGTGTCCTACTCGGCGCAGAATACAGATACTAATCAACAACAAGATGAGAAGGCTATCTACTCGGAGTATGTATACAAGAAGCAGGGTAAGAAGTACTAACCCGCTCGATTGGCTTCGTGCGGCTGTACGGCACGAAGCCGTACTGCCAATTGTCCCTGAGGCCCGTGCTCATGATGGAGCGCGCCCAAGTGGCGACATCCGCATTGCTGAGCTCGAACGTGGTTGTCCGAGTGCAGTCGCGGGGGCCGCCCATGTAGCACATGAGATGGACGCGGTGCTGGAGCGGCAGCACCCGCCTGGAGATCCAGCAGGCGATCGGGTCATCGCTCTTGAGCCCTTCTCCGATCAGATGGGCGAGGCGCTCGTCCATCTGCTTCAGATTGCTGTCGAGGGACGGCTTGGTCCGCCAGTTCTTCCCGGTGGGAGCTCGGTTGCTCCAGTGGGGCAGATTGATCCGGTCCTCCACCTTGGCTCCCTTCTTGGCGGGAACGTTCTTCACGTACAGGAAGGTCTTCTGCCACTTACGGACAGAATCCAACCCCTTGATGCGTGGGTGATTGGTTCCACCACGCTGCACCATCATGGCGCTGCCAGTCTCCGTCATCCCGCGGCTGTCCGCGCCATCCTTCCTGCCCTTATTCTGCTTCCGGAAGAAGAAGTATCTGGACCAAGTCGCCGTAGTGGGGCGAACGCCCAGGAAGGCCTCGCATACCACGGCGTGGAATGAGAGGAAGCCGACGGCGTTTGGAGGGAGGTGGTGTGGCTGGAGGCTATAGTGGTCGAGGAACGACCGGAGGAAGTTTGAGACTGGAAGCCCGAATCCTCGCGCGAAGTGCGCGAGGAAGACGACGTGCTCGCCCTCCTGCGGAGCCGGGACAAGCTCGCTGCCAGGTTGCCGGCAGCAAACGCCGGGAGGAACCCTCCGGGTGTTCACGAGCCATTGGCAATCCTCGGCAGTGACCTTGGATCCGGCCCAGCCGGCGCGAGCGTCGTCGTCACGAGCCATGGCGGTGAGGACGAAATTGGCGGAAAGGTTGAAGGATTTGGTGTGGTGGAAGATCTCGCGACGGCGCAGTGAGTTGCGCGGCGGCGAAGTGCTCTGCGGCGGCGGAGAAACGAGAAGGCGGAGGGGAAAGTGCGAGCGGAAAAGAAGAAGGAGTTACCGAGGGGGTATTTATACCGCTCCTCGGACTACCGTTACGAGTTGAGGAAGTGGGATCGATCGTGGCAATAATCGTGCGGCGTGGGATCTGTGGGCCAGTTAGAAACGCACACAGCGCGGAACGCGCGCGTAACGGCCGCATTAGATCCCACGACGAGATCGTGGGCAATTACTGCGCGTGATGGGACGTAACGGGCCAGTGGGCCCAGGCCGAGAAAACTGGGCGCGTGGCCTGTCAGGTCCTGGGCACCGAGGCGTCGGGGTCGTGGATGCGTGACACGTGCCCAGTTGCAGCGCGGAAAGCCGGATTGTGCTCTGCCACGCAGAGATTCTGTTTGGAAAATTCACCAAGTCGTTTTACTTGGTTACAGAGAAGAGAACTAGCTCTATTCAGAGGAGAAGAAACTCAAGGTATTTTCCGGAGTGCTACTCGGAGGTTTTACTCGGCATCTCAAGGTTCAAGGACAATGTTGCCAAGGTCGGTTTTAAGCTGGCAGAGCCCAGTGAACGAGTTCGCAGGACTCTACCAGCTTCGGGGACTAATGTCGGGGGGTTACCCCCGAGTAGGGTAAAGGCAAGTGCTAAAGGCAAGGTCAGAAGGGATGTTTGGCCGAGTAGCCGCCTACCCGGTACTCGCTACCCGGCCGACTGCTACTCGGTCTCACACAAAGATGACCAGAAAGAGGAATCAAGGAAGTTATGTCCCTCCGAGCAGGAGAGTTGGTCCGAGTAGAACTGGCGGGGACCTACTCGGGCCAGAAGTCAAAGGAGCCGTTCTGACACAGGATCCCGCGTATCCCGGGTCCGTACTTAGCACTATTCATGGCACTGTTCATCTGGGGACGGCGTGCCTGACAGCGACAATGTGTCAGCAGGCCGTCGCAGGATAGGGGGGACCTACTCTGTGTTCGGCACAGTGATAACAGACTGATCACTTGGTTTTGCCCAACGACTTTCCGGACAGGACAAGATTAGAAGCCAAAGCTGTCAGCGGGAGCTCGGAAGAAGGACGATGTGAACACTATGTCGACACTTATTTGTATTTTACCTAGTTGGCTGTATCCGGCAGGGGCGCCAGTATATAAGGCGCCCTGCCCCCTCTTGCGAGGGGGACACACACACGTCGACGATCCTGATCCGAGAGGCGTTCTAGATTCTTGACCTAGTTCATCTTAGAGAGAAGAGTGGCTACTCGGTAGAGGCCGAATTTGTACTGTGGCTACTCGGTGAAGCACTAATATACAGAGAGAAAGGCAGGAGTAGGGGTTTTACCTCCTCACGAGGGCCCTGAACCTGGGTAGATTGTGTTGTTTGCAGTGTTAGTTTCTTACTTCACGCGGCTACTCGTCGCGTGATCCCTCCCCGAGCACCTCCAGCGTCCATCGTCCCCACACTTTTAGCCATCCTATGGCATCTGTCTTGACACCACCACGACAGTCTTACCTTCATACTCGAGAGAATACGGCATCCGGATGTGCCTAGACGGCTGAATGATCCAGGGTAAGGATGTGTATATACATCGTGTGACAGAGTGGCAGGAGCTGCGCACTTGCGAATATTATCATGAGATTTTTTGAATAAAGAAATCTTCCTTCTTGTTGTGTTTATGCAAAAGGATTTTTGCATTTGTAATTTTATGCCTATACGAAAGAGTTTTCGTGTCTGGAAGCCTTGATGTGCCCATACGAAAGAAATTTCGTGTCAGGGGCTTTTTGCGAAAGAGTTTTCGCGTCTTGACATGCCCATACGAAAGAAATTTCGTGTCAGAGATTTTATGCGCCCATACGAAAGAAAATTCGTGTCAGGGACTTTATGCGAAAGAGTTTTCGCGTCTTGATATTCCCATACGAAAGAAATTTCGTGTCAGGGATCCCACCCGAGAGAATATTCGGGTTTGATGAGGTACGCAATGATGTCATTGCGCACTTGTTCGTTCTGACTCCTCCCGATGGGACGTGACAGAGCGAAACAGAGCACGATGGCCCACCTTGTCAGCTTTTTGACCGGAAACGAGAGGTCGTTTCTGGTTTACCCGCGGGCCACGCGCCGTAAATGCGCACGATCTGCTATAAAGATCGTGACAGGGATAGCTTTTCACCGCCGCTTCTCTCCACTTCACGCGTGGCTGCCGCGATGGGTGCCACGTCGCCAGATCTACGGTTCAGATTGGCCTGGTCCGTGTACCTTAGGCGGAAAGTAAACTTCCTGGCCATTTGCTCTCTTTCTTCCTCCTAGCGCACACCTCCTGTTCTGCAAGCATCCACGAGCTCTCATGGCTGGAGGGAAGAAACGCGGCGTTGCCGCATCATTATCGAAGGCGACTAGAGACGCCTCCGCGCCACCTGCCGTGAGGACGGGCGACTGGCGCTCCGCCAGCACCACCATTAAGAGCATCAAAGAGATGTCGCGGAGGGGCTTCTTCCCCCCCCCCCCCCCCCGACGGCAACAAGCGTGTTCGCCTGGGCAAGAATAAGGAGGTACCTAATCCCCGCGCGAACGAGCGTGTGATCTTCGCGGATCACGTCTCGCGCGGCCTCTCTCTTCCTCTTCACCCTTTTCTCCTTGGATTGATGTATGTCTACGGCATACAGCTCCATGACTTGACTCCAAACGCGATTCAGCACATCTCGTGCTTTATCGTGCTTTGCGAGTGCTTCCTGGGCATCCGCCCGCACTGGGGCCTCTGGAAGCCCCTGTTCAAAGTGCGGATCTTCCGGGAGAAGTCGCGACTAGGCGAGCAGCTGGGAGAGCCATTGCGCACCGACGGCTTCGGGATCCAGACGAAGACGGATATTCCCTAAATGGAGATGCACTTTGTCGACTCGACACAAGGATGGCGGAAGAAATGGTTTTGCGTCGTCGACAACAGCGCGGGTGGGGCTCACGAATTCCACCATTCGCGGTTAATAAGCGAAGGAAGTCTTGGGCGCACAAGCTTACTGCTGAAGATAGCAGGATCGTCTCCCCGCTACTCGCGAAAGTGGGGAACCTCCGCGATCAGACAATGGGGTTGCGTTGAATGGCTTGCACCTGGCGAGTGTCTTTCTTCGGCGGAGGATCCAGCCTCTTCAAGAGAGGTCATCTACTATGTGGGAGTATCAGGTCACTCAAGACCCTAGCCGCGTCTGTGAAGACATCCTCTCGAATGCTAAATTGGAGAAGAAGATTGCGGCTATCACCAAGTTGAAGGTAGGAGAGGCCTTCTCGACCTGCTCTCTCGAGCCATTCGAGGTTCGAAACCCCCTCCAGCCGAGGTAAGTTTTCATCCTGTTTTTGTTTGTTCTCTTTGTCATCCGAAATTTTATCGACTGAAGTTCCTCTTTCTTTTTCTTATTCTTTCATAGAGTTTGAAGGTAGAAACATGATACCCGCCAGTCTCGGCTGAAGACGCCTCGGATCTCCTAGCGAGCAATGTCGAGACCCCTCTCGAAACCAGTGTTGCTGAGGCTGACTCGAGGTCCGAGCACAACTCTTCGGACGACGTGGAAGACTCGGGTAGCGATCAACTCCATCACCGTAAGCGCCGCATGCATGGGGATGACGAAGCCACTTCCAAAGACAATTCCTTGGGTGATGGATCCGGCAAGGCGACCGAGCCTCTCCATGTGGCGCCTCTAAATGTGCTTCCTCCCCTGGGCCTCAAGTCGAAGGTTCCTACCGCCTAGAATGTGGACATTATGGATGAAGACGACGAGGATGAGTAAGTTTCTCTTGCGCGTTGTCCTTTAGTCGAGAATCTTTTCCCTTTTCTTTGTGTATTTGTTTGATTTTTACTTCCATAGCAGCCTTCAAACCATCAGCCCCGGCCAGTATGCTTCTTCTGTTCCCTCTGTGAAGAGGAAAGAAGCAGTTGCGGGTGAAACTCCAGTTGCAGAGGCCACCCAAAGGTCTCCAAGTCCCGCACAGGCAACCGCAGCTCCAGATTACGGGTTGCCTGGTTTCGCGGGTGGGGCCTCGGCGAGCAAAGAAGTTTCGGGTAGCCCAGAGGATCATCTGTCTACCGCCCAAGGCCAGATAAATTTTATCGCTTCTTCTCGTATCTTATGCTTTGTTTGATCGTGATTTCTATCGGGTGCACGCTAGTGCTCCCGATGGGAGTAGCCCCTGAGGCCGTGGTTAATCGCTTGCGATTGGCCCCGGACTCAAGTTTGAGCTTTTTCCTTTCTCGCTTTTCTTGATTTTATCGGGTGCACGGCAGTGCTCCCGATGGGAGTAACCCCCGAGGCTATAATCGACTGTGTACAGTCGTGTATAGGCTCAAGAGATTCTGTCCCTAACTCGAACTTTTGTCCCGTGCTTTTGTAGTCTTTTCTCGACTCCCTTGCTGCCATCGGTCGTCGAGTGCTCTCGGCCGAGGCGGATTGCGTTTCCCTTCGGGTGGATCGTGATCGTCTCGTCGAGGACAGCCGGTCTCTTCAAGGTAGGTTAATCCGCTCCGTTTTAGTATTTCCGTTGATCACGAAAATTGCTTAAGATGTGTTCATTGCTCTGTAGATCAAGTTACCCGCCTGAAGGCCGAGAAAGCTGAAGCTGTCGCTCGGGTGAAAACCCTTGAAGGTTAGTTGGAGTCCTCCTGAAAGGAGCTGGAGTCCACTCGCAAGCAGTCGGCTGATTTTGAGGGGAAACTCGTCGAGACTCAAGAGGCTCTGAAGAAATTGGAGGAGGCAGGTGCCAAGCATGATAGCGATCTTGTTAGCATCGTCCACCCTTTGGCCCAGAAGTTTGCGGGTAAGCCACACTTGAATAATCTTCTGTTGCAATGCATCTTAATTTGCTATCTCAGAAATTTACGGTATCTTTTTTGTAGATGCCCTTGGGGTTGCACTGGAGCTGCCTGGGAGCCAGCGACTGGACGCCCTTATGGATTCATGCGCCCAGCTCCAGGAGCATGCGAGTGGGATCTGCTCTCTCGTTGGTGACGCCACCCGATTGTTGACATAGTTCCACGAGCGCCTGCTGGTGGATGCGTTGGTTCCGCCTACGCTGGGCGACCTTCTGAAAGTGTTCTTGGATGATGAAAATCTCCTCCGGGCTTATTCAGTCGCCCAGTCTGAGTGCGGGGCTAGGACGGCTATCCAATTTGCGCTAGCACACGGAGTCTCGGATGACCCAGAGAAGGTGTTCTCGAGACTTCCCTACGACGCCTTAGGCAAAAAGGTAGCGCTTTGTCCCTTTGACGCTCAGGCTGAAGTCCTTGCAAAGAAGCTCTCTAAAGTGCGTGCCCGTGCTAGTCGCAAGGGGCAGCCTGCTGCGAGTGGCAATACTTCTGCATCACCTTAGGCTAGTTTATATTTGTTTTTGTTTGTCGATGTAATGAACCTTGGGATGTATTCCCGTATTTTCTTAATCGAAGTGTTCGTTGAAATCTTGAGTGTCCGATTGTTGTGTTTCACTGTTATGTGCTCCCGATGGGAGTAGCCCCCGAGCACCCGGTAGATGGGTGGTATGTTTGTCGAGTGGGGTCTTGTTATTTTCCTGAACTTGCTTTTGCTTCTTTTCCAGATACTTGATCCCAGCGTAGAGTCTTCGAGTGGGTCTACTGCGCAGGTGAATTCCCTTGTTGCTGCCGCCGGCACGTTCGCCTCACTCCGTGACCGTGTTGCGGATGGAGAACGCAAACTAAAGGCTTTGCGGGGAGTGGCTGATGTGGCCAAGTCAAAGCAGAAACTTGCGGCTGAGAACGAGCAGTTTGTGATGGAGGAGCTGGCCGCCGTTGCAAAAGACATGCTTTGTAAGCTTGCGAGCCCCCTAGCACTTTTCTGTTCGCTTCCTTTTCTAATTTGACTTGTTTTGCTGAATTTGTAGTTGTTGATCCTGACGGACCTTGTGAAACCCACTGGGTGGATAATCATATTGTCCATGAAGCGGGTAGCTTGAAGCCGCATGCGAACAATTTCTGGTCTGACCGCAGTCGAGGCCTTATTTTGGCCACCTTGGAGTATCGGGCTAGCCAGGCGAAGATACTTGTAGATTCCTGTCGCGAAGCCCTTTCTTCTGTGCACAAGACATTCTATCCGCTGGGTACCTTTCCAGAAGGGTTGAGCAATTTGCTAAGGATCTTTGGTCGAGTAGGAGAAGTGCGGGAATGTGTCCGCCAGCAGCTTATCTCTGGATCTCATGTAGCGCTCGCCTTTGTTCGGGTGTGACATCCTGAGATCAACTTTAACTCTGTGGCTAGGCTTCCTGACTCTCCAGTCGATTTTTCTCCTCATTATGTAGTCGTTCGTCCTGCAGCGGAGGAGATTATTCGACTGACTTCCGAGGAGATCGATCGGATGCTTGCCGAGACGAATGCTCGTTGTCAGATGTAATTGTAGGATGTAGATATCATGTATTCTGGTTGTGATGTCTTTGATGGCGTAAGCCTTGTAAACTCTGTATAGCTCACTCAATATTTTTTTAAGGTGTTTATAAGGTGTGTACCTTGTTGTACCTTGTGTTCCGAGAGAATTATTTTTATGCTAGTTTGGCGTAGCCCCCGTGTGTTTGGGGTGTATACCTGTTGTTTGTAGCATGTAAAAAATCGAAGATGCGAGTAGTTATGGTTGAGGAACCATTTTTTTATTGATATGGCTGAGAAGCCATGTATTTGATCGAGCTACAGAGTGGCTAGTAGAGCCTTATTTCTTGCGAGTAGAATAATACTAAGGGTACAATTTTTGGAGATGCGCAATATTCCACGGGTTGGAGTAGATGCCACCAGTCTTCGGGTTCTTCAGTCGATACGCGCCACCTGGGAAAACTTCGTGTATTATGAAGGGTCCTTCCCATGGTGGCTCGAGCTTGTGTCATTCCTTCTGCTTGAGCCGCAGCACCAAATCTCCTACCACGAAAGATCTGTGGCGTATACGGCGACTGTGATAGTTGCGCAGCAATTGTTGGTATACTGCGAATCTTGCGAGTGCGATATCGCGTATCTCATCCAATGCGTCCACATCTTCAGCGAGTGCCCTGTTTGAAGTTTCCTCGCTGTACGCGACAACTCGTGGAGCACTGAATTTGACATCTTCGGGAAGGACAGTTTTAGCTCTGTATACCATGAAAAATGGCGTGTAATTTGTTGACCGATTTGGAGTTGTGCGTAGACTCCACAGTACCGACGGTAGTTCTTCGGCCCAGTGCCCTGCTGCTGGGTGCAGTCTAGCGAGTAGTCGTTTCTTCAGGCCAGCGCAAACTAACCCGTTGGATCATTCGACTTGGCTGTTTGTTTGCGGGTGGGCGACCGAGGCGAATTTGAGGGTGATTCCTTTTTCCTCGCAGAAGTCTTGTGTTTCCTTGGCCGTGAAGTTGCTCCCATTGTCCGTGATGATGTTGTGTGGTATGCCAAATTTGCACACAATGGAATTGAGGAATCTCACGGCGCACTCAGAATGTGCGGAGGTGACTAGCATGGCCTCTATCCACTTTGTAAATTTGTCGACTGCCACGAGCAGGTGGGTGTATCCGCCAGGCGTAGATTTGCGCAAGGGTCCTACCATGTCTAGCCCCCATTGAGCAAAGGGCCAGGCGATAGGGATCATGTGGAGCTTTGTGGCGGGGGCATGTGGCTTGGGCGCGAATCTTTGGCAATCATTGCATTTGTCGACTAGGTCCTTTGCGTCTCCGGCTGCCGTGAGCCAGTAGTATCCTGCCCGGAAAGCCTTGCCCACGATTGCCTTCCAGCGAGCATGGTGTCCACAATCTCCTTGGTGTATGTATTGCAGCAGTTCCTTGCCATCTTCGGGTGCTATGCATCTCTGCAGTATTCCTGATATGCTCTGCTTGAATAGCTTTCCGTTGAGCACCCGAAAGGATTGGCTGCGTCGCACTATTTGTCGGGACTCGCAAACGTCTGCTGGGAGCTGTTTGTTGGACAAGTAGTCGAGGTATTTCTGCGTCCATACTGGCTCGACCAGAAAAACTTGTCTTCAAATATTGTGGCTGAGCTCGATGACAGCAATTTGCGGGCTGACGTCCGTATCCAATGATGCGGGTGCTCCCGCTGGCTTCTTGACCTTGACTGAATGCTTGATCATTGGCTCGAAGTATATTCCTAGCGGTATGGGCGTGTTTATAAACCCCATGTTTGCCAATTTATCCGCTTCCTCGTTGCTGGATCGTGCAATGTGCTTCAGTTCGCACTCTTTGAAACTTCCTTCGAGCAGATTATACATGTCCCGATAGGCGACCATGTTATCCGCGATAGCATTGCACTCCTTCATCGTCTGCTATACGATGAGGTTTGAGTCTCCATAGATCATCAATCGGGTGGCTCCGCAGGCGGTCGCCATTTTCATGCCGTGAAAGAGGGCCTCATACTCTGTGTCCTTGTTGGATGCTGGGTCATCGGTGGGAAGTCCAACCCCAGGACGTACTGCAGCTTATCTCCCCTGGAGGATATGAGGACGACCACGGCTCCAACTCCTTCCTTCCTCTTCGACCCGTCGAAGTACATGATCCAGTTGCTCGTGTATTCTGGCGGTCCTGGTGTTTGCATTTCTGTCCACTCGCTTAGGAATTCCACGAGTACTTGTGATTTCACAGAGTCGCGCCATGCATATATGATGTCCCAGGCGCCTAGCTCGATGCTCCACTTTGCAATTCTTCCGTATGCCATGGGATTGTTCATGATAGTACCGAGTGATGCGTCGTTTAGCACTGTGACGGTATGTTCTTGGAAGTAGTGCTTGAGTTTTCGAGCTGTGAATACCACGCCATACGCGAGTTTCTGGTAATGAGGGTATTTTTGTTTGCACGACGAAAGCACCTCGATGATGTAATATATTGTCCTTTGGACGTCGTATGCCTTCCCTTCCTCTGGCCTCTCGACTACGATGACCGTGTTGATGACTTGGTTAGTTGCGGCTAGATAGAGGTATAAGGGCTCCTTCTCTTGTGGCATTGCCAGGACGCGCTTGCTCTGCAGTAATTGCTTCAAATCGAGGAACGCCTTTTTTGCTTCGGGTGTCCACTCAAACTTATCTGTCTTATTCAACAGCTTGTAGAAGGGCAATGCTTGCTCGCCTAATCTTGCAATGAATCTGCTCAGGACGGCTAGTCGCCCTGCGAGCTGCTGCACAGCGCGAAGATTGGTTGACTCCTTCATTGTCAAGATCGCTTGGATTTTCTCTGGGTTGTCTTCGATTCCTCGAGCGGACACCAGATACCCGAGAAGTTGTCCTGCAGGGACGCTGAAGACGCACTTGGTCGGGTTGAGCTTAATCATGTATGCGTTCAGAGCGTCGAATATTTCTCTGATGTCCTCGAGGAGCGTGTCCTCCACTCGAGTCTTGATGATGATGTCGTCAACGTACACCTGTATGTTCTTGCCAATGAGCTTGGCGAGGCATTTTTGTATGAAGCGTTGATATGTTGCGTCTGCGTTTTTTAGCCCGAAGGGCATTGTCGTGTAGCAGTATACACCGTGGGGTGTGATGAATGCTGTCTTTTCCTTGTCTTCCTTCTTCATCCTGATCTGATTATAGCCCGAGTAGGCATCTAAGAAGGAGAGGCACTGGCAGCCTGCGGTGGAGTCCACGATCTGGTGGATACGTGGCAAGGTAAAGTTATCCTTGGGGCAGTGTTTGTTCAACGACGTGTAGTCGATGCACACGCGAAGGATGTCGGTGTTTTTCTTCGGGACCAGCACTGGGTTTGCTAGCCAAGTGGATATCTTTATCTCTCTGATGAACTTTGCGGCTAGTAGTCTGTTCACTTCTTCTCCAAGTGCTTTTTTTCTTTGGCTCTGAAAACCGTCGGGTTGTCTGCTTGATAGGCTTGGCGTCTTTGTAAACTTCGAGTGAGTGCTCGGCGAACTCCCTGGGTATCCCTGACATGTCTGAAGGCTGCCAGGCGAATATTTCCCAATACTCACGGAGGAGTTCGACGAGCGCGCCTTCCTATGCTGGCGAGAGGGTGGTGGAAACCATCGCCGTCTTCGCGGGCTGCATCAGGTGCACTTGATGCTTTCGAGTGTCTCTGTTTGCGCTGAACTCGAGCTCTGGGGCATTCTTTTTGGTGAGAGGCATCACGGAGTGGTCCGTGGTTTTTGCCAACTCTTCCAGTTCCTCCTGCATCCCGAAGGATTTTGCGATCTCGTTGAGCTCGATGTCGAACTTGTTAGATTTTTGGAAGTCGCCGTCGATGGTGATGGTGCCATGTTCCCCAGGTAGCTTGAGCTCCAGGTAGGCGTAGTGTGGTACTGCCATGAATCTGGCGAACGTTGTTCGGCCAAGAATAGCGTGGTACTGTGAGGGCCGGTCGACTACTTCAAAGTCGAGGAATTCGCGCTTGTAATTCTTTCGATTTCCGAGCACCACTTCTAAGTTGATAGCTCCGAGTGGACGGACTGCTTTACCTGGTACTATCCCGTGGAAGGATGTGTCTGACTCTGCTAATCCATCCAGGTTATTGTTCATCCTACGGAGTGTATCCGCGTAAATGATGTTTATCCCGCTGTCGCCATCCATGAACACCCGCGCAAGCTCGTAATTGCCTATTTGCGCTTGGATGACGAACGCGGCGTGTCCAAGTCGATGTACCCGAGGCGGATGGTCGTCCTTGGAGAAAGTGATCGACTGATCTGCCATCTTCACGTAGTCGGGTATGTACGGTGGAGCTTTTACTGCCATGACCACTTGGTGTGTGTTGGTTTTCTGGGCTCTGCGGGAGGGGCATACTGGTTGTATCATCCCGAGAAGTCATGCTGGGTTCGGGTATCCATTGCCTCCTGGATTTACGGCGGGTGGCGCTGGTAGCGCGGCCAACGCCATGTTTGGATGCCCTGGTGGAGGTAGGTGTTGTGGCGGACGGAATCCTAGATGTCCTCCGCCTGGGAGCTGTGGGTAACCTTGACTGACTGCAACTCTATTTTTCTTCGAGAAGGCCTCGTGGATGTCGAGAAATTTTCGGCAGTCCTTGAGGAGGTGAGTTTCCTTGGTCTTTCTTGTGCGCTTATCTGTAAATAGATGTAGCATGCAGTAACCGTCGAGGTCTTCCTCGGGAGTTTTATCCTCGGGCTTTGGTTTCCACTCGCGGTTTCCTCGAGGTCCACTGACACGATTTCTCATGAATTCTGCAGCAACCAGTTCTTCTCGATCGTCATGATCGTAATGCCTCCTCTTTTTATTTCGACAATGGCGGGCATCCTCAAGTACTGGCGAAGATGCCTTCTCATTGCGCACGGAGTCCTCGCCATTGGCCCATCTGTCGGCTATGGCCATCAGCTCCCCAATGGTTTTGGGTGCAGCTCGCCTAACTCTTCTCTGAAAGCGGCCCGTCTGGCCCCCTTGGTGAAGGCTTCGACTGCAACCTCCTCCGATATATTTCCCGCCGTATTTTTGAGTGTGGTCCACCGCTGTATGTATTCGCGAGTAGATTCTCCGCTCTTTTGCTTACAAGCCCACAGTTCCTCGATAGATGTGGGTCGCTTGTAGGTTTCCTGAAATTTTTTGCGGAAGTCGTAAGTTAGATCGTCCCATGATCCGTAGCATGCCCTCGGTATTCCTTCGAGCCAGCTGCGCGCAGCGCCCACGAGATGCAGTTTGAGGTATTGCATAGCTGTTGTTTTGTTCCCATGTTGGCATTTTACTGCCGTGAGGTAATCCGATAGCCATGATTTGGGTTCAAGCGATCCGTCGTATTTTGGGACCTCCATTGTGAGTTTGAATCTTCTAGGTATCGGTGCTTCGCGAATATCGCGGGTGAAACACAGTGCACCGCAGGCCTCCTCATCGGAAGAGGTGGATAGGGATCACGCGCAGTTTCTACTCGCGCGGGCTCTGTCGACCTTGAGCTGAGCGATGTCAGATCGCGCGTTGTGTTCAGGCCGGTCGCGATCGTCCTCCTTCTGTGGTTCCTTGCAGCGGTGTCGCGAGCGGCTGCTGTGATGTTGCGGGCTGCGATCTCGATCTCTCGGGCTGTCCTCGCTGTTGCTCGGGCTATCTCTTCGACGTCGGGCTTCCTTTCCTCGGGCACAACGAGGTTACTCCTTTCTCCTAGGCGAGGAGCTCTTGCGTCCACGTGGCACTTCTTTGTCCTTCCGGGGGGTTTTCTCGGCCTCTTGCGTTATCGCGTGTTTGCGGCTTTGAGCTGCAAGTCTTGCGGCCGCCATGCCTAGCCCCTTCTGGACTTGCTGGTATTGTTCTGCGCGACGATCGTTTTCTCCTGACTTGTTCGCCAGCAGGTACGTGGCTGCTGCCATAACCGCGGCAGCCGGAGTCGTCGGGTGGACATTGTCGTCGTTGGCGATGCGCATAAGAGATGTGTCGAGCGTTCTCCTGATCCGATGAGAGAGTTGAGATCCAGAGTTGCGGTCTTCGAGACGTATCTCTTCCTCGCGGGATGGTTCCCTACAGAATGCGTCTTGGAGAGTGTCGCACGGTGCTGGCTTGATTCATCCGCCAACTTTTTCCGCTCGGCCAGATCCTTGCGAGCTTCTTTGATCGATGTTTCCGCTTTCACTAGATGGTAGTGGTATGCGGTTAGATATTCCCGAGGGGCTCCATCTTCAATCGGCTTGCTTGAGTGTTTGGCCGTTTTTTCCTTGACCCAGGCTTCTCGCGATACTTTGATGAGCTCATGTTACTTCGCGCTATCTTCCGTTTCTTCGGGTGGGTCACTCGATCCTGCCATGCAGACCTGAGCGAGATATGGCCCGTGAGTCCTAGGCGTGGATTGGAGAGTGTTTCCAACCCGAGAAGGTTCCTCTGCAGAGATGGTGTGGAAGTTGCGGGTGCTGAGGTGGATGGATTCGCCGCTCTTTGCTAGGTTGCGACACGCGTAGTTGGGCAGCGAGTCGACAACTTCTGGGCTCGAGACAGACTCAGAGTCCGATCCTTCGAGATTGGTTTGCTCGGGGAAGTGCAGGATTCCCGCTTTGTTGGCGTAGAATTGGAAGCTCCCAAACGTCAGGGTGACAGTTTTCTCCAATCCAGTGAACGCAAGGCTCGCGAGTGGGGCACGACGATGACCGACCCGTATCGGATCGGATCGGTTGGAGTCAAAGTTCCGGGACTCCAGCTGAAGTTTGGTGACAATGAGGCCGAAGATGCCGTAGATCCAGTGCCCGCCGTTCCCACAGATGGCGCAAATTATAGAATATGCATCTCAACAAGTCACTCGGGTGAACCGATAGGGTTTTGATTAGGAGAATGTGTAGGACGCTGGTGACAATCGTCGGCTAACAGGGGCACGATTTACCCAGGTTCGGGGCCCAAAACCCTTACGCCTGCTTCTGTCGATCTGTATTAGCAATAGATCGGTTACAGTGGGGGTGCTCGAGTCGAGAGTAGATCTCAATCTCAGGGCTTTGGTGGTGCGGTATTGCTTGGTCTCCCTCCTGGTGGTTCTCCTGGCCTTATATAGGTCGCCAGGTCTGAAACCTTACCCGGGGGGGGGGGGGGTTACAAACCCTAACCTAAAGTCGGTTACAAGTTTCCTTACTTGACCCGCAAGGCCTTGCGGGTGGGCTTTGATTGGGCCTTCTAGAATTGTCCATGACGTCTCCCTTCGGGCTTAGGTCTTGGGCCTTGGACCGGGTAGCCTCACCCGATAGGTCCAGGATTCATTCGCTCGTCAAGAGACACTGAAGTTGTTTTGTGATTACATCCATACTTTTATTCTCCTGTAGTCTGTGTATATACAGTTTTTGGCAGAGGTTGCATCTAAAACTTTCACAATGGCCGGCAAACGGAAGTGTGGGGCACTGAATGTTGAAGGTCGATTAGCTGCAGCCAGTGAGCATGCTAGGAATAGGGCATCTCAAGCTTCTTTAGTCAAACTGTATGATCACTTAAATGCTGACAAGAAGAAGGCTATTGAGAGTATGAATTTGGGAAGCATGCTCAACATCAAATGTTCTACTCTTCACAATGGTGTTATCAATTGGCTATCTCCTATGTATGACAGATTGTCCCGTGAGTTTGTAATCCTGGGGCGTGGGAGGATACCGTTGACTTCTACGTCAGCCTATCGTTCCATGGGTCTTCCACGTGGTGAACTTCCTGTTACATATGGTCTGGATGCATCCATTGAGAAGCGTCTTCGTCTCGTTCTTTTTCCGGATTGTGCAAGCACTCCACATATTACTAAAGTATTCAATATTCTGAAAGAGATGAGCGCAGGAGATAAAATTTTTAAGCAGATTTGGATCATGTACTTGGTTTCAACTGTTCTTGCCCTAACCTCTCTAAACAAAGTCAGTAGCAAGTGCTACCCAATCATGGTATTTTTTTTCTAAGATGCCTTCTTATGAGAAGTTATTTTTCATGTGTTATTTTGTTAGTTGTCCTTTTTTATTGGAAGCACTTGCTTGAATTGACTAGACATTTAATTATTATAGATAGTTTGGACACCTTTCTTTTTAGAAATAATTTTTTTAACTGAATCTTTGTTTTGGGTTTTATATCAGGACAAAGTGGATGAGATAACAAATATGAACATTTGTCAGTTTGTGTGTGACAAGTTACATGAAGAACTATCTGTTGGCAAAATGTCAGCTGCTTGCTTGCTTCACATGATGGTATTAACAAATCTACTACTTTTTAAAAGTAATATTATCATTTTGTTTTGTTGTCTTTCTTTTTTGTTGGAGGCATTTTTTCTAGTCATGTATTGATGTAATTTTTTGTTCCAACTTTTTTGTGTCATGCAGCTTCTGTACGTTGACTCACTAGATATCAGAGGACTAAGTATCGTTCTGCCAGAAGGTCCATTCCTTCTTAATATATGGTCAAAAACAGATGTAGACAATGTTCTAGACGCTGACATGAAAAGGGACCTTTCTGGATTTGGAAACTTGGAGGCAAGTTATGGTGTTTTCATTTTTCAGGCACTCCTTATTCTTCTTTTCAACCTTGTATTGTTCATAGAAGAATGGAGTCTAAATGAGAAATAATTTCATGCTTATCTTCTTTTGTTTTACCATTTATTCTTTTTCCTCTCACGCATTTTACAATGTATTCATTTGTTTTGTTTTCTTGTGTTTTTGTTTTTTGGTAGCTAAAGTTATATCTTGCTATGGAACTTAGTTTTTTTGGTGGTCCAGTTGGTTTTCAAGGATTTATTGACACAAACACATCACATAATTGCCCAAAACCGGTAAGCCAAATTCGTTATGTTTTTTCAAATGTTTGCTTTTTTCACATGTATATATTTTTATTGTATACGAGCATGCTTATGTGTTAAATTTTCTTAAGTGTGGCAGTTATTCTTTTCTGTTTTTGTTTTTTACCTTTTTTGTGTGTGGGTGTGCAGTTATTTGTTTTTTGTTCTGAATCTATTTTTTTGTTTTTGTTTGTTAAATTCAACGTCAGGAGAAAGTTGCTATATTGGTGGGAGATTTTGCAGCTGGCATTACGCGGTTGCTGGGTACGTTGGTCCAAGGGTGGACTGAAGTTGATGAAGATGCTGATGTTGTTGTGGAAGAATCTGTCGAGAAATTCTCTCAGCAGCTTGGTCTTGATCGAACCGTGAATGAATATAGCCCAATTCGGCCGAATGTTATGCCCACTACTTATGCTGCAAAAAGGGGACCAATACGATTGCAGTTTCTTCAAATCATCCAAGTGGAAGGATTCCAAATAATTTGGAAATCCCAAAGTCACTTGTCAACCAGGCTTGTAGCATTGCTTTGAATGCTAATTTTGCCCAAACAGAACACGACACCGATAGTGTTTCTTCTGATGCTGGTGGCCAATTTTCACATGATTTTAGGATGAAATCCACTGGTGGGGAGAATGTTGATTTGTTGGATTGTGAGTCTGATCATGCCAGTTCAGAACCCGGTGGCATTGACCCCGATGACAACAGTTATGCTGGTCGTTTCATCATTAAATGCAGGAATTGTGGTGCTGAAGAAAATGTCTGCATGGAAGCTTTTAGTGATGACTTTCTTCTGGGGGAGCAGTGTCATGGTGTTAGTGGACCCAGAATGACTGGGGACAGAGGAAATAATGAAGTATGCTGCACTGATCCAACGGCTCAACATATTGACAACATACACTCTGGCAAGGTTGTTGAAACGGTGCCTATCAAAAAACCATGTGTTGTTGTTGAGCAGACTACAGTCAGCACGAGTGCAAAAATTCAATGCAAAGACAAGCACAATGTAGGATCAGTTGAATCTGCTGGAGATCTTGTCAGTAATTTTGCAAAGCTAGTTCCAAAAACTAGTGAGGGCTGCTAGGCATGATGTGTTTTCAGCTGATAGTGAGGGGCTAGTGCAATACAGTTGCCACAGTAGTAGAGGGGTAAAGAGACACGACTGCTCTTCAGAGGAAGCTTCATGATACCCTCTAGAGGAACACCGTGTTCGTCTCCCAAAGAGTCTGATGTCCATATTATAAAAAAAGAAAGGAAACTCTCTCATGCAAGGTGTGTATTTTTTCTTTTTCTTATTCTATGATTTATGTTTTCTTGCCGTGGGAGAATTATTCTTTTAAGGTGTTATCTTGTTGTTTTGTTAGTATTTTACCTATTTTTGATACATTTTTGTTGTTTTGTTTTTTGTTCCGGTAAACTATCAAAGTTAAAACCCGAAGCAACAAGGTCATCTCCATGTTTTCGAGTGAAAGTTCAAGGTAAAAAGTGTTACCACTAAATGTCAGTTTTTAAGTAAGCCCCGCATTATGACACATCTTAAACTACAGGGATTTTGTTTGTTGTTTGTTGATTTATTTTTTTATTTTTTGGTTAACCAGATGTTAACACATGTGAAGGAAGACATAATGCAGTATCTGTTGCAGGTCAATCTTGTCCGCCTGGAAAATGTCGTTTTTCATCCAGACTTTGCATCACATGTCCCTCTCATGATGGAGGCAGTGCAGGTGGTGAAGCCCAAAAATATCATTCAAGAAACCTTGGCAGTATGTTTGAAGCTACACAAGCTATATGTGAGTTACCATGAAACAATACTGATCAAGGTATGCAGATATTTTCATAGCATGTTTGCTATACACCTTTTTATTTTTTGTTGTGAAACTATTGACAGCCACGTTAGGAACTTTTTTTAGATTTATTTATTTATCATAAGTGTTTATTTTGTTGGTATATAATGTTGTTTTGTTGTCTGCAGATGATTGTGAGATTATATACGTTATGCCAGTAGTTTGTCGGGATATTTCATACACTGCCCCTAGCATAACCCGAGGAACAAGGCTGAGGGTTGGGAGGGTTATCCAACCTTCAAAATTTATATTGCCACCTTATTTTCAAATAACCAGCACATCTGAGAAAGATGAGCTATACCAGCAAGTGATAAAACATAGAAGCAGTTGTGAACAGTCAAAGATCAAAAGGTAGATATGTTTAGTTTTGTTTTAATGTTGAAACTACATTTATTTTCCTTACAGTTGGATCCAGGTTGTATTTTTAGTTATTTTTCTATGGAATATATGTCATTCAGAAAGGTTGTGATAAGAAGAAGGTTATTTTCCCATGGATATTAACTATATATCTGCTTGAGCGCAAATTCAGCTCCACGATTTTCCAACTGCATTTCAGAAAGGTTGCTACTTATAAACTAAGCCATAACAATGTGGTATGTTTTTTTCCTGAATTTTTTTTTGTGCAATCTAAATTCGTGCGAGTTGTTTTGTGCTTTCCTGATGTTTGAGTATTTTTTTAAAAAATCTTTCTATATCTTACGATTACACCATCCATTCCTTACTACTGTTTTATTTTCACACAACTTTTGTTTCCCGTCTTAAAAAATCTTGGCACTGATAAGAAACCTTGTGGTCACTGGTACGCGTTGTCGTTGAATTTCACTGCAAAAAGGTTTGAGGTGCTTGATTCTGTACGTGGAAGAGGGGACGAGTCTCTAATTCAACATGCCACCGCTCTAGTTGATGAGATAAAGTATGCATACAGAATTAATTACTCAGGGTCGTCGAAAGAAATTTATAACTATGAGCTCGAATACATTGATGTTCTGAAACAGCAAAACGGGTGAGCTTTTATTAGTTATATTTTATTTTTTGTTTTCTTAACTTTTTAGTTTTTGTTGTATGGCATTTTCTATATATTTTTTTGTCAGGCCATTATTAATTTGTGTTTTTCTTGCATTGTTTTGTTCTTTTCTCGTAGGATTGACTGTGGGTTTTTCATGTTGAAATTCCTTGAGCTTTGGGATGGACGTGTTGTACCGGCAATAACACATGATCAGATTCAAAAATACAGAAAGGTCTTAACTTGGTTGTGGCTAAACCATCCACGCAACAAGTTCAAACATTGGAAGTTCTTTCTAGAATCGAACAAACTATAAGGTATACTTTTTGCTACCTCTTTTTTGTTTTTTCTGAAATTTTATCAGAGGAATAAATGAAAAACCGTTGGTACAGCAGTAGGAAGTAGGCAAGTCACTTTGGAAGTAATCATGTCATCTTTTTTACATGATGTATAATAACACGCCGGTTGCTTTTTTTGTTTCTTTGATGAATGTCTTCCCTCCATCTTTTTTCCTTGTTTGCGTCCATGAATATGTCGCATATTATAACATGCCAGTTGCTTTCGTTGCTTCCTCATTTCCTGATCTATATATCTTTGTGCTTGCCAACCTAAAAATGTATTTTGTTTCAAAAGATCAGTAAGTATAATGTTTCATGTTTTGTTTTATAACTTTTTTGTTTATCTATTTGATATATTTTTAGAGAAATATATATAACATGTATACTAAGTTTTTCTTTCCCCAACCTTATCTCTGTCAGGGCATTGTGGTCTTTTGTTCACTTCCTCTCTACACAGACTGCACTTCCTTGTCTTCTTTTGTTTTTTTTAGAGCAGCTTGTCCGTAATGGCTTTTCGGTCTTTCACCCATGTTGAAACCTTTGCTTGTTGATTGTGGAGGATCATTTTACATCGTTTCATTTGTGTTAGCATTGTTTTCTTGGTCACCTGCGTTTTCCCCGAACGATCTATCTTTGTCCAAGTCTCCACTGAATCTGGTAGTTGAGTCGTTGTCATCTGCATGTTGAGCTGGTTTTTCTACCGGATCGTCAACTGCTCTTATCTTTCTCTTTTTAGTTTCTTTTTCTTGCAACCTCTGCATTCTATCATCTAGGATTGTTTTTTTAGCTGAGTCATCCCTGATCCAAATAGCTCGTACGACCTATCGTCGGTGCAAACTGTTGACATCATATGCGATACTTTGCTCATCTCTATCGCATGCCTCACAACCAAATGTGTTTTTTCACCTGTTGATATGTATGTACCTGAAGTCATGTTAGCCACCTCTATCCCAGCTGGTGTTTCCATCTGATATTGATAAAGCTGAAAGGCAACTCTGTCAACCTTCTTTGTGTGGCAACTCTTAGGACGTGGCAACAATGAATACCATCTCGTGACATTTTACAGCACGTGCAGCTGTAGATGCTGCCATCATCAGTTATATCAACTGTGCTCTCTGTTCAAGGATACTCAGCATTCCAGTAGTATCCCAATCTTAGGACTCTATATTTTTTTTCTGGCGCAATATTTTCAACATTGTAAGCAGTTGTTTTCTTCATCTCTTCGGAAAACTTTGCGTATATAGGAGCCGTGTATATCTTTGATGCCTCCTTTTCCAATGGGTTGTAACCCCAGTTCCCAATTTCCTTGAATTCTGTTTCCCCCTTAGCTTGTCAAGATGAACTTGTTTCTTCTCTTGAATTATGAGATATTGTTTGAAGAATGTTGAAATAGAGTCCTTCCTTTTTTACATAGTGTTTAAACAGCGAGTTAGTGCTTTCACTCCTGCCCGTAGACGATGTAAATAGGAAATATTTGTCCATGAAGTAGGCAGGCACCCACTGCTCCCTTATCTCAAATATCCTTTCCAGGTGGGCCTCACCTTCAGTGTTGTATTTATGAAGTAGAGAAAACCAGCCTTGTTCGAACTCCTCATGTGTGAATGAGTTTCTGATGACAGCCCTTAATAAGTCATGCAGCTGACCCCGGGCTGCAAAGAAAGTCACTAATTTTTCTTTCACCTTCTTGCCAACATGGAAGTTGCAGTATCGATGTGTTGTGAAAGGAAGAACAACTTTTATTGCATTTCCCATCGCTACACATTGGTCTGTAATTATCGGCTCAGGATGTTTGTTCCCCATCACCAAGGTGAATTCTTTAAATAGCCATCTAAATGTGTCTTCTGTTTCATATTTTAGCAACGCGGCACCAAATATAATTGTTTTTCCATAGTTGTCGACCCCAACTATAGGAGCAAATGGCAAGCCATAGTGGTTTGTGGAGAATGTTGTATCGAAAGATACGAACTGTCCAAATTCTTTGTAGTTTGCTTTGCCAATTCTGTCTGTCCAGAAAACACTCCTCACAACGCTATCCTAAACTTGCATTCTGTGCGAAAAACCTGGACGATTGTGACATTCATCTTTGAAACACTGTAGTAGCTCTTCAACGTCTCCGTTTTCAGTTTCTCTTTTTCTTTGGCTGCCTGGTTGGTCAGGTAAGTTGTATCAAAAGGTACAGCCGTGAAACTTCCTCTTGTCTTTCTGAATATCTTCATTATATTTCATGGTGGCACCCTTGTTTCCTGAAGCATGTTTATCAGAGTTTTGTATGATTCAGACATTTGACGGTGGCATTTCATGAATCTTACAATCCACTCGGATGGTGCCAATGGATGGTTATGCTCGATATGCACATGCTTGATTGACCATTTACCTTGATCTTCTTTTACAGTCATCTTTACTCTGCATTTTGTCTGCACAGTTTTGCTAGTTCTTCGTTGCTTCAGTGCACTGTATGTGCATTCGGCTGACCTGCTCCTGTTGCATGTGAATGATTGTTTGTTTATGACATTGCTTATATTTTATTCATAGCTTGTGTCTTTCCTGATTGCAAATCTCATTTTTCTAGCATACACTGCGAAGTAGAAAAACGCTTCATCTCTTGAATCAAACTCCATTCCATGCCCTGGTTTAGATGCTTGAGTTATTTCAGCAAATGTTGGATAGTTTGTTCCTGAGAACATCTTATCCATTTCCTTTTCCTCGGCAGTTGGTGGTTCTAGGCTCATTGCCTTATCAAGTTCATCCTCTAGGTCTTCTGGTGGCTGTTTTCTGTGGTCCACAGGTACTCCATCTTCACCATGACATGATTCGGTTTCCTTGCTTGTATGAAACGATGCATCTTCTCTAATGTTATATTGCTCAGTACTTCCAGTGTACCCATTGTTATCTTCATCACATATGGATATTTCCTTGAAAAAAATAAAAAAAATCTTATGTTTACATAAAACAGAGTAACACGTAACTATGTTTTCAGTATGACCGAAAATAATCAAATATTCAAGAAATTTTCACTATATTTTTTTCTCTACTTGCATATGTTTTTTGTTACCACATTCAAATCAATATCAAAATGTCTTTGATTGATATGGCTCATCTGCCGATGTTGATTTCGATGTGTAGTCAGGTGCAGTTGTTGATGCATTTATACTTTTCTCTAGCTTCTTCAATTGTACATATTGTTCATGTTCTGCCCGATCTTTCTTTCACTGCAAAAATACCTGTGTTCAACATACAAGATACAGTTAGTATATCTACTTAATAATCATATTTTTTTGTCATCATGCGCAACTCAATACTTTTAATTTGTTTACTTTTTTGTGTGAACTTTGCATGCAAATACCTGGATAAACCTATCCAAGAATTTCCGTGTATCCACTGGCTGTTTCAAATTCATTAACTGAATAATCTCTTGAGCAGTTGGTGACTCCAGTCCAACCTTGGTTTTGTCATCAATCACTTTTCCCTTGTTATCCATCTGAGCCACAAAATGTAATAGTATTAAAGTCTTTTTACTGTACTAATTTGTTTTGCTACTTATTTAAAAGTATTCTCTCTACTTAACAGATCAAGTTTTTTCTTCAAATGCAGGTGTTCATCTTTTGTCTCACCAGCTAGTTGAAGTTCAGCATGCAAACCTTTTGGGGAGCACATTTTCCAATTGTCATCAATTAAAATTGGTTTTCAATTTTGTTAAGTTGGTTTCTAGACTAAGAAGTGTTGAGGATCAAAATTTGTATTGCCTATGCTATTTTTCATATGGTCCCACTATATACAAGTGTTGAAATTATAAACTGTGACAAAGAGAGGAAGAGCATTTATTCTATGCATGATTGATTACACATAGTTCCTACTACTGTTTTTTTAGGTGTTCAACAACAAATTTTTATCCCCAGATTACATATATGAACTCCTTTTTTCAGTTGTTTTTTCAGCTCGTTACGTGAAGATTTAGATAGTAGAAGGGTGTAGTTTAGCAAGAAAACATACCTTTATATTTTTTGTGTACGACTGAAGTTCTCTGAATCACCTACTAGCCTTCCTCCCCGAGATCCCTTCCTGCTTGTTTGATGTATCAGACCTGTCAATCTCTATCCCTCCAAGCTACTAGCATTGTACTACTTTTCTCTTTGCTCAATCTCTGTCAAACATCTCTATAGCTAGATGTTGATTCTCAAAGATGTTTTTCTCGTGGCTTGTTGATCCATTGGCATGGCTGGTGGCTCCATAGGGTTTTAGGGGATAAGGGGAAAGTAATCTCGCGGTGTAGAGCCTGCCCGTGGAAGAAGGCAGGTTGTCTCTATGTGCTTTTTTGCATACAGGTCCTCTTCATATTCTATATATCAGTAAAATTTCTTACGCAGGCAGTAGTTGTGTGTAGTTATGTAAGTGTTTATTAGGTTCTTAGGGGGGTTTTCTATAAAAAAATTAAAAGCTACCTAACACGACCCAGCTTTACCCACCCTTTTTCCTGTCCATGGACTATTCTATTCATTTCTTCTTCTTTCCCCATCCATACTCCTCTCTCCATACCTGTGGTTGGTGTTGTACACATTATCCCCCCCCCCCTCTCCAAGCAAAGTGTTGAATCTAGATCTAATCAAGGTCCATTGGAGGTACGAAATAGCAAGGAGTTCTTGGTGATTTTTTTGTTCAAGGTAAGCTCCATTTACTTATTCTTTTTAAGCTCTTGATCTCCACTCGTATTCTGTTTTCTCTCCCCCCTGCTCCTTTCCTGCACAACCCCTTTCCATTTTTTTGTTAAGTGTTACAGTGCAAAATCTCATGGATTTTTTTTCATTTTGCATGACACCAAGGAAAGAATAATTGTCTAAGTACGGACGGCAGCTCTAGCTGGTTTTCATTGATGTGGGGTTATCTGTTTTACTATCCATAAGATCAGTAATCTCCTTCAAAATATTGCAGAAAATGGAAGAACGGTGTCAGAAAGTTTCTGTAAGTGGATCATCTCTTTGTTTTTATAGCCATGTGTATATAATATTGTCCTCTTATTTGTGTAGCTGCTTCTTCAGATTGTTCATGCTACTCTCTGAACTTTTTTGTATACACGAATGACAACTTTGTATATCTATAGGGGGTACTAAAATTTGTGTCATTTTTGTTATCATTTTTTGTGTTATTTTTTTGTGTGTTCTTTCTTGTTGTTGTTCGACTTGTGGCCATGTGTTTGTTTGATAGGAGTTTTACACAAAGTTGTCCCTGTCCAAATTCATGTCATTGATTCATCGATTAACACTGGTTCAGAAAAATCTAGTCTGCAGCATGGGATTAGGGAACCTATTAGAAATGAATTATGAAGTCTTGCCTTGTCGATTGATTTGATATCTCGTATCAAAGTTCGACACACGAGCAAGAACCTTTAATATACCAAATGGTCCAGCAGTTGTCGTCACGGCGCTTACGATCCACTAAGTGCTTGGTACACCGGTTGGAGGTAGGAAAATTGGCGAGAAAGTAGACCCAGAGTTAAGGGCACACTTGTGCAAACTTTTTAACTGGAAGGGTAGATACCCAACAATCAATGATCTTGATTCTTTAATCACATCTGCCCTGGAGGGAGCTGTCTTCAAATCTACATTCAGTATGTACGCCATGACAGCCTTCCTATGCCCATCAAGCCATGATGTTGTCTGCCCTGACTACCTCCATATATTCAAACAACCACACAACATCGGTTGTTTTGACTTCTCTGATGCCGTGTTAGAAAAACTTGTATCATCCATGGAGGCATATAACGATGGATTTACAACTGTTCTCGGTGGCAACCTTCTTTCTCTACTGGTACTTTTTTTTCTCCCATGCTTTCCTTTTCTTGTTTTTTAAAACAATGTATATGTTTTTCAATTCTACTATGTGCTATTTTTGTTATTTTCTGTTGCTATTTTTTTTCAATTGAAAAATTCTTTTTCCTTTTCAAATCATCTACTTGGAATTTATGGACACCAACATTGTGCATGAGTCTCTAAAGAACAAGTGGCCTCATGTAGCTATATGGGTCAACCATAATGGTAAAAGCAGTTGAGTCTATGGATTGCACTTCCTGGGATGCAAATATGTATGGAAATTTGCCGGTAAGATCATTTTGAATCCAAATTTTTTGCACCAGAATACTTGTTGTTTATATTTTTACATGTCACCGACCCTTTTTTTCGTTGTCCATGCAGGTTAAATTGTTGGCGCATAGTCCTTTCAGTTATAATTCAAACGTAGGGGGTGTGTTTTCTAAGAAATCATATGATGATCTTCTGAATTTTGTGTTGTCAATTTGTCCAGAGAATCAACACAAAGTGGTATGTAGAACCTAGCCTTCCGAAATCATTTCTTTGTACGCTTTTACTGTTGTCATTTTTGTTTTCTTGATTGTTAGAACAATTTTTCACTATAGGCGTGTACATTTCTTTTTTCGTGTTTTTGTACTATATATGGTTATCAAATCATTATATTGCTAAATCTCGCATTTTTAAAACATTTCTTTATGTTTTAGTTTCTATTAATGCCTTCTTTATTGCCTGTGTAGGTAACAGAGCAGCTTTCTGTGATTATCTCCAACATGCGAACAGATATAGTTGAAGCAACTAAGGATGTAATTTTTAGAAACATTATCAAAGTTTTAAAAATAATCCCTTCCATACATCCACCATGTCAAGCTAATGAAGCTAGCAGTGTGCAAACCCCCCGGGCAAAGTTCAAGGTGCCACTTCCTGGATCGTTCTTCAAGGAAGATCATGTTGCGAGCTCGATTTTGCAGTTGGAAGATACAACTCCTAGTGTTAAAAATAAGCTCCGAATGGAGTGTGTTTACAACACTGCTGTGGAGAAATGTGAAAATTCAGGTAGAGTTGGTGCTACTAACCGTGTTAGCGCTACTCAACAAATGCCAGATTTCACTTCCGCGGACACACTGATTCTACCAGTACCAGACACACTCAATGATACAACCTATAGCAGTGTTAATTTCATGTGTATGGAGAGCCTTCACGGCGCAGTTGAGGCCATTGAAA
This sequence comes from Alopecurus myosuroides, assembly GCA_028641055.1. Lineage (NCBI taxonomy): Eukaryota > Viridiplantae > Streptophyta > Magnoliopsida > Poales > Poaceae > Alopecurus > Alopecurus myosuroides. Next base: position 86,854,680 of record CM054062.1, on the reverse strand, counting down.
AAGATTTGAGTTTTGATCTTCCATGCTCCTACAATATCCTTGAATACCTAAACCCTGAGAAGGAAGAAATTGGCTACTTTGCTGAAGGTGTACCAACCGTTGTCGATTTGGTTTCATACATTATCAAAGATATAAGAGATGATGCAAGAGTTCGCAAATCAATGTCTCAACAGTTGCGCACATGCGATGAGAAGTTTTAGGTTTTTCACGAGCTGTTCATGTCAACCCAGCGAAATGTATGTTTCAAGGAAAAGAGCATAGCATATTGGTTGTCAAGTGATAATGAAGCAGTTGATTGCATTTCTTTGAAGAAGAGAGCAAGAACGCTGCAGATGAATGACACAGCTGTAATCAATGCCCAAGTTCCAGAACAAGAGGGAGTTTTTGCTGTAGATCATCTTCAAAAAGATGGTTCTTCAAGTGGTCACACTAGTGTTGAACATTCTCCAGTAAGAGTTTGCAAAGCCACTAGCAACAATATGGAAATGATTGACGAAGAGTGGGAGAATGAGTTTGTTAATTCAGCAATCAAAGCAGAGAAAGAATACTATCAAAATCACCTAATAAAAAACGATCAAAGTCAAGGTTCTCATAAGTTCCATGTATCAGAAATTAGCCTCCACGATTTGATTTCAATGTTCCCATCAACTATTGTTGAACATGAGGTTTTCAAAGACATCGTTTCTAACATTCCGAAGACTGCAAAATCGAAAACGTAAGCGCAAGTGTACATTCTTTTTTCCCATGTATGTTTTTATCTCCATATGTATTTGCTGCCATGCCATTACCTTTTTGTTTTGTTTTCTCAAATGTTCCAATCTGCAGGATTCAAATTGTAGTAATGGGATCTAGTTGGGTTGAACACAGGGTTTTTGGTTTAAGCATGCAAGTCTATGGCAAAGTTCACATTTATGTGATGAATCTTCTTGGCAAAGAAGTAATGGTAGAAGATGTTGAGAGAAAAAACATTGGTATGATTCGTGGAGATCAGTGTAAAAGATATGTTTTTGAGTGCAAAATAGTTGTAAGTTCAGTTTTGTTTGTTTACTTTCTTTTTGTGCACAAAGTACAGTTTGATGTATATTTTCCGACACAACCTTTTTGGTTTTTCTCAATTTTATTTTTACAGGCCCTTTTTCAGTTAGAAAACAAGAACCCTGGCAAATTATCCAAATTTATATCTAATGGAATGATAGGTTTCATGCTCGACATATGGATCTGGAAAAAATTATCCACATACATTTTTATCTCTTGTTTCGTTTTTTTTTTGTAGATTATGTTGATCTTATACATTAAACATATGTAACGTTGTATAAGAATATTACCCTATATACTTCTTGTTTTACTCATTGTCTTCTTTGTCAATTTTCTTTGTACAGATACACTTGCCAATGTTTACGTCTGGTTTCTACTACCTAATTGTTGCTAATATGAAGAAAAAGATTTTCGAGGTGCTAATTCCAAACAAGAAGTTGCACCATGTACAAAATAAAGCTTATGTGTCAATCAAGAAATTCAAAATGTCATTCAGCCTGGCTTACAAGAACTCTTCGTCTGATATTAATGCCATGGGAATTGTTTTTCGAAATGTTTCTTCATCTGAGAAAGAGTAAGAACGATAGTATCATAACATATGTCTCTTACCCCGTTTTTAAGTTGTAACAATTGTAGGACATACCATCAAGATGAATAATTACTCTTTTTCAGTTCTTGATTCAATTCCTATTTTTTATTCGACGTAAACTACATGCAGTGGTGATAGCGGTGTGTTTGTGACGAAACTAATCCGCGGCTATGATGGAGTGAAAACTTTGTGCTCCCAACCAGTAGTTTTTTTTCTATTCTTATTTGCATTCCTTTTTTTAACATACGTTGTTATTTTGTTTTATACAACATGGTAAAGGATATTTCTATCTATCTGTTTTTCTAAAAAAAAATATCATGTGACACACAGGAGCATGCGAATCCCCTTCGCGAGAGCCTATCATACTACATGGTTGCTCACCCATTCAATGAGAAAATCCCAGTGGAAACAAAAAAGATTCTACAGAAAGTTAGGCTCCTTTTTCTTTAAAGTGCATCTTCTTTATATAATGTTTTTTTACCGCAACATCAATTTATAGCATAGTATAGCCTTTTTTATCTTGTGTAGAACATTCCATACGACTACGCGGTAGCGATACCAAACGTAGCAATATCCAGTTTCACTTTTGCAAATTAGTATTATTGAATCTAATCTTTTTTTTTCTTTTTTGTATTGAACTAAAAAAGACACCAGGATACTTCCCACGGATTCATGAATTTAATGATAGCAACATAGAAGATCCTTTGGAGTCGCTCGTCAAGTTCTGAGATGGTAAATTGTTTTTTACGTGACTTCTTCACCATGTTAAACATTGTTTGTTATTTTGAATTTTTTTTCATTTGTAGTTAGACATCTCCCCAAGAACGATTCTTATTTCTCACCTAGGAAACTTGGTTCAACATTGCATTTCTCACCACCCGCGTGAGGTTTTTTCCAGCATTCATCAGGAACATTAGGAGACTTTTTGCTACCCGTTCTTTCTATTTTACAAGCCCCCACCATTTTTTGCATGTCCTTTTTCACCTATCAATCAACCCCCCCCCCCCCCTTTAAATTGTAGCTACTCCCTACAAGGTAGTGATGTGATTCTGTAGGTACTGTATGAATTTGTTTAACTCAAGCGTTGCTTTTTTCAAAAATAACATCATTACTTTGACACAATGCTAACCACCACAGGCGCAACAACTTTCTTCATCCCATCTCCAGATTGACCTGATCAATCAAAATCAAGAACCCAACCATCTCCTATATAGGCCAAATTTTGTACATAGGTAAACCAAAGGATTATTGCTAACCTTTGACTTTTTAGAGCAACATCTTTTTGGTACATATCATGGTAGCCTTTTTTTTATAGTCGAAGATTATTACTTTCTTTGCAAATAAAGGTTGTTATCATTTTAGAATCCAAGAACAGTTTTGTTCATTTTTTTTCTCGATGGTTAATTTTTTTATTCCTAATAGTTTGAAACAATTTTCTATCTATCGCAGGGTTATCTGAAGATCAAGGCAAAGTCTTGAATGGAATAGTGTAGCTGAAATCATTTTTTTCTAATTTTCATTACCATTTTATGTACTGCATTGTTACTACAAACCAAATTTGTAAAATAAATTTTGTTCTCTTATACCCGGAGGAATTTTGATGGGACTCTGCACCATTTTAATTCTTTTTTCTTGTTTGTGAAAATGCAGTAAATCAGACAAACTTCTTGCATTTCAAGAAATTTATTTTTGTTTTAGGTTTCAAATTTGTGGTTTCATTTTTTTCGTCATAGCTTGGTAGGTATAAGGCACAGACATTTCGTCAGAGCTTGGTAGATATAAGGCACGCGATAACTGACAGTATAAAGTTGTTTTTACAGCCAACTAACAACCACCAATTATTGAAGGAGGATATACGGCTGTAATAACTGTCCCTATTACCCACACCCACCTATTTAATGCCCCTTCACCTCACGGGAGCAATTAACAGCCACAAAAGTTCTTCCTCTTCGTGAGCCAAAACGAGCGAGCTCTGATCCACGTACTCCCCTCGAACCATCAACTCTTTCTCTCTGCCTTCCATTCCATTTTCTTTTTGAATGTTCTCGTTTTCATTCAGATCAAGGAGTGTCTATTTTCCTTTTAGTATTTTTCATCCTAAATCTGGACATCTCTAGATCTACTTCATCTGGATTGTATGGATTGTAACACTAGATCTCCATGTAGTTCGTGTTATCTATTGAGCAAGAAAGTTATGTTGAGTTTTCTTTTTGTTCTTTTCTGTAGTTCGTGTGCGATTATCTTGGTAGAAACGTTCTTATCCTTTTTAGATCTAATTTTTTTTTCACCATGTACCGATGTAACAGTAAGTTTCTGTTTTCCCCGTGCAATTTTTTGTCATTGTGGTTCTGAAGACGGGTAGAAATGATATAATTGTTCATATAGGTATTTTGCCCACTGTTAAGAAAAAGCATGATTAAAGCTTGTTAGATACCAAAAGTTTTTTATATGTTTGAAATCTAGCAGAAACTAGATGCTTAAAAATGATCATTATTTTAGTTGTAAGATCTCGAATGACCTGTTTAGCAGTTGAACATCATATAAACTTTTTTATGTGTTTTTTGTCAGGTCTATATATTTTTTGAGTTGTTTTTACAAGATTACAACAAATCTAAAATTAAGTTCAGACATGTATTTCATGTAAAGAACATAAGTAAAAACTTAGCATTGTAACTTTTATCCATAGTTTTATTTTTTAGACGGCTTATTCACCATTTTGTGTTTTACTGACTATTATGTATATAAATTGTTTGTAAGAGAGACAAAGATTTTTGGGCTGCAACAAGAGGATCCACTGCAATGTATGTGGAAGTCCTATCAGTTTGTGTCAGCAAGCCTCTACCAGGCGTACGGACATCAAAGCGTACCTTGACAACGACTATCTCGAATCACTGGTAGTTTACTGCTTTCTTTTTTTGTTGTCTGTTTCTATTTTTGTTGAATTTTTTTGTTTGATGTGTTCTTAGTACAAAATTATGGTCAACTTCCATATTTATAATCTAACAATGTTATTTTTCTGTTTTCAAACATTTCTTTTCCAAAAAAAAAGGTTGTCCCATGCTATGTGAGGGGGCAGCTGAATTCTATGGTTGGCAATATCTTTCTGGCCCTAGGCCCAAACCAAGAAGAGTACGTCATCAAGCTGAAGAAAGGATATTATGTGACTCACATGTACGGTGGCGGCTATAAGGAGTTCATAACCAACTACAACCTTACTCCTGGGGACAGAGTTAGAGTGGAGCTAGACCACCCTCCACCATACTTTCACATAAGGGGATAAAGCATTGTAGTACTTTCTGATCAGAGTGATGATGACAGTGATGATGACAGCGATGATGATAGTGATGACAATGTGCTAGATTTTCAAGTAAGTGTATCTGTTTTCACCAATGGACTCAAGCTTACCAATGTGCATAAAGTAAACATGAACAATTATGTTTCTGCTCGGGGTATCGGCATGGGAACTATATTAGTGCACAAACTAACTGAATCAGATGTCAAAAAGAATGGCATGGTAAGATAGATTTTTATTTGCACATCTTTTTTATTTCGTGATCATGTTTTTTTACATTTGCTTTTACTGATAAATATTCTTCAGTTATGATTTTTAATTCACTCTAGGCTAAATTCACATCACATGTGTGCAGCATATCTCAAAGAAGATAGTATCTCAGCTGAAGATCAATAAGAAAGGGTGGTTTGTTCTCAAGTTTGGTGACAATGACAATCTTACGGAAGAAGGGTACTACAAATCCACTGATGGTAGAATCAGATTCTGCTCGGAATGGATGAGTTTCGTTGATGAATTTCACCTGGCAGAGGGACTTGTTGTTTGTCGTGGGATAATCACGGCAGACGTTACCGGGGGTAACTTGTCTTGGGGCAAATCGACTCTGGTGTTTGGGAGAGGGTTTAGCTCAAGGGAAACCATGGTGATATGCGATCTGGTAGCCGGCAATCAAGTCGCCGAGTCTCCGATCTGAATATATTAACTCAACTCTCGTGTTACAATGGATACTCGATACTTCGCAATCTGGCGATTGTGTTCTTGCTCAAGCTAAAAAACTTGTCTAACCTAAACCTAGGGGCCGGCTTATATAATATACGGACCCCCTGGCTTACTCTCCAAGGCGTACTCTGAATCCTACCCGGACACTGCTTACAACCCTAAACTTCCTTATCGGAACCCACGATCCGGGTTACGAGGCCTACGTTCCTGGGCCTTCTAGAAACTCCTTTTCCCTAAGCCGGGTCTTGCGCAGCGTCCTTTGGGCCGAGTTACTCCTTGGCGTTAGCCTACCGGGTTATCATCCCTCCATCAGTAGTCCCCAGAATAGCTTGGGCTTCACGGGATCCTCCTTGAAGCGCATGCTATTCCCTGCAAAAATAACAAACATACAAGTTCATAGAGGCCGGGTTAGGTTGCTTTAATAAACAGCTAGGCCTAACTCCATTGGTGGTCCATATAACAACCCGGCTTTTTCTAAGTCCATCTTTAATTTTCCGGGTCAATGTTCCTAGGAAAATGAAGAAGACCCGGCTTACTTCACTCGCTAATTGATCCGAATATCGCGGAAGGGATTTACTTCTTATCTTTTTCGGATATCGCGCTCGAGCACTTAACGTATATCCCAAAAATCTCGGGCGGGTATCTTTTACTCCCGAAATTTTTGGTTCCCGCTCGCCAGCCTAGGTTTCCCCACCCGTACCTATAAACAGGTGCCTAGGGGGTGACCTAAACCTGACGGCTCATTTCCTCCACCTTCTTCTTCCTCACCGGCGCCATCTCGCACGAGCTTGCGCAGCACCGCCACGGAGACCTCGAGCACGCCACCGGAGCCGAGCCGCTGTCGGTTGCGCTCATCCACGGTCCGCCCCGCGCCGCCGCCGGTTTCCGCCGCCACGCCCTCGAGCTGCCCGCCGGGAGTCGCAAGGGGACATCACGACTGCGCCATCTGCCGCCGTCGCGCCCTTCTCCAATCCACACCGGTAAGCTCCTCATTTCCATTGATTTAGCTTCTAATTTCTCTGTTTGACCTAGATTGGATCTAGGTCCGCCCGCGGGTCATTTCTTGCCGAACGCCGAATTAGAACACTTAACCCCACTATAGCTTGTTCAATTGCTCAATAATTGATCCCGCAATACTCTCCTATGGCTCGTAATTGTTAATTTCTCCGTGAAATCATCCGTAAAATTTCCAATCTAGATGTAGTTCGCCCAAATTCCCGCGGCTGTTCATCGATACCCGGAAAATCCTCCACTTCCGGTTGTTTTACTCACACTAGATAACCAAGCAATCAACTTCTTTTCACAATTGCTCACTTATACTTAGATATCCCATGATTTCTGTACTGCTTCGTCGATACTCGGATAATTCGTAATTTTCATACTGCTTATCAATACTCGGAAAATCCATAACTTCCGAGTCTCATGCTTTACTCCTCTTTGCCTTGTACTTTGCAGACTGAACCAGTGGCTCCCAAGAACAAAGGGAAGCAGCCGGCCAAGCCAAGAGTGACCCAATCCATATCCGCCAACTGGGCGCGATCTTCTGTGACCCAGGTCAAGCTGGAGGAGCTGGCCGAGTTAGGCGTCCTCCCCCCTCAGGAGGAGATTCACTGGAGGGTACCGGGTGATGAGACCCGGACTACTCCCAATGCTGACGAGGTAATATGCTTCGTTGAGCACGTGATCCGGGGGTTTCGCCCCCCGGGTCACTCTTTTTTCCGCGAGGTCCTCAGCCACTATGGCCTCCGGGTATTCGACATAGGGCCTAACTCTATGTTGAACATAACCCACTTCATAGTCCTCTGTGAATCCTATTTATGCATCCCGCCGAATTTGGCTTTATTTATAGAACTTTTCCAATGCAAACTGTGCCGCGAGATCGGTGACGGGGCCCTTTTGGCCTGCGGCGGGGTTTCTATCCAACGCCGCAAAAATTCTCCCATGCCGACTATCAGTCTTAACTCACATCTTAAGCACTGGCAGTTGTCTTTCTTTTATTGCCGGGACACCTCCCCACCCGGCGAGAGGAAATTGCCGGGTTACTCGGAGGGTCTCTTAGATCTTTCCGATACCTTTAACGCCTTCGCCCCTGAGTCGGACAAGGAAGCCATCCAACCCCTTCTAGCCAAAATTGCCGTTCTTTCTGCCCAAGGTCTCCTTGGGCTCAATCTGGTCAAGACTTGGGTGAACTTCCGGATTCAGCCCAACTCCACTCGCTCCAAGCTAATGTGCGAGTATTCGGGGCACGCCACGGACGCGCTTCGTTACTCTTCTAAGAACTACCCGGCGGGCGACACCAACAAGACCATCAAGGGTTTCTTGACGGAGAAGTTGGACGTCATCCGGAATATAGCCGGACTGGAGCCATTTACACGCGAGAATCCGGCTCCCGCGGTAAGATCCGGCACTTATACTTTCACTTTTGTGCTTTTACTTGATACAACTTCTAACTCTTACTTTTGCGCCTTTATCTCAGGCTGATAGTGACTTCTGGAACGTCGAGACCTCCCCTTTCTCCGGAGACCCGAAAGAAGATGAAGAGTCGGCTGACACTGATGAAGGTATCATCCGGGTCTTAATCAACTTTACTTACGTTATTTCGCTTTCACATATATCACTTTTTTCGACTATGCATTCTCGGCTTTCAGGGATGGAGGACAAAGATGATAAGGATGACAAGGAGGACCCGGAAGGCACCGAGTCCGATAAAAGCGAAGCTGAACAAGAAGTAACGGTTGGGGCCAAGAGGAAAACCAGAGGGGTGGTATTCAAGGTTCCCTACTCCTTCATGTCCTCCGAACCCTATTCTTTTGCTAACATGTGTAAACTTAACCAACAATTATCCAACTCATCGCACTTGAAGGACCCTCCTCCGACCAAGCGTAGGGTGACCTGGAACTCCCCGGGTGATGACCCCCTCAACCCGGGTATCCCCACATCACCAGCTCGCCGTGCCGGTACTCCTCCATCTCATCCTTCCAACTCTCCTCAACGTCACCCTTCCCCCAACCATCCGTTAGCCGGACAGTTCCGGGTCTCACTCTCGGATTCTATGACAGCTTCATCCGCTTCTAGCAGCAAGCTCCCACCAGATTACGCTGTGAACACCGGGTGAGTTATTGCTATATGACATACTTGTACTCTCGATAACTTTCACTTGTTATTACTAACCATCTCTCTCTCTTTTCTTTAGCGCCCAAGTCACAATCAGTGACCCGGATGACGTGGTAATGGACACCCGGGAAGCTGAAGGCCCGACTGATAATGTGAACGCCGCAACTGGCGGCCTTGGAGAAGAAGAAACCAAGGGGCAAGACTCCCCAATAGACTCGGCTAAGCAGGATGCCGGGTCTCCAAAGCAAGCTGATGGACCCGATGATGAGGACGCGGGAGTCCTGGGTACAAGGATGGGTACCCCCAACCCAGGCACCTAGGCCACCCAGGTATCGTCTCCAAAGCCGGACAAAGCTCCTACTCCGGGTCACCAGGCAGCCGGGTCTTCCGGCACCAAGCCCGAAGACATGAGCTTCGCTGAGATGCTCGACGCTCTGCACACCTTGAGAGCTGATGAAGAGGGCATCCTAGAGGCCCTGATAGCTAAACACGAGGTAAACTGTGCTAACACCACTTGTATACTCGTCTAGTCCCCAAGTTCCGAGTGAACTTATGCATAATTTGCTTGGAACTTTCGTAGATATCCGACTAATACTTTTTGTTTTTATCCGACTAACATTTCTTTGTGTTTTCGCACAGGCCTACGTGACGCACTCTGAGAAAGCGTTGGCTAAAACCAACAAACTTCTCAAGGAGGAGACGAAGCTGCGTGAGTCGGCTGAAGCTGACGCTAAGAAAGCCGGGAAGCTTGCGAAAAAGTATAAGAAGAGATGCAATGCTGCAGTGGATAGGGTGAACGAGCTGTCGGGCCAGATCGCCGACACTTATCGTTCTCTGATAGGTAAAATTTCCCGACTGGCTGATTTTAACTTTGTTCGGACATTCTGATAAACACTCGGGATTCCTGACTTTGGATATTTCTGCTTTTCTGCAGGGCCGGATGAGGAGATTCCGGATGTGGATGAGGTAGTTCTGCTGAAGACCGTGAAGAGCACCATCTGGCAACTCTGCGCTGGGACCAAGTGGGCCCTGAAGGCTGTCAAGTGGCCCGGCATCAGGGAGGGTGGTCTGAGCACGCTACTTGATGCGTGTTCCACCATCCCCGAGTGGATCGAGCATTGGAAGCGCTCATCCTGCCGGGTTGGAGTGACCCGGGGTCTTGCTTTGGCGAAAGCGTACTTTCCCAAGCTTGACCCGGCAAAGCTCGTTGGCGGGTTCCCGGAGTTCAACCACGACGGCTCCCCGTTTTTGCCCAAGCATTACAAGGCCATTCAGACAGAGGTTTGTCATTCGGCTAGCCTGATTGCCGACAACTTGGACGTAAGCCGGATCGTGCCACCGTATGACGCTCAGGATAAGGCAGTTAAGTCGGATCCTCCAAAACCCTTTGACATGCTAGCACGGTGGAAGGTGGAATCTGCCCGACTGAGGGAGGAGGCTGCGAAAAAGAAGGTCGAGGCTGGTATTGTGCCCTCTAGCTCCACACCGGTTGTCCCTCCTCCTTCGCGTGCCAGCACTGCTGCTAATCCGGATGCTGCTGCTGCCAAGACTGCTGAAGAACAAGTCAAGGACCAGGACCCGGCTGGCAAGGGCAAGGACAAGATGGACGCCTCAACCCAAGATGCCGAGTGATATTATTTATACGCTGCCATATCAAGTGCGTCATTCGGCCAATAGGCTTTTTAAACAATTATTTTTTAATAGTGCGCTTGTGCACTTTTGATACTACTATCGCGGCATGTAATACGTTTTAAAACCTTAATAGATTTTGTGGCCCCTCTGGCCTTTGGATGAATTTGATATTTTCCTGTCTTTTGGGCTTACTCATTCTTGATTTTCCGACTTTCTCTATGGTTCCTTTTGTGAGACTCGGTTTCCGGGTCTCGTGGGTTTGGACAGGTAGACTTTTCTCTAAGTCCCCAAGTCCCAAGACTCGGATTTTTGGGTTTTTGAGCTTAATAGCGGGATAATTTGTTTCTTTTTTCAAATTCCCAAGTCCCCAAGGCCCGAAATTCCGAGTCGAGGGTGTTAGGTCTTTCAAAGAGAACAAATTGTTTCTGCTAAGCCCAAAACCTAGAGCCGTTTCACATAGGTTTTGAAGTTATGCTTAATAGACTGTAGGTTTCCGGTTATTAACCCTGTACTATGCATAACTTGTGGTTCAGATGACCCTTTTGACTCTCTTGTACTGTAAGCCGGCTTTCGCGTGGATGATCATGTTGCTACATCTGTACGAAGACAGGGTCAGGCAAGTCCCATTGGGTATCATGACTGATTGTAATCGTACGCGAGCAAAGCATGCCACTTTAGTGCGAGTCACATCGAGCTTAAGTAAGAAAAGTCAAGAAAGTTTGGCTCCTTTGTCCGGTTATAAGCTTGCAGCCATACTTGTTTGCAAGTAATCGGCCCTTATAACTCATAGGCATCATGGCCGGGTCTTTGAGTTTATAACTGTGCTATTCAAGCAATCAGCCCCCAAGACCTAAATATATGCAACTTACTAAAGAAACTAATGTACTAAGAAAAATAAATAATACTTACCTGAGAGAAAAGTAAAAAACATAACAGAAATAAAAACTTGATAAAGACACATGAAAAGGAAATAATATATTGTTTTAACCATCTCTTTATTGATATGAGAAAAGTTAGGTCAGCAAGCCGCCTCATTAAAAACCCTCCAGTCCCCTTAGGTACCCTGGATAGGAAAAGAGTGCGTCTGAAACCTGCTGCCTGTTACATCGTGTAATTCCACTTTGTGAGTCTAGCCTATACTAAGTATAGTAGGGACGTAGCTGAGCCACGTTCCATGGTCTTTCTCTCTCTTGCATAGATGAAGTGGTATGAGCGGTGTCATTAACCGTAGCCGACTCTTCCCTTGCATCTATCAAGTAATATGATCCGTTGTGCAGATTCCGGCTTATGATGAACGGTCCTTCCCATGGTGGGGATAACTTGTGTTTTCCTTCCTTTGATTGCACCAGGCGTAGAACCAGGTCTCCTTCCTGGAAGACCCGGGTTTTCACGCACCTGCTATGATATCTCCGCAGATCCTGCTGGTATATGGCTGATCTCTCCAAAGCTTGTTCCCTGTGTTATTCTAGCATATCCACGGCGTCATGCCGGGTCTTCTCATTCTCCACCTCGACGTAAGCCGATACTCGAGCCGAGTCATGAATAATATCACTCGGCAACACTGCTTCCGCGCCATAAACCATAAAAAACGGTGTCATCTGAGTAGATATGTTAGGTGTGGTGTTGATACCCCAAACCACAGAAGGTAACTCCTCAACCCACGCACCAGCAGCTCTGATACATGGAACTCGCAACCGTGGCTTTAACCCACGAAGCAACTCCTGATTTGCCCTCTCCACTTGTCCATTAGCCTGTGGGTGGGCCACTGAGGCTATGTCCAAACGGATGCCATTATTTCCACAAAACTTTTCCATCTCACCAAGGGACATGTTGGTTCCATTGTCGGTAATTATGCTGTGGGGATACCCGAACCGATAAATAATCCTCTTCAGGAACTTGACTGCTGTAACTGCTTCACAATTGGTAACTGGCATGACTTCAACCCACTTGGTAAACTTATCAACAGCCACCAAGAGATGTGTCTTTTTGCAAGGTGACATGTGAAAGGGGCCAACCATATCCATACCCCAAACAGCAAACGGCCAGGTTAACGGGATAGTCCGCAATTCCATAGCCGGCACATGAGTTTGGCGAGCATACCTTTGACACCCGTCGCACCTTGCCACCAAGCGCTCCGCGTCTGCTAGGGCTGTGAGCCAGAAGAAACCATGTCGATAAGCTTTGGCCACGAGGGATCTTGTGGATGCATGATGCCCACAATCACCTTCGTGGATCTCCTTGAGGATCTGTCGGCCTTCTTCTGGTGCTACACAGCGCAAAAAGACTCCTGCTGCACTTCTCTTGTATAACTCCCCATTGATGATAGAATATCCTTTTGCTCGCCTCAGAATTTGTCTTGCTAACACCTCCTGATGTGGTAACTCGCCCCGTGATAGGTAGGCCAGGAACGGCTCTGTCCACTCGGGAACAGCACGTACTGTGGCCACGAGCTCCAAATCCGGGTCTTGATTTGCCAGTTCTTCCTCGGACTCGGTTTTCACCGATGGTCGCCATAGCTCGTCCAGGAAAACATTGGGTGGAACCGGCTCTCTGCGCGAGCCGAGTCTGGCGAGTGCATCTGCTGCCTCATTTTTTCTTCTGTCTATGTGCTCCACCTCATACCTGGAAAAACACGCGGCAACCCTGTCTACCTCTCTGCGGTATGCTGCCATAGTTGCATCTTTTCTATCCCAAGTTCCTGAGACCTGCTGTACCACAAGGTCCGAATCTCCAAAGCATCGTATCCTCTTAATGTTCATCTCCTTGGCTACCTTTAATCCATGCAATAAGGCCTCATACTCGGCCACGTTGTTGGAACAATCAAGGTGAATCTGCAACACGTAACTTAACTTGTCTCCTTTGGGTGATGTTAGCACCACTCCAGCTCCTGATCCCTCGTATTGCTTGGAACCATCAAAATGCATTATCCAAGACTCGGAGTTCGGAGCCATGGTGGGCATGCCTGTGTGAGTCCAATCATTAATAAAATCAACTAGAGCTTGAGATTTGATTGCTGACCTGGGCTCGTAGTTGATGTGATAATCTCCCATCTCAATTGCCCACTTGGCTATTCTACCTGTTGCGTCCGAGTTTCTGATGATATCCGACATTGGTATAGAACTAACCACTGTTATGGGGTGTTCCTCAAAATACTTCGCTGACGTAGTAAACCAGCTTTTGCCAATATGGATAGCGCTGTTTTGCCTCTGATAATACTTCGCTGACGTAGTAAACCGGCCTCTGGACCGGGTGATCTTTCCCATCCTCTTTATGCTCCACAACAACCACTGCACTAACCGCCCGGGGGCCGGCTGCTACGTACAACAGCATGGGCTCTTTAGGACCCGGGGCAGCTAGGACTGGTGCCTCAGATAGCTGCTTCTTTAGTGCCTCGAACGCCTCGTCCGCCTCTTGGTCCCAAACGAATTTATCGGACTTTTTCAAGAGCCGGTACAAGGGTATTGCCTTTTCTCCGAGTCTGGATATAAACCGGCTCAGGGCTGCTACGCACCCTGTGAGCTTCTGAAAATGCTTCAAATTTTCTGGCTTTTTCAGACTTTGGATAGCTTTGATTTTATCCGGATTTGCCTCAATTCCTCTCTCGGAAACGATAAAGCCGAGTAACTTCCCAGCTGGAACTCCAAATACACACTTCGTCGAGTTAAGTTTCATCTGGTACCTTCTCAGGTTCTTGAACGTTTCCTTTAGATCATCAATAAATGTCTCCGCCTTCCTGGTCTTGATCACCACATCATCTACATAAGCATGAACATTGCGTCCAATTTGGTCCTCAAAGCACTTCTGAATACACCGTTGATAGGTTGCGCCAGCGTTGTTCAATCCAAATGTCATGGTCTTGTAACAAAAGGCCCCAAAAGGGGTTATGAACGACGTTTTCTCCCAATCTTCTTTCTTAAGCTTGATCTGATGATACCCGGAATATGCATCCAGGAAACATAATAGGTCACTTCCAGCCACTGCGTCTATGATCTGATCTATCCTTGGTAGTGCAAACGGATCCTTTGGGCAATGCTTGTTGAGACTCGTATAATCAATGCACATCCTCCACGCATTGGTCTTTTTCATCACGAGAACCGGATTTGCTAACCAGTCCGGGTGAAACACTTCCATGATAAAGCCGGCTGTCAACAGCCGAGCAATTTTTTCCCCTATAGCTTTCCTTCTTTCTTCATTCATTTTCCTCAGGCCCTGCTTCACAGGCCTGGACTTGGGATCAACGTGCAAACTGTGCTCTGCCAGCTCTGTAGGGATACCCGGCATATCGCTAGGCATCCAAGCAAACACATCCTGATTCGAACGAATAAACTCCACAAGTGCTTTTTCCTGCTCACTGTCCAAGTTAGATCCTATAGCAAATTACTTAGAGGGATCACCCTCGACAAAAGCCACCATCTTGGTGTCTTGCGCTGCTTTGAACTTCGCTCTCTCATCTTCAGTATTCGGCCTCTTTAACGATGTTCTGTCATCCGGTTCTACTTGAGACTGGTAGTGCTTGGGTTCCTCTTTTCTACATGCTTGCTCCGCCATTGCCGCATCTCCTTCGTCGCACTCAGCCGCTATATCCCGGCTCCCATGTATGGTGATGGTCTGCTTGGGACCCGGGATTTTTAGCTGTAGATACACGTAACACGGCCTGGCCATAAACTTAGCGTAAGCCGGCCTTCCGAATAGCACGTGATAAGGGATGCGCAACTTCACCACCTCGAAAGTAAGCCACTCAACCCGGAAATTGTCCTTCGATTCCCCAAAAGCAACCTCCAATGTGATCTTTCCCTCGGGGCACGCTGAGTGACCCGGTACAATCCCGTGAAAAACTGTTGAACTCTTCTGTAGCTGGGACTCCTTGAGACCCATGCGTAGAAAGGTTTCCCAATATAAGATGTTGATGCTACTTCCGCCGTCCATTAAGACCTTTTTCAGCTCATAACCATTAACCTGCGGTGCAACCACCAATGCTAAGACTCCCGGGTGTTCTATCCTTTCCGGGTGATCTCTTCTGCTCCACGTTACGTCCTGCTCCGACCATCTCAGGTATCTCGGAACGGCCGAGGAAACCGAGTTTACCGCTTTTTTCAGTATCTTTTTATCCTTGTTGGAAATTCCTGTAGTATGCACGTGATATTGCCCCAACTGCTTGGGGTTAGCTTGGAAACCTCCAGCTCCCTCCTGATTGTTACCCGGATTTCCGCCTGCCGGGTTACCGGCTGGGGGTGGGCCGTTGCCCGGGTTTCCACCCGGACCCGGTCCTCCTCCCCGACCTGCACCTCGCATAGCCTTGTTTACTTCCTTGTTCTTCCATCTTTGTAGGTCCGCACATTGCTCCAATGAGTGGTTAGCCGGCCTACCGTTCCTGCTGTGCTTTGGGCACGCCATTCTGAAGATATCCCAGTTGTTACCCGGCCTTGGTGGCCCTTGATAATTTCCTCCGTTATGGTTTCCTCCATTGAAATTTCCTTCTGCCCTAGGTCTCGAAGACCCGGCTTCTGTACTGGCGACAAACTCGGAGCTTCCCTCAAACGGGCGCTTGTTCTGGTTGTTCCCATTGTTACCTCCATTATTACCCGGCGTTGATCCATTGCCGGTTCTTCCATTGTTACTTGTGTTTGCTTTTGCTTTCTTGTCATCAACGTCCTCTTCTGTGGTATCCGTTGCAGCGTGCTTGTTGCATGCGTCCATTAGCTCTCCCATCATAACCTCTGAAGCATTCCTACTAGATTTCATGCGAGTTAACTTTTGTACCAAAGGTATGTACTTGCACGTCTTTGCCATAGCTTGTAACGCATCCTTGGGCTGAATATCCGTAGATGAGTGAAGTATCTCCATAACTCGGCGCACCCAGCTGCGCGCCGATTCTCCCTTCTTCTGGACACACCGCTCTAGGTCATCAATAGTAAATAGCTTTCTGCACGTCCCATGAAAGTGCTTGATAAACGCAGTTTTCAACTCCTCCCATGATTTGATAGATCCTTCCGGTAGATTATTGAACCATAACTCTGCTGCTCCTTCTGACATCATCAAGTACATGAACTTGGCTTGAAGATTTTCAGATGTGTTGCGAATCGACATAGCCATCTCATAACTGCTCAACCATGTTTCTGGATCCATAGTCGGCTCATAATTCACTACTTTACCCGGTTCCTTGAACTTATCCGGGTAAGGCTCAGCCCTGATGTTATCCGACAGGCACTTAGGCCCAGCGAGATTAGTCGGAACTGGCCTCACTCGGGAAACGTGCGATCCTGCGGGGGGTACGGCTGGACGCGGCACTGCCACTGGTCCGTGCACCGCAGACCCGGCCGCGGCTCTCCTGGCTCTGGAACTATCCACAATAGCTTGCGCTGCTGATGCTGCTGGTACTGCCTGAACGCGGGGAGGAGGCGGCATTTGCTGCTGCTCTGCCCTCCGCCGCGTTGAACTTGTCTGAATATTGCCGGTATTGCCTCGTTGCTGGCTGATATATGGTGTCCCATGCATTCCACTTCTGTTATCCGGGTAATTAACTTGCTGTGCCACCGCAGTGCGCAATAGATCTATCGCCCGCCGGGTCTCCTCTGTGTGGGGTGACTCTCTCACGGGGATTTGATTCAATGCGAGTGTTGTTGCGTACACATTATCCATGGGGTTGTTGTAATGACCTGCTGGTGTGCGAAATCGTGATGGTGGTGGTGGTGGTAATGTATTGCCGGTAGTAACTCCAGTCTGTAATATGGGTAACCCGGCCTGCACGTTTACCGGCTGTGCTCCTCCAGTTGCGGGTTGATGTACAATTCCTTGGTTCACCGCTGGAATCGGCTGATCCTGAGGTGTGATGAATAGTGCGGCCGGGTTTATGACTCCACCCGTTGCCGGTAATCTGGTCTGGTGCCTTTGATGCACCCTGGTTGTCTCTTCTCGGAGCCGGTTCTCCAGTGCATCCAGCTCACGCTGGCGCGTAGCTACCCCTTGCTTTTCTGCTTCCACTTGCCTTCTCTGTTGCTCCAATGCACGGCGGGCTACATCCAGATCCCTAACACGTTCCACCGCATTTTCCGGGGTTATGACTGTGGCTAGAACGGTAGGATCCAGGATCATGTTGTTGTTGAACAGGGCCGGGTGTTGCGGATTTGAAGGACCCGCCCCTGGTGTCCGGTTTGCCAGATATCCGAACGTGTTCGCCTGCAACTCACTATCTGCCGCTCGGCTGGTAACTGAAGCCGATTCTCCATCAACCCGGGCCAGAACCGGGTTTCCGTCAACCGGACCTTGCTGCTGGGCCAATGCTTGTGCTGCTCTGACGGCGGCCGCGGTCACGTTCCCCTGATTAAGATTGGTTGCAGGAGCCGTGTAGACCGCGGCCTGGCGCACGATGCTTGGCGCAGATTCATATTCTTCCTCATCGCTGCTATCTTCCTCGTACCGGTCCTCCAGCAGGTGCAGGATAGACTCGGTATCGTCTTCTCTCATGACCCGGCAACGCGGGGTCCATGCCGGCTCCTCCGGCTGTTCCCTCTTCGTGGTGGGCTCTTCTGTCGGATCTACCGTCCCGACCGATTCTTCTCCATCCGACTGAACGTAGGTGGCCTCCCCTGACACAGAATCAAATCCAAAATCGTCAGGGATTGAACCGGACGTACGTACCATGCCGATGAAGACATTGATCCGGCCGATTGTTACAACAGATCCGGATTCGAGCAGATCCGACTCTGGCCCCAAGCCAAAATCGTCCACCATCTTCTCTCCTTCGGGGTTGGTGTAGATCTCGCTGATGACGAGGTTCTTCATGTTCTCCCGAGCTTCTCCCGTGATGTAAACACCCTTGGACGTAGGCCCCACGGTGGGCGCCAACTGTCGTGGGATAATCACGGCAGACGTTACCGGAGGTAACTTGTCTTGGGGCAAATCGACTCTGGTGTTTGGGAGAGGGTTTAGCTCAAGGGAAACCATGGTGATATGCGATCTGGTAGCGGGCAATCAAGTCGCCGAGTCTCCGATCTGAATATATTAACTCAACTCTCGTGTTACAGTGGATACTCGATACTTCGCAATCTGGCGATTGTGTTCTTCCTCAAGCTAAAAAACTTGTCTAACCTAAACCTAGGGGCCGTCTTATATAATATCCGGACCCCCTGGCTTACTCTCCAAGGCGTACTCTGAATCCTACCCGGACACTGCTTACAACCCTAAACTTCCTTATCGGAACCCACGATCCGGGTTACGAGGCCTACGTTCCTGGGCCTTCTAGAAACTCCTTTTCCCGAAGCCGGGTCTTGCGCAGCGTCCTTTGGGCCGAGTTACTCCTTGGCGTTAGCCTACCGGGTTATCATCCCTCCATCATTGTTCTTCTGAAGTTCAGAGGTACGACCACGGATACGTCAACATCACTTACGATGTTCTGTAATTTATGTTGGTTTGAAAAGGAGACCTTTTTATTTTATCCAAGGCTATGTGTTGGTTGTTCTCTCTAGCTTCTTCATGTTCTGTGTAATAGATATTCTCTAGCTATTACTATGCCAGTCCATGCGGATTTTTTATATGTAATGTGAACTTATATCTATGAACATGTTTTTATGATGCTAGTATAAATCTTTTTTGTCCAAGGTGTTTGATGAAATGGGTACTGAGTTTTTCAAAATAAATTCAAAGAAGTCATGAATGATGTTTAATAGAAAGTATCAAATTGTGAAAAACCAGTCAATAATGTTTGTTAAGGACCAACATGTGGGAAAGTTTTCTATGACTGATGGTTGGCAGTCTGAAGACTTACACTGTGCCCACTGTCCTTACCCTGTGAAAAATATAGTTAGAACACATGTAAGGCCTCTGAAAAACCACCTGTCAACTACTGAATGAAAAAATTTGTAATAGTTTCAGTGCATACTTGGAAGTGGAAAATAAAAGGGGACTAATTTCTTATTGTATGAATGTTTATAGGAACCATATTCACTGCACATACAACCAAATCTTGGAGTTATCCCTGCACCTGCAAACATGAAACAGAGTCAGAAAACATGCCAGCAAGTGAGCAAGTAGTTGTGGACATAGAAAACCTTAATTCTTTATTTCTAGTTAGCGGGAAAATTAACAAGATTCAATTCATACCTAACATCTTGTCTAATTGTTTACAGAATTCAATGAACATCATCCAAGGTCTTGGAGTTGTTCCTACACCTGGAAACCTGCGACATAGACAGAAAACAATCTCCCAAAATGAACAAGTATATAACAAAACAGAAAACCTCAAGTTCCTTTTTTATTTTTGTGTATTCATTAGTTGAAATACATTTTTCAGGTCACCAGTGCAAAAAGAAACCAATAATGACATGTAGAATTGACACATCAACAAGTTCAAAACCTTGCATCAAACATGTCAAAAAATTCTAAGATAATAATACAGAACAGAAAAGGTCTCACAAACTTAGAGCATACAAACTGGTAGTTCTGCACTTATGTGCTACATCAAATCCTCATAAGGAAGTCCAACATAATGACGGATTAAAACACATAACACAAACTTCTAGAGACCTGGTCAACCAAAACCTTGCAAATTTTAAAAGTTCAGCATAAGCACTAACAAACAGATATCAACTCTCTAGTTGCCCACAACGTCAACAGAGATGCGAATTTCGTCTCCGACATTGTGGAAAAATACCACAATCATCGTCCCTACTTCCAAACCATTCTCTTTTGCAAAGTTGAACCATGCATTGCTGAAACGGATTATTCCATCCTTTGTTGGGAAGTAATTGGCACGTTTGATACTATCTTATTCTCCGAACACGAGCAACACTTCTCCACTAGCAGGAATGCCAAGAACTGATGTAATGCTCTTGGGGATCCGCTGTAAGAAAACACAAAAAAGGTCTAGCTGTCACGTTGTTTCCCTATGGATAAAATAAAAAACATACATTTTTTTTTAAAAAAACAAGTCATTACATGAACTAACAAAAAATACATGTATCAGGAAAAGAAAGATAGCTGCACAAATTACATTTGTCGCCAACAGGAAAAAAAATGTGCCAACAACATCAAGCATTTAATTTAGAAAAAAATAGTAAAAGATGACATACCAGTCCATTATGTTTCAGGTCTGTGTCAGTAAGCCTATGAACAAAAACACCTCAAATCCCTAAACCATTATGAAGTGTCACTTTGTTGATAGCTGACATTTCTTTCTTTGTTGGTTCTGGGTCTTTTGGCAAAACTACAGCGTCAGCACTTTCCTCGAAATCGAACACTTCTGGTTAAATACATGTAAAAAATGCAAAAACAAATCAGGAATTAGTAAAAAAACAAAAACAACAATACTAAGTCAACAAAAAGAGATAAGAGCTACGATAACTACGGAAATAAGAGTACTACTTGTGGACCTTGTGTCTTTTTCTTTCGGCTGCAGTCGCTGGAATGTGGTTCCAAGAATTTGTAGTTGTTGAACTTGTTAAACCTTATCCCAACTTGATCATTAAGCTACATATCATAGTCTTCAAGAATGTCTTCGTAGTCTGCATCGTAAATGTGAGTCTTGTATGTCCTCTTGTCTAGATGAATGGAGTAGATTGGTCCCTCTTTGGTCTTGACGGGCATAGTACTACCCATAGTTGAGTTGACCTTCTCCCTGATGAAGCAAGGAACATTCTGCAATGTATTTTGTTCAATAACAAAAAAGAAAAACCAGGACAAAGATATCTAAAAAGAACAGGTGCATAAGCTTGTACCTCATATATGAAATCGAAAAAAACGTAGAAAAATAAAATTTTAGCACATACCAGGTGGTCGTTGGAGTTAGATCGCATATTCCTCTTGAATGAGGACACATCCTTCCCCTCATACTTAATGCACGACGCAACATTGTTCCCACATACTTCGCACTTCATCTGGCATGCACTACCAAGTAGTATTTTTTTTAAATATATGGAAAAGGATACACTTATCAAATAAAATAGGATTGCTTACGTATCTACCTGGGCAAATTAGTAAAATCCTATAAGTACAAACCATATACATGTATGAAAAATGAATTATCGTGTTAAACGGATCAAAGTTATGTAAATGGACCAGTCAACTAGTTAAATAAACGAGACATGAGGGTAAGCAAGTTCTTGTTGGGATAACATAATATGAGATTTTTTGTAGTTTGTGTGGTGTTAAATTTTTTCTGTGGCATTTCTAAACAACAAATATGGTTGCATGGCTGCAAGACAATATTTTTCCTCAGATGGTTCTTTTGGTTTATTTGTTTCAGATGTTGCACTTAAGAAAATACATGTGTTCTTTGAGACCATACCACTCTAGCAATGAACTAATAGAGAAAAGGAAATATAGTTTATCAAATGAGCTTTTACTAAAAAGTTGTTATTTGTTACAGGGAGAAAGAAAAGTTGAAGCTAATTGATAAACAGTGAACCACTCAAATACAGTCAACTTAAGAACTTCTCTGATAGTGTACTCTAATAGACAATAAATCATACTGACAACAAAAAAACAATAGCAGAATCTAAGAGGAAAAAACTATCACTTTACAAATAATGACTACATGACAGCAATGATCAGAAGAAATCATTTTCGATCTAGAGGAAACATGCTTGTGTTAAGAAAAACAAATAGGGGGAGCATCAGGATGACCAGAAGAAAGAACAAAACATCATTGATAGGGGTACAGTAGATATCTTGTGTTGAGAAGCATGTGCACACAAGAACAAACCTTGCTACCTGACGCCGTGGGTCTGTACTGCCTTGCAAACCCCACGAAATCTTTTCTGGTAGGGCTTGTCTTCAGAACTTTAGTTGTAGAAGGAAGAGGAGCAAGTGATATGGATCTGATATTTTGGCCATCTTTGGGGTGTCTATAAAGGGTAAAAGATAGAGTGGAAGTTACTACATGCAATAAATGAGAGCTAGGTGGTGTGTTGGTAACTGCTAGGTAGTTAAGACTGCATGCAAGCGCTGCGTGTTGGTCAGTTGTGAGTTGAACCAGAAGAAAAAATCTCTTGTATAAAAAGAATTCAAATGCATGAAAAAACAACCCTCAATAAAAAAACATCTATAGAAATGTACCACGTGTAATTCTAGATTCTTTTTATTAAGTGTTTAAATTGTTGGTTATTCTTTGTTTGCAGGTTGTAAACATGGAAGCCAATGGATAAAGTAGCCCATATCCAGCTTTTCTGCATGATGATTACAATGTACAAATTCTTCAGTACCCCAAAAAAATTCTTTACATGTAAATACAAATTATTGGCTTAAAATAATGGTAGCTATTTTTTTACTACTATTAAATTTTCAGACGATGAATATGACAATACACAGAGATGCTGCTATCAGTTGAGTCGCCCGCAACATCCTAGGTAGGTGGATTGTCGTAAAAATGTAAAATTCATACAACAAAAAAATATCAAAGAACAAAATATAAATAATATCCGATTAGGAAAAATAAAACTATCCCTTAAATAACAACCATTGTGCCATGCCTTAAAAAGGACATTTTTTATTTTTGCAGGGGCTGCTATAGAATGTTGAAAGAACATTTGCGGAACCTATGGGACTCGAGGTAAAATTTCTCGTCAATTTCAAAAACACGTGCGGCACACAAGTTTTGGAAAAATGTGACATAACAAAAAAAACATAAATGTATTTTTGCCATTTGTTTTTGCATATCTTGAATTGTTATTTTTTTTAGAACAAAACGTTCATGATAACAGGAAGGAATGCCATTCAAGGAACATATGATCAATTTAACGATGAAGAGCTTGATCAACCATTATTTTTGTTGATAAGGATGAAGAGGATGTCAACCCAAGAAATGACAACGACGGGGGGATTTTGGAGTTGAAAACAACCATGAAGAAGACAGTACACATAGTGAAGAAAACATACCATCAATTAATGAGCATATCATCACTTTTTTGGTATCATCATTGGAATCGAATGAATATTACCAACATTTTTTCGTTCAAAACTACTTTAGAACTTTATTCAAGGGGTGGACTAATGAAATATATGAGCCTTTTCGTTTTTTACAACTTACATGTACAATATTTTTTTCCCTACAAATAATTTTTTGTCAAGGATGATGATTGAAAATTATCAACCCTTTTTATAACATCTTTTTTTCTAACAACATTGTATTATCAATTGGTAAGACTCAAAATCACCAACCTTTTGCTTATAAACTCATATATTCAATGCAAGAATGTTATCGATGGCGATGAATGGAAACTACCAAAAAAAAATACATTTATCTTTTTTTCGTAATTTTTTTGCAACTAATACATAATATGGAAAAGAAAATAAAACATTTCAAATAAACAAAACAATAATGTATTGACAAAACTTGCAAACATAGTTGCAAATAATAATATCTCATAACATAAAAAACGAGGATTTCACATATACCTAACGAATGGATTGACAAAACTTGCAAACATAGTTTGCAATTAATCCAGTATCTCATAACATAAAAAACGAGCTTTTCGCATATACATAAAGAATGTATTGGCCAGTTACCAAAAAAATTAAAATAGTAATAATTAAATTACATAAATTACAAATTACAACCATAAACAATAAACTATAAGTAATAAAATAAATAAATATAACTAAGTACAGAAACTACATGTGTGCTTACAAAGCTTTATTATATTATTAATAAAAACAAATAAAAAATTATATTTCAACTACACAAGTTTAACATCCAGACTGATGAAGTCTGGTGAAAAACACATCTTCGCAATGATTATTGATCCTATATAAATGCTGCAGAACGCCCTCAGATCGGACCAACCTTCCTTAAAATTTATCGATTCTTCGTCTGTCACCTTTAAAGTTCCACGGGCAATTTTACCTCCACAACAATACATGGCAACTTTTGAATCAGTTATCATACGATCGTTTCCATAAACTTCAAAAGGGACTTCCTGGAAAAAATAAAAATAAGTATTTAAAAAATTATTATACGAAATAAATAAACAACACAGAAAACATAAAAAACAATTCAAACCAACTAAGCATACAAAAAATACTATTAACTTACAAGGTGGGAAATGTCGTCATCGTCTAGCTTGTGTACGAAAAATATATACTCGTCATTACAGTTTACATTAGATTCCTCGTAATGAAAAACTAGTAAATGACCACTAATCTCATCCATTTCAATTTGTGTTATCTCCGTTGCATTAGTGAAATATGTGTTCAACAAATCATCAACAATAAAATTATCCACTTCTTCATACTCTAAAAAAGGAACACATAAAGTATTAGAAAATCAACAACAAAAAATATAAAAGTAAAACAATAATTCCAAAAAAGTTAAAACAAAACATTTAATACATAAAAAAATTCGTACCAGGGAAAACAATGAATGGTTTCTTTGTACCATCTTCATTAGCAGCTTAAAAAAGAAACACATTCTCATCGTGATCAAAACTAAACAGCAAGGTATCCCCCTTGGTTATCCCGTATGCTTTACAAAGAGATCTCCAAAAGGGACCGCACAAGAAAGTTATGTTAGTTGTCCTGTACGGCCAAATGAAATGTGTTAACGGCACGTCCACATCTCGATGTCTCAATACCATGTAGTTGCTGCGGGAGAACGTATCTAGCGTTGATCTGAAACCACATGGAACAAACTACAAAAACAAAACAAAAATAGAAAAATAATTAAACAAACAAAATAATTGAAAAAATCTACAATAACAATTATTACGTACACAAAAAAAGGAAAGAAAAACCAAACAATGCCCTCTTCGAAATAATCTTCCACTACCGGTTTCATGGCCCACACAACTACATACAGAGTAAACTTGGTTGCATTCACTGCAAGGGACTCCTATAAAATAAAATGACAATTAGTACCAAGGATTACGAAACAAAAAGAAAATTAAAAAAATAGAAACTAATAGCACACTTGTGAACAAAAAAATTAAAGTAAAAACATTATAAACCTTGAGCAGCCATCAATCAGATCTAGTTCCCACTATAAAACAACGAAAATATCCATTTGCCTCTTGGATTACTAATACTCTCACTTCTCATGCACAACTTGTTTCTGGCTAGAACTTCCAATTTGAACGCATATATATAGCACAAAACAAAACTAAACACAAAAACAAAAATAACCAAAAATAATGAGAGGCTCACAGACGTTAGCGTTTATAGACCGCACAGCTCAAATCTCTGGACAATGAGAACCACTAGAAATAGTCAAAAACATGCGGGTGGTTATTAAACTTTCTAGAACATCCGCGTGAAAACCAACCTAAAAATAGATATATAATCTGACGCACTTACTAAAGCAAAATAAAAAATGTTATCAAGCGTGATGAATGGAAGTTATCAAGCGTGATGAATGAAAGTTACAAACTTCTTTGAAACTTGTATATATTTTTTATCCCAAAGAATGTTATCGACGACGATGAATGGAAATTACAAAACTTTACAAAAACTATACAATAGCGTTTTCCAAAAATGTTAACAAGGGCAATGAATGGAAATTACCAACCGTTTTAAAACCTATATTTTTTAGTTCCCCAACAAATGTTACCAAGGGTGATGAATGGAAATTACCAACATTGCAAAACTTTTATATATTTTATTTTACCCAAGATTTTTACAAAGGGCGATGAATTGAAAGTACCAACATTTACGAAGACTTATATATATTTTTTCATCCCGAAGAATGTTACCAAGGACGTTGAAGGGAAATTACCAACCATTTCTGAAAATAATTTTTTTGTTTTTCTATTCCCAAGAATGTTATCAAAGGCAATGAAAAAAAAATTACAAACCGTTTTAAAACCTTATTTTTTAGTTCCCAAGAATGTTATCAAGCGTAATGAGTGAAAAATACCAACCTTAAAAAGAAGTTTTCATAATGTTACCAAGCGTAATGAATCAAAATTACCAACCTTTCTTCAAAACTAGTTGAGGATGTTTCCAAGGGGCGATCAATGGAAATTATCAAAATTAAAAAAAACTTATACATATATTTTTTTCTCCCAAGAATGTTATCAAGGGTGATGAATAGTAGTTACCAAACATTTTTTTGAAAACTTGTATATATTTCTTCATCCCCAAAAATGTTATCAATGACGATGAATGGAAATTACCAAAAATTTTAGAACCTATATATAGTTTTCCAAAAATGTACCTAGGGCGATGAATGGAAATTACCAACCGTTTTAAACCTCATTTTCATATAGTTTCCCAACAATGTTATCAAGTGTGTTGAATGGAAATCACCAACCACAAAACCAGTTCATAATGTCACCGAGGATGTTGAATCAAAATTACCACTCTTTCTTGGAAAAACTGGTTCATAATGTTTACCAAGGGTGATGAATAGAAATTACCAACATTACAAAAACTTTTATAAATTTTTATTTTTCGCAAGAATGTTATCAAAATTACCAACTGTTTTAAATCCTATATATTTTTTAGTTCCCAAGAATGTTATCAAGCGTAATGAATGGAAAACACCAACCTTAAAAGGCATTATTCATAATGTTACCAAGGGCGATGAATCAAAATTACCAACCTTTCTTCAAAACTAGTTGAGAATGTTACCAAGGGGCGATGAATGGAAATTACCAACATTATAAAAACTTATACGTATATATTTTTTCCCAAGAATGTTATCAAGGGCGATGAATGGAAGTTACCAAACCTTTTTGAAAACATGTATATTTTATTTTTATCCCCAAAAATGTTGTCAATGTCGATGAATGGAAATTACCAAACTTTTCAAAACCTATATATAGTTTCCGAATATGTTACCAAGGGCGATGAATGGAAATTACCAACCCTTTTAAATCCTATATTTTTATATTTCCCCAAGAATGTTATCATGTGTGATGAATGGAAATCACCAACCATAAAACCAGTTCATAATATCCCCAAGGGTGTTGAATCAAAATTACCTGCCGTTTTAAATCCTATATTTTTTTTTAGTTCCCAAGAATGTTATCAAGCGTAATGAATGGAAAACACCAACCTTAAAAATCAGTCTTCATAATGTTACCAAGGGTGATGAATCAAATTACCAACCTTTTCTTAAAAACTAGTTGAGAATGTTACCAAGGGGCGATGAATGGAAATTACCAACATTATAAACACTTATACATATATTTTTTTTTCCCAAGAATGTTATCAAGGGTGATGAATGGAAGTTGCCAAACCTTTTTGAAAACATGTAAATTTTATTTTTATCCTCAAAAATGTTGTCAATGTCGATGAATGGAAATTACCAAACTTTTCAAAACCTATATATAGTTTCCAAATATGTTACGAAGGGCGGTGAATGGAAATTACCAACCCTGTTAAATCCTATATTTTTATAGTATCCCAAGAATGTTATCAAGTGTGATGAATGGAAATCACCAACCATAAAACCAGTTCATAATGTCCCCAAGGGTGTAGAATCAAAATTACCAACCGTTTTAAATCCTACATTTTTTGTAGTTCCCAAGAATGTTATTAAGCGTAATGAATGTAAAACACCAACCTTCAAAAGCAGTCTTCATAATGTTACCACGGGCGATGAATCGAAATTACTAACCTTTCTTCAAAACTAGTTGAGAATGATACCAAGGGGAGATGAATGGAAATTACCAACATTATAAAAACTTATACATATTTTTTCCCAAGAATATTATCAAGGGTGATGAATGGAAGTTACCAAACCTTTTTCAAAACCTGTATATTTTATTTTTATCCCCAAAAATGTTGTCAATGTCGATGAATGGAAATTATCAAACTTTTCAAAACCTATATATAATTTCCAAATATGTTACCAATGGCGTACTTTCCCTTTTTGGCACGTCCACCTGGTCGGAAAACCGATCGAGCGATTGGGTTGGCTCGCGCGCGCGTAAGTTAGAGGCGCCCCATTGATGTTTTGCTTCCTCATGAATTGGCTAAAAAATGAATTAGAGTTGGTAGTCGAGGGGTGGCATGCCAAAAAAATTGGCAACCCCAAACAAGCAACAATTTTTTAGTCATAGCCAATAAAATTGCACTCATTCTATCTTTCAGCTAGCTGAAAACGAAATTGGTCGTCAGTCAGATCTTGCACCGTCCGTCTCGTTCTGACATGAATCCTGGAGCGCCCTCTCAGTCTCCAATGGCATTTCCGGTCGCCGGTTTTTTCAGTTGGCTTTTCCTCGAACCTGATTTTTCATTTGCTATATCCATGGGCCTTGACTCGGTGTCGCGTTGGTTTTGTCGTCTTCGTTCTGTCTCAGTCGATAGAGGCGAGCGTTGAGGCCACTTGTCCGGCAGCCGCCCTCCAACGTCGCCCAGGAGGTCTCCAACGCCGCCCTCCAAAACCTAGCTACTCTGGACCCGCTGCGGTTGCCGAAAAGTGTCCTGCTCACCATGGCGACCCGACTCCGCAGAGCCAGGCCTCCTCTTCCAATCCGTAAGTCCTCGCCCCGATCTGAGATGTTCCAGGGCTATCCGCCTGGCCGATCCGTTGCTGGGTTTTTCTTCCGGATGGGTACAGGAATGCTACGAAGAAGGAATACTTGACATTGGTGTCGTCGCCGCCAACGGCTCCTCTGTGATGAGGACATCCCTAGTACATCTATTATGTCTCCCATTGATGATGATGTTGCCATTCAAGAGAAGCATGATGAAGTGAGGATTGGACCAATGACTAGATCAAGAACTAAATTATTACAACAACAGGTGAATTTTCTCTTATTAGAATATGTTGTTTGTTTTCATGAGAGCTTTATACTACCTAAATCCATGCACTTATGTATTCTCAGGTTTGTTGATAACACAAGTATGAGTGGAGATGATCATGAAGAGAAGCTGAGCATGGATGAAGATGGACATGAAGAGAAGCTGGAAAACAATTGCTAGAAGGATGAAAACAAAGAATAACAATTGTTATTTCCTGTAATAACAGTGAATAACAATTGTTATTTGAAGAATAACAGGGGGATGGCGCCTCCAAGAAGGTTAAATGCGCCTTGTAGAAATCCTATTATTAATAGGTATGGTTTGTATACCATCTTAGGCCGCACTCCTTAATGGTGTGTCGGTTTGTATAAAGTTAGGTTCGAGTCCAAGTCCTAACAAGTCCAATGTGGGTCCTATTCGGGTTGGGAAGGGATGCTTGCGCAATACCCCTTGTGGCCGCACCCTACCCCCTCATATATACCCCTTGGTTCGAATTAGATAGGTGAGACTACGATAAAACATAAACCCTAGACTCTAGATTGTATTGCTTGAATCATTCATCTTGAATCATATTACCTTTGCAGATCTGAGTGTATTCTGTTGTTCTATTGGGAATAAGGAGAAACAGGATCACTTGCAGTGGTGGCTACTTGTGCAAGAGTGTGGAGTCTCGAATATCCGAAGGGGTTAAGTGTTGTTGCAATTGGTGACAGGGTTTAGCCAAAGGAGAGAGCGAGGTATCACATTGGTTATCATATTATTAGAAAGTTCACTGAGAAGATCGGGCATCCCCTTATCACTCTGCCTCAACGCCCCTGCAAGACCGCCTCCTCTTCCTCTATGGTTCAGCTGACGGAGTGCCGGCCGTGAGGGGCGTCGTAGCCATCGTCTTTTGTGGTACGTACCACAGTATGTCATTGTCGAGGGAAAGATAGAACCCTCGTTAGCTGTTTGTAAGTTAGATCTGCACCTTTTCTTTTGGGTCCTTATTGATGCGGCGGTTGTTTTGGATTTGGTAAAAAAATTGCCAAGTCTTCTCTTCCTGAAATTTCCACGGGATTTGCTATTGCAAGGCTAGGTTTACAAATTGGATAGCTCGGAACTAGTACTAGATACAACAGTGTTTGCTGTCCATGGTGCCCATGATACAACCGCATACACCAAATTAGGAAGGATTGCTTAGTGCCAACAATAATGGGATGAAGTGGTCACAACAATAGAATCACATTAAAAACGAGAGTGTAACAGGCACTAGGCAGGTTATGCTTAAAATGTTTTTTAATGAGACCTGTTCTTTCAAGTACTTGAGATGGGTGTATTATCAGCTTCTCAGGAGACTCTACTAAGAAGCCAGATTTCAGATAGTTATCCTCAAGAAAATATTGTATCTCTTAATCCTAGTTTCCATACTGGATGACCGTCGTTGCTATATCAATTCTTTCACCAGATGTATGATTTTCAGAGATTGTGGCCCCTTTATCCTCATAGATATCTCATACCAAACTCTAGTCATTGTCATCATAGTAGAGCCATAGTCTTTATTAGGAACAGTGTTTTTTGAAGGACAGAAAGAGCCTTAATGAATTCGAGGAATTTTTGCATTGTTCTATTACATCGATTGGTACTTTGTAGTTGTTTGTTTTGTATTTTCTAGTGTTCGGGGAAAGGGAGGAACAAGTTTTATGGTATTATTGCTAGACCCAAGCCTGAGGCGCAGGATGCTATTGCTAGCAAGTTGCGGTCAATTAAGCCATCATCTCTACGCATGAGTGCACTGCTTTTTTATACTTCTGTACAAGATACTAGCTGATAACACAACCCACTTCCTTTCAGTTTAGTCTTTATTTGGTCAGTTCTTCCTCGGTCATCATTTAGTCTCATTCATCCGTCTTAGTCTAATAGTTTTCCCTTTTTGCTCCTCATAATTCTTTCATTATTCTTTAGTCTCCCAGTCACACTTTCTTCATCATTCCTTCTTGATTATTCTTTCTTCAGTATCTTAATTCTCTTATTTTCTTATAGATAAGCCACTCAGTTAAAAACCAAATTTATTTGCAGTTGGTTTTCTAAGTCTCTCGTTTATTTACATGATAAGTTTCTCAGTCTCTTACTTTTTTATTTCCTCAATTCTTAATTGTTCATTTTCTCAGTGTCTTATTTTTTCGTTTTGTTCTCTTACTTGCTCATTTTTCTGCTGATAAGTCCCTCATTTTCTTACTTTCTCCGTCATAGTTTGCTTCTCTTATTTTTTTTCTAAATGGTTATAATCACTCTCTCAGTCTTCCATCCTAGTCGCTCATTCTTCATTTTCTCAATCTGATTTGATTATTTCTTCAGTTTAATTTGCTCAGTTTCATCAGTATTTTCGTTTCTCAGTGTTTCATTCTCTCACACTCATCATTCTCTTTGCTTTCAGTCACCTTTCTTATTTGATCATTAATTTATTTGATCATTAGCACAATCAAATATTTTCCCACCGTTATCTATTTCCACATTATTTGTCTATATATTATCTATTTCATGATTATTTAACTTTGTCGTATATTTGCTCATTTCAGTTTCATTCTTTATATTTTCTCAGTCTATTCTTCTTTAGCCTCCGAGTTTCTCGGACTTTGAGTTACCCTTTCTCAGTTATGTTTGATCATTTCAGTTTCATTCTTCATTTTTTCAGTCACTCATTTTTGTTTTCTTCCTCTAATTCTTTTATTTATTTTTCTCATTATTTTCTCAGTACATTTACTCGGGCTCGGTCAATTTTCTCATTCTCTCATTGTTTATCTCATCTAATTCTCAATCTTTCCTATTGTACTACATTCTTCATTCCTCGGTTCTCACTTGTCCATTTTGTACTTTCCTCTTCTTTCTCTTTGTCATCATTTATGTTTTTTTCTCTTGTCATCAGTCTCATTTTAGCAGTGAGAAAGTTGGGAATTTTTTGCAGGTTATTCATCAGGCCATTTATTGAATGCACCAATGGTCTCTTCTTCTTCCGGAGGACCAGCGTGCTCGTTTGGATGGTGGATGCACTCGACTGATGGCGGTCGTTCATGCTATCTTCAGCAAGGGTGGTTTGTTGCTTAGTAAACGTCTTGGTGCTGGGTAGTCTCATGATGATGGAGTTAGATAATTTGTTATCATAGTGCTCGTCATGTATATTTCGGCTTGTTAGCTCTATAGGTGGTGTTGAGTCCCTATGTGAGTGGTTATGGATTGTAAGATAAATTTGGATGATTACTTTTTAATAAAAGTCGTATGCATCAACCAGATGTAGAGGCTGGGTTTCCCTTTCTAAAAAATAAAAAAAATCTTTATATCGATTTCCTCAGTATTTTGTTCTCTCATTTTTTTCCTCTTTTACGTTTTCTTATTCTTCTTCTCAGTCTATCACTCATTAAGTCGCCTCTTAGTTAGTAATAGTTGGATTACCTTTTTTCCCAAAAGACAATAGTGGTCATGCATGCATAAGAAGAGTGTGTTTCAAGTGTGGTCAGTAGTGAGTGCTTCATAGCATAATTTGAAACCTGAAAGTCATATGAACTGTTGGTCTTCGCATGTTCATTTTTTGCTAAATATCTTCATTTCTTGGCTGGTTTACAGAGGTTAAGCTCCCGAGACATACAACGAGTAGGAGCCAAAGCTTTGCTCATAGTGGAAAATGAGTTTTTCAAGGAAGTAAAGGGTTTTCGCTTGGGGTTAAGAGGCTAGGGGTGTGATCAGAGGTGAACGATCCATGCCGACTTGGTAGAGCATCACAAATTTTCCTGTTTCTAGGAAAAGTTGCTCCGGAGTTCCTACAGTTCATGGGTGGCTTGTTTGTAAGGGATGTCCTATATGTGTCTGGCTTCTTAATTTTGCTCCATTCAACAATAGATGACTTGCATTTGTCTATATATGGATGTATCTAGACACTAAAACATGTCTAGATACATCTATATTTAGATAAGTGGAAGTCATCTATTGTTGAACGGAGGGAGTAGTTGCTAGAATCTGGTAAGAAGTTGTTTATTCTGTCCTGATTGGAGATGTTTGTTCTCCCAGGCCGGGCCATGCTGTGACAATTTTCTGCGTGCGCCGCAATGAAAGCTCTTCTCCCAGGCCGGGTCATGCCGTGACAATTTGATGCGCGTGTGTTTGTAATGAAAGCTGGGGCTTTGCCCTTTATTCGAAAAAAGGGCTCAATCTCAATCCAAGTTTTGATTTTCTGGGTTGGAGCGAAAACAAAACGATCAATGCAGGAAAAAAAACGGGGGAAGAAAAACCGGACTGACCTTTTTCTAGTCATTGGTTTTTTTGGTTAAGGAATGATAGGACCGAGTTATAGTCTTGAATGCGTACAGAATGAGGGGACTGAAGAAAAAAATCTAGCTGACGCGAATTGGGATTTCATCTAGCTGACGGTTAGACAATCCCTAAAATTGGTAAGGCACAGTTCGGTCGCAATCCAAGGTACTCCCTCCGTTCCATATTAGATGACTCTCATATAGATGTATCTAGACATATTTCAATACTAGATACATATATAAGAGAGTCATCTAATATGGAACGGAGGGAGTAACAATAAATTGGGGATATCTCCGACCAACTGCCCACCCCAAATGTGACTCAAACTATCCATGCACTCACGCCCGGTCGTGTCCGCGAATAGTGACTGACAGCCCCAAAATTTGACCGCTCCGATCACAATCCTCGTTTATAGATACCAAAATACTAAAAGCCATGCAAACTAGAAATCACGCTATTACTCACTACACGAATACTAATCACTACACTAATACCGCACATTGGAACCGTCGCGCTGTCGTCGGAGTCCAAGGCCTCGCTGTCAAAACTGTACCCGACGATGTCATCGTCTGAGTCCGAATCCTCACCGGCGGTGCGGGCATCCTTGATCTGGATGGCTGCCTCGAACTGCTCCCGCATGAGGCGCTCGTTCTGTAGGAGTTGCCCCATGAAGGGTCGGTATGTGGCCTCCACCTTAAGATGCGCCTCCGCCGCGAGGTGCTTCTCCAGGCTGCCAACCCCCCCCCCCCCCTCCCGGCGAGCGCGCGTCATAGGGACGATATTGGGCGGCACAGCCACGTCGACCCGCGCCTCTCCTGCGTCAGCGTCTCCACCACCGCCTAGTGGTAGTACACCGCCATCTGTTCCGGGGTGAGCATCGGGTATGGAATTGGAAGGTGGTGAGGCACACATGATCCCCACAGCTGCTGGGCTCAGCTCGTAGGAGAGAGGGTGGAGGACATGCGTCTCGCCGTCGCCACCAGACTATCCAGCATGTCATCAAGCTGAGCCCTACCCCGTTGTCTACATAGCGGGTACCGCTGCTGCAAAAAAGCGAGATATTTGAACATCAAGTCAGTACGCTCCGAAAAAAGATCCGTTCTATCCCCCATCTTATTCCTAATTGTACAAAGGGTCCATGTCATCCCGGCAAAGATAAACCACAAGAGGCGATGTCCCCTCCCTGTCCTACTTGCCTGGAGTTCCAGGAATTCGCCTAGGTCCGGGGCCCTCCAATCCGGTCCCAGCCCTTCATAAACGAAATTCCATAGGAACCGGGCCACGGGACTTGTGAACAAAATATGGGTCTCCATTTCGGGAATCCCACATAGAGGGCACATGCCATCACCAGGTCCTTGACGCTTCCTAACCTCAACTCCCGAAGGAAGGAGGTCCCGCGGGAGCTGCCAAACAAAGATCTTAATCTTCAGTGGTAGGGGAGCTTTCCACAGTTTAGCATACCATGTCTATCCTCGGCTCGGGGAACAGACTCCGGTATGCCGACTTGACGGAAAAGGAGCCGAAGGCGCTAAACTCCACTCCACACTATCCGGAGCTCCACCTAAGGAGCCCGGCAGCGCGTCCCTAAGCTCATCCCATGATGTTGCCTCTACCGGACCAAACGTCCTTCGGAACGAGATGTTCCAAACTTCGTTCGGAGCGGCGTTGGCAACTGAAAGCAATGGATCTGAGCAAATTGCATATAGGCTTGGGTAGACAAGCTGTAGCGGTCTATCCCCAAGCCACAAATCTACCCAAAAGAGGGTGCGACTCCCATCCCCAACAATAATCGCGCCTCCCTCCAAATCTCAAACTTAATGGATTGGATGGACCTCCAAAATTGGGATCCCTCCCGACACTCGCATGATAACAGATGGCATCCTCTAAGGTATTTCGCTTTGATAAGTTGAAGCCAAAGCCCTCCATCGTCCTGCAAGATACTCCATACCCATTTGAGCATAAAAGCGGTGTTCATCTTACGAGACGCGATAATCCCTATGCCCCCAAAGTCCTTGGGGGCGCACACATGTGCCCACTTGACCATATGGTATTTCTGCTGGCCATTGGAGGCCAACCAGAAGAACCGCGAGAGTTCCTTGTCAAAATCCTTATGGGCCCCTTCAGGGAGTAGGTAGAGGCCCATCATATACATGGGCAGGCTGGAGAGGCAGGAATCTATAAGTACGGTTTTTCTTCCCTTAGAGGTGAACCTACCGCACCAAGGTTCCGCCTTCGTCCTGACCCGACCTATGAGGGGTTCAAGATCTCTCATCAAGATCCTCGAATCCCCAAGCGGGACTCCCAGATACTCCACCGGAAACGATGACAATTTGCAGTTAAAGTTATCTGCAATCCGTTGCTTCTCCTCCAGGGGATATCCCATCACCACCACCTCACTCTTGTCGAAATTAATTTTGAGGCCCGACATGGATTCAAAGCAGAGAGAGGAGGAACTTGACATTACAGATGTGTCATCCGCATATTGGAGGAGGAAAACCCATCCTCTTGGGATAAGGTGGCGTACCACACCCGAGATGTGGTCGGCCTTCTTAGCCAAGTCTAGGATAGTCGCAAGGGATTCAACTGTCAGGTTGAACAAGATGGGGGATATAGGATCCCCGTGTCCAATCTCCCCATTAATATTGATCGCCGTGTTACCGCTCGTAACAAGCTGCATAATCCAGCATATGTCCCGGTTATCAAACCCCCTACGTTCAAGGACTTGACGCAGGAAAACCCAGTCCAACCGATCATATGCCTTCCGAAAGTACGGCTTCACGAAGACACCCTTAAGGTGTCGAACCTTCACTTGATGAACACTTTCATGAAGCGCCAGAATCCCATCATGAATATTACGGCCCTTAGTGAAGGAGAACTGCTGGGGGAGAGTTAACCATTGCACCACCAGAGCCATCCGAAGCGCAAGCACTTTAGCGAAAATGCGCTGAATGACATTGATCACCGTGATTGGCCTGAATTGGCCGATATCCATCGCCCCAGTCAGCTTGGGAATCAAGGTAATGATCCCAAAGTAAATATTATACATATGCCATTTGACTTCACAAAACATCATGCAAATTCTAATGAACGTTGATTCAACAATGTTGTCCAGTCTTTTTGAACCTTGGAGGTTCTCTCGAGTTTTGTTTTACACTAGTACCAACTGAATTGGTTGCCCTTCCCACTCCTTTTGCACTTAGCTGAGGAACTAGGTTTATGTTTTATAAGCTTTAAAAAGGCTACATCGATTGGAGTCAAGGAGGGATCACAAGAGGCTCACACATTGGGCTTTGCCTCACTAATAGTTGGTCAGCAACTCAGGATGAAGCAGTTCGTGACCAAGGTAAGATATTGGAGGAAAACAAACTAGGCCATGAGACAGTTTGCAGAGTCAACTTCTCAAGACCACACCTTTTTTGTCAATTCTATCAAGAACTCACACTTGGGGAATGTATTTACAAAACCACACTTGTGCTGACAAAATATTCCACAAGACCACACTTGTGGTGTAACTTACAAAGTGTGGTTTTGGAGAAACATTCTGTCATTTAAAGTGTGAAATGCACCCTAGAAGCGTGGTTTCTTTATGCTTTGTGACAAAAGATGTCTGGTTTTTTAGAAACTTACTCTTAGTGTATATCTGCCTCAGTTTGATTTCCTCCAATTCTCGCGTTTGGTGACTGCAGTGCGTCTCTGGCTATTTACTTGCATATTTCACAGATGGACCGGTCAAGGTGAGATGTTGGGAGGAAGACAAGCTGATCAGCGACAAAACGACTGTTCATCTTCCAGGACCAGTTTGTTTTCCTCCAACTCTCACTCTCATTGCCTAGCAAGCACCACAAAACTGACTACAGCGGGACTATCTCTTGATCTATTCAGATGCTACCTTGCGTTCGAGCTGTTGCTCTACAGCTCTAGTCAAATTTATAGCCAGCTTGGGAAGAGGATTTGAAATGGCATGCCCATCGTGCTTTACTTCTGTTCAAAAGGCTGCAGGACTTTGTCCCCTGTACTATGTACCACTGTAACTGCCACATGCAACTGACAAGGCCTTCAGTCCACTCTCCCTCCCTCTCGGAGAAAAATGAACAGTCGGTAGCTTTTGACTCAGCTAACATTTGCCATGAAAAAATAATGACCTTGTACATCACTCTCACCATGTTCAATCACTGACATTATACTTGGGAGAACTCAAAATTTCTAAAGAGAGTTCAGATTTTATTTCTTGCAAAGGTCTGAAGTTTCAGAATTTCCATACAACATTCACGCTTTACAATTTACAGATAGTGGACATGACAGGGTATCAACCTAGCAAAACTCTCCTTTTTTTTTCTCAGCATACACAGAATTTTCCGAGAAATAGACAAACACCATGGGTCCAAACAAGGATTCCCAGAAATCGCACCAAACACTTCAAACTATGTCGAAGAACTAATTTGCAGACAACTAGCACTCAGGGCTTCGACGAGAACAGGTTGGGGTAGGAGAATGGATCGTCCTCCAACGATGGCGATCTCTGAGGAATATGAGAAGGCACATAACCCTGACTGTCACTGGAAAAGGAGTCCTGGTGATCAAATGTTGGTCCCTGCGTCACCTCAGTTTGATGATGACTTTCATTTTGGCTGCCATCACTGTAGTTCTCATAAACCCTACTATTCTTCTTTAGATCTGCGATACGCAGTTGCGCAAGGTTTGCAGCAGCACGAGCTGCCGACGCAGCTCGTTCTGCTGAATCAGCAGCTGTTTGGGCAGCGGAAAGCACATCATCCAAATCAATATTTTCCCTTCTCTCCATAGGAGAGGTCGAGTGCACCCGCTCTGAATGCTTCGAGAACATGTTGAAATCATTAGGTGTTTGGGGAGTAGTTATCACTTTATCAACTGTTCTTGTGAAGAATTCTGCCTCTGTTGGCTTCACTGGAGTAGTTGGAGAATTTAAGGGAATCGAGTCATTTCTCTCCATCGAAGAAGCAGAAGCAAATGGCGGGGGAGAGGAAAAAGGAACAAATTGCTTCTTTTCATTGGGGAAAGCTGGCATACTTGGCTGAGCATATGGTGCAGGAACTGGGGGTTCTGAACTTTTCATGTCATTATAGAACACAGCATCAGCTGTTGGATTCTCTTCCAAGTCGGGCGGGCTTGAGAAATCATGAGCAGCCGACTGCGAGCTTTGGACATGTGGACCAATATCTGGGGTTGATGGAGTATCAGAAACAGGGCGAATTGCTGCTTTGGGGACTTCAGGCAAATCCAGTTCGTCAAAGCCGCCATCAGACTCATAGTCTTCATTAGGCTGGACCGCAGCACTTGTAGCTACAGCTTCCTCATGTTTCTCCTTTGGAAGAGGGAGTGTTGAACCACTGAAGTAGGTAGGTCCATTCTAATGAAAGGAAACATGTTACAAAGTGAGATTAAAAATCCGATAAACCAACCTTAATTTCTGGTACGCAGACACTTACCAATAGATCTTCATGGGGTTTAAGATATTCCGTCTCTGTTTCTGAAGGATCCCAATCGATCTCATGCTCCTCAGCAATCTCCTTCAGCAGTTTCATCTTCACTTCAACCGGAGGAGGACGGATAGAAAGCAGTTCAATTATCTGCAGAGGTATTGATTCAAATCGTTTCAGCATCCATCTAATCATCAAGTAACACAATTAAGTTACTTTTGATGGAAGTTGACACATAACCTGTCGGTTGACCCCACAATCTGGCATAAGCTCTGCAGCTGCAGCAACAAATTCTTTCCCATACTTAGTGGCAAACATCGCTTGAACTTGGATCAGTTCAGGCAAATCTGAACACCTTGGAGCAGCAAAACAGATGCTGGATATTGCCTCTTTGAGATCTATAGGGCATTCCCTGGACAAGGCGAAGCAATTTAGAAGGTGTACAAATAATTTAGCTGCAAGCCAATGGGAAGGATATAACCCCCACGTTTGAGAGGGTACATTTCAGTAAATAATTGATTTAAGGATTTCAGAAAGATAATTTAGTGCCACACTCTTCAGTGAAAGGTCAAAAGGAGGCAACAATCTGATGCTTAGGATATGCATCCTTTCAAACTACAAGTAGAAGAGTTGTTCTATTACAGAATAAAGAACTGACATAATCTATTAGAGAGGTGATGCATTTCATCACATGTTTCAAAAAAGATGAACACATACACACATGAAAGAAAGGCATCTTTTAAGTTGAATAGCGATGCCATTCACGACAAGCTTGATTCATTATCCAACTGCAAATGCAGCTGAGCACTAACAACAGATTGCTATCAAAGAGTCACAGGTCATTAGTCATAAATTAGTACTCCCTCAGTATCGAAATGTAACATGTTCTAACGTTTCTTATACCACACGTACCTAGACGTGTTTTAGTGTAAGATGCACATGAATCTACACACTGAAACACGTCTAGATACGTGTTATCAAGAAAATGCTAAAACATACTCCCTCCGTCTCAAATTAATTGTCACAAACTTGGACAAAAGTGGATAAATCTAACACTGAGTTATGTCTAGATACATCCACTTTTGTCAATCTTTGTGACAATTAATTTGAGACGGAGGGAGTATTATATTATGATACGGAGGGAGTAGTACTAATCAGCTCAAGCCACGCCCTTGGATCAAAGCCTAGGTGAGCACTGGGGCTCAAGTATACTTCACCAGATTTCGACATGCCTAGTTGAGGCTGTATATGTAAGGCATTTGATCTACAGGACCGATTGCACAAACAAAAAAACACTGCCAAAATTGGTTACTGATGAATAAGAAAGAACGGGACGAGTAACAAACTTTTGCGCCTCAATGATGGGTAGGCGGACAGAGACGAGCTCGCAGAAGAGCTCGAGGATCTCCTGCGCCGCCATCATGTTCTCCTCCCGGATGATGTGCTCCACCTGCGACCGCATTTAACACAATTAAGCCCTAGCTCATCATCTCCACCCCCAAATCCAAGAGCCCAGTACCCTTAATCCGTACCCTGATTCTGGCGGTGGCCTCCTGTCCGGCCTCGAGGAGCTTAGCGATGTCCCGCCGCATCTGGCGCAGCTGCAGCTCCCGGCGGTTCCGCAGCAGCTTTATCCGCGGGATCGACAGCTTGAGCAGCGTCTTGCTGGTGTCGCGCGCATCAGGAAACGAACCGAATCAAAAACCAATTTGCAAAATCGAACGATGGGAAAAAACAAGGGCCCAGCTCCCAGCCAAGACTCCCCAGAGAACCGTACCACTTGGCGCCGCGGAAGCCACCGCCGGCCCCGCCCTTGCCGAAGAACGCGTCCAGCATCGACATGGCGCCGGGGTCCCGATCGATCGGTGCCGAGCAAAGGGCAAGTGGTTGCTTAATCGAGTGGCGGACGCGATTCGCGCGTTGGGATTTCGATCTGAATAGCGACGGCGAGATGGAGGAAGAAGAGGACGAGGAGGAGTCGATGGTGAGGTGGAGCCGTGTGCGCGGCCGCGGCGTCGGCCGGTGAGTGTGCGCGTAGGCTAGCCTATAGGCGACCACCTGCTCCACCATGTGAAGGATCTGGACCGCCCGTACGGACACATGGACGGCTAGAGATGGGGCGAGAGACGCGGCGATGGCTTTGCTGTCTGGGACTCTCTGTCTAGAGCTTTGCTTCGCTCCAAAGAAAACTAGGATTCCATCTCATTAGATTCGGAATAAAGAACAGGCGGTGAACAAAAAAATACACATCCGTTGTGAAGACAAAAATAGAACGGAGGTAGGAGTAGTTTTTTATTTTTAATGGAGCAATTGTGAAGACTAAAATAGTCTAAAAACCTCAAGAATTTGTCATGGTGGTCGGGACACAGGTACATGTGTCTAACTAAGCGAGTGAGGGTCTCCCGGGGCGATTCGCGGGGCGATTGGGTGCGCTCGCCCGCGTCGCCGCCGGCGGGCCGCTCTTCGCTCCGGCGCAAGGGGCGCTCGGGCAAGGCGCGCGCGGCCGTGGTACGGGAGGAGGGGTCGCTAGCCCTGGAGGTTGCGGCGTCGTCCTCCGACGAAGAATCCACGACGGCGACATCCGCCACAGCTCGGCTTGGGGAGACGACGCTGGGCGCTTTCCTTCCCGCAGCGCTTGGCGGCTGGCCACAGGCGGCGGGCTCGGATCCCTCGCGGGAGGCGGCAGGGGCTGCGCGTTCTGCGGGGGCTCTCCTGCGGAGTCCGGTGGCGCCCTGGCTGCCGTCGTGCGCGGAGTTCCCACCTCTGGGAGGCGTGGGGACAGATCCGGCGCAGCTGTCCCGGGACGGTCAGCTGCCGTGGGCAGTCACGGTGGGCGCGGTACAGATCCAGATGCCGGTCTCGGCGGCAGTAGCCACGGCAGGGGCACCGTGGTCCTCCCCCCGGCGGCCGGCGGCGCAGGGCGCACTAGGGTTTGCGCTCGGAGAAGACTGAGGCTCCTGTTGGGGTTGGGCCAGGTGGGCCGGCCCAGGGGAAGGCTCAAGACATTCGGGTCTCGGGGGTGGGGCCTTTTCAGCAACGTGGGCATGTCGAGGCTCGTAACGTTTCATCGGCCCAGCTGGGGGCGCAGCCCTTCGACCCGGGGCTACATTAGTGGTGGTGGCTCCCTGCGGGTGACCTAAACGCGCTAGGGTTTCCCGCATCCA
Organism: Alopecurus myosuroides; assembly: GCA_028641055.1. Taxonomy (NCBI): domain Eukaryota; kingdom Viridiplantae; phylum Streptophyta; class Magnoliopsida; order Poales; family Poaceae; genus Alopecurus; species Alopecurus myosuroides. The sequence goes on along the minus strand of CM054062.1, from coordinate 86,812,719 downwards.
CCCAAGACATCAGCCGCCACCATCGTAGAGCGATTAGGCTTGGTTCCAGGCGATCTTCTCCAGGCGCGGCGAGGCCCTCCCACTACTCGATGGAGCGTGACCGCAACGACCATGCGAGGCGCGGCAAGAGGGGCTTCGAGGAGGTGGGCCGCGGTGGGGACCGTGGCCACATCGACCTTCGACTCCGCCTGGACCGAGACCGTGAGCAGGAGGCTGCTCGCCGTCAGCAGCGCGAGCGGGAGGCGGTGCAAGCCAGGCAGAGGGAGGAGGACCGGAGGGAGGAGGAGCGCCTCCGCTCCCAGATCCAGATCCCGCCGAATGCGCGGGGGCGCGAGGTTGGGCGGTCGGGTCAGAGGCCAAACCCGAGGGTTTCGGGCTCCAACTCAACGCCGGGGGGGGCTCCACTGGCCGCGGCGGACACTTCCAAGATCACATGCTTTAAATGTGGGAAGCCCGGCCACTACCAAGCCTCTTGCACCGACGAGCCGTTCTGTGTGAACTGCGAGTCGCAGGGGCATCTCTCCGCCATGTGCCCGGGGGGGACGGTGCGCAGGCCGATGTGGGCTAGTTTTGGCAACGAGGGCAGAGGTTTCTTTCATCTCTCTATTCCCGCCGAGAAGCTTCCCAAACTGATAGCGAATGCGGCTACCGTCATCATTGACAAGGGCAATTTCTCGGTTGAGGAGGTTGAAGAGGAATTTAAAGAACTTGCGGACGAGCACTGGGACTGGCAAGTCCATCAACTGAGCAACACGGAATTTTCCCTGGTCTTCCCTTCCCGTGAGCTTCTCCGGATGGCAACCCGCGGGGGCGGGCTGACCCTTCCTCTGTCGGAATTTCGTGCTGTTGTTTCCGAAGGGGTGGGGGACCCTCGGGCCTCCGAAACTCTCGAGGTTCTGTGGGTAAAGCTGCTGGAGGTCCCGGAACCGCTTCGTGATGCTAAGTACCTGATGGGGCCGACCCTCGAGTTGGGGGTTCCGCTCGCTGTCGATGAATCCTCGCTGCGAATCGACAGGGCTCCGGTTCGCATGAAATTTGCTTGTCGGCCTCCGGTGGTGCTGCAACCTTTCATCACTTTGTTTGTGAACCTGCAAGGGTACAAGATTCCAGTAGAGAGAGAGCTCGAGAACCTGCCCAAAGACCCACCACCGCCCCCATCTCCTCACCTGGGTGGTGATGATGAACAAGACGACGACACTCTGCCTTCTTCAGAGGATGAGGGGGAGAATTGGGATAGCCGCAAATCTCGCGAACGGGAGAAAGCCAGAGCCAAGTCTCTGCCTTCCAAGGGGACTTCTGTTGAGCCACGCGAGCATGTCTCTGAGCGCGCGCCGGGCGCGGTGCTCGGCTTAGCTGCGGTGACGAGTGCGGCGCCTCCTGCCGCTGGAAAGGATGGGCCTGTGGCGGTGCCGGCGGCCATCCCGCAGCTCCCCAAGACCATGTTCAACCAATACGGCTCGCATCTGACGGAGGACGGGGATGTTTTTCGGACTTTGGGTGCTCTGGTGGTCGCGGCTCAGGTGGAGGTCTCCGCCGAGGCTCCCCAGCGCTCTGCGGCGAGTGACGCGATCCTTCCCTCCTCTGCCGCCGTGGTCGACGTCCCCTCGGTCCGGTCGGCCATGCCTGCAGCTAGGGGTGAGGCCGGCCTCTCCAAGGCCAGGAAGCTGGACTTCTCCATTCCGGTGTTGTCTGGTCCAGAGGGCTCTAGGGGGACCCCCCCCCCCCCCCCGCCGGTGGAGGTCGCGTCGCGGGAGAAGGAGCGGCGCAGCAAAGCTAATCAAGACAGGCCCGCCCGTGTGCGAGCCTCGGTTGAGCAGGAGGCGGCCATCCAAGGTGCGCGGATCTCGGGCAGTTCGGCTATCTCCCCCTCGGTGGTGGGCGGCAGTCTCGGGTCCGCCCCAGTGGTTCCCGCTCTCACTGCACAGGTGGCACGCGGCCTCCGTTCCAAGGCGGCGGGGGTGGAGGCGTCGAAGAGGAGCGCTAGGGAGCCAGGCGCTTCGGCGGACAAGATCCTCGACCGTGCAGTGCGCCTCACCGCGGACAAGCGGGCTTCGTCTTCCAAGACTGCAACAACAGGTACGAACCTTGACCCCATTTTTTCGATCCTACAAGATCTTCCCGATGCACACCTCCTTTCTGTCGCCTCGGATAGCTGCATTGTCTTCTCGTCGGCTGCTGGCCCCCCCCGAGGAAACGCTGGCCCTTCTTAGGGCCAATGAGTTGGCCCAAGCAGCTTTGGCGCAAGCCCGCGATAAGGTGGAGAGAGAGCTGGCCCTAGAGAAGGCCCTGCTCGAGAGGGAGACGGCTAGGGTGCCGTTGACCTCTGCGACGCCTGTCGAGGGTTCTGTCTTGGGCCGGGAAGAAATCGCGTCTGTGGATGCTCTGCTGGTGCCCGAGAGGGAGGAGCCGCGCCTGGAGCCTTCTCCAGTGGCCGAAGCGAGCGTCGTGGCGCCTGTTGGCAGTATGGTCGACCCTCTCGTGGCGGTCGCTGCGCCTGATCCAGTCACGCCGCCGAGGCGCAAACGCGCTAAGTCTGTGGCGCCGCAGGGGCGGCGTCCAGTAACCCGCCAAGCACGGGCTTTGGGAACAGGTTGTTAATGCGGATCCTTTTCTGGAACATCCGCGGGTTCGGGCGCAAGGGGCGTCGAACTATGATTAGAGAGTTTTTACGCAAACACCGTATTGATGTAATAGTGCTCCAGGAAACGATCAAGCTGGAGTTCACGGACTTTGAACTGCAGGCCCTCGAGGTGGGGGAGAAGTTTTTTTGGTGTTGGTTGCCGGCGTCGGGTCGCTCGGGCGGCATGCTTATCGGACTGAAAGACAACACTTTTCAAGTGGAGAGCGTAGACATAGGCCGCTTTTTCCTTAGCGTCAATTGCTACCACAGGGCGCTGCAACGTACCCTTACTCTGATTGGGATTTACGGGCCTGCCAACCACGCGTTCTTGCCTGCTTTCCTAGAGGAAATTTCCGCCAAAGTGGCGGCGTGCTGCCACCCGATCCTCATGGGGGGATTTTAATCTTATTAGGGGCGCCGAGGACAAGAATAACGAGAGGATCAATTGGCCTCGAGTAGAGATGTTTAACAACGCTATAGCGGAGTGGGCCCTAACTGACATACCTCGCTCGGGGGCGAGGTATACTTGGAGTAATAAACAGAGGGCTCCGGTGAGATGCGTCTTGGACAGGGTTTTCCTGGCCCCCGAGCTCGATGCCCTGCTCCCTCTTGCGATCTTAATAGCGGAACCTATTCTAGGCTCGGACCATTGTCCATTGATCTTCAATGGAGAAGGGGGATGCCCCCCCGAGAAGCAATCGTTTCTTCTTCGAACTAGGGTGGTTCGAGATCCCGACCTTCCCAGAGTTGATCCAATCTCAATGGTTGAGGCTTATGGCTCAGGCCTCTGGCAGGGACATTGTGGACTGGTGGCAGTCCATGTCGGGTGGGCTTAGACAATACCTCCGTGGGTGGAGTTGCAACATGGGGAGAGAGGCCAGGATGGCCAAGTCTTCCCTTCTGGCCCAGATCGCGGAGCTGGATGCCAAGGCCGATGCCGAAGGGTTGGAAGAGGAAGAATGGGTCTTCCGCTACCACCTTGAGGATCAGCTCTTGAACATTTTTAGTGTTGAGGAGGAGTATTGGCGTCAGAGGGGTAGAGTACGCTGGGCCCTGGAGGGGGACGCCAACACGGCTTACTTCCACGCAGTGGCCAATGGGCGCCGTAGAAAATGCATCATTTCCTCACTGCAATCCCCTTCAGGCACCATCAGCGACCCTAGACTAATTCAGGCTCATATCTACGACTTTTATAGGGAGCTGCTTGGCTCAGAGGCCCCCCGCCAACTTGAGCTAGCTCGGGACACCTGGTCTGGCTCGAGCCTGGTTTCGGAGGCTGAGAACAATAGGTTTCTCCTCACCTTTTCCGAGGCTGAGTTGGAGGCCGTGGTCTGGGACATGAAAGTGAACACGGCACCGGGTCCAGATGGGTTCCCGGTGGCCTTCTTCAAGAAGTGTTGGCTTTTGTGCAAGCTGGGAGTGTTACATATACTCAACGACATCATCCTAGGGAGGATCGATGTTTCTAGGTTGAACTTCGGGATCCTTTCCCTCTTACCTAAGGTTCCGGGGGCGGACCATATCTCTCAGTTTCGCCCAATTGCCCTGATCAACGTGATCTTCAAGATCATCGCCAAAGCTTTTGCCACGAAGCTTGACCCTGTGGCCAACCGGATCATCAGCCCGACTCAGACAGCTTTCCTGAAAGGAAGATTTATCCTCGACGGGGCGCTATCGCTGATGGAAATCGTGCATGAACTGAAAGACAAAGCGCTAGGGGGCGTTCTTTTGAAGTTGGACTTCGAGAAGGCCTATGACCGAGTTAACTGGTCCTTCCTCCTCGAAGTTTTGCGTCAGAAAGGGTTCGACGCAGGGTATGTCCATAGGATTCATCAACTCATCTCGGGTGGTCAAACTGCGATCTCAATCAACGGCGAAGTCGGTCCTTTCTTTCGGAATAAGCGAGGGGTGCGGCAAGGGGACCCCCTCTCGCCGATCCTCTATAACTTTGTGGTCGAGGCCCTCTCGGCCATGCTCTCTGCGGCCAGCGCGGCTGGCCATATTAGTGGGGCCGTCCCACACTTGATCCCCGGGGGGATCTCGCACCTTCAATACGCGGACGACACCCTGATCCTGATTCAGAACAATGACCTACAGCTTGCGAACCTGAAATTCCTTTTGCTTTGTTTCGAGAACATGTCGGGCCTGAAGATCAACTTTCACAAAAGCGAGGTGTTCGTGTTGGGACAGCCGCCGCAAGAGCAAAAAAGGGTTGCCGACATGCTTAACTGCAAACTGGGATCCTTTCCATTTATATACCTGGGTCTTCCGATCTCGGACCGTAAGCTCACTGTTGAACAATGGAATTTCCTTGTAGCCAAACTCGCCTCCCGGGTGGAGGTGTGGATGGGTAGAATGCTCTCCTCGGGTGGACGACTTATTCTATCTAACGCCTGTCTGGAGGCGCTTCCCACCTTCGCAATGGGGCTGTTTCTCCTACAGGACGGGGTTCACGCCAAGTTCGATTCTATCTGGGGCCGCTTCTTTTGGGAAGGATCCGGCCCCAAACGTAAGTTCCACATGGTCAATTGGCCGGCTGTTTGTCGCTCCAAGGACTGCGGGGGTCTAGGGCTCACAAACACGAAGCTCATGAACAAGGCACTTATGCTGAAATGGGTTTGGAAACTTTACCAGGCAGACGGTTCCCTGTGGCATACGGTGATTAGGGCCAAGTATCCCGAGGCGGATGACATTTTTGCTACACCCGCGCGGGGGGGCTCCCAGTTCTGGAGAAGTTTGCACAAAATTAAACATCTGTTCAAGTTGGGGGCCAAGCACTCGGTGCACAATGGGCAGCGCACTCGCTTCTGGACTGATTGGTGGGACGGGGAGGGCCCCCTCTGTGACAGATTCCCTAGACTTTATGCCATCTCTGATAATCCTTCCATCCTGGTGGCGGAGGCCTTCGCGGTGGATGGGCTAAGGTTCAGGCGAACCTTTGATGTGGCCTGCTCGGCCCAATGGGAGGCGCTTAATCTGGCCTTGGCGGACGTCGAGTTGAGCCACGAGCTAGACGTGATTCGCTGGGCCCTTGAACCTTCAGGCAGCTTCTCGGTGGCGTCTATGTATAGGCAACTCTCGCAAGGGGCGACAGTTGCCCATGCCACGGACCTTTGGGCTGCCAGACTGCCGCTCAAAGTCAAAATTTTCTCTTGGCAATTGTCCTTGGATCGTCTACCCTCGCGCAATCTGCTTTGCTCACGCCGGAACCTAGGAAATGGTAGTTGCGCCCTATGTGGGGGCCTTGAGGATGCCTCTCACATTTTCTTCTCTTGTCCTCTTGCGAAGCTTGGTTGGAGCGTGCTTAGAGAGGTGCTGGGATGCAGTTGGTGCCCAGCAAATTTTCCCCAATTTTTCGCTATTCTCGATTCGTTGCTAGGCCAACAAAGGAGAACCAGCTGGGTGCTATTTTCTGCCATGTGTTGGGCTCTTTGGCTTACGCGAAATAAAATGTCGATCGAGTCGATCTTCCCTAAACGTCCGGCTGACGTGGTGTTTAAAATGATGATGTTTGTGCAGGCTTGGTCAGGTCTCGCAAAGGCGCATGATAAGGAGCTGCTGCTGAGCTTGGTGCGAGGGCTTAAGGACATCTACGGCGCCTTCCCGCATGTGCCCTCCCCCGCCACCTAGTTCTTTGTGGTTTCACCTCCGTTTGGTTGCTGTTTAGTTCGGCTAAGCTGTATGCCCAGCATGTGTTTGTCTTCCTGTTTTAGTGGTCGGCTAAGCTGTATGCCCAGCTCCTGTATTAACGCTTTGGTTGGTCCCACCGTACTTGGTGCTTTATTAATTTAAAGCAGGGCACAAGATGCCTTTTATCTAAAAAAAAGAATTTGTCATGGTCAAACCTTATAAACTTTGACCAACTTTACACAGAATAACATCAATATATATGATATAAAATTCATGTATTATGAAAATATATTTCAAAACAGATCTAAGGCATGTGCCAATGCATTTTATTTGTTAGCACGTTATCATAGGAGCATTAATAATTTAAGAGATTATTAGTCCAACTAGGAAACGTGTCCATGCGTTGCCACGGGAAAAAATGCTCTATCTATACTATGTACTCTATTTCAACAGGCCGTCACACCCGTTCACCACATATCGGTCTTCCCACCTTGCTTTATAGAGTTTTCTTTAACGTAGTAGAAAATATAAGGGTCACTCTGAGCGTCCCATGGAGGATCAATGCAATTGATCCTCCGGGTCGCGTGCCGTCAGATCTAATCAATTCTAGCCCTTCACCACACCCTCACGCCTCGTCTACCTTGTATGAGAAAAAAAATTACACTAGACCATCTCTACTCGCATGACTCTCGAAATAAAATCCCTCCGTGCCTCGCCTTGCAGTGACGCCGGGGTCTCTAGGGCACTGAACCTTGTCTTGAGCTCCGACCGCTGCTGCTCGGCACCACCGGAGATGCAACCATCGTCACCCGTCGCTGGAGTTTCATCGCAGCAACCGGGCACGCCCTTTGCAGCTCCGCCGTCCGCGGTCGTAGCAGCGCCGTACGCCATTTGTAGCTCCGGCGTCCGCCGGTCGGAGCACTACGTGAAGTCATTTGAAGCTCCACCGGACGCTGGTCGGAGGACCGCCATTCGCCTCTTGCAGCTTCGCCGGCCGTTGGTCAGAGCACCACCACACGCCTATTGCACCTCTAGCGTGCGCCGGCTAGAGCACCATGGGACGTCATTTGAAGCTCAGCTGACTGCTAGTCGGAGCACCACCGCTCGCCTATTGCAGCTTCGGCCGCTGGTCGGAGCACTGCCGCTTGCTTATTGCAGTTTCGCCGGCCGCTGGTGCTCCCACACACCTACTGTAGCTCTGGCGTGCGCCGGCCGGAGCAGCACGAGACGTACTTTGTAGCTTTTTTGGCGGCTGGTCGGAGCACCGCAACACACCTATTGTAGCTCCGGAGTCCGCTTATCGGAGCACCACAACACGTCCTTTGCAGCTCCGCCTACCGCTGGTCGGAGCAGCTCCGCACGCCTATTGTAGCGTCGGCGTCAGCCTATCGGAGCACCACCTCATGCCTATTGCAGTGCAGCTCCAACCTCCGCCGTCCGATTGTTGAAGCATCGGCACACGACTTTGCAGCTCCGCAGTTGTTGCTTGGCAGCACCCTTGCTTACCCCATGTAGCACGATCTCCTTTCCTTTGCAGCTCGTGGCACAAGTCTGTAGCTCCGGCGAACCACCGCGCCAAGCAAAGCAACCGTTGCAGGCCGCTCCAGCTCCGCCAACATCGATTGCAACATCAGCGCCTGGTTCCCACAGGTCCACGCCTCTGGTGGCACATACAAAACGCCTCCATGCTCCACTGCTTCTCGAGTAGCCATGGCCATGGGATGTGCGAGTATTTTTACAGGTGTCCACAGAGAGAGGAAGAAGAAAGGAGAGAAGAAAAGGGAACTTGTGGACGCGAGTAATTTCGAAGGAATAAGGCACCATAACGTGATGGTGAGCCCGCACTATACCGCTGTCGATGGCATGGAAGGACGCGTGCCGCCAACGGAGACAGGAGGACGCGCGCGTCGTATCCCCCGGTTGAAACATAGCGTTTCCCAAAATACAACCGTACTAATTTTAGTTAAATAATGTTTAGGGCACGGTGAATGTCACTTCCGAAATCATATTTTTTTTAGGGCACCTACTGTTGAGAATTAGGGTTGCGGTCGTTGTTCTATTGTTGGAACCCATAATGATAGGTTTTTCTTGAGGGTTATCATCTGAATAAGTCATTTTTAGTCTTAATATTGGCGTGTCAACATAAAAAAAAAGGCAAACTACATGGCTACAAACCCGGTTAGGACATTAAAGTAGTAGCTATACAACATTTTGTATCTTTAAATTCCAAATATGGACCACACATCGTAACCCTAATATGATTTTGTAAGACGACTCAAACAGAACCGAGAGTAAATAAATATGTTTAATTCTTGATGTGCATTACTTCTTAAATAATAGGCTGTATTCAGTACACTTCCATATTGATCTTAACCGTATCATAGTTCTGCCCCTTGATCTTAAGTTCTGCACCATGCGTTGAGATAGGAGAGGACCTTTAATTTCTACATATGCTTCTATACTTTGTTGGATGATAGACAACTCAAACATTAGACACGGGACATTTTAATCTCTGAGCAAATTTGGTCAAAAAGCAGACAGTAACAGCAAATAAATATTCAACATTAATAAGTAGACTCCAATAAAATTGGCAGATAAATGCATCTACAACTATCAACAATTGCCAATTTTGTATGTATATTCCAGTGAATTAATCAGTACCAACACCGTCTTATCTCTCTCAAATCTGTATCAGTACAGATGAATCTCATCTTCTAATACTCTCTGGAAATCAGCTAACCCAGTAGGTCCAATCTTCCTTCCTGACCAAACGCAACAGCAACTCAACTATCAATAGCACAGCTCGTTGCGTTCGTACTACAGTCTCCATCTGAATTACCAGGAGGCGACTGAAATCACGCACAACTTCGATCTACGAGCTTCAGGTGCAGCGCTCCATCCACAAGGTTGAGGTGCTCGAAATCTGTAGCGGCTCCTCGTCCATGATATCCAGGCTGTCAGAGTCGGAAGTTGCTCCTCGTCCCCGAGCAACCTCCCAGGTACGGCGCCAGCCCTCTCTGTCCCTCCCCTCCACAGGTGTGGCGCCTTCCCTTCGCACTCCCCATACCCCAAGTGAGGCGTACCGCAACACGAGCAGATCAGGGGTGCGTACCATGGATCACCTAGCCTCCCTCCCACGCCTGAGATGGGTGTGCCTGGAGAGTGCCGCACAGTGTGGGGTCCTGTTTGTGGTCGTCTTTGCCTCAAGCGCAGCCGCGCGTTGCTGCCGGCGTCGGAGAAGGATATGTCGAAGGTGGAGATGGCGTGTTGCTTGTCTAGACGCAGGTAGAAAGGGGGTCAGGAGGAGGTCCAAGAGTGCCTCTGGACGGGGACTCGGTCGGGGGAGGACTTGGATCTCGGGGACGGGTATGTCTAGGGTCTTGTTCCACCGACCGAATGAGGCGGAGGTCTCCGGTGGCCGGAGATCGACATGGTGATGGCTGAATATGGTGGCGGCCAAGATATTTCTGTTTCAGAAGGAGGAGGCCCGATTGTTCGGCGTGGGAAAATAAAATAAACGAAGCGTTATGATGACGATGGCAATTGTGCAGTATTACACGTTTTGGTGGGAGGGTAAATCGGTCATTTTATGTTGGACGAAAAATTTGGCAGAAACCTTAATGCCTTTATTATTATTAGGTAAAGATGCACGGTTTCTTATATGGTGTATCTAAATTTAATGAATTAGTGCTCATGCATTGATGTGATCGGTCTATTAACCATTTTTGCCTATGGTGGCGTGCAAAGGTTGTACTCTCTTTCATCATTAATTAGTATGCCACATAAGCAAAACGTATATGAAACCGCGCTAAGAAACCTCCGTTGACATAGTCCTAAGAGCAAGTACAATAAACTTATGTAAGCAGACTATAAGGACTAAAATAGTGTTTTTGTGATGACATGGAGGAGAGAGAAGGAGAGTGTGCTCTTAGAGCAAGTTCAATAGTAGAGCTAAGGGTTGGCTATAAGACATTGTCACGTCATCTATAGTCATCTCTATAGCCAACATGTACAATAGCTAGAGGTAAAGATGTGTTACTTTATTTATGTATGACTCACCATTCACTCTCACAAAGTGTCTAGGAGCATATGCTAGAGCTGACTCTTATCCTACAACCCACCTCCTTTCTCTCTCCTCTTCTCTCTCTTCCAGCTCAGCATAAATATTGTATTTAAATGCTTATAGCCCGTCTACGTCATCTTATCGTACTTGCTCTTATGCAACAGCCAGCTGCAGCGCGTGCTCCTAGACACCTTGTGAGAATGAGAGGTGGGCCATATATTAATAAAGCAACATATTTTTCTAGTTTACTATTGCACATGTTGGCTATATAGTTGGCTATAATGACATAGCAAGTCTTTATAGCCGGTTGTTAGCCCTACTATTGAACTTGATCTAAATATACCAATTTAGTATCATAATTGTTGTTACGTTTCCCAATAAAGTTGGTCAAACTTTAAAACAATTGACTTCTATAAAAGAAAAAGCGTACACTTTATTTAAGAATGGAGTGAGTACTCTCTTGATTTCAAATTAATTGTCGTTGCGTACTAAATCAGCGACACTTAATATAAAACAGAGGGTTATATTTTAGAGTCGAAAGTAGTATAAAATAGTTACTGCCAAACATGATTCTTTTTGCAACTTATACTCCATCATACATCCACTGTTGTCTAACCTTGAGAAAACTAATATGGGACAGATGGAGTATAAATTGCAAAAAAAGATGTCATATGTTGTCGAATGGAGATGTATCAGAATAGCAAATGGAGCAGAAACACGGGTCTTTGGACTATATGTCGTCGGGTTTCTCAAAAAGCCAACCTAACAACTCAAGTGCTAAATTATCTTCACTGACGTCCCCGTGGCCTCTCCATTAGTCCAATGGGTCCCGAAAGTCGCCCCAACGGCGCCCCATATTGTCCCAAGCGCACCGGAAAAAAAATGTTTGGCAACCCTTTGTCCCCCTCCAACTTTTAGGGATGGCACGAACACACCAAGAAACGCCCACCACGTAGGATTCTAACAAGGCGCGCCACATAGCAACCCGACCATTTTCCCCATCCCCTCCTTTATCCCGTGTCCATTCTTCTCCTCTCTCCCCACTGAACCGCGCTGCCTCCCACCACCCGTTTCGCCACCGACCGTCTGCAAAGCGACCACACAGGCTGGCACGCCATCACTCATGTAGTCGTTTGCGACCCAGCCGTTCCCGACTGCACGCCAACCCCAAATTCGTTTGCTGAATTTCTGATGTTCGTCAAACGGCAAGATGGTCTAGTTGAGCACTTGTGGGTGCTAAAAGGAAACCAATAGTTCTAACTGTCATGTTGTTTTCTAAAACTTGCCGAATTTAAATTGTTGTATGAACTATATTATTTTTATTTTATCGTTGAACTAAATTATGTGTTGAAATTATTATGCAATATAGCCGTCACTCGTTTCTGGGTTGTTGGCACGTTAAGGCCCGGTAGAGATGTTGTAAGGAAGTACATCAATCTCTCGCATATGACTCACTCTAGAGCTCATTTTAATTGAATCTAGAGACCTTTTCCCTGGAAATGGACGTGTGATGGGACTCATGGAACGGACATAGTTCAGTTTCGACGAGCTCATTGGGCAGATAAAAATCCCACACCGACAACCTCGATAAAAGCAACTAGCTAGGGCGTCTCCATTGCTTATTTCTTAGGTAGATTATAAACTAGGTCCCACTACTTGTGCTATAGCAAACTGAAATCTTCCCAATGCTTAAAGCCCCATCCGGGTCTTAAGGTAGAGCCCACCTCGTAGCTTTTTCCATCCAACCATGACCTCCAGCGATTTATTTTAGCCAACAACTGCATGCAGACAGTACAAACTATGACAGTGTAACCGTGTTTCTTATTCAATTGCTTGTGGCCAGGTCATAGGGATAACCCCGGGTCATAATATTTTATCCTTATGGTGAGGTGTCACAATGTTTAAGACCGGGCCACAAGGCTACTTTATGCTCTATGGTCTCTCCTTATTTCTCCATTGGAGACACCCTAACCCTCTGCACTCGTTGTAATCTGGGGAAGGGAACTTGCACTCACCTGACGGCAAACTGTCCCTCCGCCGCCGGCATTTCTGTCTCACCAAGTTTCACTTCCCCTTGAATCTCATGCCCAACATGCAAATTGACAACTGGAGGAATCGTGGTTTCACGCTCTTAACAACATGAAAGCGCCCGAACTGAATAACTTCTCCTCGCAACTAGACCCTCTTGTTTCTTCGATGTACTGTGATAAGATCAACAAAGAGATCGAAGTAGAATAGATATTTTGCCATAAAAAGTATCCGGTTATCTTCGAGCGCAACTGAATGAACCGAGCGAAACAAATATATCAACTTTGAGTGCAACAACATATTCCGACGAATGTTGTATTGCGCATCTCGCCTCTTAAACTACTTACTTATACATACTAGAAACTCTCTGGTCGGATGGATGGTCGGAAAGTATCTCTGTATCTATTCCGTTTTCACACCTACCGATGAGTGAAAAATAGCAATACAAATAAAAAAGTTAGTTAGCCAAAGATGAAATGCAAAAGGAATCCAAGTGTCAGGAACTTCAGCCTGAATACTTGGTCATCCGCTCCTCTCCTATCTATCACTCACAGTCCGTCTCTGCTCCCACCAAACGAAGTTGATGTGAGCCGTTAGATCCTAGATGAGCGGCCGACAATGAACCAACGGCTCTTCTATGAATCTCGACCGAGTTGTTGTCCGCAGAACACTTTCTACCTGCTCGGTTCTTTGTCATGTTGTTTTTCCTTTCCTATTTATCTCGAGATCGAGCATGTAATCTTCATCAATTCCCCTCTTGGGTTAAACCCTAGCCGCCGCTGGACCGGCAGGCCTCGTCTCTCCAACTTTCCTCTTAATTCTCTGCCTGTATGTCCAACTGAAATTTGGCTTAGTGAAGAAAGTTGTGCTGAAATTTCCGTTTCTACTTGTTCTTCCTTTGAATTGCTAGTCATAGCCTAAAAATTGGTATCACAAGCCAACAATCCTCGGAGGCGATTGGATCTGAAACTGGTTGAGGTTGGGATCTCTCGTAAAATCCCTCACCCATCTTCTCGATCCCGGCGATGGTAAAGCTCGGGTTTCTAATGAGTTGATGGAGGCGCAGTGGTAGCGGTGTTGCTCGGGCACTAGGTTTGTATCTGGTTTTTTAAGGACACACCTTAAGTTGTAAAATCCCACCCATCCCGCCATGTTCGTGTGTCTTGGAGGTGGGCGAATTGGTGTCGGTGACCGGTGGCGGTAGAATTCAGTCGAGAACCAACTACGGCATACTAACCCTATGTTGCCGTGATGGTGAACAGCCAAGAAGCTCAAGTGGGCCTATCAATGCCCAATGAAAATTCTTCTGAGAGAACAAGCCTGCTGGAAATGAAATCAGTGCTGCTAGATATCCAAACCTTGCAGAAAAATAGGGAAGAAGATAAGTTAGAGTTCAAGGCATTCTCTGAAGCAGTCGAGCAGAATTTCGCAAACGTGCAAGAAAACTTTGCCAATGTTCAAGTAAACTTCGCTAGTATACAAGCCAACTTCAACAAATTGCTTGCAGCAGTTCCTAAACAGTCACAGCAGGTCACACCTAGCACACCACCACCTGGAAACGAATCCGCAGCTCAAGGTAGCATCACCCAACCTAGCTCTAAGAAGTCAATGCCAATTGTCCAACCTATTGGCAAAGCAACACTGCATGATTGTCAATGCAAGGAGGTGAATTTGGACGGCACACCAAGAATGCCATACAGACACTCCAATTTTGCGCTTACATCACAAGCAGCTCATGCTCAACCTATTCTCTTGGAGAATAAGGAAGAAGAAATAGAACAAGGGAATAACAGAGAGGTTACAAGACTGAGAATACCACTACAAGCAGAAGGAAGAAGAGCGGAAAATGCAGTAAAGCCAACCAAGCTAAACATACCGTAGTTTGTTGGAGAGGATGCGGACTCGTGGATACAAACAATTGAACAATACTTTGACACTGCTCGTACACCTCTGGAACAACGTTCTGAAATTGCAATAACATACTTGAAAGGCTCAGCTATGCAATGGTGGAGAGGTAACACAATACCTTGGCACAGGTTCACAAGGTATTTAACTGACAGGTTTTCGGAGGCTTCCATTTGTGACAATGTGAAGCAATTTCACCAGTTATCTCAAACAAGTACTGTAGAAGCTTATATTCAAGAATTTGAAAGAGTACTTAACCTCATCATAAGAGATAATCCCACCTTGCCCAATGATTACTACATTAGCAGTTTTATCTCTGGCCTGTCCCCTTTTAATCTGAGCCATCTACGGTGCTTGAAACCTGCCACACTACTTGATGCTATGTGGTTTGCCAGGCGCATAGAACAAGCTCAGCCTCCTAAAAATCTCAACTACCAATCGGTGGTACCAACAGCAAGAAGACAAATCACATTTGACACTGCAGCTACAGCAGGCACTGCACAAGGTCTACCTGCTATCATCCAACAAGCTAAACTAAATAAGAAATGTTACAAGTGCAATGAACCATGGTTCCCGGGCCATAAAAAAGTATGCAAAATGGGGAATAAGGCATAAGTACAAGCTCTACAAGCAGCTAGTGAGGAAAGTTCAGAAGTAATATACATTGACTATGATGATGATTCTGATACTAGAGAGGATACGACCAACCAAGATGCAACATTGAAAATTTCCATGCATGCTGTTACGGGCAAAGCTGGGAATCATTACACATTTTCCTTAACTGCTATTATTTGCAACAAAGTAGCCACTGTGCTTATTGATTCTGGCAGCACAAGGATGTTCATACCACTAGAGATGGCTGAAAATGCAAATTGTCACTTAATTCTATCAAGAAAGGTTAAAGCCCTAGTAGCTAATGGCAATGAATTGTTCTCTAAATTCACTACTGCAGAATGTCAGTACTCCTTGCAAGGCCATAGACTCCTGCACACTTTCAGAGTGTCGTCGTTAAAGGGATACAATATCATTTGTGGTACTGATTGGATAAAAGCACATAGCCCGGTTACCATGGACTACAAACAAATGTTTATATCCATCACTACTGAAAGTGACAAACAAGTGAAACTCTATGATGAGTCATGACCAAGTACCGAGAACATCCAACAAGTGGAATCATTAAATCTTATGAAGGAAGATGCTATCTGTGGAGCATTCCTCTTTTGGCAAATAAGAGAAAATGACAAAGAGATGCAGAACCAGCCACAAATACCTGACTTCATGCAGAATTTTCTCCACAAATTCACAGATATTTTCGAAGATCCAACTACATTACCCCCAAAGAGAAGCTGTGACCATGCTATTCCTCTAGTACCTGATGCAAAAATTGTTAATCAGAGATCTTATAGACCGCCCCATCATCAAAAAATGCAATGGAGTAGATCATTGATAAATTACTCAAACAACAAGTGATAAGAAACAGTGAAAGCCCTTACTCTTCACCTGCTCTGCTTGTCAAAAAGAAGGACACTACTTGGAGGGTAGTCAATGACTTTAGGAAACTGAATTCTCAAACAGTAAAGAATAAATACCCAATTCCTGGCATTGAAGATTTGTTAGATGAGCTAAATGGTGCTAAAATACTCACCAAAATAGACCTCGGGAGTGGCTACCACCAGATCAGAATGAAAGAGGAAGATATTCCAAAAAAAGTTTTAAACACTCATATGGGTCACTTTGAGTACCTGGTGATGCCTTTTGGGCTCACGAATGCCCCTGCTACCTTTCAGTCACTAATGAATTCCCTCTTAGCACCCTTCCTGAGGAAATTTACACTAGTCTTCTTTGATGATATAATGATTTACAACACAAATGTAGTGTAACATGAACATCATTTATCTCAAGTATTCCAAATACTTAGAGATTATAAACTGGCAGCTAAGAGAGAAAAGTGTACATTCGGCCAAGCAAGTGTCGAGTACTTGGGCCACATTATAAGTGGAAATGGCGTGCAAACTGATCGAGTAAAAATTGAAGCAGTGTCCAAGTGGCCTTCCCCTTTCAATATAACAGAATTGAGGAGTTTCTTTGGCTTAACACGCTACTACAGACGATTCATTAAGAACTATGGAATCATACGCAGGCCACTGATTGACTGCCTCAAGAAAAACTCATTCTGTTGGACTGATTTGCAAGAAAAGGCCTTCCAAACACTGAAAAATAGCATGACTACAGCACCAGTGCTAGCATTACCTGACTTCAGTTTACCATTCACACTAGAAGAAGATGCATCAGGATTCGGTATTGCAGCTGACATTATGCAGCATGGCAGACCCATCTCATTCCTCAGCAAATCATTAGGGCCTAAAACATCTGCCTGGTCAACCTATGACAAAGAAGCACTTTCTATATTGGAAGCTCTCAACAAATGGAAACACTACTTTGCTGCATCGTCCATCATCATTAAAACTGATCAGCAAAGCTTAAAGTACATCCATAAGCAAAAGTTGACAGAAGGTATCCAACACAAGCTGCTCATCAAACTGCTAGGATATAATTACAGTATCAAGTATAAGAGAGGCAAAGAAAATAAGGTCGCAGATGCCCTTTCAAGGATAAAATACAAAATCCTGAAATTGCTTGGCTCTGTTGCAATTCCTGCTTGGATAACTGAAATTTTGGAGAGTTAAGAAAATGATGAACACTGCAAATCTATACTGGCATAATTAGAAGTGGCACCTGACTCTCTACCAGAGTACACTCTTAAGAATGGTATTCTGAGGTTCAAAAACAAAATTATGTTTGGAAATCTCCTAAAAATGAAAGAAAAGGTCATGACAGCCTTGCACAAATCTGATCTGGGTGGACACTCTCGTGAAAGGGCAACATTTCACTGAATTCAGTTGGTATTCTTCTGGCCCAAAATGAGAATGAAAGTTTCTCAATTTATTAAGGAATGCCTTGTCTGTCAAATCAACAAGCATGAGCATATTAAATACTCGGGGCTGCTGCAACCCTTGCCAATCCCTGACATGGCTTGGACACATATTAGCATGGATTTTATTGAAGGACTACCTACCTCCAACAACAAAGATATGATACTCGTTGTCGTGGGATAATCACGGCAGATGTTACCGGGGGTAACTGATCTTGGGGCAAGTCGACACAGGTATTTGGGAGAGTGTTTAGCTCGAAGGAAGACATGGCGGAAAGCAATCTAAGAACCGGAAAATAACTCGCCGGATCTCAATATGAATTATGCTGGATACTCGATAACAGGTGTTACAACTATAACTTGAACCTCTGGCAAACTAAACCTAGGGGCCGGTTTATAAAGCACCCGTACACCCCTAACTTGCCCTTCAAGGCACATCTTGAGTCCTACTCGAACTCCACATACAAACCCTAACTTCCCTTACCGCAGCCCACAATCCGGGTTACGAATCTTACAAGCCTTTGGGCCTTCCGGTAATCTCTATACCCCTAGCCGGATATCGCTCAGCATACCTCGGGCCGGATTATATCTTGAAGTGGGCCTACCGGGTTACTATCCCCCCATCAGTAGTCCCCAGGATAGCGCGGGTTTCACGGATTCATCCTTGAAGCGCTCGCTATTCCCTGAAAAAGATACGAAACACCCAAGTTCATGGGGACCGAGTTAAATTGCTTCGATAGATGGCTAGGCACAGCTCCATGACGGCCATACGATAACTCGATTCCCCCCCCCCCCCCCGAATGCCTAACATGTCTTTCCAAATTTGAACCCTAAAATGCCAAGATTCCACTCACGATACCGGTCCCTGATATCACGGGGTAGGTTACATTTCCTCCGCCAACGGAACATTTTATTCCATTCCGAGCGCATGCACCACCAAATCCGCACGGATAATTACTGTCCCGTAGCTTCCGATTTTCCAGTCGCGGGGGTAAGCTCACCACCTCCCTTATAAATACCAATCGAAGGTAACCCTAGGCCTCTCACTTCACCTCATCATACCCTTTCTCCTCGCTCCCTCGCAATTTCCGCCGCCGAAGCTCGCGCATACTACAACAGATAAAACCACTGCCGGCCGCGCTCGACCTCGAGCTATCCCGCGCCGCCATCACGTATTGTCGTCGCATCTTCGTTTCTCTCATTGAGGGCTGTGGAACAATACTCAAACCGCACCTCACATCACCCTCATTTCGGACATCAATCTCTTCGGTAAGCCTCTCTCAATCATCCAATTGAACCTCGCAATTTCTTCAATTTGACTTGGATCGGATCTGGATCAACCCGCAAATTACCTTTCCAGTATCGTCAAATCAAGCCGCTTCGGTAGTCCTCAGCTCCTTTAAGCACCTGATGCGTAGTCGCAGTTCATCCCCGCACCTTTATCGACCATCAAACTTTATATAGGATCGCTCGCAAGCCTTTCAACCTAGATCCGTTCCACCTTGTTTTTTCCGCTTGTCTCATTAACATCCGGAAAATCCTCTTTTTCCAGCTATTTCCTTCGCAATAAAGGTATGGGCAACCATCCATGTTCGCCCAACCCACCTCCATACGTAAGTAATTAACAATTTACTCAACCTCATCCGACACCCGGAAAATCCTCCACATTTAACATCGTAGCGCGTTATCCGGGTTTTATTTTAGCCTTCGCATTGTCTCGATATTTCCAGACTTGGATAATCTGATACTCTAAATCTTACTCCATACATCTCTTGTCCCTTGCAGGTCAACTCCATGGCTCCGAAAAGACAGGGAAGGCACCCGGCTCCGACCAAGACCCCTCAAACCACTTCTGCCAACTGGGGTCGGTCTTCAACGACGAAGGCCAAGCTGGAAGGAATGGCCGAATTAGGAGTCCTTCCTTCCCAAAAGGAGATACATTGGAGGGCTCCTGACGATGAGACCCGTCCTAGTCCTGCCGGGAATGAGGTAATCTGTTTTACCGAGCACGTGACCCGGGGATTTCGTCCTCCGGGTCACCCTTTCTTCCGGGAAATCTTAAGCCACTACGGCCTCCGGGTGTTCGACATAGGGCCTAACTCTATGCTGAATATTACCCATTTCATAGTCTTGTCCGAATCTTACTTATGCGTTCCACCAAGCCTGGATCTTTTTATTGAGTTATTCCAATGCGAGCTGTGCCGCGAGAGCGATGACGGAGATCTTCTTACTTGCGGCGGGGTATCTATCCAGCGCCGCAAGCACTCACTAATGCCAACTCTTAACTTGAACTCCCGCGTCAACAACTGGCAACTATCTTTCTTCTACTGCCATGACACTTCTCCGGATGGTGAGAGGAAATTGCCGGGTTACTCGGAGAGCCTCCTTGAACCCTCCGAGTCTTTTAGCGCTTTTGCACCCGAGCCTGATAGGGAAGCAATTCAGCCCTTTTTGGCCAAACTAGCAGCCCTCTCAGCCCATGGCCTTCTTGGGCTTAATCTAATAAAGACTTGGGTAGATTTCCGGGTTCAGCCCAACTCCATTCGTTCGAAGTTGCTACACGAGTACTCGGGTCACATCACGGACTCCCTCCGTTACTCCACCAAAAACTTCCCTGCTGGCAACACCAACAAGACCATCAAGGGCTTCCTGACGGAGAGGCTAGATGTTATAAAGAACGCTACCGGGCTACCCCCGTTTACTCGGGAGAATCCCGCTCCAGCGGTAAGACCTGACCCCCTTTTTCTTGTTTCAGCACTTTTATCCGCTATAGTCTCTAACCACTACTTGTATTTACTTGTTCACAGGCCGACGATCCCTTCTGGAAGGTCGAGAACTCTCCTCCCTCCCAAGACCCCGAAGGGGAAAACGAGTCCATTGATGATGACGAGGGTACTCTTTCATAACCTTCATACCTGCCTTTCATCTGTGCCACCTTTCTTACCACTCGTCCTTTCTTATCTGATACTTACTCGGCTTTCAGGGTCAGAGGACGAAGAGGAGGAAGAAAAAAATGACCCGGAAGCCACCGAGTCTGACCAAGATCCCCCAGTTGGAAACAAAAGGAAAGCTAGGGGGTAGTTGAAAAGGTTCCCTTCTCTTCCATGTCTTGTGCGCCTTACTCCTTTGCCACTATGCGTGAACTTAATGCGCGATTATCACATTCACCCTTCTTGAAGGACCCTCTCCCGACTAAACGTAGGGTGACCCGGAGTTCTCCGGGGGATGATCCCCTTAACCCGGGTATCTCCACCTCACCCGCTCATCGAGCCAGCACCCCTCCAGCTCAACCTTCCCAATCTCCTCAACGTCATCCATCTCCTAGTCATCCACTTGCCGGGCAATTTCGCGTACCGCAGCCAGTGCTTTTACCAACGTCATCCGCCTCCAGCTGCGAGCTTCCCCCGGACTATGCTGTGAACACCGGGTAAACTACTTTTACTTACATTCTCTCGCACTTGTTATCTTTCTTTTTTCCATACATTCCACTAATCAATGTCTCCTTTTTTCCCTTCAGCGCCACAGTTACGCTGAGTGACCCGGATATTCCTGAAGCAGAAAGGCAGGGAGAGGAGAAGCCAAGTAATAACATGGACATTGAGGTTGAGGACAAGGCCGAGGACGGAAATGAAGAAGACCCTTTTAAGGACCCACCTCCACCAAAAACTGCATCACCCCAGCCCTCTGAGGAGGTGGACGAAGATATCATTTTGGAGACCAAGTCGGGTTCTCCTAACCCGGACACTCAAACGGTCCGGGTTTCGACCCCCAGACCCGGAAAAACCCTTCAACAGGAAGGCCAGTCTTCCGGGCCTTCTCGACTTCGCCCTGAAGACATGACCTTTGCTCAAATGCTAGATGCCCTCAATACCTTGAAGGGTGATGAAGAAAACATACTAGACGCCTTAATAACCAAGCACGAGGTAATCCCGAGTAGTACCAATTGTTTCCACACATAGTCCCCAAGTTCCAAGTAAATTACTAAGTAACTTGCTTGGAACTTTGTATAATGTTTCTGGCTAATCCCTCTTCATGCTTCCTTATAGGACTATGTTTCACAGTTGGAGAAGAAGCTGGCCAAGTCCACCAAGCGTATTGAAAAAGAAACGGCCCTTCGTGAAGCTGCGGAGACTGAAGCTCGCAGGTGCCAAAAAATGACGAAAAGGTACAGGAAAAGAGCTCACAAGGCTAAGGATAAACTGACAACACTTTCCGTGCAAATTGCTGACGTTTATCGTACCGCGACTGGTAAGATTTTTAAATTTCACCTTTTTTTATGACCCGGAGTCCTTTGATATGAAGCACTGTACTTGCTTACTTATTATCTTTGCTCCTTTGGCCTCTTTAGCAGGCCCAAGTGATGCTGCCCCCGAAGAAGATGACGCTGCTAAGCTAAAAACCATCAAAAATACTCTTCGCCAACTTTGCGGCGGAGTTAGCTGGATACTTGATGAGTTGCGACTGCCGGGTGTCAGGCCAGATAATATGAAGAGATTACTGGAATTCTGCTCCACGATCCCCGAGTGGATTTGGCACTGGAAACGGTCCTCCTGCCGATTTGGGGTAACCCGAGGGCTCGCGTTGGCTAAAGCCTACGCTCCCAAGCTAGAGCTGGCCAAACTTATGAGCGGATTTCCAGAGTTCAACTTGGATGGGTCCAAATTTTTGCCAAAGGACTTCAAGGCTATTCAGAAAGAAGTCCGTCATCCGGCTAGCGTTATCGCTGATAGCTTAGAGATTGATGTGATTCTCCCTGCTTATGATGCTAATGACAAGATTGTCCAGGCGAACCGCCCCCAGCCGTACGATATGCTTGCCCGTTGGAGGGAGGAAGCAATCAAGATAAGGGACGAGGCTGCCAAGAAGGCCGATGCCGACTCTGCTCCTGCAACTTCGCAACCCGGGACTGCTACTGATCCGAGTGGCGCTGCCACCACCAGTGGCAACAAGGGCAAGGCCAAGATGGATCCTGCAGCTTGAAGTAATGAATATCTCCTATCATTCCATATGCGTCAGACGGCAAAGCATCGTTAAAACAGCTTTATTATTTGTTTAAGCGGAGCGCCTGTGCTCTTTTGATACTTTAGGGTTTTTGTAATATTTTTGTTTAAACTCCCGATGCACTTTGCGCCCCTTTGGGCTTTTGATTAATGTGTCTTTGCATCCGCTTGTTCTTGATATCCACTTACTTTATTCTTGATACCTTGTACCTTTACTTTTTTTTTATGCTTTCCTTGGCGAGACCCGACCTCCGGGTTTCGTTGGCATCTGGGGAACGGGCTTACACCCGGATCCCTAAGCCCCCGAGACCCGGATGCGTGGCTCGTTGGAATTTTATCGGCTGGATAATGCTGTTTCTTCTTCAGAGCTCACAAGTCCCCCAGTCCGGGTTTCCGCGTCTAGGACACGTGATTGTTTCTTTTCAAGGAAACGAACCGCCTGTCGCTAAATGCCCTAGACTTCAGGACAGCTTTTTATGATGTTTGAAGTTATGCTTGATAATCGTTGAGTTTCCGGCTGGTAGCCTTATACTCTGCATAACTTGTGGTTTAGATGACCCTTTCAACTACCTTGTACTATAAGCCGGCTTTCGCGTGGATACCATGTTGTTACATCAATACGAAAACGGGGTCAAGCAAGTCCCGTTTGGGTCTCATGACCGACAGTAATCGTAAGCGAACAAATCATGCCACTTTGTTGCGAGTCACATCGAGCTTAAGTAAGAATAGCCGAGAAATTTGGACTTCTTTGTCCGGTTATAAGATTGTAGCCGCACTCGTTTTTTCGAGTGACCGGCCCCTATAACTCATTGGCATCAAGGCCGGGTCTTTTTTTGAGTTTGCAGCTGTGCTTATAGGAGCAACCAGCCCTCAAGACCTGAATATGCACACCATATAAATGACAATTGCCTCTTTTCTTGATAATCCTCTTTTTATTTGATATGAGAAAATTAGGCCAGCAAGCCGCCTCATTAAAAACCCGTCCAGTCCCCAAGGGTGCCCCGGATAGGAAAAGAGTGCGTCTGAAACCTGCTGCCTGTTACATCGTTTTCTGCTAAGTATAGTACGGACGTAGCTGAGCCACGTTCCATGGTCTATCTCTTTCTTGCATAGGCGCAGTAGTGTGAGCAGTGTCGTTGATTGTGGCCGATTCTTCTCTTGCATCTATCAAGTAATATGACCCATTATGGAGACTCCGGCTTACGATGAAAGGTCCTTCCCATGGCGGCGATAGTTTGTGCTTTCCCTCGTTTGTCTGAACCAAGCGGAGGACCAAGTCTCCCTCCTGGAAGACCCGGCTTTTCACCCGCCGGCTATGATATCTTCGCAAGTCCTGCTGATATATGGCTGACCTTTCCAAGGCTTGCTCCCTTTGTTCTTCTAACATATCCACGGCGTCTTGCCGGGTCTTCTCGTTCTCCACTTCTACATAGGCTGTCACTCTTGGTGAATCATGAATGATGTCGCTTGGTAATACTGCTTCTGCGCCGTAGACCATGAAGAAAGGTGTCATCTGGGTGGATCGGTTAGGTGTAGTATTGATACCCCAGACCACGGAAGGAAGTTCTTCAACCCATGCCCCAGCGGCCCTGATACAAGGAACCCTCAGTCGTGGTTTCAATCCACGAAGTAGCTCTTGGTTCGCCCTCTCTACTTGCCCGTTGGCTTGCGGATGCGCCACTGATGCTACATCAAGCCTGATTCCATTGCTGCCACAAAATTTTTCCATCTCTCCGAGGGACATGTTGGTTCCATTGTCGGTAATTATGCTGTGGGGGTATCCAAACCGGTATATAATTCTTTTCAGGAACTTGACTGATGTGGCCGCTTCGCAATTGGTGACCGGCATAACCTCCACCCATTTGGTAAACTTATCAACAGCTACTAAAAGATGCGTCTTCTTGCAAGGTGACATATGGAAGGGGCCAACCATGTCCATACCCCAAACAGCGAATGGCCAAGTTAATGGGATGGTCCGTAACTCCATAGCCGGCACATGAGTTTGGCGAGCGTACCTTTGACATCCGTCGCACCTTGCCACTATCCGTTCCGCGTCTGCTAGAGCTGTGAGCCAGAAGAACCCATGCCGATAGGCCTTGGCCACAAGGGACCTTGTGGACGCATGATGCCCACAATCGCCTTCATGGATCTCCTTAAGGATCTGTCGGCCTTCTTCTGGTGTCACACAGCGCAAAAAGACTCCTGCCGCACTTCTCTTGTACAACTCCCCATTGATAATAGCATATCCTTTTGCCCGCCTCAGGATTTGTCTTGCTAGTACCTCCTGCTCTGGTAGTTCGCCCCGCGATAAGTAGGCCAGATATGGCTCTGTCCACTCGGGAACGTCACGTATTGTAGCCACGAGCTCCACATCCGGGTCTCGATTTGCTAGTTCTTCTTCAGACTCGGATTTAACTGACGGTCGCCATAGCTCGTCCAGGAAAACATTAGGTGGAACCGGCTCCCTGCGCGAGCCGAGTCTGGCGAGTGCGTCCGCTGCCTCGTTTTTTCTTCTGTCTATGTGCTCCACTTCATACCCGGAAAAACACCCGGCAACCCTATCAACCTCCCTGCGGTACGCTGCCATAATGGCGTCCTTTCTATCCCAGGTTCCTGATACCTGCTGCACCAC
Source organism: Alopecurus myosuroides (assembly GCA_028641055.1). Classification (NCBI taxonomy): domain Eukaryota; kingdom Viridiplantae; phylum Streptophyta; class Magnoliopsida; order Poales; family Poaceae; genus Alopecurus; species Alopecurus myosuroides. Next base: position 86,787,909 of record CM054062.1, on the reverse strand, counting down.
GAGATCCGAATCTCCAAAGCATCGTATCCTTTTAATGTTCATCTCCTTGGCTACCTTTAAGCCATGCAACAGAGCCTCATACTCGGCCACGTTGTTTGAACAATCGAAGTGAATCTGCAGCACGTAACTTAGTTTATCCCCCTTTGGTGATGTCAGCACCACTCCAGCTCCTGACCCTTCGTACTGCTTTGATCCATCGAAGTGCATGGTCCATGACTCGGAACTTGGAACTGCGGTAACCATTCCAGTGTGCGTCCAGTCGTTAACGAAATCAACCAAGGCCTGGGACTTGATTGCCGATCTGGGTTCGTAGCTGATATGATAATCTCCCATCTCTATTGCCCATTTGGCTATTCTTCCCGTTGCATCCGAGTTTCTGATGATATCCGACATTGGTATTGAACTAACCACTGTTATGGGATGTTCTTGGAAATATGGCTTCAACTTCCGGCTGGCCATAAAGACCCCAAACACCAATTTTTGCCAATGTGGGTAACGCTGCTTCGCTTCCGATAACACCTCGCTGACATAATAAACCGGCCTCTGGACCGGGTAACCTTCCCCATCCTCTTTGCGTTCCACGACAACTACTGCGCTGACGGCTCGGGGACCGGCTGCCACGTATAATAACATAGGCTCTTTAGGACCCGGCGCCGCTAGTATTGGTGCTTCAGATAACTGCTTCTTTAGTGCTTCAAACGCCTCATCTGCCTCCTGATCCCATACGAACTTATCTGATTTCCGCAAAAGCCGGTACAAGGGTATTGCCTTTTCTCCAAGCCTGGATATGAACCGGCTCAAGGCTGCTACGCAGCCCGTGAGCTTTTGAACGTGCTTCAAATTTTCCGGTTTCTTCAAACTCTGGATGGCCTTGATTTTATCCGGGTTTGCCTCGATTCCTCTCTCGGAGACTATAAAGCCGAGTAACTTCCCGGCCGGAACTCCGAATACACACTTCGTTGGGTTAAGCTTCATCTGATACCTTCTCAAGTTTTTAAACGTTTCCTTTAAATCATCAATAAATGTCTCTGCCTTCCGGGTCTTAATAACCACATCATCCACATACGCGTGAACGTTGCACCCAATTTGATCCTCGAAGCACTTCTGAATACACCGCTGGTAAGTTGCGCCCGCATTTTTTAATCCAAACGTCATGGTTTTGTAGCAGAAGGCCCCAAAAGGGGTTATGAATGACGTTTTCTCCCAATCCTCCCTCTTGAGTTTAATCTGGTGGTACCCCGAATATGCGTCCAGGAAACACAGCAAGTCGCTTCCGGCTACCGCGTCTATGATTTGGTCTATCCTTGGTAGCGCGAACGGGTCCTTTGGGCAATGCTTGTTGAGGCTCGTGAAATCGATGCACATCCTCCATTCATTTGTCTTTTTCATCACTAGAACCGGATTCGCTAACCAGTCCGGGTGAAATACTTCCATGATAAAGCCTGCGGTTAATAGTCGTGCGATTTCCTCACCTATAGCTCTTCTCCTTTCCTCGTTCATTTTTCTCAAACCTTGCTTCACAGGCCTGGCCCTGGGATCCACATGCAAACTGTGCTCTGCCAACTCGGTGGGGATACCCGGCATGTCGCTGGGTGTCCAGGCAAACACATCCGCATTTGAGCGTATGAACTCCACTAGAGCCTTTTCTTGCGCGCTTTCCAAATTGGACCCTATAGTGAACTGCTTGGTGGGGTCTCCTTCCACAAAATCTACTTTCTTGGTGTCTTGAGCCGCCTTAAATTTTACTCTTTCGTCCTCAGAATCTGGTCTTCTCAATGTTGTGCCATCATCCGGATCCACCTGAGACCGGTAATATTTAAGTTCTTCCTTTCTGCAGGCTTGTTCAGCCATTACCGAATCTCCCTCATCGCATTCTGCTGCTATGTCCCGGTTTCCATGGATAGTGATGGTCTGCTTGGGGCCTGGAATCTTTAACTGCAAATATACATAGCACGGCCTAGCCATGAACTTAGCATAAGCCGGCCTTCCGAACAATGCGTGGTAAGGACTGTGCAACCTGACCACCTCAAACGTGAGCCATTCCACCCGATAGTTATCTACCGACTCTCCGAAAGCTACTTCCAATGTAATTTTTCCTTCGGGGCGCGCCGAATGGCCCGGCACGATTCCATGAAAAACCGTCGAACTTTTCTGTAGCTGAGATTCTTTGAGGTTCATGCGCAAGAAGGTTTCCCAATATAGGATGTTGATGCTGCTCCCTCCATCCATCAATACCTTTCTCAATTCATAACCATTGACCTGTGGCGAGACTACTAATGCCAGGGTTCCGGGGCGCTCTATTCCTTCCGGATGATCCCTCCTGCTCCACGTTACCTCTTGCTCTGCCCACCTCAAGTATCCCGGAGTGGCCGAGGAAACTGAATTCACTGTCTGTTTTAACGCCTCTTTGTCCCTGTTGGAAGTCCCTGTAACATGAACATGATATTGTCCTTTTAAATTGAGCGTACGTACCATACCGATGAAGATACTGATTTGGCCAATCGACACCGTGGATCCGGATTCGAGGTGATCCGACTCCAACTCCCACCCGGAATTGTCCACTATCCTTTTTCCTTCGTCATTGGAGTAGATCTCGCCGACGACAAAGTTCTTCATGTTCTTCCGAGCTTCTCCCGTGATGTAAACACCTTTGGACGCAGGCCCCACGGTGGGCGCCAACTGTCGTGGGATAATCACGGCAGATGTTACCGGGGGTAACTGATCTTGGGGCAAGTCGACACAGGTATTTGGGAGAGTGTTTAGCTCGAAGGAAGACATGGCGGAAAGCAATCTAAGAACCGGAAAATAACTCGCCGGATCTCAATATGAATTATGCTGGATACTCGATAACAGGTGTTACAACTATAACTTGAACCTCTGGCAAACTAAACCTAGGGGCCGGTTTATAAAGCACCCGTACACCCCTAACTTGCCCTTCAAGGCACATCTTGAGTCCTACTCGAACTCCACATACAAACCCTAACTTCCCTTACCGCAGCCCACAATCCGGGTTACGAATCTTACAAGCCTTTGGGCCTTCCGGTAATCTCTATACCCCTAGCCGGATATCGCTCAGCATACCTCGGGCCGGATTATATCTTGAAGTGGGCCTACCGGGTTACTATCCCCCCATCACTCGTGGTAGTTGATCGATTCACCAAGTTTGCACATTTCATTGCCTTAAAGCACCTCATTACAGTCAAAACTGTAGCTACTGCCTTCACTGAAATATCTTCAGGTTACATGGACTCCCACTAGTCATAGTGACTCACAGAGGATCTTTACAAGTAACTTATGGCAGGAATTGTTCAAGGCCCTGGGCATCAAATTACACACGAGTACAAGATACCATCACCAAACAGATGGCCAGACCGAAAGAGTAAACCAATGTTTGGAGACATATCTTAGGTGCATGGCTTTTCAGCAACCAAAAAAGTGGCAACCTTGGCTTGCCTGTACTGAGTGGTGGTACAACACCACTTTTCACACTTCACTCAAAATGACACCATTTCAAGCCTTGTATGTATTTCCTCCCCCTCGGGTGGCCAAAATGTTTCTACTTGACCAAAATACTGAAAGTGCTGCAGAAATGCTCCAGAAAAGAGAGATTGCCAACAATGTTATCAAAGAAAATTTGAAGCAAGCTCAGGACAGAATGGTTCACTTTGCAAACAATAATAGAAGTGATAGACAATTGGCAATTGGGGACATGGTCTATCTCAAGGTTCAACCATACCGACATTCCTCCCTCAACATCCACAGAAGTGCCAAACTGCACTCTAAATTCTATGGCCCATTTAGGATCTTGGCAAAAGTGGGCAATACTGCATACAAATTGTTGCTTCCAGAAGGTTGTACATTACATGATACATTCCATGCTAGCCAACTCAAAAAGCACTGGGATACTATGGTTGTTCCGGCACCTGCAATACCCTTGGTGGACGCCAACGGTAACATACAAACTGGGCCTGAAAACATCTTGGAACGCAAGCTCATTCCAAGAAAGTAAGGCGATATCACCATTCCAGTCGTGCAACGGCTAATCAAATGGATTAATCTACCACATCAAGCAGCTACATGGGAGGATGCATCGTTTATTCAGAAGGATTTTCCAGCGTTCAAGCCTTGAGGACAAGTCTAATCTCAACAAGGGGGCATTGTCAAGAACTTCAGCCAGAAGACTTGGTCATCCGCTCCTCTCCTATCTATCACTCACAGCCCGTCTCTGCTCTCGCCAAACGACGTTCATGTGAGCCGTTAGATCCCAGATGAGCGGCTGACAATGAACCAACGGCTCTTCTCTGAATCTCGACCGAGTCGCTGTCCACAGGACACTTTCTACCTACCCAGTTCTTTGTCGTGTTGTTTTACCTTTCCTATTTAACTCGAGATCGAGCCTGTAATCTTCACCAACTCCCCTATTGGGTTAAACCCTAGCCGCCACTGGACCGGCAGGCCTCGTCTCTCCAACTTTCCTCTTAATTCCCTGCCTGTATGTCCAACTGAAATTTGGCTTAGTGAAGAAAGTTGGGCTGAAATTTCCGTTTCTACTTGTTCTTCCTTTGAATTGCTAGTCATAGCCTAACACCAAGCAAATCACAGACGCCACATAAATTGCAGAAATTTACATGAAATTCCAGTGTCGGGAAACAGACCAGAACTGAGCTATCACTCGGACCAACATAAACACAGCTTTACCAATTACCAGCCACGATATAATCTGGTGAATAGAATATTGTCCCTCCGAACAACAACACACACCAAGGTCTTATTATGAACAAAAGAGCATGCCGCCCTGAAGATTATTTCATTGGAAACTCATCAGATCCTACTGGGACTCCATACCAATCTAATCTACCTTCTCGATTAGTGGAGTTTACAGTATGCACCCAACTCTTCCATGCCACCACCGCCACTGTCATGGGTCTTCTGCTGCTTCTGCCGCTTTTCTGGAGCTACAATATCTACACTCGCTCAAACCCACTGTCTCATCGAACCAACATGGTCATATTTTGTGGTTGACAAACATGGACATTTATGACGCATGCATTGAGATGTGACGCTTCTACTTGTCGTTGTACCAACTTTTTTCACACTTAGCGTGGATGGAGATGTGACAATTGTACCTTGTCGTTGGATCAACTTTTCCACACTTAGCGTGTATAAGGCCTGGCTCCTTCTCTACTTGGCATCATACCAACTTTTTCCACACTTAGCGTCCACAGCCAGGTCGACCTTTAGGATGTTGGTTCCATAGAAAGGCTTGGACATGCACTCTACCACGATAGCCCTGGCCATCTCAGCAGATTCTGTAGGCCCTTCCAGGATCACTTCATCGTGCACCTGAGAAATGCCAACAGTTTTTTTCAAAATGGTGCAATTATGCTAGATTTGGGCTTGGGATAGAATAATTTTGAAGCAAAATAAGTGGTCATAAAGTATGATGTAACAATTGCATTTTTTCCCTTTCCCTTACAAGAAAAGAAACACAATTTTCATTCAGTAAGGTGTGCTTTTCTTAGTAAAGTGTTTGCTTAATTTTTGTGAGGAAAAGTATTTTGTTGTTAATAAGAGAAAACCTAATAGCAATATCGACCTGTAACAGGAGTCTCCAACCAAGCTCCTTAAGGCGAGCATTTCTGTCTATCTCAAGCATGGCACACATGGCAACATCTGCTGCACTGCCCTGCGAATTAGAAATGCATTATTACAAAATTTTCCCAAAGCCAGAAACAAGTGGATGGACCATGATCGGTAGCACAGCACGTACCTGCACAGGTGCATTTATAGCAGCACGGTCAACATGACCTCTTTGACCATGAAGTGCATGGACCATGTTAGGAAAGCGACGTGATCGTCCAAGCAACGTGTAGACTTCACATTTTTCATGTACAAGCTCTTTCTGCCTCTGTTGCCAAGCTTTAACTTCTTTTCGATCTCTATACCATAGTTTGAGTGTATCCCTTGCCTCCTTGACAGACACCTGGTAAGATGGTAAGCTATAACTTGAGCGCACTGTATCATACTATTTTGTAAAAGTGCAGAATTTGTGAAACTGTACCGTGTGTTATCAGTGACATTTCTCTAGCCTGCTAGTATTGTCAATAAATTGAGCTAATTTGGCATGTATCTTATAGTTCAGCAAGAACAAAGATCAACAAAGCAATCTCAATAGTAGGGCCCATGTCGTTACATGGTCCACCAGCTGCTGCGTTGACGAGTGGAGTTGCTGTGCACAAGAAACCATCATTTTTTGGATCTGATATCCACCCCGGATCATACTTTCATTGGTTCTAATCACCAATGAAATTAAAGTACTGATCCTAAGGACATATTTTCCTAAAGCATGTGAAGCATGAGGGTCAAATGAGAGCACATTCTACGTGCAAGAGGCAGGGGGGTGAGAAAAGTGCAATACTCACAGCTGATGTACATGACACATATGTTTAGGTTAACTGTGTAAGGAAAGGATCTAATCAAGCTGTTGCCTGAAGCAGGGTGTCGACACCAACTATCCTAGTTAGTTCAAAATGCAGATGTAGCCAATAAAGGTTCATACCTGCCAATCCCGAGATAGCCCCTGGGCTGTCTTTCCATATGCAATGGAGAAATTAAGCATTTTAGCCTTCCTTCTCTCGGCACCAAAAGCATCCTAAAATCAAACAAGATTTAGTACAAAGCATCTAGCAAACCAAAACTTGAAATAAAGAAGATTCATGCTCAATAACAAGTCAATGAAACTGTAATTTCTCTGTGAAAGTACAAAGAACAATGAGCTTGGTTACAATTCCGAATCCGCTAAAACCATCGCTCGGGGAAAAGTATTATACAGAGCATTAGTACTTATTCTGATCCTTATAGTTGTTTATTTAAGTCGTATTCGTATCCTTACTGCGGTTTAGTAAGGGTAACAAATAAAAGTATGCAGGTTCCATTTTATTGTTCCGAGACATATGATGATAGCATTGAGAATGGGGCATCTTCTGGTTTACTTTAAAATGAAGCGGGTAAGAAAACGACTTATAGTCCCCGAAAAGGATTGAAGATGATTAAAGATCACTTCTATCAGTCTTGGTATAGATTAGAAGATTTGATTGATCGAGATTCAAGGATCCACATCTGGGCTTGAGAATAGCTGGAGTGGATTTTCCAGAACCTGACCTCAGATGTCAGGAGACTACGATTATAGCTTTGGCCGTAATGAGACTACTCATTAAGTTTGTGTACAATACACGATTTAAATATGCCAAGTTTACTATTGGGTAGACCCTGGCATGTAATGTGTGACAAAAGGGGCATGTACACACAAAAAATCACTGTTACGACTCGTCAAAGTTGGCTACTAGAGACGCGAGGCCAAAAGTATTAGTGAAAAGGAGGGTTCGACGCACACACACATGAACATATGTCATGCTTGGTTTGATGAATGCCCCGTGCCATTACCCATTAGTGCATTTATCTTGGATCCAACGGTGTCATTTGACCACTTTGTGTAGTAAAGTGGGGCTAACCAACAAATTTTGCAGAAAGTTAACTTAGGGGGGCAAAACATCAGAGGGACAATAACATCACTGGATAGGCCATAAGCCGATATGTATACACGTACATGTGTTGTAAACATGCGAAACCCCCTTTCTATGGGGATAATACACGCTAATACATGGAAGTATATTCAACTGTAACACCCCCTCCTCAAACTCATGGTCAATCACAGAGTTTGGGGAGGTATATACAACTGTAACACCCCCTCCTCAAACTCATGGTCAATCACACAAGAGTTTGGGAGGTACAAGACGTGTTGTGCTCTAGTCTGGGCCTTCATGACAGATTAGCTGCACATATTTAGCCATATAATACAAAAATTGCAGTAGGGAATTTCCCTACTGTTGCTAGTAAAATAATGTAAGAATTTGATCAATGAACTGCTAAATGCATGGAAGTGGAAGCAACAAATATGGCCAGTATTCTTGACCAATTCAAATGAATCACATAGATGTAAAAATATGCTCAGAATATAAGTGACACCGAGTCAGGTACCTTTAACAGTGGTACGGGAGGCTTCTCTTGTCCTGGTTGAGGATGCCATTCAAGAAGGACCTTCTTTTCGTGAACAGCATCACGGACATGCTCATACATATTCATGGCTGTTCTAGAATGGAAGTCACCACCAGCCTTGAAAGCATCCAGCATGCTTTTACAGCTCGTAAGGTGGGCTAAGATTCTCAGCTCCAGCTACATAAAAATAAAATTTCCATCAGGGCGAAATAGACTCGGCAATCCCACGAGAAATAATTACTACTGAGCATCATTTGGCATTTAGCATACCTGGCCATAATCAGCAACAACAAGAGAGTTCCCTGGAGCTGCAACAAAAGCTTGGCGGACCTTATATCGATCCTTTTCAAGTGCAGGTTGATTCTGCAAGGGAGATTGTATTGAGTTCAAGAATAGTCTTGCCAGTAGGAATAAGATACTACAAGTTAATTTGTTCTAAACTAAAGCCTGTGGTGAATGCTTAAATCTGAATCCTTCATCAGATCGTGTGTTTATATTAGTCCCTAAGTACTTCACAAAGTCTTCTTTACATGGCAGTTCATGGTGGCAGATGCGTGCACAAAAATAATGCATATGCTCCGAAGAACTGGAGAACATGCATATTCATAACATGTTCATCTTTGGCAAGAGCATCTGTGAAACAGCAGCTTTCAGTAACCTCTCAAAACAAGCACACTGGCGAACAGAAGTAGGCAGGGCTTATTTGCATTCTTTACATGAATTTATACCTATTACTTGCTTGTGTTTAACTCTTTTTTCTTGTATACTAATGCACCTTGTGCTTAACAACTGAGAAGTGAGTTGTTGCTATTTTTTCTGGGAGATGATGGTTTAAAATTACAATAGAAATGCAGAAGATGCATACCTGCAAATTTGGTATTCGTGCTGACAAGCGCCCTGTTTCAGTATTGATATTTAGCGAACAGTGAATGCGTCTCTCCTTGCATGATATATTATCTCCCTACGATGCATAAAATAGTTAAGACTAGAAATACTGGGTGGTACACATAATTCACAATGAATATGGTGGTTGAGTTGTCTCGCTCAGAGAATACACAAGCACAGGTCAGCACTACGCAGCCTAGCACACATAAACCTTTAAATATACTGAAAGGGGCACAGTGGAAAAGTATGATCATAATTTTTTTTAAATCCACATGAACCCACCCGTTTTTCCTGCTAATATCAAACAATGATACTCAAAGTTGTCAAAGAACGCCTTGGATGATCTGGAAACACCAGAATGGATCCATCTTCGAGAATATGCGACCTTCTGTTAGCAGCCTAGTCCTTAGAATGAAAGAGGAAGCAGCATTGTGGGCTAGCGCTTGCGCGACAGGTCCGAGGGCAGTCCTACCAACAACCTGGGACATGCATTAGGTTTCCCTGTTTGTAACCTGCTTCCTAGGAGGATTGTAAACCAGACTCTACCTTTTCAATAAAATGAAAACGCAAAGATTTCTCGAGAAAGAGAACTCATGCTTGCCAGTGCACATGTCACTGACTCTAGCTATGTCCATGCCTTCTCTAAAAAAAACCTGCATATCCCATGCTGGGCCCAAATGATGTTCACAGAGCACCAGGTAAAGGATATTTAAACTGAGCATGTCGCACAGCTTTATTTGCATTGTAAATGCAGCCCAGAAGTGCAGTCTTAAGCTAGGAACAACAGCTCCAATCTAAATAAGTAAGATCAGCTGGCTAACCTGCAAGGGAAGAATAAAGCTGGATATCAACTTGTCAATAGAGGATATTTCACATAGCGCTGCAATGGCATGGCATGCTTCCTTTCCCTTCTTTCCTCCACCAAACGCTTTGTATGCAGTTCCATATGACGATGCCTCTTCTATATCCTGCTCGGGAAGTTCTGAACCGTTGCTATATTCATCATGCTCTTGATCGTGGTCCATTGAGTAAATCTGATCCATGGGTATCTTACCAGACAAAGTTTTCAATGCATCGATGCTGACTGATGGCCACCCACTTGGGGCGAACATATCAATTTTCAGATCTTCCACGATACCATGAAGTTTGATTGTGCGAAACTTTGAAGGCTTCTTGCCTTCTGGAGCTACATTTTCATCATTCAGCACTTTAAATGTTTTACTTTGTGGCCAGATCTCACCAGATTTATGTCTGTCACAAAAAATAGAGAAGTTAACACTTCTAAGAATCATGCAGAAGCAATGGCTATTGGCAAGCAGGTACTCCCTCCGTTCACAAATAGATGACTTCCATTTGTCTAAATATGAATGTATGTAGACATGTTTGTGTCCAAATACATTCATATTTGGACAAATGGAAGTCATCTATTTGTGAACGGAGGGAGTACATAGATAGAGGGATTCTCTTTACTCTTGCTCAGGAATTTTACACAAAATGACTGGCAGATCCAAAAAGGTAAAGGGAGATCCAGTTTAAAATTGCTTCATGAAAGGCATCCTTTAGGAATGGGATGGAGACTAATTAGCCCAGGAATACTTTGTAGCAGTGTGCGTTATAATAGTAAGTTAACATCCAATTTATAGCCTGTCACACTGTGCATGTGAATCACAAATTGTTAACGTGTGCAAACTCAGATGATCATTAGAATTAGTAATATTGCTTTGCTAATATCCTTAGCTTGTCACAAACTACTGAAGATATCCTAGCATAAAGTGCACGCAGATCCAAAAGACATTTGGTGCTGAGACTTTAAAGAATAGATAAGTACAATATGGTGACAATACCTGTTTTCAATGCCAGCAAAGAAAAGTTGGCGAAGTTGTATATCACTATTTACATTCATGTGCTTGGCATCTGGACAATATTTAGATGCCCAATCCCTAAACTTATCTACAGCCAGTTTTCGCTCAGCGACAGCAGTTTTCTCGATCTCTGAAAGGTAGGCACGGTCAACAAGCATTCCCTCTGTTTCCATCTTCACAAGAACGGCACCAAAGGGGCGCCAATACTCTTCATAGAAATCATACATTGTTCCTCTAGGACAACCATCAAAAATCCATTCTTTTGTTTCGAGTTTGCTTTTCAAGCTTTCATAAAGCTTCAGTGTATTCACTGCATCCAGTGATGAATAGCAAATCCACATCTCCCGGTCTTCCCTTTGCAGATTTTCGACTGGTTCAATGTATATGATTTTCCCTTCGGCTCCGCCTTTTATAATCCTTTTCGCCCCAAAGATTGTTTTCATTGACACCTTTCCAACTTTAGATAAATCCTTCCCAACATCATCCATCACTCTAGGATCATTTGTAAGTCCTTCAAGTGAATATCCACCGTCAATTTTCCTGTTAGAATCCCAAAGACGTGCAAGATGCATTGTATCAGCATGAAACCCAGCAACCTTGATTCCATAGTTCTCAATGACATGGCTATCAAAACTGTAGTTATGCCAAACCTACATGATGAAAAACAAATGATCACTTCCAGCGACTCAAGGAAAACAAAGTTTGCAATAATTGATATGACATGATATATCTGTAATTTGTACTCCCTCCTTCCCAAATTAGGTGTCTTGGATTTATCAAAGTATGGATGTATCTATACACTAAAATACATCTAGATACGTCCATATTTTAACAAATCTATGACAACTAATTTGGGACGGAGGGAGTAAATTTTTTTCTAGATTTTCTGTAGCAGCTTCTAGGCCATAATGGCATCTTAGCAGCAAATTTGCATTCCGAAGCAGCAAATCAATCAGGCTAGAATATAGCAGATTAAGGCACGATGCCATGAGCAACAAGATAGTATCCACTTGAGTTAGTCCAGTGGCGCCCACTAATGGTTTAGGCTTTGGAAGGAAGCCAAGTACTATATGTCTTGGTTATGGATTGTGTCATACTGATTTTGCTGAGCGTCATATGATGTACAAGTACAAATATGGTGCAATACATTGAGCTTATTTCAAAAGTAATCCATAGCAGTATGGCACTGGAATTATAGGTTTGTCGACATTGCAGAAGAACAGAACTATAAGAAGTACATCAAGAGGCATGAGGAAACGTTGCACTCTGTGCTTCATCCAACACATAAAAGGGAAAACAATAGCAAGAGATTTACTTAACGATAAATGAGGGATAACATTGGACCTTCTTGATAGACGGGTTCTCAAAGAATGGAGCGAACTCCATCAAGATATCCGTTCCACCATCTAGTACATCCACCCAAATGCATGTTTTGCCATTTCCAAAATCGGCATGTACATCAGACTTTTCTGAATAGATGCTAAAGCATATTACTTCTCCGTGTTCAACTGGTGTCTCTTTTTTTACATCAATATTTGCTACCTGCATAAGATTGTGTGATCCTAAATTAGAACAATTCAACGAGCTTAGGATGAATCATTCAATAAACTTCTCTACTTGTTGTGGATTAGCAACATTAGACCATTTGACATAACTCCTGAGCATATGAGTTCTCCTTATAGCTGCTACCCAGCCGTAATATACGATGTGTTCCTGCAACCATGAGAAACCAATACTGACTATAATTTATTTATATTTTATCATTCCTCGTAGCACTTGGCGTAGATTTATCTGCTTATCATGGATGCTGAAAATTTCATAAAGCAGGAACACAAACCAAACAGAACAAACTGTGTCTTGTGCCAAATGCCATTAGAGGACGATAGCTATGCAGAGTGGACAAAATATACGCAATCAATGGAAACATCATTGTAAATAGACATTATTCCACTATACAAACTTATCACGCAGTTGATAGGGACAAACAGCATAATCATTCTAGAGAAAAGGAAATAATTCAAGCAGAGTTTTGCTAAATACCTCCGTGTCGCATGCATGAACAAAGTTTTTGTACTTTGTAGTAAGCAATTGTACAACATTCTTTGCTGAATCAATACTGTCAACAACCAAAACTTTGTCATAGATACCAGCAAGAGCCTTCCGTTTGCTTTTAGACTCACTGATCAAGGCAGTTCCAACTGGGAAAGATGGTACCGCTTTTTTAGCTATGAGTTTGTGTTTATTTTCATACCCAGTATTAGCCTTGCCATCAAGCCCTGAAGTTGCCTCCGTATTATATATATTAGGCCGAGGAGCCTCCATGGATGAACCATCATTCAAAGAAATCCCCACCTTAGAGCTACTAGGCATGCTCAATAGGTCGATGCTACCATTAACAACACTTGTTGGGGTTGACAAAGCATGGGCAAACTGATTTGTCAGACTACACTTGGCTGAATATGTATGGGCATGTCTATCTACAATTGAGTTAGAAGGTACGCTTTCTCTCTGATTATACATAGAAGGATGGTTTGAGCTTCTGCGATCTCCTGAGGGTTCATGATTTGGGTTTCCAACACTTAGAGGAGTGTCTCCACTGAAGATGCTATTACGGATGTTGTTGGTGGTTCTAAGATAAAACATCCTCTTGCCCTCTTTAAACCATTCTTGTTCGTTACTTTGCCCATTTAAGTTGGCATAAAACCCAAGCCTGAAAACGCTGCTTTCTCGAATTCCCATGTGTGAACCATTAGAATAGTGTTGCCTGTCAGCCAGAAACATTTCCAAAATTAGATTTCAGGATCCAGAAACCGAAGTGAAATTTTAACACAAGAAATGACCATTACAACTAGTTCCGACTGAAGTAAGTTACGCAGGCCACTGGGAAAAGTTCCAGCTGACCACTATTACAAGGCACACAATGAGCAGGATTTTGCAGGAAGAATCATGTGGCTATAAAACGTGATATATGGCTTCCTGGCACAAAGGTAGCATGTGCCACAATCTCGAATAGTAAGTTTACAAAAAAAATGCTTTCGCCTCCAAAGCACATATATATGGCTTCCTGGCAGAGATATTACTGACCAGGGGCCATAAGCATTTATCCACCTACACATCAACCAAATCACCACCCTCTGCTCCAGGAATAGATGAACAGCATATACGGAGTACATTTAATTTCACATCGCAATTAATCACTACCAATCAGCCCCCTGTTTCTCCATTTCACTTTCCCCTTCCTTGAAAGGAGTATGCCAGCAACCTACCCACGGCCTAGAGCAACAAATAAATAAAAGTCAAAAATATCATAATCCGACGGCACGGCGGGTACCTTCTTCGGCCGGGGAAGGCTCGAGGCAACTGCGGGCGGCGGAGGAAGGGAGAAAAGAGCCACGGCGGCGACGAGCACGGGCACCGCGGCCGGAGGTGCCCGGGCGCCGCCGCCGCCGCCATGGTGCCCACGAACCGCCTCAGTTTGGAACCAGCTCGTATACCTCCTCCTCCTGGTACCAATAGACCGCCGTGGGCTCCGAAACCGAAGCCGCAGGCCGTCGTCGTCGTCGGCTACGGCTGGTGCGCGCGAGGGGGACGGCAGGGGAAAAGGCAACAGGAGGGTTCGGGAACCAAGTGGACCGAGGGTTTAAGCGGCGGATCCCGTCTCCGTCACTCGATGGCGGGGTCTGCTGGCGGACAAAGGGCAGTCGTGTCCCTATGATAGACGCGCTTTCCGTTCTTCGGCTTCGAAAATGTTCCCTGCCCTGCCTGCTGCCTTCGAATACTTTACCATTTCATGACCTTTTTATTAGCCTCGTATATGGACAATGTTCATAGTTACTCTTAATAATTAATAAAGTCTATCGCCGAGAATAACATTCATCGCCTTGTATGGACGCCTTCCACTTTTATACTACCTTGAGGTTATTCGAGCAAATGACCACACAATTGCATCACGTACTTGAAGGATGCTTTTATATAGATTAATGTTTCATTGAGTTATATGTGAAAAGATTTTTCACAGGCGATTATTGAAAACCATGTGCTTTATTAAAGGCTGGAAGAATAAGAACGTGAATGAAAAAAGATGAAATTCTAGTGTTGACCTCAAAAGGTTTTCATGCTATAAATTATGAGTTAAAATCTTGGAGGGTCAAGATCTTATGAAGATGTTTTAAAGCTAAGAACTCACAATATGGCTCTAATCGTGATCATGATGGACCAATTTGTGAGACATGGTTAACCAAGGATTGAAACATGCAATTAAGTGGAGAATTTATTATGTGTCTTAATAGATTGCTCTAGAGCATTAAGAATATCGAGTGATGACCAAGTTGACATGGTAGTCCTAGGCAGAGGCGATGTCAGGTCCTGATGGGATTGACATGATGAACAACGAGAATTCACAAACAATCTAAAGAGAAACAGAGGTTTAGTTGGGGATTGGATCTGGATTATGGCAAATATGCCTATAGGGTTTATTGTATACAAGTTTGTTTGTGTTTCTCTTGCGTAAAGCAGATGAATTGGATGATACCCGAATGCCAGACGCAGATGGACTTTATAGACCCAAACGGCCAACAACTCATGTACGTGCGCCTCCGGTCCACCCGTCAGAGTAGGGCGAAGACGGTGTCCACCATGTCAGGTACCGACAGTGCCTCCTCCTTGAGACGATGCTTGTCCTCAAGCATCAGAAACCGACTACATCCACGCCTCTATTGTGTTTCTGAAAAACGATGGAAATACACGTTTGATGAAGTCAGTGTTTTCCCAAGTGGATTCTTCAGGCGAGAGGTTTTCCCACTGCACCAGCCATTGCACGACTGCTTGATTGTTACGTGGTATCTGTCGAACTTGTAGCGCTAGTGAAAGTAAACTATGGGCATCTAGAGGGGGTGAATAGGTGCGACGACCAATTTTAATTTTTCTTTAACAATTAGGCTTGACACAAAGGTAAATTCTCTAGATAATGCAATTACGGTGAAATTACCTATATGACAAGGATAACAAGAATCACAATGCAAGTAAAGGGAGTGAGGGAACGAGGTAATCAAAGTGAAGCACACGGAGACCTGATGTATTCCCGAGTTCCTCCTTGTTAAGGGAGTACGTCTCGTTGGAGGGGTGTGAGCTTGCCATGAAGGCCTACTCAACGCCACAAAGGTCTCACCCTATTCTCCGATGAACCCCACCACAAAGGCCTTGTTCACCTTCCACTATTGATCCCCTTTGAGGCGGGAATCGAGTCATTTACAAACAACTTGGGGCACACACACACAACCAAATTGGGGGCTCCCAACAATCTCAAATCACCAACAAGTAGCAAGATGCCTGGGTTCTCCACAAGAGGAAACCCTAGGATATACCCTCAAGCTAGAGAGGGGGAAATGAAGAACGAGTCGGTGAAGATGTAGATCCGGGTCTTCTCCTTCAATCCTCCAAGTATCAACGAGTTTGGGTGGAGGGATTGGGAGAGATCTAACTTTGGAGGCTCAATAAATGATTGAATTTAATGCTGGAGCGAGCAACCTCTTGGGGAAGAAGGGGATGGGGTATTTATAGTCCCCTCCCCAAACTAGCCGTTTGACCCTTTTTCGTGCCTGGCGGTACTACCGCTGGAGCCAGCGGTACTGCCGCTACCTGGGAACGTAAGCGGTACTAGGGAGTCCCAGTCACAGGGCGCGGGCGGTACAACTGCCAAAGTACCGTAGTAATTCAGCAGCGGTACTACCGCGAGTGCACACCGGTACTACCGCTGGCCACAATCTTCGAATTAATTCGAAGTGGCTGGCGGTAGTACTAGGTCACTACCGCCCTAGTACCATAAACGTTACCGTGAGAAAATCCTAGCCAGCGGTACAAGGACCGGTACTGAGGGCGGTACTACCGCTTCCTGTAGGCAACGGTACTACCGCCCACCAGTAGCGGTACTACCGTTGAGCAAGGTTTTGCTCAAGATAAATATGAGCACAGCGGTACTACCGAGCCAGTACCGCTTCAGTACCGTTGGAGACAGTACGCATTTTTATCCTGGCGGTACTGGGTGCGGTACTACGGCTTGCTGTGCAGAGCGGTACTACCGCTGCCAAGCCCGGTACTACCGCTGGACCATATAAATCTTGGTGGCTTTGTCTTGGAATTCTCTTCACCTTTTTGGCGTCTAGTTGATATAACCTGAAATACTTGACGCACTGTTAGATGCTTAATGGTGTTGTTATCAACTCCAAAACCTAAGAGATATCAAAGATGCAAAATGCACTTTCAATCTCCCCCTTTTGGAGATTGATGACAACACTACTAAGGGAGGTACAAAGAATTTTGGACGAGCACATCCAGAGAGAGTGATGCATAAGGAAAATTTGCTTAATGAGGCAAACTTTGTTCTCTTTTAGAATGTGTGCTCCCCCTAACTTTTTGAAACCTAGCAAGGGTACAAAAGATATGATAATATGAATGCTTGCTTAATGAATAACGATAATAACCATAAAATCCAAATCCATAACATCAAATGGTTCAACCACCAAAACTGAGTGACCACCTTATTTTTGTTGAGTGGGTACTCCTCATAGAATATCCTCTCCTGAAACCGAGTCCAGAAACACTCGTTTGCTCTAGCTTCCCTTGGATGGTTATAAGGATTGGTCCTCCTTTCCCTACGGAACTGGTCATCTGACATGTTCACAATAGACTTGTCTCGAGCTGCTTTTGATTTCATGTTGATAGATCTCTGTCTCCTTGTCAGGTTTCCTTGTGGCATAACCTCAGGGGGCTTCATCTTCCTCGGAGTTCTTACGGCCTCTCTTTGCCGCACGCTTGCGACCTCCACCCTTCGAACCACTAGCCCCTGCTCCTAAGAAAGCAATAGGAGGATAGCACAAGATAAGAAAAACTTCAATCAAAAAGATATGCGAGAAAGAATCAAATTAGAACTCAAAGTGTTTCAGACTCCACGAAGCGGTAGTACCGCTCGGGGGCCATGGTAGTACCGCTGTTGCCAGCGATTCCAGCCATAGCGGTAGTACCGCTGCTGGCGAATTCGACCATGGCGCCCAAGGAGACTACCGAATCCATCACGAGACTAAAAACATGAGCAGTGCTAATATGATTTCATCTACTTCGGGAACACAACTAACTACCCCTAGACTAGGAGATATCTAGACCCTAAGCATCATCATCTCTCAAGATTTCTCGAGGGAGAGAGATAAAAAGGGTACCGGAGCTCATCGTCAAGGAGGAGGAGTCGGGAGCAGTCCCCGGGCGTTCTCCGGCGAGAGAGGAGCGTTCAAGCACCGGAGAGAGACCTCCCAGGTGGACGGAAGACTTGGCGGCGGCGAGATCCAAAGTGGGGAGGATATGAGGGAGAGAGGGGGGTTATGAGGGTAACCCCCTCTTCCCAGATCCGTTTTAATCCCCACGGATTTTGCCGCAGCGGTAGTACCGCTACGCTCAGCGGTAGTACCGCTCACTGGAGCTACCTGGGCCAAGAGGTAGTACTACTGCTGGGTTTGCGTTGGGCACTAACACCTGCAACGGTAGTACCGCTCGTGGCCGCCGGTAGTACCGTGCGCTGGGTACTACTGTCAGTTACAGCGGTAGTACCGCTCGTAACTGGCGGTAGTACCGCTAGCCTGGTCTTCATTCCACCAAGGGATCAAAGCGATTGAAATTTTCAGAGGAAAAAGTCTAAGGGAGGAAGTGTATGGGCTTGGGATTAGAACACAAACTGAGATGGTGCTACACACTCCAACTTTTGCAAGAAACACAAAAATCAAATAAGGAACAGAGGGAGTGTGATTCCCAAACCAACACCGACACAAGAAAAACACAAGAGAGAGAGCAACACAAACACAACGACAACACCAAATCAAAAACCAAACTCTTCAAAGGAAGAGGTTGGTGGCCTAAGCCACCATGTAAGAGATTATGGTATGTTACCGCGAATATATATCTTGGGTACATTGCCTATTCTCGACATTGAAGCTCACAATTCAACATTAGAAAAAGAGAGATCAGAATGAATATTTGCTTTGGGAATAATGGGGGGAGGGAGAACCCAATGTGTTAGGATAACACTCCCCCTATGTCCATGCCTACACCTAAACTCAAACACGTTTCATCTATAGGGGTGTGTGCAAGATCCTCAAGTCAAACTCCTAGAATCAATGACATTTAGTTCATTCCTCAAGAACATGAATCTTGCATCATCAAGTGGCTTCGTGAATATATCCGCAAGATTATCCTTGGTGGGCACATAAGATAGAGCAATATCCCCTCTTGCCACATGGTATCGGATGAAATGATGGCGAATCTCAATATGCTTCGTTCTTGTATGTTGCACGGGGTTGTAGGCGATCTTGATGGCACTTTCATTGTCACACAAAAGAGGCACCTTATCCAAGTGAACGTCATATTCCTTGAGAGTTTGCCTCATCCATAGCAATTGAATGCAAGCACTTGCGACGGCTACATACTCGGCTTCGGCGGTGGAGAGAGATATGCAATTTTGCTTCTTGGAAGACCAACTCTCCAAGTACCTACCAAGAAATTGGCATGCCCCGGAAGTGGACTTCCTATCATCTTGATCACCAGCCCAATCGGAATCCGTGTAGCCCTTGAGAGAAAATTGTGCCCCCTTTGGGTACCACAAACCAAACCTTGGGGTATGAACTAAATATCTAAAAATCCTATGGACCACCATTAAATGTCTTTCCTTAGGGGCCGCTTGATACCTTTCACACACACCTACACTCAAAACGATATCGTTCCTAGATGCACAAAGATAAAGCAAAGAACCAATCATAGAACGGTACAACTTTTGGTCCACATCTTTACCCTTCGGATTACGAAATAGATGGTACTTGACTTGCAATGGAGATGGCTTGATCTTTGCATTTTGGAAATTAAACCTCTTGATCATGTCTTGGGTATACTTGGCTTGAGAAATGAAAGTCCCTCTAGCTAATTGCTTGATCTTGAAGCTAAGAAAAAATTTAAGCTCTCCCATCATAGACATCCCGAACCTGTCAGTCATAAGCTTTGAGAACTCATTATTGAAAGCTTGGTTAGTTGAGCCAAAGATGATATCGTCCACATATAGTTGGCATATGAAAATCTCTCCCTTTACTCTCTTGGTGAAGAGAGTGGGGTCGATCTTCCCAACTTCGAAACCACAGTCATCCAACAACTCTCTAAGGTGATCATACCAAGCACGTGGTGCTTGTTTGAGACCATAGAGGGCCTTGTCGAGTTTGTAGACATGGTTAGGAAAGTTGAGATTCTCGAACCCCAGAGGTTGCTTAACATATACCTCCTCTTTTAGTGGACCATTTAAGAAAGCACTTTTAACATCCATTTGTTGCAATTTGAAATTATGCGAAGATGCATAAGCAAGAAGGATACGGATGGACTCAAGGCGAGCCATGGGAGCATAGGTTTCATCAAAGTCAATGCCTTCAACTTGAGTGTAACCTTGAGCTACCAATCTTGCCTTGTTCCTTATAACAATGTCATGCTCATCTTGCTTGTTCTTGAATATCCACTTAGTGCCAATAACATTGTGGCAATCTTTGGGCTTCTCAACCATTCTCCAAACCTTGTTACGCTCAAAGTTATTGAGCTCATCATGCATAGCTTCAACCCAATCGGAGTCCTCAAGAGCTTCAAACACTTTCTTTGGTTCCACCATAGATATGTGAGCTTGATGCTCACTAAAATGTGTCAATTGCCTTCTTGTGGATCTTCTAGCTTCAATATCCTCCAAGACCTTGATGTCTTGGGCATCAATTTGCTTCAAAGCTCTTTTTATCCTTCTAGAACGACGGGATTCGATCTCCTCATTATTGCGAGGAGGGATCACTTGATCATATTGATCATTTGGGTCCCCATCTTGACCAACTTGGCCTTGATCATCATCATCATCATCATCATCGTAATCATCAACAATAATATCTTCGACGCTAGCTTTAACTTGAGGAGAGGATGAAGAGGATGGTTGATCTTGGCCTTGACCTTGACGAGCATGAATGATAGGAGTGGTTGCATCTTGCGTAGTAAATTGGTCAATAAGAGGAGGGTCTTTAACATGTTCTTGGTTAGGTGTAGCACTTGGCTCCTTGGCTTGTTCTTCTATTGTAGAGGAGGGCTCCACTTGAGTAGAGCATAGTCCTTCTCGGGTCGCCATAAGGTGTCCCTCAATGGGGCGGAAGAATCCCACACCCATCCTTCCTATGGCTTCTTGAGTATTTCAACATCTACATTAGAAACATGAAATTGCGCCACTTGGGAGCCATCATTTTCCTCGAAAACCACACTACAAGATTCTATGACAATCCGTGAGGCTTTGTCAAAGAATCAATAAGTGTGGGACACGGCACCGTAACCAACAAATATACCCTCAATATTTTTTGATTGAAATTTAGACAACCTAAAACCCTTGATCAAATAAAAGCACTTACAACCGAATACAGGGAAGTAGGAGACGTTGAGCTTGTTGCCGGTGAGGATCTCATATGGAGTCCTGTCCAAGCCTTTGCGGATGTAGAGGCGGTTGGAGGAGTGGCATGCGGTGGATATGGCCTCGGCCCATAAATATTGGGGAGAAGTGTACTCCTCCAACATGGTCCTTGCCATATCCAAGAGAGTGTAATTATTCCTTTCGGCAACACCATTTTGTTGAGGAGTGTAAGTGGCGTAGTATTGATGACTAATGCCTTCTTCACTAAGGAATTCATTCAAAGTGTAGTTCTTGAACTCCGAACCATTATCACTCCTAATAGCCATGATTTGCACATTGTGTTGATGTTGCACTTCGTTGGAGAAGTCGATGATGGTTTGTTGAGTTTCACTCTTGCACTTGAAGAAATAAACCCAAGTGTATCTTGAATAATCATCGACAATCACCAAGCAATACTTCTTGCCACCAAGACTTGCCTCGGGCACGGCACCAAAGAGATCAACATGGAGAAGCTCCAAGATCCTCTTTGATGAAATAATAGTCTTGGCCTTGTGCGCCTTATCATGCATCTTTCCTTCAACACACGACCTACAAACGTGATCCTTTGAAAAGGAAACATTTTCTTTTAGTCCGACAATAAGGTCACCTTTGTGAAGACTTTGCAAAGTTCTCATGTTGACATGGGATAAGCGGCAATGCCACAACCATCCCACGTTCGCCCTTCCGAAAGACACATTGTTTAAGAGTTGGTAGACTTCGAAAAGTCCACCACAAACAACTCATTTTCAACATGTCCCACGTAAGCGACGTCAAGAGTCTTGCTCCTCAAAAGGACCACAATATCAACATAAAAAAAGACGGAGAAACCCATCTTTCCAAGAGAGCGGACGAAAAGTAAATTGTAACCAAGGGATTCGACAAGCATGACGTTCACGATAGTGATATCGGGAGCAATCACAACCTTGCCAAACCCGGATACCTTAGACGAGGACGAGTCTCCATAACTGACGGTTGCTTGTATGTCATTTGGGCGCAACTCCGTCACATGATCTTTGCTTCATATGACTAGTGCATCCACTATCAATTATCCATTTAGACCCACCGGAAGCATAGTCCTGCAATAGATCATTGACTAGAGTTAGGACCCGAGGAGGGTCCCTTCATGTTAGTAACAAGGGTCTTTGGAACCCAAATCGCATAGTCAATGTAACCCTCAATAGGACCAACATATTTAGCTTGCACAACATCATAATAATCAACATATAATAAATTGTGTGGATTGTTAGTTCCCGCGGAGGTGCTACGAGTAGTGTTGTCCCTCATGACACTACTACTCGAGGCAACATTGCTTGCTTGTGCGGGTGTGCTACGAGTAGTGGTGTCCCTAATGACCATACCACTCGAAGCACCATTGTTGGTCTTCTTCTTGTTCTTTTTCTTACCAACATAGCCAAGACCTTTCTTGCCCACTTGTGGCCTTGGAGCACTCAATTGGTCTAGCAATGACCACATTCGAGCTAGGGGCAACCACTTGTGGGGTAGAGACCACAACCTTCTCAACTTGAGGGCCTTTGCCCTTGAGCCTTGCGAGCTCAACCTTCAACCTAGCATTTTCCTCAATAATATTTGCATGATCACAAGAAGAAGTAGAGGTGCTAGGGTTGTTAAGGTTATTAAGTTGAGTTTGAAGTTGTTCATGCAGCTCTTTGAGGGAATAATGTTGACTCTCCAAGGCTTTGTGAGCCTCGGTTAGTTTTTCAAACTCCTCGGTTAGTTTACCATGACCAACCCCAAAATCAACCTTATCCTTTTTAGCCTTTTTATATTTAGCAATAGCAAGATCACGTTCCTTAGTGATATTAGAAACAAGTTCATTATGAGTTTCTTCAATAGATTCAAGTCCTCCTCAAGAGAAACTCTACCATCGTGATCTTCCTCAAGAGTCATAGAGAGGGATGCAATTTCATCCGCATCCCTTCTTTCAACCTCACCTATCTTCTCAAGATATTCTTGGGCCTCTCCCAATTGGCTCATGAGATGCTCAAAGTACTTCTTGGTCTCCCCTTGCATGTTAGACATAAAACGTTCCAAGGAGAGCCTCTCATCTTCGACTCTAAGATTAGCAAGATGTTCTAGTTCACTAGGGGTCTTAGAGTTGGAGGAAGGTGATACCTCCGTGGCCTTAGCCATGAAGCACTTGGCATTTTGTTGAGGATGATTGTCAATGGGGAATTCAAAGAGAGATGAAGATAATGGAGTAGAAGAAATAGCTAGAGCGGCCACTTCATTTGTGGTTTCTTCTTCTTCATCACTCCCGGAATCATACTCCTCTTGAGTCAATAGCACAAACTTGGTGGGAGACTTCTTGTTTAATGGTTTCTTCTTGAAATGAGGTTTCTTGTACTCAACCTTGGACTTGTCCTTGCGAATGAGCTTGCCACTATGGAGATCTCTATTTTCATAGGGACACTCCGCAATGAAGTGGTGCTTATCTTGGCAATTGAAGCAAGACCTCACTTTTTGAGCCACATCATCGCCATAGCGAGACTTGGTCTTCTCCTCAACAAATTTCTTGGCCTTGGGAGGATTCCTCCAAAACTTTTGCACGGTGAGAGCAACGATATCCTTGAGAACGGGGTCATACTCTTGATCCTTCAATGGATCCAACACCTCATTGCCTTCTTCTTCATACTCAACTTCTTGTGACACAACCTTGGCCTTCAAAGCAACTGATGCCCCTTTGTGCATTCCTATGGCCCTAGCACGGTTGTCAAGAGAATTCTTGGTTTGCACTTGATAGGAGCACATTTCTTGCATAATTTGAGTTGAGGTCATGGAAGGGAAATCATGTCTCCCTTGAATGATCTTCATGTCCGCGGTTTAAAATGGCATGACGACAATCATGTACTTCATTTTGATCCAAGCATCATCAATGTACTTGGCACCAACATTAGTGAATGCGGTGGCAAGTGTCTTGAGCCTTCGGTACATGTCTTCATGGTTCTCTCCATCAAGCATATAGAAACCTTCGGCCTCATTGGTCAAGGCATCATATTTATTCCGTTGCATGCTCTCATTGCCCACAAACATGACGACAAGAGCGTCCCATGTTTCCTTGGCGGTGGAATATTGTTGAAGATGTGACATGTGGTTCGGACCCACGGCTTGTTGAAGAATTGACAAGGCGGTGTAGTTGAGTTGACAATCTATGGATTCTCTGCTTGTGAGGTTCTTGGGGTCATGAGGCTTGTATCCATCATGAGTGACCCTCCAAAGCTCTATACAAGAAGAGTTCAAGTGAGTCTCCATGTAATATTGCCATTCACGAAAAGAATATGCATCAATTTTAGGTGGATCTTCCCTAGGGATTATATGAGGATGTGGGACGGGAGGATCAGGAGAATAACTTCCGGGAACGGAGTGACATTCTCCATCTCCTTCCGTACCCTTCTTAGTGCAGTTTTCGGCTGAAGCATTTTTATGTGGTTCACCATCTACCCCTTTCTTGGCGCCCTCCGGAGGAGTAGAGTCGGTGAACTTCGGTCCTTTGGCTTTGAGGAGTTTCGCCAAGACTTGACGCAACTCATCAAATTTGGTGTCTATGGATGAGGTCAATGAATTTCTCAACTCATTGAGATCATCCATGGACACCCTAGCCACGGAACCTTCGGCGTCCGAATCTTCACCCATACTTAAACTCTTAGGAGGTTAAGCCCGATAGAAGAGCCGAGGCTCTGATACCAATTGAAAGTAAAGTATGCACACCTAGAGGGGGGGTGAATAGGTGTGACGACCAATTTTAATTTTTCTTTAAAAATTAGGCTTTGACACAAAGGTAATTCTCTAGATAATGCAACTACGGTGAAATTACCTATATGACAAGGATAACAAGAATCACAATGCAAGTAAGTAAATGGAGTGAGGGAACAAGGTAACCTAACTGAAGCACACGGAGACACGATGTATTCCCGAGTTCCTCCTTGTTAAGGGAGTACATCTCGTTGGAGGGGTGTGAGCTCGCCACGAAGGCCTACTCAACGCCACAAAGGCCTCACCCTATTCTCCGATGAACCACGCCACAAAGGCCTAGTTCACCTTCCATTATTGATCCCCTTTGAGGCGGGAATCGGGTCTTTTACAAACAACTTGGGGAACACACCCACAACCAAATTGGGGGCTCCCAACAATCTCAAATCGCCAACAAGTAGCAAGATGCCTAGGTTCTCCACAAGAGGAAACCCTAGGCTAGAGCCCTCAAGCTAGAGAGGGGGAAATGAAGAACGAGTCGGTGAAGATGTAGATACGGGTCTTCTCCTTCAATCCTCCAAGTATCAACGAGTTTGGGTGGAGGGATTGGGAGAGATCTAACTTTGGAGGCTCAATAAATGCTTGACTTTAATGCTAGAGCGAGCAACATCTTGGGGAAGAAGGGGATGAGGTATTTATAGCCCCCTCCCCAAACAAGCCGTTTGACCCTTTTTTGTGCCTGGCGGTACTACCGCTGGAGCCAGCGGTACTAGGGAGTCCCAGTCACAGGGTGCGGGCGGTACAACTGCCAAAGTACCATAGTACTTCAGCAGCGGTACTACCGCGAGTGCACACCGGTACTACCGCTGGCCACAATCTTCGAATTAATTCGAAGTGGCTGGCGGTAGTACTAGGTCACTACCGCCCTAGTACCTTAAATGTTAATGTGAACAAATCCTAGCCAGCGGTACAAGGACCGGTACTGAGGGCATTACTACCGCTTCCTGTAGGCAGCGGTACTACCGCCCACCAGTAGTGGTACTACCATTGAGCAAGGTTTTGCTTAAGATAAATATGAGCACATCGGTACTACCGAGCCAGTACCGCTTCAGTACCGCTGGAGACAGTACGCATTTTTATCCTGGCAGTACTTCTGGCGGTACTGAGCGCGGTACTACCGCTTGCTGTGCAGAGCGGTACTACCGTTGCCAAGCCCGGTACTACCGCTGGATCATATAAATCTTGGTGGCTTTGTCTTGGAATTCTATTCACCTTTTTGGCGTCTAGTTGATATAACCTAAATACTTGACGCACTGTTAGATGCTTAGTGGTGTTGTTATCAACTCCCAAACCTAAGAGAGATCAAAGATGCAAAATGCGCTTTCAGCTAGAGCTGGTTCCGTTTGTATCTTGCCCTCTGCATTCACCAATGGAAGATCAGGGCTTGGAATCACTATCGGTCCGATGTGTTTTTCAGTTGGCTGACATGGAACACTGGATGTATTTGTACTCCTTCTTGCAACAACAATTTATATGCATGTTACCCACTTTGGCTATCACACGGAATGTGCCATAGAATTTTCTGTGTAATTTCAGAGATCCCCAAAGACCAAATGCTTGCATTATGCATGGCTGTATTTTTTAGTACACCATGTCCCCCAGTTCTAGTTGTCTTTCACTGTGGTGCATGTCTGCAATTTTTTTCATTCTAACTATAGATTGCTCTAGATTTGTCTTGAGTTGAATAAGCATTTCCTATTTAGCCGTCAAGAAATCTGTTGCTTTTAAGTCTTGCGGGCCAGTTACAGCTAGCTCACTGATTTGTGGTGGGGAAAAGTCGTACAGTGCTTGAAATGGAGTCATCTTGAGAGTAGTGTGGAAGGATGTGTTGTACCAGAATTTGGCCAGAGAAAGCCAGTCAGCCCACTTCTTAGGTTCATTGAATATCATGCATCTGAGATAAGACTCCAAACATTGGTTAACCCTTTCTGTCTGTTCATCAGATTGTGGATGGTAAGTCGAGCTAAACCGGAGGTCAACTTAAAAACCTTTGGAAATTGACTTCCACAAGGTGCTGGTGAAGATTGTGTCCCTGTCTGATATGATGATAGTAGATGGTCCATGTAGCTAGATCATATTGTCAATTAATGCATGTAAGACTGTCTGTACTGCGTAAGGATGTGACAGGGGATAAAATGGTCATATTTGGTGAATTTGTCTACCACAACTAGAATAAATTATTTTCTTGTGATTTAGGTAAACCCTCAATGAAATCCTGAGATATATGTTGCCAAGCCATGTCAGGAGTGGGAAGAGGATCCAACGGGCCTGGGTATTTGCAATTCTCATGTTTTGATCTCTGACAAACATGACACTAGGAAAAAAATTGTTCTACGGCTTTCTTCATTCCTGGCCAACAAAATAATTTCTTTATTCTCTGGTATGTGGCTTTGATGCCTGAATGCCCACCCATGGCAGAGTTGTGTAATGATGTGAGTAATTTGGATTGTTGTGGTAAGTCTTGTCCCAATACTAGTCTTGATGGAGGGATGATAACCCGGTAGGCCAAACTCCAAGGAGTAACCCGGCCCAAAGAACGGTGCGCAGGATCCGGCTAAGGATAGGGAAGCTTGTGGAGGCCCAAGTTTGTAGGCCCAGCAACCCGGATTGTGGATTATTGTAAAGGAAAGCTAGGGTTTGTGCGCCGTGTCCGGGTAGGATCCAGGGTGCGCCTTGGGGAATAAGCTAGGGGGTGCGGGTGCTTTATAAACCGATCCCCAGGTCTAATTTAGACAGAGATCTTAGAACCCTAGCAATAGCGCTTGGTATCGAGCATCCAGTGTAATTCTAGAGTTGAGTTGTTATATCGAGATTGGAGACTCGGCGACTTTGATTGCCGGCTACCAGATTGAATCGCACCATGTTTTCCTCTGAGCTAAACCCTCTCCCGAACACCTGTGTCGTCTTGCCCCAAGATCAGTTACCCCCGGTAACATCTGCCGTGATTATCCCACGACAGTTGGCGCCCACCGTGGGGCCTGCGTCCAAAGGTGTTTACATCACGGGAGAAGCTCGGAAGAATATGGAGAATCTCGTCGTCGGCGAAATCTACATCGATCGCAGAGGAAAAAAGATGGTGGACGATTCCGGCTGGGGGCCAGAGTCGGATCACCTCGAATCCGGATCCGTCGTGACGATCGGCCGGATCAACATCTTCGTCGGTATGGTACGAACGACTAATTTAAAAGGATAATATCATGTGCATACTACAGGAACTTCTAGCAGGAACAAAGAGACGTCAAAGCAAGCGGCAAACTCGGTTTCATCGGCCGCGCCGGGATACCTTAGATGGGCAGAACAAGAGATAACGTGGAGTAGAAGAGATCATCCGGAAAAAGTAGAGCGTCCAGGAGTCTTGGCATTGGTGGTTGCTCCACAGGTTAATGGTTACGAACTGAAGAGAGTCCTGATGGACGGTGGAAGTAGCATCAACATCCTTTATTGGGAAACTTTCTTACGGATGAGTCTCAAAGAGTCCCAGTTGCAGAAAAGTTCGACAATCTTTCATGGGATCGTGCCGGGTCACTCGGCGAGCCCCGAGGGAAAGATCACCTTGGAGGTTGCTTTTGGAGAATCGACGGATAATTATCGAGTTGAGTGGCTCACGTTCGAGGTGGTCAAATTGCGCAGTCCTTATCACGCGCTGTTTGGAAGACCGGCTTACGCCAAATTCATGGCTAGGCCCTGCTACGTGTATTTGCAGCTAAAGATTCCGGGTCCTAAACGGACCATCACCATACATGGGAACCGGGATATAGCGGCCGAGTGTGACGAAGGAGATTCGGTTATGGCTGAGCAAGCATGCAGAAAGGAAGAACTCGAATATTACCGGTCTCAAGTGAACCCGGATGATAGAACAGCCTTGAACAAGCCGAATACCGAGGACGAGAGAGCAAAATTCAAAGCAGCACAAGACACCAAGAAGATAGATTTCGTTGAAGGCGATTCCACTAAGCAGTTTACCATAGGGTCTAATTTGGGAAAAGAGCAGGAGGAAGCACTTGTGGAGTTTATTCGTTCAAATGCAGATGTGTTCGCCTGGACACCCAGCGATATGCCGGGTATCCCTACGGAGTTTGCCGAGCACAGTTTGCATGTGGATCCCAAGTCCAGGCCCGTGAAGCAGGGCTTGAGGAAAATGAATGAGGAAAGAAGGAAGGCTATAGGCGAAGAGATCGCTCGGCTATTGGCAGCCGGCTTTATCATGGAAGTATTTCACCCGGATTGGCTGGCAAACCCGGTTCTAGTGATGAAAAAGACCAATGAGTGGAGGATGTGCATTGATTTTACGAGTCTCAACAAACATTGCCCAAAGGATCCGTTCGCACTACCCAGGATAGATCAGATTATAGATGCAGTAGCTGGAAGCGATTTATTATGCTTCCTGGACGCATATTCCGGGTATCATCAGATCAAGCTCAAGAGGGAGGATTGGGAGAAAACATCATTCATAACCCCTTTTGGGGCCTTCTGTTATAAAACCATGACGTTTGGATTGAAGAATGCCGGTGCAACTTACCAACGATGTATTCAAAAGTGCTTCGAAGACCAAATCGGACGCAACGTCCACGCCTATGTGGATGATGTGGTCATCAAGACCAGGAAGGCGGAGACGTTTATCGATGATCTAAAGGAGACGTTCAAGAACTTGAGGAGGTACCAGATGAAGCTTAACCCGACAAAGTGCGTGTTCGGAGTTCCAGCCGGGAAATTACTCGGCTTTATAGTTTCCGAAAGAGGGATCGAGGCAGACCCGGATAAAATCAAGGCCATCCAGGGTCTGAAAAAACCAGAAAATTTGAAGCATGTTCAAAAGCTCACGGGCTGCGTAGCAGCCTTGAGCCGATTCATATCCAGACTCGGAGAAAAGGCAATACCCTTGTACCGGCTCTTGCGGAAATCGGACAAATTCGTGTGGGATCAAGAGGCGGATGAGGCATTCGAGGCACTAAAGAAGCAGTTATCCGAACCACCAGTACTAGCGGCGCCGGGTCCTAAAGAGCCTATGTTGCTGTACGTGGCAGCTGGCCCCCGAGCCGTCAGCGCAGTAGTTGTTGTGGAGCGTAAAGAGGATGGGAAAGGTTACCCGGTCCAGAGGCCGGTTTATTATGTCAGCGAGGTATTATCAGAAGCAAAGCAGCGCTATCCACATTGGCAAAAGCTGGTGTTTGGGGTTTTTATGGCTAGCCGGAAATTGAAGCCGTACTTCCAAGAACACCCCATAACAGTGGTTAGTTCAATACCAATGTCGGATATCATCAGGAACTCAGACGCGACGGGAAGAATAGCCAAATGGGCGATAGAGATGGGGGATTATCACATCAACTACGAACCCAGGTCAGCAATCAAATCTCAAGCTTTAATTGATTTCGTTAACGACTGGACACATACAGGCATGACTACAACGGTTCCAAATTCCGAGTCATGGATCATGCACTTCGATGGATCTAAGCAATACGAGGGATCAGGAGCTGGGGTGGTGTTGACGTCACCCAAAGGAGATAAACTAAGTTACGTACTACAAATCCACTTTGACTGTTCCAACAACGTGGCCGAGTATGAGGCCCTATTGCACGGCCTAAGGGCAGCTAAGGAGATGAACATCAAAAGGATACGGTGTTTCGGAGATTCGGATCTTGTGGTACAGCAGGTGTCAGGAACTTGGGATAGAAAGGACGCAACTATGGCAGCATACCGCAGGGAAGTTGATAGGGTTGCAGGATGTTTTTCCGGGTATGAGGTGGAGCATATAGACAGAAGAAAGAACGAGGCAGCCGACGCGCTCGCTAGACTTGGCTCGCGCAGAGAGCCGGTTCCACCTAACGTCTTCCTGGATGAATTATGGCAACCATCGGTTAAAACCGAGTCAGAGGAGGAATTGGCAAACCAAGACCCGGATTCAGGACTTGTGGCTACAGTACGTACTGTTCCCGAATGGACAGAACCGTTTTTGGCCTACCTGTCGCGGGGCGAGTTACCACAGCAGGAGGTGTTAGCAAGGCAAATTTTGAGGCGAGCCAAGGGATATTCTATCATCAATGAAGAATTATACAAGAGAAGCGCAGCAGGAGTCTTTTTGCGCTGCGTAGCGCCAGAAGAAGGCCGACAGATTCTCAAGGAAATCCATGAAGGCGACTGTGGACATCATGCATCCACAAGGTCCCTTGTGGCTAAAGCTTATCGGCACGGATTTTTCTGGCTCACGGCTCTAGCGGATGCGGAACGATTGGTAGCAAGGTGTGACGGATGTCAAAGGTACGCTCGCCAAACCCATGTGTCGGCTATGGAGTTACGGACCATCCCGTTAACTTGGCCGTTCGCTGTCTGGGGTATGGACATGGTTGGCCCCTTTCATATGTCACCATGCAAGAAGACACATCTTTTGGTGGCTATTGATAAGTTTACCAAGTGGGTTGAGGTTATGCCAGTTACTAATTGCGAAGCAGCTACAGCAGTCAAGTTCCTGAAAAGGATTATCTACCGGTTCGGGTATCCCCACAGCATAATTACCGACAATGGAACCAACATGTCCCTTGGTGAGATGGAGAAGTTCTGCGGCAATAATGGAATCCGGCTTGATGTTGCATCGGTGGCTCACCCACAGGCCAATGGACAAGTGGAGAGAGCAAACCAAGAATTGCTTCGCGGGTTAAAACCACGATTGCGAGTTCCCTGTATCAGGGCTGCTGGTGCATGGGTCGAAGAACTTCCTTCTGTGGTTTGGGGTATCAACACTACACCTAACAGATCCACTCAGATGACGCCCTTCTTCATGGTCTATGGTGCGGAGGCAGTGTTACCGAGTGACATCATTCACGACTCACCGCGAGTATCAGCTTACGTCGAAGTGGAGAACGAAAAAACCCGGCAGGACGCCGTAGACATGTTAGAAGAGCAAAGAGAACAAGCCCTGGAAAGATCAGCCATTTATCAGCAAGATCTACGGAGGTATCATAGCCGGCGCGTGAAAACCCGGGTATTCCAGGAAGGAGACTTGGTTTTGCGCCTGGTACAGTCAAATGAAGGAAAGCACAAATTATCACCACCATGGGAAGGACCATTTATCATAAGCCGGAATCTGCATAATGGATCATATTACTTGATAGATGCAAGGGAAGAGTCGGCTACAGTTAACGACACCGCACATACCACTTCATCCATGCAAGAAAGAGATAGACCATGGAACGTGGCTCAGCTACGTCCATATTATACTTAAAAAAGATTATATTGGCAAGTGGAATTACACGATGTAATAGGCAGCAGGTTTTCAGACGTACTCTTTTCCTATCCAGGGTACCTTTGGGGACTGGACGGGTTTTTAATGAGGCGGCTTGCTGACCTAGATTTTTCATATCAAGTAAAGAGATAGTTATCAAGAAAAGAGATGATTATTATCAGGTTATGTACTCTCAGTATGATGCGTATATCTAGGTCTTGGGGGCTGGTCGCTTGAATAGCACAGTTACAAACTCAAAGACCCGGCCATGATGCCTATGAGTTATAAGGGCCGATTACTTGCAAACGAGTACGGCTGCAATCTTATAACCGGACAAAGAAGTCCAAATTCCTTGGCTATTCTTACTTAAGCTCGATGTGACTCGCATTAAAGTGGCATGATTTGTTCGCTTACGATCGCAGTCAGTCATGAAACCCGACGGGGCTTGGCTGGCTACGTTTTCGTATGGATGTAACAACATGGTATCCACGCGAAAGCCGGCTTACAGTACAAGATAGTCAAAAGGGTCATCTAAACCACAAGTTATGCAGAGTACAAGGCTGAACAGCTGGAAACTCAACGACTATTAAGCGTAACCTCAAAACCTATGTGAAACAACTCAGGGATCTTTGTGAAATTAGCAGTAGGCAGTTCGTTCCCCTTTCAAGATCAAGTGTCCTAGACTCGGCGATCTGGGTCCGGGTGTCTTGAAACCTTGAAAAGAGAAAAAATGGCTTACTTGTATAATTCCAAAAACCCAAATATCCGAGTCTTGGGGACTTGGGGACTTAGAAGCAAAATCCGCTTGTCAATACCCATGAGACCCAGAAATTGAGTTTTCACAAAAGGAACAATAAAGAAAGCCAGATATCGAGAACAGATGAATAATGGATAAACTTAA
The DNA here is from genome assembly GCA_028641055.1 of Alopecurus myosuroides. Classification (NCBI taxonomy): domain Eukaryota; kingdom Viridiplantae; phylum Streptophyta; class Magnoliopsida; order Poales; family Poaceae; genus Alopecurus; species Alopecurus myosuroides. The sequence goes on along the minus strand of CM054062.1, from coordinate 86,754,733 downwards.
AAAGGCCGGAACAGGCATCGAGTATATCAAGACTTTAGCGTGCATTACAAAATCCTGGTGAAAAGATATCAAAGGTGCACAGGCGCACCACCCAAAATATAACTGTTTTAAAAAGTATGTTGACCGGCCGGTGCACAAGAAGAGGCATGAGAAATCATATATCACTCGGCGTTCATCTTGGCCTTGCCCTTGCCATCATTGGCGGTAGCAGCAGCACCCGGATCAGCGGTACCAGCCCCTGCAGGAGGTGGAACGACTGGTGTTGAGGTAGCAGGGGCAGAGCCGGCTTCAGCTTGCTTCTTGGCAGCCTCCGCCCTTATCGCAGCAGCTTCCTCCTTCCACCGAGCCAGCATATCATACGGCTCAGGAAGATCTGACTTAATTGCTTCACCGGCAGCATCGTATGCTGGAACAAGTATGTTAACATCCAGTTCATCAGCAATTACACTGGCCGGGTAACGGACCTCCTTCTGGATGGCCTGAAAATCCTTCACCGAGAACTTGGATCCGTCAAGCTTGAACTCTGGAAAGCCGCCCATAAGCTTCACTAGCTCGAGCTTGGGAGATAAGCCTTGGCAAGTGCAAGCCCCCGGGTCACTCCAACCCGGCAAGACGAGCGCTTCCAGTGCCAAATCCACTCGGGAATAGTGGAGAAGGCATCCAGCATCCTCTTCAGATCAACATGTCCTCTACCCGGCCACCGCAATTCCTCAAGGATCCATTTGGTTCCGGCACATAGCTGCCGGATAACGTTCTTCATGGTTTTCAGCTTGGCCATGTCATCCTCTTCCGGCATGGTTTCGTCCGGGCCTGAAGACATGGAAACGTAAGTCGGGAAACTGCCGCTATCTATCAAAAAGATAAACCCGGAGGAGGAAACGTACCAAGTAAAGCACGATATGTGTCCGATATTTGGACGGAAAGGCTTGTCAGGTCATCTTCTGCTCGGTGAGCCCTTTTTCTATATTTCCTCATTATCAACCTATTTCTCCTGGCTTCGGCTTCGGCTGCTTCGCGTAAAGCTACCTCCTTTTCGATGAGCTTGGTGGCGTCCGCCAGTTTCTCCTCAGATTGAGTTACGAAAGCCTGCGTGCATGCAAACAAGGATCAGTTGGGCAGAGAAGCAAGTTATCAGTCGCTTGTATAATAAAGTCCCAAGTAAATTATGAATCAATTCACTCGGAACTTGGGGACTGGACAAAGGCATAAGCAACATTAGTCGGATTTACCTCGTGTTTGGCTATCAAAGCTCCCAAGATGTTTTCTTCATTAGCCCTTAAAGTGCGAAGGGTTTCCAGCATCTGGGCAAATGTCAGTTCCTCGGGTCGAGTACCGGAAGAGCCGGCAGCTTGGTCGCTTGGTGGGGGGGCTCTCCCCGCCCTTGGAGTTGAGACCCGGACAGTTTGGGTGGCCGGGTTGGGAGAACTCATCCTTGTATCTAGAACTTCGATCTCCTCGTCTACTGGTTCCGATGAGGAAGGAGATCCGGCAGCTCGGGGAAGTGGATTGTTCAGAGGGCCTTGTCCCTGGTTATTCGCCGTGTCACCGCCAGTTGCGGCGTCTGCATTGTCAGTCGGTTTCTCCGCTTGATGGTTATCTGCTTCTATGATTTCCGGGTCACTGACGACGGCTTGAGCGCTAAAAGAAAGATGAGAAAAGGCGGTTATTAGTGATGACAGTGGCTTGAGTGGAAATTTGTTAGGTGTAAAAGGAAATCATGTAGCACAAACTTACCCGGCATTCACGGTGTAATCAGGCGGGAGCTCGCCGCTGGAAGCAGATGAGGTCGCCACGGGAACCACCAACGGGACCCGGAATTGCCCGGCACGTGGATGGTTAGGAGAAGGGTGGCGTTGAGGAGAGTCGGAAGGACGAGGCGGAGGAGCGCCGCCACGAGGGACTGAGGGGGTAGAGATACCCGGGTTAAGGGGATCTTCACCCGGGGAGCTCCGAGTTACTCTACGCTTGACTGGGAAAGAATCCTTCAAGCACGATGAATTTGATAATTGATGGTTAAGTCGTCGCATGGCGTCAAAGGAGTAGGGTTCAAAGGATAATGAGGAAAAAGGAACCTTGGACACTGCTCCCCTGGCCTTCCTCTTGGCTCCAACTGTTGCCTCTTGGTCAGACTCGGTTGCCTCCGGATCATCCTCGTTGGTCTCACCTTCGTCCTCTAGTCTTGTGGACCGTGTGTGTGTTCGTTGGAAAAAAGGTACACGGGAGGAAAATAATACAAGTGAAGATATACAAATTTTATGCAAATACCTTCACTCTCATCAGCCGGCTCGTCCTCTTCTTCCGGGTCTCTGGAAGGGGGGAAGGGTTCAACTCTCCAGAAAGGGTCATCAGCCTAAGACAAAAGAATGAGATCAAGGGTTAGAAGTTGTATCAAGTCAAAATGTGGAAATAAGTTACGAATGTCGGGTATTACCGCTGGAGCCGGGTTTTCCCGAGTAAACGGGGGTAACCCGGTGATTAGGGCTGGAATTCGAGCCGAGCCGAGTCAGCTCGGCTCGACTCGCTCAAACTCGATCAACTGACGAGTCGAGCTCGGCTTGACTCGTTCAACAAACGAGTCCAAAATCAAAACTCGGCTCGGCTCGGTGAACTCGCGAGTAGCTCGCGAGCTACCCGTTTAAATTTTTTATTTTGTAAAACTATAAAAAGTAAAAATATTACATATTGTATATATAATTATTTTTCATTATTTGGGGCTATTTGGGGCATGTATAATAAAATCATCAAAATAATCGATGAAAACATGTCACCATTAAATAATTTGTAGTAAATAAACTACAATAATCAGTAAAAAAATTCACATAGATAAGAATATCATTAGAAACTCTTTTTAGCGAGTTAAACGAGCTAAACGAGTACTCGTAAACTCGGCTCGTTTAGCTTGAACTCGTTTATTGTCGAAAATGAAAACTCGACTCGGCTCGTTGGACAACGAGTTAGAGCCGAGCCGAGCCGAGTCGAGTTGCGAGCTACTCGTTTAACTCGTGAGTTTCAAGTTTTAATTCCATCCCTACCGGTGATGCCCTTTATCACCTCCAGTTTCTCTGTTAAGAAGCCCTTGATGGTCTTGTTAGTATCGCCGGTCGCAAAGTTCTTGGTGGAGTAGCGGAGTGCATCTGTGGTGTGCCCCGAATACTCGCACATCAGTTTGGTGCGGATGGAGTTGGGTTGGATCCGGAAATCAACCCATGTTTTTACTAAATTTAGCCCGAGGAGGCCTTGGGCTGAAAGGATGGCTATCTTGGCTAACGAGGGAAGGATTGCCTCTCTATCCGAGTCTGGTGCAAAGGCGTTGAAAGACTCGGAAGGCTCCAGGAGATTTTCCGAGTAACCCGGCAGTTTCTTTTCGCCGTCGGGGGAGGTATCGTGGCAATAAAAGAAAGACAGCTGCCAGTGTTTGACGTGGGAGTTCAAATTGAGGGTTGGCATCGGTGAGTTCTTGCGGCGTTGGATGGATACCCCGCCGCAAGTAAGAAGTGCTCCGTCGCCGCTTTCGCGGCACGGCTTACACTGGAATAGTTCGGTGAAGAGAGTCAGACTTGGCGGCATGCACAAGTACGACTCAGATAGAACGATGAAGTGGGTAATATTCAACATAGAGTTAGGCCCTATGTCGAATACCCGGAGGCCATAATGGCTTAAGACCTCCCGGAAGAAAGGGTGACCCGGAGGACGGAATCCCCGGGTCACATGCTCTATGAAGCAGATTACCTCGTTATCAGCGGGTGTGGGCCGGGTCTCGTTGCCCGGAGCCCTCCAGTGAATGTCCTTTTGAGAAGGGAGAATTCCTAATTCGGCTAGCTCGTCCAATTTGGCCTTCGTAGCTGTGGAACGCCCCCAGTTAGCGGATATGGTTTGGGTAGCTTTCGCCTGAGCCGGCTGTTTTCCTTGTCGTTTGGGAGCCATGGGGTCAACCTGCAAAGCACAAGAAAAGGAGGCATATGAAATAAGATCCGGGAGTGTTGGATTATCCGAGTATAAGGTATCAAGAAAGTATGAAGCTAAAAATTATCCGGGTATCACGCTATGAGGTGGGGATTACAAGGTATCCGGGTTTTAAGTACAATCATGGAAATTATTGGTCACTTACGTATGGAAAGGCATTTGGGGAAGACGGATGGTTGCCCATGCGTCTACTGCAAGCAAAATAGCTGGAAAAGGAAGGTTTTCCGGGTGTTAACGCAATGAGCGGAAAATCAAGGGGGAATGGATCTAGGTGGGAAAGTTTGCGAGCGGTTTTGCGGGAGGTTTGGTGATTAACAATGGTAGGAGGATGAATTGTAACTATTCTGCAGGTGGTTAGAGGAGTTGGCGAGCATCAAATCGGTCTAATTTGATGAAATCGGGAAAGTGATTCACGGGTTGACCTAGATCCGATCTTGGATGAGTTGAAAAATTATGGTGCTAAATCAAACGAATGTGAGAGGCTTACTGGAAAGATTGGAGTCCGGCGCGACAGCGGCGAGCGGTGTGGATCGAATGCCCCTTCGCGATTCCTGGCGAGAGGAGCAAAGGCGCGACGGTGGCACTTGGCGGCGGTGCGAGATGGCTCGGGGGCGCGGCCGGCGGTGATCTTGCTTCGACGACAAGCACGAACTTCTTGCGGTGGTGCCGCGAGGGTGTAAGGAGCAAAGGGGGAAAGGGGAAGCTGAGGCGCAGTGATGAGTTTAGGGTTACCCACTATGTGCTATTTATAAATCAAGGGTGAGTCTACCTCAACGGCCCGAGGCCGGAAATCGTGGGGTGACGGTTATCCCCGTGGATTTTGCGAGATATGCGTCAAATATTGAGCAAGGCATTGAGATGAAGGAAAGAAGGGGATCAACCCCGTGATATCGGGATCGATCATCCAGTATGAGATCTTGACATTTTTATCAAGGTTTGGACCTGGAAAATTAAACCAAAGAGTTTGGGGAAAGGCCGGGTTACTATATGGCCACCATGGAGTTAGGCCTAACCACTTATCAAAGCATCTTGACCCGGCCTCCACGTGCCTATGTGTTTGATATCTTTGCAGGGAATAGCGAGCGCTTCAAGGAGGATCCATGAAGCCCAGGCTATTCTGGGGACTACTGATGGAGGGATGATAACCCGGTAGGCCAAACTCCAAGGAGTAACCCGGCCCAAAGAACGGTGCGCAGGATCCGGCTAAGGATAGGGAAGCTTGTGGAGGCCCAAGTTTGTAGGCCCAGCAACCCGGATTGTGGATTATTGTAAAGGAAAGCTAGGGTTTGTGCGCCGTGTCCGGGTAGGATCCAGGGTGCGCCTTGGGGAATAAGCTAGGGGGTGCGGGTGCTTTATAAACCAATCCCCAGGTCTAATTTAGACAGAGATCTTAGAACCCTAGCAATAGCGCTTGGTATCGAGCATCCAGTGTAATTCTAGAGTTGAGTTGTTATATCGAGATTGGAGACTCGGCGACTTTGATTGTCGGCTACCAGATTGAATCGCACCATGTTTTCCTCTGAGCTAAACCCTCTCCCGAACACCTGTGTCGTCTTGCCCCAAGATCAGTTACCCCCGGTAACATCTGCCGTGATTATCCCACGACAAGTCTCCCTTTGTATCTCAATATGCCAGCTTGTATTGTATAGCTAGAACCTAGTGTTGGGGTGTAAGAAGGAATTTCTGGACTAGTGTTTGTGTGTGGTCACCAGCTGAGTAACTAGTAATAACCTCATATATCCATGTGGGTGTGACCACAGAGATAGCCAGTAGAGTAGAAAATTTCCTTGATAATGCATCAGCAGCTGTGTTTTCCTTGCTCTTTTGTATTCCACAATAAAATCAAATTCCAATAATTTCATCATAAGTTTATATTGAGTGCCCTCATCCAGTTTTTGGTCATTCATGTACTTCAAATTCTGTTGATCCGAGCAAATAATTAGCTTATTTCCTAAGAAATAATGTCTCCATCATTTCAGAGCTTCCTGGATGGCCAATGCTTATTTTTCATAGGTTGAGAGGCTTGCATTTCTAGCTCCCAACGATACACTATAGTAAGCAATAGCTCTACCCTCTTGTAATAAAACTGCTCCTAAACCACTGCCTGATGCATCTGTTTCCAACACAAATGGTTGTGTAAATTTTGGTAGGCTAAGTACAGGTGTTGTCATGAGTGCTTGTTTGAGTGTATTAAAAGCCCTGTCATGTTCTTGAGACCACTGGAATGGGACTTTCTTAAGGAGGTCATAAAGAGGTTTATAGATAATTCCATAATTCTTAATAATACGCCTGTAATAGCACGTTAATCCAAGAAATCCTCTGATTATACTGACATTCATAGGTGTAGGCCAATCTGCCACTGCTCCTATTCTTGTTGGGTCAGTGGAGACTCCTTTGCCTGAGGTTACATGGCCCAAATATTCTACATGTTTTGTACCAAAGACACACTTGCTCTTTTTCACATAGAGTTTGTTAGCCTTCAGAAGTTGCAATGCAATTTGTAAGTGTTGTTTGTGTGTCTGCATATTCGGGTTGTAGACCAAAAGGTCATCAAAGGACACCAAAATGAATTTCCTTAAATGTTGGGGAAAAATGGCATTCATCAAGGCTTGAAAGGTGCCCGGTGCACTAGATGAGCCAAAGGGCATCACAAGATATTCGTAGTGACCACTATATGTTCTGAAAGCAGTCTTTAACACATCTGTTGGATTCATTCTTATTTGATGATAACCAGATCTCAGGTCTAGTTTGCTGAAATATTGTGATCCATGTAATTCATCCAAAAGGACCTCTATTAATGGAATAGGGAACTTGATTTTGATTATCAATGCATTCAGTTTTCTGTAGTCCACAAAGAGTCTCCAAGCTCCATCCTTTTCTCTGACAAGTATTGTAGGAGAAGCATAAGGGCTTTGACTTGGTCTTATTGTTTTATTTCTCAGCAACTCGGCAATCTGTGCTTCCATCTCATCCTTCTTCTTATGTGGCACTCTATAGGGTCTTGTCATTGGTGGCGTAGCCTCGGGTTGTAATGGTATTGAGTGATCACATTGTCGGTGGGGAGGTAAAGCTCTAGGTTCACTTAAAATCTCTTGGTATTCATCCAATATTTGTTGCAGTGCAGGCACAATTTCCTGTGCTTCTTTGGGTGATTCACTCGTAATATTCAACTGTAATAAATGTCCTATTGCCCCTTCAGCTAGCAGTCTATGCATTTGTTCTGCTAGTATTTTAGTCAACTTTGTTGTTGATTTTCAAATAGGAAAACTGGTGTCGCAGATGCCATCCTTTCTTATTGTTAACCTTTAAGGTCCACAGTAAACGAGCTATGCTTTTGTAGCCAATCACACCCAAGGATCACTTCATGGTCTGGTAGTTTCAGTATTCTGAAGGATTCGGTAAACTTGTTGTTGGTTATTTGAAATGTACACATTGGAGCTACAAATTTAGATACTAACATTCCTCCCCCAGCAACCTTTACATCTCTTGCTTCTGCTTGTTGTAAAGTACACTGACATTTGAGGGAAAATGATAAGTACATGAAGGAATTGCTGCTTCCTGAATCAATCAATGCAATTGCTTGTTTTCCATTAATAGTAACCAATATTGTGGGTGTATTTGTTGTTGGTTGTTCTTCAATTTCCTGTAATGAGATATTCATGAATTGTGCTTGTTGTTTGGGAGTCTTTGCTGTGGTTTCTTCTTGATGTTGTTCTTGATCATCTTGTGCTTGCAATTGTGCCATATGTTCTTGATACAAATCTTGTGCTAGGAAATTCAGTACAGGTACTGGTTTACACTTGTGACCAGGTCGCCAATTGGGTTCTCCAAAACGCCAAGATGCTCCTTTTTTCTTTTGTTTTGGTGCTGAATTGTCAGGAACTGTAGTTACCACAGGAGTATAGCTTGGTGTGGTTTATAGGAATTGCTATTGTTGAATTTTTGGAACTGAGGTATAAATGTTTTCTTCATAGGCTAACAATGTTCCATTTCACGAGCTTGCCAATAAGCTGATGTCAATGTAGAAGGCCTTAGAGGTCTGAGTTGTGACTTAATGGAGTCTCTCATGCCATTGACATAACATCTAATAAACCAATCTTCTTGTAAGTCGGGGTTTTCTTCTCGTATATCTGCCATCAATTCCTCAAATATTTCTGTGTGTTGCTTCATTGTCAAGCTATTCTGCTCGATTGCGTTGAATTTCTCTGCTAATTCATATGTGATGTAACATGAGAATCTGTGTGTTACTTCTGCTGTAAATTGAGACCATGATAACTATTGCCTGTGCAGACCTGACCTTCTTAGCCATTGATACGCCCATTTTGCATCACTATTTTATACTGTTATTTTCTGTTATTCATCGATATATTTCATGTTATGATGCATTACTTATGTTATTTAATATTATTTTGCATGTTTCATAATTTTTGTAGAATAAACATAGGGATCGGAAATCTGATGGAAAAAGCACCGTCGAGATACCCTACTTCAGAAGATCAGAAGAAGAGGAGGATACCAGAGAGGTCTTAGAAGTCCCGAGGAGGAAGCTAGCCAGAAGGGCAGCCAGAGGGGGTCCATAGGGGGCCCACACCATGGGGTGGCGCCCCCTGGCCGCGCCGCCAGGTGGTGTGGCCACCCTGGCCCACCTCTGGTCGCCCCTTTCGCGTACTTGAGCCCCCGGGAACCCTAAGCCCTAGGACATCATCGAAGAAATATTCCGCCGCCACCTCGAGGCGGAAAACAACAGAGAGAGAAAAGATCTTCGGCAGGGAGAAATATGCCGGGGAGGTTTCTCCCCGAAGAAGGGAAATCATCGCCATCGTCATCGTCATCGCTCCGGGCATCATCATCAAGATCGTCATCATCATCACCACCAGCACCATCACCCTCATCATCCACCTTCATCCCGCTATAACAATTAGGGGTCTTTATCGTTGTTCTTCACTAGATCTCTCTCCCGGTGTGGATTACTTGTTAGTAGTTGATGCTTGTGAGATATATCGGTGTTTTCACTTTATGACCAGATTGTTATTATCCATTATATCACCTCTGATTATGATCCATATGATGTCCTGTGAGTAGTTCGTTTAGTTTTTGAGGACATGGGAGAAGTCATGATGTTAGTAGTGGAATTACGTTGAAGTAATATCTGGTGGTTTGATATTTAAGTTGTGGTGTTATTCCTCTAGTGGTGTCATGTGAATGTTGACCACATGATACTTCACCTTTATGGGCCTAGGAGGATGCATTGTGTATTTGGCTACTAATTGTGGGGTTGCTGGAGTGACAGAAACCTAAACCCTCGTTAGGAAACCAATGCACGAGGGAGTGTAGGATCCCGGAGTTTTAAGGTTTTGGTTATATTTATCTTAATTACTTTCTTGTATTTGCAGATGCTTACGAGGGGTATAATCACAAGTATGTATTAGTCCTAGTTGGGCGGTGCATTAGCATAGGTTTACCCACATAACACCTATCGAACCAATAAATATTAATCAACCGTATGAAGCGAAAGCACTTGAAGAAATTCCCATGTGTCCTCGAGAATGTTTGGTAATCATAAGTAGAACAACTGGCTTGTCCTTTTCTCTCAAAAGGATTGGGCCACTCGATGCAATTATATTTTCTGTCTTTTATTTACTCACACTTTATTTATCTGCTATATAAAAAACCACCAAAAAAATGTTTGCTAGTGTTTACAGTGAATTCTCCATCCAACCTGCTTGTCAACACCTTCTGATCCTCGTTTGGTTCGACACTCTTATTTATCTAAAGTACTATGATACACCCCCTATACGTGTGGGCCATCAATACTATTTTCTGGCGCCGTTGTCGGGGAGTGAAGCGCTATTGGTAAGTGGAATTGGTAAGAGAAACTTTTACTGTGAGTGTTGTTTTTATTTTTGTCTGCTGCTTTATTTCATTATGGAGAATTCTTTTGGTTCTCTGTTTAGGGGTACTACTACTGTTACTGCTAGGGTAGTAGGTGACCCATTATCTTCTGAATTAGATCCTTATAAAATACCTATGAAAATTGTTAGACGTGTTATGGATAACTGCTATTATGGAGATGGAACTGTCCATCCCGGTGATCAGTTGCTCTTTATACATGAATTATGCGAGTTATTCAGGTGTGCAGGTATTACAATGGATCAAGTTAAAAATAAATTATTCTCTTTATCGCTGAAAGGTAGAGCAGTTGAATGGTTTAAATTACTGAAGAATGGTGAATCTGTTGGATGGGAGGAAATTGTACCTCTCTTTTATTCTAAATTCTATCCTCCCAATGAGATTCATAAAGACCGGAATCAAATATATAATTTCTGGCCTCGTGATGGAGAGAGTACTGCCCAAGCTTGGGGGAGAATGAAGTTATTAATGCTTAAATGTCCCGTTCATGAACTCCCGAGTAATATTGTTGTCAATAAATTTTATGCAAGGCTTTCTCTTCATGATAAGGATTTATTGGATGCTTCTTGTTCTGGATCATTCACACATATGAAGGAAGAAGTTAAATGGGATCTTCTTGATTGTATTCAAGAAAACATTGAAGGATGCGAGAATGACAAAGGTAGAAAGTCAGGTATAAATTATGATTATGAATACATTAAAGCTTTTATGGGAACCGATGATTTCTACAATGTTAGTGCAGTTTGTGGTCTTGATTCTCAAATCTTTGCAAATTGTCTTAAAGCCTTTGCTTCCTATCTTGATATTCCTAAAAAGGAATTGAGCAAGTACCATGCACCTTATAAAGATATTGTTCCTGCTAGAAATATAGAAGTGCATGCTGTTAATCCTGCTGTTCCTGAGCCTTATATTGAGAAAATGCCTTTCCCTGCTAAGGTAAAAGAATACTCTATTGTAGCTAGTGTGGTTAACAAGAGCATAAAGAAATCTATTGAACCTGATGAACAAATAAATGTTGAACCTGCTGTAGCAATAGTGAAAGACCTTGTTTGTGGAAACGTACAACATGAACATATTGTCTTTTGTGAGGATGCTTCTAATATTGTCTCACATCCCAATAGACCTATGAAAACTAGTGTTCCTGTGCTTTCTGTTAAGATTGGTGATCATCGCTATTATGGTTTGTGTGACATTGGTGCAAGTTCTAGTGCTATTCCTTATGAGCTTTATAAAAAAATTATGCATGAAATTGGTTCTTGTGAGCTTGAGGATATTGATGTGGTTATTCAGCTTGCTAATAGAGAAACTATATTTTCGGTTGGTATTGTTAGAGATGTGGAAGTTTTATGTGGTAAAACTAAATATCCTACTGATTTTCTAGTGCTGGGTAAGGCTGCAAGTAAAACTTGTCCTATTATTTTTGGTAGACCTTTCTTGAACACTTGTGGTGCCATTATAGATTGTAAGTGGGAGAAGATATTGAATAAATTTGATAGAAAATCTTATGAGTTCAATTTCTCCAAATTTGCTAGAGCACCTTATGAATCTGAATTGCCTAATGAAAAATTAGAGTTGAACAACTTGCCTCTTTTGCTCTTGCTCCTAACAATACTTTGCAGCAATATATGGAGGACCATGAAAGTGAGGTCTTTATGGAAGAGAGAAATGAGATTGATGATATTCTTCTTCGTCAACCGGTGATACTGAAACATAATTTACTTGTGGAAGACTTGGGTACCACATTACCATCCAAGGAGGATCCTGTTTTTGATTTAAAATCTTTACCCGATGATCTTAAATATTCTTATATCGATGATAAGAAAATATATCTTGTTATTATTAGTTATAAAATTTTAGGTGAAGAATAGGAAAGATTATTGGGAATGTTGAAGAAACACCGCGGAGATATTGGATATACTCTTGATGACTTGAAGGGGATTTCTCCCTCTATATGTCAGCATGTTATTAATATTTAACCTGATGCAAAGCCAGTAGTTGAACATCAATGACGCTTAATTCCTAAGATGAAGGAAGTGGTAAGAAATGAGGTATTTAAACTCCTTGATGCTGGTATTATTTCTCCTATTGCTGATAGTAGATGGGTGAGCCCTATGCATTGTGTTCCTAAGAAGGGAGGAAAGACTGTTGTGCCTAATGAAAATAATGAGATTATTGCTCAAAGAGTAGTAGTTGGTTATAGAATGTGCATTGATTTTAGGAAAGTTAACAAGGTTACTAAGAAAGATCATTATGCTTTGCCTTTTATTGATCAAATTCTATAGAGGTTATTGAAGAAAACTCATTTTTGCTTTCATGATGGTTATTCTGGCTTTTCTCAAATTGCTATTAGGAAGCAAGATCGAGAGAAAACAACCTTTACTTGTCCTTATGGTACTTATGCTTATAGACGTATGCCTTTTGGTTTGTGTAATGCTCCTGCTATGTTTCAAAGATGCATGTGTGCTATTTTTCATGGTTTTTGTGAAGAAATTGTGGAAGTATTCATGGACGATTTCTCCGTCTATGGAACTTCTTTTGATAACTGCTTGCACAACCTTGATAAAGTTTTGCAGAGATGTGAGGAAATTAATCTTGTTCTTAATTGGGAGAAATGCCACTTTATGGTGAATGAAGGAATTGTTCTTGTACATAAAATTTCTAAAAGAGGTATTGAAGTTGACAGAGCTAAAGTGGAAGCAATAGAGAAAACGCCCTGTCCCAAGGATGTTAAAGGTATTCGTAGTGTTCTTGGCCATGCTGGTTTTTATAGGAGGTTTATTAAAGATTTCTCTAAAATATCAAAGCCTCTTTCTAATCTTCTTCAAAAAGACGTACCTTTTGTTTTTTATGATGATTGTAAGGAAGCTTTTGAAACTTTAAAGAAGGCTTCAACTACTGCTCCTATTGTTCAACCACTTGATTGGAATTTACCTTTTGAAATTATGTGTGATGCTAGTGATTTTGTTGTAGGTGCTGTTCTTGGACAGCGAGTAGATAAGAAATTGAATGTTATTCATTATGCTAATAAGACTTTTGATGCTGCTCAAAAGAATTATTCTACTACTGAAAAAGAGTTCTTAGCTATAGTTTTTGCTTGTGATAAGTTTAGACCTTATATTGTTGATTCAAAAGTTACTATTCATACTGATCATGCTGCTATTAGATACCTTATGGAAAAGAAAGATGTTAAGCATAGGCTTATTAGATGGGTGTTGCTTTTACAAGAGTTTGATTTGCATATTGTGGATAGGAAGGGTGCTGAAAATCCTGTTGCTGGTAACTTGTCTAGATTGGAAAATATTGCTTATGACCCTATTCCTATTAATGATAGCTTTCCAGATGAACAGTTGGCTGCGATAAAGGTAAACTCCCAGGATAGTCCATGGTATGTTGATTATGCTAACTTTATTGTTTCCAAGTATTTGCCTCCAACGTTTGCAGCTCAACAAAGAAGAAAATTCTTCTAGGATTTGAGGTACTATTGTTGGGATGACCCACACTTATACAAAGAAGGAGTAGATTATATTATGAGAAGATGTGTTCCAGATCATGAACAACGTGAAATATTGAGAAAGTGTCATGGAAGTGCTTATGGAGGACATCACGCTGGAGATAGAACCGCACAGAAGGTTCTACAATCAGGTTTCTATTGGTCTACTCTCTTTAAAGATGCATGTAAATTTGTTTTATCCTGTGGTGAATATCAAAGAGTTGGTAATATTTCTAGACGTAATGAAATGCCTATGAGTTATTCTCTTGTTATTGAACCTTTTGATTATTGGGGATTTGACTTTATGGGTCCTTTTTCTCCTTCAAATGGTTACATTCACATTCTTGTTGTTGTTGATTATGTTACTAAATGGGGAAGCTATACATACAAAAGGTGCTGATGATGAGACCTCTGTAAAAATTCTTAAAGATGTTATTTTCCCTAGGTTTGGTGTGCCTAGATATCTTATGACTGATGGAGGTTCTCACTTTATTTATGGTGGTTGTAGAAAAACCCTTGCTAACTATGATGTTATTCATAGAATTTCCTCAGCTTATCATCCTCAAACCAGTGGGCAAGTAGAATTATCAAATAGAGAAATTAAATCTATCTTGCAAAAGACTGTTAATAAATCTAGGAAGAATTGGTCGGATAAGTTGAATGATGCTTTATGGGCTTATAGAACTGCTTATAAAAATCCTATGGGTATATCTCCTTATAAAATGTTTTATGGAAAAGCTTTTCACTTGCCTTCAGAATTAGAACACAAAGCTTATTGGGCAGTGAAAGAACTTAATAAATATTTTAAACTTGCTAGTAAAAAAAGAATGCTTGATTTGAGTTCTCTAGATGAATGGAGATGTGAAGCTTATGAAAATGCTAGACTCTTTAAAGATAAAGTTAAACAATGGCATGATAGGAGAATTATTAAAAGAGAGTTTCATGTTGGTGAGAAAGTTCTATTGTATAGGTCTCGTCTCAGAATTTTTGCAGGAAAATTACTCTCGAGATGGGAATGCCCTTATGTTATTGAAGAAGTGTATCGTTCGGGTGCAATCAAAATTGCTTCCCTCAAAGATAACACTACACAAGTGGTAAATGGGCAAAGTATCAAACCTAATATTTCTGAGGATTCTTATGATGAAGATGTTGATATTATTCAAGTATTGACTCTGGAGAAGTTTATTAGAGGGAAGATTCTAGAATCTGCAGAGTTTGTTTTCGAATAGGTAACAGTTTTGTTAAGAAAAAGTTCGCGGATTACTTTGCAAGTTAGAAATTATTCATATATGGAAAATATAAAAAAAGTCGAGCCGAAGAAGGGTAGGAGATGGTGCCCGAGGGCATCACACCACCTGTTGGCGCGGGACCACCCCTGGCCATGCCACTCAATGGTGTGGGCGCCCCGGAGCCCCTCTCCGATTCCTTTTCGACCTAGATTTTCCTTTTATTACGTATGTATCTGATATTTAACCCCCTGATGACCCACAAGTACAGGGGATCGCAACAGTGTTCGAGAGAAGTAATACCCAAATATATTGATTCGACACAAGGGGAGTCGAAGAATATTTATAAGCCTTAAAACCTGTGTTGTCAATTCAACTGCACCTGAAAGTAGACTTGCTCGCAACAATTTATCAGTGGTAACAATTTTATAGCAGCAGTAGTAGTAAAATAACAGCAGGAATACAATAGTAACAGGAGTAGCAATCACAGGAAACAACATGATGAAATTACCGTAGGCATAGAGGGAATGGATGAACGGGCGTTGCATGGATAACATAGGTCATGTAATAATCTAAACATGGGCATTGTATATAATAATAAAGCATCCAACTTCTAGGAAAACCATAGGCATGTGTTCCAATATAGTCATACGTGCTCGCAATGAGAAACTTGCACAACATCTTTTGTCCTACCAGCCCGTGGGAACGGGGCCTCTAGGGAAGCTACTAGTAATTAAGGTGCTTCCTTTAATAAAGCACCGGAGCAAACCATTAACACTTCGTGAAACACACGTGATTCTCACATCACAGCCATCCCCTCTGGTTGTCCCAATTTCTGCCACTTTGGGGCCTCGGGTTCCGGACAATGACATGTGTAAACAACTTGCAGATATGATCAATAAACATAATTATACTCATGAAACAATAACATGTTCAGATCTGAGATCATGGCACTCGGGTCCTAGTGACAAGAATTAAGCATAAAAAGTTGCAAAAACGGTAGAAAACACTAACAATGGATACTAGGCACGATGCCCTAACAATCTGGCATTATTACATGATCAATCTCATCCAATCCCTTCCATCCCTCTCAGCCTACATCGGTGTTTACTCACACATGGACGATGAAATCATGGATGGTTGATGGAGAAGAGGTGGCGGTGTCAATGGCGATGATCTCCTTCGAATCCCCGTCCCGGCAGGGCGCCAGAACTGGAACTTATGATCCCCGAATTGAGTTTCGAGGTGGCGGCGGCTGCTACGCCTTGATGGTGCCTTGACGGGGAGACTTCTTGATGATTATGGATTTTAAGTCCCCGGCAACGGCGCGAGAAATTCTTGATGCTATGGATGGCGTGTTGGGAACCCCGAGAGGAGGGTGTGATGAGTATAGCGGTAAGAATTTCCCGCAGTTAAGAACCAAGGTTATCAATCCAGTAGGAGAAAGAGGATCTTCGGAAGGTTCATGCCACTGACAGTGGTCATGGCGCCTCACTGGTGTCGGCAACAATGCGGAACCTGCACACAACACAACAAAAATACTTTGTCCCAACGGTACAATGAGGTGATACGTCTCCAACGTATCTATAATATCTGATGTTCCATGATGATATTATGCCAATTTCTACATGTTTTCTCCCTTCTTTATAGCATTTTTACATGTTTTCCGAGACTAACGTATTAACAAGATGCCAAGTGCCAGTTCCCTGTTTTCTGCTATTTTTTATTTCAGAAAAGTTGTTCTGGAAATATTCTCGGAATTGGATCCCACGAATCCTGAAGTTCCTATTTTCCCTGGAAGCATCCACAAGTCCGAAGAGGAGTCGAAGACGGGAACCAAGGGGCCCTCACCATAGCCAGGCACGGGCCCTCCTTGGCGCGCGTGGGGGTGGTGAGGCCACCCTGGTGGCTGATGTTGTGTGTTGGGATACCCCAAGAGGAGGGTGTGATGAGCACAGCGGTAGGAAATTCCCCTTAGTTAAGAACTAAGGTTATCAATCCAGTAGGAGAAAGAAGACCTTCGGAAGGTTGATGCCACTGACGGTGGTGATGGCTCACCGGTGTCAGCAACAACGTGGAACCTGCACACAACTCAACCAAAATACGTTGTCCCAACGGTACAGTGAGGTTGTCAATCTCACCGGTCTTGCTGAAAACAAAGATTGGACGAATAGTGTGGAAAATAATGTATGCTTCCAGTAAGTAAAGAAAGCAGGAAATTGTGGTGGTTGGTTTAACAGTATAGGAAAATGTATCGGGTTTCATAGGTTCATTAGTGGTGTCTCTCCATAAAAGATAGCATGCTGGGTGAATAAATTATAGCTGGGCAATTGACAAATAAAGGTTGCACCGTAGTGCACATTCATGACATGATGACTACTATGATTTTTAGTGCGGGCATTACAACAATATACATAGACCGTAATCCAACTGCATCTATGACTAATAATCCACCCTCAGGTTATCATCCAAACCCCCTTAGGTATTAAGTTGCAAGCAACAGATAACTGCATTAAACAAAGTGTGTAATGTAAGCAATTATTATGCACGCGGGCACTCTCATCGCTGTTTTCTCCCTAATGGCAACAACATATCCTCCCCCTTCACGTTTCTGTCACTCGAGCAAAGCGAAGAGGAGGCGTGAACCCACTATCAAGCATAAATACACCCTCTTGGAGTCACTAGCAACTACTTGGCCAGAGCAACCACTAGCAACGGAAAGCATGCAAGATCACAAATAACATATGCAATAAAGACTATAATCAACTTGGCATAAGTTCAATATTCATCGGATCCTAGCAAACACAGCACATAGAATTACATAAGATCAATCTCGATCATGTTAGGCAGCTCACGAGATCTAAACATGGAGGCATATGAGGATAAGACAACAATCTAGCTACTGCTATGGACCCGTATTCCAAGGATGAACTACTCACGCATCACTCTGGAGGCATGCATGGTGATGTAGAGGCCTCCGGTGATGATTTCCTCTCCGGCAGGGTGCCAGAGACAGCTTCAGAACCCCCCATGATCTAGGGTTGACGGTGATGGCGGGTGTGGAACTTTTCGGGGATATTTGATCAGGTTTTTAGGGTTTTCCATCCGGGAGGAATAAATAGGCGAAAGGGCAGAGGCGGTGGAGCCCTGGGGGCCCCACACCACCCCCTGGCGTGGCCAAGGGGGGCGCCACCCCATGGTGTGGGCCCCCTGAGGCCCCTCTTCGTCTCCTCGTCGGTTTTATCGATGCTTCCGGGGAAAATAGGCACTTCGGGCTTTGTGGGGTCCAATTCCGAGAATATTTCCAGAACAACTTTTCTGAAACAAAAAACAACAGAAAACATGGAACTGACACTTGGCATCTTGTTAATAGGTTAGTGATGCCCTTTGATGGTGTGTTGGAAACCCCAAGAGGAGGGTGTGATGAGAAAGTGGCAAGAATTTCCCTCAGTTAAGAACCAAGGTTATCAATCCAGTAAGAGGAATAGGATCGCAGGAAGGTTGATGCCACTGACGGTGGTGCTGGCGCTTCACCGGTGTCAGCAACAACGTGGAACCTGCACACAACACAACCAAAATACTTTGTCCCAACAGTACAGTGAGGTTGTCAATCTCACCAGTCATGCTAAAAACAAAGATTAGACGTATAGTGTGTCAAATGATGTATGCTTGCAGTAAGTAAAGAAAGCAGGGAATAGTTGTGGTTTGTTTAACAGTGTGGAAAATGGACCGGGGTTCGTAGGTTCACTAGTGGTGTCTCTCCATAAAAGATAGCATGCTGGGTGAACAAATTACAGTTGGGCAATTGACAAACAGAGGTTGCACCATAATGCACATATATGACATGATGATTACTATGATATTTAGTGCGGGCATTACAACAATATACATAGACCGAAATCCATATGCATCTATGACTAATAATCCACCCTCAGGTTATCATCCAAACCCCCTTAGGTATTAAGTTGCAAGCAACAGATAACTGCATTAAACAAAGTGTGTAATGTAAGCAATGATTATGCACGCTGGCACTCTCACCATTGTTTTCTCCCTAATGGCGACAACACATCCTCCCCCCTCACGTTTCTTTCACTCGATCAAGGCGGCGAGGAGGCATGAACCCACTATCGAGCATAAATACTCCCTCTTGGAGTCACTTGCAACTACTTGGCCAGAGCAACCGCTAGCAACGGAAAGCATGCAAGATCACAAATAGCATATGCAAATAAAGACTATAGTCAACTTGGCATAAGTTCAATATTCATCGGATCCAGCAAACATAACATATAGAATTACATAAGATCAATCTCGATCATGATAGGCATCTCACGGGATCTAAACATGGAGGCATATGAGGAGAAGACAACCATCTAGATATAACTATGAACCCGTAGTCCAAGGATGAACTAGTCACGCATCACTCCGGAGGCAGGCATGGTGATGTAGAAGCTTCCGGTGATGATATCCTCTCCGGTAGGGTGCCGGAAACAGCTTCAGAACCCCCCTGATCTAGGGTTGACAGTGATGGCGGTTACGGAACTTTTCGGGGATTTTTTATCAGGTGTTTAGGGTTTTCCATCCGGGGAATTAAATAGGCGAAAGGGCAAAGGCAGTGGAGCTCCAGGGGCCCCACACCCATAGCTGGCGCGGCCAAGGGGGGCGCGCCACCCTATGGTGTGGCCCTCTTGGTGCCCGTCTTCGACTCTTCTTCGGTGTTCTGGATGCTTCTGGGGAAAATAGGCACTTCGGGCTTTGTGGGGTCCAATTCCGAGAATGTTTCCAGAACAACTTTTCTGAAACCAAAAACAGCAGAAAATAGGGAACTGGCACTTAGCATCTGGTTAATAGGTTAATCCCAGAAAAAGTATAAAAATGCTATAAATAAGGGAGAAAACAAGTAGCAATTGGCATAATATGATCATGGAGCATCAGAAATTATAGATACGTTGGAGACGTATCAAGCATCCCCATGCTTAGTTCCTACTCGTCCTCGAGTAGGTAAACGATAAAACAATAATTTCTGAGGTGACATGCTACTAACATAAACTTGATCAATCTAATGTAAAAGCATATGCACGCTGAGATCATAGAACTTCAAGCACAAACATGATAAATATAACTTTAATAATAAAGCATAGCAATTACTTTGCATCACGAAGAGTATCTCAAATAAAGGATCATGAATAATAATGCAAAGAAAGGTACATGTTTGTTTCAGGTATAGAGAAAGCATGACAAAGTGATATTTCGATAGTCCTTAAGAGTGGGGCAAAACATAAACGCCAGGACACCTTCAAAGTTCATGAGGAAGCTAGAACAAATAATATCACATCATGAAGTAATTATTGATGTTTATGGGACAAATGCACATAGAACTCAGAATGGCAAAAATTCTCTCTCAACTGTGCATAAAGTTAGAAGATGGATACTCAACATAAAAGTAAAAGAAAGGCCCTTCGCAGAGGGAAGCAGGGATCACTCATGTGCTAGAGCTTTTATTTTATTAAACGAAGGTATTAAAAGTTTGACACGGAGTGTCTATATTTTGGGAGATGTATGCTAATGTCAACAAATGGTAAACAGAAAATACAGTACGTCACAAGCCAACTGGATTCACAAGAGCGGCTCCCATGGTGAAGGACGCAACTTGTGTAGAAGTTCATCCCTCTTTCTCTTTTGTTTACACAATTATGCTTTGACTGATAAATCAGGGGCAAAAATAGTGAAGAGAATTTGTTTGTATTAATTTGGGGCTGGGAACCCCGCTGCCAACTCTTCTATCATTTGGATAAGCGGATGAAGCCACTAATCAAGGGTGTGAAATCCAATCAATAAGTGAGATAAACATTTTCTATTGACGTCCTCATGAGCAAAAACAGGAACATAAAGCAGTATTAATTTTGAAGGTTTTAAAGGTAACACATGAGCAATTTACTTGGAGTGGTAGTTAAATACCACATGTAGGTAGGTATGGTGTACACAATGGGAAAAACTTTGGTTTAAGGGAGTTTGGATGCACGAGTAGATCTCATACTCAGTATAGGTGGAGGCTAGCAAAAGACTGGGAGCGAAAAATCAAGAGAGCATAAGAGACATAATCATGCATAGCGACATAAGCAGCATTAATTAAAGCATAAGCAGTATCACAAGTTCAAAAACAAGTGGTCATGGAGGCTATCCATGACTGGTTTGTAGTCATAAACATGGTGTGAGCATGCGCCAAGTCAACCAAATAAAACATTCGAAAGAGAATATCATATATTGATGCTTTACTATGACAAGAAGAACTCATGAATCTTTCAAGACATATTAAAAACTCTCAGCTATTTGAGGCTAATCATGCTAATCAATAACCAAAAGGATTTAAAACTAAAATAACATTTAGCATGGCATGAAAAAGTTCTAGCCACAGTCTATACAACCTTCTACTAGTATTGTTATAAATTCTACTTCAAGCAACAGTTTTCTTCTCCCAACAAGCACCATACAAAACATGCTTTAACAAAAATACTCTTTATGATACAGCAAGCAAACATGAGAGTACTCATATAACACTACTAAAACTAACATCTCTAATAAGAGATGCATGCAAAACAAGAGCTAAATAAACGCAACAGCTAGACAAAGATTAAGAATACAATGTATTCTCATGAAAAAGCGGAGTGTGTCACTCTCCAATAAAATAATGCTGGGGTACAACCAAGCTTATTGAAAAAGTAAAAAACCAACTGAAAGCAAAAACAAAAACAAAATGAAAACAAAAATAAAATACGCTCCAAGTAAAGCACATAAGATGCGACCGAATAAAAATATAGTTTCACTAGAAGTGGCCTGATAATTTGTTGATGAAGAAGTGGATGCCTTGGGCATCCCCAAGCTTAGACACTTGAGTCTTCTTGTAATTTGCTGGGATGTACCACCGGGGCATCCCCAGGCTTAGGTTTTTCACTCTTCTTGATCACATCATATCATCCTCTTCTCTTGACCCTTGAAAACTTCCTTCACACCAAACTTCTCACAATCTTCATTAGCAACGTTAGTGCAATTGAAATAATAAATTCACATGGTTCAGTTTCAACACAATTATAACACTCAGAAACACATTAGCTACTTTCACAACTTATTTTAAAACTCTTTTTCTCAAAAGAACACCAAAAGAAAGAAATTAAGATGCAAATGCAATAAATGACAGAAATCTGTCAAAACAGAACAACAGGTAAAGATCGATTTTTTCGAAAATCTTATGTTGCTAAAATAAAAAAGTGGTCAACTAAGAAAGGTTGCGTATATAACTCAGGAGTAAGCACAAAAAAACTCAGGTCATTTTGAATTTTCTGGGATTTTTTACGGAATTAAAAGTGGACAGCAGAAATCTGTTTCCTGTGCAGAAATCGGAAATATCGCCTCAGCTTTCCACTAGAGACTTTACTTGGCTCAACAAAAACAAAAAAGAAAAGATACAGTGGGGTTGCTAAGGAAATAGACAACACCCAGGTGCAAAGCATACCAAAGAAAACGAAAGAAAACGGGTTGAAAACAGCGAAATAAAACGGGTTGTCACCCGGTAGCACTTTTCTTTAACGCCTTTCAGCTAGGCATAAAAAAGGCAACTCAAGTATTTTCAAGTGAGGCATTCAAATCAAGATTTGCTAATTATTTAATAATGCATTGTATTTTATCTAAGTAAGTTTCAAAGGCTCCTCTCTTAGTACTTTTAGGCTTACTATCTTCATCAAATAAATTCTCAGGAACAATCCAA
Source organism: Alopecurus myosuroides (assembly GCA_028641055.1). Lineage (NCBI taxonomy): Eukaryota > Viridiplantae > Streptophyta > Magnoliopsida > Poales > Poaceae > Alopecurus > Alopecurus myosuroides. The sequence goes on along the minus strand of CM054062.1, from coordinate 86,732,385 downwards.
TAAAAAATCTTTTCTTGGGCTTCGTGCAGTGCCACTAATTTAAAGGGAATTGGTATTTTATCCTTGCTTTCATTATTATATTAAGTTTTTTCTAGAGCACCAACAATGTCTACACATGATCCAAGCATATTAAAACGATCAAAGACTTTTCTAGCTTCTATAGCAACATCTCCAAATTCTTTAAGCATAGTTTCTAAGATGAAGTTTCTTTTCTCAACATCTTCAATGTTATTCAAGTTGAGGAACATATGTTGTATTATAGGATGGAGGTTAAGAAACCTAGATTCTAGCATGTGAACGAAAGAAGTTGCAGCAATCTCGTAATTAGGAGCAAGTTCTACTGTGGATTTTTCCTCAAAGTTATCATGCTGACTAACATGATCAAAGAATTCTTTAATAGTGTCCTTTCCAAGTATAGAACCACTTCCTACCGGCAAATCTTTCAAGGTAAACTTAGGGAACAACATGATGAAAAATAACAACATAGTCACAAAAATAACAACTAGAATAGGAACTATTTTTTTGTGTTTTTGACAAAGAGAAGCAAAACAAGACAAAAAATAAAAACAAGACAATAAACAAAATAAAGAGGTTGAGAGTGAGAGACTCCCCTTGCCAGAAGACTTCTTCCTCCCCGGCAACGGCGCCAGAAATTCCTTGCTACTTGTGATGGCGACCGTGGCGGGAGGAAGTCTTCTTATATACTCCCTCTGTTCAACAATAGATGACTTCCACTTGTCTAGACATGAATGTATGTGGATACTAAAACATGTCTAGATACATCCATATCTAGACAAATGAAAGTCATCTATTGTTAAACGGAGGGAGTATGTTTGTTTGGTCCCCGGCAACGGCGCTAGAAATTCCTTGATGCCCTTTGATGGTGTGTTAGAAACCCCAAGAGGAGGGTGTGATGAGAAAATGGCAAGAATTTCCCTCATTTAAGAACCAAGGTTATCAATCCAGTAGGAGGAAGAGGATCTCAGGAAGGTTGATGCCACTGACGGTGGTGCTGGCGCTTCACCGGTGTCAGCAACAACGTGGAACCTGCACACAACACAACCAAAATACTTTGTCCCAACAGTAGAGTGAGGTTGTCAATCTCAACGGTCTTGCTAAAAACAAAGATTAGACGTATAGTGTGTAAAATGATGTATGCTTGCAGTAAGTAAAGAAAGCATGAAATAGTTGTGGTTTGTTTAACAGTGTGGAAAATGGACCGGGGTTTGTAGGTTCACTAGTGGTGTCTCTCCATAAAATATAGCATGCTGGGTGAACAAATTACAGCTGGGTAATTGAAAAATAGAGGTTGCACCGTATTGCAAATATATGACATGATGATTACTATGATATTTAGTGCGGGCATTACAACAATATACATAGAACGAAATGCATCTGCATCTATGACTAATAATCCACCCCCAGGTTATCATCTGAACCCCCTTAGGTATTAAGTTGCAAGCAACAAATAACTGCATTAAACAAAGTGTGTAATGTAAGTAATTATTATACACGCGGGCACTCTCACCGCTGTTTTCTCCCTAATGGCAACAACACATCCTCCCCCTTCACGTTTTTGTCACTCGAGCAAGGCGCTGAGGAGGCATGAACCCAACTATTGAGCATAAATACTCCCTCTTTGACTCACTAGCAACTACTTGGCCAGAGCAACCACTAGCAACGGAAAGCATGCAAGATCACAAATAACATATGCAATAAAGACTATAATCAACTTGCATAAGTTCTATATTCATCGGATCCCAGCAAACACATCACATAGAATTACATAAGAACAATCTCGATCATGTTAGGCAGCTCACGAGATCTAAACATTGAGGCAAAGGAGGAGAAGACAACCATCTAGCTACTTCTATGGACCCGTAGTCCAAGAATGAACTACTCACGCATCACTCCGGAGGCAGGCATGGTGATGAAGAGGCCTCCGGTGATGATCTCCTCTGCGGCACGACGCCGGGAGACAGCTTCAGACCCCCCCCTCACCTAGGGTTGACGACGACGACGGCTGCGGAACTTGATGAGGGGATAGTAACCCGGTATGCCAACTCCCAGGTGAGATTCGGCCCAAACGACGGATGGATCAAATCCGGCTAAGGACAAAGAAGCTTCTAGAAGGCCCAGGACTTGTAAGGATCGTAACCCGGATTGTGGGTTACGGTAAGGAAAGTTAGGGTTCGTATGAAGAGTTCGAATAGGACTCGAGAAGCGCTTTGTAGGGCAAGTCAAGGGGGATATGAGTACTATATAAACCAACCCCTGGGCTTCGCCTAAGAAGGATCCAAGTCATAGTTGTAACACCTGTTATCGAGTATCCAGTATAATCATATCGAGAGCCGGCGAGTTGTTTTCCGGTTCTTAGATTGCTTTCGCCATGTTCTCTTTCGAGCTAAACCCTCTCCCAAATACCTGTGTCGACTTGCCCCAAGATCAGTTACCTCAGGTAACATCTGCCGTGATTATCCCACGACAGTTGGCGCCCACCGTGGGGCCTGCGTCCAAAGGTGTTTACATCACGGGAGAAGCTCGGAAGAGCATGAAGAACCTCATCGTCGGAGAAATCTACGTCAACGGCAAAGGAGAGAAGATGGTAGACGATTCTGGCTGGGGGCCAGAGTCGGATCACCTCGAAACCGGATCCATCGTGACAGTCGGCAGCATCAACGTCTTCATCGGTATGGTATGTACTTCCAGTTCGAATTGTGATAATATTGGATCTGATTCTGTGTCAGGGGAAGACGCGTATGTCCGATCGGAACAAGAAGAATCGATTGGAACAACGGGTCAGATAGAGAGGGAGGATGATACCGAGTCTATACGGGATTTGTCGGAGGATCGATATGAAAGGGAAACCAGCGAGGAAGAACAGTACGAATCTACACCGGGCATCATGCGCCGGGTTGCAGTTTATGCGGCTCCCGCGACCAATCTCAATCAAGAAAACGCGGCCGCGGCACCAGCTGGGGCGGTTCAGGCAGCGGCTCAGCAGCAAGGACCAGTTGACCCGGTCTTGGCCCAAGTCGATGGAGAGTCGGCGTCTGTCACCAGTCGCCCAGCGGACGAGGAGCGACACGCAAATATGTTCGGGTTCCAAGCAAACCGGACACCGGGGGCGGGCCCCTCAAACCCGCGTCACCCGGCTCTGTTTGATAATAACTTGATTTTGGACCCCACAGTCTTGGCCACAGTTATTACCCCGGAAAACGCGGCAGAACGTGTAAGAGACCTGGACGTAGCTCGTCGTGCATTGGAGCAGCAAAGAAGGCAAGTGGAAGCAGAAAGGCAGGGGATGGCCGCGCGGCAGCGCGAATTGGATGACCGAGAGACCCGGCTCCGGGAGGAAACGACAAGGATGCACCAAAGGCACCGAACTATGCTGCCGGCAACAGGAGGGGTTATTAACCCGACCGCCCTGGTGTTCACGCCTCAAGATCAGCCGATTCCGCCGACGAACCAAGGGACCATACCGCGACCTTCAACGGGAGCACATCCGGTAAGCGCGCCAGCCGGGTTACCTTTGCCACAGACAGGGGCGACAGCCGGCAATACCATGCCGCCACCACCATCGCGATTCCGCACACCAGCAGGTCATTACAACAATCCCATGGACAACGTGTACGCAGCAACGCTCGCATTAAACCAGATCCCTGTGGGAGACTCGCCTCATGCGGAAGGAACCCGACGAGCAATCGATCTACTACACACCGCGGTAGCACAGCAAGCTAATTATCCGGATCATAGGAGCGGGATGCATGGGACGCCGTACGCCAGCCAGCAACAGGGCCATGTTCAAACGAATGCGGCGCAACGAAGGGAAGAGCAGCAGCAAATGCCGCCTCCACCGCGTATCCAGACAGCACCAGTAGTATCAGCAGCGCAGGCGGTGGTGAACAGTTCCAGAGCCAGAAGAGCCGGGGCCGGGTCTGCAGCGCACGAGTTACCAGTGGTGCCGCACCCCGCGGTACCCCCAGCCGGGTCACGCGTTTCCCGGGCAAGACCGGCCCCAACCACCCTTGCGGGACCAAAGTGCCTTTCGGACGATATCAGAGCAGAACCTTACCCGGAGAAGTTCAAAGAACCGGGGAAAGTAGTAAATTATGAGCCAACAATGGATCCAGAAACGTGGCTGAGCAGCTATGAGATGGCAATGTCAATTCGCAACGCATCCGAGAATCTCCAAGCCAAATTCATGTACTTAATGATGTCAGAGGGAGCAGCAAAGTTATGGTTCACCAACCTACCGGAAAAATCGATCAAATCGTGGGAGGAGCTAAAGACCGCATTCATCAAGCACTTTCATGGGACATGCAGAAAGTTATTTACTATTGATGATTTAGAAAGATGCGTTCAGAAGAAAGGAGAATCGGCACGCAGCTGGGTACGCCGGGTTATGGAGATACTCCACTCGTCTACGGATATCCAGCCTAAGGACGCGCTACAAGCTATGGCAAAAACATGTAAGTACGTTCCTTTAGTACAAAAGCTAACTCGCATGAAATCTAGTAGGAATGCAGCGGAGGTTACAATGGGAGAGTTAATGGATGCGTGCAACAAACACGCTGCAACGGATACCACAGAGGAGGAAGTTGACGACAAGAAAGCAAAAGCAAACGCAAGTAGCAGCGGGAAAACCGGCAATGGGTCGGCGCCAAACAATAATGGAAGTAGCCAAAACAAGCGCCCGTTCGACGGGAATTCCGAGTTTGTAGCCAACACGGAGGCCGGGTCTTCAAGACCTAGATCCGAAGGGAATTTTAATACTGGGAATCACAATGGGGGACACTACCAAGGACCTCCAAGACCAAGCAACAGTTGGGACATATTTAGGATGGCGTGCCCGAAGCATAGCAGGAATGGCAAGCCGGCCAATCATTCACTAGAGCAATGTGCCGACTTACAAAGGTGGAAGAACGAAGAAGTGAACAGAGCTATGCGAGGTGCGGGCCGGGGAGGAGGTCCGGGTCTAGGTGGAAACTTGGGTAACGGGCCGCCCCCAGCCGGCAATCCGCCAGCTGGAAATCAAGGTAACAATCAAAATGGAGCAGGAGGTTTTCAAGCTAACCCCAAACAGCTGGGTCAATATCATGTGCACACTACAGGAGGCTCTAACAAGGACAAGAAGATACTGAAACAAGCAGTTAATTCGGTCTCTTCCGCTGTTCCAAGGTATTTGAGGTGGTCAGAACAAGAGGTAACATGGAGCAGGAAGGATCACCCGGATAGAGTTGATCACCCGGGAGTCTTAGCTTTGGTAGTGGCACCACAGGTCAACGGCTACGAGCTGAAAAAAGTCCTGATGGATGGAGGAAGTAGTATCAATATCCTGTACTGGGAAACTTTTCTGCGAATGGGCTTAAAGGAATCGCAGCTGCAAAAGAGTACAACAGTTTTTCACGGGATAGTGCCGGGTCACTCAGCATGCCCTGAGGGAAAGGTGGCACTGGAAGTAGCTTTTGGAGAGTCAAAGGATAATTATCGAGTCGAGTGGCTTACCTTTGAGGTAGTAAAGTTGCGCAGTCCTTATCATGCATTGTTTGGAAGGCCGGCTTATGCCAAGTTCATGGCAAGACCGTGTTATGTGTACCTACAACTGAAAATCCCGGGTCCCAAGAAGACCATTACAATACACGGAAACCGGGATATAGCAGCTGAGTGCGATGAGGGAGACGCGGCAATGGCCGAGCAAGCCTGCAGGAAGGAAGAGCTCAAACATTACCGTTCTCAGGTAGACCTAGAAGAGAGGACAACGTCAAAAAAGCCAACCCCTGAGGGGGACAAAGCAAAAGTTAGGGCAGAACAAAACCCTAAGATGGTAGGCTTCATCAGGAGCAATACTTTCAAAACTCTCAGCAGGGAAGAAGAAGGCGTACCACCGTCCGCAGCTGATCACGTTCCAAGGAAGATATACCCGGACTGGCTAGCAAATCCGGTACTCATTACGAAAGGGCATAGCAAGTGGAGAATGTGCATCGGCCGTATCAACGCGAGGCCGATTCTCGAGAATAACTAAAGCAGTGTAATGGGCGGCAGGTTTCATACGCACTCTTTTCCTATCCAGGGTACCTAAGGGGACTGGAAGGTTTTTAATGAGGCGGCCTGCTGATTCAAAAAAGAAATTTTTATCAATAAAAGAAGATGGTTTCGAGTCTTATCATGGTCTTTGCTTCAGTTACAAGTAAGTAACATTGTTACTATCAATACATCAGTATCATCGAAATACATTACATGAATATAGGTCTCCGGGGGGTGATCTGCTTCAATAAGTAATCACAAGACCCGGAGACCCGGCCATGATGCCTATGAGTTATGGGGGCTGATTACTCGAAAAAACGGGTACAGCTGCAATCCTATAACTGGACAAAGGAGCCAAATTTCTTGGTTATTCTTACTTAAGCTCGATGTGACTCGCACTAAAGTGGCATGATCTGTTCGCATACGATTACAATCAAATTATGCAGCCCAGTGTGGCTTGCTTGATCTTGTTTTTCGTATAGACGCAACGACATGGTATCCACGCGAAAGCCGGCTTATAGTACAAGATAATCAAAAGGGTCATCTAAACCACAAGTCCATGCAGAGTATAAGGCTAAAAAAGCCGGAAACTCAACAAATATTAAGCATGACTTCAGTATTTATGTAAACAGATATTGGTATTCAGCTTGGTAAACAGCAGTATGTCATCTGAGAAAGGCCACGCCCCTATAGCTCGTACTTTGGGTCATGGGGACTGGGGACTTCGAAACAGAAACAAACTGTTTTAACTACCCAAGCCTGAAAACCTTAATTTCCGAGTATTGGGGACTTAAAGAAAGGTTCCTCTATCAAAACCTACGATACTCGGTTAGCCGAGTCTCAAAAGGAAACTGAAAACAAGAGTTCGAAGTATCGAGAATAAGCTTATAAGTAACACAAGGATCGAGATTATCAAAAGCCAGGGGAGGCAAAGAGTTATCATAAGATTAATAAGCATACAGTCATAGTATCAGCGTCAATGGTGCACAAGCGCACCACCAAAAATCATATCAGTCTCGAGAAACACAAAGCGTTGGGTAGCGTCCTACTCGGCGTCCTGAGAGTGGTCCTCCGGGTCTGAATCTTGGACTTGCTCCTTGGCCTTACCAGCAGCTTTACCCGGGCTCTTCACTTCTGGACGAACAGGCGGAGGCACGGCTGGGGTAGAGGTACACGGCTTTACGCCCAGTTCTGCTTCCCTCTTTGCAGCCTCTTCCTTCCTCCTAGCCAGATCAGTCGACCAGTTGTCCAACATATCAATAGGGGGAGGCGCCTCCACCAGGATAACCTTGCCCTCAGAATCATACGAGCTCATAATTGTGTTTAGATCCATCTTGTCGGCCAAAGCTGTGGCTGAAGGACGTACCGCAGATTGTATAGCTTTGAAATCCTGGGGCTTGAATTTGGACCCGTCAGCTTTAAATTCTGGGAACCCGGATACTATCTTTGCCGGGTCAAGCTTTGGAAAATAAGCCTTCGCCAGCGTTAAAGCCCGGGTCACCCCAATTCGGCAGGACGAACGCTTCAGTATTTCAATCCATCCAGGTGCTGTGGAAAAGGCCTGTATAAGGGTCTCCTCGCCCGGGTATACCTCAGAAGGCCACTTGATAGCATCCAGCAAAAGTTTCGTGCCGGCAAAAAACGTCCGGAGCACAGTCTTCAGAGTTTTTACTTGAGTAATGGCATTCTCCTCCGGAGCAGCAAGGTTAGCACCTGCAATCCAAACATGTGAAAGCATATCAGTCATGTTGGTTATTACAGCGGCAAGATAGAGGTACGCAAATTAATCGCAAATAGCAAACTTACTTAGCAAGATACGGTAAGTGTCCGTAAGCTGAGCCGACAGGTTATTCAGCGAGGACTGGGCAGCATGGTACTTCTTCTTGTATGAGGAGACATCTTTTTTCAAAGTCTTTATCTCCGCTTCAAGGGCCTCCCTACGCTTAACTTCAGCCAGCAAGAGCTGCTCAGCCTTAAGTAACGCTTCATCTGACTGAGTAATCTCTGCCTGCAAAGGCCGGGTGAAGCTGTAAGCCGGATATCGCGAGAGTATTTTATCTGAGGAAATGATTGCCGGCAAGTACTATGCGAAGTACCGAGGATAATTAAAAAAAAATTATACTCGGGACTTGGGGACTGGATGTATAATAAGGAGTATCAAGTAAAAATTACCTGATGTGCTGCAGCCATACGTTCTAAGACAGTCCCTTCTGAAGCTTTCATGGCAAGAAGAGCGCTCATCAGCTGGTTAAAGTCAGCGTTATCCGAGTTAGATGGCTCGGGTACCTGGAAAGTGGGAAAAGGAGCATTTCTTGTAACAGGAGGTGGCACCCGGGTCATCCGAATGTCGGAGTCTGGTCCCCCTCCCGCGCTTGAAGCTGCCCCCTTCTCCTTCTCGCTCGTGTGCGAAGCGATTGGATACTCGGCGTCATGCCTAGCTGGCTCCGGTGGCGACATTTGCTCGTCGCCAGCCGTAGTGAAGGCATCATCAGCCGACTCGCCCTCGACCCGGACTTTAGCTTCGGTGTCCTCCTGGTCGCTACTAATAACCGTGGCTCTGAAGAAGGTGCAAAGGCGTAATTAATCTTTGGTTATGGAAAGAAAGGGGATGAAAGTTCGGTATAATATCCGGAAAAGGCGTTTACCCGGTGTTTACTGGGAAGTCCGAGGGGAAGCCGTCACTAGACCCGGAAGAGACTGAAAAATGGCAAGAGAGGTCTGGGATTACGTTACAAAGGAATGACTGGAAAGAAGTTTTGTTTACAACAAATACCAGGGTGTTGAACCGGGGGCGGCGAAGCAACCGGGTTAGGGGTCTCGTTGCCCGGATGATTCCGGGTTACTCGGCGCCTAGTCATGGGTGGCTCCTTCAGTTATGATCAAAAGGGGTGAAGATGGGGTTAGCCCCGGAGTGACGTTATGGGAGCAAAAAAACCAAAGTGTAAGGGGATGAAGTAAAAACCTGGAGGGCTATCCTCTGGGATTTCCTCTTTGTTCCGGTTCTGGTGGCCGGCTCCGGCTCTTCCTCCTCGCTGGTGGACCCGCCCCTGCTGTCCGTTTCTTCTTCTTCGCTTTGGTCCTCTCGCTCTGAAAAATGTCCGAGTTACAGCATAAAGAAGAAGAAAGGGCAGGATATAACGTGTGCAAAGGAATCAAGTAGGTACCTTCATTCGAGTCAACGACATCGTCTTCCTCCTCCTCGTCTTCGGAATTAGGAGTGGAGTCGACCGTCCAAAAGTCATCATCGGCCTGAGGAGAAGATGCCAGGATAGTGATTAATATCGAGTCAAGAGAAGCGAATAAAAGTAAGTGTTAGAAGTCAAAATCAAAAGGCAGAAAACTTACTCCAGGGGTTGGATTCTCGAGGGTAAAAGGTTCTAATCCGGCTATGCTCCGGATTACTTCGAGCTTCTCTGTCAGGAAACCCTTAATTGTTTTGTTAATGTCACCCGGAGCAAGGGTGCGGGTAGAGAATCGAATTGGGTCCGTGGTTTGACCCGAGTATTCGCACATCAGCTTCTCACGAATGGAGTTTGGCTGAATGCGGAAGCTAACCCAGGTCTTCACCAGGTTTAGCCCGATGAGGCCTCGGGCGGACAAGATGGAGATCCTAGCTAATAAAGGCAAGATCGCCTCCCTGTCTGGTTCAGACGCGAAGGCGTTGAATTTCTCGGAGATGTCAAGTTGACCCTCCGAGTAACCCGGCAACTTCTTCTCACCAGGTGGAGAGGTATCCTGGCAGTAGAAGTACGAAAGCTGCCAGTGCTTTACGTGGGAATTGAGAGAAATAGGAGGCATCAGGGAGTTCTTGCGGCGCTGGATAGAGACCCCGCCGCAAGTGAGAAGTGCGCCGTCGCCGCTTTCGCGACACGGCTTGCACTGAAAAAGTTCGACGAAGAGGGCTAGACTTGGCGGTGTGCACAAGTAAGATTCGGAAAGAACAATAAAATGGGAGATGTTCAAAATGGAGTTTGGACCTATATCGAAGATACGGAGGTTGTAATGGTCTAAGACGTCACGGAAGAAGGGGTGACCCGGAGGCCTAAAGCCCCGGGTCACATGTTCAACGAAGCATATTACCTCATTCGTCGCTGGAGAAGGCCGGGTTTCATTGCCTGGCACTCGCCAGTGGATAGACTCCTGTGGAGGTAGGGTTCCAAGCTCGACCAACTCCTCCAGCTTGGCCTTGGTAACGGAGGACTTCCCCCAATTGGCCGATATGGAGCTTGTGGATTTAGCCTTATTCGGCTGTTTCCCCTGCCTCTTGGGTGCCATGGGATTGACCTGGTAAAACATCGAAGGAAAAGACGTAAGGAACAAAAACTTGGAAGTTAGCAGGCAAGCAATTACCCGCAATTTGAACGTAACCCGGCTATTGCCTCGCTGGGTCAAGAATGATTTGTCCGGGTGTCAAGTGACCTTACAAAATACATGGAGCTTTCCGTAAAAGCAAATGTTTGGAGAAGTTAGGGGGACGCTTATATGCTTACCATCTGCGAATGAGTCGGAGAAGTAAGATTTTCTGAGGAAGGAGAACAAGGGCGGAAATTTCAGATGGCCCGAGCTTAGACTGGGAATCTTATTTCTAAAATTGTGACCAGATTAACGATTACTGGAGTTAGGGGAGTAATATAAGCTATGGGTCCTATCCATAGGAATGTTTATGGTAAGTATCAGTGAGTTAATCCGGCGCGGCCCGAGAAATTGCGGACCGCTCGATTCAGATCTAATTAGAGGAAGAACTAAGAAATTGCGGGGGTAAGTTGGAGGATGTAAGGGACTTACTGAAGGAGATTGGAGTAAGGCCTTGCGGAGACAGATGGCGCAAGATTCGTGTCCTTTCGTGGTCGTTGGCCGGCGAATCGGAGGCTTGACGGTGGATTCGGGAGCTGGTGCGGCTCGCGCGGCGGCGGAGCGCAAACGAAGGCGGATGGGCTCCGGCGAGATGCGTGGGGTTCCCGTGGTGGCGCTCTGCGAGCTTGAACTTGGGGAGAAGAGAAATGGGGAAAGTGAGCCGTTAAGGGTTGAGTTTGCCTCCTGGGGTTTATTTATAATAAACCGGGTAGAAAAATTTATCCTAACGGGCGAAACCCGGGAGTTGCGGAGTAATGGTTGGACATTTTGAAATTTGAAGACGTGCTTTATGTGCACTTAGATATGATCCCGAGAAAAGAGAAGGGGGGAATCTCTTTCCTGGTATTAGCACTAATTATCGAAGAAGGTGCGAAGTCATGGAGTTCCTTACTAAAGCTCGAGTCTGGAAGATTAAGGGAAAACCCTTGAGGGAGAGCCGGGCTTTTGCTTGGCTTCCTTGGTACCAGTCACGGCTATTCATCAGCGCGCTGCGTCCTGATTTTCATATGTTTGTGTCTTATATTTCTGTAGGGAATAGCCGGCGCTTCGAAGAGTAAATCTTGGAAGCCCAGGCTATTCTGGGGACTACTGATGAGGGGATAGTAACCCGGTATGCCAACTCCCAGGTGAGATTCGGCCCAAACGACGGATGGATCAAATCCGGCTAAGGACAAAGAAGCTTCTAGAAGGCCCAGGACTTGTAAGGATCGTAACCCGGATTGTGGGTTACGGTAAGGAAAGTTAGGGTTCGTATGAAGAGTTCGAATAGGACTCGAGAAGCGCTTTGTAGGGCAAGTCAAGGGGGATATGAGTACTATATAAACCAACCCCTGGGCTTCGCCTAAGAAGGATCCAAGTCATAGTTGTAACACCTGTTATCGAGTATCCAGTATAATCATATCGAGAGCCGGCGAGTTGTTTTCCGGTTCTTAGATTGCTTTCGCCATGTTCTCTTTCGAGCTAAACCCTCTCCCAAATACCTGTGTCGACTTGCCCCAAGATCAGTTACCTCAGGTAACATCTGCCGTGATTATCCCACGACAGAACTTTTCTGGGATTTTTGTTCAGGTACCTAGGGTTTTCCTTCGGAGGGGAATAAATAGGCGGAAGGGCGACGTCGGTGGTCCACCAGGGTGGCCTCACCACCCCCAGGCGGGGCCAAGGAGGGTCGCGCCTGGCTATGGTGAGGGCCCCCTAGTGCCCATCTTCGACTCCTCTTCGGACTTCTGGATGCTTCCGGGGAAAATAGGAACTTCAGGATTCGTGGGGTCCAATTCCGAGAATATTTCCAGAACAACTTTTCTGAAATAAAAAACAGCAGAAAACAGGGAACCCGCACTTGGCATCTTGTTAATAGGTTAGTCCCGTAAAACGTGTAAAAATGCTATAAAGAAGGGAGAAAACATGTGGCAATTGGCATAACATCAACATGGAACATCAGAAATTATAGAAACGTTGGAGATGTATCAGCGGCACTCTGTTGTGTTTCTATGGAATATGACGAACCCCCTCGCGTTTTAGGTCTACGGGGTATATGTAGTCGAAAGGGGAGACCACAGGGGTGCCTAGGGGCCCCACACCACCAGGCGGCGCGACCAGGGGGAGCGCCTAGGGGTGGTGTGGCCCCCTCCTGGCCCCTCTCCGGGACTCCTTCTGGCTCCGGGGGTCTTCAGGTGTTTTAAGGTCTTCGGGATCTTTTCTGGGCATTTTCCCGAATGTTAATTTTTCTTCACAAAAACGAAACACCAAGGTAATTCTGCTAAAAATAGTGTTGGTCCGTGTTAGTGGTATCCAAAACTCACAAGTTTAGAGGGAAACAGTAAGAAAAGTGTTCGGAAAAGGAGATACGTTTTGGACGTATCACCCCCAGACCCCCCGAGGTATGTATATCTTTTTCTCGCCGTGTTTCTGTTTCGACCTATTTCTGCCAGATCTGTTTTCAGTTTTAGAAGCCCATGGCCTCCGCCAACAAGAACAAGGGGAAGGAGCTGATGTAAGATGATATCCAAGGGCCTAAGCATAAGAACATGGATCAGGGCGTCAAGAGAGAAGCAAAGAGGACGTCATAAAGCAGCGATGGAAGTGTTTCTTCTTTTAGCATGCAGGGACCAAGACCATCAGTTCCGGGCCTCAGCCCCATCCCTGGAGTAGAGGAATCTCTTCGAGTCGCAAATGAGTTATGTGATCGATATCGAGCTTTAAGGACGGAGGTAGAGATTCTTCAAGAGGAGAACGACATATTTCATGAGACGCTGGAGCGTTTCCATGCCTTGCTTGAGAAGAGTGCACCACCACCACCACCGAAGAATTAATTCGTCATTGGTATTGGCATCCCCTTGGCCTGTTCCAAGCTTGGGGGAGTGTCGCGGCATCGCACCTTTATCTTTCACCTTTTTACCTTTTAGTAGAGTCATATCATGAGTAGAGAAAATTTCATATAGGATAGTTTGCAGTATGGAAGTATCACTCTTTAGTTGGTTATCGTTGTATCCTTTGGTTTGAGTTGCCGTAATGGAATATTAATGAGAAGTTTCATCATTTACTTTGTACAACTTATTTTAGTTTGCAATTTTTGTTATATGGTTGATCTTGTTATTAGTATTGGTATCAATATTGGAGCATCAAGTTAGTCTAGTTGGTTTTGGCAAACTTAGCATTGGTCAGTAGCAACAATATGTTGAGACTTAAGTAGAAAAGAGGGAGTTGCATGTAGATATATTATTCCATGATCTTTCTTTCTTGTTAGCTCATAAGCTTAGTATTCTCGAGTAAGATTTGTTGTACCTTCAAGGAAGATTGCATGATTGGTTTTTTCATATGTATATTTGTTTGTTTTCCCTCATCTCTTATGCTTGCTACATAGCCTTGCCAGCCAAAAACCTGTACTGAGAGGGAATGCTTCTCATGCATCCAAACCTTGAGCCCCAAAACCTTGCCATTTGTGTCCACCATACCTACCTATATGTGGTATTTAACCGCCACTACAAGTAAATTGCTTGTGTTCTACCTTTAAAACCTTCAAAATTACACATGTTTTGTGCCCTTGTTTTAGCTCATGAGGACGTGAATAGAGAATCTTTATCTCACTTGTTGATTGGACTTTACACGCCTGGACTAGTGGCTTCACCCGCTTATCCAAATGATATAAGAGCTGGCAGCAGGGTGCATAGCCCCAAACTTAATAATACAAATTCTCTTCACTATTTTTGCCCATGATTTATCAGTCAAATCATAATTATGTAAACAAAAGAGAAACATGGATGACCTTCTATACCAGTTGCGTCCTTCATTGGGAGCCGCTCTTGTGAAGTCTGTTTGGCTTGTGACATACTGTATTTTCTGTTTTCTATTTGTTGACATAAACATACACCACTCTCAAAATTGGTTTCGATACTTATGTTTATCAAATAAAAATATCTAGCACATGAGTTAATCACTGCTTCCCTCTGCGAAGGTCCTATCTTTTATCTTTATGTTGAGTCAGTAAACGTACTCCTTTATGTCTTAAGCAAGCATTTGAGTTGTTGTGATCCATCCATCTATATGTTGATTTACTCAATCATGTCTTCTATTCTTCCTTGTTTAGTATAAATGCTTTTATTTGTTTGAATACCACTTTGAACGTTACCAATGATTGCAAGGATACTATTATGATTGAGCATGATAAGCTCTGCAATATAGGCTCTAGTATAAAGACTCTGATCGAAAGATAAGTACACTGTTAATATTCTCTAACCAAGAACGAAGTTTGCCTTCACCAATTATGATTTCCTTTTGCACCTTTATTGTGATTTCCTCTACTTGTTTCAAGTTTAATTATATGAGAGGAAGTTTTTGTCTAAAATGACTTGTGCTTTGATAGATGTGATGCCTCTTGTCTGTATTCTATTTATCGACACCTCACTCCATAAACATGTTGTCATGTTTACTAAGTTTAGTTTCGCCAAGCGAGGTCTAAGCTTGGGGTGAGTTGATACGTCCATTTTGCATCACTATTTTATACTGTTATTTTCTGTTATTCATCGATGTATTTCATGTTATGATTCATTACTTATGTTATTTCATCTTATTTTGCATGTTTCATATTTTTTGAAGAATAAACACCGGGATCGGAAATCTAATGGAAAAAGCACCGTCGAGATACCCTACTTCAGAAGATCAAAAGAAGAGGCGGGATACCGGAGAGGTCTTATAAGTCCCGAGGAGGAAGCTAGCCAGAAGGGGAGCCAGAGGGGGCCACAGGGGGGCCACACCATGGGGTGGCGCGTCGCCAGGTGGTGTGGCCACCCTGGCCCACCTCTGGTCGCCCGCTTTTGCGTAGTTGACCCCAGGGAACCCTAAGCCCTAGGACATCATCGAAGAAATATCTCTTGTCGTCTCGGGGCAGAAAAAACAGAGAGAGAAAAGCTCCCCGGCAGGGAGAAATCTGCTGGGGAAATTCCTCCCCGGAGAGGGGGAATCATCGCCATCGTCATCGTCATCGCTCTGGGCATCATCAAGATCGTCATCATCATCACCACCAGCACCATCACCCTCATCATCCTGCTGTAATAATTAGGGGTCTTTATCGTTGTTCTTCACTAGATCTCTATCTCGGTGTGGATTACTTGTTAGTAGTTGATGCTTGTGAAATTTATCGGTGTTTGCACTTTATGACCAGATTGTTATTATCCATTATATCACCTCTGATTATGATCCATATGATATCTTGTGAGTAGTTCGTTTAGTTCTTGAGGACATGGGAGAAGTCATGATGTTAGTAATGTAATTATGTTGAAGTAATATCTAGTGGTTTGATATTTAAGTTGTGGTGTTATTCTTCTAGTGTTGTCATGTGAACGTCGACTACATGATACTTCACCTTTATGGGCCTAGGAGGATGCATTGTGTATTTGGATACTAATTGTGGGGTTGCCTAAGTGACAAAAACCTAAACCCCCCTTAGGAAAGCAATGCACGAGGGAGTGTAGGATCCCAGAGTTTTAAGGCTACGATTAGATTTATCTTAATTACTTTCTTGTATCTGAGGATGCGTACGAGGGGTATAATCACAAGTATGTATTAGTCCTAGTTGGGCGGTGCATTAGCATAGGTTCACCCACAAAACACCTATCGAACCAATAAATATTAATCAACCGTATGAAGCGAAAGCACTTGACGAAATTCCCATGTGTCCTCGAGAATGTTTGGTAATCATAAGTAGAACAACCGTCTTGTCCTTTGCTCTCAAAAGGATTGGGCCACTCGCTGCAATTATATTTATTGTCTTTTATTTACTCGCACTTTATTTATCTTCTATATCAAAAATCACCAAAAACCTGTTTGCTTGTGTTTACAGTGAATTCTCCATCCAGCCTGCTTGTCAACACCTTCTGATCCTCGTTGGGTTCGACACTCTTATTTATGGAAAGTAATACGATACACCCCCTATACTTGTGGGTCATAGGCCATACATTTGCATCACCTTCAAAGTAGATTTGTGCCAAGTGGACCTTGTGAATTGGTTTTGGTAATTAATGACAATCGCTATGAACTAATAGTTTAATTTGGTTATACTTCTAGATTTTGTCCATAGGTAATTCTTGATGTCCATGTGTTGGATTCAAGATGATCAAGTGATGACCAAGGTTCTATTCATGGGAGTATCCGAAGAATGTTCATGAGATAGTTGAGCATATTGCAAGTATGTCTTGAAGAATAATATTGTGTGAACATTCATGTTTACCGTCAATACATCATTATATTGAAGAGAGAAGAAAAGATACAAGGTTGATCAACGCAAAGTGCTAATAGATGATTAAAGTTTATCAACTCACAAAGATAGAAGACGTACCATGTGGTTAATGGTATGGTAAGTAATTGTGAAATTAGCTTTGTCCGTGATATTTGTGTGTGGTATATCTATATGGGGTTAGGTATCTTTCCATGGGATTGCATCAAAAAGGAAGATTTCATATAGCCCATGGTGGATGACGTCAAGTGGTGATCATCATCAAAGTTGAGAAGTGCAAGTCTAAGGGGAGAATATCAAAGAGATCACATGCTTGGATATTTCCAACTCTTTGGGAGATAATGGACAAGTGAAGATGGACTTAAAATAGTCTCTCCCATAGTGGCGTATGGGTATAAATCTATGTTTCTTCATCAAGCAAAGCGAAATGAACAAAGATGTTCCATCTTGAGGAGGTCAAGATCTTCATCATATAACTTAAGTGGAATGCTAAGGGAAAGGTATGATCTTGATAGTTTTTCTATTTTACCGGTCTCATAGAATTAGTTGGAGACTGGGTTATAGGATAGATAACCATACTATCAAGAGGGGCTCTCATATTAGCAACTTGATCGCATCATTCAGAGAGAGATCAAACCTTTTGCATACTTGGCATCATATATCTTGGTTCATATTTGTGTTTTATCCATGTGTTGTTTTAGATCTTGTCATGTTCTTCAAGATAAGGTCAAGTTCATCAAAAACGGATTTCGGATGAAAAACTTGTTGCGTTTTTTATATTGGAGGTTTTACCAATTGCTCTTTTATAGATAGGTCAAACCTTTCATCATTTAGTTTTATCCTCCCTTATATAACTATGATGTTTATTTGCGTAATCTTGTATTTCTCTTTGTTTCAATTTCAACGAGGCCAAGATCATCAAAAACGAAGTTCATATGAAAAAGATATGAAGTTTTCATTACTAATGCTTTTTCGTAAACTGGGAGGCCGACCTGGCCGGGCATAGGCCGAACAGTTCTGTTAGGTAGCTGGCCTACGCACAAAAAGGCCGGCCTCAGGCCGGGCCTAGGTTGGGACGCGGAGAAAGGCCGGGCCTAGGCTGGGACGCGCAGAGAGGCCAGCAGGCCGGGACACCCAGTTTTCTCTAACGCTAAGATTTCATGGGGCCATATTTAAAAGGTATTCTTCCTTATTGGTTCCCCGCTTCTCTAGCAAGTTTTCCCCCACCATTAATGACCTCTTGGATCTTGTTTTATTTCTATTCCTCCATGATTCTTGCCTCTAATTGAAGGGAAAAGAGACACGAGATCTAAATCTAGTATTCCACCAATCCATCTCTCCCCTTAGCGAGGGGAAGCATTTGCATCTAGATCTTGTGTATTCATTTTTTGAGTTCTTACTCTCTTCCCCCCATATCATTTGTTGCTTTGGTGGGATTTGAGAGTGAAGGATTTGAACACTTCTTGTGTTCTTGCCATTGCATCGGTGAGTTCTCTACGAGGATTCGGTTGAGTGGAAGTTGAGAAGCTTGTTACTCCTGGGTTCTTGAGGTGCCATTGATCTTGTCATCTTGGGTACTTGGAGTGCCCTACGGTTGTTGTTGTCTCGGAGCTTTGGAAGATCTCGGGACCTTCTTGCTATTGTTGGGAGCCTCCAATTGCGTTGTGGAGATTGCCCCAACCTTGTACAGGACTGGTGACTACCCTCAAAGGTCCCCTAGTGGATCATGGCACTCCGCGTTGGTGGAGGAACAATGAGAATTAGGTGAGACATTGGGCAGTTGGAGTCATTGTGACTCCACACTTCTGCAACAGAGATTAGCTTCCATTGGGAAGTGAACTTTGAGATAAATCATAGTCTCCATGTGTCTCGGTTATTTCTATACCTGATCTCTTTACTTATGCAATTTACTTTGTGATATCCATCGAGCTTGAAGTAACATATCTTGCTATCACATAGTTGCTTGAATTTTTTAGCATAAATTGTTGGTGCACATAGGTGAACCTAGTTTGCTTAGGTTTTGGCTTGATAAATTAAACGCTAGTTTTATTCTGCATTTATTCAAGCCTTAACTATAATTATTTTTAAACACCTATTCACCCCCTCTAGGCGACATCCGTGTCCTCTCAATTGGCATCATAGCCGGTTCTCTCTTAATAGGGATTCACCACCTAGAGACTAAGGATGTCGCTTAGGGGATTAGTGCATAATGACACTTTTATATTCAATTAGACAAAGTATGATGGTTAGAAAATTAGTATGCTTAATATCTTTAAGGACATGGGTCCAAATATACAACAAATTGTAGATATGGGGTTTTCTTCTCCAAAGGGCCTAGATTGTTCTTTAGAGTATGAGAAAAACTTATATCTCAATTAACAAGATACTAATATGTTTTTAAAGTATGTGAGCATTGTAATTCTTGAGTAAATCATGCCATTTTGGAAAGCTCATGAGATATGGACCAAGCTCCAAGATAAATATGATGTGTCCAATAATTGTGGGAATGATTATTCTCCCTCCACCTCTGGGCGTGATGAGTTCTCAACTTCTTCTACTTCACCAACATGTGTCAAGCCACAACATAATGATATGGTGAGTAGTGACAAATATTGATCTTGATAGTGAGCTTATTATTGATGATTCTTCGTCTCTATCTTATTGCAATACTCTGTCTATGAACTTAAACACATCTAACACCCAAAATAATTTACATGCTTGTGTTGATAGTCCATGCATATCATGTAGAAATTCCTTGACTAAATCTCATGATGATATGCTTAATACATCTTGTTGCCATAATAAAAATGGTTATATTTTCTGTAGTCCTTGTGTTACTAACCATGTAGAAGAAACTCAGCATTCCATGGAACAAGATGTGGAGTTAAGTTGTGCTTCAAATAATATTTCATCATCATCTACCATATCTCACTTTTTCCTTATGATTAAAGGTTCAAAGGTAACTCCTACTTTGAACACCAATGTATCTAGTGTTAATTATGATGGTGATGATGATGAAAATGATGATGATGATGACGATAATGATTCATCAATGGAGAAAGGTAAAATGATTCACAATGTGCTTTATAAGGATAAAGATGCTTGTGCCAATTTCCTAGAAATCATTAGTGCACTTGATAGACGCAATATCACCATTAAGTATTTGGAAGCATGCATTGATGAGTGTTATAACCGCGAGCGTTATTATGCCAATGAGATTGCAAAACTAGGGGAATATCTTGTATAAGAACAAACCACCAATGAATCTCTTGAAGATACTTTTACGCTAGAGTTATCAAAAGTAAAGGAATCTCATGGTAGAAATATTGAGGCGGTAAGTGTCTTAAAACTAAAAATGATGAGCTAAAAGTTGCATATGCTCAACTTAAAGCTTCATATTCAAAAGAGCTTGCCAAGTTGCCTTCTCCTATTGCTATTAATAATTATGCTTGTGCTAATAACTCTATTTCTTGTGAAGCATCTACATTGAAGGAGAATGTTGAGCTAAGGGCTCAACTTGCATTTCTAACTAGAAATTATGGGAAATTGGAAGAAAATCAAGAAAAAAGCTCTCAAGCTCTCATGAGGATCTTTTAGTATCACATGATAAGTTAAATTTATCTCATGAGGCTATTATTACTAGCGTGATATCTTGTGAGCCTCATGTGGACATTAGCACAAACTCTACTCAAAATTCTATTTTTCCTCATGCTAGTCCTAGTTATTCATCCACTCATAATATCGCTACGTCTTGTGATGAATTTATTTCCATGCCTTGATCTAACAATGAATCATCTACTTCCTCTATTAATTGTGTTGCTACTAACCATGTGAGGAAATAAAAGAGCTCAAGGCCCAAGTCACTTCTTCGAAGAAAGACTTGGAAAAGCGTCATGGGAAGTCTGCACTTGACAACATGTTGAGTGTGCAAAGAATGCCCAATGACAAGAGTGGACATGGATTCAAATCCAACAATAATAAGAAGTCCAATAACAATAAGAAGTACAAGATCAACAAGAACAAGGGCCAAGAACAAGTCAAGAATTCAGACAAGATTGTTTGCTTCAAGTGCAAGGTTTAAGGGCACCATGTTAGAGCTTGCCCTCTGAAGAAGAAGCATCTTAGTGAGAAGAAAAGGGAAATTTCAATCTCATGCTGAACCTCAAGTTGAGAAATCAACTAAAAACAAAGTAGGAAGCCAATGTTTCTACTTATGCCGTGAAAAGGGCCACTTTGTTTCTTCATGCAATAATGGTACCTTATCCAACCCTATCATAATTTTAATGTTTGTCCCCTTCAGAAGGATAAAGTTGGCAACGTGTTTGCCAAATATGTTGGCACTCAAAGTGGTGTCAAGAAAAGAACCATTTGGGTTGCCAAGCCTATTATGACTAACCTCTTAGGACCCAACTTGGTTGGGGACCAACAAGTTAAAACTTGATCAAGAGGTGTTGTTGGAGGGCTCGAGACTTGGCTATCTCATGAAGAATTTAGGGGAAGTCTGTCAACATGACCCGCGACCCGTGCACGCTAGACTAGGGTTCCTCGCATCCGCTGCCGGCGCCGCGCCGCATCTTCCTCGCCCTTCGCCCTCCTCCCTTCCTCCACCTCCTCCTCTCGCGCGGTCGTCGCCCTCTCGCGCGGTAGCCGTGCCCCCATCCCCTCACTCCTCAAGCCTCCTCCTGTGCTCGCCATGTCGCCACCGTCGGCAGGAGCCGCCGGGCGTGGTCCTGGGCAGCACCGGCGGCAGTGGCATGCCTTTCCCCGCGCTGGTGGAGGCGAATCGGGGCTCCTCTCCCTCCGGCGGGGGTGCTCCCAGGGAGGCGGTGTCCGGCGTGGTCGTGTGGCGGTGTGGCGACGGCGCCCTCGTGGGGCTCCGGTGCAGCGCATCGGCGTGGTGGCAGCAGGCAGCGACGCAGGCCAGCTCTGCTCCTTGGCCCAGGTATGGGCCCTCCGGGCGGGCTAGCCTGATCTACGGCACGTTCTGCAGATGGGAGGGGGTGTAGATCGAGTAGGATTCAGTAGTGACGGCGGCCGGCCTATTGCAGCATGGCGACGGGCTTTACGGACCTGGTCTGGGACCTGCCGGACCCCATTAGGACTGTTGTGCCCTCTAGGGGGCTTTACGGGCCCACTGGGCTCGGCCGGACCTGAAGGGGACTGGTGTGCTCTGCGACGCGTCCGGTCGATTATCGTCCTGGCGGTGGAGGCAGTTCCCTCCTACGCGGTCGTGGTACCGCTGACCCCGACTCAACTTACTCCTCGACTCCGTCTTGTATACCTCGTGATGCTAGCTTCGGTGAGACGATGATGGTGCCTTCAAGTCCGTGGTGTCGCATTCTGGCGGGCGGTTTGTCTGGTGGTGGTGAGGCTTCGCTCTCGCGGCCTCGTGTGCTACATATTGTTCAGGATTTCGGATAAGGGTTTTTCGGGGAAATCCCTGTCGGCTCGGCCGGCATCGACACGGTGCCGCCTGTGGGTGGCATCATCCCTTCCCGAAGGGAGTTGTGGATACCCTCCGTATGTTTCTTTGTGTGCCGAGGGAAACCCTAGGGCCAGTGCGCTGGTCCGGGCAGCAGCAGTGCTCTCCTTCTTCAAGGTGCTGCTTGGTACTCGACGGTTCAGATCTAGAAGCGTGGTGGTATTCTTCGGAGGGCGCAATGGCCGTGGACCACCATAGTTTAGTCGATTCTCTTTTTTCTCCATTTTTGTTTCCTTTTCTCTTTTCTTCGGGTGTGTGTGCTGCTTCCCTAGCGTGTGTGGTGTGCGTTTGTATCAATGGTTGTACGGTGGTTGTTGCTTTATTTATAAAGCGGGGCGAAAGACTATTTCGAGAGATGAAGAATTAATGGATCTTCATTAATTATATTTACTCGAGCCAAGTCATTTGTATCATCGTATATCTATGTCATACCTGATGTGTCTCCTTGTGGTAACTTGTATTTAAATTATACACATTTAAAGTTGCTTGCCCCTTGCATGTATTAGTTTTGTATTTAGCATGTGTTTGCATATGGTGTGCTTACTAATTACCTATATTGAGTAACCTAATATGTGTTTGTTGGTTTGCACTACGTGTACTTGGTTGTTTTGTGTTGAGACTTTATTCCAATTTATGTTTATTTTAGTTGGCTCTTTTGAGAGATTAATGGACTATCCCATTTTGGGGGAGTGATATGCTTTGCCACCTCACAATCCTAAACTGTGTGTACATGAGGAATATCACTTATTATTAATATGACAAGATTATATAGTCTCCCTATGGTATGTTATTCTCATGAGAAATTTAAATTATACAATGTTCATTAATTATCTCTCATTGGATTTCACTTGCATCTTGTTAAAATAAATGGATTATCACATTATAGGGGAGTAATAAGATATGTGCATATTACGATAATAGAAAATGTAAACATATGAGGTAATTCCACTT
This sequence comes from Alopecurus myosuroides, assembly GCA_028641055.1. NCBI lineage: Eukaryota > Viridiplantae > Streptophyta > Magnoliopsida > Poales > Poaceae > Alopecurus > Alopecurus myosuroides. Next base: position 86,709,340 of record CM054062.1, on the reverse strand, counting down.
AGAATTGATATTCTAAATTATCTTGTTCCTATGTGTCATGATTAGCTCAAACAAGTTCCATATTTGCTTGAATGAGTCATTGACGGCTGACGTTGGTAAACCCCAAGATAAAGGTTGTGAAGAGTGCAGCGGAAAGTTTTCCCTTAGAAAAGAAACCAAGGTTGAATCGACCAGAAGGAGGACAAGCAATCTCTGAAGGTTGATGCAGCTGAGATGGCAGGACGCACTACCGGTTCAGTATCAACGTAGAACCTACACAACACAATCAAATCACTTTGCCCCAACGAAGCAGCTAGGTTGTCAATCTCATCGGTTTTGATGAACACAAAAAGGTTAAACGTATGGTGTGGAAAACAATATCAGAACCATATGAAAGCGGTAGCAGCAGTATGAAAATAGTGGAAGCAGTGTGTGTATTATCAGTATGAGAAAATGGACCGGGGTCCACAATTCACTAGAGGTGTCTCTCCATAGGAGATAAATAACACGTGTGGTGAACAAATTACAGGTGGGCAATTGACAAAAACGAAGGCTGCACCGTAGTGCATATGCAAGACATAAAAATTACTATGTGATTCATGCGGGCATTACAACAAGATACATAGACCGTCATCCAACTGCATCTATGACTAATAATCCACCCTCCGAATATCATCCGAACACACATTGGGTATTAAGTTGCAAGAAACAGATTATTGCAGTAAGCAAAGTGTGTAATGTAAACAATGTAAACTAAGAAAACACCGTTGTTTTCTCCGTAATGGCAACAACACATCATCCATCCGTTTCTGTCACTCGAGCACAAATGCAAATGAGGCATGAACCCACTATCGAGCCTAAATACTCCCTCCTAGAGTTACTAGCATCTACTTGGCCAGAGCATCTACTAATAACGGAGAGCATGCAAGATCATAAATAACATATGCATGAAGATAACATGATAGATTGATAATCTTAAGACATATCATTCAACATTCATCAGATCCCAGCAAACACAACATGCAGCATTACATAAAGATGATCTCGATCATGTAGGGAAGCTCACGAGATCTAAACATGAGGTACAAAGTGTAGAAAACAACCATCTAGCTACTGCTATGGACCCGTAGTCCAGGGATGAACTACTCACACATCACTTTGGAGGAGGGCATGGTGGTGTAGACCCCTCCGGTGATGAATTCCCCTCCCGACAGGGTGCCGGGGAGAGCTCCAGAACCCTCCCGATCTTGGGATGACGATGACGGCGGCCTCGGGTGTTTCTCGGGACGAAATGGTATATTTTTAGGGTTGACGTATTGGGGGGTATAAATAGGCGAAAGGGCGATGGCGGTGAACACACGAGGGGCCCACACCACCCCTAGGCGCAGCCAGGGGGCGCGCCGCCCTATGGTGTCCCCCCCTCCGGGCCTCTTTGGGACTCCGTGGAACCTTCGGGAATTCTAAGACTTTCGGGCTTCGAATTTTCCAATTCCGAGAATATTTCCAGAACAACTTTTCTGAAATGAAAAACAACAGAAAACACGGAACTGGCTCTGTGGCATCTTGTCAATAGGTTAGTCCGGAAAATCGATAAAAATGACATATAGTGTATAGCAAACATGTAGGAAACAACATGAAAACAACATGGAACCTCAAAAGTTAAGGATACGTTTATGTCGTATCCACATCTGCAAGATTAGTTCCTACTCGTCCTCAAGTAGGTAAACGATAAAAACACATAATTTTAGAGGTGGCATGCTACCAACATAAACTTGATCATCAATAATATAAAAGCATATGTAAGCTGAGATCATAGAACTTCAACACAAGCATGATAAATAAAATTTTATCAATAAAGCAAAGCAATCACCTTGCATCATGAGAAGTAACACAAATAAAAGATCATGAATAATAATGCACTGAAAGATAAATGTTTATATCAAGCATAAAGATAGCATGGCAAAGTGATATTTGACTTGTCCTTAAGAGTGGGAAAAAACATAAATGCCAGGAAACCTTCAAAGTTCATGAGGAAGACTAGAACAAATAATTAGAGAACAAACAATAACACATCATGAATCAATTAATAATGTTTCTGGGACAAATGCACATTAAACTCAGAATGACAACTATGCTCTCTCAACTATGCATAAAGTTAGAAGATGCAGACTCAACATAAAAGTAAAAGAAAGGCCCTTCGCAGAGAGAAGCAGGGATCAACTTTGTTAAACACAAATATAAAATGTTTGACACTCCTCCCAACCATCTTACACAAACCATGGCTAGCTGAATCCTCGGGTGCCTGCCAACAATCACATACCATGGAGGAGTGACTATTTTTTAGATAGGTGTATGCTTATGTCAACGAATGGTAAACAGAAAATACAGTACGTCACAAGGCAACTAGACTTCACAAGAGCAGCTCCCATAGAAGGACTCATCTGGGTAGAAGGTCATCCCTCTTTCTCTTTTGTTTACACAATTATGTTTTGACTGATAAATCAGGGGCAAAAATAGTGAAGAGAATTTGTTGTATTACTTTGTGGCTAGGCACCTCGCTGCCAGCTCTTCTATCAATTGGATAAGCGGATGAAGCCACTAGTCCAGGGTGTGAAAGTCCAATCAACAAGTGAGATAAAGATTCTCTATTTACGTCCTCATGAGCTAAAATAGGAGCACAAAACAGGAGTAATTTTGAAAGTTTTAAAGGTAACACATGAGAAATTTACTTTGGAGTGGCGGTTAAATACCACGTGTAGGTAGGTATGTGATAATCCAAAACGTATCTCCTTTTCCGAACACTTTTCTTATTTTTTTCCTCTAAACTTGTGAGTTTTGGATACCAGTAACACAGACTAAAGCTGTTTTCAGCAGAATTAATTTGGTATCTCATTTTTGTGCAGAAAAATCAAATTTCGGGAAATTGCCCAGAAAAGATCCCGAAGACATTAAAACACCCGAAGACCCCCGGAGCCAGAAGGTGTCCCGGAGAGGGGCCAGGAGGGGGCCACACCACCCCTGGGTGCCACCCCTTGGCCGCGCCGCCTGGTGGTGTGGCCCCGCCAGGCACCCCCTCGGGCTGCCCTTTCGACTGCGTAACGCCTTCAACCCTAAAACGACAGGGGGTTCTTCATATTCCACAGAAACACAACAGAGCGCCGCCGCCACCTCGAAACTCAATTCGGGGATCAGAAGTTTCTGTTCTGGTGCCTGCCGGGACGGGGATTCGAAGGAGATCATCGCCATCAACACCGCCACCTATTCTCCATCAACCATCCATGATTCCCCCATCCATGTGTGAGTAAACATCGCTGTAGGCTGAGAGGGGTGGAAGGGATTGGATGAGATTGATCATGTAATAATGCCAGATTGTTAGGGCATAGTGCCTAGTATCCATTGTTAGTGTTTTTCTACCGTTGTTGCAACTTGTTATGCTTAATGCTTGTCACTAGGGCCCGAGTGCCATTATCTTAGATCTGAACATATTATTGTTTCATGAGTATAATTATGTTTCTTGATCATATCTGCAAGTTGTTTACACATGTCATTGTCCGGAACCCGAGGCCCCAAAGTGACAGAAATTGGGACAAGCGAAGGGCATGGTTGTGATGTGAGGATCACATGTGTTCACGGAGTGTTAATGTTTTGCTCTGGTGCTTTATTAAAAGTAGCACCTTAATTACCAGTAGTTTCCCTAGAGGCCTCGCTGCCACGGGCTGGTAGGACAAAAGATGTTGTGCAAGTTTCTCATTGCGAGCATGTATGACTATATTGGAACACATGCCTATGGTTTGCCTAGAAGTCGGATGCTTTATTATTGTTATCTGCAATGCCCATGTTTAGATTATTGCATGACCTATGTTATCCACGCAACACCCGTTCATCCATTCCATCTATGCCTACGATACCTCCCATCCTGTTGTTTTCCTCGATTGCTACTGTTGTTACTATTTTACTACTGCTACTATTTTATTTCTACTGCTGCTATAAAACTGTTACCACTGATAAATTGTTGCGAGCAAGTCTACTTTCAGGTGCAGCTGAACTGACTACTCAGTTTTTAATGCTAATAAATATTATTTGGATCCCCTTGTGTCAAATCAATAAATTTGGGTTTTACTTCCCTCGAAGACTATTGTGATCCCCTATACTTGTGGGTCATCAAGACTATTTTCTGGCACCATTGCTGGGAAGCATAGCTTTATTTATTTGCTCACTTGATCGTGATATTGTTTGCTGCAAGCCTTTCATCATGGGCAAGACTCGTGATTGAAAATTCTTTATATTACCATCCACTACAAGGAGAGGTACAACTCTGAACACCTTTGTTGCTCTTGATTCACCGTCTGTTATGAGTAAGCTTCTTACTCCACCACATGCTACACGTACGGTTACTTCTGCTGAGTCTGAAATTTTTTCTAATACTTCTGATGATGTTTCTACTGTGCTTGATGATACTGGTTCTCTAGGTCCTTTCCTAGATGCTACTATTGCTAAATCAAGACAAATTGAAAATGCTGAAATTTCTGTTGAAAATATTGGTACACTTGTTAATTCACCTAAGTCTATTGATGATCTTGATGAAACCTATATTGAACCTAATAATGACTTTATTAAAGAAGCTCGTGCTACTACTGGTGCAAGTGCTCTTAAGAGTATTCTTGCAAGACATGCTATGAAATATAAATCTTCTCTTGATGCTAAGTTTGCCACATCTCCCATACACATTAGAGACAAGGATTGTGATTTCTATTTAGATTTATCTTATATCTATTGTTGAGAAGGAACCTTTTTGTGGAACTGAAACTAAAAGTGCTCTAGAATACATGAATGAGCTTTCATCTTTGAGTAGTTTATTTTCTGATGATACTAAACTGTGTACTTATTTTGTTACCAAGATCTTCCCTTTCTCATTGAAAGATGAAGCGAAAAATTGGTTTAACAATCTGTCACCTAGATCTATTACTAATCCTATGGATTTTCTTATTGCTTTCTTTCAAAAATATTTTCCTGCTAGTGCCCAACATGTTGCTGTGCAGGACATCTTTAACTTTGAGAAAAATGAAAGAGAGAAATTGCCTAAATCTTGGACAAGGTTTTGTTCTTTGATAAGATCTAGCCCTGGATATCCATTACCTAAAAATGAGCACTTAGATATATTTTATAATGGACTAACTGTTGAATCTAGGACATACGTGGATAGTTGTGCTGGTCGTGTTTTTAGGAAGAGAACTCGAGAAGAAGCTGAGGAATTAATGGCTAAAATAGCCAAAAAATAATGATGATTGGATTATACCTGAGCCTACACCTATACCATAGCCAACACCAACACCAACACCCAAGAAGAGAGGGATGATTGAATTAAATGATGAAGTGATGAAGGAAGCCAAGAAATCTCTTAAAGAGAGGGGTATTAAATCTGAAGATGCGAAGAATTTACCTCCTATAGAAGAATTATGTAAGCCTATTCCTCATCCATCAACTCTTGAGGTACACTCTCTCCAATATTTTGATAATAGAGATATTCCCTATTCTAAACCACCTGATCAATGCTTAGATGATTTTGATAATTATGTTGTTAAGCAAGACAACTTTAAGAGAGTGCAAAATCACCTTATGGAAAACTCTAGAGCTATTGATAATTTGCATGGTATTATTGAGAGAACCTCTAATGATGTTAAAATGCTTGTTAAATTTTTTCATATGGTTCAAACTCAAATTGATAAACTTACTAAAGTGCACAAAGATATGCTAGCTAATGCTTCTAGAGATAAACATGTTTGTGAAATAATTACTAGAAGTGGTGTTTCTACTCAGGACCCCTTGTATCCTGAAGGACACCCTAAAAGAATTGAACAAGATTCTCAGCAACCTAAAAACAATAGTTCTGCTTCTAAGAAAAAGAAGAGACATAAAAGTGTTGTAGAATCTTCTGAACCTGCTAAAGATCCTAATAGTATATATATTTCTGATGCTGAAACTGGAAGTGGTAATGATAAAAGTGATGCTTCTGATAAAGAAGAAACTGTAGCTAAACCTGAAAAGCAAACTAAAAATGCAAAGTATACTAAGGAGGATTTCATTGCTAATAAACATGATAATGAAAGATAGCCTTGGGTACAAAAAGCAATGCCTTTTCCTAATAAGAAACACAAATAAAAGGAAGAAGAACATTATAACAAGTGTTGTGAGTGGATGAAACCTCTGTTTTTGCAAATCGCTTTGACTGATGATATTAAACTGCCTCCTTATTCTAAATATATGAAAGATATTGTCTCTAACAAAAGGAAAATTCCTAATGAGGAAATTTCCACTATGCTTGCTAATTACTCTTTCAATGGCAAGGTTCCAAAGAAGCTTGGAGATTTTGGTATTCCTACTATCCCTTGTTCTATTAAAAATAATTATGTTAGAACTGCTTTATGTGACTTGGGGCTAGAGTTAGTGTTATGCATTTCTCTCTTTATAAGAGACTCTCTCTTGAAAAATTGATACAAACTGATATATCTTTGCAAATGGCTGATAAATCTACTGCTATTTCTGTTGGTATATGTGAGATGTTCACGTTCAAGTTGCTACTAACTGTTTGATATTAACTGACTTTGTTGTGTTAGAAATGCCTGAAGATGATAATATGTCTATTATTCTTGGGAGACCTTTTCTTAACACTGCAGGGGTTGTTATTGATTACAATCAAGGAAAAGTAACTTGTAATGTTAATGATAAAGAGCGTATTGTTTATTTTCTCAAGAAGATTGATAGAAGATATGGTCTAAATTCACTTGAAAATATTGAGACCATCAAGATTAGAGAATTTTATTGTCCCATTCCAGTACCACCAAATAAATATGAAATTATTATGATTGGGACTATGTCTATCAAGGTTGAGGTAACATAATTATTTAGTGATTAGCAAAGTTTTGCTTCATATGAAAATTGTCCTGGTAACAAGACTTGATCACCCTTGTTAACAAAATGATTTTTAATGAAGAGGGCAAGGTTTTCACCTTCCCCATTATGTTTTCACCATGTTTACTTCTATTATCACCTTCCTACTTTAGTACAATCATGTTTTCCATCATCCATATTCATGTTTTCATCATGTTTTCACCCTGATTACTCTGGTTATTCATGTTTTCACCACCCACATTTTTGTTTTCACCACTTCCACCTTTGTTTTCTCCATTTTCTTCGAGTCAGGGGGTTGTATACTTCTATAGCAACTCCTTTGTATCTTTATTTTTATTTTTTAGTTGTGCCAAGTAAAGTTTCTCACGAGAGTTGGAGTTGGTTTTGGATTTCTGCGCGGGAAAAAGATTTCTGCCGTCCATCGTAGAAAATCGTACAATTGACCGGAAAATCAGAATGACCTGAAATTTATTGTGCCGATTCCTCAGCTAATTCCGCAACTTTTTTGTTCTTTAATTTTTTCGATCTGAGCAACTTAAGTGCCCCGAAAAAAAATCGTCTTTATAGACTGTTCTGGTTTATGCAGATTCTGCCATTTTTCTTACATTTGCTCTTTTACTATGTCGAGTGGATTTCTTTGCTTAATGAAACATCAGTGGCTGTAGCTAATGTTTAAAAGTATCAATAGAACTTGTTCCGTTGCAAAACCCATGAATTTTTTATTGTGCACTAACCCTCTAATGCGAATTACTTTGAGTGTGGTGTGAAGGAAGTTTTGAAGGGTCAAGAGAAGAGGGTGATATAATGTAATCACGAAGAGGAAAAAAGCCTAAGTTTGGGGGAGGTATACAGACATCACACTCTTTTATATATCATGTTTCTGTCAGTTCTTTGTATATCCATGTTTTCGTTTCTTTCGTTTGTTTTCGCTTTCTTTCGCTTCTTTCGTTTCCTTTTGTTTTAATTGTTCTGTTCTTGCTTTCCAAAACACAAAAAGACAGAAAATATTTATGTTATTTCTCTTTATTGGCTTCTTTAGTTTCTTTTTTTGGTTTGCTTTACCTTCTCGTTTTGGTTTAATATTCAAAAATCCAAAAATATTTTGCTTTGTTTGCTTGTTTCTTTATGTTCTTGTTTTAATTCGAAAACCCAAAAATATTTATTGTTCTTCTTTGGTTTTGTAGAGTTTGTTGCAGAGTTCACCGGACTTCCATGTCTCCATTGGAGCTTGATTATCATTCTATATTATTCAATCCACAAGTGAAGAGCAGTAATGACGATTTACGACAATCCAAGTTGTGGTGAGAGGGTGGTATGAACTCTGTTTGTTTCATTTTTGTACATATACTCATCCATGTGAACATTCTTAGTTCGTTCATGTAAGGTGTATGTTATTTAATTGATTCTTAGTAGTCGATGCTCTCACGTGTTTAGTTCCAACTTATCAATATAAGATAGCATGTCGTATGAATGTTTGCTTGCATTGTTTTATTCATAGAAGGGTATGACATTGTGGTATATCCCTCTGATTGTTTCGCTTGAATCGACTTGGCACATGCTCACGCATGCTATGACTGAAAAAGAAAGTCAATTAAGCCTCGATGATTTATTTTTCCTCAGAGTATTTGTATAATTTTTAGGACCCCGTTAATTTTTTTTGTCGCAAGAATGATTATGACAATTGTTGCTCTCTTTATTGTCGATCCCCGTCTATTGCCAGCCTTCACCTGTACCGAGTATGAGCTCTACTCGTGCATCCAACTCCCAAAAAACAAAGTTTTCCAAATGTGTCCACCATACCTACCTATATATGTGGTATTTAACCGCCACTGCAAGTAAATTTCTCGTGTGCTACCTTTAAAACCTTCGAAAAATTATTCCTGTTTTGTGCCCCTGTTTTTAGCTCATGAGGACTTAAATAGAGAATCTTTATCTCACTTGTTGATTGGATTTCACACCTTGGACTAGTGGCTTCATCCGCTTATCCAAAAGATAGAAGAACCGGCAGCGGGGTGCCAACCCCAAATTAATACAACAAATTCTCTTCACTATTTCCCCCCTGATTTATCAGTCAAAGCATAATTGTGTAAAGAAAGGAGAAAGAGGGATGACCTTCTACCCAGATGCGTCCTTCTATGGGAGCCACTCTTGTGAAGTCTAGTTGTCTTGTGACGTACCGTATTGTATGTTTACCATTCGTTGACATAAGCATACACCTCTCTTAAAAATGTTTTCAATACCTCTATTTAATCAAATAAAAAGCTCTATCACATGAGTTAATCGCTGCTTCCCTCTGCGAAGGGCATTTCTTTATTTTTACGTTGAGTCTTCATCTTCTCGCTTTATGCACCTTCTTGAGAGCATGGCTATCATTGTTAGTGTAATGTGCTTGTCCGAAAACACGGTTGACTGTGGTATAACTTTGATGCTTGTATATTTGGTATCTTTATTTCTAGTCTTCATTTGAACTTTAGAGGTGCCCTACCATTTATGTTTTGCTCCATTATTAAGGGCAAGCGACTACAATTTATCATACCCTATTATGAGCATTGCAATCCTGCAGATTGATATACTTCATGTTGTTTATTATTATTTTGTTGGCATCTCTTCATGGTTTGCATAACTGCTAGGTGACTTTTATCTTGCAGACATCTTATTATGAATTGCCTCATCCCCTGATCTTATAGTGATTAATCCCTTGATCTTATAGTGCGTACATTTACATCATATGAAACAAATGTGTTCGTAAAAGTCTTTAATCACACTTAGTTGTCACTGAATTGCTTGAGGACAAGCAATAAGCTAAGCTTGGGGGGGGGAGTTGATACATCCAAAACGTATCTCCTTTTCTGAACACTTTTCTTATTGTTTTCCTCTAAACTTGTGAGTTTTGGATACCACTAACACAGACTAACATTGTTTTTAGCAGAATTACTTTGGTGTCTCGTTTTTGTGCAGAAAAATCAACTTTCGGGAAATTGCCCAGAAAAGATCCCGGAGACCTTAAAACACCCAAAGACCCCCGGAGCCAGAAGGAGTCCCGGAGAGGGGCCAAGAGGGGGCCACACCACCCCTGGGAGCGCCCCCCTTGGCCGCGCCGCCTGGTGGTGTGGGGCCCCCAGACAACCCCTCGGGCTCCCCTTTCGACAACATAATGCCTTCAACCCTAAACGACAGGGGGTTCGTCATATTCCATAGAAAAACAACAGAGCGTCGCCGCCACCTCGAAACTCAATTCGGGGATCAGAAGTTCCCGTTCTGGCGCCCTGCCGGGACGAGGATTCGAAGGAGATCATCGCCATCAACACCGCCACCTCTTCTCCATCAACCATCCATGATTCCCCCGTCCATGTGTGAGTAAACACCGTTGTAGGATGAGAGGGATGGAAGGGATTGGATGAGATTGATCATGTAATAATGCCAGATTGTTAGGGCATAGTTCCTAGTATCCATTGTTAGTGTTTTTCTACCGTTGTTGCAACTTGTTATGCTTAATGCTTGTCACTAGGGCCCGAGTTTCATGATCTCAGATCTAAACATGTTATTGTTTCATGAGTATAATTATGTTTCTTGATGATATCTGCAAGTTGTTTACACATGTCATTGTCCAAAACCCGAGGCCCCAAAGTGACAGAAATTGGGACAACTGGAGGGGATGGTTGTGATGTGAGTATCACGTGTGTTCATGGAGTATTAATGCTTTGCTCCGGTGCTTTATTAAAAGGAGGACCTTAATTACCAGTAGTTTCCCTAGAGGCCCCGCTGCCACGGGCTGGTAGGACAAAAGATGTTGTGCAAGTTTATCATTGCTAGCACGTATGACTATATTGGAACACATGCATATGGTTTGCATAGAAGTTGGATTCTTTTTATTATTATCTGCAATGCTCATGTTTAGATTATTACATGACCTATGTTATCCATGCAACGCCCGTTGATCCATTCCCTCTATGCCTAAAGTACCTCCCATCCTGCTGTTTTCCACGACTGCTACTGTTGTTACTATTTTACTACTGCTGCTATTTTATTTCTACTGCTGCTATAAAACTGTTACCACTAATAAATTGTTGCAAGAAAGTCTACTTTCAGGTGCAGCTGAATTGAGAACTCAGTTTTTAAGGCTAATAAATATTCTTTGGCTCCCCTTGTGTCGAATCAATAAATTTGGGTTTTACTTCCCTCGAAGACTGTTGCGATCCCCTATACTTGTGGGTCATCAGTATGGTGGACACATTTGGCAAACTCGGGTTTTTGGGAGTTGGATGCACGAGTTGAGATCATACTCAGTACAAATGGAGGCTAGCAAAAGACTGGGAGCGACAAATCAAGAGAGCATAAGAGCCATAATCATGCATAGCGACATAAACATCATTAATCAAAGCATAAGTGGCACCACAAGTTCAAAAACTAAATGATCATAAAGTCTATAAGTGACTGGTTCATAGTCATAAACATGGTGTAAGCATGCGCGAAGTCAGCCAAATAAAACATTCAAAGGATAACACCACAAATTTATGATTCAAAATGACAAGAACAACTCATGATTCTTTCAATGGCACATTAAACACTCTCAGCTACTTGATACTAATCATGCTACTAAATAACCACTAGGCTTTAGAATTAAAATAACATCTAGCATGATATGAAAAATTCTAGCAACGGTCTATACAAGCTTCTACTTGCACCGTTATAAATTCTACTACAAGCAACAATTTGTTTTCCCAACAATCACCATACAAAATATTTTTTAACAAAAACTCTCTAAATGATACATAAAGCAAACATGATAGTACTCACACAACTCTACTAAAACTAACAGCTCTGAATAAGAGATGCAATAAAAACAAGAGCTAAACAAGAATTTTGCAGCAGCTAGAAGAAAAACTAAGAATACGACCATAACGAGTATTCAAACGAAAAAGCAGAGCGTGCCTCTCTCCCAAACAAAGAATGATAGGGTCCAACTATATTATTGAAGCAAGGAAAACAAAATAAAACAAAGGAAAATAGAAGAAGAAAAACGGACGCTCCAAGTAAACTTCATATGATGTGACCGAATAAAAATATAGTTTCAGTAGAAGTGACCTAATAAATTGTTGATGAAGAAGGGGATGCCTTGGGAATCCCCAAGCTTAGATGCTTGAGTCTTCTTAGAATTTACTAGGATGAACCACGGGGGCATCCCCAAGCTTTTTCTTTGCACTCTTCTTGATCACATTATATCACCCTCTTCTCTTGACCCTTGAAAACTTCCTTCACACCACACTCAGAGTAATTCACATTAGAGGGTTAGGTCAACAATCACAAATCCATGGGTTCTGTATGGGAACAAGTGATATTGATACTTTTAAACATTAGCTATAGCCACCGATGTTTCGTGAAGCAAAGAAATCCACTTGACATCGTAAAAGAGCAAATGCAAGAAAAATGGGAGAATCTGCTAAAACCAGAACAGTTTGCAAAGACAAAAAAAATTGGGGCACTTACGTTGCTCAGATAAAAAAAACTTAAGGAACAGAAAATTGGCGTAATTATCTTAGGAATAAGCACAAAATATTTCAGGCCATTTTTGTATTTCTGTGAATTATGCGATTTTTTACGGTGGACAGTAAAAATATGTTTCTTGCGTAGAAATCCAAAACCAACTCCAACTCTCGTTAGAAACTTTACTTGGCACAACTAAAACATGAAAATAAAGATACAAACGAGTTGCTACAGAAGTATACAACCCCTTGACTCAAACAAAACAGAGAAAAAAAGCAAAAAATAAAACCATGGGTTATCTCCCAAGAAGTGCTTTTCTTTAACGCCTTTTAGCTAGGCCCAAAAAAGTGGAATCAAGTGTTTTCAAGTGAAGAAGCATCCAAATTGTTACGAGGCTTACGTTTACCTTTCTTACCCTTATTCTTGCTTTTAGGGAACTGATGGTCTGCACATAGTTCCGTAGTAAAAGTCATGGCACCTCTCCCCATATCAATAGTTGCTCCTAAGAGCTTCATGAGAGATCTTCCAAGAGTAATTTGGCCCTCTCCTACACATTCAATAACAAGATAATCAGTGGATACCATTCTTCCTAGGATTTTTGTAAATATTCCCTCATCTATCCCAATGGGAAATATAGTGGTGTTATTAGTGAGACGTATTTATTCTCCTCCCTCAGAAAGTTTCCAAGTACTCAAAGATTCATAAATTTCTTTAGGCATAAGACAAAATTCAGACATAATATCACAACAAGCATGAAAAGTTTCACCATTAATAATAACCTTCATGGTAGGGATTATATTTGAGGCTTCAGAGTTTATTGGGACATGATCAAGGTGTTCACGAATCATATTATGACCTTCCTTTAAGCAAGAAACATGTGTCTCGAGAGTATTCAATCTAGCATAAATACTTGCAAAGGCTTTATCATAGCTACTAGGTGAGTTGTAGGTGGCAATTATTTTTTTATGGCATTAAAAGCTTGATCTCGATCATAATGAAGGAAATCTCCTCCTACACAGTATCCAAAGCACATCTATAGTAAAGAACAAGACCAAGATATAAGCTACGCAGAAACAGGCTTAGAGTCATTTTAGGTTCAATTTTGCAATAGGAATAAAAAAACTCTAGACTAAGCTTCCTTGAAACTCTCATGATTCCCTTGTTTGAAAGTGAACATCATTTCCTCATGTGACAGGGCAACAGGAACATGGGTACTCATTTTAACAAGACTAAAAACAGGAATAAAACTACAATTACAATAAGAACTATTTTTTGTGTTTTTGATAAAGTGAAGCAAACAAGAAAAAATAAAATAAACTAATCAAAACAAAACAAAAGTAAAGAGTTTGAAAGTGAGAGACTCTCCTTGCAGAAATTCTCTTCCTCCCCGGCAACGGCGCCAGAAAACTTTTTGATGGCTGATGTTGGTAAACCCCAAGAGAAAGGTTGCGAAGAGTGCACCGGCACGTTTGCCCTCAGAAAAGAAACCAAGGTTGAATCGACCAGTAGGAGGACTAGCAATCTTTGAAGGTTGATGCAGCTGAGATGGCAGGGCGCACTACCGGTTCAGCAACAACGTGGAACCTACACAAGACAATCAAATCACTTTGCCCCAACGAAGCAGTGAGGTTGTCAATCTCACCGGTTTTGCTGAACACAAAGAGTTTAAACGTATGGTGTGGAAAATAGTAGTAACAGTATGAAAGTAGTGTGAAAGCGGTATGAAAAATTTCTTGGAATTGAAAAATCAAAGTCTGGAGGTCCTAGAATTACCGAAGATTCCACAGAGTCCCGAAGAGACACGAAGGGAGGCCACAGGGGGCCACAGCATAGGGCACCGCGCCCCTGGCCACGCCATGGGGTGGTGTGGGCCCCCCAGGCCTCCACCTCCTTTGCCCTTTCGTCTATTTATACCCCCCCCGACATATTAACTCTAAAAATATACCACTTCGTCCCGAGAAACACCCGAGGCTTCCGTCATCGTCATCCCGAGATCGGGAGGGTTCAGGAGCTCTCCCCGCACCCTGCTGGGAGGGTAATTCACCACCAGAGGGGTCTACACCACCATGCCCTCCTCCAAAGTGATGCGTGAGTAGTTCATCCCTGGACTACAGGTCCATAGCAGTAGCTAGATGGTTGTCTTTTCCACTTTGTACCTCATGTTTAGATCTCGTGAGCTGCCTCACATGATCGAGATCATCATTATGTAATGCTAAATGTTCTGTTTGCTAGGATCTGATGAATGTTTAATGCTATGTGTTCTGATTATCAATCTATCATGTTATCTTCATGCATATGTTATTTATGATTGTGCATGCTCTCCGTTATTAGTAGATGCTCTAGACAATTAGATGCTAGTAACTCCAAGAGGGAGTATTATGCTCGATAGTGGGTTCATGCCTCCTTTGCATCTGTGCTCGAGTGACAGAAACGTGACGGATGGAGGATGTGATGTTGCCATTAGGGAGAAAACAACGGTGTTAACCTAGTTTATATTGTTTACATTACACACTTTGTTTACGGTGATAATCTGTTGCTAGCAACTTAATACCAAACGTTTGTTCGGATGCTATCCGGAGGGTGGATTATTAGACATAGATGCAGTTTGATGACGGTCTATGTATTTTGTTCTAATGCCCGCATGAATCACATAGTATTCTATATGTCTTGCATATGCACTACGGTGCAGCCTTCATTTCTTTCAATTGCCCAGCTGTAATTTGTCCACCACACATGTTATTTATCTTTCAGGGAGAGACACCACCAGTGAACTATGGACCCCGGTCCTTTTTCCTCATACTGATAAAACACCTACTGCTTTCATACCGCTTTTCCCACTACTTTCGTACTGTTACTACTGTTTTCCACACCATACGTTTAAACTCTTTGTGTTCATCAAAACCGGTGAGATTGACAACCTCACTGCTTCGTTGGGGAAAATTGATTTGATTGTGTTGTGTAGGTTCCACGTTGCTTATGAACCGGTAGTGCGTCCTACCATCTCAGCTGCTTCAACCTTCTGAAGTTATTCCTTCTTCCTACAGGTCGATTCAACCTTGGTTTCTTTCTGAGGGAAACTTGTTGCTGCACTCTTCATACCTTCCTCTTGGGGTCTCCCAATGAACGAGTGTTCACACGCATCAAAGCATTTTCTGGAGCCGTTACCGGGGAGGAAGAGAATTTCTACAAGGGGAGTCTCTCACTTCTAATCTCTTTACTTTTTTTTTGCTTAGTTTATTTTATTTTATCTTGTTTGCTTCTCTTTATCAAAAACAAAAAAATCAGTTCTTTTTATAGCTGTATTTTTATTCCTGTTTTTAGTCTTGTTAAAATGACTACTCCTGAGAACACTAAGTTGTGTGAATTTACTAGCACCAACAACAATGATTTCATTAGGACACCTATTGCTCCACCTGCTCCTACTGCTGATTTTTATGAAATAAAGTCTTCCCTGTTAAACCTTGTTATGAGAGAGAAATTTTCTGGTGTTAGTACTGATGATGCTGCTGCCCGTCTTAATAATTTTGTTGAACTATGTGAGATGCAAAAATATAAAGATGTAGATGGAGATATTATTAAACTGAAATTGTTTCCTTTCTCTTTGAGAGGAAGAGCTAAAGAATGGTTGTTATCTTTGCCTAGAAATAGTATTGATTCTTGGACTAAGTGTAAAGATGCTTTCATTGGAAAATATCATCCTCCTGCTAAAATTATAATTTTAAGAAGTAGCATTATGAATTTTAAGAAACTTGATAATGAGCATGTTGCTAAAGCCTGGGAAAGAATGAAATCTTTAGTGAAGAATTGTCCCACTCATGGACTGACTACTTGGATGATCATCCAAAACCTTTATGCCGGTCTGAATTTTTCTTCAAGAAACCTTCTGGATTCAGCTGCTGGAGGAACCTTTATGTCCATTACCTTGGGTTCAGCAACAAATCTTCTTGATCATATGATGTTAAATTATTATGAGTGGCACACTGAGAGAGCTACAACTGGTAAGAAGGTAAATTGTGTTGAAGAAACCTCCTCTTTGAGTGATAGACTTGATGCTATTATGTCTATGCTTGTGAATGTCCATGCTCCTATTGATCCAAATAATGTTCCTTTAGCCTCTTTGGTTGCTCAAGAAGAGAATGTTGATGTGAACTTCATTAAAAATAATAATTTCAACACCAGTGCTTATAGGAATAATTTGGTAGCAGTAATTATAGGCCATATACTCCCAATAATAGTAATGCTTATGGTAATTCTTATGGTAATTCCTACAACAAGAATAAAAGTGCACCCTCTGATCTTGAGAACATGCTTAAGAATTTTATTAGTACACAAACTGATTTCACTAAATCTGTTGAGGAAAAAATTGGCAAAATTGATGTTCTTGCTTCTAAAGTTGATAGCCTTGCTCTTGATTTTGATTTTATGAAACTAAAGGTTATGCCTCATGATGTTAAAGAAATTAAAACTTTGAGTTCTATCCAAATTCGAATTGATGATAATGTTAGGATGTTAGCTGAATTGCATGCTAGATGGGAAAGAGAAGATGAAATAGCTAGAAAGAATAATATAGCTAATGTTTGCACCATTACCACCACTAGTAAAACTGAAGCTTCTCATGCTAGAAAACCTTCTACTATCAATGGTAAAGTAATTGGTGTTGGAAATACTCCCACTTCTGCTATTAAAAATACAAAACTGTCTGAAGCTGCTAAAAATGTTCCTGGTAAAAGTGCTGAAATTTTTAGAAACATGGGAGACAATGGTCCCATTATATTTGATAAAAATAATCTTGATTTTGATTATTGCAACATAACTGAAGTGTTCAAGTTCTTACAAAATCTTGCTAGTTGTCCTAATGCTAGTTCTATGAATATGGCTTTCACAAAACATATTACAAATGCTCTCATGCAAATTAGAGATGATGAATTAAGATGTGAAGCCGCTATCCCTAGGAAGCTAGATTATGGTTGGGAACCCATTATTAAAATGAAAGTGAATTATTTTTATTGCAATTATCTATGTGATCTTGGTGCTAATATCTCTGTTATGCCCAAGAAACTCTATGATATTCTTGATTTACCACCATTGGAACCTTGGTATTTGGATATTCGTCTTATTGATAATGCTAGAAAGAAACCTTTGGGGAGAGTTTATGATTTTATTATCATGGTTAATAATAATCGTGTCCCTATTGATTTTGTTGTCTTGAATATTGAATGCAACGCCTCTTGTCCAATTGTTTTGGGAAGACCTTTTTCTTAGAATTGTTGGTGCCGTTATTGATATGAAAGAGGGGAATATTAAATTTAAGTTCCCACTCAAGAAAGGTATGGAACACTTTCCTAGAAACAGAATGAATTTGCCTTTTGATTCTATTATTCGAATGATTTACAATTTGTATGCTTCTTCACTTGAAAATACTTGGTTCCACTTTTCTGGGCCTGGCTAAAAGTCGTTAAAGAAAAGCACTTCTTGGCAGATAACCCATGGTTTTATTTTTGCTTTGTTTTTCTCTATTTTCTTTGAGTCAAGAGCTGTATACTTTTGTAGAAATTCCTTTGTATCTTTCTTTTCATGTTTTAGTAGTGCCAAGTAAAGTTTCTAACGAGAGTTGGAGTTGGTTTTTGGATTTCTGCGCAGTAAACAGATTTCTGTTGTCCATCATAAAATATCGTATAAATCACAGGAAAATCAGAATGACCTGATATTTCTTGTGCTTATTACCTGGATAATTCCGCAATTTTTTTGTTCTTTAAGTTTTTCAATCTGAGCAACGTAAGTGCCTCGAAAAAATTCGTCTTTACAAAGTGTTCTAGTTTTGACAGATTCTACCATTTTTCTTGCATTTGCTCTTTTACGATGTCAAGTGGATTTCTTTGCTTCACGAAACATCAGTGGCTGTAGCTAATGTTTAAAATTATCAATATCACTTGTGCCCTTACAGAACCCATGGATTTTTTTTATTATTTCACTAACCCTCTAATGCGAATTACTCTTTGAGTGTGGTGTGAAGGATGTTTTCAAGGGTCAAGAGACGAGGGTGATATATGTGATCAAGAAGAGTGCGAGGTCAAAGCTTGGGGATGCCCCCATGGTTCATCCAAGCATATTTTTAGAATACTCAAGCATCTAAGCTTGGGGAATCCTGATGTCTACGCACGCTTCTATTCTTGTAGACAGTGTTGGGCCTCCAAGTGCAGAGGTTTGTAGAACAGCAGCAAGTTTCCCTTAAGTGGATTACCCAAGGTTTATCGAACTCAGGGAGGTAGAGGTCAAAGATATCCCTCTCAAGCAACCCTGCAATCAAGATACAAGAAGTATCTTGTGTACACAACACACCCAATATACTTTTCAGGTATATAGGTGCACTAGTTCTGCGAAGAGAGAGTAAAATGCAAGTAATATGGATGATAATAAGTGATAATAGCAATCTGAAATAAAAAATGGCAGAAAGCAAACATGTAGTAGAACAGGCGGAAAACGGTGTTTCAATGCTTGGAAACAAGGCCTAGGGATCCTACTTTCACTAGTGGACACTCTCAACAATGAAAACATATTTGAATGCATAAATATCATTTCTTTACTATGATACTCCGAACCACTCTCCAGTCGAATAATAAACACCAATCATTGCGTAGGGACGTAATAGCACTCCTCAAAGTAAGCACTTTCCCAACCAAGTAACCCCCATGCTATCACCATGGGACCTAGATGGTTCCACGCAAACACCACAATTTCATAGGGTTATCCAACACAAAATATAAATATAATGCTAAACCACACGGCGCACACACTGTCACCTTTACATCGTGATCACATTGTTTACGAAGATGTCATAACAAAAACCACTTGAGTAACATAATAGATGAATAAAAATATCTATTAATTCAACTAGATTACAAAGCTCACGATCACATATAGATCACACCATGGGAGAGAGAGATGAAACACATAGCTACCCGTAGAGCCCTCAGCCCCGGGGGAGAACTACTCCCTCCTCATCATAGGAGACATCAACAGCGATGGAGATGGCAGTGGAGTCAATGGAGATGGCTTCCGGGGGCACTTCCCCGTCCCGGCAGGGTGCCAGGACAGATATCTGTCCCCCGAAACTTGTCGGCGGCTGCGGCGGAGCTACAGATGTATTTTGTGGAAAAGGTCGATTGTTCTAGGGTTTATGCATTAGGGAGTATATATAGGAGAAAGGGCGATGCCGGGGGGTGGACAGGGGGATCACACCCCTAGGTGGCGCGGCCAGGGGGATCCGCGCCACCCCATGGTGTGGCCACCCTGTGGCCCCCTCCAGCGCTCTTCGGGACTTCTGGAAGCTTCCGGGACTTCTAAGACTTCTGGCTTTCGAATTTTCCAATTCCGAGAATATTTCCAGAACAACTTTTCTGAAACTAAAAACAACAAAAAAATAGGGAACTGGCTCTGTGGCATCTTGTTAATAGGTTAGTCCCGGGAAATCGATAAAAGTGACAGAAAGTGTATAGCAAACTTGTAGGAAACAACATGAAAACAACATGGAACATCAGAAATTATGGATACGTTTATGACGTATCATTCATGTATCTCATATTTTGGTTTCTTGATTGTGAGAGAGTTTGTTGGTGTGGTGTTCCTCAAATGTGTACTAGTATGTATTATTTGGGAAACCGGTTGCTTCAAGATATATTAATCATTGTTTTGCATGATCATTTGACTAACTGAATCCACCAAGAATCCGTATGTAAGCATGGAAATAAACTCCTATCCTTTTCCATATGCTTTTGTGTTGTGAACATGATCATGAATATCTTTGCATTATACCACCAAGAAGTAATACCATTCCTTCCTTGTCCTTGGACAAGTGACAACCATATGTGTGGTAGAATTCATTGATCATGTTCACATTGGTCTTTGCTTCCATTTTTCTTATCTTTTTGCCAATAAATTGTCTTGTACTAACTAGAATTCTCTTCCTTTCCTCTTGAAGATCAATTTGTTCTACTCAAATAAAATTGTAATATAATTGTTGTTAGAAAAGCAAGGATCCCCTTCTAGTGAATCTTGTATTCAAATGAAAAATTCTAGATAATGCACAAGTCGTGGGAGAGCTATCTTATTTCTTTTATGATATTGCCTTTTCAGTTGGATCTTCTTGCCATTTCATGAATGTGTCTAGTGTATGAATATGGGGATTTATGATCCCATTTGTGTGCAAAATCCAAAATCATGCACAAATTATGGGAGAGCTTTCCTATATTCTTTTTAACACTAGTTGTATTTAATTGATATTAGATCATGTTCAATTGGTATTTTAATTCCTATCTTGTGTGATTGTGGAAGACACATAATTTTTTTGGTACTTTGTGTCATCATAAAAAGTGTAGAATGTTTGGTCTGTTTGTTAGAATCTCGCTCTCTTTTAGGAGTTGGTTATCTCATTCCTTGTTTTGCGGTCTATCGTTTTGTATGAGATAAGTCCTTGAGCATATTTTATATTGTCACCTTGTATGCTCATTTTTTTTCTTTGATACCCTCAATTGGTATTAATTGGAGTTTGATATCTCATTTATAGATATTTGCTTCAATTGACATCTCTTGGAATTTGACATATTTAATTTGATGCCTATTGGGATTTCAATATTTTACTCTTTGATGAATCTTTTGTTTGGTATCCCTCAAGTGATAATGATTTCTTTGTTATTTTATTTTCACTTGGTATATTTTCCAATTGGCATCGTATCGATCGTGAGTTGATTTGGTTTGGTTCCAATTGGTATCTCATTTCATGTGTTGATTTGGGTCTTTGATATAATTTGGTCAACCTTTATGTCAAGTCACACCTTTGTGTGCATATCTTGGTCTACTTGGTATTTTGTCCAAATTACATTGTTTTGGTTTCTCAAAGTGTTTGCATGCATTTTTACTAATGTATATGTTATGGCATGTTTATCATCATTGATTCAATATATATAGGATAATCTCCATCAAATCCTAAATCGGCTAAGATGTGTATGCAGTTCAATTTCATATCTATGTGCACATATTCATGTGGAGTTTTGTCCTATGTATTGTAGTTTGTCTAACTACTTCGGGCCCAATGAATTTGGGGACCATTTTTTACTTAATATGTTTTAGGTACATTTGAGATACATTGGGTGCTTGCCTCATTCTATAAGGTGTTATCAACACATGCTTATTGAATGCAAGCTATGATGATGGATGAATTATTATCTACTAAAACAACATCACCAATGCTATCTAGGTAACGAGTATCTACCTCATGCATATATTTTATGATCTCAACCTTTTGTAGATTGCATCATGACATAAAAGATATTAGTTCTTTATGATACTTGTTGCTTTTATCAAAACATCCCCACTATTTATTGTTCACTTATTGATGTTTGTGATATCTTTCATGTGTTTGCATTGGAAGTTTATTTATATCCTTTAAGATAAATTTAATCTATGTGCTATGCTATCAAGCAAAGATCTTATTGTCGTATTTAAATCTTCCTTTTGGATATCTCGTTCTTTCTCTTAGTAACTATTTTGTGTGTACGTGTTTCTTTATGGATGTACATCATATGACTGTGGTCTACTTAGAAACTTATACACAAGAGAGGAGTTACATGTCTTATTGATATCCTAATGCTTCGGTGTCCATCCTTTTATTCTTATTTATTTGTGGGTGGCTCCGAAAATAATTTGTACTATTGAGTGCTTGTTTTATTTTTTCACATCTTTTACACTCCTATTTATTGAAGTATTTCGACCCTCATGCTTGCGTTGGTGAGCATGTTAGTTTATACTTGCCATGGTGGTGTCATAAGCTTTGTTTCTTTATTTTACACCTTATTAAGCTTGTGACCCTAACTATTTTCATTTTGTTTGAAAACCTATTCTTTCATGTGGAAAACAAACTCTTGGTTGTATGACTATCACTATATTAAGACCATGATAATGCATAAATATTCATCATGTTATTAGTCTTTTCTCATTCCTTGCCTTGTCTCACACACATATATGTTCGGTTGAACCTTGTCTTAAGTCACATACTTTATTGGTATCTTCTCTTGTTCTCAACCATCGTTTTATTCCAAGTGCTATGCCTTGTCTTAATTTATGCTCACTTTCACTTGTTAAGTGTGTTGAACAATCGTGAGGGAGTTATGATTCCATTTTTGTGCACTTTGCATTCAAAATGCAATATTTCTAAACCATGCACAAATATTGGGGAGCTCCTCTATTTTCTTTAAAAACAATCATTTTCTCAAACCATAATATCATTTGTTCATTTGGTTTGTCGGATCTTTTTGATTACTTGTTTCTCTTTCGGATAAAATTAGAGATTTTTATAATATATTATTTGCAATCTTTGGATCCTCAATAAAGTTTGATTTCCTCCCATTACTCATCATTGGATAAGTGTAGTTGACCCCACTCATATTATGAGAAATGCACATCCTACGGACGGACCCTTACTATATTGCCCATCTAAATTTTCTATGATCCCATTTTGGCAGTGGATGCCAATGGGGGAGAAAATTAGAGGGTTTAAGGGAATTTGGTTTTATTCTTTGGTTTTGTTCTTAAGAATTTGCTTTCATGCTCATACATCCTTGCTTGTTTCTTTGCATTGTTGCTCAAATTCATTATATGAACCCTCG
The DNA here is from genome assembly GCA_028641055.1 of Alopecurus myosuroides. NCBI lineage: Eukaryota > Viridiplantae > Streptophyta > Magnoliopsida > Poales > Poaceae > Alopecurus > Alopecurus myosuroides. The sequence continues at coordinate 86,686,307 of CM054062.1, read as the reverse complement.
TAAAAGAGATTGTCATCAATTACCAAAATGGGGAGATTGAAAGAGCATGGTGCCCTGATACGTCTCAAACATATCTATAATTTTTGATGCTCCATGCTTGTTTTCTATCCAATACCTTTATGTTTTCACATGTTTTTCTTTGTTTTCCGAACGTTTTCATGGCCTAACCTACTGACAAGATGCCACATAGCCAGTTCCTTTTTTATGCTATTTTTTATTTCAGAAAAGTTGTTCTGGAAATATTCTCGGAATTGGACGAAAAATGCCAAAAGTCTTAGAATTCCCGACACGTCAACGGAGTCCAAAGGAGACCCAGAGGGGGTCAGAGGAGGAGCCACACCATGGGTGGCCGTGGGTCCCCCTGGTCGCGCCTGCAGGTGGTGTGGACCCCTCAGGCTCCCACCGCCACCGCCCTTTCGCCTATAAAGTCCCCCCGAGGCATAAACCCTAAACATATCGGCCCCCTTCCACTAAAAGTTACGTAGGTCCGCCGCCGCCGATGACAAGTTCCGGATGATAGAAATCTCTGTTCCGGCACCCTGCCGGGATGGGGAAGTGCCCCAGAGCCATCTCCATCGACTCCACCGCCATCTTCATCGCCGTTGTTGTCTCCTATGATGAGGAAAGAGTAGTTCTTCCCCGGGATTGAGGGCTCTACCGGCAGCTATGTGTATCATCTCTCTCCCATGATGTGATCTTTATGTGATCATGAGCTTTGTAATCTAGTTGAATAAGTGGATGGTACTCTTCATCTATTATGCTACTCAAGTGGTTTTGTTATGAGATTTCCGTAGGCACTTTGATCATGGTGTAAAGGTGATAGTGTGTGCACTGTGTGGTTTATCATGATATTTCTATTTTGTATTGGATGATCCTATGAAATTGTGGTGTTTGTTTGGAACCATCTAGGTCTCATGGTGATAGCTTGGGGGTTACCTAGATGAGGACATGTGAATTCTAAGGAGTGCTCTTATAGCCCTACACAATGATTGGTGTTTGTTATCCGACCAGAGAGTGGTTCGGAGTAGCATAGTGAAGAGATGATATTTATGCATTCAATTATGTTATTATTGTTGAGAGTTCTCACTAGTGAAAGTATGATCCCTAGGCCTTGTTTCTAAGCATTGAAACACCGTTTACAACCAGTTCTGCTACATGTTTTCTTGCTATCATATTTATTTCAGATTGCTATTGTCACTTATAATCATCCATGTTACTTGTATTTTACTCTCTCTTTGCCGAACTAGTGTACCTATACAACTGACAATTGTATTAGGTGTGTTTGGGACACAAGAGACTTCTTGTATCGTAATTGCAGGGTTGCTTGAGAGAGATACCTTTGACCTCTACCTCCCTGAGTTCGATAAACCTTGGGCGACCCACTTAAGGGAAACTTACTCCTATTCTACAAACCTCTGCACTTGGAGACCCAACACTATCTACAAGATTAGAAGAGTGCGTAGAAATCGAGCTCTTTTCTGGCGCTGTTGCCGGGGAGGTAAGTTAAAAGGTACTCAAATCCTCTGTGAGTGCTCGAAGTTATTTCCTTTCGATTATGCAATTATATATTTTTGTTTCTTGTATTTATTTTCACTAGTTAGGCTTATTTTTACTTGTTCCTTGTTTTTATTTAACTAGTTAGGCTTAATGGAAAACAACAAAAATATGAGAGAACTTTATAATCTTTATCTTGAATTAGGACATGATGCTTTTAAAGAGAAAATAATAAAAAACTATGGAGATTTATTTGCATGCTAGTAGCAATGTTATTAGCATTAATTCTTTAGATACCATTATTTCTAATGCCATGGAAAAGTCTAAGCTTGGGGAAGCTAGTTTTTATAATCTTTTTAGTTCCCCAGCTTTAGAGGAGAAAATTTGCTCTGATGATACTTTATCCCCCATATGTGATAAATCTAATGATGCTTGTGATATTTTAAATCCTCCTACTAAAAGTATTCCTTTTAAAACACCTATGAAGATTGTTGAACGTGTCATGAACAACTGCTATTTTGGAGATGGAATTGTCCATCCTAGTGATTATTTACTCTTTATACATGATTTATGCGAGTTGTTCAAGTGTGCGGGTATTTCTATGGACCAAGTTAAGAGGAGGCTATTCTCTTTGTAACTTACGGACAAAGCAAGGGAGTGGTATGAGCTACTAGATGATCCTCATCATTTGGAGTGGAAGGAGCTTGAATCTCTCTTTTACTCTAAATTTTATCCTCCTCATGAACTGTATTTAGATAGGAATTACATTTATAATTTTTGGCCTCGTGATGGAGAAATCATTGCCCAAGCTTGGGGAAGACTTAAAAAATTAATACTCAAATGTCCTAACCATGAGCTTCCTAAGGAAATAATTGTTACTAATTTTTATGCAAGGCTTTCAGGACATTACAAGGATTATCTAGATACCTGTTCAGAGGGTTCTTTCTCAAGTAAGAAGGTTGAAGCTAAATGGGATCTTCTTGAAACAATTAAAACTAATAATGAAGGTTGTAATAATGACAAAGGTAAAGAATCAGGTATAAACTATGAGTATGATTGCATTAAGTCTTTCTCTGAAATTGCTGATTTTCAAGAGCTTACTGCTAAATATGGTCTTGATCCTCAAATTATTGTTGGTTGGTATAGATCCTTTGCTTATTATATTAATGTTCCTAAGGCAAATGGGGACATACATCATGAACCTTTTAAATATATTTGCATGAAAAATGAAATTGTTATTAATGATTGCAATGAACATGCTCAAACTTCTAAAAGTACTATTTATTATAAGCATGTTAATTTTTGTGGAGCAGTTAGACCTTGTGAAAAGAATCAAATCGAAGAATAATATTGTATCCATCATAGGAATGAAAAACTATAAAGTGGGACAGGGATTTAGATGAACTTACATTATTTTTGGTAAAAAAATTTGTGCCCTCTATCCTTTTATTTGTGAACTTTGTTGTAAAGTGGGTCATTTCAATTTTCAATGCTCATGCTGTAATAATAACCATTCGAATCCTATGTGTACTGCAAATTTGTATTGTGATGACATGATCACTCCTAATGAGCATGATGAACTTCATTATTTTTGGGGTGTGAAGAGTTATCAAGAAAAACTTCTTTGGTAGATATGAGTGCTCTTGATATGAATAGTGTCCTGCATGGTTGTCATCTTTATTGTGTTAATAATTGCCACACAAATACTTACATACAAAATATTATAAAAGAGGAGACTTTACTAAAATATGATAGGACTAATATTTGTTTTGTTCTTACTAATGAAGAGGAGGAATCCTCCAAAGTTTTTTCTATTGTTTCTGACAATAAACTAGGGTATGTGGAGAATATTCCTTTAAAGCCTCTCCCTACTAAAGAGGGGAAGAAGAGGAAGAAGAAGAAGAAGAAGAAGAAGAAGAGGAGGAGGAGTAAAAGGAGAGAGGTAACAGTATCTCCCCCTATGCATGTTGCTCCTATTATAGTTTTTGATGAGTCTGAAATCGATGATTTTCCTATGCCTGTTATTTATGAAAGTGATCATGATTGGGAGAAACATACTACTTTTGATATTGATAATCTCTTTGGTACCAGTTCTTAAAATGATGATAATAATTGTTGTACTATTATTACCATCCATGTTCCTTCCAATGATGATATACAAAGCTCTGAGCTTGTGGATGATGTGTTTAAAAATCCTTTTGCTACTGATGATTATATGCTTGATACAAATCCTTCTAGTAAAAATGATGATATGTTTACAAATGTCCACACTTTGGAAGATAACTATTCTATTGCTAATAATGATACTATGCCCCCAGTCTTTGATAATTATAAAGAATACTATAACATAGGCTATAATTACAATTATCCTTATGAAACTTGTCATAGTTATGGAGGGATTACCGAAAACCATCTCCCTAACATACAACTTGTCTATCATGTTGAAGTTCTTTATGATGATCACAAGGATGATCATGATATCTTCAGTTCACCTACTATTGAGGAGAAAATTAATTATAATTACAATATGCCTCCTATATTTGATGATTATGGTGATGAGAATAATAATGGTAGCTATTTTGTTGAATTTGCTCCCACTACTATTAATAAGAATGACTATGCTTATGTGGAGAGTATTAATTCTTTTTATGCATGTGGCTCATGATAAGAATTTTTATGTGATAGTTATATTGTTAATTTTATTCATGATGCTACTGAAAGTTATTATGATAGAGGGAAACATAATTTTATGCATCTCAACAATATCAAGTTTCCTCTCTTTGTGCTGAAAGTTTTGAATTTGCACTTATTTTTGTCTTCCTATGCTAGACACTTTGTGCTTTATTGACTTGTTCTTCTACAAGATTCTTTTTCACGGGAAGTGGGTTAGACTTTTTTTTACATTTGCTTCTTGATGATCTATTTTGCTTCAATTCATAATTCTCATGTGAGTATCTTCTCAAATTATCATGCCTAGCTAAAAGGCTTTAAAGAAAAGCAGTTCTTAGGAGATAACCCATGGTTTTATTTTTTTACTTTGTTTTTCTCTGTTTTATTTGAGTTAAGGTGTTGTTTACTTCTGTATCAAATCCTTTGTATATTTATTTTCTCGCATTTGTTGTGCCAAGTAAAGTCTCTAGTGAAAGTTGAGGTTAGATTTGGATATCTGTGCAGTAAACAGATTTCTGCTGCCCACCGTATAAAATCGTAAAAATCATAGAAAGATCAAAATGACCTACAAATTTTTGTGCTTATTCCTCGGCTAATTCCAAAACTTCTTCTAGCTTTGCATTTTTCGATTTTAGCAACCTAAGTGCCCCGAAAAATTCGTCTTTACAGACTGTTCTGGTTTTGATAGATTCTTCCTTTTTACTCGCATTCTCTCTTTTACTATGTTGAGTGGATTTCTTTGTTCCACAAAACATCAGTGGCTGTAGCTAATGTTTAAAAAGTATTAATAATACTTGTGTCCAAGGAGAACATGTGAATTTTTGATTGCGCACTAACCCTCTAATGAGAATTACTTTGAGTTTGGTGTGAAGAAAGTTTTTAAGGGTCAAGAGAAGAAGATGATATAATGTGATCAAGAAGAGTGAAAGACCTAAGCTTGGGGATACCCCCGTGGTTCATCCCAACAAATTCCAACAAGAATCAAGCGTCTAAGATTGGGGATGCCCAAGGCATCCCCTTCTTCATCATCAACTTACCAGGTCACTTCTAGAGAAACTATATTTTTATTCGGTCACATCATACGCACTTTACTTGGAGCGTATGTTTGCTTTTATTTTGTTTTCTTTTATTTTCCTTGCTGCAATAAACTTAGTTGTAACCTATCATTCTTGTGTGGGAGAGATACACGCCCCGTTTTCATTGCTTAGAACACTCTAGTTTTCATTCTTATTGTTCTGTGAGTGTTCACCTTTTTTTAGTACTACGTTTAGCCATGTTTTCCACTCGTATTTTGTTCAGAGCTTGTTAGTTTGCTTCAGTTATATATGATTATCTCTCTGGTCTTTGTTGAATATTATCTATGAGAGTTGTTTCAAACAAGTTGATTGGTGTTGGAAAGCAGTAGTACATTTGTCGTGCTTATAACGGTGCAAAAAGACGTTTGTATAGACAGTGGCTAGACTTTTTCACGTCTTGCTAGATGTTATTTTAATTCTATGCTTAGTAGTTGTTATTGTAGCATGACTTGTCTCAAATAGCTGAGAGTGCTTAATGTTCCATTGAAAGAATCATGAGTTGTTTTTTATGATATTGAAGCATGAATTTGTGGTGTTCTCCTTTGAATGCTTTATTTGGTTGACTTGGCGCATGCTTACACCATGTTTATGACTACAAAACAGTCACTTATAGACTCTATGATCATTTAGTTTCTGACTTGTAATACCATTTATGATTTGATTAATAATGTTTTTGTCGCTCTGCATGACTATGGCCGTTATTGCTCTCTTGATTTGTCGCTCCTAGTCTTTTGCTAGCCTCCACCTATACTGAGTATGAGCTCTACTCGTGCATCCAACTCACAAAAACTAAAGTTTGCCAAATGTGTCCACCATACCTACCTATGTGGTATTTAACTGCCACTCCAAGTAAATTTCTCATGTGCTACCTTTAAAACTTTCAAAATTATTCCTGTTTTATGCCCCTGTTTTATCTCATGAGGACGTGAATAGAGTATCTTTGTCTCACTTTTTGATTGGACTTTACACACCTAAAATAGTGGCTTCATCCTCTTATCCAAATGATAGAAGAGCTGGCAGCGGGGTGCTCAGCCCCAAAATTGGTTACTATAAAATTCTCTTCACTAATTTTGCCCCTACTTTATCAGTCAAAGCATAATTGTGTAAACAAAAGAGAAAAAGGGATGACCTTCTGACCCTAGTTGATTACTTCAATGGGAGCCTCTCTTGTGAAGTATAGTTGGCTTGTGACGTACTGTATTTTCTATTTACCATTCATTGACATAAGCATACACCTCTCTAAAAATATATTTTCAATACCTCTGTTTAATAAAATAAAAAGCTCTAGCACATGAGTTAATCCCTGCTTCCCTCTGCGAATGGCCTTTCTTTTACTTTTATGTTGAGACTCCATCTTCTAACTTTATGCATAGTTCAGAGAGCGTAGTTTCCATTCTGAGTTTAATGTGCATCAGTCCCAAAGATTATTATTGATTGATTCATGATGTGTTATTACGTGCTCTGAAATTATTTGTTCTAGCCATCCACTTGAACTTTGAAGGTGTCTTGGCATTTATGTTTTGCCCCACTCTTAAGGACAAGCGAAATATCACTTTGCTATGTTTTCTTTATGATCGAAACAAACGTATAACTTTCAAGTGCATTATTATTCATGATCTTTTATTTGTGTTACTTTTCATGATGCAATATGATTGCTAAGTTTCTTTGTTAAAATTATATCTATCATGCATGTGTTTAAAGTACTATGATCTCAGCGTACATATGCTTTTACATCATGACGATCAAGTTTGTGTTGGTAGCATGTCACCTCAAAAATTATTTTGTTATCACTTACCTACTCGAGGACGAGCAGGAGTTAAGCTGGGGATGCTTGATATGTCTCAAACGTATCTATAATTTTCGATGCTTCATGCTTGTTTTATATCCAATACCTTTATGTTTTCACACGTTTTCCTTCGTTCTTCGGACATTTTCATGGACTAACCTATTGACAAGATGCCATAGAGCTAGTTCATGTTTTCTGCTGTTTTTTATTTCAGAAAAGTTGTTCTCGAAATATTCTCGTAATTGGACGAAACAAAAGCCAAAGGTCTTAGAATTCCCGACACGTCAACGGAGTCCCAAGGAGACACGGAGGGGGCCAGAGGAGGAGCCACACCATGGGTGGGCGCGCCCCCCTGGCCGCGCCTGCAGGTGGTGTGGGCCCCTCGGGCGCCTACCGCCATCGCCCTTTCGCCTATAAAGTCCCCCCGAGGCATAAACCCTAAATATATCGGCCCACTTCCATGAAAAGTTATGTAGCTCCGCCGTCGCCACCGACAAGTTTTGGGGGATGGAAATCTCTGTTCTGGACCCTGCCGGGACGGGGAAGTACCCTCGGAGCCATATCCATCGACTCCACCGCAATATTCATCACCGTTGCTATCTCCTATGATGAGGAGGGAGTAGTTCTTCCCCGGGATTGAGGGCTCTACCGATAGCTATGTGTATCATCTCTCTCTCCCATGATGTGATCTTTATGTGATAATGAGCTTTGTAATCTAGTTGAATAAGTGGATGTTGCTCTTCATCTATTATGCTACTCAAGTGGTTTTGTTATGAGATCTCCGTAGACACTTTGATCACGGTGTAAACGTGACAGTATGTGCACCGTGTGCTTTAGAATGATATTTATATTTTGTGTTGAATGAACCTATGAAATTGTGGTGTTTGTTTGGAACCATATAGGTCTAATGGTGATAGCACGGGGGTACCTAGATGGGGATATGTGAACTCTAAGGAGTGCTCTTATAACCCTACGCAATGATTGTTGTTTGTTATCCGACCGGAGAGTGGTTCGTAGTAGCATAGTGAAGAGATATAATTTATGCATTCAATTATGTTATTATTGTTGAGAGTGTTCATTAGTGAAAGTATGATCCCTAGGCCTTGTTTCTAAGCATTGAAACACAGTTTACAATCCGCTACATGTTTGTTTGCTTCCATTTTTATTTCAGATTGCTATTGTCACTTATAATCATCCATATTACTTGTATTTTACTCTCTCTTCACCGAGCTAGTGCACCTATACAGCTGAAAATTGTATTAGGCGTGTTGGGGACACAAGAGACTTCTTGTATAGTAATTGAAGGGTTGCTTGAGAGGGATACCTTTGAACCCTACCTCCCTGAGTTCGATAAACCTTGGGTGATCCACTTAAGGGAAACTTGTTGGTGTTCTAAAAACCTCTACACTTGGAGGACCAACACTGTCTACAAGAATAGAAGCGTGCGTAGACATCATGCCCCCATGTGTGGTTTTGGTAATTAATGACAATCACTATGGACTAATGGTTTAATTGAGTTATACTTGTAGAGTTTGTCCATAGGTAATTCTTGATGTCCATGTGTTGGAATCAAGATAATCAAGTGATGACTGATGCGTGTGAACACACGTTCGTTGGGAGACCCCAAGAGGAAGGTATGAAGAGTGCAGCAGCAAGTTTCCCTCAGAAAGAAACCAAGGTTGAATCGATCAGTAGGAGGAAGGAGTAACTTTAGAAGGTTGATGCAGCGGAGATGGCAGGGCGCACTACCGGTTCAGCAGCAACGTGGAACCTACACAACACAATCAAATAACTTTGCCCCAACGAAGCAGCGAGGTTGTCAATCTCAACGGTTTTGTTGAACACAAAGAGGTTAAACATATAGTATGGAAAACAGTATGAGAGCAGTATGAAAGCAGTAGGTGGTGTATCAGTATAAGGAAAATGGACCCGGGTCCAAAGTTCACTAGTGGTGTCTCTCCGTGAAAGATAAATAACATGTGTGATGAACAAATTACAGCTGGGCAATTGACAGAAATGAAGGCTGCACCATAGTGCATACGCAAGACATAAAGATTACTATGTGATTCATGCGGGCATTACAACAAGATACATAGGCCGTCATCCAACTGCATCTATGTCTAATAATCCACCCTCTGAATATCATCCGAACAAACATTGGGTATTAAGTTGCTAGCAACAGATTATCGCCGAAAGCAAAGTGTGTAATGTAAACAATGTAAACTAGGTAAACACCGTTGTTTTCTCCATAATGGCAACATCACATCCTCCATCCGTCACGTTTTTGTCACTCGAGCACAGATGCAAAGGAGTCATGAACCCATTATCGAGCATTAATACTCCCTCTTGGAGTTACTAGTATCTACTTGGCCAGAGAATCTACTAATAACGGAGAGCATGCAATATCATAAACAATAGATGCATGAAGATAACACGATAGATTGATAATAAGAAGACATAGAGTTCAACATTCATCACATCCCAGCAAGCACAACATGTAGCATTACATAAAGATGATCTCGATCATGTGAGGCAGGTCACGAGATCTAAACATGAGGTAGAAAGTGGAGAGAACAACCATCTAGCTACTTCTATAGACCCGTAGTCCAGGGATGAACTACTCACGCATCAGTTCGGAGGAGGGCATGGTGGTGTAGACCCCTCCGGTGATGAATTCCCCTCCCGGCAGGGTGCCGGGGAGAGCTCTAGAACCCTCCCAATCTCGGGATGACGATGCGGCGGCTGATACGTCATAAACGTATCCTTAATTTCTGATGTTCCATGTTGTTTTCTTATTGTTTCCCACATTTTTGCTATACACTTTATGTCATTGTTATTGATTTTACGGATTATCATATTGATAAGATGCCACAGAGCCAGTTCCCTGTTTTCTACTGTTTTTAGTTTCAGAAAAGTTGTTCTGGAAATACTCTCGACATTGGAAAATTTGAAGCCCGAAAGTCTTAGAAATCCCGAAGGTTCCACAGAGTCCCGAAGAGACCCGGAGGGGTGCCTCAGGGGGCCAACACCATAGGGTGGCGCGGCCCCCCCCTTGGCCGCGCCAGGGGGTGGTGTGGGGCCCTGAGCCTCCACCGCATCTGCCCTTTCGCCTATTTATTCCCCCGAGACGTAAACCCTAAAAGGATCCCACTTTTACCCAAGAAACACCCGAGGCCGCCGTCATCGTCATCCCGAGATCGGGAGGGTTGTGGAGCTCTCCTCGGCACCCTGCCGGAGGGAGAAATCATCATCGGAGGGGTCTACACCACCATGCCCTCCTCCGAAGTGATGCGTGAGTAGTTCATCCCTGGACTACGGGTACATAACAGTAGCTAGATGGTTGTTCTCTCCACTTTGTACCTCATGTTTAGATATTGTGAGCTTCCTAACATGATCAAGATCATCTTTATGTAATGCTACATGTTGTGTTTGTTGGGATCTGATGAATGTTGAATGCTATGTCTTCTGATTATCAATCTATCATGTTATCTTCATGAATATGTTATTTATGATCTTGCATGCTCTCCGTTGTTAGTAGATGCTCTAGCGAAGTAGATGCTAGTAACTCCAAGAGGGAGTATTTATGCTCGATAGTGGTTTCATGCCTCCTTTTTGTAACACCCAGGGTTTTTCGCCAACTAGAATTGTTTGTCGTTTTTTTTGTTCTTCTTCATGGCATGGCATAATGCATCATTTCGCGTCTAAAACTTGAAACAAATATTTCTAAATGCATTGAACATTTTCCCCCTAACTTTCTGAAATTATTTTGTTCCCTCGAAACTCTTTTTAATAACATTTAAACTCTTTTTTTCCTGGATTGTAAAAATATAAATTATAAAAAAAATAACGTTTTGGCAAAAGGCTTAAAGCCAGCCCGTTTTTAACCACAAGCAGCAGGACAGCCCACCCACTTAGCCCACCTAACCCCTTTCTCCTTCCTCCGTCCGTACAGGCGAGGAGGAGAACGTGACCCCCTGTCGCTTTCCCCTCCATGGTCCCTCTCCCACTTCCTCCTCTCTCCCTTAAATCCGCACCCCCTTCCCTCTCCTAACCCTAACCCTAGGCCCTCTCCTTCTCCCAGCCGCCACCCTCCTTTCTTCCTCCTCTGCTCGTTTTTGTTCCTTCTAAACCGAGACAGAGAGGCAGAGCCCTCCATGGTCGGAACTTGGAGAGCACCGCGCCGTCGCCTCGGTCGTCATCGTGCCGTGGTCTCGGTGGGAATGGAACCGGGGCGGTGCCCTCTTCGGCCCTGCTCCCCCGTCCTGGTCGGAGGGACCCCAGAGGCGCGACGCCATCGCCGTTCGTCGCCGCCCTTTTCATGGCCGTCAGAGGTCGGACTGGCCAGGAACCGCACCTCGATGCCTTCCCCGAGCATGCCCGCGTCGCCCCAAGCCCCCCTCGGTGAGGCCTCCGCCCTCGGGCCCCTTTTCCCCGTCCTTCCCCCTTGCTCTGTGGGCTGCCGTCGAGCAGCGCTGCCTGGTTTGGCCGCCGTTGTTCGCTGTCCGTCGTCGCTGTAACATACAGATGCGTTTCAGTTATATTTTTTCCGCAGGGATCTACCTCAAAACCCCCACGCTTCTCTATCCATCACCAACCGCAGTGCTAGCCTAGTGGCTCTGTTCCCTGTATCCCAGCGAGAGGTCAAGGGTTCGATCCCCCCCCCCCAAGGCAGAAAGCCACCCCCCTTTTTCCTCAGCCTTTTTCTTTTTCTCTCGAATTTCAGAAAAGCAGATTTGAAACATTATTTGTAAAATCAATATAAAATTGAATATTGCTCCAAATTCAACGATTCAAGTTTCTGTGGCTTCAGAATTTCATGCTCTTCCTGTCCATGTCAAGTTTGCAATATGTTGCTGTAAGAATTTGTGCACTAAATAACTAATTACTGAAAATGCAATAAAAAATGGGAACTTTGGAATTTCATAACTTTAGTTCTGTTCATCCAATTTAAGCAAACTTGGGCTCTAAAAATTTGTCTAAACAAACTCTACACATTGGTATTTTATTTGGTCACAATTGAATTAATTTTGAGCATGTTTCCCTCTGTTTACTAAAAAGGGCAGAATAAGAATGTTTAGGAAAAATTGCATAATAAATTTAATAATCACCCAAAAATTATGTTTAATAGCTCAAAATGTTCAGTGAAACATTTGCTACATGTTTTCAACCTTTTCCATGCAATTTGTTTATTGTTTCCCTAATTGAAAGTGGTGCAATAACCCAAAGCTTTAATTAAACCTTTTAAATTGAAAAATTCATAACTTGGGCAATTCAAATCCAATTCCAACATGTAAAATATGTTTTCCATGCAAAATTGAATAAGCTTTCCAAATATGAACTTTGTTTTCTGTTTTGAATAATTTAAATTGCTGAAAACAACTGTTTCTTATTTAATGCAATTAAAATTGTCAAATTAATAACTTGCTCATCTAAAATCCAAATTCAACAAATGAAATATGTATTCCATCTAAAATTTTGTGTTATTTCCAAATATGAATTTTGTTATCTGTTTTGAACAATTAAAATGGGTGAAAACAATAAATGCTTGTGTAAGTCATTTAAGAAGCCAAAATTCCATAACTTAATAAATAAAATTTCAAAACTTGGTAAACCACATATCCACTTGAACCTATTGTTGTTTTCTTATTGTTTTCATCATCCATGCATCATTCTAATAAACTTCCACATGATGGTTATTTGTAGATCATTTAATTCAACATTAATTCATGGGCTTTTCCATATGCAATCCAAATTGCATATGGGTCCATTTAAATATGTTTACCATGTCAACTAGTTTATCTTTGATGCATCCTTAAACTTGTCATGCATCCATATCTTGATCATGCTGGATCTTTTGCCGTAGAAGTAATTGTTGCATCCGGTGTTTGTTCGAGGTTCGTTGCTTCTTCGCGGATAGGACGTTGAGATGATGTGAGCAACGACAAGTTCTTCGGATGTACCTCTACTTGCTGGATCTCAGGCAAGTATACTCACTTGCTGCCAAATGGCTGCCTTTCATCACTTGTTACCGATTCTTTCCGTTGCCTTTATACTAGCCTTTTGATTCGATGCTTGTGTCTCGATCCTATTATATGTTACCTTGCAGCCATGATATAGCCTTCCTTCCACTTCCTATTAACTGTTGTCTGTTTACCCTGTTGGCCCTTGTGTCGTAGTGGCATGCTTAGTGTTGTTTGCGCTCAAGTCTTGTTGTCTGTCTTATCACCTGTTTAGCTGATAGTTGGGTTTCAATCCAATCAATAACATGTTAATGTTTTGGGTAATAATAATTTGATGATAAGGCACCGGCAGGAGGCCCTGCGTGGTTTTGAGGCCTGCTAGTGTCGACCCTAATTAGGAAAAGGGTCTTGTCTACTGATCCATGATGAGCGCACTAACCGCATGTGGGAAGCGTGTATGGGCGCCCCCCTCAATTTGATTCGATTCGCATCTCGTCCAAATCGCCTCATTTAGTTCGGGTTTTCCATTTGCCGCATGCATATGCAGGTGCGAACCCGTGGCCAGGGTGGAACTTTTGTAGTCGGCATTTAGGGAGACACGTTCTTAGAGTGCTATGAGGGTCCCCTTTTCTTCGTGGGGCTTGATTAGCCGTGCGCTCAATTGCACGGGGTTCTTTGGGCTTGATGCGAAGAAGAGTTGAGTTGTGTTGAGTGCCTCGCTTGGTGGAAGTGCATTTCCTATCTGGCGGGGTATTCTTACATGTACGGCCAAATTGGTGCACCCCTGCAGGGATAAATCTTCTTGAGAAGCCGTGTTTTCCGCGGTTATGGTTAACTTGGTGAAAGTACTGGCTAACAAGTACTCAGAACAACTTACACCTAACTGATGATAACTTGACTAGTAATAGTCTTATTGACACAATAACTTGAACCATCATTAATCCAACTGTGTGAGTTATCCTCGGATTGCTTCTTTGGATAAGGGGCGAGATCCAGGATGGGTTTGTTTGATGTTAGTTGTAGTTGGTTACGATACGCTATCTTATCCCCCTCTTTTAGTCGGATGTTGTAGAAAGTCTCTGTAGTTAGTTAGTGCAGCCCGCTGCCGCTTCTTTGCAATAATCCTTTCCTTTCCGATGAACCCAAAGTATTTGTATCTTGTGATGACTGGTTACGCCGGTATCTTGTGAGTATGGGTTTATCCACTTGCCAGTACTTAACCGTACTGACCCACGAATCTCTTTCGTGGCTGCATATTCAACATTGCAGTCAACAGGTTTGAAGTCTGACGACGTTAGCTTGGGAATCCCTCCGGCTTGGCCTGGGCAGGGATTGGACGCTCCCGGTTATCTTCGGGACTCTTAGTCCAATTTGTATCTTGTCCGTAGTCGGACACTATGTTGTTTCTTCCGCTGTTATTTGGATCTTTGTATTGTATCAGTTGTATCCTTGACTCGTTTGAGTCCTCTTGTATATATCTTTTTCTGCTGTTGTTGTGGATTATTCGTGAACTGTTGTAATGTTATCACAAGTGGCAACCTGGAATCGGTTATTATGTGGATTTTGGCGGTAATGCTGAAATCTGCATAGTGCCCGATCTCGGGGCGTCACAAATGGTATCAGAGCATGGTTTCCGATTCCCGATATTGTTTCGATACGAATGGTTATCGAAGCAACGGGTCCGCAAAGCCTGTAGGAAAACCACGCTAACGGTCGTGTTTCTAGAGTGTCAAAAACTATTTCTGCTAAAACTGTTTTGGAAACATCTCAATAGGATTCTTGTTTTCTCCTTATCTCTATTCTATTTCCCCTCCCATCTTATTTGTTTTGGAGTCTCCCCCCTTGTCTACCTTTCAAAGTGTTAGGATCCTTCGTGGGTGGACGTTTTCTGAGCCTTTAACCTAATAGGTTCGATCATCGGAAGATTCCTGGTGGAAGAACATCGTCATCAATCCGAGCAAGAACCTCTTGTTAGTGGTGTCGAGAAGTTTTGTTAGTGGTGTCGAGGAGATCAACAAGGTGACCGAAGACTCGATAGTCCGGCTTCTTCCTCTCACTTGGCGTTGGCGGATTGCGGGGGCGCAATCCCTTGTTAGTGGTGTCGTCTGTAACACCCAGGGTTTTTCGCCAACTAGAATTGTTTGTCGTTTTTTTTGTTCTTCTTCATGGCATGGCATAATGCATCATTTCGCGTCTAAAACTTGAAACAAATATTTCTAAATGCATTGAACATTTTCCCCCTAACTTTCTGAAATTATTTTATCTCTCGAAACTCTTTTTAATAACATTTAAACTCTTTTTTTCCTGGATTGTAAAAACATAAATTATAAAAAAAAATAACGTTTTGGCAAAAGGCTTAAAGCCAACCCGTTTTTATCCACAAGCAGCAGGCCAGCCCACCCACTTAGCCCACCTAACCCCTTTCTCCTTCCTCCGTCCGTACAGGCGAGGAGGAGAACGTGATCCCCTGTCGCTTTCCCCTCCATGGTCCCCCTCCCACTTCCTCCTCTCTCCCTTAAATCCGCACCCCCTTCCCTCTCCTAACCCTAACCCTAGGCCCTCTCCTCCTCCCAGCCGCCACCCTCCTTTCTTCCTCCTCTGCTCGTTTTTTTTCCGTCTAAACCGAGACAGAGAGGCAGAGCCCTCCATGGCCGGAACTTGGAGAGCACCGCGCCGTCGCCTCGGTCGTCGTCGGGCCGTGGTCTCGGTGGGAATGGAACCGGGGCGGTGCCCTCTTCGGCCCTGCTCCCCCGTCCTGGTCGGAGGGACCCCAGAGGCGCGACGCCATCGCCGTTTGTCGCCGCCCTTTTCATGGCCGTCAGAGGTCGGACTGGCCAGGAACCGCACCTCGATGCCTTCCCCGAGCATGCCCGCGTCGCCCCAAGCCCCCCTCGGTGAGGCCTCCGCCCTCGGGCCCCTTTTCCCCGTCCTTCCCCCTTGCTCTGTGGGCTGCCGTCGAGCAGCGCTGCCTGGTTTGGCCGCCGTTGTTCGATGTCCGTCCTCGCTGTAACATACAAATGCGTTTCAGTTATATTTTTTCCGCAGGGATCTACCTCAAAACCCCCACGCTTCTCTATCCATCACCAACCGCAGTGCTAGCCTAGTGGCTCTGTTCCCTGTATCCCAGCGAGAGGTCAAGGGTTCGATCCCCCCCCAAGGCAGAAAGCCACCCCCCTTTTTCCTCAGCCTTTTTCTTTTTCTCTCGAATTTCAGAAAAGCAGATCTGAAACATTATTTGTAAAATCAATATAAAATTGAATATTGCTCCAAATTCAACGATTCAAGTTTCTGTGGCTTCAGAATTTCATGCTCTTCCTGTCCATGTCAAGTTTGCAATATGTTGCTGTAACAATTTTTGCACTAAATAATTAATTACTGAAAATGCAATAAAAATTGGGAACTTTGGAATTTCATAATTTTAGTTCTGTTTATCCAATTTAAGCAAACTTGGGCTCTAAAAATTTGTCTTAACAAACTCTACACATTGGTATTTTATTTGGTCACAATTGAATTAATTTTGAGCATGTTTACCTCTGTTTACTAAAAAGAGCAGAATAAGAATGTTTAGGAAAAATTGCATAATAAATTCAATAATCACCCAAAAATTATGTTTAATAGCTCAAAATGTTCAGTGAAACATTTGCTACATGTTTTCAACCTTTTCCATGCAATTTGTTTATTGTTTTCCCTAATTGAAAGTGGTGCAATAACCCAATGCTTTAATTAAACCTTTTAAATTGCAAAATTCATAACTTGGGCAATTCAAATCCAATTCCAACATGTAAAATATGTTTTCCATGCAAAATTGAATAAGCTTTACAAATATGAACTTTGTTTTCTGTTTTGAATAATTTAAATTGCTGAAAACAACTGTTTCTTATTTAATGCAATTAAAATTGTCAAATTAATAACTTGCTCATCTAAAATCCAAATTCAACAAATGAAATATGTATTCCATCTAAAATTTTGTGTTCTTTCCAAATATGAATTTTGTTATCTGTTTTGAACAATTAAAATGGGTGAAAACAATAAATGCTTGTGTAAGTCATTTAAGAAGCCAAAATTCCATAACTTAATAAATAAAATTTCCAAACTTGGTAAACCACATATCCACTTGAACCTATTGTTGTTTTCTTATTGTTTTCATCATCCATGCATCATTCTAATAAACTTCCACATGATGGTTATTTGTAGATCATTTAATTCAACATTAATTCATGGGCTTTTCCATATGCAATCCAAATTGCATATGGGTCCATTTAAATATGTTTACCATGTCAACTAGTTTATCTTTGATGCATCCTTAAACTTGTCATGCATCCATATCTTGATCATGCTGGATCTTTTGCCGTAGAAGTAATTGTTGCATCCGATGTTTGTTCGAGGTTTGTTGCTTCTTCGCGGATAGGACGTTGAGATGATGTGAGCAACGACAAGTTCTTCGGATGTACCTCTACTTGCTGGATCTCAGGCAAGTATACTCACTTGCTGCCAAATGGCTGCCTTTCATCACTTGTTACCGATTCTTTCCGTTGCCTTTATTCTAGCCTTTTGATTCGATGCTTGTGTCTCGATCCTATTATATGTTACCTTGCAGCCATGATATAGCCTTCCTTCCACTTCCTATTAACTGTTGTCTGTTTACCCTGTTGGCCCTTGTGTCGTAATGGCATGCTTAGTGTTGTTTGCGCTCAAGTCTTGTTGTCCGTCTTATCACCTGTTTAGCTGATAGTTGGGTTTCAATTCAATCAATAACATGTTAATGTTTTGGGTAATAATAATTTGATGATAAGGCACCGGCAGGAGGCCCGGCGTGGTTTTGAGGCCTGCTAGTGTCGACCCTAATTAGGAATAGGGTCTTGTCTACTGATCCATGATGAGTGCACTAACCGCATGTGGGAAGCATGTATGGGCGCCCCCCTCAATTTGATTCGATTCGCATCTCGTCCAAATCGCCTCATTTAGTTCGGGTTTTCCATTTGCCGCATGCATATGCAGGTGCGAACCCGTGGCCAGGGTGGAACTTTTGTAGTCGGCATTTAGGGAGACACGTTCTTAGAGTGCTATGAGGGTCCCCTTTTCTTCGTGGGGCTTGATTAGCCATGCGCTCAATTGCACGGGGTTCTGTGGGATTGATGCGAAGAAGAGTTGAGTTGTGTTGAGTGCCTCGCTTGGTGGAAGTGCATTTCCTATCTGGCGGGGTATTCTTATGTGTACGACCAAATTGGTGCACCCCTGCAGGGATAAACCTTCTCGAGAAGCCGTGTTTTCCGCGGTTATGGTTAACTTGGTGAAAGTACCGGCTAACAAGTACTCAGAACAACTTACACCTAACTGATGATAACTTGACTAGTAATAGTCTTATTGACACAATAACTTGAACCATCATTAATCCAACTGTGTGAGTTATCCTCGGATTGCTTCTTTGGATAAGGGGCGAGATCCAGGATGGGTTTGTTTGATGTTAGTTGTAGTTGGTTACGATACGCTATCTTATCCCCCTCTTTTAGTCGGATGTTGTAGAAAGTCTCTGTAGTTAGTTAGTGCAGCCCGCTGCCGCTTCTTTGCAATAATCCTTTCCTTTCCGATGAACCCAAAGTATTTGTATCTTGTGATGACTGGTTACGCCGGTATCTTGTGAGGATGGGTTTATCCACTTGCCAGTACTTAACCGTACTGACCCACGAATCTCTTTCGTGGCTGCATATTCAACATTGCAGTCAACAGGTTTGAAGTCTGACGACGTTAGCTTGGGAATCCCTCCGGCTTGGCCTGGGCAGGGATTGGACGCTCCCGGTTATCTTCAGGACACTTAGTCCAATTTGTATCTTGTCCGTAGTCGGACACTATGGTGTTTCTTCCGCTGTTATTTGGATCTTTGTATTGTATCAGTTGTATCCTTGACTCGTTTGAGTCCTCTTGTATATATCTTTTTCTGCTGTTGTTGTGGATTATTCGTGAACTGTTGTAATGTTATCACAAGTGGCAACCTGGAATCGGTTATTATGTGGATTTTGGCGGAAATGCTGAAATCTGCATAGTGCCCGATCTCGGGGCGTCACACTTTTCATCTGTGGTCGAGTGACATAAACGTGACGGATGGAGGATGTGTTGTTGCCATTAGGGAGAAAATAACAATGATTTGTCTAAGGATGATGTTATTGTTTAGATTACACACTTTTCTTACTACAATTATATGTTGCTTGCAACTTAATACCCAACATTTTTTTGGATGATATTCGAAGGGTGGACTCTTAGTCATAGATGCAGTTGGATAACGGTCTATGTATATTGTTGTAATTCCTGCATGAATCACATAGTAATCTTTATGTCTTGCATATAAACTATGGTGCAACCTTCATTTCTATCAATTGCCCACCTGTAATTTTTTCACCACACATGTTGTTTATCTTTCTCGGAGAGACACCACTAGTGAACTGTGGACCCCGGTCCTTTTTCCTCATTCCGATAAAACACCTAATGCTTTCATATTGCTTGCATACTACTCTCATACTGTTCCTAATGGTCTCCTACTGTTTTTGACGCCATACATTTAACCTCTTTGTGTTCAGCAAAACCGGTGAGATTGACAACCTCACTGCTTCGTTGGGACAGAGTGATTTGATTGTGTTGTGTAGGTTCCATGTCGCTGCTGAACCGGTAGTGCGCCCTGCCACCTCAGCTGCATCAACCTTCACAGATATTTATACTTTTAAACATTAGCTACAGATACTGATGTTTCATGAAGCAAAGAAATCCACTTGACATTGCAAAAGAGCGAATGCAAGAAAAATGGCAGAATCTATCAAAACCAGAACAGTCTGTTAAGACAAAAATTTTTGAGGCACTTACGTTGCTTAGATCGAAAAAATTAAAGAACAAAAAAGTTGCGGAATTAGCCGGGTAATAAGCACAAGAAATTTCAGGTCATTCTGATTTTGTATGATTTACACGATTTTTTACGATGCTCAGTAGAAATCTGTTTCCTGCGCAGAAATCCGAAAACCAACTCCAACTCTCGTCAGAAACCTTACTTGGTACTACTAAAACATGAAAAGAAATATACAAATGAGTTTCTACATAAGTATACAACCCTTGAATCAAAGAAAACAAAGAAAATCAAAGAAAAAAATAAAACCATAGGTTATCTCCCAAGAAGTGCTTTTCTTTAACGCCTTTTAGCTAGGCCCAGAAAAGTGGAATCGGGTATTTTCAAGTGAAGAAGCATCTAAATCAATAATTTCCTCCAAAACCCCAATTGTAGCAATGGGTACCTTATACACCCCTGAAGATGATTCAACATTAAAATCACTTTTAGTTTCACTAAAAGTTTTATTAATTTTAAGCACATTAGGGGATTTTGGTTTAGGTGCCTTGGGGACATACATAATTTTTTCTCTTTTCCCACAGAAGGTTTCTCTCTTTTAAATTTAAGAGCAGAAAAATTTGAGCTTAAAGTTTCCATAGCCTCTTCAATTGACCAATCCTCGTATTTTGACTATCATGGATATTGCTAGCTTCTAAAATAGTGATTTTCTTGTTGATACTCACTATTGATTCATTAACTTTGCTAGCATTATCAAGGAACTTTGGCAAATTTTTATCCATAGAGTTTAGCTTTTTAATAACATCGTCTAAAGTGATCTAAGTTTCAACAACTTTAGTAGGTGGTGTTCCAACTAAACTTTCAATTAAATTACAGGCTTCCAAAGCAGGTATTCCCAGAAAATTGCCGCTTGTAAGAGTGTCTAGAACATACCTATACCAGCTAGTAATACCAACATAAAAGCTCCTAAGAAGGATTAAGGTGGAGTATTTCTTAGTGCCTCTATGATGAGCGTCACTTATCCTATACCAAGCATCTTTCAAACTTTCTCCCCCTTGTTGCTTAAAGGAACGAACTTCAACCTCAGAAACACTCATTTTAACGAGACTAAAAACAGGAATAAAACTACAGCTAGAATAAGAACTAATTTTTGTGTGTGTTTTTGATAAAGAGAAGCAAACAAGACAAAATCAAATAAACTAAGCAAAACAAAAACAAAGTAAAGAGATTGGAAGTGAGAGACTCCCCTTGCAGAAATTCTCTTCCTCCCTGGCAATAACGCCAGATTTTTTTTTGATGCATGTGAATACACGTTCGTTGGGAGACCCCAACAGGAAGGTATGAAGAGTGCAGCAACAAGTTTCCCTCAGAAATAAACAAAGGTTGAATCGACCGGTAGGACGAAGGAGTAACTTCAGAAGGTTGATGCAACAAAGATGTCAGGGCGCACTACCGGTTCAGCAGCAACGTGGAACCTACACAACACAATCAAATCACTTTGCCCCAACGAAGCAGTGAGGTTGTCAATCTCACTGGTTTTCCTGAACACAAAGAGGTTAAACTTATAGTGTGGGAAACAGTACGAGAGCAGTATGAAAGCAGTAGGTGTTTTATCAGTATGAGGAAAATGGACCGGGGTCCACAGTTCACTAGTGTTGTCTCTCCGTGAAAGATAAATAACATGTGTGGTGAACAAATTACAGCTGTGCAATTGACAGAAATGAAGGCTGCACCATAGTGCATATGCAAGACATAAAGATTACTATTTGATTCATGCAGGCATTACAACAAGATACATAGACCGTCATCCAACTGCATCTATGTCTAATAATCCACCCTCCGAATATCATCCTAACAAACGTTGGGTATTAAGTTGCTAGCAATAGATTATTGCCGTAAGCAAAGTGTGTAATGTAAACAATGTAACCTAGGTAAACACCATTGTTTTCTCCCTAATGGAAACATCACATCCTCCATTCGTCACGTTTCTATCACTCGAGCACAGATGCAAAGGAGGCATGAACCCACTATCGAGCATAAATACTCCCTCTTGGAGTTACTAGCATATACTTGGCCAGAGCATCTACTAATAACGGAGAGCATGCAAGATCATAAATAACATATGCATGAAGATAACATGATACATTGATAACCAGAAGACATAGCATTCAACATTCATCAGATCCCAACAAACAAAACATGTAGCATTACATAAAGATGATCTCGACCATGTGAGGCAGCTCACGAGATCTAAACATGAGGTACAAAGTGGAGAGAACAACCATCTAGCTGCTTCTATGGACCCGTAGTCCAGGGATGAACTACTCATGCATCACTTCGGAGGAGGGCATTATGGTGTAGACCCCTCCGGTGATGAATTCTACTCCCGACAAGGTGCTGGGGAGAGCTCCAGAACCCTCCCGATCTCGAGATGATGATGACAACGGCCTCAGGTCTTTTTCGGGACGAAGTGGTATATCTTTAGGGTTTACGTCTCGGGGGGTTAATGGAGTGTAGACACACGCTCGTTGGGAGACTCCTAGCGCAAGGTGTGAAGAGTGCAGCAACAAGTTTTCCCTCATAAAAGAAACCAAGGTGGAATCAACCAGTAGGAGGAAGAAGCACTTCTGAAGGTTGATGCAGCTGAGATGGCAAGGCGCACTACCGGTTCAGCAGCAACGTGGAACCTACACAACACAATCAAATCACTTTGCCCCAACGAAGCA
Source organism: Alopecurus myosuroides (assembly GCA_028641055.1). Lineage (NCBI taxonomy): Eukaryota > Viridiplantae > Streptophyta > Magnoliopsida > Poales > Poaceae > Alopecurus > Alopecurus myosuroides. The sequence continues at coordinate 86,663,769 of CM054062.1, read as the reverse complement.
GTGAGGTTGTCAATCTCACCAGTTTTGCTGAACACAAAGAGGTTAAATGTATGGTGTGGAAAACAGTAGGAACAATATGAGAGCCGTATGAAAACAATATGAAAGCGGTAGGTGTTTTATCAGTCTGAGGAAAATGTACCGGGGTCCACAGTTCACTAGTGGTGTCTCTCCGTGAAAGATAAATAACATGTCTAGTGAACAAATTACAGCTGGGCAATTGACAGAAATGAAGGTTGCACCGTAGTGCATATGCAAGATGTCGGGGGGTTACCCCCGAGTAGGGTAAAGGCAAGTGGTAAAGGCGACTTACAGAAGAGAGGTTTGGTCGAGTAGCCGACTACCCGGTACCTGCTACCCGGTCGACTGCTACTCGGTCTCACCTCAAGATGACCAGAAGGAGATATCAATCAAGTTCTGTCCTTTCGAGTAGAAGAGTTGGCCCGAGTAAAATTGGCGGGAACCTACTCGGGCCAGAAAGTCAAAGGAGCCGTTCTGACACAGGATCCCGCGTATCCTGGGTCCGTACTTGGCAGCATTCGAACTACTGTTCATCTGGGACCGGCCTGTCTGACAGTGACAACATGGAAGCAGGTTGTCGCAGAATAAGGGGGCCCTACTCTGTGTTTGGCACAGTGATACCAGTCTGTCCCCTTGTTTTGCCCAACGACTTTCCAGATGCAGCCAAGATTAGGAACCAAAGCTGTCAGCGGGAACCCGGAAGAAGGACGATGTGCACACTATGTCGACACTTGTCTAGGTTTGGACGTATCCGGCTGGGCACCAGGTATATAAGGTGCCCCGTCGCCTCCTGCGTGAGGCATCGCATAAGGGATCGCATGCTGGGACACTGGAAACCCTAAGTTCTTGACCTAGTTCATCATCTAGAGAGGAGAGTGGCTACTCGGTAGCAAGAACATTGTACTGTGGCTACTCGGTGAGACACCAGAATACATAGAGAAAGGCAGGAGTAGGGGTTTTACCTCCTCACGAGGGCCCTGAACCTGGGTAGATCGTGTTGTTTGCAGTGTTTACTTCGTACCTCACGCGGCTACTCGTCGCGTGATCCCTCCCCGAGCCCCTCCAGCGTCCTTCGTCCCCACATCTTTAGCCATCCCATGGCATCTGCCGTGACACCACCACGACAGTTGGCGCCCACCGTGGGGCAACCAGCGGCGCTGGCTGGAGTTTCTGTTCGGACGGGATCTTCTTTAGCGGAGCGCGTGGTCTGTGGCCTTGTCCACAGATTCGGCTCCTTCGACTTCGTCACCGACAACGCCGGCGATTTCGGCAGCATGGCCATGCCGGAGGGCCGCTCGGTGATCTCCTTCGGCTCTCACCTCGTCTACGTCGCCACCGTCGCCAACCGCGCGTACCCTGAGCTGGTGCATGACGCGGAGGATCCTCCCGCGGTGATCGCTGCTCGCGGAAGGCCCGCGCGCCGTTCTGCGAACTGCGCTGAGGTGATGGTGACGGGCTTGGCGGCAAACGCTGGCGCAGCCGCCACTGGCGCTGCGGCCGTCGTCGAGGAGATTGATGCACCGGCTGGTGGCAGGGTTCACCGGCCCTACGAGAAGGAGAGCAACCCGCCGCCTTCCACGTCTACGGTCATTCCTGCGTCGGCTACGCGTCCCGGCATGCCCACTCCCACCGACATCGAGCTCCTGGCCATGAGGGAGCAGCTCGAGCGGCAACGCCTGGAGCTGCTTGCCGAGCAGGCGGAGTTGGATAAGGTGAGGTTAGAGCTGAGTCTAGATCAGCTCGAGTACAACAAGGCTCACGGCTTCACGCCAGTTGCTAGGAGGCCTAGCAGAGTAGGTGCCACTCGGCGCAATCTTGGTGCCGAGATGGCGACAGTTGTAGAGGCTCCTGCTCAGTCCGCCACCGCAAACACCTCCACCAGGCCCAGATATAGCACACCCGCCAAGACACTTAGAGCTGCAGAGGCTGTAGCTGCCGAGTTGCCTCGTCTAGATGGCGATGCGCGTCTTAGGCAGCAAGAAAGGCTCAACGAGTTGGTATTGGAGGCTGCTAGGCAGAACGAGGAGTTCCGGAAGGCCAACCCGGGTGCTGGGGCTTCGCAGGTGGTTCACTCGCACGCGGCTAGATCTAACGATCAGGCCTCGTCTCCGCATCCCAGCCGCGAGAAGAGCCGCAGCGGGCGTTCGGGCAGAGACAGGCAAATGCAGGTGTATGACCCGGCTGCTGCCGCGAGACAGCTTGCTGTGCCGCAGCAGCCCGGGCAGGAACACAACGCTGCAAGAGCAGGCTCTCAAGCCCACCAAGCTCAAAGCCGTGCCCGAGATGCTGCGCGTCCAGGTCCTTCTCGGCAACCCGCAGCTCAGCCTACTCGGCAGAGGCAGCAGCCGCGCCCAGTGGCACCAGTCGCCAACCCGGTGGAGCAGACTGCAGTTGTGCAGGTGGACAGGTATGATGATGGCTACTCGGCTATGGAGATGGCTGGCTATGATATTCGTGACCGCGTTGGTGAGCGCGTGTTGGCACCTGGAGATGCGAGGCATCAGTTGGACCGGATCAGCTTGTCGGCGCGGCTGGAGAGCACGGGTCCTCCTGGCCCCGAGTGCTTTGGCCCGCGCATCATGAACGAGCCGTCCGTGAAGAACTTCCAGCTTGCAAGAGGCACCAAGAGCTACAATGGTAGCACCAAGCCTGAAGATTGGCTCAATGACTATGTCACCGCGGTCCATATCGCGAATGGCAACAGAAGATGGGCGGTGCGCTATGTCCCGCAGATGCTAGAGGGTCCAGCTCGCACTTGGCTCAACAACTTGCCCAAGAACAGCATCAACTGCTGGCTGGACTTCTCGGATGCCTTCATCAGCAACTTCACCAGCACCTACAAGAGACCGAATAGGCCACAGCAGCTGTCCGCCTACAGGCAGCGAGAAGACGAGACAGACCGCGAGTATCTTACTCGGTGGAGTACATTAAGGAACACATGTGAAGGTGTGAATGAGGCACAGGCCATCACTTGGTTTGCGCAGGGATGCAGGCATGGCAGTATGCTATGGCAAAGGTTGCAGAGGGAGATGCCAAACACTCTGGCGGAGACCATCAAGATTGCGGATCAGTACGCACTCGGTGATCCTACTCAGCCACTGATGGACTCCTCTGAGCCGAGAAGAAACTTCATCAACAGCAAGCGCAACGAGTTCCGCAACAAGCGCCGAGTAGATACTCGGTATGATCCTGAAGAGGTGAACGCAGTGACTGTTGGAGCTGGTGGCAGCCAGAGGCAGAAACCTGCTGGAGCCTACGGGCAGAACCAAAACCAGGGCCAAGGCAACAAGAAGCCATTTCGCACCTCTCAGTCGGGTAGCGGGAACTCCGAGCAGCCGAAGAAGTTTGTCTTTGATGACATGAAGGATGGCCCATGCAGTTTTCACACTCACCACCCCTCGAGGCCTGCTAACCACACTACTCGGCAGTGCGAGTGGTGGGAGGCGATCAAGAGTGATGGCTTGCCTCCTCCTCCTCCTCTGCCAGCAGCCAATGCCAATGTGCAGCCTACTCGTGCACCCGCAGCTCGGCCGCCAGTGTACCCGAGAAGAGAGAATGTGAACCAGGTGGCTTTAGGAGCCAACCAAAACTTCAACAATGAGAGATACCGCAACAACAACAACAACTACAACCGCAACAACAACAACAGAGGCAACAACAACAACTACCAGGGCAACAACAACAACGGCAACAATGGGGGCGGAGGCTCCAATCAGTACCAAGAACACCATGAGAGCTACATGATCTTCACTTCTGAGCCAGTCGACAAGCAATCACAGCACAGGCGGGCCATGGAGGTCAATGCAATGATTCCTGCTGTCCCTCACTACATGTACTGGTGTGACCAGGAGATCAGGTGGTCCCGAGTAGATCATCCCAAGGTGATGCCCAATCCGGGTAGCTATGCCTTGGTGCTGGATCCTACCTTCCTGGGTCCCGAGAAGAATGTGAGGTTCAGCAAGGTGCTAATCGACAACGGCAGCAGCATCAACATTGTGTACAAGGACACACTCGAGAAGCTTGGCCTGGCCGAGAACATGATGCTGCCGAGCAAGACCACCTTCCATGGCATTGTACCCGGGATCTCGTGCAACCCGATTGGCCGAGTATGGATCGATGTGCTATTCGGCACCAGGGATAACTGCCGCACAGAGCGCCTGCAGTTCGAGGTAGTGGATCATCAGAGTCCTTACCATGCTCTACTCGGCAGGCCTGCTCTGAGCAAGTTCATGGCCTCTACTCATGTTGCATATCTGAAGATGAAGATCCCTGGCCCCAATGGCATAATCACTATCGCTGGCGATTACAAGAAGTCCATAGAGTGTGCCTCAGCTAGCTCCAAGCTGGCAGAGTCGATGGTGATCGAGGCCGAGAAGAAGAAGATGTACGAGGTGGTGGCCATGGCTCAGTCCGCACAGGCTGGTGCACAAGGTGTGCCGAGTACCCAGCATGGTACTGCTTTCCAAGCTGCCAAGGAGACAAAGAAGGTCCAGGTTGACCCCGAGTTCCCCGACCGCGTAGCCATCATTGGTTCCGGGTTGGCAGAGAAATAGGAAAGCGAGCTCATCCACTTCCTCCGTGAGAATCGGGATGTATTCGCCTGGACCAATGAAGATCTACCAGGAGTCCCGAGGGAGTTGGTTGAGCACTCTTTACATGTGCGTCCTGACGCCAAACCAGTGAAGCAGGCTATGCGCCGCTTCGGAGATGAGAGAAGGAAGGCCATTGGTGACCAGATCACCAAGTTACTGATAAGCAATTTCATCATGGAGGTGCTGCATCCGGATTGGCTAGCCAACCCGGTCATGGTCGAGAAGAAGAAGGAGGATCCCAAGGCTGCTACCGCATGGCGTATGTGCGTCGACTACACCGTCTTGAACAAAGCGTGCCCAAAGGATCCTTTTCCGCTACCTCGCATCGATCAGGTGATCGGTTCCACTGCTGGTTGTGAACTGCTGTCTTTCATAGATGCCTACTCTGGTTTTCACCAGATTGCACTCAATCCTGTTGATCAAATAAAGACTGCCTTCATTACCCCGTACGGGGCTTATTGCTATCGTGTCATGTGTTTTGGCTTGAGGAATGCGGGTGCAACCTATCAGAGATGCATGCAGAAATGCTTGCATGACCAGCTCGTAAGAATGTGCAGGTGTACGTAGATGACATTGTCATCAAAACGAATAAAACACATACTCTGCTTGCCGACCTGGAGGAAACCTTTGCTAACCTACGCAAGTACAAAATGAAACTGAATCCGAGTAAGTGCACCTTTGGTGTACCGGCTGGAAAGCTACTCGGTTTTCTAGTCTCTAGTCGGGGTATTGAAGCCAATCCTTCAAAGATAAAAGCTATTGAGAGCATGTCTCTGCCGAGATCACTGAAAGATGTACAGAAGTTCACAGGTTGCTTGGCATCTCTGAGCCGGTTTCTGGGCCGAATGGGCGAGAAGGCCTTGCCTCTATACCAGCTGATGAAGAAAAGTGACAAGTTTGTCTGGACTCCGCAAGCGGACGTGGCATTCAACGAGCTGAAGGCAATGCTGGGTAGCGCTCCCATCTTGGCTAGTCCGCTACCCAAAGAGCCAATGCTGTTGTATATTGCTGCGACCAACCGAGTAGTCAGCGTGGTGATAGTGGTGGAACGAGAAGAAGAAGGCAAGAGTGTACAGCGCCCAGTATATTACCTCAGTGAAGTGCTGTCCAGTTCCAAGCAAAACTACCCGCATTACCAGAAGATGACCTATGGTGTGTACCTGGGCGCCAGGAAGCTGAAACATTATTTCCAGGAGCACCCCATCACTGTTGTGAGTTCTGCTCCCATCTCGGATATCATGGGTAACAAGGAGGCGAGTGGCAGAGTAGCCAAGTGGGCGATCGAGCTAGCTGCGTACGCTCCTGCGTATACGAGAAGAGAAGCTATCAAGTCTCAGGTCCTGGCGGAATTTCTTGTGGACTGGGCCGAGGTGTAGTATGAACCTCCTGCTCCAGTTTCCAACTATTGGAGAATGCATTTTGATGGCTCGAAAGTGAAGGAAGGCCTTGGTGCTGGTGTCGTGCTTACGTCACCCAAGCGAGACCAACTTAAGTATGTGCTGCAGATTCATTTCAAGGCGTCCAACAATGTTGCAGAGTATGAGGCAGTGGTACATGGCTTGCGAGTAGCCAAGGAGGTTGGAGTGCAGCGCATCATATGCTATGGTGATTCTGATCTGGTGGTACAGCAAGTCTCGGGCACCTGGGATGCTTTGGATGCCAACATGGCATCATATCGCTACCTGGTGCAGTCTATGACTGGGTTCTTCGAAGGTTGTGAGTTCCAGCACATTCACCGAGCAGAGAACGAAGCAGCAGATGAGTTATCCAAGTTGGGATCTTCTCGGCAATCTATCCCGGCGGGAATCGCCTTGGAGCATTTGAGGAAGCCATCCATCAAGCCTTCTCCCAACTCAGAATCCATTTTCGTTCCTTCTCTGCCAAGTGAGGAATCTGATCCCATGGATATTGACTGGGAGAATGCTACAGGAAACCCGGGGACTGCTGCTCCCAACTCGGGGACTGCCGTGCTTTACTCGGGGACTACCATTCCCTACCCGGGGACTGCCACTCCTTACCCGGGGACTGCCATTCCATACCCGGGGACTGCCAGTCCTTACTCGGGGACTGTCATTCCATACTCGGGGACTGCTGCCCTTAACCCGGAGGCTGTCGCATTCATTGAGGAGGTTCTCGCCAACCGATCTGGACTGCAAAGAAGTGCTCCCACCCCTCCTGAGCAACCACAGGTGCCTGTCCCAATGGAACTGGACGAACCAGTGTTTCCCACGCGGGAGACACCGAGTTGGGCTATGCCCATATTATCCTTTCTAAGGGACGGCACCCTGCCAGAAGATGAAGTTACCGCAAGGCAGATTCAGAGGAAATCCAAGGGCTACACCATAGTCAGAGATGTGCTGCACAAGAGGAGTGCCACAGGCGTGCTGCAACGCTGTGTGGACCCAGAAGAAGGAGGAGAGATATTGTTGGAGATACATCAAGGAGAATGCGGGCACCACGCCTCTTCTTGGGCATTGGTCAAGAAAGCTTTTCGGCATGGCTTCTACTGGCTCACGGCTCTGCAGCAAGCTGAAGATATTGTGAGGAAATGCAATGGCTGCCAGATGTTCGCAAGTAAGATTCACATGCCTGCTTCCGAGTTGAAAACAATTCCTATCACATGGCCGTTTGCCGTATGGTGCCTGGATATGGTTGGCCCCTTCAAGCCGGCTAAAGGCAACATGACACATATCTTGGTCATGGTGGACAAGTTCACCAAGTGGATTGAAGTGAAGCCTATTCGGAAGTGCGATGGGGTCACAGCGGTGAAATTCGTGAAGGATGTGATCATGAGATATGGCTACCCGCACAGCATCATCACCGACAACGGCACCAATTTCGCAGAAGGGGCAATGGTGCGGTTCTGCAGAGATAAGCATATCCGGCTAGACGTTGCGTCAGTCGCGCACCCTGCCTCCAATGGGCAAGTTGAAAGAGCAAATGGTATGGTACTGGCAGGCATAAAGCCAAGGCTGATTGAGCCACTGCTGAAAACACCTGGGTGTTGGCTAGACGAGTTGCCAGCAGTGTTGTGGAGTCTAAGGACTACCCCTAACCGGTCAACCGGCTACACGCCATTCTTCTTGGTATACGGGGCTGAGGCCGTGTTGCCAATAGACTTAGAGCATGACTCCCCCCGAGTAGCCCTCTACACTGAGGTGGAGGCGAGAGAAGCTCGAGAAGACGACGTTGACCTGCTTGAAGAAGCAAGAGAGCTGACTCTATCGCGTTCGGCTATCTACCAGCAAAACCTGCGGCACTATCATAGCCGAAAGGTGAACCCAAGGGTTTTCCGAGAAGGAGACATGGTCCTTAGGCTTGTGCAGCGCACAGCCGGGATGCACAAGTTGTCTCCCCCATGGGAAGGTCCTTTCATTGTGAGCAAAGCGCTGCACAATGATGCGTACTATCTTGTAGATGTGCGCCCATCACAGGCGAACAGGGCAGATAAAGCTGGAGAGGAATCAAAGCGTCCCTGGAATGTAGCTCTACTCCGTCGTTTTCATTCGTGAGCAAAGATGTGTATGTACCCTCTTATCCGAGTTGAAATTCTACTCTGCAATCTAAAATTGAACTCGGGGACAGCCCTCGCCCAAATTAGCTCTAAGTGTTTCTACTCGGCTTTACTGTTTGTCTATTCGGTTGCTTCACTTCAGAACTCATAAGCGTATTGAGTACTGTGTCTAAACCTATATGCCAACTCTTCGACTCTGCTGTTGTCCAAAACCCGGCTTCATGGCAAGCAAGAGAACAAGCAAAAGGTCAATGAGCACAAGAAAATCGCTAAGGAAGAAAAAGTGCAGGAACCGAGTAGAGTGTTTGTTACTTTTGTTCTCTGTTTCGTCTTTTCGGCTAAGTGGTGGGCTGCGTTACTATGATTGTTTCTAGTGGCTAAGTATTTGCGGCTCTACTCTTTGACTCTTGTGACTCGAATACCAAAAAAGCAACAAGTTGCGGGTAGAGCAGAGATGAAAAGAGAGGGTGAATAAGAAACGCAACTCGGGGACTCGCATGGAAACGCAACCCGGCATTGAGCCAGGGCTGCTCAAAATGATTAAATTAAAGATAACAAGTGGAAATAAAATTGAGTAGCAAGAGAAAATGTAAATGAGTCTGATACATCTGCACCCGGCATCCCGGGGATCTGATAAGTGTTTGAGTAAAAAAGCTTGCAGGATAAGATCATGTTGAAGAGGCGGTGTTGTCGGTGCTGGCCTGGGCTGCTTCATTCTCGGTGGCGGTCTTGTTCGCCTCCGCCTCCGAGCTGGCTGCAGCTGCCTTCGCGGCTTCCTCCTCGGCGCTTGTGTTGGTCGCATCCGCTTCCGGGTGGACGGTGGCGGACTGCTCCATCTCGGATGGACCAGAGGCTTGGCCTGGGGGGGCGTACCGTGTCGTCGAGAGCGGCTCCTGATGAGGTGCCAAACTCGAGGGCAGCGGTGTCGATCTCCTCGGTCTCTTCATCGCTACTCGCGATGATCGCGGCCTTCCCCTTGCCCTGGGGTGAATCGAAGAAGCCCAGCTCGGGGTCTGCCTCTTCATCCTCCTCCTCGTCCTCCTCCATCTCGGTGTCGGGCTCAGGGAGGCCATCGATGAAGGTGGCCGTATCCGCGCACTCCGCAACCTCATACGCAATCAGTTGGCGCGTGGTCACGCAGCTGGGATCCATCTCCCACTTGGAATTGGCGCGCTTCCCGCGGATGACCTGCATGTTCAGATTCTCGTACCAAGAGGCGACGCAGAGCAGCATCAGATCAGCGCCTGCCCGAGCTCCCGAGGCGCGCCACTTCTTCAACTCGGCCTTCACATTGCGCAGCTTCAAAGCAAGGCCATCAATGGTTGTCGGCGCGGAATCTTCAGGCCAGAATAGCTTGTGGAGCTCGAAGCCGACGCGCACCAAGTCGGTGCCCACGCTGGCTAGGCGTTCAAAGTGCCCTCGCATCACCAGCAGGCTGTCCTCGATCTCGGCTCTGGTATCCGCGTCCTCGCCCTTCTCAATGCGAGCTGCTCGGGCCTTGGCCAAAGCTGGCGCGCAAGCGGACACGAGATCAGGGAAGATTTCTGCACAAAAGCAAGTGAGAAATTCAGTCACAGGATCCGAGAAGAGGTAGAACCGAGAAGAAGAAAGGCAGAAAGGAGGAAAACTTACTGTGAAGCTCGTGGCGCAGTTGCTGCAACTGGATCTTCCATGTTTCTTCATTGGAAATGTGCTTCTCCTCAAGCAAGCGCTGACTATCCAGCTGAGTGAAGTACCCGGCGTTGGCTTTTTTCAGCGTTTCGCACTCCTGCTCGAGGGCTTTTATCTTGGCATTGAAAGTTGTCTCAGCTTTTGCCTTCTCGGCGATGGCTCTGTCCCTCTCGTCACCAAGCTTGACCGCATCCTGAAGTGCCTTCTGCAGCTGGAGTTGCAGCGTCTCCATCTCGGTAGTGTGTGTACTCTGCAGAGCTGCAGACTGGCTTACTAGTCGCACCTCCACCTCTGCAGGTTTGAGGCAATCTTGATGCTCTAGGACAAACTTCTTATGATCTTCTGAAAAGAGCAAAGCACGGTTAGCAGAGAAGCAAAGGAAGAAACAGGCAAAGGCAAACCGAGTAGACAGAGGTTTACCTTCAAGCTTCTTGATGGTGGTCTCGGCATTCGCAACAAAGGCACGGCAGTTGTCGTGTTCGTCAGCAAGGGCCTTCAGTTTCCCTGCAGAGTAGAGATGGTTAACGCAAAAAGCAATAGCGGGCGTAAACAAAAAACGCAAGAACCGCGTAAGCGAGAAGCGCACCTTCCACCTTGGACAGCCTCATGGTACTATTCATGACTTCCTTGTCGGCTTCCTCGGCGATCACCTTCTCCTTCTCAAGGGCGGCAATACGCCTCTTGGCAATGGCGTGGTTCCAGAGAAGTTGGCGGTGCAGGTTGGTCCGCTTCAGTACACTATTCTGAAAAGCAAAAGAAACAAGTGTCAGGCAAAGTGTTTGAGATTCCACCCGAGAAGGCGGCTACTCGGAAGAGTGTCTGCCTACTCGGCCAGAATCTCGGGGACTGGGTGATGGATAAGGAAAAGAGAAAGAGTAGAAAAGAAGTGAAGATGCAACTCGGAAAAGATAAGTTGAAGCTTACCGCATAAGACTGCTCGAGATCTTCGGCGATCTTGCGATGCACGAACATCTTGGCGGCCAGAGTAGCAGAGGTGGTCGAGACGGTCATGGGTTTGCAACCCAAGTCCACCTTGTTCCAATCTTGGCGCATGTGGTCGATGTCGCCCAAGTCGATGCCATTCCAGTTGGGGGTGCCGAGAATCTTGCTATCCCATTTGGCGTCGATGAAGCCAATGAGGTCGAGTACCTGCTCGAGGCTCTGGGATGTTATCGCTTGGTCTTGAGCTCCCCGAGAAGCAATGGAGACGGGGGCCGGGGGCCTGGAGTCCGTCGCCACGGCCTTCCTTCCTCTTGTGAGAGCAATCTTCCGGTCCTCGACAGAAAGGCCAACCTGGCGCTGTTGGCTGACCTTCACCATATAATCCGGGTAGAGGGGTTGATCAGCTATGGTAGCGGCGGCAGGAACCGCACTGGGATTACGGATGACCAGCTGCGTGGACTGGCCAGCTGATGTCGGCGGCGGCTTGTCGGCAGCCTTCTTCTTTGCTGTCTCTTTCTGAGCGGGTGGCTTCTCGGAGGTTGACTTCTCGGCTGCTCTCTTCTCGACTGCCTCCTTCAGAGCATCTAGGGCTTGTTTCCTGGTTACTCGCCCGGCAGAAGGGCTGGCTGGGTCCTTGGTCTGTGGCACCAGGGAGGAATCTGGCGGTGCAGAACCTTGATCAATGGGTGGCACCACGGACCCACCACTTTGTGCAGCGTCTGGTTGCGCACTACTCTGTGCAGCGCCTGGTTGCGCACTGCTCAGGGGATACTCCTCTGTCATGGTCGTATCTTCTACCCGCTGCTCGGCAGCGGGATTCTCTTGTCCGACAGCGTCTGTGGCTGGCTGCTCCTGTTCTGCTCCTGGCTGCTCGGCGGCGGCATCATGGTGCATCTCTATATCTTGATCTTGATTCCCCTCGGCGGCATCGGCTGGAGGGGAAGGTGGTTTCTCCTGATGAGCAGCATCCTGCGGCTTTGGCTCAGCGTTCTGGGCATCAGTGCCCTCTGTTGATGCATTGGCGGCATTGTTCTCATCGCCATCGAGGTCGATCAGTTTGTCGACATCAATGGCAGTCTTCTTCTGAGTCTCGCTGGATGCAAGAGCGGCATCCGCGTTCAAGGGGGCACTGAAAGGGAAATTGGAATCAAAGACAAGAAAAGGGCAGAGGAAAACAAGAGAAAACAGTGAAGCAAAAGAATTGGGAGGCAACCGAGAAGAGCAGGATAAACTGAAACATGCAACCGAGAAGAAACTTACGCGGTGGTGGAGGAAATTGTTCGCCTTGGTCTCTTCACGACCTTCTTGGTCGTCTTCTCGGTCAGCTTCTTCTTCTTGGCGGGGGGCTCTACGGCGCCGCTGCCAGTCCGCTTGCGAGTAGCGGGTGCAGCGACAGAAAGAGGATTGACCTCAAGGGCTCTATCGCCCTCGTTCTCGTCCTCGTCCTCATTCTCGTTCTCCTCATCAACATCGTCTGCGGATTCAGGAAAAGAAGAGGAGCGAATCAGAAACAGCAAACAATGGATTGGTGCTTCTCGCGAACAAGCAAAGTAAGTACGCAGTTACCTTCAAATTCGTCCTCAGGCCAGTCGCGGAGAGACGATTCTGCGCGCTGCCTCTCCATCGTGGGGGAGTGGGGGAGATTGATCTGATCTGCAGCCTCAAAAGAGGCATCATCGTCCTCCGTTCGATCAGCAAACCAATTGCCTTCGAAACGTTCACAGCTTTCCATGAGCTGGCGATTGAGGACCTGAAGAACAAAGAAATATCACATATTAGCCGAGTAGCAGGAAGGCACTCTACTCGGATAGGCGTGCAAACACAAAGCACACTAAGCCTAGGCAAACTTACAAAACATCCTACTCGGAAAGGCGTGCAGCCGTCAAGCATATTAAGCCTAAAAATGGTTCCCGAGTAGATTACCCGACAAGGCGTGCAGGCACAAAGCACACTAAGCCTAGGCAATTCAGCTAAGTACTCTACTCGGTACCGAATGCGGTTGCTAGTCGCGGCAAGAAGAGGAAGTTTGCTACTCGGAATACATATACAGAAAGCAGAGAAAGAAGAGCGTACCCGCGGAATCGGCTTCGTGCGGCTGAATGGGATGAACCCATACTGCCAGTGCTCGCCGAGGTTCGTCGTCAGGATGGCCCTTGCGTGCTCAGGAACATCCGCGTTGTCGAGCTCGATGGTGGTCGTTCTGGTGCAGTCGCGGGGGCCACCCATATAGCACATCAGGTGGCAGCGGTCCTGCAGAGGCAGAACGCGATTCTTGATCCAGCACGCCACGGGATCATCACTCTTGAGGCCCTCGTTGATTAGGACCCCAAGACGCGCCTCTATCTCCATCGCGTTGAGGTCGTTGGAGGGCTTCGTCTTCCAATTCTTCCCGGTGGGAGCACGGTTGCTCCAAGCGGGAAGATTGATTCGGTCAGTTACCTTTCCTCCTTCGGTGGCGGGGATGTTCTTGACGTAGAGAAACGTCTTCTGCCACATTCGGACGGATTCCAACCCCTTGATGCGGGGGTGGTTGGTTCCCGACCGCTGCACCATCATGGCGCAGCCGGTGTCAGTTGCGCGTGGCATGCCCGCGCCTTCCTTCTTCCCGGTGGTCTGCTGGCGAAGATGGAAGTACTTCAGCCAGGTATCCGTCGTGGGATGGATACCAAGGAAGGCCTCGCACACCACGGCGTGGTAGGCGAGGAAGACGACGGCGTTTGGTGGCAAGTGGTGCATTTGGAGACCGAAGTGGTCGAGGAAGCGGCGGAGGAAGTCGGAGGCCGGCAGGCCGAATCCGCGCTCAAAGTGCGACAAGAACACGACGTGCTCGCCCTCCTGCGGGGTTGGCACGAGCTCGCCGTCGGACGGCCGGCACTGAACACCGGGAGGAACCCTCCGGGTGTTCACGAGCCAGGCGCAATCCTCGGCGGTGACGTGCGAGCCAGCCCAGCCGGCGCGAGCAGCCATGGCAAGGGGTGCGCGGATGGTGGAGAGTCGGAGAGATTGGGTGGAAGAAAAGAATCCGCAGCGGCGCGAAAGGTTGCGCGGCGGCGGAGAGCTCGGCGGCGGAGAAGAACAGAGAGACGAAAGGGGAAAAGTGCGAAGGGAGGAGAAAAGGAAGTTACCGGCGGAGGTATTTATACCCTCTCCGCGGTTTACCGTTACCATCGGGGAAGTGGGATCGATCGTGGAGTGTGGTGGGGTCTGTGGCCGGCTGGAAACGCACGCACGCGCGAGGCGCGCGCGTAACGGCCGCAGCAGATCCCACTACCAGATCGTGGCCAATTACTGCGCGTGATGGGACATAACGAGCCAGTGGGCCCGCCCCGTGAAAACTGGGCGCGTGGCACGTCGTGTCGTGGCAGCGAAACGACGGGGTCGCGGATGCTTGCCACGTGTCCAGTTGCGACACGGAAGGCTGGATTATGCTCTGAGCTGCAGAGACGATAGAGGAGAAATTCTCTAAGTCTTTCTACTCGGTTACAGAGTAGAAAGCAGGTGCTATTCGGAAGACAGGAAACTCAAAACTCAAGGTACTTTCTAGAGTACTACTCGGAGGTCATTTACTCGGCATCTTGAGGTTCAAGGGCTATGTTGCAAAAGTTGGTTTCAAGCTGGCAGAGCCTAGTGAACGAGTTCGCAAGACTCAACCAGCTTCGGGGACTGCTGTCGGGGGGTTACCCCCGAGTAGGGTAAAGGCAAGTGGTAAAGGCGACTTACAGAAGAGAGGTTTGGTCGAGTAGCCGACTACCCGGTACCTGCTACCCGGTCGACTGCTACTCGGTCTCACCTCAAGATGACCAGAAGGAGATATCAATCAAGTTCTGTCCTTTCGAGTAGAAGAGTTGGCCCGAGTAAAATTGGCGGGAACCTACTCGGGCCAGAAAGTCAAAGGAGTCGTTCTGACACAGGATCCCGCGTATCCTGGGTCCGTACTTGGCAGCATTCGAACTACTGTTCATCTGGGACCGGCCTGTCTGACAGTGACAGCATGGAAGCAGGCTGTCGCAGAATAAGGGGGCCCTACTCTGTGTTTGGCACAGTGATACCAGTCTGTCCCCTTGTTTTGCCCAATGACTTTCCAGATGCAGCCAAGATTAGGAACCAAAGCTGTCAGCGGGAACCCGGAAGAAGGACGATGTGCACACTATGTCGACACTTGTCTAGGTTTGGACGTATCCGGCTGGGCACCAGGTATATAAGGTGCCCCGCCGCCTCCTGCGTGAGGCATCGCATAAGGGATCGCATGCTGGGTCACTGGAAACCCTAAGTTCTTGACCTAGTTCATCATCTAGAGAGGAGAGTGGCTACTCGGTAGCAAGAACATTGTACTGTGGCTACTCGGTGAGACACCAGAATACATAGAGAAAGGCAGGAGTAGGGGTTTTACCTCCTCACGAGGGCCCTGAACCTGGGTAGATCGTGTTGTTTGCAGTGTTTACTTCGTACCTCACGCGGCTACTCGTCGCGTGATCCCTCCCCGAGCACCTCCAGCGTCCTTCGTCCCCACATCTTTAGCCATCCCATGGCATCTGCCGTGACACCACCACGACACAAGACATAAAGATTACTATGTGATTCATGCGGGCATTACAACAAAATACATAGACCGTTATCCAACTGCATCTACGTCTACTAATCCACCCTCTGAATATCATCCGAACAAACGTTGGGTATTAAGTTGCAAGCAACAGATTATCGCCGTAAGCAAAGTGTGTAATGTACACTAGGTAAACACTGTTGTTTTCTCGCTAATGG
Organism: Alopecurus myosuroides; assembly: GCA_028641055.1. Taxonomy (NCBI): domain Eukaryota; kingdom Viridiplantae; phylum Streptophyta; class Magnoliopsida; order Poales; family Poaceae; genus Alopecurus; species Alopecurus myosuroides. Next base: position 86,648,274 of record CM054062.1, on the reverse strand, counting down.
CAACAACACATTCTCCATCCGTCACGTTTCTGTCACTCGGGCATAGATGCAAAGGAGGCATGAACCCACTATCGAGCATAAATACTCCCTCTTAGAGTTACTAGCATCTACTTGGCCAGAGCATCTACTAATAACGGAGAGCATGCAAGATCATAAATAACTTAAACATGAAGATGACAAAAGACATAACATTCAACACTCATCAGATCCCAACAAACACAACATGTAGCATTACATAAAGATGATCTTGATCATGATAGGAAGCTCACAAGATCTAAAAATGAGGTACAAAGTGGAGAGAACGACCATCTAGCTACTGCTATGGACCCGTAGTCCAGAGATGAACTACTCACGCATCACTTCGGAGGAGGGCATGGTGGTGTAGACCCCTCCGGTGATGATTTCCCCCTCCGGCAGGGTGTCGGGGAGAGCTCCAGAACCCTCCCGATATCGGGATGATGGTGACTGAGGCCTCGAGTGTTTCTCGGGAAAAAGTGGGATATATCTAGGGTTTATGTCTCGGGGGGATTAAATAGGCGAAAGGGCAGAGGCGGTGGAGGCCTAGGGGCCCCACACCACCCCCTAGCGCGGCCAAGGGGGGCGCCGCCCTATGGTGTGGCCCCCCTGAGGCCCCCCTCCGGGTCTCTTCGGGACTCCATGGAACCTTCGGGAATTCTAAGACTTCCTGGCTTCAAATTTTCCAATTCCGAGAATATTTCCAGAACAACTTTTCTAAAACTAAAAACAACATAAAACAAGGAACTGGCTTTGTGGCATCTTGTCAATAGGTTAGTCCGGAAAATCGATAAAAATGACATAAAGTGTATAGCAAACATGTGGGAAACAATAACAAAACAACATGGAACATAAGAAATTAAGGATACGTTTATGACGTATCAACATCCCCAAGCTTAGTTCCTACTCGTCCTCGAGTAGGTAAACAATAAAAACACAATAAATTCTGAGGTGACATGCTACCAACATAAACTTGATCATCAATAATGTAAAAGAATAAGTAAGCTGAGATCATAGAACTTAAACACAAACATGATAGGTATAACTTTAATAATAAAGCATAGCAATCACCTTGCATCATGAGAAGTAACACAAATAAAAGATCATGAATAACAATGCAGCGAAAGATATACGTTTGTTTCAAGTATAGAGAGAGCATGTCAAAGTGATATTTCGATAGTCCTTAAGAGTGGGGCAAAACATAAATGTCAGGACACCTTCAAAGTTCATGAGGAAGACTAGAACAAATAATTAGAGAGCAAGAAATAACACATGATGAATCAATTAATAATGTTTCTGGGACAAATGCACATAAAACTCAGAATGGCAACTATGCTCTGTCAATTGTGCATAAAGTTAGAAGATGGAGACTCAACATAAAAGTAAAAGAAAGGCCCTTCGCAGAGGGAAGCATGGATCACTCATGTGCTAGAGCTTTTATTTTATTAAACGGAAGTATTGAAAACATTTTTGAGAGAGGTGTATGCTTATGTCAACGAATGGTAAACAAAAAATACAATACGTCACAAGCCAACTAGACTTCACAAGAGAGGCTCCCATAGAAGGACGCATCTGGGTAGAAGGTCATCCCTTTTTCTCTTCTGTTTACACAATTATGCTTTGACTCATAAATCAGGGCCAAAAATAGTGAAGAGAATTTGTGTTATTAATTTGGGGTTGGGCACCCTTCTGCCAGCTATTCTATCATTGGATAAGAGGATGAAGCCACTAGTCCAAGGTGTGAAAGTAGAATCAACAAGTGAGATACAGATTCTTTATTTACGTCTTCATGAGCTAAAACAGGAGCACAAAACCGAAGTAATTTTGAAAGTTTTAAAGGTGACACATGAGCAATTTACTTTGGAGTGGCGTTTAATTACCACATTTAGGTAGGTATGGTGGATACAATCGGAGAACTTTGGTTTTTGGGAGTTGGATGCACGAGTAGAGCTCATACTCAGTACAGGTGGAGGCTAGCAAAAGACTGGGAGTGACAAATCAAGAGAGCATAAGAGCCATAATCATGCATAGCGACATAAACATCATTAATCAAAGCATAAGTGGTAGCACAAGTTCAAAAACTAAATGATCATAGAGGTTATTCGTTACTGGTTCATATTCATAAACATGGTGTGAGCATGCGCCAAGTCAACCAAATAAAACATTCAAAGGAGAACACCACAAATTTATGCTTCAATATGACAAGAACAACTCGTGATTCTTTCAATGGAACATTAAACACTCTCACCTATTTGAGGATAATAATGATACCCAATGACCATAAAGCTTTAAAACTAAAATAACATCTAGCATGATATGAAAAAATTTAGCCACAGTCTATACAAGCTTGTACTTGCACCGTTAAAAATTCTACCTCAAGCAGGAGATTCTTTTCCCAACAAGCACCATACAAACATGCTTTAACAAAAACTCTATAAATTATACAACAAGAAAACATGATAGGACTCACATAACTCTACTAAAACTAACAACTCTTAATAAGAGATCCAATGAAAACAAGAACTAAACAGGAATTTTGCAGCAACTAGAAGAAAACTATGAATACTGGCATACCAAGTATTCGAACGAAAAAGCGGAGCGTGTTTCTATCCCAAACAAAGAATGCTAGTATCCAATTATATTATTGCAGAAAGAGAAACAAAAAAAACAAAGGAAAAAAAACTTACGCTCCAAGTAAACTTCATATGATGTGACCGAATAAAAATATAGTTTCACGAGAAGTGACCTGATAGATAGTTGATGAAGAAGGGGATGCCTTGGGAATCCCCGAGCTTAGATGCTTGAGTCTTCTAAAAATATGCTTGGATGAACCACGGGGGAATCCCCAAGCTTTGACCTTGCACTCTTCTTGATCACATATATCACCTCTTCTCTTGACCCTTGAAAACTTTCTTCACGCCACACTCAAACACTAATTTGCATTAGAGGGTTAGTGCAACAATTAAAAATCCATTGGTTATGTATGGGAACAAGTGCTATTGATACTTTTAAACATTAGCTACAGCCACTGATGTTTCGTGAACCAAAGAAATCCACTCGACATCGCAGAAGAGCAAATGCAAGAAAAATGGCAGAATCTATCAAAACCAGAGCAGTTTGTAAAGACAAATTTTTTCAAGGCACTTACGTTGCTCAGATCGAAAAAGTTAAAGAACAAACAAGTTGCGGAATTAGCCGAGGAGTAAGCACAAAATATGTCATATCATTATGTTCTTCCTGGATTTTATACGATTTTTTACGGTGGACAACAGAAATCTATTTCCTGCGCAGAAATCCGAAAACCAACTCCAACTCTCTACAGAAACCTTACTTGGCACTACTAAAACATGAAAAGAAAGATATAAAGGAGTTTCTACAGAAGTATACAACCCCTTGACTCAAAGAAAACAGATAAAAAACAAAACAAAAATAAAACCATGGGTTATCTCCCAAGAAGTGATTTTCTTTAACGCCTTTTAGCTAGGCCCAGAAAAGTGGAATGAAGTATTCTCAAGTGAAGAAGCATCCAAATTGTAACTTGTTCGAATAACAGAATCAAGAGGCAACTTCATTCTCTTTCTAGGAAAGTGTTCCATACCTTTCTTGAGTGGGAACTGAAATTTAATATTCCCTTCTTTCATATCAATAACAGAACCAACAGTTCTAAGAAAAGATCTTCCCAAAACAATTGGAAAAGAAGCATTGCATTCAATATTCAAGACAACAAAATAAACAGGTACAAGAGTATTATTAACCATGATAAGAAAATCATCAACTCTCCCCAAAGGTTTCTTTCCAACATTATCAATAAGACGAATATCCAAATAACAAGGTTCCAATGGTGGTAAATCAAGAATATCATAGAGTTTCTTGAGCATAACAGAGATACTAGCACCAAGATCACATAGAGCATTGCAATAAAAATCATTCAATTTCATTTTAATAATAGGTTCCCAACCATCATCTAGCTTCCTAGGTATAGAGGCTTCACATCTTAATTCATCTTCTCTAATTTGCATGAGAGCATTAGTAATATGTTTTGTGAAAACCATATTCATAGCACTAGCATTAGGAAAACTAGCAATCTTTTGAAACAACTTAATAACTTCAGTTATGTTGCAATCATCAAAGTTAATATCATTTTTATCAAAGATAATGGGACCATTGTCTCTCATGTTTCTAAAAATTTCAGCGCTTTAGCAGGAGCTTTTTAAACAGTTTCAGACAGTTTTGCAATTTTACTAGCAGAAGTGGGAGTGTTTCCAACACCAATTACTTTAACATTGATAGTATAAGGTTTTGTAGCATGATAAGCTTTAGCTTTACTAGTGGTGGCAATGGTGCAAACATTAGCTATATTATTCTTTCTAGCTATTTCTAACATTATCATCAATTCGAATTTGGATAGCATTTAAAGTTTTACTTTCTTTAACATCATGAGGCCTAACCTTTAGTTTCATAAAATCAACATCAAGATCAAGGCTATCAACTTTAGAATCAAGAACATCAATTTTGCCAAATTTTTCCTCAACAGATTTATTAAAAACAGTTTGTGTACTAATAAAATTCTTAAGCATGTTCTCAAGATCAGAGGGTACACTTTTGTTATTGTTGTAGGAATTACCATAATAATTACCATAAGCATTGCTATTATTGGGAGGATATGGCCTATAATTGTTGCTACAAAAATTATTCCTATAAGCATTGGTGTTGAAATTATTATTTTTATGAAGTTCACATCAACATGCTCTTCTTGAGCAACCAAAGAGGCTAAAGGAACATTATTTGGATCAATAGGAGCATGACCATTCACAAGCATAGACATAATATCATCAAGTCTTTCATTCAAAGAGGAGGTTTCTTCAACAGAATTTGCCTTCTTACGAGTTGTAGCTCTCTCAGTGTGTCATTCAGAATAATTTACCATCATATCATCAAGAAGCTTTGTTGCTGCCCCCAAGGTCATGGACATAAAGGTTCCTCCAGCAGCTAAATCCAGAAGGTTTCTTGAAGAAAAATTCAGACCTGCACAAAAGTTTTGGATAATCATCCAAGTAGTCAGTCCATTAGTTGGACAATTCTTTACTAAAGATTTCATTCTTTCCCAAGCTTTAGCAACATGCTCATTATCAAGTTCCTTAAAATTCATAATGCTACTTATTAAAGATATAATCTTAGCAGGAGGATATTATTTTCCAATGAAAGCATCTTTACACTTAGTCCAAGAATCAATACTATTTCTAGGAAAAGACAACAACCATTCTTTAGCTCTTCCTATGAAAGAGAAAGGAAACAATTTTAGTTTAATAATATCTCCATCTACATCTTTATATTTGTGCATCTCACATAGTTCAACAAAATTATTATGATGGGCAACAACATCATCAGTACTAACACCAGAAAATTGCTCTCTCATAACAAGGTTTAACAGGGCACGCTTTATCTCATAAAAATCAGCAGTAGGAGCAGGTGGAGCAATATATGTGCTGATGAAATCATTGTTGTTTTCTAGTAAAGTCACACAACTTGGTGTTCTCAGGAGTAGTCATTTTAACAAGACTAAAAACAGGAATAAAACTACAGCTAGAATAAGAACTAATATTTTTGTGTTTTTGATAAAGAGAAGCAAACGAGACAAAATAAAATAAACTAAGCAAAAATAAAACAAAGAAAAGAGATTGGAAGTGAGAGACTCCCTTTGTAGAAATTTTCTTCCTCCCCGGCATCGGCACCAGAAAAGCTTGATGGAGTGTAGACACACGCTCGTTGGGAGACCCCAAGCGCAAGGTGTGAAGAGTGCACCAGCAAGTTTTTCCTTAGAAAAGAAACCAAGATTGAATTGACCAGTAGGAGGAATAAGCACTTATGAAGGTTGATACAGCTGAGATGGCAGGGCGCACTACCGGTTCAGCAGCAACGTGGAACCTACACAACACAATCAAATCACTTTGCCCCAACAAAGCAGTGAGGTTGTCAATCTCACCGGTTTTGCTGAACACAAAGAGGTTAAACGTATGGTGTGGAAAACAGTATGAGAGAAGTATGAAAACAGTATGAAAGCAGTAGGTGTTTTATCAGTATGAGGAAAATGGACTAGGGTCCACAGTTCACTAGCGGTGTCTCTCCGTTAAAGATAAATAACATGTGTGGTGAACAAATTACAGATGGGCAATTGACAGAAATGAAGGCTGCACCGTAGTGCATATGCAAGACATAAAGATTACTATGTGATTCATGCAGGAATTACAACAAAATACATAGACCATTATCCAACTGCATCTATGTCTAATAATCAACCCTCTGAATATCGTCCGAACAAACGTTGGGTATTAAGTTGCAAGCAACAGATTATCTCCGTAAGCAAAGTGTGTAATGTAAACAATGTAAATTAGGTAAACACCGTTGTTTTCTACCTAATGGCAACATCACATCCTCCATCGGTCACGTTCCTGTCACTCAAGCACAGCTGCAAAATAGGCATGAACCCACTATCGAGCGTAAATACTCCCTCTTGGAGTTACTAGCATCTACTTGTCTAGAGCATCTACTCCCTCTTAGAGAAACTGGAAGATTGAAGGTACAGATCATTGTGTTCTTTGTTGTACACAGTGCAATGAGGACTGGATACATCTGTTCTTTCAATGTGTTTTTAGCTCTCGAATTTGGAATTATTTGCAAATCAGTTGGAGTGATGACACACTTGTGCAAAATCTTGCTGCTGCCAAAAAGTCCTTCAAGGGGCCATGTTTCACAGAGATTGTGATTCTTGCTTGCTGGAATATTTGGAAGCAGAGGAATGGAGTAATTTTTAAATCTGAAAGACATTCCTTTATGGGATGGAAAATGGGCTTTATGTTTGATCTCCTTATGCTTAAGCATAGGTTGAGTGCTGCTGTGGCTGCTGACTTAGCTTTATGGATTAATTCCTTAATTTAGCCTGGGATAGACTGTCTTAGTCTAATCTCATGTTTATTTGTACATATCTGTAACTGTAACGCTTGTGGTTGGTAATAAAGGGCTGTGGGGGACTCCCCTGCAGTAGAAAATGTTTCAAAAAAATAACGGAGAGCATGCAAGATCAAAAATAACATAAGCATGAAGATAACATGATAGATTGATAATCAGAAGACATAGCATTCAAAATTCATCAGATCCCAGCAAACACAACATGTAGCATTACATAAAGATGATCTTGATCATGATAGGCAGCTCACAAGATCTAAACATGAGGTACAAAGTGGAGAGAACGATCATCTAGCTACTGCTATGGACCCGTAGTCCAGGGATGAGCTACTCACGCATCACTTCGGATGAGGGCATGGTGGTGTAGACCCCTCCGGTGATGATTTCCCCTCCGGAAGGGTGCCCGGGACACCTCCAGAACCCTCCCGGTCTCGGGATGACGGTGAAGGTGGCCTAGAGTGTTTCTCGGGAAAAGTGGGATATATCTAGGGTTTATGTCTCGGGGGGATTAAATAGGTGAAAGGGCAGATGCGATGGAGGCCTAGGGGCCGCACACCACCCCTTGGCGTGGCCAGGGGGCGCCGCGCTATGGTGTGGGCCCCCTCCGGGTCTCTTCGGGACTGTGTGGAACCTTCGGGAATTCTAAGAATTCTGGGCTTCAAATTTTCCGATTCCGAGAATATTTCCAGAACAACTCTTCTGAAACTAAAAACAACAGAAAACATGGAACTAGCTCTGTGGCATCTTGTCAATAGGTTAGTCCAGAAAATCGATAAAAATGACATAAAGTGTATAGCAAACATGTGGGAAACAATAAGAAAACAACATGGAACATTAGAAATTAAGGATACATTTATGACGTATCGGGGGTATAAATAGGAGAAAGAGCAAACGCGGTGGAGGCCGGGGACCCCACACCACCCCATGGCGCGGCCTGGGGGCATGCCACCCTATGGCATGGAAAACATGTGGGAAACAATAAGAAAACAACATGGAACATTAGAAATTAAGGATACGTTTATGATGTATCAATGACCAAGGTTCTATTCATGGGGGTATCCGAAGAATGGACATGAGACAGTTGAGCATATTGCAAGTATGTCTTGAAGAATAATATTGTGTGAACATTCATGTTTACTTTCAATACATCATTACATTGAAGAGAGAAGAAAAGATACAAGGTTGATCAACGCAAAGTTCTAAGAGATGATTAAAGTTGATCAACTCACAAAGCTAGAAGATGTACCATGTGGGTTCATGGTATGGTAAGTAATTCTGCAATTAGCTTTGTCAACTAAACCATGATATTTGTGCGTGGTATATCTATGTGGGGTTAGGTATCTTTCCATGGGTTTGCATCAAAAAGGAAGATTTCATATAGCCCATGGTGGATGACGTCAAGTGGTGATCGTCATCAAAGTTGAAAAGTGCAAGTCTAAGGGGAGAATATCGAAGAGATAACATGCTTGTTGCTTGCCACCCCTTTTGGAGATAATGGCCAAGTGAAGATGTACTTAAAAGAGCCTCTCCCATAGTGGCGTATGGGGGAGAAATCTATGTATCTTTGATGGCGTGTAAACACACGTTCGTTGGGAGACCCCAAGAGGAAGGCATGAAGAGTTCAGGAGCATGTTTTCCCTCAGTAAGAAACAAAGGTTTAATCGGACCAGTAGGAGAAAGAAATCACTTCTGAAGGTTGATGACAACAGATGTTCGCAGGGCGCACTACCAATCTTAGCAGCAGTGTGGAATCTGCACACAACACAACCAAGATACTTTGCCCCAACAAAACAATTAGGTTGTCAATCTCACCGGTTTTGCTAATACAAAGGATTAGATGTATAATGTGTAAAATGATGTATGATTACACTGAATGAAAGGAAAATAGTGATTGCAGTTAAAAGAACCATGCTTGCAGTGGTTGTATTATCAGTGTAAAAGAATGGACCGGCGTCCAAAGTGCACTAGTGGTGTCTCTCCAAAACAGATCGATAACATGTTGGGTAAAAAAATTACAGCCGGGCAATTGACAGAAATAAAGGCTGCACCGTAGTGCATATGCAAAACATGATGATTACTATGAGATTCATGCGGGAATTACAACATAATTCAGAGACCGTAATCCAACTGCATCTATGACTAATAATCCACCCTCAGAACGTAATCCAAGCAGACTTCGGGTATTAAGTTGCAAGCAATAGATTATTGCATTAAGTAAAGTGTGTAATGTGAACAATGCAAACATTGTTGTTTTCTCCCTAATGGCAACATCACATCCCCCATCCGTCACGTTTCTGTCACTCGAGCACAAATGAAAGGTAGGCATGAACCCACTATCGAGCATAAATACTCCCTCTTGGAGTTACAAGCATCAACTTGGCCAAAGCATCTACTAGTAATGGAGAGCATGCAAGATCATAAATAACATAAACATGATAGAATGATAATCAACTTGACATAGCATTCAATATTCATCGGATCCCAGCAAACACAACATGTAGCATTACAGATAGATGATCTTGATCATGTTAGGCAGCTCACAAGATCTAAACATGGTGGCATAAAGAGGAGAAGGAAACCATATAGCTACTGCTATGGACCCGTAGTCCAAGGATGATGATGCATCACACCCCATTCCACCAAGATCAACACCCATTGAATCCATGACAGGATCACGAGCAAAGGCGATGCATGATAAGGTGAACTCAATCCTCTCTCTCTATGCTTCCGATGACTTGGTGAATGGTGCGGTACCTCATGGAAATGCCCTATGTGTGCTCAGGTTTGATTCCACCATGGACCCCCAAGACGATGCCCAAGATGACCAAGAACGTGCACAAGACGGTGCCCGAGAAGCTATGGAGGAAGAAGAAGACAAGAGGAAGAAAGTGAGAAAACTGGGGTCCCGACCTCAAACCCCGGCCAGGCCGGCCCCAGGCCGGATCCCTCATAGAATCAGCCGCCTCCACCCCGGCCTCGGGCCGGTCCCTTCGCGCGCCAGGCCGGGCGGCCACCCGAAGCTCCTGGCCTCCATCCCGGCCTCGGGCCGGCTCCCAGGCTAGCCTGCCCGCTCCTCCACCTCGGTCCCGGGCTGGCCTGCCCTTGCTTCCACCCCGACCCCAGGCCGACGCTCCAGAAGACGAAGACCGCCTCGCGAGCAATCCCACCACGGCCTAAAGGGCCGGCCAGGCCGGCCTCCCAGGCCGGATCCCCTGCAGTCTGCGCCAATGAGGGGAAAATGCCCCTTTTCACCCCTCACCTACCCCCTTGGCTATTTAAGAAACCCCTTCGTCTAGATCTAGGTTTAGAGATGAATTTAGACTTTTGAGCTTTGCTCTTGTATCCCTCTTGTGAGGCTACTCCTATGGTTTGTACCTAGGACCGTATCAAGGATATTCCTATGATGTGTATCTAGGATCGTATCAAGATTCATCGGGTTTCCTATCCTTTCCCCTTGGGATTCAGTTAGGGACTTTCCAATATTCCTCAACTAACCCTTGAGATTCTATTGGCGTGGTGGACCGACCACGGGTGTGAAGCGGTTTCCGATAAGATGAGTTATGTTGGATCGATCATCCCATAGGCAGACGTTGAGGCTTAGTTGACAGGATATTTGGGTTCTTCATTTCTTGTTAGTTATTTCCCTTTATTTTCCCCATGATTCCCCTCTCTTGTTCATCGTGTTCATTGTTCGTTCTTCGTGTTCTTGGTCGATTCGTAAAGATCGGGCCACCCAAGAGGTTAACCCTTCAATCATTTGGTATCAGTAGCTAGATTGACACGAATTCGACCCCCACTACCCCCCTTTCCACCAAATTTTTTCTTCCCCCGACTTAAATTCAAAAATTTCACCAAAAATAGCCAAAAAGGGATTTCGACCGATCTGTTGATTTGTTGAGTTTTTCGTGGATTTGTTGCTTGAGACCATTCCCCACCTTTCTATTCAGCCACTTTCCTCAAATTTGTCCAAAAAAATTCTCGGATTTGAAGGAATTTCGAAATTGGGAAAAATCCCAGAAAAATCCCGCTCTTCGATTCATGGACAATTTTTTGATCGTGTTTTTCTTTGTCGTTGTTGGTCTGCTTTGAGTGATTCAAGTTTCCACGCGAAGCCCACAACATCATCTACGCATCTACACCAACGGATCGACAACCCCTAGCCGCAAGTCCGTGATCATCCACCAAATATCTATAATTTTCTTCCGCTTGAACTAACCCATTGTTCGTGTACCTTGCCCATTCGGCCTAGCTCTTTTACATCACTTGGCATTGCACTAGTGGCACTGAGAGTGCGTGTTTGGCACTTTTGAGAGCGTAGTTTCGACTAGGCATTAGCATTTTGGAATCATCAAAAATCGAAAAAAAGAAAAAGAAGCAAAAGATCGATGCCAATTGCTATCACTTGTAGGAACGTGTAGCTTCACGTTGCAGAAGAGAAGAGAGTGAATGGTTGCCATGGTGCGAATCTTATTGTCTCTTATATTTTGCGGTTTGAGCTAGCTCCTCCTTGCGTTGGTGTGGCATTGAGCTTAGTCTTTGATAGGAACATTTCGTCTCTGCTCGTCTTTTGGCTGCACTAACCCCATTTATCACTTGTGTGTGTGTGTTCCATTTTTGTTTCCTTTACTTGGTTTGGTTCTTTTGCTAACATTTCATTTCGGTTCTTCTGTATGTTGAACAACAAACTTTTTTCGGATTTGTTGATTTTCTTTGCCACTTTCCTCACCCATTTCCTTCCACATAAAGTGTGTGTGTTGTTGTTTGCGGTTTTCTTTCGATCTTGGACATACCGCCCTACACCTAGGCTCGTCCACTAGCCTCAATACGACCAAAAAAGGTAATGTTGGGTAAGTGAGACATACATTTTTTTCATATCACCCGTGTGTGTTTTTGAGATGGCTAGGGAAGGAGTGGTCACAAGTCCGAGCTCGGAAGAGGAAGAAAACCCTTTCTTCAACGACAACGCATACCATAACTTCGTCACCCACAACGAACATTTCTAACTCCGCCAACTTGTGAAGGACGGATTGGAGCGCTATGAACATCGCCTCCAAGCGCAAGAGGCTCGATTGCATGATAAAATGACACGCATCGACATCAACTTGGCAAACCTTGCCAACCGTCGTGGATGATAATCATCCTCAAGGTCGCGACTCTCAAGACACCACACTCAAGATCATCACCATGCTCGTCGCCATGATCACAACCCCAACATGGAAGATGGTGGACAACCACAACAACAACCACCTCCACCTCCTCCACCACAAGCTCCTCGATGACATTGGTATGAAGATAGCTCGCCATCACCACCTCCTTGACACTGACAAGTCCGTGGTGACCCTCTTCAACATCAAACTAAATGAGTCGACCTTCAACAACATCATCCACCACCTCCACAAGGGCACGCTAATGACTATGGTCACAATGAATTTGTGGAAGGTGATCGTCAACATAGAAGGCCACCAATGCGCAATGCGCATCCCCACCACAATGACCGCCATGAACAAGAGCGTATTCAACACCCTCGCCAAGAACAAGAACTTCCTCAACATCCTCGCCATGAATAAGAGCGTCCTCAATAACAAAACCGTGACAATGATGATAGTGAACGCTGATAAGCACGACTACGTCACCATCAACAACCACATTCTAATGACCACCGGTGTCATCCTCCTCATAATGAACGCCAACGCCAAGACAATGAGGATGAACCATATGAACTTTCACTTCCTATCTATGATGAAGAACAACATGAGCGACCCCATCGACAACATGAAGACAACAACATGAGTGCCCTTTGCTTCAACGTCCCAAAGTTCAATGGTGAAAATGATCCTGAAGAATATCTTGCTTGGGCTCTCAAGGTGGACAAGATCTTCGGCATCCACAACTTTAGTGGCAAGAAGATGGTTGCTATGGCTTCTTTGGAGTTTGAAGGCTATGCACTCTTATGGTGGGACCGTCTCCAAGCGGAAAGAGTCTGGAACCAGATCGCTCCCATCGACACTTGGAACGAGATGAAGCAATTCATGAATGCTCTCTTTGTTCCTCCACACTACAAGCGCGACCTCTTCAAAAAGCTTCAAGATCTTAGACAAGGTTTGAAGTCGGTTGACGAGTACTACAAGGACATGTAGACTGCTTTGATAAGAGCTCATGTGATGGAATCTCAAGAGTAAACAATGGCCCGCTTCCTCAATGGCCTCAACTATCCCATAAGGAAGATTGTCAAGTATCAACCCTATGACAACATCGTTGCACTTGTCCATCAAGATCTCAAGGCCGAACGTAAAATTGCAGAAGACCTCAAGTACAACAAGCAAAAGGCTTACTTTGCATAAATACCTTCTTCTTCATCCCCAATGACACAAGTGACAACCCCGACACCCACCAAGAGTACTTCTAGAGCTCCCAATGATACCAACAAAACTCCACAACCGTTCAAGAAACAAGCGTCCCCTACCGCCACCTCTAATGCTCTCAAGTCAAATCGAGCACAATTACTTTCTTCAGATGTGGTGGAAGTGGACACAAGTCTTTCGAGTGTTCCAACAAGATGATCATGATTGTCAACCAAGATGGTCAACGTGACTCCATGAGTGAATGCGAATACTATGCCTTGCACCAAGTTGCTCTTAATTCCTTGGACGTGCAAAATGATGATGAAGAAAGTGTCTATTGCGACGAGGACAAGAATCCATCGCTAGTGGTGACAAGAGTCCTTACCACCTCTCCTCAAGATGAACATTACCAACAGTGCAACCTCTTCCAAACTAGAGACGGTATCAATGGAAAATCAATCAAGGTTATCATTGATGGCGGTAGTTTCCATAATTTGGCTAGCAAAGATATTTGTGACAAACTCCAATTGAATTACAAGCAACACCCGCATCCCTACCATGTCCAATGGCTTAGTGACTCTGGCACCTTCAAGATTCAACACATGGTTTCCGTGCACTTCAACATTGGACCCTATGAAGACACGGTTGAGTGTGACGGTGTGCCTATGACCGTGTGTCATCTTCTTCTTGGACGATCTTGGCAATATGACAAGAGTCTTATTCATAACGGGAGCACCGACCACTATAGCTTCAAGTGGAATAACAAGACATTTGTGCTCCATCCCATGTCTCCTAGACAAGTGATCACCGACAACGCCAAGACCCTTGCACGCAAACAATAAGAGCTCAAATATCGTGAGATGAGTGGTGAGAGAGTGATCCACCTCAAAGAGAGTGGGAGCCACAAGCCAAACATGAGTGGAAATTTTTTGAGTGCTCCCAAAGGCCTTGCCTTACTTGCCACCAAAAGAGAGATGCGATAGTTATGAGATGGCCCATCCATCCTTCACTTTGTCCTCGTGTGCAAAGGAGAAGGACTTGAAACTAACACCATAACAAGATTTCCTCCGTCTTTGTTGCCTTTGTTGCAGGAATTTGAGGACGTGTTTCCCGAAGAACTACCACCTGGTCTACCTCCCCTACATGGAATCGAGCACCACATTGACCTCATTCCGGGTGCACCACTCCCAAACCGTGCTCCCTACTGCACCAACTCCGACGAGCGTAACGAGATTGAGAGGAAAATTCAAGAACTACTCGAGAAAGGCTTCATCCGCAAATCTCTTAGCCCTTGTGCACTTCTCGCATGTGCATGGATTGTCGCCCTATCAATGCTATCACCGTTAGATATAGACATCCCATCCCTAGGCTTGATGAATTAAGTGGTGCTACTATCTTTTCCAAAATTAATCGTAAAAGTGGATATCACCAAATTTGCATGAGCATAGGTGATGAATGGAAAATAGCTTTCAAAAAAAAACTTGGCTTGTATGAATGGCTTGTCATGCCCTTTGGTATTTCGAATGACCCTTAAACTTTCATGCGTCTTATGAATGAAGTTTTGCGCCCTTTCATTGGAAAATATGTCGTGGTTTATTTTGACGACATCCTTATCTATAGAAAATCTTTGGAGGATCACCTTGATCATATTTCTCAAGTCTTGTTGGCTCTTCGCAAAGCAAAACTTTTTGCAAATCTTTCCAAGTGCAATTTTTGCACCAACAAGCTTGTTTTCTTGGGTTTTGTGATTTCCTCCAATGGAATTGAAGTCGACAAGAAGAAAGTCGAGGCAATTAGAAATTGGCCTAACCCTACATCCGTGAGTGAGATAAGACGTTTTCGTGGTCTTGCCGGTTTTTATCGCTGTTTCGTGAAGGATTTTTCAACCATTGATTGCCCTTTAAATGAGCTTACAAAGAAGAATGTACTCTTTGGTTGGGGAAATGCTCAACAAAAAGCTTTTGATACCCTCAAGAAATGTTTGACCGAAGCACCTTTGCTTGTTTTACCATATTTTGAGAAAACCTTTGAGATTGAATGTGATGCTAGTGGAATATGCATTGGTGGTGTTCTTATGCAAAATGGACGTCCCGTTGCTTATCATAGTGAGAAATTATATGGTGCTAGACCCAATTGCCCAATTTATGACAATGAACTATTTGCTTTGGTTAGAATCTTGGAAGTTTGGCAACACTATCTTTGTCCTAAAGAATTTGTTACACATTCCGATCATGAATCATTGAAATATTTGAAAAGCCAAGCCGTTGGGGGGATAATAACCCGACAGGCCCATGCAGAGGAATAAAGACTCGGCTGGAGGAAGTTTATGCGAGACCTTGTAATATGATAATGGGCCGGGTGTCACTGATGGGCCAGCGGTCGTATGGGTAACTCGGCTTGTGGAAAGGACGACTCTAGAAGGCCCGAAAGGTGGTGCAAACCCTGGAGTCCAAGACTTGGAGGTCATGGAGAGTAATTTAGGGTTATGTGTAGACCCCGAGTAGGATTCTAGATGTATCTTGTAAGGAAAGCCAGGAAACCGAGTTTATATAAACCGGCCCTTACGACGTAGAAAGAGGACCTTAAGATTCGAGTGATTCTAGATATACGAGAGCGAGTACTTGTAACCCCAGATTGGAGTCTCGGCGACATTGCAGCCCGAGCCTCTAGATCGCCAATCAATATGATCATAGCTGGAAGTAAGCCATCATCTCCAATAGAGAGACTGAACCAGGATAAATCTTGTGACCGATCTGAGCTAAACCCTCTCCCAAACACCAGAGTCGATTTACCCCAACCTAAGTTACCTCCGGTAACATCTGCCGTGACCTTCCCACGACAGTTGGCGCCCACCGTGGGGCCTACGTCCAAAGGTGTTTACATTACGGGAGAAGCTCTGGAAAGCATGAAGAGCCTCATTATCGGCGAGATCATCACCAACCCCGAAGGAGAGAAGATCGTCAACGATTTTGGCTGGGGGCCAGAGTCGGGCCAGCTGGAAACCGGATCTGTCGTCACGATCGGCCGGGTTAACTTCTTCGTGGGTATGGTACGTACATATGATTCAATTTTTGATAATAATGAATATGATTCTGTGTCAGGGGCCGCCACCTGCGTTCAATCGTATGGGGAAGAGTCGGTAGGCACGGCAGAACTAGAGAGAGAACCCACCACGAAGAGGGAACAGCCGGAGGAGCCGGCATGGACCCCGCGTGGCCGGGTTACTGGAGACGATGACACCGAATCTATCCTGCACCTGCTCGAAGATCGGTATGAAGAAGATAGCTGCGAGGAAGAAGAGTATGAATCTTCACCAGGCATCGCGCGCCGAGTTGCGGTCTACACAACCCCTGCGATAAATCTGAATCAGGGTGATGTGTCAGTAGCCGCTGCTGGTGCGGCGCAAGCGCTGGCCCAACAACAGATTCCGATCAATGGAAACCCGGCTGGAGCCCGGGTCGATGGTGAGCAGACGTCCGTCACCAGCGAAACAGGGGAAACTGCTCATCACAGGAACATGTTCGAATTTAGGACGAACAGAAAAGCTGGTGCGGGAACGTCACACCCACCAAATCCGGCTCTGTTCAGCAACAACTTGATCTTGGATCCCACAGTGTTAGCAACGGTGATAACGCCGGAGAACGCGGCGGCCCGGGCCAGAGACTTGGATGTGGCCCGCCGAGCATTGGAACAACAGAGGAGAGATGTAGAAGCCGAGAAACTATAGATGGCCGCGCGTCAACGTCAGTTGGATGAGTTAGAGGATCGTATACATGCACAAACGACTAGAGTGTACAATCAGAGGCATCAGACGAGACTGCATGCGACAGGCGGAGCCCTACAACTGGCCGCGTTATTCATTCTGCCTCAAGACCAGCAAATTCCGATCGTGAATCAAGGAACTGGGTACGCAGGAACATCTCTCGGGGGACAACCGATTAACGTACCGGTCGGGTCACCTGCACTACCCGCTGGGGAGGCCGGGGGCAATGCCGTGCAACCACCACCCTCACGATTTCACACCCCGCCGGGTCACTTCAATAACCCTATGGACAACGTGTACGCCGCAACTTTAGCGCTCGACCGTATTCCACTAGGAGGGTCGCCTCAAGCAATAGAAACCCGACAGGTTATAGAGATGTTACGCACCGCGGTGGCTCAGCAAGCAAATTACCCGAACAACAGAAGCGGCATGCACAGGACGCCGTGTATCAGTCGGCAGGAAGGTAATACGAGAAACATTCAATCGAATTCAGCACGACGGAGGGCAGAGCAGCAGCAAATGCCGCCTCCTCCACTTAGACCAGCAACTCCTGCGGTCTCAGCGGCACAGGCTATCGTGGATAGTTCTCGGGCAAGGCGTGCGGCCGGGTCTGTAGTGCGAGGTCCAGGAGTTGGCGCACCTCCCACCACAGCTGAGGCCTTACACGTTTCCAGAGTAAGGCCGGTGTCGACAAACTTAGCCGGGCCCAAATGTTTATCAGACGCTATCAGGGCCGAGCCTTACCGGATAAGTTCAAAGAGCTTGGTAAAGTTGTCAACTATGAGCCGACCATGGATCCCGAGACCTGGTTAAGCAGCTATGAGATGGCCATGTCTATTCGCAACGCTTCAGAAAATCTCCAAGCCAAATTTATGTATCTCATGATGGCTGAAGGAGCAGCTAAACTATGGTTCAATAACTTGTCCGAGAGGTCTATCAATTCGTGGAGTGAGCTTAAGTCGGCTTTCGTCAAGCATTTTCATGGAACTTGCAGGAAATTATACACGATTGACGACTTGGATAGGTGTGTGCAAAGAAAGGGAGAGTCGGCACGCAGCTGGGTGCGCCGAGTTATGGAGATACTCCACTCTTCCACTGATATCCAGCCAAAGGATGCAATACAAGCTATGGCGAAAACATGCAGATATACGCCCTTGGTGCAAAAATTGGTACCCATGAAATCCAGTAGGCATGTTTCAAAAATTACTATGGGGGAGTTGATGGACGCGTGCAACAAGCATGTCTCCACCGACACCATAGAAGAAGATATTGAGGATAAGAAGGGAAAAGCTAACGTGAACAGTAATGGAAGAACCGGTAATGGGACTGCACCGAATAACAATGATTGGGTTATTATATGGACCTCTGAAAGAGCCGGCCTAGCTATAGTTAAAGCAATCTAACCTATAACACTATTGTATGTAAATGTTTATTGTTTTGCAGAGAATAGCATGCGCTTCGTGGTTGGCTCAAAGTTTGAAGCTACAAGAAAGGCGCGCCAACCAAGATGCCCAAGCTATTCTGGGGACTACTGTTGGGGGGGATAATAACCCGGCAGGCCCATGCAGAGGAATAAAGACTCGGCTGGAGGAAGTTTACACGAGACCTTGTAATATGATAATGGGCCGGGTGTCACTGATGGGCCAGCGGTCGTATGGGTAACTCGGCTTGTGGAAATGAAGACTCTAGAAGGCCCGAAAGGTGGTGCAAACCCAGGAGACCAAGACTTGGAGGTCACGGAGAGTAATTTAGGGTTATGTGTAGACCCCGAGTAGGATTCTAGATGTATCTTATAAGGAAAGCTAGGAACCCGGGTGTTATATAAACCGGCCCTTACGGCGTAGAAAGAGGACCTTAAGATTCGAGTGATTCTAGATATACGAGAGCGAGTACTTGTAACCCTAGATTGGAGTCTCGGCGACATTGCAGCCCGAGCCTCTAGATCGCCAATCAATATGATCATAGCTGGAAGTAAGCCATCATCTCCAATGGAGAGGCTGAACCAGGATAAATCTTGTGACCGGTCTGAGCTAAACCCTCTCCCAAACACCAGAGTCGATTTACCCCAACCTAAGTTACCTCCGGTAACATCTGCCGTGACCTTCCCACGACACAAGCCAATTTGAACAAGAGACATGCTAAATGGGTAGAATTCATTGAATCTTTTCCTTATGTCATTAAGTACAAGAAAGGTAAAGAGAATGTTGTAGCGGATGCTTTGTATACAAAAGAGTGTCTTCTTACCCGCCATGACATCAATGTGATTGGTTTGGATGAGATCAATGACTTATACTCTTCCGGTGTTTTCTTTGGACCCATTTTTGAGAAATGCTTGCCCAATCGAGGTTTTGATGACTACTATCTTCACAAAGGGTTCTTGTTTAAGGCTAACAAATTTTGTATTACGGAGTGCTCTCTTCATTTGTTGTTATTGAAAGAATCACATGAAGGAGGTCTCATGGGACACTTTGGAAGGGACAATACCTACGCCATGCTCTCCAACCACTACTATTGTCCTAAGATGAGGCACCAAGTTGAAAGACTCGTCAAGCGATGTCCTACATGTCTCCGAGCTAAGTCCACTTCCAATCCTCATGGTCTTTACTTACCATTGCCTACACCACACACACCTTGGAGTGACATTAGCATGGACTTTGTGTTAGGACTCCAACACACTAAAACAAACATGGACTCCATCTTTGTCTAAGATGGCACATTTCATTCCTTGCAATAGAACGGATGATGCCACACATGTGGAAAATTTGTTTTTCAAGGAAATTGTGCGTCTAAATGGTGTGCCCACGTCAATTGTGTCGGATCGAGATGTCAAGTTCACCTCCTACTTTTGGAAGACTTTGATGGCCAAGCTCGGCATCAAACTACTATTCTCCACTTCCTACCACCCACAAACGGATGGCTAAACCGAAGTGGTGAATCACACGCTCTCTTCACTCCTATGGGCATTGATCAAGCCCAACCTCAAGAATTGGGAGGAATGCATCCCCCATGCCGAGTTCGCCTACAATCGAGCACTTACTAAGCTACTAAGAGAAGCCCCTTCGAGATCGTCTACGGCTTCAACCCCAACACCTCTCTCGACATCCTACCATTGCCTCTACGCGAGCAAGTGACAAGGACATTGACAAGCGCACCGACTACATCAATAAGATCCATGAATCCACAAGAGATACACTTGAGAAGCATTCCGAGCACCGCGCATCCATGATGAACAAGAACAAGAAGCCCATGGTGTTCCAAGAAGGTGACCTCGTTTGGCTACACTTGCGCAAAGAACGTTTCCCACAAGAGCGCAACTCCAAGCTCAAGCCAAGAGGCGACAAAACTTTCAAGATCATAAAGTGCATCAACAACAATGCCTACAAGCTCGACTTACCTCAATCCAAGTACCTCGTCCACAACTCCTTCAACGTCAAGGATCTCTTTCCCTTTCATGGATATCCAAGTGATGAGGAAGATCATGAGTCAAGGTCGACTCTTTTTTAAGAGGGGGGAGATTATGCAACACACCCCATTCCACCAAGCTCAACACCCATTGGACCCATGACAAGATCACGAGCAAAGGCGATGCATGATAAGGTGAACTCAATCCTCTCTCTCTATGCTTCCGATGACTTCGTGAATGGTGCGCTACCTCATGGAAATGCCCTACGTGTGCTCAGGTTTGATCCCACCATGGACCCCCAAGACGATGCCAAAGATGCCCAAGAACGTGCCCAAGACGGTGCCCGAGAAGCTATGGAGGAAGAAGAAGAGAAGAGGAAGAAAAGGGAGAAAACTAGGGTCCCGGACTCAAACCCCATCCAGGCCGGACCCCACACAGAACCGGCCGGCTTCCACCCTGGCCTCTGCCAGGCCGACAGGCCACCCGAAGCTCCCGCCCTCCACCCCGGCCTCGGGCCGTCTCCCAGGCCGGCCTTCCTGCTCCTCCACCTCGGCCGCGGGCCGGCCTGCCCTTGCTTCCACCCTGGCCCTATGCCGGCGCGCTAGAAGACAAAGACCGCCTTGCGAGCAATCCCACCCCGGCCTAAATGGCCGGCCAGGACTCTCCTAGGATGGACCCCCTGCAGTCTGCGCCAATGAGGGGAAAGTGCCCCCTTTCACCCCTCACATATCCCCTTGGCTATTTAAGCAACCCCTTCGGCTAGATCTAGGTTTTAGAGATGAATTTATACTTTTGAGCTTTGCTCTTGTATCCCTCTTGGGAGGCTACTCCTATGGTTTGTACCTAGGACCATATCAAGGCAACTCCTATGATGTGTATCTAGGACCGTATCAAGATTCATCGAGTTTCCTATCCTTTCCCCTTGGATTCAGTTAGGGACTTTACAATCTTCCTCAACTAACCCTTGAGGTTCTATTGGCATGGTGGATCGGCCACGGGCGTGAAGCGGTTTTCGATAAGGTGAGTTCGGTTGGATCGATCATCCCGTAGGTGGCCGTTGCGCCTTGGTTGACGGGAGATTTGGGTTCTTCAGTTCTTGCTAGTTATCTTCCCTTTGTTTTCCCCACGATTCCCCTCTCATGTTCATCGTGTTCATTGTTTGTTCTTTGTGTTCTTGATCGATTCGTGAAGATCGGGCCACCCAAGAGGTTAACCCTTCCATCAGATGAACTACTCATGCATCAATCAGGAGGAAGGCATGGTGATGTAGAGCCCCCCGGTGATGATTTCCCCTCCCAGCAGGGTGCCAGGGATAGCTTCATAACCCTACCGAACTAGGGTTGATGATCACGGCGGATATAGAACTTTTCATGGATGGAGGATCGGGTATTTAGGGTTTTCCCGAGAAGAAGTACAAATAGGCGAAAGGGCGATGTTGGTGGGCGCCCGAGGGGCCCATGATACGTCATAAACGTTTCCTTAATTTCTGAGGTTCCATGTTGTTTTCATGCCCTATTCTACATGTTTTCCTTACACTTTATGTCATTTTTATCGACTTCCTGGGACTAACCTATTGACAAGATGCCACAGAACCAGTTCCTGTTTTCTGCTGTTTTTAGTTTCAGAAAACTTGTTCTGGAAATATTCTTGGAATTGGAAAATTCGAAGTACGGAAGTCTTAGAATTCTGGAAGGTTCCACAGAGTCCCTAAGAGGCCCAGAGGGGGCCACATGGGGGACATACCATAGGGCGGCACCCCCCGACCGCGCCTGGGGTGGTGTGGGCCCCTCGGGCGCCCACCGCCGTCGCCCTTTCGCCCATATATTCTCCTCGAGGCGTGAACCCTAAAAATATACAAATTTTCCACGAAAAACACCCGAGTCCGCCGTCATAGTCAACCCGAGATCGGGAGGGTTCTAGAGTTCTCCCCGGCACCCTGCCGGGAGGTAAAATCATCACTGGAGGGCTCTACACCACCATGCCCGCCTCCGGAGTGATGTGTGAGTAGTTCATCCTTGGACTACGGGTCCATAACAGTAGTTAGATGGTTGTCCTCTCCTCTTTATGACTCATGTTTAGATCTCGTGAGCTGCCTCACATGATCGAGAACATCTTATTGTAATGTTACATGTTGTGTTTGCTGGGATCCGATGATTATTAAATTCTATGTCTCTTGATTATCAATCTATCATGTTGTCTTCATGTGTATGTTATTGATGATCTTGCATGCTCTCCGTTGTTAGTAGATTCTCTGGCTAAGTAGATGCTAGTGACTCCAAGAGGGAGTATTTATGCTCGATAGTGGGTTTATGCCTCCTTTACATCTATGCTCGAGTGACAGAAACGTGACGGATGGAGGATGTGCTGTTGCCATTAGGGAGAAAACAACGATGTTTACTTCGTTTACATTGTTTACATTACACACTTTGCTTACTCGATAATCTGTTGCTTGCAACTTAATACCCAACGTTTGTTCGGATGATATTCAGAGGGTGGATTATTAGTCATAGATGCAGTTGGATGACGATCTATGTATCTTGTTGTAATGCCCGCATGAATCTCATAGTAATCATTATTCCATCCATGTTTCATTATCTATCAATTGCCCAGCTGCAATTTGTTCACCACGCATGTTAGCTATCTTTTATGGAGAGACACCTCTAGTGAACTGTGGACCCTGGTCCATTTTCTCATTCTCATAATACAACCACTGCTTCCACTGTTTTCACATTGTGACTGATGTTTTCATAGTGTTCTCATACTATTTTTTACACCATACGTTTAACCTATTTTTGTTCAGAAAAACCGGTGAGATTGACAACCTCACTGCTTCGTTGGGGCAAAGTGAATTGATTGTGTTGTGTAGGTTCCATGTTGCTGCTGAACCGGTAGTGCGTCCTGCCATCTCAGCTGCACCAACCTTCGGAAATTGATTCTTTCTCCTAATGGTCGATTCAACCTTGGTTTCTTTTTTAGGGAAACTTGCTACTGTGCTCTTCATACTTTCCTCTTGGGGTCTCCCAACGAATGTGTATTACACGCGCATCAATCTAAATTTTGGCGCCGTTGCCGGGGAGAAAGAGAATTTCTGCAAGGGGAGTCTCTCACCTCCAATTATTTTCACTTTGTTATTGTTTTGCTTGTTACTTGATTTATCATGCTTGCTGGCAATGTTTGATGTCTTTTAAACTAAATATTATTGGCAAGGTGGGTTCACGAATGAACAACAAAAATATTATAAGGAACACCGCTTGTCACAATAAGGGATACACTTATGGGAGCAAATTAATAAATTGCATAACTATGCTAGAAAATTGTGTTCTATTTATAATGTTACTTATTGCTTTGATAAAGCTTGTTGTTGTAGGAGGTATAAACACATCCCTTTTTAATGTGAGTATAATGTTATGAATTTTATGATGTGGAACAAATTGAAGAATTTATTGGTTGGAAGGGTTCATTCGAAATTGCCTATTTGCTTGAAAGTATTGATGATGCAACTTATAAATACGAGATCTATGCTACACTTGAATATTTCTTTGATAATTACAATGATTGTAATTACTACATACTTAAATATCTTAATAATGCTCTCCTCCAAAGGAGGAGACTAATGCCTTACAGGAACCTATGGAAGAAGAAATTGCTGAATCTGGAAGCTCATTGGATGAAAAAGAGGAGGAGAGTGATGATCAAGAGGAGGAAGAATGGAGTAGCTACCCGTGTCTACATCCCAATTAGAGTACCTCTTTAACTCATAATTGTGATGATCCTATTGATTCTTTTGAAATATCCCTTTTTGATGAAATTGATACTTGCTATACTTGTGACCTTGATACTACTATGAATGAAACTTGTGAGAATGATACTGCTACTATTATTTATGATAATCCATGCTACTCTGATAAATCCTATGATAATCCTCTATTTATCCCAACTATTGATATGCATGATAACGAGGAAGTTTGTTTAGAAAAATTTATATGATAATGCTCTAGATGATGGTCCTATGTTACTTGATATTATAAATTACAATGCTACTGAAAATAGGATTGCTATGATGTATCCTATACCTTTTAGGAGTGACCAATCATCTCGTTTTGATATTGCTAAAAGTGGGAACAAAGAGGAGCTGGTTTTAAAATTTGATCCCACTGTTTTGGAGCTTGATATGAATCGTGTGCTTTTAGACCATGACAAACATGGTTTATGTGATAATTTTGTTGTTGAGTTTGTTCATGTTGATACTTAAAATTATTATGGTAAAGGAAAATATGGTTGTAGGAATTTTCATGTTACTAAAACACCTCTCTTTTTGTTGAAAGTTTTGAAATTGCTCTTGTTCTACCTTCCCATGATTTCTAGTATGAGCTTATTTAATTTATTTATTTACAAGATTCCTATGCATAGGAAGTGGGTTAGACTTGAACTTGTTTTATACTTGCTTCTTGATTCTCTCTTTTTCTTAATTCATATTTCTTATGTGAGCATCTTCTTGCTTTCTGGGCCTAGCTAAAAGGTGTTAAAGAAAAACACTTCTTGGGAGATAACCCATGGTTTTATTTTTTGCTTTGTTTTTCTCCTTTTTATTTGAGTAAATCTTCAGCAACTCCTTTGTATCTTTATTTTCATGTATTAGTTGTGCCAAGTAAAGTTTCTAGCGAAAGTTGGAGTTGGTTTTGGATTTCTGCGCAGAAAATAGATTTCTGCTGTCCAGGGTAAAAAAATCGTATAAATTCCATAAAGATCAAAATGAACTGAAACTTTTTGTGATTATTCCTCAGCTAATTCCGAAACTTTTTTGTACTTTATGTTTTTCGATCTGAGCAACTTAAGTGCCCCTACAAAAATTCGTCTTTACAGACTGTTCTGGTTTTGGCAGATTCTGCCATTTTTCTTACATTTTGTCTTTTACTATATCAAGTGGATTTCTTTGCTCCATGAAATACCATGGGATGTAGCTAATGTTTAAAAGTATCAATAGCACTTGTTCCCATGCAGAACCCATGAATTTTTTATTGTTGCACTAACTCTCTAACACGAATTACTTTGAGTGTGGTGTGAAGGAAGTTTTCAAGGGTCAAGAGGAGAGGGTGATACAATGTGATCAAGAAGAATGCAAGGACAAATCTTGGGGATGCCCCCATGGTTCATCCCAGAAAATTCTAAGAAGACTCAATCTTCTAAGCTTGGGGATGCCCAAGGCATCCCATTCTTCATCAACAATTTATCAGGTCACTTCTAGTGGGACTATATTTTTATTCGGTCACGTCATATGAAATTTACTTGGAGCGTCTGTTTGTTTTTCTTTTGTTTTCCTGTGTTTTCTTTTGTGTTCCTTGCTGAAATAATATTTTTGGAACCTATCATTCCTTGTTTGTGAGAGACACACGCTCCGCTTTTTCATATGAATACTCGTTATGCTCGTATTCTTAGTTTTTCTTCTAGTTGCTGCAAATTTCCTTGTTAGCTCCTGTTTTTCTTGCATCTCTTATTCAAACCTGTTAGTTTTAGTAGAGCTGTGTTAGTACTCTCTTGCTTAGTTGCTGTATCTCTTGGAGAGTTTTTGTTTAGTACAAATTGCTTGGTGTTGGAAAGCAGTAGTACAGTTTTCATGCTTATAACGGTGCAAATTGAAGCTTCTATAGACTGTGGCTAGACTTTTTCATGTCATGATAGATGTTATTTTAATTCTAAATCCTAGTGGTTGTTTTTGTAGCATGACTTGTCTCAAATAGCCGAGAGTGCTTAATGTTCCATTGAAAAAATCATGGGTTGTTGTTGTTGTCATGTTGAAGCATAAATTTGTAGTGTTCTCCTTTGAATGTTTTATTTGGTTGATTTGGCGCATGCTTACACCATGTTTATGACTACAAAACAATCACTTATAGCCTCTATGATAATTCAGTTTTTGAACTTGTAATACCCATTATGCTTTGATTAATGATGTTTTTGTCGCTATGCATGATTATGGCCATTATTGCTTTCTTGATTTGTCGCTCCTAGTCTTTTGTTAGCCTCCACCTATACTGAGTATGAGCTCTACTCGTGCATACGACTCCCAAAAACTAAAGTTTGCCAAATGTGTCCACCATACCTACCTACATGTGGTATTTAACCGCCACTCCAAAGTAAATTGCTCATGTGTTACCTTTAAAACTTTCAAAATTACTCCTGTTTTGTGCTCCTGTTTTAACTCATGAGGACGTAAATAGAGAATCTTTATCTCACTTGTTAATTGGAATTTCACACCCTGCTTCATCCGCTTATACAATTGATAGAAGAGCTGGCAGTGGGGTGCCCATCCCCAAACTTAATACAACAAATTCTCTTCACTATTTTGCCCCTGATTTATCAGTCAAAGCATAATTGTGTAAACAAAAGAGAAAGAGGGATGACCTTCTACCCAAATGCTTCCTTCTATGGGAGCCGCTCTTTTGAAGTCTAGTTGGCTTGTGACGTACTATATTTTCTGTTTACCATTCATTGACATAAGTACACACCTCTCTAAAAAATTGTTTTTAATACATCTCTTTAACAAAATAAAAAGCTTTAGCACATGAGCTAATCCCTGCTTCCCTCTGCGAAGGGCCTTTCTTTTACTTTTATGTTGAGTCTCCATATTCTAACTTTATGCACGGTTGAGAGAGCATAGTTGCCATTCTGAGTTTAATGTGCATTTGTCCCAGAAACATTATTAATTGATTCATGATGTGTTATTATTTTCTCTCAAATTATTTGTTATAGTCTTCCTCTTGAATTTTGAAGGTGTCCTGGCATTTATGTTTTGCCCCACTCTTAAGGACAAGCGAAATATCACTTTGCTATGTTTTATCTATGCTTGAAACAAACGTATAACTTTCAAGTGCATTATTATTCATGATCTTTTATTTGTGTTACTTTTCATGATGCAAAGTGATTGCTATGTTTCATTGTAAAAATTATATCTATCGTGCTTGTGTTTAAAGTACTATGATCTCAGCCATACTTATGCTTTTACAATTTAGATGATCAAGTTTATGTTGGTAGCATGTCACCTCAGAAATTATTTGTTTTTATCATTTACCTACTCGAGGACGAGTAGGAACTAAGATTGGGGATGTTGATACGTCATAAACGTATCCTTAATTTCTGATGTTCCATGTTGTTTTCATGCCATATGCTACATGTTTTGCTTACAATTTATGTCATTTTTATCGATTTCCTAGGACTAACCTATTGACAAGATGCCAAAGAGCCAGTTCCTGTTTTCTGCTGTTTTTAGTTTCAGAAAAGTTGTTCTGGAAATATTCTCGGTATTGGAAAATTCGAAGCCCAGAAGTCTTAGAATTCTCGAAGGTTCCACGGAGTCCCGAAGAGGCCCGGAGGGGGCCACAGAGGGGCACACCATAGGGCGGCGCGCCCCTGGCTGCGCCATGGGGTGGGGTGGGCCCCTCGGGCGCCCACCGCCATCGCCCTTTTGCCTTTTTTGAGATAGTTTCACTTTTTCTGTGAATTTATACGAATGAAATAGTGGACAACAAAAATTTGTTCCCGCGCAGAAATCTAAATCTAGCTTCAACTTTTCACTCGAGACTTTACTTGGCTCAACAATACGAAATAGTAAAGATACAAAGGAGTTCCTACAGAAGTAAACAACACCTTGACTCAAAGAAAACAGAAGATAACATTTCAAAAATAAAAACATGGGTTATCTCCCAAGTAGTTCTTTTCTATAACGCCTTTCAGCTAGGCCCAGAAAACAAGAATCAAGTATTTTCAAGTGAAGAAGCATCCAAATCAATAATTTCCTCTAAAACACAGCTTGTAGAAATTGGTACTTTAGGAACCACTGAAGATGATTCAACATGTAAATCACTCTTAGTTTCACTAAAAGTGTTCTCAATTTTAAGCACATTATGGGGTTTTGGTTTAGACATCTTGGGGACATATATGAATTTTTGCTCTTTTCCCACAAAATCTTTCTCCCTCTTAAATTTTAGACAAGAAAAAGTTGAACTTAAAGTTTCCATAGCGTCTTCTAGTTTACCAATCCTGATGTTTTGATTATCATGGGTATTGCTAGCCTCTAAAATAGTGATATTTTATTGATACTTACTATTAATTCATTAACTTTGCTAGCATTATCAAGAAAATTGGCAAATTTTTCTCCACAGAGTTCAGCTTTTTTATAAGATCTTCTAAAGTGATCTCAGTTTTAATAACTTTAGTAGGTGGTGTTCCTACTAAACTTTCAATTAAATTACAGGCTTCCAAAGGAGGAGTTCCCAGAAAATTACCACCTGTAAGAGTATCTAGAACATACCTATACCAGCTAGTAATACCAAGATAAAAATTCCTAAGAAGGATCAAGGTAGAATATTTCTTAGTACATCTATGATGGGCATCACTTTCTCCCCCTTGTTGCCTAAAAGAACGAACCTCAACTTCAGGAATACTCATTTTAGCAAGATAATAAACATGATAATAAAAATAACACCTAGAATAAGAACTAATTTTGTGTGTGTTTTTGATAGAGAGAAGAAAACACGAAAAAATAAAATAAACTAAGCAAAACAAAACAAAGTAAAGAGATTGGAGGTGAGAGACTCCCCTTGAAGAAATCCTCTTCCTCCCCGGCAACGGCGCCAGAAAACAAGCTTGATGGCGTGTAAACACACGTTCGTTGGGAGACCCCAAGAGGAAGGTATGAAGAGTACATCAGCAAGTTTTCCCTCAGTAAGAAACCAAGGTTTAATCGGACCAGTAGGAGAAATAAATCACTTCTAAAGGTTGATGACAACTGATGTTGGCAGGACGCACTGCCACGCTCAGCAGCAACGTGGAATGTGCACACAACACAACCAATATACTTTGCCCCAACGAAACAGTAATGTTGTCAATCTCGCAAATTTTGCTAACACAAAGGATCAAATGTATAATGTGGAAAATGATGTATGATTGCAGTGAATGAAAGGAAAACATTGATTGCAGTAAAAAGAACAGTGCTTGCAGTGGTTGTATTATCGGTGTAAATGAATGGACCGGGGTCCACAGTTCACTAGTGGTGTCTCTCCAAAACAGATAGATAACATGTTGGGTAAACAAATTACAACTGGGCAATTGACAGAAATAAAGACTGCACCGTAGTGCATATGCAAGACATGATGATTACTATGAGATTCATGCAGGCATTACAGCATAATTCATTGACCGTAATCCAACTGCATCTATGACTAATAATCCACCCTCAGAATGTAATCCAAGCATACTTTGGGTATCAAGTTGCAAGCAACAGATTATTGCATTAAGTAAAGTGCGTAATGTAAACAATGAAAACATTGTTGTTTTCTCCCTAATGGCAACAACACATCCCTCATCCGTCACGTTTCTGTCACTCGAGCACAGATGAAAGGGAGGCATAAACCCACTATCAAGCATAAATACTCCCTCTTGGAGTTACACTCATCAATTTGGCCAGAGCATCTACTAGTAACATGAGAGCATGCAAGATCATAAATAACAGAAACATGATAGATTGATAATCAACTTGACATAACATTCAATATTCATCGTATCCCAGCAAACACAACATGTAGCATTACATATAGATGATCTTGATCATTTTAGGCAGCTCACAAGATCTAAACATGGCGGCATAAAGAGGAGAAGACAACCATCTAGCTACTACTATGGACCCGTAGTCCAAGGATGAACTACTCACGCATCAATCTGGAGGCAGGCATGGTGATGTAGAGCCCTCCGGTGATGATTTCCCCTCCCGTCAGGGTGCAGGGGAGAGCTTCAGAACCTCCCAAACTAGGGTTGATGATGACGGCGGCTACGGAACTTTTCGTGAATGGAGGATCAGGTATTTAGAGGTTTTTCCGAGAAGAAGTATAAATAGGCGAAAGGGCGATGTCGATGGCCGCCCGAGGGGCCCACACCACCTAGTGGCACGGCCAGGGGGTACCACCCTATGGTGTGGATGATCCAGGGCCCCCCTCCGGGTCTCCTCCGGACTCCGTGTACGTGACAGAAAAATAAGACCCTGTGATTTTGTTTCGTCCAATTCCAAGAATATTTCCAGAATAACTTTTCTGAAACCAAAAACAGCAGAAAACAGGAACTGGTACTGTGGCATCTTGTTAATAGGCTAGTCCCAGGAAATTCATAAAAATGATGTAAAGTGTATAGAAAACATATAACAAATGTCATGAAAACAACATGGAACATCATAAATTATAGATACGTTTGAGACGTATCAGTCTTCATCGAGAAAATCGAAATCAAGAAAGATGCCCCATCTTGAGGAGGTCAAGATCTTCATCATCCATCTCAAGTGGAATGCTCAAGGAAAATGAATGATCTTGATAGGTTTTCTAGTTTACTGGTCTCATAACATTAGTTGGGAGACCGGGTTATAGGATAGATAACCGTACTATCAAGAGGGGCTCTCATATTAGCAACTTGATGGCATCATTTGGAGAGAGCTCAAACCTTTGCATACTTGGCATCATATTTCTGGGTTCTTATTTGTGTTTTCTCCATGTTTTGTTTTAGATATTCTCATGTTCTTCAAGATAAACTCAAGTTCATCAAAAACGGATTTCGCATGAAAAACTTATTGCATTTTTTATATTGGAGGATTTACCGAGTGCTCTTTTATAAAAAGGTCAAACCTTTCGTCATTTATTTTTATCCTCCCTTGTAGAACTATGATGTTTCTTCGCATAATCTTGTAGTGCTCGTTGTTGCGATTTCAATGAGACCAAGATCATCGAAAACGGAGTTCATATGCAAAAGATATGAAGTTTTCATTATGTATGTTTTTCTGTAAACTGGGAGGTCGGCCTGGCCGGGCTTAGGCCGGCCTCGGGCCCCCTAGGCCGACCGGTTCTGTTAGGTAGCCGTCCTACGCGCAGAAAGGCCGGCCTAGGCTGGGACGCGCAGAGAGGCCAGCCAGGCCGGGCCTTGACCGGGACACCCAACGAAACCCGGGGGAGCTGATCTTCGCGCCGTATTGGTAGGATTCAGTTTGTTTATTGTCAACAGGTCAATATAAGCTGTCTTTTCTTCCTCTAACTGAAACCTTTTCCTCAATTCTTCAGTTAATTGTGTCTGCTGGAATGTAGGGGATTTCTGTTGTTCAGGCTCTGTTTCTTTTGACACTTGGTTTTCTTCAGGAATAGTTTTCGCGGGTGGCATCGGCCTGAGAGTAGTGATTGCCTTGGAGATGTGAGTCAGTTGTGTAGTTATAGAATCTACTGCAGGGTGCATCTCAGCCACTACTTCAATGACTTCACTCTGTTTATCTGTCATGATTTTCATATCCTGCTTGATCTAAGATACCTCTTGGCACAAATTGTTTGTGTCTGTGCGATTAGCAAGCAATTCTTCACGGATTAGTCGCAGCTCTTGTGCATCTTCCCCTTCAACACTTGCCTTTGAACCCCTCGCCATCCTAATTCCGTCAGTGAGAATAGGAATTTACACCTAAACAAGCTCGAAAACCCGAATCTACCATAGAATCCTGCCGCCTCCTCAGATGACCGCCAAGCGAACAAAAAGGCACACGAATGGAGATCAAGACAGGGATTTTACAGTAGAAGGAGATGTTCTTCCGCAACCTTCAAGTTGCCCCCAATTTATGCCCGAATAATCTGCTGCCGCCACACACCTCCGTCGACCTAGTTCATAGTGGAACCACCCCGTCGCCTGCGCCGCATGTCGACCACCCCCGCCGCCGCGAAAAGGGAGAAGAGGATAGGGATTTTTCCGGAGAACCGAACCCATTTCGCTCACCGATTCGATTCGCCTCCAAAGATCCAAGGTATCTGATACCAGTTGTCAGGTCCCTGTTGGGATCGACATGATGAACAACGAGAATTCACAAACAATCTAAAGAGAAACAGAGGTTTAGCTAGGGATATGATTTGGATTTGATAGATACGCCTATAGGATTTATCGTATACAAGTCTGTTTGTGTTTCTCTTGCGTAAAGCAGATGAATTGGAAGATACCTAAATGCCAGACGCAACTGGACTTTATAGACCCAAACGGCCAACAACTCATGTAGCTAGAACTAACGGTAGAACTTATGCGCTAACGACGCTTATAACGTGCACCTCTGGTCCACCCGTCAGAGTAGGGCGAAGACGGTGTCCACCATGTCAGCTACTGACAGACGGATCCAAGGGGGGCGAGCGGGGGCCAGGCCCCTACCATGGTTCGGCCCCCCTCAACGCCATGCAACAGGGACCGATATGTGTACGATTACATAACACTTAATCATCTAGAAATTTCCTATTCCTTGTGTTTTACTTTTTTAGTCCGTGTCCTCGTGTTTTGCTTCTACTCTATACTTTATCAATATAAAAGGCAAATCTTTTGCCTCGTTTCAAAAACAAATCTTATTCCTAGCCCAGCGGACTATGGTGCTGATTTTAGTGGGCCAATGGCAAAGACGGCGATGTCACGTACCTAGTAGGTCCCTCAACAAAACAGAATCGATGCATAGTCTACACAGATTGATACACCATGAACGATCTGATTCCTGTACCACATGCAGATCTCATCTACATCCTGCTCATGGATGTACTCGATGGTTCCGTGATTGAGCAGCCTGCTGCTGCCGCCGCCGCTGCCGGGACACAACTCAAGCGTGGTGATAAGCGGAATTGCGATGTCCGCATCTCTGCATCTCTCTCAATTGTCTACTGCGACTCAACCTGCCACCGTCCCGTGCGCCACACCCCCAAGTTCAATTCCTAACTTGATCGCTCTAACCTCCATGGTATTATGCTTACTAGTTTTGTTCGTGAATGTAATCAAATAATAATGTATACTTCCTAGCCTTATCGAATTTAAGCTTCTTCCTCAAGCAACTCTACTAGTAGAAATAATCAATAAATGTTATGTGTAGCCAATAAAACTAGCAAGTATAAATTATTTTATTCAATCAAGCTAGCACATATTCATCTAAATAAAATGGGTGACGACTTTATTCCAGATTACATGGTTGTATACATCAGGAAATAAATAGCTGCAAGATCAATATCGAGGAGATTATTGACTTGTTTGTCGTAAATCAAGATAGAAACTAGTGGAAATTTAGTTTTACTTTCAAATACAAAATATGTATTGTCACAATTTGATATACATATTATACTTGTAAGACTTGATATATATTCATGGTCTACCTTTATGATCAACGTCTTATTTAGCCCGCTCTATGCTCAAATCCTGAATTCGCCCATGGTCCTAGGTATGGCAAGGATCAAACTCGTCTCCTACACCCATAGCGAAGGATTGCGAGTCTGTATTCTCTATCAGTCTCCAGCACTGTTTTGCCAGTTGCTAGGTTAACAAAGCTCCTTTCTCTATTATTTTGGGGACACATATTCACCACGTACTATGAAATACAAACGAAATAAACATGCACCTGTCATCACCGGATCCGTGGCGCAATGGTAGCGCGTCTGACTCCAGATCAGAAGGTTGCGTGTTCGATTCACGTCGGGTTCAAACCCCCGAACAAATCCGGAACTTTTTTTTTTCTATGCTCCGGTCTCCGGAGATAGATTCGCAGTGTGTCAGTTCCGTCGCTCTCCTCCCCGTATCTATCGGATTTATTTTTGTTCTTCCCTCCTCCGGAGAGATAGATTCGCGGTCCGTCAAGTCACCCCGGTCACTCTCAATTCACAAAAGCGATATGGCCGAGCAAAACGTGGTCATGGATCCAACCGGCGCGGCCGCGCACCAGAGATTCGAGGACGAAGCGGCGGCCTTCTTCCGCGCCGCGCCGCCCTTCCGTGACCACGACGCCGTCGCCGCCAGCCTCGCCGGCTTCGTCGCCCGCCACTCCCGATCCGTCGGCAAGTCGCTCTCAGTTCCCAATTTTTTTTCCAACTTCTGTGAATTGCCAATTCATCCCAGAACCTTCGTCTCGATTACTAATGCGCGACGAGAAATGGGATGTGATTCTCCTGGTACGTGTATCGATCAACAGTGTTGTGCGCTGCAGGGACCAGCGGAGGGCCCAAGGGGGTGGTCTGCGTCACCTCCGGCGGCACCACGGTGCCCCTGGAGCAGCGATGCGTGCGCTACATCGACAATTTCAGCTCCGGCCAGCGAGGGGCCGCGTCCACCGAGTAAGCACCGCCGCCGCTTCTTCACACAGCTTTTCTGCTCGCCGTGACTGACAACTGTTCGTGCAATGCAGATATTTTCTCAAGGCTGGTTACGCAGTCATCTTCATCCATCGCCGGTGAGTTTTTCCGGCTCAAGATTTCTCAATGAAACCCAAGTAGTTCAGCACTCAGTTCATATTCTTCATTGGAATTTGTCCTGTAAGACGTCTAATTTGTTTGCAAACTCCAAACCCTGTTGGTATGAAGATGTTTCTGGCGTAGTTTGTTGCTAGCAGTTGTTGATTCAGTTATAAATGTAACATTGTATGACAGACCTGAGTGTGACACTAGCTGCTCCTCTTTGCAGTGGGAGCAAGCAGCCTTACTGTAGATTTCTTCCAGAGGATTCATTTCTTGATCTTTTTGAGCTCGGCGAAGAATCAGAGATCCAAGGTCTAGCGATTGCAATCCTGAGTTATCTATGTCATACGAACTGTACCAGGTCCTTTTGTGCTTCGCACTGTTGTCGTAAATCCCCATTGTTTTAGTATGTTATTCGCTTCCTTTGTTCTTTCGCTTATTTCAGTGTTCAAACATTCTCACTTGAATATTTTGCAGTAGTTTAAGTATCCTTGACGAAGGCATGGATCCTGGGCCCTACGAATAAGGGCACCCCCTCTCACACCTTCTAACCAAGGCCCGACAGGAAGCGCCCTTGGAGTACTCTAGAAGGCCTATGAAAAGCCCACCCGCATCGACTTGCGGGCTAAGTTAGGAATTGTAACCGACTCAAGCTAGGGTTTGTATCCTCTCCGGGTTGGACTCGAGACCTGGCTATCTATATAAAGCCAGGAGAGCCCCAAAGGAGAGGACAGAGTATTACCGCACGACCACAAAAGCCTTGAAACTCGAGATCTACTCTCGATTCGAGCACCTGTAATCGATCTAATCGTCTAATACAGATCAGCAGAAGGCAGGAGTAAGGGTTTTACCTCTTCGAGGGCCCCGAACCTGGGTAAATATCGCCTCCCTGTCTAGCCGACGATTCCACCAGTGCCTATGACATCTCCTAGTCGAAACCCGATAGGGTCACCTGAGGGATTTGCGGAGCCAGAGCTTCGACAATTGGCGCCGACCGTGGGGACCGCGGGCGCTGGATCACCGGCATCTTCGGCTTCATCGACATCCAACTCCCGTTGGAAACCATCGACTACGGCTCCGAACAATCCTGTACGGATCGGATCCGTCATAGTCACGCCTCACTCGCCGGAATCACGCCCGGTATTCGAGGATCTGGAGAAGAGCGTCACCTTGACGTTCGGAAGTTTTAACTTCATGGCAAACCGAGACGGGATCCTCCACTTCTCGGATGAATCTGAACCCGAATCTGGAGCCGTCAACTCGCGCTTCCATGTGGAGAAAAGCGGCGAGTCCATCCGCTTCAACACGATCGACTACCACGCACTTTCGACAGAGGAACCCTCTCGGGTGCGAAGAACCTCCCGATCTACGCCTAGGGCGCACGGGCCACAACTGGCCCAAGTCTGCATGGCAGGATCGGAACAGCCCTCGGAAACTGAATATAGCGCAACTGAGCGCGATCTCATCGGCGTCTCGCGGGAAGCCTGGAAAAGAGCAAAAGAATCCATGCGAAAGAGTCAGCCACCCGCAGCAGGTGCTACGCAGGAAGACCTAACCGCCTACCACTATCACCTAGTGAGAGCGGCCTCAAACATCAAGGACGCCCGAGCAGATCTAGCCCGTCGCAGGAGAGCGGCGGATGAGTCAAGCCTACGTCGAGCCGAGCTGTCCCTTGCCCCTTCGGTCGGTACCCGACCCGTGGGAAAAGGACCCGCAGCATCAACAAGGGACCACGAATCCATGGCTGGGACCCACAGGTCTACCACATCTTCTTTTATGAGGGTTGACGACGACGGGAACGTCTACCCGCAAACTCCAGCCGCCGCAATTCTAGCCGCGGCCACCTACATGCAGATGAACCAACCAACGGACAGCGATCCTCGGGTGGAACAATACAAGCACATCCGCAAAGGTCTAGGGCTGGCTGCCGCGAGGCTCGCCTCCCACGATCGCAAGGAACAACTGGAGAAGGCGCGACAAGAGAAGGACAAAGACAAAGACGCGCCCCGCAGACATAGGAGCTCCTCTCCAAGAAAGGATAAGTCGCCACGTCGTGGCCGAGGAAAAGAAGCCCGGCGCCGCGGCGACAGCCGAAGCAGCAGCGACGACAGCCCGAGAGACAAAGATTCGCGGCATCACAGCAGCCGCTCGAGAAAAAGAAGCAAAGAACCAAGAAAAGATAGCGACCGCGACCGGTCCGGATACGACGCGCGATCCGATCTCGCCCAGAAGAAAGTGGATAAAGCGAGGGCTTCACGGTATCGCGAACGCTCCTCATCCGGGTCTTCGGACGACGAAACCTGCGGAGCACTCTGCTTTGCTCGCAGTATTCGCGAAGCGCCTCTACCCAAGAGATTCAAGCTCAGCTCGGAGGTGACAAAATACGATGGCTCACTTGAGCCCTCCCAGTGGTTAAGCGACTACCTCACGGCAGTAAAATGCCAACGTGGTAACAAGAACACGGCCATGCAATACCTCAATTTGCACCTGGCCGGAGCGGCCCGCAGCTGGCTGGAAAGAAGACCACGATCTTGCTATGCATCATGGGACGACCTGCATCGCGATTTCTGTAAAAACTTCCAGTCGACCTATAAAAGGCCAGCTACAATCGAAGAACTACGGGCTTGCAAACAGAAAAGTGGCGAATCCACGCGAGAATACATCCAACGGTGGAACACACTCAGGAACACCGCAGGGACAATCTCTGAAGAAGTGGCGATCGAGGCCTTCGCCAAAGGAGCAAGAAGAACCGCGTTTCGGGAAGAACTCGGCAGAGCTGCGCCCAAAACCATAGGGGAGCTCATGGTTATAGCCGAAAAATGGGCCAACGGAGAAGACGCGGTACGCAACGAAAGAACATCATCGCCCACACATGACGAAGACCGTCATGGGCGAAGAAAAAGAAGAAAATACTACGACCACGACGATAGAGAAGAACTAGTGGCGGCAGAGTTCACGCGAAGTCGCGACTCCGGTCGTCGTGGAAGTCGCGAATGGAGGCCAAAGGAAGAAGAAAAATCACCCGAGGAAGACCTCGATGGATACTGCTCGCTACATCTGTTCACAGACAAGCGCACGGGCAAGACTAAGGCAACACACCTTCTCAAGGATTGCCGAAAGTTCATCGGAATCTCGGACGCGCTAGCCAAGAAAAGATTCGCTTCCACCCAAAACTATCCACCGCTACCAGGAGGCGGACAACAATTCCAGCTTCCGCCACCACCACCCCTACCAGCCAACCCAAACATGGCACTTGCCGCATTGCCAGCACCGCAACAGCAAAACACGGGAGCAAATACATACCCGACTCCGCACGGACAACTCCTCGGGATGATACAGAAGGTATGCCCCTCTCGCAGAGCTCAAAAAACTAACTCGAGACAAATATGCATGGCAGTGCAGACGCCACCAACGAAGCCCGAGTACCTGAAGATGGCCGAACAGCCAATCACGTTCTCAAAGGAAGACCACCCGCCACGAGTCTATCGACCAGGGCACGCCGCCCTTGTCATTCAAGCTCAAATTGGCAATTATGACCTGGCCCGCGTATTCATGGACGGCGGCAGCGGCATCAACATCATCTACGCGGATACACTCCGTCGAATGAACAAAAACCTGGACGGCCTAACGGAATCAGAAACATCCTTCCACGGGATAGTTCCGGGCAAGGCAGTACGTCCACTCGGAACAATCAACCTCGAAGTTGTGCTGGGCTCCCCACGCAACTACAGAAGGGAATTTCTGGACTTTGAAGTCGTCGACTGGCCCTCGCAGTACCACGCCATTCTTGGTCGAACAGCGTTCGCCAGATTCATGGCCGTACCACACTACGCATACTTGAAGCTCAAGTTACCCGGCGAATACGGTGTGATCACCATTGACGGAGACTTCCAGAAATCAGACAAGTGCGACATAGAATTTAACGAGATCGCGAAATCTTTCGGGATGCAAGAAGAACTACAAGAGCTGGCAAAAACCACGGATCACTCCGTCATGCCACTCACAAAGAAAAACGCGCCTGAACTGGAATTCAGCGCCAACAGCGATACTCGCAAGCATCAAGTGCACCCGACGGATTCCGCCAAAACCGCGATGGTTTCCACAACCCTCTCGCCAGCATAGGAAAGCGCGCTCGTCAAACTCCTCCGTGAGTACTGGGAAATTTTCGCCTGGCAACCCTCAGATATGCCAGGTATACCCAGGGAGTTTGCCGAGCACTCACTCGAAGTCCTTCCTAATGCGAAGCCCATCAAACAGACGACTCGACGATTTTCAGAACCCAAGCAAAAGGCGCTAGGAGAAGAAGTAAATAGGCTGCTAGCCGCAAATTTCATTAGGGAGATCAAAATATCCACCTGGTTAGCAAATCCGGTGCTGGTCCCCAAGAAGAACACGGATATCCTTCGGGTGTGCATCGATTACACATCACTGAACAAACACTGCCCCAAGGACAACTTTCCTCTGCCACGAATCGACCAGATCGTGGACTCCACAGCAGGTTGCCAACGTCTCTCTTTCCTGGACGCCTACTCGGGATACAACCAGATCCGAATGAAAAAGGAAGACGAAGAGAAGACGGCATTCATCACACCACACGGTGTATACTGCTATACGACAATGCCCTTCGGGCTGAAGAACGCAGGCGCAACATATCAACGTTGCATGCAGAGATGCCTTTCCAATCTCATCGGCAAGAACGTACAAGTATATGTCGACGACATCGTCATCAAAACTCGAGTAGAGGACACACTCCTCGAAGATATTAAAGAAACATTCGACGCCCTAAATGCATATCGGATCAAGCTCAATCCAACAAAATGCGTTTTCGGCGTCCCCGCAGGAAAACTCCTAGGATACCTGGTATCCGCCAGAGGCATTGAAGCCAATCCAGAGAAAATACAAGCCATCCTCACCATGAAGGAGCCCACCAATCTACGCGGAGTCCAGCAGCTCGCAGGGCGATTGGCCGCCCTAAGCAGGTTCATCGCGCGATTGGGAGAGCAAGCGTTGCCATTCTACAAACTATTAAAGAAGACGG
Source organism: Alopecurus myosuroides (assembly GCA_028641055.1). Lineage (NCBI taxonomy): Eukaryota > Viridiplantae > Streptophyta > Magnoliopsida > Poales > Poaceae > Alopecurus > Alopecurus myosuroides. The sequence goes on along the minus strand of CM054062.1, from coordinate 86,608,499 downwards.
ACAAATTCGAGTGGACCCCCGAAGCTAAGCAAGCATTCGCAGACTTGAAGCGGTCATTGCAAAGCAGGCGCATCCTCGCAACACCACAAGAAAGGGAGCCACTTTTTCTCTATTTAGCCGCTACAAACCAGGTCATCAGCACTGCAATCGTAGTCGAACGACCTGAAGATGGCAAGGCATACGGAGTCCAGCGCCCAATATATTACATCAGCGAAGTGCTCTCGCCGTGCAAACAGCGATATCCTCATTACCAGAAGCTTGCGTATGGAGTTGTTCTCACAGCCCGAAAACTCAAACACTACTTCCAGGAACACGCCATTACAGTGGTTAACGATGCGTCACTCGGGACAATCATGAACAACCCTATGGCATCCGGAAGAATAGCGAAGTGGAGCATCGAGTTGGGTGCCTGGGATATCACCTACGCAGGGCGTAATGCAGTCAAATCTCAGGTTCTCGTGGAATTCATCAGTGAATGGACAGAGCTACAAACACCCGGACCACCCGAGTACACAAGCAATTGGATCATGTATTTTGACGGGTCCAAAAGAAACGAAGGGGCAGGAGCTGGAATCGTTCTTATCTCGCCTCGTGGAGACAAGCTGCAATATGTCCTGCGACTAGACTTTCCACCTGACGACCCAGCATCGAACAACGACGCGGAATATGAAGCACTGTTGCACGGAATGAAGATGGCGATTGCTTGTGGAGCTACCCGGTTGATGATTTATGGCGATTCCAACCTCATAGTGCAACAAACAATGAAAGAATGCGACGCCGTTGCTGAAAACATGATCGCATACCGCGACATGTATAATATACTCGAAGGAAGCTTCAAAGGGTGCGAGTTAAAGCATATCGCAAGATCCAGCAACGAAGAGGCGGATAGACTGGCAAACATGGGTGCCCTGGTCATAATTGCCAATTTGAGCTTCAAAGGGTCATAATTGCCAATTTGAGCTTGAATGACAAGGGCGGCGTGCCCTGGTCGATAGACTCGTGGCGGGTGGTCTTCCTTTGAGAACGTGATTGGCTGTTCGGCCATCTTCAGGTACCCGGGCTTCGTTGGTGGCGTCTGCACTGCCATGCATATTTGTCTCGAGTTAGTTTTTTGAGCTCTGCGAGAGGGGCATACCTTCTGTATCATCCCGAGGAGTTGTCCGTGCGGAGTCGGGTATGTATTTGCTCCCGTGTTTTGCTGTTGCGGTGCTGGCAATGCGGCAAGTGCCATGTTTGGGTTGGCTGGTAGGGGTGGTGGTGGCGGAAGCTGGAATTGTTGTCCGCCTCCTGGTAGCGGTGGATAGTTTTGGGTGGAAGCGAATCTTTTCTTGGCTAGCGCGTCCGAGATTCCGATGAACTTTCGGCAATCCTTGAGAAGGTGTGTTGCCTTAGTCTTGCCCGTGCGCTTGTCTGTGAACAGATGTAGCGAGCAGTATCCATCGAGGTCTTCCTCGGGTGATTTTTCTTCTTCCTTTGGCCTCCATTCGCGACTTCCACGACGACCGGAGTCGCGACTTCGCGTGAACTCTGCCGCCACTAGTTCTTCTCTATCGTCGTGGTCGTAGTATTTTCTTCTTTTTCTTCGCCCATGACGGTCTTCGTCATGTGTGGGCGATGATGTTCTTTCGTTGCGTACCGCGTCTTCTCCGTTGGCCCATTTTTCGGCTATAACCATGAGCTCCCCTATGGTTTTGGGCGCAGCTCTGCCGAGTTCTTCCCGAAACGCGGTTCTTCTTGCTCCTTTGGCGAAGGCCTCGATCGCCACTTCTTCAGAGATTGTCCCTGCGGTGTTCCTGAGTGTGTTCCACCGTTGGATGTATTCTCGCGTGGATTCGCCACTTTTCTGTTTGCAAGCCCGTAGTTCTTCGATTGTAGCTGGCCTTTTATAGGTCGACTGGAAGTTTTTACAGAAATCGCGATGCAGGTCGTCCCATGATGCATAGCAAGATCGTGGTCTTCTTTCCAGCCAGCTGCGGGCCGCTCCGGCCAGGTGCAAATTGAGGTATTGCATGGCCGTGTTCTTGTTACCACGTTGGCATTTTACTGCCGTGAGGTAGTCGCTTAACCACTGGGAGGGCTCAAGTGAGCCATCGTATTTTGTCACCTCCGAGCTGAGCTTGAATCTCTTGGGTAGAGGCGCTTCGCGAATACTGCGAGCAAAGCAGAGTGCTCCGCAGGTTTCGTCGTCCGAAGACCCGGATGAGGAGCGTTCGCGATACCGTGAAGCCCTCGCTTTATCCACTTTCTTCTGGGCGAGATCGGATCGCGCGTCGTATCCGGACCGGTCGCGGTCGCTATCTTTTCTTGGTTCTTTGCTTCTTTTTCTCGAGCGGCTGCTGTGATGCCGCGAATCTTTGTCTCTCGGGCTGTCGTCGCTGCTGCTTCGGCTGTCGCCGCGGCGCCGGGCTTCTTTTCCTCGGCCACGACGTGGCGACTTATCCTTTCTTGGAGAGGAGCTCCTATGTCTGCGGGGCGCGTCTTTGTCTTTGTCCTTCTCTTGTCGCGCCTTCTCCAGTTGTTCCTTGCGATCGTGGGAGGCGAGCCTCGCGGCAGCCAGCCCTAGACCTTTGCGGATGTGCTTGTATTGTTCCACCCGAGGATCGCTGTCCGTTGGTTGGTTCATCTGCATGTAGGTGGCCGCGGCTAGAATTGCGGCGGCTGGAGTTTGCGGGTAGACGTTCCCGTCGTCGTCAACCCTCATAAAAGAAGATGTGGTAGACCTGTGGGTCCCAGCCATGGATTCGTGGTCCCTTGTTGATGCTGCGGGTCCTTTTCCCACGGGTCGGGTACCGACCGAAGGGGCAAGGGACAGCTCGGCTCGACGTAGGCTTGACTCATCCGCCGCTCTCCTGCGACGGGCTAGATCTGCTCGGGCGTCCTTGATGTTTGAGGCCGCTCTCACTAGGTGATAGTGGTAGGCGGTTAGGTCTTCCTGCGTAGCACCTGCTGCGGGTGGCTGACTCTTTCGCATGGATTCTTTTGCTCTTTTCCAGGCTTCCCGCGAGACGCCGATGAGATCGCGCTCAGTTGCGCTATATTCAGTTTCCGAGGGCTGTTCCGATCCTGCCATGCAGACTTGGGCCAGTTGTGGCCCGTGCGCCCTAGGCGTAGATCGGGAGGTTCTTCGCACCCGAGAGGGTTCCTCTGTCGAAAGTGCGTGGTAGTCGATCGTGTTGAAGCGGATGGACTCGCCGCTTTTCTCCACATGGAAGCGCGAGTTGACGGCTCCAGATTCGGGTTCAGATTCATCCGAGAAGTGGAGGATCCCGTCTCGGTTTGCCATGAAGTTAAAACTTCCGAACGTCAAGGTGACGCTCTTCTCCAGATCCTCGAATACCGGGCGTGATTCCGGCGAGTGAGGCGTGACTATGACGGATCCGATCCGTACAGGATTGTTCGGAGCCGTAGTCGATGGTTTCCAACGGGAGTTGGATGTCGATGAAGCCGAAGATGCCGGTGATCCAGCGCCCGCGGTCCCCACGGTCGGCGCCAATTGTCGAAGCTCTGGCTCCGCAAATCCCTCAGGTGACCCTATCGGGTTTCGACTAGGAGATGTCATAGGCACTGGTGGAATCGTCGGCTAGACAGGGAGGCGATATTTACCCAGGTTCGGGGCCCTCGAAGAGGTAAAACCCTTACTCCTGCCTTCTGCTGATCTGTATTAGACGATTAGATCGATTACAGGTGCTCGAATCGAGAGTAGATCTCGAGTTTCAAGGCTTTTGTGGTCGTGCGGTAATACTCTGTCCTCTCCTTTGGGGCTCTCCTGGCTTTATATAGATAGCCAGGTCTCGAGTCCAACCCGGAGAGGATACAAACCCTAGCTTGAGTCGGTTACAATTCCTAACTTAGCCCGCAAGTCGATGCGGGTGGGCTTTTCATAGGCCTTCTAGAGTACTCCAAGGGCGCTTCCTGTCGGGCCTTGGTTAGAAGGTGTGAGAGGGGGTGCCCTTATTCGTAGGGCCCAGGATCCATGTATCCTGCTTTGGAACTTTGTGCTCATTTGAGCTACCTCTCTCAGTCCCAGAATCTCATAACACGGTGGTCAAGACAGCTATCAGCAATTATCGCAAGGTACATATATATATGTACCAAATTATAAGCATGTCTATTCTAAAGTTACTTTCACTTGTGATCCATCAGCTGCCAGTTAGATTGACATGTTACCATGATCGGCGGCTTATATTCTTGAATGCAGGCAATTGATGAAGGTCTACTTCTGAAACTTCCTTTCACTACAATTTTTGAGTACCTTCAGGTATTGCACACAGCGCACCTACTTCCTACCAGCACATGTTGCCACATTTTATGCTTTGCAAATGCTGCCTGTCTCACACGTCTATTAATACGTCGATAAGGCATTTTGTGCCCTACTGGATCTTAGGTACTATATTTGTCTTTTGAGGTTTCTCAAGAATCTATGAGGATTTGGCTACAATACCTTGTAGGGTTATACTGAGCATAATGTGGAAAGAAGGCTAGTATTTTTTAGCTCTCGTTCTTGGAACTGGAATCTAATGTTTCTAGTAATTACCCCACTTACTATTTTATACAATAAAAGCTTAGCTGCAGGTGCATGATGCCTTAAATTTGTAAATGATGTTATACTGATGTAGAGTCTGTTCCGTTTGTTGCCAACAGTTACTGCAATTGGTATCAACCGCTATGAATTGCTTGGAGCACCACGGAATGTTTTATCTTGCTGCTGCAGTTTCTGACTTCTATGTCCCATGGGAGAGCATGGTAGGCTCTGTCTTCATTTTTGTTTTGTATCCTCATTATTTTTATATGCGAAGAAACCAATCAGTTGGCGCATAGCAGATGATGGATCACACTGGTAGGGGTTTTAGATTGTCATTTTTATGCTATATATTTGTTTCCTAGAGGGAATAATCCAAGAAGTTATGTTTGTTAATTGAAGAAATTATGTGAAAACATGCACTCTTTCTACTTTTTACTACCCCCGCGTTGTGATCATGTTGTCCAATACTTTTGTAAGAGACCAGTGCCCCTCATGGTCATATGTGCATCACGTTAGACTTGTATCACGACTTGTAAACATGAAATCCAGGAAGCATAATATGATTCCCTCTTGTACCAGGTTTTTGCATTTTCCCTTTCGAATGCCTTCAAACCGAACATGACCTTAGCATAGGCAATCCACACACAAGTAGTTACGACATTAGGGCGCACTGTACACGTAGTAGCATTGCACTAGTATTAGCAAGGTTAAAGCTCCACTGTTCCACAATACGACTTTTTAGCAAGCTAGTTCCTCTTTAGCAAGCTAAACTAGCTTGCTAAAAAAGCTTATATTGTGTTACAGTGGAGCTTGCTAAAAAGGCTTATATTGTGGAACAGAGGAAGTACTTGTCAAGAACAGTCAAAGTACAGCTCACTGAAACCTTTAGGAAGATATTCATAATAGTTTGGCTTTGGCACCATTATTCTTCTCTGACACAAAAGTTATCACAGGCTAAACATAAAATCGAGTCAGCAGGTGGCCCTTTGAACATGCAGCTCAGTCAAGTTCCGAAGATGCTTTTCATCCTCAGAAACAATTGGGCCCCTTCAGCGTTTTGTGTATCCTTCAAGGTTAGTTATTTTGTTCTATCCCTTTTTGTCGGTTCTAAATTCGAATGAAAGCCAAATTGGCTAATGATGTTAATCCCCTTTTCTGCTTCGAAGAACAGTAACCTGTTTAAATAAATATATTACATGTTGACTTCCTATTGTCTGGATCAACCATACTGATTGCTCTTACTATCTGCAAAGTGCAGCTCGAGACAGATCCGGACATCCTTCTGCAGAAGGCAGAAATGGCCTTGAGAAAATATGGAATGAATGTTGTGGTGGCGAATGAGCTAGCAAACTACAAAGACATAGTTGTCATGGTCACAAGTAGCGGGAGGACAACTGTGAGCAGGCGGAGCAAGGTAGACGACCTCGAGGAACAGCTCATCGGTCTCCTGGTAAAGATGCACTCGGATCACATTAAGCAGCCCAATGCAGACCAAGAAACATGATATGTTGTACTGAGATGAGAAAGGCAAGTATCAGGTACCGCAATCTCTTAGTATCTGCGTCTAAATTTGTAGAAGCTGCCTGATTCTATCGCTGTTTTTGTAGTGTTCGCTGATCGATCTGATGGACACGGTATGAACATGTGATGCGCAGCAAGAATAGGATGGATCGATCATGAACATCCCGTTGTATATGGTGCTACAAGATGTACCGTCTGTTCAGCCGCATAGTTTGTTATTAGCCTCACGTCACTGCTTGCTCATATGGCGAGATACGGGGCCTGTAATCTGCACTATGTTCATCTGAAGAGAAAAAAGACATCCATACGCTTTGCACCATTAACACAACATTCCGCACCTCCATTCTGAAGGTATAATTTAAAATCGACAATTTGTTTGTCCAATAGACACTAGAAACCGCGTGATAATTTGTCGGAGCACGCGAGACCAATTGAAATACGCTTTCCTTTGGATTTTCAGTTTTTTTTTTGCAAGGATTTTCAGTTAACGCCGCGTGATAATTTAACTGAACGTTTCTCTTGGTAATTCTATTTATAAGTTAATGTTGTTAGCGATTGTCTATCAAACGTCAAAATGCATCACATTTGAAATCTGGTTGGATTTCATACTATATGACATCCTATTACCTATAAAAAAAAATCAGAGATTTGCGTCCCAAAGTGCCCCATAGTAGACCAGCTTAACTTTCCAGTTCGAATAGTTTCCTATAAAATTCTCAAAAAATCACGCCGCACCGTTACAAATCAACTTTGCACATATGTTCGAAGTTCAAAAAAAAAAAAAAACTTTGCACATATGTTTTTTTTTTTTTTTTTTTTGAGGGTTACTTTGCACATATGTTAAACATTGCACCTTTGTGGGCAACATCCGTCAGGAAAAAGAGGCCCAATGACTCAACCGGCGAGCATGGCTTCTCTGCCCCATCCGCATCCCCATTCAGATCCGTCGGCGTTCTCACTCACCCCTGGGAACCCGCAGCGCCCTCTTCCTCGTGCAGCTCCTCCGGTGATCGATCGACTTCTCCTGATCCGTTCGGAGGTCACCGGGTGAGGTACGATGCAGCAGCAGCTAGCTGCAGACAGGGGCGTCATATGCAATTATTTCAAACATCTGCGACGGAAAATGTTTGTAGCAGTAGTACAAAACTGCAATACATAGTATCTCTTCACTTTTTGCAACTTGCATCTTTGGTGATTAAACTTTAATCTGTCAGTTCGTCCGGAAGTACATGTTTGTAGCTAGGCTAGAAGGTGCTCCGCTGCTTCCTAGAACCGCATAAAACTACCACAACTTTCATTGATATTTCCTGAATGGAATCAATCTGTATGTCGCCTTCAGAGCATTTTTTCCATGGGAACCAATGCTTGACTTCTCTACTAGTAGATCCTAGGACCACCAGCCCACCGAAAATGGAGGACAGAGATGTGGATGTGTGTGCAACAACAACTAACCACACTGTTTATTTGTTTAGTTAATTAATTAATGAGCCTGTGCCGAGTCTAGTTGTCAAGTCAGTGGCAAAATGAACAGAAATGGTACATGGCTCCCACCAAACAAAAGAGAATAACTTTGGTAGGGGCTTTCCTTGCAATTTCTCCTCTGTAAGGTAGGTACAAAAGCGGCTTCCTTGTGCCTCCATGGACCAGAGACCTTACAGGAAAGAAAACACACTAACCTTGAAGCAACCACCACACCACTCTGTGAAATCCAGCATAGCAGGAAACGCTCCGGCCGGCGATAGAGCGAGCGATGGAGGCTGCTCTTGTCACCGTTTCCACGGGGGCGATCAAGCCCCTCCTGTCCAAGCTCTTCAAGCTGCTGGGAGAAGAGCATGCCAGGCTCAAAGGCGTGCACCGTGACGCCAAGTTCATAGGAGATGAGATGCGCAGCATGCAGGCTGCGCTAGAAACTCTCGCGGATGAAGAGCAACTCGATCATGAGCTGCGAGTTTGGAGGGATGCTGTCCGCGAGCTTTCCTATGACATGGAGGATTGTGTTGATGACTTTGTGGCTCGTGTCGACCATGAGCTCGATGGACGAATGACCTTTAAGAAGTTGGTTGAAAAATTGAAGAAGCCGAAATATCGCCATCAGATTGCTAATGAGATCGAAAAACTCAAGACCCGTGCAGCTGAGACAAGCGAGAGACACAAGAGGTATAATATTGTCAGGCCAACACCTGATATTAGCACTTGTACCATTGACCCCCGGTTAGCGACGCTTTACGTGGAGGTCGATGAACTTATCGGCATTGATGGTCCTAAAGAGGACATCATCGGCTGGTTTCAGTGTGAGGATACTTCCACACAGCTTCGGGTGCTGTCTATTGTTGGTTCTGGAGGTCTTGGTAAGACTACTCTAGCAAACCAAGTCTATCATGCAATTCGGAGCCAATTTTCGTGTGCAGCTTTTGTCTCGGTTTCTCGGAATCCTAATATGAGAAAGGTTCTAAGAGATATTGCTAAAGGAGTGGGGGTCAAGGACAACACACAGGATGATGATGTGCCGCAACTGATTGATAAACTCAGACATCATCTCCAAGATGAAAGGTAATCCTGACCACTGATAATAATGTATTTGGTTGCTGCTAGGACTTTTACAAATTATTGTTGCAAGGGATTTGATTTTCTATTTGTTGCAAAGGTAATGAACATAGAAGCAACTTAACAATAGTTAAACAGCAACATTTATTTCTTGATGCAACTGAGAAGCACATACACCAATCCATTCGTAACATTCTGCATGGTTTGGCAACAGACAGCATTAGTAATGGTATAGATTGCGTCAGGCTTATTTTTGTGGAGCTTTTCATTGACAAAGCAATTTTGTGTGAGAACTTCAACTTTTAAGTTCAGACGATTCTATAGGAATCTTATACAAAAAGTTGACTACACCTAATTGCAGTTTATACTCAAATGTCTTTCCCATAATCTATCGCTTGTTTCGGTCACAGCCTCTGAAGCGAAATATATCATCTCTCTGTGTAACCTGCAAATGTACATGCATATTTGGATCTAGAGCCTCAGGATATGTTACCAGATTAATTGGTTAACTATTATAATGGAAAACATATTATTTAGACATCCGTATTCACTGAAACTAATTTGAACTCTAGTACCTTCACACTTTCAGGAATTTTGCTTTACCTAATTTTGTACGTGGAACGGTAGAAGTGCTTCTTACAAGTTGAAATGCATTGAACCTGTAGATTCAAATTACTATTCGAATGCCTAATATTTTTCATTTCCTAGTTACCTGGACTTCTGTGTTTTTATTTATTAGAGGTGACATGCCTATAAATACAGAAGTGCTACTTGATTTAGGTACTAGGTTTGATTATTACAGCAATGGTTCTAGGACAAGTATTATGCTAACAATGTATGCAGTTTGTAACTGATTTTACGGATTTAAACACATCTTTGTTAAAATCATGTTGCAGGTACTTCGTTGTAATTGATGATGTGTGGAGCGCGGAAGAATGGAAAACTATCAGGTTTGCATTAGTGAATAATAATCATGGGAGCAGAATTATTACTACGACACGTAATAATGGAGTTGCTTCATGTTGTTCATCGCTTGGTGGCCGTGTCTATGAAATGGAACCCCTTAGTTTTGCTGATTCCGAAAGGTTGTTTCTGAAAAGAGCATTTGGTCCTCAGGATTTATGCTATTCTCATCTGGAAGAAGTCTCAAATGGGATAATAAAAAAATGTTCTGGCCTACCATTGGCTATTATTACCGTGTCGAGTTTGTTGGCTGATCAGCATGCAGAAGATGAGTGGAAAAGGGTGTTGGCTGCTATTGGTTCTGCTCTTTCAAAGGACCCTGGTGCTGATAAGATGACAAAGATATTATCTCTGAGCTATTTTGATCTTCCTCACCATCTGAGAACTTGTTTGTTGTACTTGAGCATGTTCCCAGAAGATTCTGCTATCTCCAAAAAACATTTGATACGTATGTGGATCGCTGAAGGGTTCATTCGTGAAGAACAAGGGCGAAGTCTATATTTAGTAGGTGAGAGTTATTTTAATGAGCTCATTAATCGAAGCTTGATCCAGCCAGTTGGTTCAGGGTTTGACAAGCTGGAATCATGCCAAGTTCATGACATCATTCTTGATTTCATCACATGCAAGGCTGCTGAAGAGAATTTTGTCACTTCATTCAATGATGTAGGGCATAGCTCCCAGCAGAGAGTCCGCAGGCTTTCTGTCAGGAAGAAAGATAAAGAGAAGGTTACCATAGCAACAAGCCCGATTTTGTCTCATGTTCGGTCGCTCACTGTATATGTGAACTACCCGCCAGTTTCTCTATTGGCTTTCCCACCAGCTCTTCGTGTCTTGGACCTAGGAGACTGCTGGTGGTTAGAAGCTCATCATGCTGCAAGTATTGAAAAGCTGTTTCTTCTTAAATATCTGCGTCTTGCAAATTTTAACCTCCTACCAAGAAAAATTGGAGAATTGCAGTATTTAGAAACACTGGATATAACAAGCACCAGAATTCTAGAACTGCCGCCAGCTGTTACATGCCTTCAACGGTTGACCAGTCTATATCTTCATTCCCGCACGAGCTTTCCGGATGGAATGATTGGTAAAATGCAAAGCTTGGAAGATCTAGAGACGTTTGGTGTCCTCTCCTATGAACAAGGGGAGTCACTGCAAGAATTCGGCCAGCTAACCAAGCTGTGGAGGTTGCAAGTACAACTAGGAACATTAGAATTGTGGGGAGGAACAGACCAAATTGAGGGCCTTCACAATTACATCGGAACATTAATATCTTCATGCAGCCTTCGTCATCTGCACATCCACAAGCAGAGTTCAGATGTCTTAGCTACGAAAACATATTTTCCACTGTCACTGGAGTCATGGTGCCCGGCGACTCCTTGTAGGCTCGAGGAATTCCACATCACATACTGCTATATTGACAAGGTTCCAAACTGGATGAGATTGCTCCGAAATCTTAGAGAATTAGAGCTCTATGTCGTCAGTGTGAGGCCAGAAGATGTTACGATCCTTGGCTCCATACCAACTTTGCTTTTGCTCACGCTGAAGACTTTCAATGGCACCGATGGAAGAATTCTCCTTCAGGGGTTCAGTAGCTTGAAATATTTGTGTCTGGAACTCCTTTATTGTGGGACTTCACTTGAGTTTGAAGCAGGATCAATGCCAAGGCTTGAGCACCTGAAACTTGAGTTTCGTGTACATCGGATGGATTGCCTGAATGGTTCTTCCAACTTTGGTATCCAACACCTCTCTGCCCTCCGCAAAGCTGAGGTGTGTATTCTTTGCAACTTTGGCAATAGCCAAAATCTGTTGGCAGGTTGGGAATATTGCTTTGGCAGATATATCGGAAGCCTTATCGAAACTGCCATCTGGGCGCTTCCCAATTGGTTCAATCTCTTTTCAGAATATGGAATTGTAGCATATGGAGATGTGGACTGTGAACATTACACAAAAATTGTAAGTTCCCTGCCAGAATCCCTAGCATTGGTTACTATAGTTCATCCTATTAGTTTGCTACTGCTACTGTATATTTCTTTCTTCCATACCGCGCAGCCATTTAATCTTGTCGCTGTTTGGGCTTTGTTTCGTTTTTCTTGTGCTGTATGAGTCTTTCATTCTGGTATTTCGAACAGGTCGGGACGGAAGATGAAGTAGGAGGAGACGCATTTGCACACCACTGGCATGTGGGAGGAAATTACGGGCGAGTGTCGCTTGGTTACACAAGAAATGTATTTTTTCAATCTCCATACACCCCTGAAGGCGAGTTCTTCAGGGCGATGACCTTGCTAGAGAGTTACTTGCTGCCAAGACCGGTTATCCACAAGCGCCGCCGCAGAACGGCGCTGGAGGAGTCCACACTCAGGAGAAGCAGCTGTGTCACGTCGCAGAATGGTGGACACCCTGGCAGCACCATGGGAATCTGCGCCAGGGTGCTACATCATCGGATGGGAATCGTCGAAGAGGAGGAGGAGGAGGAGGAGGAGGAGGCTGCGCTTTCAGAGGCCGATCTCGAACGCTACGGGAGAGCGTTTGATCACCCTGTCTCCGAGCCCCAAGTAGAGGCTTTGGCGGCTCTGTTTGCTAGGTCACTTCCTTGACATCCAACTGGTGCAGGAGACCATCGTTGCAACAGCGGCCGTGATGGTGGTGGCCGTCGTTCCCGATCGATCCTTGCCATTGGGGTGCATCAAGATAAATACTGATGAAGCTTTTGGTTACAACATGATAGCGGGCTCTGTGGGGGTTATTTTGAGCGATTGGAATGGTTTTTTCTTGGCTGGTATGCAGGGAGGGTATTAAGCTGGTGATGAATAGTGCTGTGGCGAAGTGTCCACTTGCAGCTTTATGCGGGCTTGGGCAAGAAGCGGCGCCGTGGGCAGGCCAATCCCACTTGGCACCCTTTATAATTTAGTAGAGCATGAGGCAGATAGTGCTGCTCATTTATTCTGGGGTAGCACCCGGACCAGGTGACCTGGTGTATTCAGGCACCGAACTTATTCTGGGGCGTGTGCTGACGGAATGTAATCCTGATCTTCAGGAAAGCTCGTACATGTACGTGCTGCAACTCATTTGATAGAGTTAGATCGTCGCCGTCCGATTTTATCTGTATGGGCCATTAAACGGAAAAACGTCCGGCCCTGTCTGGTCAGCCACCAACTGGTTGGCATGTCCGTTCATATTTCATATCATATTTAAGAGCAAATGTTACACAAGATAAATAAATACTCCCTCCGTCCGGAATTAAGTGTCACAAAGTTTGACAAAAGTGGATGTATCTAACACTAAATTATGTCTAGATACATCCACTTTTGACAAACTTTTACATCCATTTTTGTCAAACTTTGTGACATTTAATTCCAGACGGAGGGAGTATATAATAGCATAGTTTATTACTCCCTCCGTCTCAAATTAACGGTCATAAAGATAGACAAAAGTGGATGTATCTAATACTAAATTATGTCTAGATGCATCTATTTTTGTCCATCTTTGTGACACTTAATTTAATTTAAGACGGAGGAAGTACAACCAAATTGAAACAAACAAATGACCCGTTTATACAAAAACAAGTCGCATAATTTAGTACAACTAAATCAAATAGAATTACTTCAAATAAGTCAACGGGACAATTAATTGTTTGCTACATGAACCAACATATTCTACCAAATCATTTCAGTCGCCCGTGAGCATACTCGTCACATATTTCATGACGAAATTCGATGAACCGTTCAAATGTTGCTGCTCCACCATCCGGGGGCCAAACCAGCACACCCTGAAACTGCCAATTTCAAAGAAGGACTCGTCCTGCTCGTTCTTGATAATCATGTTGTGCATGATCACACAAATAGTTATCACCTCCCACATAGTGTTGAGATTCTATGTCCTAGCAGGGTGTCAAACAATAGTCCAACGAGATTGGAGCACACGAAAAGCATGCTCAACATCCTTTCTAACACTTGTCTATTCTTGGGCAAATCTAGACCACTTCTCTGGTTGGAATTGGGGACGATTTTCACAAAAGTAGACCACTAGGGATAGATACCCTCAGCTAGTTAGTATCCCTTCATTCTTGCCTTCTGTTTCTCGGCAAGTGTATGTATAATAGTTGTGCGCACCTTAGCGGCCTTTTCACTTGTGTATCGCGCGAGGAGACAAGCACCAAGAATCTTGGTGAGGTGACAGTGCACAAGAGTTGGCCCGCAAGTTAGAGCTCAGTCCTTTGGGTTTAGCGCTTGGCGGGACGGACCCGAGCCTAGACACCACGTCTAACCCCCACTCATGTGATGCACAAGGGGAAAATCGCACAAGCATGTGGAGAAAAATAAAGCAGATAACTCATGAAGGCAAGTATACGTAGACGCGAAAAGGGCTCAAGACGCCTAATCTCATAGCTGAAATTAGAGATGTTCATCACATTGGCATGACCAAAAAATTATCAGCGCGCTCAAGAGAGACGTGTCCGCACGTGCGCGAGATTGAGGATGTCGTGGCCTGGTGGTTCCCTCAATAAACAAAAAATGTCGTCGTGAAGGTACACAGGGACCCATTCGTGTGGGCTGAAGCTCTAGCGGCCTAGTGACGATGTTGTAAAGAAACTCCAGGAGACCCTCATGAAGAGGAATCTCAGCGAGGTTCGGCCCGTAGTGTCACGGGTAGAACTTGCGGAGGTCCTTGTTAGCCGATGATACCACCGGTGTACATGTGTGTCTAACCTTAAACCCAAGTCCATCATCAACGGGCATTGCCGTGGTAACCCCACGTCACTATGTCACCACCTTCGGATTTTTTCTTTGAAGACGACTTCCTCTCGTACGGTTCCGACACCGCGCATAACATCGTCGAGATGCACAAGCGCCTCGCGGAAGAGACGACTAGCTGCTGGGGAGATCAGCCTGTGGCGCTAGTGGCTCCGCCACCACCTCAACCTCCACAAGAGATGGATGATGATGAGGTGGAGGATGACGAGGAGAGGGGAGTGGCCCAAAACCGAATGACCGGCGTAGGAAATGCAGTTCGCCATCGAGGCGTCCTTGGCACCGCCACCTCCACCACCGGCAGTAGTGTCGACGTATGCGTTCCCCGACTATTGCCGTGACAACTTCCGCCGCCCACCTGCACCTGCACCGGCGGTGCCACCCTTTTAGGGTTTAGTTTGAGTGAATTATGTTAAGTTTGAGTGAATTGTACCGTTTGAACCAAGTTTCAATGACATTTATCTTATTTGGAATTTAAGTGTAGTTTACTAACTTTTACTTAAGCGTAAATTTATTTTCTTTAGAATTTAAGTATAGTTCATTTGAACTTGGTTCAAATGGTACAATTCACTCAACTTAACATAATCCACTCAAACTTTGTAGGGGTAAGACTAGGTTCTTATAATCCCTCCCCAGACCTCATCTTGTGTGGGAGACTCTATGCACTGGGTCTAACCTTTAGAATTTAAGTATAGTTTCAAAACTTTCCTATTGGAGCCACGAGTGAGAAGCGACGCCCCCAATACGTGCCAACTCGTCCGATCGATCCCAATAGAGCCTGTCTAGACGACCAACAGGACGTTGTATTGAGATGCTCTCACTACACACTGCTATGTGGGATTTGTTTCTCTTTTCCTTTTGGCTCCGCATGGATCAAGTGGATTGGTATCTTCAAATTGAATAGGGGGACATGGGGCAAGAAGCTGCTGGAGAGGCCGAGAAGAAATCTTGTAATATGTCACACTTCAGGGTGCTAGTAAGTTGTCTCCTCCATATGAGTGCATTCTAACGACAACCACTATCACTACTCAGTTTAAACTTTGAATGTGGTACTTCAATCGATCCGCTCAGTAATCCTCAACTTTAGGCATGTACCAATGCAAGGTTCTTATCACGCTTTTATAGGAAATTTGCTGATGTGACATAGTATTAATAAAGAGAGAGTGAGGTTGTATCTTATCTACTCCCTCTGTCTAGATTTTTAGGGCCCCTAATCAAAATCTATTTGTCCCGCAACATCATCGGAATAAGGCCCCAAAGAAATTAATAGAATTAACTACCGATCCTTGAAATACTCCTAGTCGTACCATTCTCTCTCCCCTTTTCCTCTCCCAAACATTACCATGCAATAAGTGTGAACGGAAAGTTTTTTTCTGCATGCTTGCATCACTGCGAATCCTCTAAAATTTGATTGGAGAAATGTGGCTAGAAGGGACCGATCCTGCCTAGTAAAATCCAACCTAGGTCCGCTGCATATCTTAGGGGGCCCTAAAAACCTGGACGGGGGAGTAAGATACTAATTGTTTCTTAAATATTTATTACTCATACGATATCGTCCTACTCCCTCCATCTAGGTTTTTACAGTCCCTAAAAATATGCAGCGGGACCTAGGTTAGATTTTACTGGGCACGATCGGTCTCTTCTTCTAGCCATGTTTCTCCAATCAAGTTTGAGAGTAGTCGTAGGGATGCATGCATGCAGAAAACAGCTTTCTGTTCACACTTGTAAAGTTTGGGAGCGAAAGAGAGAGAATGGCACGACTTAGAGTATTTCAAGGGTCGGTAGTTAATGCTATTAATTTCTTTGGGGCTTTTGGCTTCTCTTAGCGCGGTATCCTAAGTACTATTGTAAGCATCTCCTATAGTTTGTATGTAGTCTTGTTGGTAAAATTGTCCATGTCATCGACCAACATGATATCATACAATTACTCCAATGGTTGCATCTAAATTATCCAATAGAAGAAGAGAGTAAATTTAGTTGCTCTCTCTTTCACCTTGGAGCTTGTGCAAGAGTTGTTGGTTAATCTTCATACAACTTTCCACTTTCTCCTTATTTATTTGTTGCAACATCATCATATGATCTAGGCTGGCAAAGTTTACCAACAACTATCTTACAACTGTTAGGCACAGCCCTTATAATATACAACCACCCTAAGGGCATCTCCTATAGTTTGTATGTAGTCTTGTTGGTAAAATTGTCCATGTCATCAACCAACGAGCTATCATACAACTACTCCAATAGTTGCATCTAAATTGTCCAATAGGAGAAGAGAGAGTAAATGTGATATGTTCTCTATTTCACCTTGGAGCTTATGCAAGAGGTGTTGGTTAATCTACATACAACTTTCCTCTCTCTCCTCATTTATTTGTTGCCACATCATCATATTTCCTATGTGGCAAAGCTTACCAACACTTATCTTACAACTGTTGGAGACGCCCTAATGCATAGTTTCTTAAGTGTTGTATCTTAGTGAACTAGTATTTAATAAATTTGGCCTCATACTTGCATTTGATTGGTCTAATCATATTTCTTGCCTATGTCGTGCAAAAGCCATATGCTAAATAAGATATAGTACCACTCTCTTTCTTCAATTAAGATAGTGCCACGTCAGCATTAGGACATATTTAACAAGTTGTTGGTTAGATTATGAAAGGTAAGTATGGGCACCTAGAGGGGGGGTGAATAGATGCTACGACCAATTTTAATTTTTCTTTCACAATTAGGCTTGACATAAAGGTAAATTCTCTAGATGATGCAACTACGGTGAATTTACCTATATGACAAGAACAAGCACAATAAGAATACAAACACTAGTAAAGGAGGAAGGGAACGAGGTAACCGATATGAAGCACACGGAGACACGATGTATTCCCGAGTTCCTCCTTTTTAAGGGAGTACGTCTCGTTGGAGGGGTGTGAGCTCGCCACGAAGGCCTACTCAACGCCACAAAGGCCTCACCCTATTCTCCGATGAACCCCGCCACAAAGGCCTAGTCCATCTTCCACTATTGATCCCCTTTGAGGCGGGAATCGAATCCTTTACAAACAAGATTGGGGCACACACCCACAACCAAATTGGGGGCTCCCAACAATCACCAATAACCAACAAATATAGCAATGGAGTCTAGGTTCTCCACAAGGAAACCCTAGACTAGATCCCTCTAGAATATGAGGGGGAAATGAAGATCGGCTCGGTGAAGATGTAGATTGGGGTCTTCTCCCCCAATCCTCCAAGTATCAACGAGTTTGGGTGGAGGGATTGGGAGAAATCTAGCTTTTGGAGGCTCAATAAATGCTTGTCTTAGATGCTGGTTTGAGAAACCTTTTTGAGAAGAAAGGGATGGGGTATTTATAACCCCCTCCCCAAACTAGCCGTTTGACCCTTTTTCATGCCTGGCGGTACTACCGCTACCTGGTAACCTGAGAGGTACTGCAGCGAACCAGTGACAGGGTGCGGATGGTACCACCATGGAAGTACCGTGATACTTCCAGCAGCGGTACTACCGCGAGTGCCCACCGGTACTATAGCTGGACACTACTTCGAAATAAATCGAAGTGGCTGGCGGTAATACTAGGGCACTACCGCTCTGGTACCGTAAACGTTACCATGAGCAAAAACTCGCTGGCGGTACTTTGACCGGTACTGCCAGCGGTACTACCGCTGGCGGTAGCGGTACTATCGCATGGCAATGCTTTGCTCCTAAACCAACTAAGTCACAACGGTACTACCGAACAAGTACCGCTAAACTACCGCTGAATGCAGTAGCCAAATTTACTCTGGCGGTACTTCTGGCGGTATTGGGGGCGGTGTACTACCGCTGAGGCGCCCGGTACTACCGCTGGACCAAGTTGATTTTGGTGGCTTTGTCTTTGAACACTCTTCACTTTTTGCGTCTAGATGATATTTCCTGAAATACTTAGACGCATTGTTAGATACTTACTAGTGTTGTTATCAACTCCAAAACCTAAGAGAGATCAAAATGCAAATGCACTTTCAATCTCCCCCTTTTGGAGATTGATGACAACACCACTAAGAGAGGTTTAAAAATTTGGACGAGCACTTCTTGAGAGTGAAGCGTCAAGAACATTTGCTTAATGAGGCAAACTTTGTTCTCTTATAGAATGTGTGCTCCCCCTAACTTTTAGAGACCTAGCAAGGATATATATGATATAACAATATGAATACTTGCCAAATAAGATAAAACGATAACAACCATAAAATCCTTAAAACCAAATGGTTCAACACAAATAGCACACACCACACAAAATAAAAGTTTGACAACACAACCCAAGCAAATGATAAGCGATACTAAATAGAACTCTCTCCCCCTTTGGCATCAATACACCAAAAAGGGAAGAGGCGATGCTAACGTCCCTGGAGGTCACTCGCTGGGGCTAGAGGCACTAGCTGGGCTTCCGAGACCACGCTCATCTTCGGAGTTGACATCTTCTACCTCATCGTCAGTATCACCACGAGTCCAAGGCTCATGAGAAGTAGTAGCGTCATCAAGAAGGTCTGGATCCACCCAAGTGCTTCCTTGCTTTGACTTCCACTTCTTGGAGGTGGTGATCCTATCGGGACGAACAGGCACCCCAAGACAGGCAAACCTCTCACGAGTAAGCTGACGCTCCTTCTTTCTACGCACATGAGCAAGATAAGCCTTGTTCTCCATATCAATCTGACGACAGAACACCTGAAAGAACATAGGTTCTAAATCCTATTTTGAGTGTTTGATTACAACATATAGATGGACTAATGTGTTTTGCTAAGTGTACTCAGAAAATGTCGACCCGTAAATATCATACAAGCTGCAGCAATAAGGGAGAAAAGGTTACGGAAAAAGATAAGGAAGAAAAGAAAAGAAACGGCGAAGAAAAGGAAAAAGGAGACGAAAAAAGGGGGTAGCCGGCCTCCCAGCCGGCCTGGCCGGGCTCCAGGCCGGGCAGGCGGAGCCCCACGCCGGCCCCAGGCCGGACGCCAGGCCGGGGCGCTCGGGTGGGGGTCCGGCCTCGCCCCTCCGCCCCCGCCGGCCCCAGGCCGGGTGCCAGGCCGGGGTGCTCGGGTGGGGGTCCGGCCTCGCCCCCCGCCCCACGTCGGCCCCAGGCCGGGCTGGCTGGGCGCTGGCCAGCCCCACGCCGGCCCCAGGCCGGCCCCCAGGCTGGGGTGGGTTTGGCCCGGCCCTGGCAGCTTCCAGGCCGGCCAGGCCGGCCCCCAGGCCGGGGGGGCGCAGGAAAGGGAAATCTCCCCCCCCCAACGGCCGTATTTCCGACACGGGTATTTATAGGAGGTCTCCACCTACCTCCTTGCTTTGTCAATCTCACCCACACTTTCTCTCACCACCATTGATTGACCAAGCTCAAGCTCAAGAACAAGATCTCCACAAATCCCCAACCGAAGCTCGTGATACTTTGGGATTTGAAGGAGACACCCCCGATCTACAACTCCACCGAGTCGATTAGAAATGCACCCACTCATCCCATAGGGATCTTGTCATTCTTAGTTCATTGGAGCTAGGAATCTTGTTGCTCTTAGTTCATCGGAGCTCGGAGCCTTGTTGATATCCCCGGTGCTTTTGTGCCCGTGGATCTTGCTTCTCGGAGTCTTGGCAGCTCGTGGGATTTGGTGAGGACCCTCCAATCTTGTGGAGTGTGCCTCATCCTTGTAAAGGTTCTAGTTGTCAACCTCAATGACAACATAGTGATTCGAGCCTATCCACATCGGTGGAAGGACTCGAAGGAGATACGGTGTGGCATTTGAGGCCTACTCGGTGTTCCACTTTGGTGGCACCGCACCGCTCCAACGGAGATTAGCTTCCATTGGGAAGTGAACTTCGGGATACATCTCCGCGTCACTATGTTCGGTTATCCCTCAACTTAACTTTACTAGTTACTACTAGCTTAGTCATATACTTACCTTGTGCTAGTTGTACTTGCTCAACATATAGGATTGTTCACCTAGTTGCATAATCTAGATAATCTATATTTGAGCATTACCTTGTTAACTTGAAAAAGAAGTTAAAATTTGTAGTTAACCTATTCACCCCCCCTCTAGTTAGCCTCTCGATCCTTCAATTGGTATCAGAGCCTCGTCTCTTTATAAAAGGCTTTACCGCCTAAAGAGGAGGTAAGGATGGCCGATGATCCCGTCACCATGGATGGGATTCAAAAGCTAATCCAAGCTATGATTGAAACTTCCGAGAAGAAGATGGAGGGACTAATAAAAGAATTGACATCTCCATCTAAGCAACCTAGTGAAAAGATTATCTTAGATGAACATGGAAACCCCTTGCCAACTAAAGAAGGAAGTGATACAACTTCACCTTTAAATAGTGGTGCACCATCAAATGGTAGTGGTGGCAATTCTTTTGGCTATGCATATAACAATGCTCCTAATGTACAACATCCACATGTTACTCATCTTGGTCCACCTCCTTTGGTGGATCGGCATCGTTTTACTAATTGGAAAGCTTCCATGAAGTCTTACATGTGCAGCTCTTCAATGCAAATATGGAGAATTGTTGAAAAAGGATATGAGCCGAAGGATCCCGCAAATCTAAGCTCAAGTGACATCATTGATGAGCAACTCAACGCTCATGCTTTGCACATGTTGGAAAGGGCAATGGAAAAGGAAGGAGTTGAGCACATCCGGTCCTTCACAAGTGCAAAGAAAGCTTATGATGGTCTTGTTGATATGTTTGACAGCAATGTCAATCTCCAAAGATCCAAGAAGTCAATCATTCAAAGAAAAGTTGAACACTTTCACTTGGGTGATGGAGAGAACATAGAAGACATGTTTAGAAGACTCAAAGCTCTTGTAAATGATATGAGAGATAGTGGATTCACAGATCGCACGGAGAATTGGGTCAAGGAGAAATTTCTACTCACCTTGATGCCATACAATGAAAATATGGTGATGAATGTACAAGCAAGGGCAGACTACTTGGACCTATCCCCCAATGATGTTTTGGGTCTCTTTATCACTCTAAAGGTCATGAAGCAAACTTCCGATGATGTCATGGCTCGTGTAAACGGAGCAAAGAAAGCATCTCTTGCCTTGAAGGCCAATGTCATCTCCCATGAAGATAATGATTCAAGCGATGATGGTGGATCCACTCATGAGGTCTCCGAGAAAGAGATGAAGACTTCGCATGAAGAATTCTTGGCTCTTGCTCAACACAAGTGGTGGAAGAAAGGAGATTTTAGATCCAATGCCACCAAGAATAAAGGGAAGGAATCCTCGAGCACGAAGAAAGCAAGAACTTGCTTCAATTGTGGAGATTCCGAGCACTTCGTTGCCGAGTGTCCCTTCAAGAGTAGAATTGAGAATGGAGGAAGACTTATCAGGAAATCCACCTTCATTCCCAAGTCCAAGAACTTCATCAAGAGAGGCCCTCCTAGGGCAATGATTGCTAAAGAAGTCGAGTACACCTCCGGTGGTGAAGAGAGTGATGGTGAAGGCGAACAAGTAGGTATGGAGGCCATGGCTAGGGGCGTCATACCTCCTAACTTAAGCTCTCTCTTCTCCAACCCAAATGACAACAAGGGCCCCTCGAGTCACAAGTGCTTCATGGCCAAGGGTATACCCCCAAAGGTGAACCCTACACTTAAACTTGCTAACTCCTCTATTCCTTCACTACTAAATTGTGTCGAGGAAGACCCCTTGACAAACTTTGTTGAAAAACTAGAAGGAGAAACTAAATCCATCTTTGTCTCTCTCATGGATCAATTAAGTGAGGCACATGGCCTCATTGATGAACATGAGGAGAGAATAATGTTACTTGAAAAGTTTGCTCGTGATGATGCTAGTAAAATTGAGGAGCTTGAGAAAGCTCTAGATGAATCACATTGCCTTAAAGAAAGCATAGAAGAAACCTTTGCAATTGACATAGCTAAAGTTAAACTTGATTGTCAACATGCTTTTGCTAAGGTAACGGAATTCATGAGTTTAAATGATGCAACTAACCAAGGGTATAATGAACTCATTAAGGATTTTGATAAGCTTAAAATTGATCATCGTACTATCTCAAATGAGCTCAAAACCTTAAAAGGAGTTAGAGTTGTGAATGAAAACTCTTGTGCTACTAACCCTTTGTGTGTCAAGGCAACTCTCATTGAGGAGAACAATAGGTTGAAGGAACAACTCAACAAAGGCCTTGCCACATGCATCCAAGGCCAAAAGAACCTCAATGATCTTTTGAGTAATCATAAGAGAGTTGTTGGTAAAGAAGGCCTTGGTTTTGGTTCCACATCGGAGGTGGCCTACAAGAAGAAGTCAACTCCCTCCACTAACTCTATTGTTTTTGTGAAGGAGGGGGAGTTGGCTAATGAAGAAGATGAGTTTGATATTATTGCTAAAAGTATTGTTCCTAGGGACACTACTACTCACAACAACTTTGCGGGAAAATATAACCCATCCTATGTGCTTCTTAAATCTATTGATGGTCATGTTTATGCAAAGTATGTAGGCACCTCATATGGTGATGATTACAAGCATGCTATTTGGGTTCCCAAGACCCTTGTGACTAACAAAAAAGGACCCATCC
Source organism: Alopecurus myosuroides (assembly GCA_028641055.1). NCBI lineage: Eukaryota > Viridiplantae > Streptophyta > Magnoliopsida > Poales > Poaceae > Alopecurus > Alopecurus myosuroides. Next base: position 86,585,662 of record CM054062.1, on the reverse strand, counting down.
AAAAATGGGTACCTAAAACAAGAAGTTGATTCATTGTAGGGTCGTATCTCCGGTGGAACATCATGGATGATTGATAGCGGTTGTTCCGCACACATGACCGGAAGCAAAGAAGTAATAGAAGACTTGAAACTCCAACTTCTCAAATTTGCTCATGTAACCATTGGTGATCGCTCACAACTTAAGGTATTGGGACATGGCAAGGTGGTCATTTCTCCGGATTCATCCATTGAGAAAGTCCTCCTTGTTGAGTCCCTCGTCTATAATCTTCTTTCCGTCTTGCAACTTTGTGAGTGCAATTTTACATGTGTATTTGGGCGTCATCATGTGCTTGTCCTTCACACCATTTCTCTTAAAGTAGCCTTTGTTGGATTTGTGGAAAACGGTATGTATATAGTGGATTTCTCAAAAGAAACTACACATATTGCCACATGTCTAATGGCTAATCCGACGTGGGGTGGCTTTGGCATCGCCGCCTAGGTCACGTCGGTATGAGAAATTTGCAAACTCTTGTGAAGGGTGAGCATGTTATAGGACTAACAAGTGTGAATTTTTCCAAAGATCGTCCTTGTAGCTCTTGTATTGCCGGAAAGATGCATGAGAAGAATCATCCCAAGACATCAATCATCGCCACAACAAGACCCTTTGAGCGCATTCACTTGGATTTATTTGGGCCTCCCACATATGATAGTCTTGGTTGCAAGAAATATTGTTTGGTTATTGTTGATGATTATACAAGATACACTTGGGTTTTCTATATCAAGAAGAAGAGTGAAACTCAAGAAAGATTCATTACTTGGGCTACCGAAGTGCAACGCCAATATGACACCAAGATCTTATCCATTAGGAGTGACAATGGTTCCGAGTTCAAGAACTACAACATGGATGAATTCTTGGGTAATGAGGGGATAAGACATCAATATTCCGCCGCGTACACCCCTCAACAAAATGGTGTTGCGGAGAGGAAGAATCGCACACTTATTGATATGGCAAGAACTATGATGGCCGAGTTCAAATCCCCATATAACTTTTGGGCCGAAGCCATCAACACCTCTTGTCATCTATCTAACTGACTCTTCCTTCGTCCGATGATTGGCATGACTCCATATGAGCTTCTAACCGGTAACAAACCCAACCTCAAATATCTTCGAGTTTTTGGGTGCAAATGCCAAGTATACATAAAGGGAACTAGATTGTCTAAGTTTGATGCTAGAACTTTTGAAGGTATTTTTGTTGGTTACGCCACGAACTCCCACACTTATAGAGTCCACAACATATCCACCGGGTGTGTTGAAGAATCTATGAATGTGGAATTTCATGAGGATAATGGCTCCCAAGTGGAGCAAATTGATTGTGATGATGTAGGTGATGAACCATCCTCCATAGCCATAGGAAGAATGGGTGTAGGTCCACTTATACCCATTGAGGGACACCTTGTGGCAAATGAGGATGAAACTAGATCTACGCAAGTGGAGCCCTCTACATCAACCACCAATCAAATGGTAAACCAAGAACAAGAAGATCTTCATGTGGATACCTCCCATCAAGAAAGTGATCAAGATCCACCCAATGATAATGGTGGAAATGGTCTTGGTGATACTTCACCAAGAACTCCAATAAGGGTGGACAATGGTCTTGATGAAGGAAATGATGAGGATATTCCACCTAATGAAAATCCCGATGATGCTCTAGTTCGTATCATGTCTCGTCAAGCATCAAGATTGCAACAAAAGTCACTATATCAAAAGAATATCATTGGTGGCTTGGGGAGAAGTGTCTCCACTCGTGGACAAGTACTCAAGTTTTGTGGTATTCACTCATATGTCTCTCATGTTGAACCCATCAAAGTGTATGATGCTCTTGAAGATGAAGATTGGGTTCAAGCTATGCATGAAGAGCTCCATAATTTTGAGAGAAACAAAGTATGGTCACTAGTGGAAAGACCCAAAGATCACAATATCATTGGAACTAAATGGGTGTTCAAAAATAAGCAAGATTCTCATGGGCAAGTGATTCGCAACAAAGCACGATTGGTTGCTCAAGGCTACTCTCAAGTCGAAGGACTTGACTACGGTGAAACTTTTGCTCCCGTAGCTAGGCTTGAATCCATTCGTATATTACTTGCATTTGCCACTAGTCATAACTTCATCTTGCATCAAATGGATGTTAAAAGTGCTTTTCTAAATGGACCTTTAAATGAAATGGTATATGTTAAACAACCTCCGGGGTTCGAGGATCCCAAGTATCCTAACCATGTCTACTTCCTCCATAAGGCTTTGTATGGCCTCAAACAAGCCCCATGTGCTTGGTATGATCACTTAAAGGAGTTCTTAGTAGATCGTGGTTTCATACTTGGGGTAATTGATCCCACTCTCTTTACCAAAAGTTTAGATGGACATTTCTTCGTATGCCAAGTATATGTTGATGATATTATATTTGGATACTCTAATGTGAGTTTTGTAGATCAATTTGCCAAACTAATGACAAGTGAATTTGAGATGTCTATGATGGGAGAATTAAAGTTCTTTCTAGGTTTTGAGATCAAGCAATATCATGAAGGGACTTTTATTTGTCAAGCCAAATATATTCAAGACATGCTCAAGAAATTCGATATGATAAATGCCAAACCATTACCTTATCCAATGCCAACAACCACAAATCTCTCTTTGGATCATGAAGGTATACCGGTAGACCCCAAACTTTATCGATCCATCATTGGATCTTTGCTTTACCTTTGTGCATCTAGACCGGACATTATGTTTAGTGTGGGTTTGTGTGCAAGATTTCAATCTAACCCCAAGGAAAGCCATATGATTGCGGTCAAGAGGATTCTTAGGTATTTGGTTGACACTCCCACTCATGGTCTTTGGTATCCATCAAACACAACTTTTGATCTTGTGGGATACTCGGATGCGGATTGGGAGGTGACAAAGTGGATAGAAAATCAACCTCGGGTGCTTGCCAATTTCTTGGTAGGTCTCTCGTGTGTTGGTCTTCCAAGAAGCAAAATTGTATTGCCACCTCCTCCACGGAAGCGGAGTATATTTCCGCCGCAAGTTGTTGCTCTCAACTCTTATGGATGAGGCAATGTATTAAGGATTTTGGAATTAAGATTGAGACAATGCCTCTTTTATGTGATAATGAGAGTGCCATTAAGATTGGTCACAATCCGGTACTTCATGGCAAGACCAAGCATATTGAGATTCGGTATCATTTTATTCGGGATCATGTGGCCAATGGTGATATCTCACTCTCTTATGTCAACACTAAAGATCAACTTGCCGACATCCTTACCAAGCCTCTAGATGTGAAGAGATTCAAGGAATTGAGGAGTGAACTCAACATCATATGTGCAAGCAATTTTAGTTGATTGAAAATCGTGCATACACACCCCTACTAGACTCCTATTTGGATTTAGATGCACGCATAGACATAGGGGGAGTGTGGCTCAATCAATGAGTCAACACTACCTTTATAATGCATAAATAAACAAATCATGCCTACATGATCATTTTAATGACATCATGTGCTTCAATGATGAGTCTCGACAATGCACCCAAGATACATCTTCGCGGTGACATATCGAATATACTCATACATGGTGGCTACGGCCACCGCCAATTTCTCAATACGACATTTGTGTTCGAGTGTTCACTCATTTGCTCCTCCATTTGATTTCATATTTCATTGGTATCCAATGTTGCTCATTTCGTTTTCTCATTTTTCTCTCCATTGGATATAAATGAAAACATCATATGCATGTCATCATTCTCATCTCATTCGGGCACATGGTCAAATAAAAATTGCTCTAAGAAACAAATTCCTGAAAATGTGTTAGTATTAGAATATATTCATGAAAATCTGTTGAAATGAATTTTTTTTATTATTGTTTATTGCGCGTTGTGGCTTGGTAGTTGTGTAGGTTTATTTTTTTTACTTTATTTTTTTACAAAAAAAAACCAAAAACAACACACACAGACCCAATCCAACCCAACTGCCGAAAAAAAACAAATTTTCAAAAAAAAAATGTGCGTGCCAGCCTCCCACCCCGGCCTCGCCACAGCCGTGCCGGCCCCAGGCCGGCCCTCAGGCCGGGGCGTTCGGCCAGCACCCCGGCCTCGCCTCCGCCGCGATCCGGCCCCAGGCCGGCCCTTAGGCCGGGCCGTTCGGGCGCATGGCCGGCCTCCCGCCCGGCCTCCTTCCCCCGCGCGCCGGCCCCAGGCCGGCCGCCCCGCCCACCCATCCGCCCCGCACAGCCGAGCCGGCCAGGCCGGCATGCCAGCCGGCCCCAGGCCGGTGTGGGGTGCTGCACACACAAACACACACACCCCACCCCCAACCGAACCCAAATCCCCACACCCCCTTCTTCCTCCTCCCTCCACCTCCATTAGAGCACCTTGGTGCTCTTGCCTCCCCCCCACCTCCCTAGCCCATCCCCACCACCCAAAGTCACGGATCCGCAAGCCCTCGGACTTCTCCTCCCTCTCCTCCACACGGTTTTCTCATTAACCCCTTATTGGAGGAGATCGGGACACTTGATTGCCTAGTTCTTTTTTTTTTGAAGATGGCTTCGAACTCGGGTAATTTTCTTTGGGCTTTTCTATGGTTTAGGTGTATGTGAGAGCTCCCTATCGGTGTGCTACTACTAGTGTTCATGTGCTAGATTTTTTTCTCCATCTATTAATGCTAGGGCTCATACCTCTATGATATATTATGATTTGTTCATGACATGTGTTCCATCTATTCGTATGTTATGCTATGTTGATGTTCCATGCTCCTCGTATTCTAGCCATAGCCCTATGATACTATGCTTCACCTCCCTTTGCACATTACATTCTCATAGTTGGCCATGGTTAAATAATAAAATTTCCCCATTATTGATACGATTGTTCTCTCATTGTGCCCTAATGTGTATGATATAACCTAAATATTTTTACATCCTAATGGTCTCTCGTATGTTTAAATGCCCAATATTTTTTTTCACATCACACAATCCTATACACATGCTATTGGGCTAGTATTTCGTTTACCATACACATGCTCAATATAATGTGCAAACACTCATAATATTGTGTTCACTAACTATTGGGCTAGTATTTCGTTTACCATGTCGTTGTCCAATTGATTCATGGCTTAATTATTTTTTTTTCTCCTAAACAACGACCATGTGCACTCATTATCATGCTCCATATCCATGCATCATATGTTTCAGGTGATTCTCCTCCTCACAATGAGTCCGATGCCTCCCGCTCTCTCCGCCCTCGCACCTCTCGCAAGAAGAGTGCCCTGGAGGTTGCTGGTTCTACTCCCTCACGGAGACAGGCTCCCACCCTTCCAATCAATCCGAAGGAGCCCGTGATCAAAAACTGGGGTGGCCTTAGTACCGCCGATTTTGAGGAAGCTAGGCTGAAATTTAATCCTTATGAGTTTGGGAAAGCACGTGCTCGGATCCTCGAAACTATTGCAAGATGCATCAGGTTATGCATGAATTTATTCTTGGCAAGCTTCAGCACAGTCACGTGGAACAACACTACTTTGACATTGAGTATGCTCGCACCAAGTGGCCTGAAGTTATGGAGATCATGGACTTCCACAACCTCACTCCTCTCATGGGGGACACTCTTGCTCATCTGTTTTCTCCAGAGCTGCTCAGGGAGTTCTACTCCACCGTTCACTTCACATCTGGAGGTCCCACGCGTCTCCCGCGTACATTGATATGGATGAGCGGTGGCTCCAAGTGTGAGGCTACCATGGATGAGTTTGGTACTATTCTGGGTCTTCCTTCCTACAACTTTGATTATATGTACTATTTCCGCATTCATGGTGATTCCAAGAAGATTATGAAGGCCAAGGATGGGATTCGCCATTGCTATCCCGAAGGTACCGGCTCCATCCATATTCCTAAGATCAAGTTCTTTTCTGAGCATTGGTATATGGTCCACGCTATTCTTCGCAACACCATCAACGCCAAATTTGGTGAGAAGGGCGAGGTCCGCAAGTGGATGATCAACCTTCTATTCCACATTGAGTCTCAGATGAGGGCCAAGAAGCAATTGGATGTTCTGGACTACATGTGGCAGGAGCTGCAGAATGTGGTTAAGGAGAAGAGGGTCCCCATCTATGGCTCTTATATTCAGCGTCTTATTGAGACCCGCATCCCAGAAGGTCTCATCAACAACTATGCCAAAGTGACTCCCAAGAAATCTATTCTCATGTATGATGCTCCCATTGAGTCTGCTAATGATCCAAGGCCCAAGCGCACCCGCACCGAGTCAGTTACTCGCCGCTCTCCTTCACCTTCTCCTCCTCCTGAGACCTTCAACCTCAAGAAGATTCTTCAGAAGATGAACTGCTTCTTCATTGATAAGCAACATCAGGATTATGAGGCCTATCGCAAGGGCAAGGCCTCTAGTCGCCGTCAGCGCTCCATACAGACTGCTCTTCATATTCCCCTTAGTTCTTCCAGCTCAGATGAGGTTTCAGAGGAGAAGTGGAAGTCTGCGCATACTTATTGGTGTGGAGATGATGCTAGCTCACTTGGCTCCTTTGCGGCGCAGTACACTACCCCTGGTGCTAGCTCCAGTCAGGTTCCTCCAGAGGACTTCGTTGACGAAGATGAGGACATGGGCGACGAGTGATTGGATTGCCTTTTTCTCCCTTTTTGGTGTATGATGCCAAGGGTGATAAACACTCACGCATTGCATTGCATTTCATGCATCCATTTGCGTCTTATCTTTGTGCTTTGCTTTCGTCATTCTTAGTTGAAACTATTCGTGTGGTTTGTTGAACCTTGTTGAACCTTGGTGTTATTGTAAGACTATGTCTTTACTTATCTATCGTACTCTCTATCTATGCGTGTGACAATTGATATTGAAGATCATAGCAAGAATATCATATTATTTCATCTACTCACTATTTCGAAGTGTTGAAGCCATAATGAGGATAGTTGTTATTCACAAGAAGAATGCTATGGTAAGATCATTCTAGTGTTCATACATGTGTATCTTAAATGGTAAAATCATGGTTGGATCAATTCTTGCACTTCACATAAATATGTTGTAGTCACACCATTATCATATAAAACATAGTGTGAAGTTGAGATTATGAAACGGACCTCATAATGATTATCAAATATACATGTCAATTGTTATAGGCATACAAATAGGGGGAGTACGAATATATGTTAATTCTCTCACAAATAGCTATGCAAAATCATTTCTCACGCAAATCCGTATGTTGTCATCAAACATCAAAAAGGGGGAGATTGAAAGAACATAGGTTCTAAATCCTATTTTGACTGTTTGATTACAACATATAGATGGACTACTGTGTTTTGCTAAGTGTACTCAGAAAATGTCGACCCGTAAATATCATACAAGCTGCAGCAATAAGGGAGAAAAGGTTACGGAAAAAGATAAGGAAGAAAAGAAAAGAAACGGCGAAGAAAAGGAAAAAGGAGACGAAAAAAGGGGGTAGCCGGCCTCCCAGCCGGCCTGGCCGGGCTCCAGGCCGGGCAGGCGCAGCCCCACGCCGGCCCCAGGCCGGACGCCAGGCTGGGGCGCTCGGGTGGGGGTCCGGCCTCGCCCCTCCGCCCCCGCCGGCCCCAGGCCGGGTGCCAGGCCGGGTGTAACACCTGGGGTGTTCCCCCTTAGTAGAAAGTTGGTTGTTTTCCTTTTTCTTTTTGCATCACATGCATCACATGCATTGCATCCTGTTCTCAAAACCACTCACAAATCCAAACCAATTTAAACTTTCAAAACATGTCTAAAATTTTCAATTGAAAGTTGCAAACTAAATACCTCAACTTGTTTTCCAATAGTTTGAAGTTGATTTATTCAAATTGCTTGTTAATAAAAATTTCCCTTTTGTTAAAACCCTAATGGTAAATTCAATTAACAAATTCAAATCAAAACCATCCATGATTGGCATGTTTCAAATGTGGGTTTAAAAATTAAATTCTTGCAACCAATTAAATTCAATAATGTTTTCATAATTGTTTGGGTTTATTGAATAAATTGTTTAAAAACCAAATCTTTATGAAATACTATTGGAAATTCAAATAGCAACTTAAAACTCAAATTAATATTTCAAATTGTTGACCTTAAGGTTAACATTGCTTCTACTCACTGTTTTGCAAATTAATAAAAGTTATTCATAAAATAAAAACTCCCTTTAATCAACACCCTAAATGGCAAATTCAAATTCACTTAAAAATCAATCATAATGGGCATGATCCCAATTGTGGTTTAAGAATTAAAAAAATCTTCCAAACATTTTTAAAACTCACTAAGTCTCATAGTGTTTGAGCTTATTAAATAAAACTTGTTTATTTCCAAAATTCCAAACTAAACCCTATTTGGAATTCAACTAACAAATTAAAATCAAATTAATATTCCAAATTTTGAAGTTAATGTTAAATTGCTTTGAATTGTTGTTTTGCAGTTAATAAAAATTATTCATCAAATAAAAGAACCCCCCAAACCCTATTTTTATCTCTCTCTCTCTTTCATCCCTTACAAAAAAAAGAGAAAAGGAAAAATCAAAAAGAGAGGTGAGCTGTGGGAGGCAGGCCAGCCCCACGGCCAGCCCACCTGCAACCACCTAAACCCCACAGCTCTCTCCCCTCTCACCCCAGCTCACCACCATCTAAGCCCATGTTCCCCCCTTCTTCTTCCTGTACGGCTCGCATCGGAGAGCTACACGTCGACAGCAGCGAGGATAGACGGCCATCGCGAGGTCCCCTCGAGCTCCTTATAGCTCCACCCCCCTATGCGCTACGGGCAACCCTAGCCCTGCCTCCTCCCATACCGCCGCCGACCCCCTTTCTTCCTCCTTGATTCCCTCTGTTTCTCTGAACTCACTGCACACCTGAGCAGCCCACCGTCGCTGCAACTTCATGGCCGCCCGTGAGCCAACCTGGGAGGTGGAGAAGAACCACCCCACCTCCCTCTTCCTCCTCGACCTCGAACACCAGCCGGAGTAGCACCAGGTCGTCTGCGGCGTCCTCGTTTCCAGTACAGGCGCCGACGAATTTCTTCGAATTCCCACCGTCGCAGACAACCTCGAGCACCAGCTGCCGTCTAGTCATCACCCCGGTGAGAATCCCTCTCGATTCCACGAAAAAGCCAGTCCTTTGAGGCTCAGAATCCTCGTTTCGTTTCTGACCGTGACCCCTGTCCGCCATGATCGCGAGCTCGGCAATTTTTCGCGTATCGCCTGCAGCGCGGCAATGTGGCGGCCCGGAGAGTGTCAGGATCCTCGCGCTGACCTACTCCACCTTGGCTGGAGAGCAGGAGGCCCGGTCTGCGGCGTTTTCGCCGGAACGATCACGTCCTCCTCCGGTGGCGCCTGCACTTCTTCACCATGATCCCGTGCTGTCATCGGCTCCAAGCTCGGTCACCTCGCCACACGAACCGTGGTGAGCTCGTTCATCCTCGGTGCCATTCCCTCTTCTGGTCGTGCTCTGCATCGTGCGCTGTTGTCCGCTCCGGCAGAGGTCCGCCATGGCTGCGCGTAGCTGCAGGTTGCACGAGTTTCAGGTGCTGCAGCGTGGCTTGCGTACTCCGTCGTCGTTGTGCAGCACCTACACGCACTCAACCTGTACGCATCTGCACACTACACCACGGGATCGTACACGCACGCTGTGGCCGCCGCGATCCCCTGCTGCCTCGTTGCTGTTCGCCCGTCAGAGAACGAACTGTTCTTTTGATTCAGTTAACACACAGCAGAAATTACACCTCAACCTCGCTCGCAGCCCATACCAGACAAGAACCCACACTCACCCCAGTGGCACGGGCCTCACGCGCGCTCGCTGCAGGCGAGGGTTCGATCCCCCTCGCTGCAGTTTAAAAGCGCCCCTTTTTGCTAATTCCACACACACGCTCGGGCCCGCCATTCAGTGGCGCGGTTGCCACCTAGCTCCACACCCACGCACACGGGGATGCCACGGAGGCACTGGCCCGCACTGCAGAGGCACATGCCAGGGTGCCCTGGGTGAAAAACGCCCCAGGGGCCCATCTGCGCTCCTTTTTCTTTCTTTTAGGTCCCTGTTATTACAGATTAGTCCCTGTTTAAAAAATGCAACTAACTTTTAATTTCCAAATCCAAATACTACAAATAAAATATGTATTCTGCACCAAATTAAACCCTCTACATGATTAATTCATTTGTTTTATGTTTTGAATATTTCAAATTGTTCTAAAATTCAAATTCAAACAACTCCTTTTAAATTTGGTTAAATTTATAACTAATGCAAACTTAATTCAAATAACACAAATAAAATATGTTTTCCATGCCAAATTGAACCACTTTTTCAAATATAAAATTTGTTTCATGTTTTGAATAATTAAAATTGGTTAAATAATTTAAACCTTGTTTAAATCATTTAAAATTGCTAAATTAATAACTTGGTCAAATTAAATTCTTTTTGAACTTATAAAATATGTTTTCAAACCAGAAAATCATAACCTTTCCAAATATGAATTTAATTTAATGCTTTAAACAAATAAAAATTCAAATGAATTCCTAATTGAATTAAATTCATTAAAATCCTGTTTAAACTTGTTTAATTCCCCATTAATTCATATTAATTCCTTTTTCAATAATTGAAACATGTATTCCACCTAAAATTTTGTGTACTTTCCAAATATGAACTTTGTTATCCAATTTTAACAATTTAAATTGGTGAAAACACCAAATGCTTGTGTAACACCTTTAAGAAACCAAAATTCCAACACTTAGTAAATAAAATTCCAAACTTGGTAAACTTCATTTCAAATTGAATCCCTTGTTGTTTTCTTATTGTTTTCATCATCCATGCATCATGCTAATCCACTTTCACATGTTGTTTAGTTGTAGATCATCTAAACCAACCTTAACTCATGGACTTTGCCATATGCATCTCAAATGCATATGGGTTCATTTAAATTGATTCCTTATGTCAACCAGTTTATCGTTGATGCATCTTTAAACTTGTCATGCATCCATATCTTGATCATGCTGGATCTTTTGCCGTAGAAGTAATTGTTGCATCCGGTGTTTGTTCGAGGTTCGTAGCTTCTTCGCGGATAGGACGTTGAGATGATGTGAGCAACGACAAGTTCTGTGGATGTACCTCTACTTGCTGGATTCCAGGCAAGTATACTCACTTGCTGCCAAATGGCTGCCTTTCATCACTTGTTACCGATTCTTTCCGTTGTTCTTATTCTAGCCTGTTGATTCGATGCTTGTGTCTCGATCCTATTATATGTTTACCTTGCAGCCATGATATAGCCTTCCTTCCACTTCCTATTAACTGTTGTTTGTTTACCCTGTTGGCCCTCGTGTCGTAGTTGCATGCTTAGTGTTGTTTGTGCTCAAGTCTTGTTGTCCGTATTATCAACTGTTTAGTTTGATAGTTGGGTTTCAATTCAATCAACAACATGTTAATGTTTTGGGTAATAATAATTTGACGATAAGGCACCGGCAGGAGGCCCGGCGTGTTTTGAAGCCTGCTAGTGTCGACCCTAATTAGGAAAAGGGTCTTGTCTACTGATCCATGATGAGTGCACTAACCGCATGTGGGAAGCGAGTATGGGCGCCCCCCTCAATTTGATTCGATTCGCATCTCGTCCAAATCGCCCCATTTAGTTCGGGTTTTCCATTTGCCGCATGCATGATCTTGCGAACCTAGGCCAGGGTGGAACTTTTGTAGTCGGCATTTAGGGAGACACGTTCTTAGAGTGCTATGAGGGTCCCCTTTTCTTCGTGGGGCTTGATTAGCCGTGCGCTCAATTGCACGGGGTTCTTTGGGCTTGATGCGAAGAAGAGTTGGGTTGTGTTGAGTACCTCGCTTGGTGGGTTGATCCCCCGTCTGGCGGGTTATTCTTACGTGTACGGCCAAATTGGTGCATCCCTGCAGGGTAAATCTTCTCGAGAAGCCGTGTTTTCCGCGGTTATGGATGACTTGGTGAAAGTACTGGCTAACAAGTACTCAGAACAACTTACACCTAACTAATGATACTTGACTAGTAATAGTCTTATTGACACAACAACTTGATCCATCATTAATCCAACAGTGTGAGTTATCCTTGGGTTGCTTCCTTAGTAGGGGGTAACATAGGATGGGTTTGTTTGGGTGGTTAGTATCTAGTTGGTTACGATACGCTATCTTATCCCCCCTCTTTTAGCCGGATGTTGTAGTGAGTCTCTGTATTTGGTTAGTGCAGCCCGCTGCCGCTTATTTGCAATCATCCCTTCCTTTCCGTTGAACCCAAAGTATTTGTATCTTGTGATGACTGGCTACGCCGGTATCTTGTGAGTATGGTTTATCCACTTGCCAGTACTTAACCGTACTGACCCACGAATCTTTTTCGTGGCTGCATATTCAATATTGCAGTCAACAGGTTTGAAGTCTGACGACGTTAGTTTGGGAATTCCTCCGGCTTGGCCTGGGCAGGGATTGGACGCTCTCGGTTATCTTCAGGACTCTTAGTCCAATTTGTATCTTGTCCGTAGCTGGACGCTATGTTGTTTCTTCCGTTGTTATTTGGATCTTTGTGTTGTATCAGTTGTATCCCTGGCTCCTTTGAGTCCTCTTGTATATATCTTTTCTGTTGTTGTTGTGGATTAATCATGAACTGTTGTAATGTTATCACAAGTGGCAACCTGGAATCGGTTATTATGTGGATTTTGGCGGAAATGCTGAAATCTGCATAGTGCCCGATCTCGGGGGCGTCACAAATGGTATCAGAGCCTTGGTTCCGATTCCCGATATTGTTTCGATACGAATGGTTATCGAAGTAACGGGTCCGCAAAGCCTGTAGGATAACCTCGCTAACGGTCGTTGTTTCTAGAGTGTCAAAAACTATTTCTGCTAAACTATTTTGGAAACATCTCAATAGGATTCTTGTTTTCTCCTTATCTCTATTCTATTTCCCCTCCCATCTTATTTTCTTTGGAGTCTATCTCCCTCTCAATCTTTCAAAGGTTTAGAATCCTACGTGGGTGGACGTTTTCTGAGCCTTTAACCTAATAGGTTCGATCATCGGAAGATTCCTGGTGGAAGCACATCGTCATCAACCCGAGCAAGAATCTCTTGTTAGTGGTGTCGAGAAACCCTTGTTAGTGGTGTCGAGGAGATCAGCTGGAAGCATGAAGAATCGATAGTTGAACTTCTTTCCCCTCCCGGGTTAGCAGGTGGATTGCGAGGGCGCAATCCCTTGTTAGTGGTGTCGTCTGTAACACCTGGGGTGTTCCCCCTTAGTAGAAAGTTGGTTGTTTTCCTTTTTCTTTTTGCATCACATGCATCACATGCATTGCATCCTGTTCTCAAAACCGCTCACAAATCCAAACCAATTTAAACTTTCAAAACATGTCTAAAATTTCCAATTGAAAGTTGCAAACTAAATACCTCAACTTGTTTTCCAATAGTTTGAAGTTGATTTATTCAAATTGCTTGTTAATAAAAATTTCCCTTTTGTTAAAACCCTAATGGTAAATTCAAATCAAAACCATCCATGATTGGCATGTTTCAAATGTGGGTTTAAAAATTAAATTCTTGCAACCAATTAAATTCAATAATGTTTTCATAATTGTTTGGGTTTATTGAATAAATTGTTTAAAAACCAAATCTTTATGAAATACTAATGGAAATTCAAATAGCAACTTAAAACTCAAATTAATATTTCAAATTGTTGACCTTAAGGTTAACATTGCTTCTACTCACTGTTTTGCAAATTAATAAAAGTTATTCATAAAATAAAAACTCCCTTTAATCAACACCCTAAATGGCAAATTCAAATTCACTTAAAAATCAATCATAATGGGCATGATCCCAATTGTGGTTTAAGAATTAAAAAAATCTTCCAAACATTTTTAAAACTCACTAAGTCTCATAGTGTTTGTGCTTATTAAATAAAACTTGTTTATTTCCAAATTCCAAACTAAACCCTATTTGGAATTCAACTAACAAATTAAAATCAAATTAATATTCCAAATTTTGAAGTTAATGTTAAATTGCTTTGAATTGCTGTTTTGTAATTAATAAAAATTATTCATCAAATAAAAGAACCCCCCAAACCCTATTTTTATCTCTCTCTCTTTCATCCCTTACAAAAAAAAGAGAAAAGGAAAAATCAAAAAGAGAGGTGAGCTGTCGGAGGCAGGCCAGCCCCACGGCCAGCCCACCTGCAACCACCTAAACCCCACAGCTCAATCCCCTCTCACCCCAGCCCACCACCATCTAAGCCCACGTTCCCCCTTCTTCTTCCTGTACGGCTCGCATCGGAGAGCTACACGTCGACAGCAGCGAGGATAGACGGCCATCGCGAGGTCTCCTCGAGCTCCTTATAGCTCCACCCCCCTATGCGCTACGGGCAACCCTAGCCCTGCCTCCTCCCATACCGCCGCCGACCCCCTTTCTTCCTCCTTGATTCCCTCTGTTTCTCTAAACTCACTGCACACCTGAGGAGCCCACCGTCGCCGCAACTTCATGGCCGCCCGTGACCCAACCTGGGAGGTGGAGAAGAACCACCCCACCTCCCTCTTCCTCCTCGACCTCGAACACCAGCCGGAGTAGCACCAGGTCGTCCGCGGCGTCCTTGTTTCCAGTACAGACGCCGACGAATTTCTTCGAATTCCCGCCGTTGCGGACAACCTCGAGCACCAGCTGCCGTCTAGTCATCACCCCGGTGAGAATCCCTCCCGATTCCACGAAAAAGCCAGTCCTTTGAGGCTCAGAATCCTCGTTTCGTTTCTGACCGTGACCCCTGTCCGCCATGATCGCGAGCTCGGCAATTTTTCGCGTATCGCCTGCAGCGCGGCAACGTGGCGGCCCGGAGAGCGTCAGGATCCTCGCGCTGACCTACTCCACCTTGGCTGGAGAGCAGGAGGCCCGGTCTGCGGCGTTTTCGCCGGAACGATCACGTCCTCCTCTGGTGGCGCCTGCACTTCTTCACCATGATCCCGTGCTGTCATCGGCTCCAAGCTCGGTCACCTCGCCACATGAACCGTGGTAAGCTCGTTCATCCTCGGTGCCATTCCCTCTTCTGGTCGTGCTCTGCATCGTGCGCTGTTGTCCGCTCCGGCAGAGGTCCGCCATGGGTGCGCGTAGCTGCAGGTTGCACGAGTTTCAGGTGCTGCAGCGTGGCTTGCGTACTCCGTCGTCGTTGTGCAGCACCTACACGCACTCAACCTGCACGCATCTGCACACTACACCACGGGATCGTACACGCACGCTGTGGCCGCCGCGATCCCCTGCTGCCTTGTTGCTGTTCGCCCGTCAGAGAACGAACTGTTCTTTTGATTCAGTTAACACACAGCAGAAATTACACCTCAACCTCGCTCGCAGCCCATACCTGCCAAGAACCCACACTCACCCCAGTGGCACGGGCCTCACGCGCGCTCGCTGCAGGCGAGGGTTCGATCCCCCTCGCTGCAGTTTAAAAGCGCCCCTTTTTGCTAATTCCACACACGCGCTCGGGCCCGCCATTCAGTGGCGCGGTTGCCACCTAGCTCCACACCCACGCACACGTGGATGCCACGGAGGCACTGGCCCGCACTGCAGAGGCACATGCCAGGGTGCCCTGGGTGAAAAACGCCCCAGGGGCCCATCTGCGCTCCTTTTTCTTTCTTTTAGGTCCCTGTTATTACAGATTAGTCCCTGTTTTAAAAATGCAACTAACTTTTAATTTCCAAATCCAAATACTACAAATAAAATATGTATTCTGCACCAAATTAAACCCTCTACATGATTAACTCATTTGTTTTATGTTTTGAATATTTCAAATTGTTCTAAAATTCAAATTCAAACAACTCCTTTTAAATTTGGTTAAATTTATAACTAATGCAAACTTAATTCAAATAACACAAATAAAATATATTTTCCATGCCAAATTGAACCACTTTTCCAAATATAAATTTTTTTTCATGTTTTGAATAATTAAAATTGGTTAAATAATTTAAACCTTGTTTAAATCATTTAAAATTGCTAAATTAATAACTTGGTCAAATTAAATTCTTTTTGAACTTATAAAATATGTTTTCAAACCAGAAAATCATAACCTTTCCAAATATGAATTTCATTTAATGCTTTGAACAAATAAAAATTCAAATGAATTCCTAATTGAATTAAATTCATTAAAATCCTGTTTAAACTTATTTAATTCCCCATTAATTCATATTAATTCCTTTTTCAATAATTGAAACATGTATTCCACCTAAAATTTTGTGTACTTTCCAAATATGAACTTTGTTATCCAATTTTAACAATTTAAATTGGTGAAAACACCAAATGCTTGTGTAACACCTTTAAGAAACCAAAATTCCAACACTTAGTAAATAAAATTCCAAACTTGGTAAACTTCATTTCAAATTGAATCCCTTGTTGTTTTCTTATTGTTTTCATCATCCATGCATCATGCTAATCCACTTTCACATGTTGTTTAGTTGTAGATCATCTAAACCAACCTTAACTCATGGACTTCTCCATATGCATCTCAAATGCATATGGGTTCATTTAAATTGATTCCATATGTCAACTAGTTTATCGTTGATGCATCTTTAAACTTGTCATGCATCCATATCTTGATCATGCTGGATCTTTTGCCGTAGAAGTAATTGTTGCATCCGGTGTTTGTTCGAGGTGCGTTGCTTCTTCGCGGATAGGACGTTGAGATGATGTGAGCAACGACAAGTTCTGTGGATGTACCTCTACTTGCTGGATTCCAGGCAAGTATACTCACTTGCTGCCAAATGGCTGCCTTTCATCACTTGTTACCGATTCTTTCCGTTGTTCTTATTCTAGCCTGTTGATTCGATGCTTGTGTCTCGATCCTATTATATGTTTACCTTGCAGCCATGATATAGCCTTCCTTCCACTTCCTATTAACTGTTGTTTGTTTACCCTGTTGGCCCTCGTGTCGTAGTTGCATGCTTAGTGTTGTTTGCGCTCAAGTCTTGTTGTCCATCTTATCAACTGTTTAGTTTGATAGTTGGGTTTCAATTCAATCAAGAACATGTTAATGTTTTGGGTAATAATAATTTGACGATAAGGCACCGGCAGGAGGCCCGGCGTGGTTGTGAAGACTGCTAGTGTCGACCCTAATTAGGAAAAGGGTCTTGTCTACTGATCCATGATGAGCGCACTAACCGCATGTGGGAAGCGAGTATGGGCGCCCCCCTCAATTTTATTCGATTCGCATCTCGTCCAAATCGCCTCATTTAGTTCGGGTTTTCCATTTGCCGCATGCATGATCTTGCGAACCCAGGCCAGGCTGGAACTTTTGTAGTCGGCATTTAGGAAGACACGTTCTTAGAGTGCTATGAGGGTCCCCTTTTCTTCGTGGGGCTTGATTAGCCGTGCGCTCAATTGCACGGGGTTCTTTGGGCTTGATGCGAAGAAGAGTTGGGTTGTGTTGATTACCTCGCTTGGTGGGTTGATCCCCCGTCTGGCGGGTTATTCTTACGTGTACGGCCAAATTGGTGCATCCCTGCAGGGTAAATCTTCTCAAGAAGCCGTGTTTTCCGCGGTTATGGATGACTTGGTGAAAGTACTGACTAACAAGTACTCAGAACAACTTACACCTAACTAATGATACTTGACTAGTAATAGTCTTATTGACACAACAACTTGATCCATCATTAATCCAACAGTGTGAGTTATCCTTGGGTTGCTTCCTTAGTAGGGGGTAACATAGGATGGGTTTGTTTGGGTGGTTAGTATCTAGTTTGTTACGATACGCTATCTTATCCCCCCTCTTTTAGCCGGATGTTGTAGTGAGTCTCTGTATTTGGTTAGTGCAGCCCGCTGCCGCTTATTTGCAATCATCCCTTCCTTTCCGTTGAACCCAAAGTATTTGTATCTTGTGATGACTGGCTACGCCGGTATCTTGTGAGTATGGTTTATCCACTTGCCAGTACTTAACCGTACTGACCCACGAATCTTTTTCGTGGCTGCATATTCAATATTGCAGTCAACAGGTTTGAAGTCTGACGACGTTAGTTTGGGAATCCCTCCGGCTTGGCCTGGGCAGGGATTGGACGCTCTCGGTTATCTTCAGGACTCTTAGTCCAATTTGTATCTTGTCCGTAGCCGGACGCTATGTTGTTTCTTCCGCTGTTATTTGGATCTTTGTGTTGTATCAGTTGTATCCCTGGCTCGTTTGAGTCCTCTTGTATATATCTTTTCTGTTGTTGTTGTGGATTAATCGTGAACTGTTGTAATGTTATCACAAGTGGCAACCTGGAATCGGTTATTATGTGGATTTTGGCGGAAATGCTGAAATCTGCATAGTGCCCGATCTCGGGGGCGTCACACTGGGGTGCTCGGGTGGGGGTCCGGCCTCGCCCCCCGCCCCACGCCGGCCCCAGGCCGGGCTGGCTGGGCGCTGACCAGCCCCACGCCGGCCTCCACCTGCCGCCCACGCCGGCCCCAGGCCGGCGCCCAGGCTGGGGTGGGTTTGGCCCGGCCCTGGCAGCTTCCAGGCCGGGGGGGGGGGGGGGGGGCAGGAAAGGGAAATCCCCCCAACGGCCGTATTTCCGACACGGGTATTTATAGGAGGTCTCCACCTACCTCCTTGCTTTGTCAATCTCACCCACACTTTCTCTCACCACCATTGATTGACCAAGCTCAAGCTCAAGAACAAGATCTCCACAAATCCCCAACCGAAGCTCGTGATACTTTGGGATTTGAAGGAGACACCCCCGATCTACAACTCCACCGAGTCGATTAGAAATCCACCCACTCATCCCATAGGGATCTTGTCATTCTTAGTTCATTGGAGCTAGGAATCTTGTTGCTCTTAGTTCATCGGAGCTCGGAGCCTTGTTGATATCCCCGGTGCTTTTGTGCCCGTGGATCTTGCTTCTCGGAGTCTTGGCGGCTCGTGGGATTTGGTGAGGACCCTCCAATCTTGTGGAGTGTGCCTCATCCTTGTAAAGGTTCTAGTTGTCAACCTCAACGGCAACATAGTGATTCGAGCCTATCCACATCGGTGGAAGGACTCGAAGGAGATACGATGTGGCATTTGAGGCTTACTCGGTGTTCCACTTTGGTGGCACCGCACCGCTCCAACGGAGATTGGCTTCCATTGGGAAGTGAACTTCGGGATACATCTCCGCGTCACTATGTTCGGTTATCCCTCAACTTACCTTTACTAGTTACTACTAGCTTAGTCATATACTTACCTTGTGCTAGTTGTACTTGCTCAACATATAGGATTGTTCACCTAGTTGCATAATCTAGATAATCTATATTTGAGCATTACCTTGTTAACTTGAAAAAGAAGTTAAAATTTGTAGTTAACCTATTCACCCCCCCTCTAGTTAACCTCTCGATCCTTCAACACCTTCTTCAGAGTCGAGGACATCCACTTGCGAAAGCCATTCTTCTGAGCTCTACCCTCCATCTCGAAATCAGAGTCACTAGAGCCATCAGTGTCCGGACCAAGATCATCCGGACCTAGCAGGGGAGTGGCATGCTTCTTGACTCGAAGATCCTTGACACGGTGAGTAGTGAGATCTTGGTCATTGTCCAAGAGAGCATCATAAAGCTTGGCATTGCGCCAAGTGGTGGCAATGAGCTTGAACACCAAAGCAACAAACACAGGAACTCTCCTCCTCATCACACAGTTATACATTTCATTCCAGAGGATATTCATCACATCAAGCCCAAGGCCATCACCACGACGCCTATGAGTGTAAACCATCAAGTCAGTGAGTGAGCCATGAATCTGATCAAAGTTGCCAACACGGGGAGCCAACGTGTTCTGATGATCCTGTGGAGGATATCATATACGGGCAACAGATTCTTGGACTGACCAACCACAACATGGTTGGGGATATACCAATCATACATCTCACTAGGGGCCATAGACTTCTCCGGGTAAGGAACCCGGAAGAAGGTAGAGTGAAAAGAAGCATCAGGGATCTCTCCAAAGTCCTACATACCTAGCACAGTAGCAAACTCAGCCCACGAAGCAAAAAACTTCTGGTTCTTGGTCATCCAAGTGATCCTCCTCTCATCAGTATGGAAATATAGCGTGGCATAGAACTGGCCCATGAGGTGCTCATCATAGTCTTCATTGATCTCTACGAAATCCAGAAGACCAAACTCCTCACAGATCTCCAGATCTTCACCAAAGTAGTCCATCTTTGATCTCATGAAAGGAACATTGATGGAGAATTGAGTCACTACCTTGTTCCTGTTCAGCGGGTACTCCTCATAAAAAATCCTCTCCTGAAAACGAGTCCAGAAGAACTCATTGGCCCTAGATTCCCTAGGCTTGGTGTAGGGGTTGGTCCTCCTTTCTCTGCGGAATTGCTCATCGGGCATGTTGACAACTGATTTGTCTCTTGCAGCATGTGATTTCATCAGCACGGACCTTTGTCTCCTTGTCAGATTACCCTGTGGCATGACCTCTGGAGTTTCATCTTCCTCAGGATTCTTCCGAGTCCTCTTAGCCGCACGCTTGCGACCTCCACCCTTAGAAACACTAGCACCTGCACCTAAGATAGCATAGGGGGATAGCAATGCGATAAGGTTAACTTCAATGAAAATGATCTACGAGAAAATTCACACAAGAACTAGACGTGCAAAAACTCCAGGAAGCGGTAGTACCGCCGGGGACCACGGTAGTACCGCTGTCTCCAGCAGTTCCAGCCATAGCGGTAGTACCGCTGCTTGCGGATTTGCCATGGCACCCAGCGGGACAACCGATTTCAATCTAGATGAAATGCACCAATAGTTCTTAGGGAATTTACTCGACTAGGAATCACAACGAATTACGTCTATACTAGGAGATCTCTAGAACCCTAAACATCATCATCTCACAAGATTACTCGAGGGAGAGAGATATGAATGGGTTACCAGAGCTCATCGTCATGGAGAAGGAGTTGGGTGGGATCCCCGGGCTTCCTCTGGTATGATTGGAGCACTCGATCATCGGAGAGAGCCCTCCCCGGCGGATGGAGGACCTGGCGGCGGCGAGATCCGGTGTGGGGAGAGGATGAGAGAGAGAGGAGGTAAATGGGTAACTCCCTCTCCCAGATCCGTATTTATCCCCACCGATTTTCACCGCGGCGGTAGTACCGCTGTGCTCAGTGGTAGTACCGCCCACCTGGGACTACTGGAGCCACGAGGTAGTACCGTTGCTGGGTCTGTGCTGGGCACGAGCCCCTGCAGCGGTAGTACCGTGCAAGGCCACCGATAGTACCGTGCGCTGGGTACTACTGTCAGTAACATCGGTAGTACCACTGCAGCTGGCGGTAGTACCGTTAGCCGGGTTCTTCCTTCCGCCAAGAGATCAAAGTGATTAAAACTTTTGGAGGAGAAAATGTCTAAGGGGGGAAACATTTGTCTTGGGATAAGAACTCAAACTGAGATGGTACTACACACTCCAACTTTTGCAAGTAAGACAAAATTCGAAAAAGGAAAAGAGAGATTGTGTTTCCCAAACAACAACAACGACTCACTAAACACAAAGAGAGAAGGAAAAACACAACGAATAACACCACATAAGAACCAATCAAGAACCAACTCTTCAAGAGAAGAGGTTGGTGGCCTAAGCTATCATGTAAGATAATATGGCATTTCACCGCGAAGATATATCTTGGGTACATTGCCAATTCTCGACATTGAAGCTCACAATTCAACATTAGAAAAAGAGAGATAACAATGAAGTTTTGCTTTGGGCATAATGGGGGGAGGGAGAACCCAATGTGTTAGGATAACACTCCCCCTATGTCCATGCCTACACCTAAACCCAAACACGTTTCACTATAGGGGTGTGTGCAAGATCCTCAAGTCAAACTCCTAGAATCAATGATGTTTAGTTCATTCCTCAAGAACATGAATCTTGCATCGTCGAGTGGCTTCGTGAAGATATCCGCGAGATTGTCCTTGGTGGGAACATAAGTTAGTGCAATATCACCTCTTGCCACATGGTCTCGAATGAAATGATGGCGAATCTCAATATGCTTCGTTCTTGTGTGTTGCACGGGGTTGTAGGTGATCTTGATGGCACTTTCATTGTCACACATGAGAGGCACCTTATCCAAATGAACGTCATATTCCTTGAGATTTTGCCTCATCCATAGCAATTGGGTGCAAGCACTTGCGGCGGCCACGTACTCGGCTTCGGCGGTGGAGAGAGATATGCAATTTTGCTTCTTGGAAGACCAACTCACCAAGGACCTACCAAGGAATTGGCAAGCCCCGGAAGTGGACTTCCTATCATCTTGATCACAGGCCCAGTCGGAATCCGTGTAGCCCTTGAGAGAGAATTGTTCCCCCTTTGGGTACCACAAACCAAACCTTGAGGCATGAACCAAATACCAAAAATCCTATGGACCGCCACTAAGTGGCTTTCCTTAGGAGCCGCTTGATACCTTTCACACACACCTACACTCAAAACGATATCGGGCCTAGATGCACAAAGGTAAAGCAAATAACCAATCATAGAACGATACAACTTTTGGTCCACATCTTTACCATCCGGGTTGCACTTGAGGTGGCACTTGACTTGCATAGGAGATGGCTTGATCTTGGCATTTTGGGAATTAAACCTCTTGATCATGTCTTGGGTATACTTGGCTTGAGAAATGAAAATTCCACGAGCCAATTGCTTGATCTCAAAGCCAAGGAAGAATTTAATCTCTCCCATCATAGAAATCTCGAACCTGTCAGTCATAAGCTTTGTAACTCATTATTGAAAGCTTGGCTAATTGAGCCAAAGATAATATTGTCCACATAGAGTTGGCATATGAAAATCTCTCCCTTTACTCTCTTTGTGAAGAGAGTGGGGTCGATCTTCCCAACTTCAAAACCACGGTCATCCAACAACTCTCTAAGGTGCTCATACCACGCACGTGGTGCTTGTTTAAGTCCATAGAGCGCCTTATCGAGCTTGTAGACATGGTTAGGGAAGTTGAGGTTCTCAAACCCGGAGGTTGCTCAACATATACCTCCTCTTTGAGTGGACCATTCAAGAAAGCAATTTTGACATCCATTTGTTGCAATTTCAAATTATGCGAAGATGCATAGGCAAGAAGGATACGGATGGACTCAAGGCGAGCCACGGGAGCATATGTTTCATAAAAGTCAATGCCTTCAACTTGAGTGTAACCTTGAGCTACCAATCTTGCCTTGTTCCTTATAACAATGCCATGCTCATCTTGCTTGTTCTTGAATATCCACTTAGTGCCAATACCATTGTGACAATCTTTGATCTTCTCAACTAATCTCCAAACCTTGTTGCGCTCAAAGTTATTGAGCTTATCATGCATAGCTTCAACCCAATCGGAGTCCTCTAGAGTTTCAAACAATTTCTTTGGTTCCACCATAGATATGTGAGCTTGATGCTCACTAAAATGTGCCAATTGTCTTCTTGTGGATATTCTAGCTTGAATATCTTCCAAGACCTTGTTGTCTTGGGCATCAATATGCTTCAAAGCTCTTCTTATCCTTTTCTCACGACGGGCTTCGATCTCCTCATTATTGCGAGGAGGAATCCCTTGATCATCTTGATCATTTGGGTCCCTGTCTTGACCAACTTGGCCTTGATCATCATCATCATCATCATCAACAACTTCTTCAACACTAGCTTCAACTTGAGGAGAGGAGGATGAGGATGGTTGACCTTGGCCTTGACCTTGACTAGCATGAATGATAGGAGTGGTTGCATCTTGTGTAGTGACTTGGTCAATAAGAGGAGGGTCTTCAACATGTTCTTGGTTAGGTGCATCACTTGGATCATTGGCTTGTTCTTCTATTGTAGAGGAGGGCTCCACTTGAGTAGAGTATAGTCCTTCTCGAGTCGCCATAAGGTGTCCCTCAATGGGGCAGAAAATTCCCACACCCATCCTTCCTATCGCTTCTTGAGGAATTTCAACATCTACATTAGAAACATGAAATTGCGCCACTTGGGAGCCATCATTTTCCTCGAAAACCACACTACAAGATTCTATGAAAATCCGTGAGGCTTTGTCAAAGACTCTATAAGTGTGGGATTCGGCACCATAACTAACAGATATACCCTCAATAGTTTTGGATTGAAATTTAGACAACCTAACACCCTTGATCAAATAGAAGCACTTACAACCGAATACACGGAAGTAGAAGACATTGGGCTTGTTTCCGGTGAGGATCTCATATGGATTCTTGTCCAAGCCCTTGCGGATGTAGAGGCGGTTGGAGGAGTGGCATGCGGTGGATATGGCCTCGGCCCATAAATATTGGGGAGAAGAATACTCCACCAACATGGTCCTTGCCATATCCAAGAGAGTGCGATTCTTACTTTCGGCAACACCATTTTGTTTAGGATTATAAGTGGCAGAGTATTGATGACGAATTCCGTCATCACTAAGAATTCATTCAAAGTGTAGTTCTTGAACTCCAAACCATTATCACTCCTAATAGCCATGATTTGCACATTGTGTTGACGTTGCACTTGGTTTGAGAAGTCGATGATGGTTTTTTTAAGTCTCACTCTTGCACTTGAATAAATAAACCCAAGTGTATATTGAATAATCATCGACAATCACCAAGCAATACTTCTTGCCACCAAGACTTACCTCGGGGACGGCACCAAAGATATCAACATGGAGAAGCTCCAAGATCCTCTTTGATGAAATAATAGTCTTGGACTTGTGCGAGATATCATGCATCTTTCCTTCAACACACGACCTACAAACGCGATCTTTGGAAAAGGAAACATTTTCTTTTAGTCCGACAATAAGGCCACTTTTGTGAAGACTTTGCAAAGTTCTCATGTTGACATGGGATAAGCGGCGATGCCACAACCACCCCACGTCCGCCTTTCCAAAAAGACACATTGATTGAGAGTTGGTAAACTTCGAAAAGTCCACCACGAACAACTCATTTTCAACATGTCCACGTATGCGACGTCAAGAGTCTTTCTCCTCAAAAGGACCACAATATCTTCATCAAAAAAGACGGAGAAACCCATCTTTCCAAGAGAACGAACCGAAAGTAAATTGAAACCAAAGGATTCGACAAGCATGACGTTAACGATAGTGATATCGGGAGCACTCAATTGTGGTCTAGCAACAACCACATGAGGGCTAGGGGCATCCACTTGTGGGGTAGAGACCACAACCTTCTCAACTTGAGGGCCTTTTCCCTTGAGACTTGCTAGCTCATCCTTCAACCTAGCATTTTCCCCAATAATATTTGCCTGATCACAAGAAGAAGTAGAGGTGCTAGTGTTGTTAGGTTGATTAAGTTGAGTTTGAGGTTGTTCATGCAACTCTTTGAGGGAATAATGTTGACTCTCCAAAGCTTTGTGAGCCTTGGTTAGTTTTTCAAACTCCTCGGTTAGTTTACCATGACCAACACCAAACTCAACCTTATCCTTTTTAGCCTTTTTATATTTAGCAATTGCAAGGTCATGCTCCTTAGTGATATTAGAAACAAGTTCATTATGTGACTCTTCAATAGATTCAAGTTCCTCCTCAAGAGAAACTCTCCCATCATGCTCTTCTTCAAGAGTCATAGAGAGGGATGTTATTTCATCCGCATCCTTTCTCTCAATCTCACCTTTATTCTCAAGAGCTTCACGGGTCTCTACCAATTGGCACATGAGATGATCGAAGTACTTCTTGGTCTCCCCTTGCATGTTAGACATAAAATGTTCCAAAGAGAGCATTTCATCTTCTACTCTAAGATTAATAACATTTTCTAGTTCACTTGGGGTCTTAGAGTTGGGAGAAGATGATACCTCCGAGGCCTTAGCCATGAAGCTCTTGTCATTTGGGTGAGGATGGTTCTCATTGGGGGATTCAAAGAGAGATGAAGAGGATGGAGTAGAAGCAATATCACTAGCGGCCACTTCACTTGTGGTTACTTCACCACTTCCGGAATCATACTCTTCTTGAGTCACTAGTACAAACTTGGTGGGGGACTTCTTGTTGAATGGTTTCTTCTTGAAGTGAGGTTTCTTGTAATCAACCTTGGACTTGTCCTTGCGAATGAGCTTGCCACCATGGGGTTCTCTATTTTCATAGGGACACTCCAGAATGAAATGGTTCTTATCTTGACAATTGAAGCAAGACCTCACTCGTTGAGTCCCATAATTGCCATAGAGAGACTTGGTCTTCTCCTCCACATATGCCTTGGCCTTGGGAGGATTCCTCCAAAACTTATGCACGGTGAGAGCAATGATGTCTTTTAGCACGAGATCATATTCTTGATCCTTCAATGGAGCCAACTCCTCATGGAATTCTTATTCATACTTGTCGTGGTGGTGTCACGGCAGATGCCATGGGATGGCTAAAGATGTGGGGACGAAGGACGCTGGAGGTGCTCGGGGAGGGATCACGCGACGAATAGCCGCGTGAGGTACGAAGTAAACACTGCAAACAACACGATCTACCCAGGTTCAGGGCCCTCGTGAGGAGGTAAAACCCCTACTCCTGCCTTTCTTTATGTATTCTGGTGTCTCACCGAGTAGCCACAGTACAATGTTCTTGCTACCGAGTAGCCACTCCCCTCTCTAGGTGATGAACTAGGTCAAGAATTAGGTCACCAAGTGTTCGATCCTCACGCAGGAGGCGGCGGGGCACCTTATATACACGGTGCCCAGCCGGATACGTCCAAACATGGACAAGTGTCGACATAGTGTGCACATCGTCCTTCTTCCGGGTTCCCGCTGACAGCTTTGGTTCCCAATCTTGGCTGCATCTGGAAAGTCGTTGGGCAAAACAAGGGGACAGACTGGTATCACTGTGCCAAACACAGAGTAGGCCCCCCTTATCCTGCGATGGCCTGCTTCCATGCTGTCACTGTCAGGCAGGCCGGTCCCAGATGAACAGTAGTTTGAATAGTGCCAAGTACGGACCCAGGATACGCGGGATCCTGTGTCAGAACGGCTCCTTTGACTTTCTGGCCCGAGTAGGTTCCCGCCAATTGTACTCGGGCCAACTCTTCTACTCGAATGGACAGAACTTGATTGATATCTCCTTCTGGTCATCTTGAGGTGAGACCGAGTAGCAGTCGACCGGGTAGCAAATACCGGGTAGTCGGCTACTCGACCAAACCTCTCTTCTGTAAGTCGCCTTTACCACTTGCCTTTACCCTACTCGGGGGTAACCCCCCGACAGCAGTCCCCGAAGCTGGTTGAGTCTTGCGAATTCGTTCACTAGGCTCTGCCAGCTTAAAACCAATTTTTGCAACATAGCCCTTGAACCTCAAGATGCCGAGTAAAAGGCCTCCGAGTAGTACTTTAGAAAGTACCTTGAGTTTCCTGTCTTCCGAGTAGCACCAGCTTTCTACTCTGTAACCGAGTAAAAAGACTTAGAGAATTTCTCCTCTGGCGTCTCTGCAGCGCAGAGCACAATCCAGCCTTCCGTGCCGCAACTGGACACGTGTCAAGCATCCGTGACCCAGTCGTTTCGCTGCCCACGACACGACGTGCCACGCGCCCAGTTTTCACGGGGCGGGCCCACCGGCTCGTTATGTCCCATCAAGCGCAGTAATTGGCCACGATCTGATAGTGGGATCTGCTGCGGCCGTTACGCGCGCGCCTCGCGCGTGCATGCGTTTCTAACCGGCCACAAACCCCACCACACGAAGATCCTGGCCACGATCGATCCCACTACCCCGATGGTAACGGTAATCTGCGGAGAGGGTATAAATACCTCCGCCGGTAACTTCCTCTTCTCCTCCCTTCGCACTTTTCCCCTTTCGTCTCTCTGTTCTTCTCCGCCGCCGAGCTCTCCGCCGCCGCGCAACCTTTCGCGCCGCCGCGGACTCACCCCATCCACTCACCACCTTCCGACTCTTCCCATCTTTCCTGCTCGTGGCCATGTCTCGCGCCGGCTGGGCTGGTTCACACGTCACCGCCGAGGACTGCGCCTGGCTCGTGAACACCCGGAGGGTTCCTCCTGGTGTTCAGTGCCGGCCGTCTGAGGGCGAGATCGTGCCAACCCCGCGGGAGGGCGAGCATGTTGTCTTCCTGTCGCATTTCGAGCGTGGATTTGGCCTACCGGCCTCCGACTTTCTCCGCCGCTTCCTGGACCACTTCGGCATCCAGATGCATCACTTGCCACCAAACGCCGTCGTCTTCCTCGCTTACCACGCCGTGGTGTGCGAGGCCTTTCTCGGTATCCATCCCACGACGGATACCTGGCTGAAGTATTTCCATCTCCGCCAGCAAACCACCGGGAAGAAGGATGGCGCGGCCGCCAGCAGCCGCGCAACCGATACTGGCTGTGCCATGATGGTGCAGCGGTCGGGGACCAATCACCCTCGCATCAAGAGTTTGGAATCCGTCCGGATGTGGCAGAAGACCTTCCTCTACGTCAAGAACATCCCCGCCACGGAAGGAGGCCAGGTAACCGACAGAATTAATCTTCCCGCTTGGAGTAATCGCGCTCCATCCGGGAAGAATTGGAAGGCGAAGCCCTCCAATGACCTCAACTCGATGGAGATAGACGAGCGGCTCGGTGTTCTAATCGACGAGGGCCTCAAGAGTGATGATCCTGTGGCTTGCTGGATCAAGAATCGCGTGCTGCCTCTGCAGGAGCGCAGCCATCTGATGTGCTATATGGGAGGCCCCCGCGACTGCACTAGGACGACCACCATCGAGCTCGACAACGCGGATGTTCCCGTGCACGCCAGGGCCATCCTGACAACAAGCCTTGGTGACCACTGGCAGTATGGGTTCATCCCGTTCAGTCGCACGAAACCGATTCCCCGGGTACGTTCTCCTCATTCTGCTTTCGATATTTGCCATCCGATTAGAAAATCTTCTCTCTTGGCTGCAACTAGCAATTGCATTCTGTACCGAGTATAGTACTTAGTAGAATTGTATAGGCTTAGTGTGCTTTGTGCCTGCACGCCTTGTCGGGTAACCTACTCGGAAATAATTCTTAGGTTTAATAAGCTTGATACCTGCACGCCTTTCCGAGTAGAACATTTGGTAAAATTGCTTAGGCTTAGTGTGCTTTGTGTTTGCACGCCTATCCGAGTAGGACATTCGGTAAAATTGCTTAGGCTTAGTGTGCTTTGTGTTTGCACGCCTATCCGAGTAGGATACCTTCCTGCTACTCGGCTAACTTGTGACACTTCTCCGCTCTTCAGGTCCTCAATCGCCAGCTTATGGAGAGCTGTGAGCGCTTTGAAGGCAATTGGTTTGCTGACCGAGAGGAGGACGACAAGGCCTCTTTTGAGACTGCAGACCAGATCAACCTTCCTCACTCCCCTACGACAGAGAAGCAGCCTGCCGAAACATCTCTTCGCGACTGGTCTGATGACGAGTTCGAAGGTAACTGAATTCGCGCTCTCCCTCTGCGAAAAGCACAAGCCCTTTGCCTGCTGTTTCTGAAGTGTTTTTCTTTCCTCCCTATTTCACATACGCTGCAAATGCTGAGGATGATGACGAGGACGAGGAGGAGAGAGCCCTTGAGGTCAATCCTCTTTCAGTTGCTGCACCAGCTACCCGCAAGCGGACCGGCAGCGGCGCCCTAGAGCCCCCCGCCAAGAAGAAGAAACCCGCCGAGAAGACGACCAAGAAGGCGGTCGTGAAGAGAACGAGACGAACGATCCCCTCCACCAAAGCGTAAGCTTTCTTCTCGGTTAACTCCCGATTTCGTACTTTGCTGTTTCTCTCATTCTTCCTCTGCTTCCCTCTAATTTCTGATTTTTCCTTTCTCACCAGAGCTCCCTTGGATGCGAACGCTGCTTTCGCGCCTGACCAGGCCAAGAAACAAGCTGCCATTGACGTCGACAAGGTTGTCGACCTTGAGGGCGACGAGGCCGACACCACCCACACGCAAACGGGGCCTGAGCAACAGTCCCGCGCCGATCCAGATGCGCAGGACGCCGCTCACCAGGACAGGCCCCCTTCTCCTCCGGCTAGCACCGCCGAGGAGCACCAAGAGGAAGACCAGGAGATGTGTGATGATGACGCCGCCGTCGAGCGGCAAGAAGCTGAACCTGAGCAGCCAGCCACAGGCGCTGCCGGACAAGAGGATCCCGCTGCCGAGCAGCGGGTAGAAGATACAGTCATGACTGAGGAGTATCCCCTGAGCAGCACGCAACCAGGCGCTGCACAAAGTAGCGCCCAACCAGATGCTGCACAAGGTGATGGATCCGTGGCGCCACCCATTGATCAAGGCACTGCACCGCCAGATTCCTCCTTGGTGCCACAGACCAAGGACGCAACCAGCCCTCCTGCCGGGCGAGTAACCAGGAAACAAGCCCTAGATGCTCTGAAGGAGGCAGTCGAGAAGAAGGCAGCCGAGGAAGGGAAAACCGAGAAGCAGGAAACCGAGACACAGAAGATCGAGAAGCCATCTGCTCAGAAAGAAAAGGCTCTGAAGCGAGCTACCGAGTTGATGCCACCACCCACATCATCTGGCCCGTCCCGTCAGGTGGCTATCCGCAATCCCAGTGCGGTTCCTGCCGCTGCTACCGTAGCTGATCAGCCCCTCTACCCGGATTACATGGTGAAGGTCAGCCAACAGCACCAGATCGGCCTTTCCGTCGAGGACCGAAAGCTTGCTCTTACAAGAGGAAGGAAAGCCTTGGCGGTAAACTCTAGGCCTCCAGCTCCCAATCAAGACAGGTCCGTCTCCATCTCTTCCCGCGGACCCCAGACTCAGGCGATATCGTCCGAGAGCCTCGAGCAGGTACTCGACTTGGTTGGTTTCATCGATGCCAAGTGGGATAGCAGTGTTCTCGGCAATACCAACTGGAATGGCACCACACTGGGCGACATCGATCATATGCGGGTCGACTGGAACAAGGTGGACTTGGGCTACAAACCCATGACCGTCTCCTCCAACACCGCTACTCTTGCTGCCAAGATGTTCGTGCACCGCAAGAATGCAGAAGATCTCGAGCAGTCTTACGCGGTAAGTCTTAACATGTCCTCTCCGAGTAGCATTTTTCTTCTCTGCTATCCGTCTTCATTTTCCTTTACTATCACCCAGTCCCCGAGATTCTGGCCGAGTAGGCGGATGCTCTCCCGAGTAGCCGCCTTCTCGGGTTGAATCTTCACTTCTTTGCCTAACTTGTTTTCCTTTCGCTTCTCAGGATAGCGTTCTGAAGCGGACCAATCTGCATCGCCAGCTTCTCTGGAACCATGCTATCGCCAGGAGGCGAATTGCTGCACTGGAAAGAGAGAAAGCAGCTGCGGAGGCAGCCGGTGAGAATGCGAAGGATAGCACCCTGAAGCTGTCTGAAGTGGAAGGTACGTTTTTAGCTGCGCGGTTCTTGCGTTTTTTGTTTACGCCCGCTTCTGCTTTCTTGCGCTAACCATTTCTACTCTGCAGGAAAACTGAAAGCCCTGGCTGACGAGCACGAGAACTGCTGCGTCTTTGTTGCGAATGCCGAGACCACCATCAAGAAGCTTGAAGGTAAACCTTCGTCTACTCGGTTTGCCCTTGTGTCTGTTTCCTTTGCTTCTCTGCTAACCGTGCTTTGCTCTTTTCAGAAGATCATAAGAAGTTTGTTGTCGAGCATCAGGATTGCCTCAAACCTACTGAGGTTCAGCAGCAGTTGTCCAGCCAGGCCGTTGAGCTGGTTAAGGAGCACACAACAGAGATGGAGCAGCTGCAACTCCAGCTGCAGAAGGCACTCCCGGATGCTCTCGACCTTGGCGCCGAGAGGGACCGAGTTATCGCCGAGAAGGCCAAGGTTGAGACAACATTCAATGCCGAGATAAAAGCCCTCGAGCAGGAGTGTGAAGTGCTGAAAGAAGCCAATGCTGGGCTCTTTACTCAGCTGGATGGTCTGCGCTTGCTTGAGGAGAAGCACGTTTCCAATGAGGAGGAATGGAAAATCCAGTTGCAGCAGCTGCGCCACGAGCTTCACAGTAAGTTTCCTCCTTTCTGCATCTCTCCTTCTCGGTTCTGCCTCTTCTCTGATTCCGTTACTGAGTTTCTCACTTGCTTTTGTGCAGAAATCTTCCCTGACCTCGTGTCCGCTTGCGCGCCAGCTTTGGCCAAGGCCCGAGCAGCTCGCATTGAGAAGGGCGAGGCCGCGGACACCAGAGCCGAGATCGAGGATAGCCTGCTGGTGATGCGAGGGCATTTTGAACGCCTGGCCGGCGTGGGCACCGACTTGGTGCGCGTCGGCTTCAAGCTCCACAAGCTATTCTGGCCTGAAGATCCTGCGCCGACAACCATTGGTGGCCTTGCTCTGAAGCTGCGCAATGTGAAGACCGAATTGAAGAAGTGGCGCGCCTCGGGAGCTCGGGCGGGTGCTGACTTGATGCTACTCTGCGTCGCCTCCTGGTATGAGAACCTTAACATGGAGATCATCCGCGGGAAGCGCGACAACTCCAGGTGGGAGACGGACCCCAGCTGTGTGACCACGCGCAAGCTAATTGCGCATGAGGTTGCGGAGTACGCTGACACGGCCACCTTCATCGACGTCCCCACCGAACCCGACACCGAGGTGGAGGAGGATGAGGACGCAGATGAAGAGACAGACTCCGAGCTGGAATCGGGCTTCTTCGATTCACCCAGGAGCAAGGCCGGGAAAGGGAAAGCCACCGTCGTCGCGAGTAGCGATGAAGAGATCGAGGAGATCGACACAGCTGCCCTCGAGTTCGGCACTTCATCAGGAGCCGCCCTCGACGACACGGTACGCCCCCAAGGCCAAGCTTCTGATTCTTCCCTGGCCACAGGGCCTGTCTCGGTGGCCACGGCCACCTCGGAGCAGGCAGCCACCGAGCACGATGTCGAGATGGAGCAGTCCGCCACCGTCCACATGGAAGCGGATGCGACCAACTCAAGCGCCGAGGAGGAAGCCGCGAAGACAGCTGCTGCCAGCTCGGAGGCGGAGGCGAACAAGACCGCCACCGAAAATGAATCAGCCTAGGCCAGCACCGACAACACCGCCTCTTCAACATGATTTTATCCTGCAAGCTTTTTTACTCAAAGACTTATCAGATCCCCGGGATGCCGGGTGCAGATGTATCAGACTCATTTACATTTTCTCTTGCTACTCAATTTTATTTCCACTTGTTATCTTTAATTTAATCATTTTGAGCAGCCCTGGCTCAATGCCGGGTTGCGTTTCCATGCGAGTCCCCGAGTTTCGTTTCTTATTCACCCTCTCTTTTCATCTCTGCTCTACCCGCAACTTGTTGCTTTTTTGGTATTCGAGTCACAAGAGTCAAAGAGCAGAGCTGCAAATACTTAGCCGCTTAGAAACAGACATAGTAACGTAGCCCACCACTTAGCCGAAAAGATAAGACAGAGAACAAAAGTAACAAACACTCTACTCGGTTCCTGCACTTTTTCTTCCTTAGCGATTTTCTTGTGCTCATTGACCTTTTGCTTGTTCTCTTGCTTGCCATGAAGCCGGGTTTCGGACAGCAGCAGAGTCGAAGAGTTGGCATATAGGTTTAGACACAGTACTCAATACGCTTATGAGTTTTGAAGTGAAGCAACCGAATAGGCAAACAGTATAGCCGAGTAAAAACACTTGGAGCAAACTTGTGCGAGGACAGTCCCCGAGTTCAATTTCAGATTGCAGAGTAGAATTTCAACTCGGATAAGAGGGTACATACACATTTTTGCTCACGAATGGAAACGACGGAGTAGAGCTACATTCCATGGACGCTTTGATTCCTCTCCAGCTTTATCTGCCCTGTTCGCCTGTGACGGGCGCACATCTACAAGGTAGTACGCATCATTGTGCAGCGCTTTGCTCACAATGAAAGGCCCTTCCCATGGAGGAGACAACTTGTGCATCCCGGCTGTGCGCTGCACAAGCCTAAGGACCATGTCTCCTTCTCAGAAAACCCTTGGGTTCACCTTTCGGCTATGAGAGCGCCGCAGGTTTTGCTGGTAGATAGCCGAACGCGACAGAGTCAGCTCTCTTGCTTCTTCAAGCAGGTCAACGTCGTCTTCTCGAGCTTCTCTCGCCTCCACCTCAGTGTAGAGGGCTACTCGGGGGGAGTCATGCTCTAAGTCTATTGGCAACACGGCCTCAGCCCCGTATACCAAGAAGAATGGTGTGTAGCCGGTTGATCGGTTAGGGGTAGTCCTTAGACTCCACAGCACCGCTAGCAACTCGTCTAGCCAACACCCAGGTGTTTTCAGCAGTGGCTCAATCAGCCTTGGCTTTATGCCTGCCAGTACCATACCATTTGCTCTTTCAACTTGCCCATTGGAGGCAGGGTGCACGACTGACGCAACGTCTAGTCGGATATGCTTATCTCTGCAGAACCGCACCATTGCCCCCTCTGCGAAATTAGTGCCGTTGTCGGTGATGATGCTATGCGGGTAGCCATATCTCATGATCACATCCTTCACGAATTTCACAGCTGTGACCCCATCGCACTTCCGAATAGGCTTCACTTCAATCCACTTGGTGAACTTGTCCACCATGACCAAGATATGTGTCATGTTGCCCTTAGCCGGTTTGAAAGGACCAACCATATCCAGGCACCAAACAGCAAACGGCCACGTGATAGGAATTGTTTTCAACTCGGAGGCAGGCATGTGAATCTTACTTGCGAACATCTGGCAGCCATTGCACTTCCTCACGATATCTTCAGCTTGCTGCAAGGCTGTGAGCCAGTAGAAGCCATGCCGAAAAGCTTTCTTGACCAATGCCCGAGAAGAGGCGTGGTGCCCGCACTCTCCTTGATGTATTTCCAACAAGATTTCTCCTCCTTCTTCTGGGTCCACACAGCGTTGCAGCACGCCTGTGGCACTCCTCTTGTGCAGCACATCTCTGACTATGGTGTAGCCCTTGGATCTTCTCTGAATCTGCCTTGCAGTAACTTCATCTTCTGGCAAGGTACCGTCCCTTAGAAAGGATAATATGGGCATAGCCCAACTCGGTGTCTCCCGCGTGGGAAACACTGGTTCGTCCAGTTCCATTGGGACAGGCTCTTGTGGTTGCTCAGGGGGAGTAGGAGCGCTTCTTTGCAGCCCAGATCGGTTGGCGAGAACCTCCTCAATGAATGCGACAGCCTCCGGGTTAAGGACAGCAGTCCCCGAGTAAGGAGTGGCAGTCCCCGAGTAGGGAGTGGCAGTCCCCGAGTAGGGAGTGGCAGTCCCCGAGTAAGGAGTGGCAGTCCCCGAGTTGGGAGCAGCAGTCCCCGGGTCTCCTGTAGCATTCTCCCAGTCAATATCCATGGGATCAGATTCCTCACTCGGCAGAGAAGGAACGAAAATGGATTCCGAGTTGGGGGAAGTCTTGATGGATGGCTTCCTCAAATGCTCCAAGGCAATCCCTGCCGGGATGGACTGCCGAGAAGATCCCAACTTGGATAGCTCGTCTGCCGCTTCATTCTCTGCTCGGTGAATGTGTTGGAACTCACAGCCTTCAAAGAATCCAGTCATAGATTGCACCAGGAAGCGATACAATGCCATATTGGCATCCAAGGCATCCCAAGTGTCCGAGACTTGCTGCACCACCAGATCTGAATCTCCATAGCATATGATGCGCTGCACTCCAACCTCCTTGGCTACTCGCAAGCCATGTACCACTGCCTCATACTCTGCAACATTGTTGGACGCCTTGAAATTAATCTGCAGCACATACTTGAGTTGATCTCGCTTGGGTGACGTAAGCACGACACCAGCACCAAGGCCTTCCTTCACTTTCGAGCCATCAAAATGCATCCTCCAATAGTTGGAAACTGGAGCAGGAGGTTCATACTGCACCTCGGCCCAGTCCACAAGAAATTCCGCCAGGATCTGAGACTTGATGGCTTCTCTTCTCGTATACGCGGGAGCATACGCTACTAGCTCAATCGCCCACTTGGCTACTCTGCCACTCGCCTCCTTGTTGCCCATGATATCCGAGATGGGAGCAGAACTCACGACAGTGATGGGGTGCTCCTGGAAATAATGTTTCAGCTTCCTGGCGCCTAGGTATACTCCATATGTCATCTTCTGGTAATGCGGGTAGTTCTGCTTAGAGCTGGATAACACCTCACTGAGATAGTATACTGGACGCTGTACACTCTTGCCTTCTTCTTCTCGCTCCACCACTATCACCACGCTGACTACTCGGTTGGTCGCAGCAATGTACAACAACATCGGCTCTTTGGGTACTGGACTAGCCAAGATGGGAGCGCTACCCAGCATTGCCTTCAGCTCGTTGAATGCCACGTCCGCTTGCGGAGTCCAGACAAACTTGTCACTTTTCTTCATCAGCTGATATAAAGGCAGGGCCTTCTCGCCCATTCGGCCCAGAAAGCGGCTCAGAGATGCCAAGCAACCAGTGAACTTCTGCACATCTTTCAGTGATCTCGGCAAAGACATGCTTTCAATAGCTTTTATCTTTGAAGGATTGGCTTCAATGCCCCGACTAGAAACTAGAAAACCGAGTAGCTTTCCAGCCAGTACACCAAAGGTGCACTTACTCGGATTCAGTTTCATTTTGTACTTGCGTAGGTTAGCAAAGGTTTCCTCCAGGTCGGCAAGCAGAGTATGTGTTTTATTCGTTTTGATGACAATGTCATCTACGTACACCTGCACATTCTTGCCGAGCTGGTCGTGCAAGCATTTCTGCATGCATCTCTGATAGGTTGCACCCGCATTCCTCAAGCCAAAACACATGACACGATAGCAATAAGCCCCGTACGGGGTAATGAAGGCAGTCTTTATTTGATCAACAGGATTGAGTGCAATCTGGTGGAAACCAGAGTAGGCATCTATGAAAGACAGCAGTTCACAACCAGCAGTGGAATCGATCACCTGATCGATGCGAGGTAGCGGGAAAGGATCCTTAGGGCACGCCTTGTTCAAGTCGGTGTAGTCGACGCACATACGCCATGCGGTAGCAGCCTTGGGATCCTCCTTCTTCTTCTCGACCATGACCGGGTTGGGTAACCAATCCGGATGCAGCACCTCCATGATGAAATTACTTATCAGTAGCTTGGTGATCTGGTCACCAATGGCCTTCCTTCTCTCATCTCCGAAACGGCGCATAGCCTGCTTCACGGGCTTGGCGTCAGGACGCACATGTAAAGAGTGCTCAACCAACTCCCTCGGGACTCCTGGTAGATCCTCATTGGTCCAGGCGAATACATCCCGATTCTCACGGAGGAAGTGGATGAGCTCGCTTTCCTATTTCTCCGCCAACCCGGAACCAATGATGGCTACGCGGTCGGGGAACTCGGGGTCGACCTGGACTTTCTTTGTCTCCTTAGCAGCCTGAAAAGCAGTGCCGTGCTGGGTACTCAGCACACCTTGTGCACCAGCTTGTGCGGACTGAGCCATGGCCACCACCTCGTACATCTTCTTCTTCTCGGCCTCAATCACCATCGACTCTGCCAGCTTGGAGCTAGCTGAGGCACACTCTATGGACTTCTTGTAATCGCCAGCGATAGTGATTATGCCATTGGGTCCAGGGATCTTCATCTTCAGGTATGCGACATGAGTAGAGGCCATGAACTTACTCAGAGCAGGCCTGCCGAGTAGAGCATGGTATGGGCTCTGATGATCAACCACCTCAAACTGCAGACGCTCTGTGCGGCAGTTCTTCCTGGTGCCGAATAGCACATCTATCCATACTCGGCCAATCGGGTTGCATGAGATCCCAGGCACAATTCCATGGAAGGTAGTCTTGCTGGGCAGCATCGTGTTCTCGGCCATGCCAAGCTTCTCGAGTGTGTCTTTGTACACAATGTTGATGCTGCTGCCGTTGTCGATTAGCACCTTGCTGAACCTCACATTCTTCTCGGGACCCAGGAAAGTAGGATCCAGCACCAAAGCGTAAGTACCCGGGTTGGGCATCACCTTGGGATGATCTACTCGGGACCACCTGATCTCCTGGTCACACCAATACATGTAGTGAGGGACAGCAGGAATCACTGCATTGACCTCCATGGCACGCCTGTGCTGTGATTGCTTGTCGACTGCCTCAGAAGTGAAGATCATGTAGCTCTCGTGATGCTCTTGGTACTGGTTGGAGCCTCCGCCCCCATTGTTGCCGTTGTTGTTGTTGCCCTGATAGTTGTTGTTGCCTCTGTTGTTGTTGTTGCGGTTGTAGTTGTTGTTGTTGTTGCGGTAGCTCTCATTGTTGAAGTTACGGTTGGCTCCTAAAGCCACCTGGTTGACATTATCTCTTCTCGGATACACTGGCGGCCGAGCTGCGGGCGCGCGAGTAGGCTGCACATTGGCATTGGCCGCTGGCAGAGGAGGAGGAGGAGGCAAGCCATCACTCTTGATCACATCCCACCACTCGCATGTGACGCCCCGAGATCGGGCACTATGCAGATTTCAGCATTCCCGCCAAATCCGCATAATAACCGATTCCAGGTTGCCATTTATGATAACATTACAATAGTTCACGAATAATCCACAATTACAACAGCATCAGAAAGATACAAGATGACTCAACGAGCCAGGGATACAACTGATACAATACAAAGATCCAAATAACAGCGGAAGGAACAAACGTCCGTCTACGGACAAGATCCAAATTGGACTAAGAGTCCTGAAGATAACCGAAGGCGTCCAATCCCTGCCCAGGCCAAGCCGGAGGGATTCCCAAGCTAACGTCGTCAGACTTCAAACCTGTTGACTGCAATTTGGAATTTGCAGCCACGAAAGAGATTCGTGGGTCAGTACGGTTAAGTACTGGCAAGGGGGACAAAGCCCATACTCACAAGAATACCGGCGTAGCCAGTCATCACAAGATACAAATACTTTAGGATCAACGGAAAGGAAGGGGTATTGCAAATAAGCAACAGCAGGCTACACTAACCAACTACAGAGATTCTATTACTTCCAACTATCAGAAAGGGGATAAGATCGAGTGATAGTAACCAACTGAAAGATAGCTTCAAACAAACCCATCCTGGATCTCGCCCCTTTAGCCAAAGAAGCAATCCGAGGATAACTCACACCGTGGTATTAAAGATGAGTCAAGTTATTGTGTGAATAACCTATTACTAGTCAAGTTGTTAATCATGGGGTGTAACATGGTTAATCATTATGTTGAAGTTGTCCTGAGTACTTGTTAGCCAGTACTTTCACCAAGTAATCCATAACCGCGGAAAACACGGCTTCTCGAGAAGATTTACCCTGCAGGGATGCACCAAAGTAACCACACTCATGAATATCCCGCCAGATGGAATGCCTCCCACCAAGCGGGGCACTCAACACAATCCAACCCTTCTTCGCATCAAGCCCAAAGCACCGCGTGCTGTGCGTGCGCGGCTAATCGAGCCCCACGAAGAAAAGGGGACCCTCATAGCACTGGAAGACCACGCCGCCCTAAATGCCGACTACGAAAGTTCCACCCGGGCGCCAAGGGCTCGCAAGATCATGCATGCAGCAAATGGAAAGCCCGAACTAGTACGGCGATTTGGACGAGATGCGAATCGAGTCAAACTGAGGGGGAGCCCATA
The DNA here is from genome assembly GCA_028641055.1 of Alopecurus myosuroides. NCBI lineage: Eukaryota > Viridiplantae > Streptophyta > Magnoliopsida > Poales > Poaceae > Alopecurus > Alopecurus myosuroides. The sequence goes on along the minus strand of CM054062.1, from coordinate 86,546,339 downwards.
CTCCCCAAATGCGGGTAGTGCGCTCATCATGGATCAGTAGACAAGACCCTTTTCCTAATTAGGGGGTCGACACTAGCGGGCCTCAAAACCACCCTGGGCCTCCCGCCGGTGCCTTATCATCAAGTTTATTATTACCATTAGCATTAACAGGATTGATTGATTAACATTCGAGCCCCCGGTACGATAATAAAAGAGCACGATAGTAAAAGAAGTAACCGACAACGAGCTCGAGCAAAAGCAACCCTAAGCAAGATAGTAAGACACAGGCTCAAGCAAAGGTTATAGGAGTGGAGGTGTGGCAATATCAGGGTTAAAAGGATTCATGTGATAGGTTCGCAACAGAAACAACTACTACTAAGGCTAGCAGAAAAGAATCAACGGAAAGAATCGGTAACAAGTGATGAAAGGCAGCCATATGGCATGCAAGTGAGTATACTTGCCTGAGATCCCGCAAGGTAGCAGAACTTGTCGTTGCTCACATCATCTCAACGTCCTATCCGGGAAGAAGCAACGAACTAAAAGAAACACCGGATGCAAAAGTTACTTCTACGGCAAAGATCCGGCATGATCCTATTTTATATGCATGGCGTGGCAATATGCAAGAGGGGAAACAACTTAAGCAATTTAATCGGAACCGGAGTCCGGAGAAATAGGAATTGGTTCAAGTTGTTTAGCTAACCATCAAGTTAAATGTTGTTTAGCATGGCAAACAATAAAGTAGATGAGTTAGGCAAGTTAAATGGAATGGGGCAACAGCTGGAAAATATTAGCCCACACATTCCATATGTTGTCATATAGTTGAACATGCATAACAAGATCTAAAATGCACAAGACAAGATACAAACAGGAATATGCCTGGCATGAACATGTTAATGACATGAAACTGATTGGAAAACATATTTTATTTGTTTGGTTTGGAATTGAAAGGAATTAGTTATGAATTTTGGTAATTTAAATTGCATTAAATAAGAGGTGAGACAATTATTCAAGTTAATGGTTGCAAACCAGAAAACAAAGTTGATATTCAAATGTGGCATGTGATTTTGGATGGATTTCATGTTTTGAGTATTTAATTTGGGGCAAACATGTGAAAGTTATTAATTATGCCAATTAATTAACCAAATTAAGGATTATTAAATAACATTAATTTTAATTGCCCAAATTGCAAAACAAAATTCATAAACAGAAAGTGCATTGAATTTGGACTGAAAAACATATTTGAGTTGTGTGATTTGAGTTAGGTATGAATTAATTATGGAATTAACCAAATTGGAAAAGAATGGTTTGAATTTGAAATTTGAAACAATTTGAATTGTTCAAAACAGGAAACAAATTGCGTATTTGAAAAGTTCAGGAAAATTTGATTGGAGTACATATAAAATTGGTGGCATTTGGATTTGTGGTTTGAAAATTAGGAGCATTTGAAGTTTAGGGTGCATTTTGCAAAAAGACAGGGACCCCAGGGCGATTTCCAAAACCAGATCTGGATCTGGAAAACGAGATCCACCGAGCCTCTGTTGACACAAGGTCACTGACATGCGGGGCCGCGCCACGGTGGCGCCAGCGGGGCCTGGGTGCGCGCTGTGCTGGCGTCCAGTGCTGCTGCCATATGGGCCCAGCACCTCTGCGAAGAAAAATTGGCAAAAAAAAGGAGGGGGCGAAGCGCGGCCGAGGGGATTCGAACCCGTGTGCCCGTGCTGTGCGGACGGAGAGCCAACCATTCGGCTAAAGCGTCGCTTGTGATAGATCTAGGCTAGGCTTCCTTTTGTAGTTGATTTCGGCGGAAAGTTTCTGACGAAACTGAATGTTTCTACAGGTGCCACGCGACGGAGAACAGGGGGCGATCGCCGGTGATGGGCAGCTCGCGGTGGCCAGCCCGTGCGGCCGGTGCGGTGCGGTGCTTGGCGATGCGTGGCTGCGTGGTGCGGTCGGTGCTGTGGGCGACGTGCAGCGCGGAGGCGGACAGAGAGGGAGAGAGGCGACGAGGCTCACCTCGCTGTAGAGGTTCAGTCGACGAACAGAAGACGACGGCAATTCCGGCGACGGCGCGGTTGCGGCAGCCCCTCCCAGCAAACGGCAAGGACGCAGCGCGGTGGAGGGAGACGCCACGGGTCCATTCCCGCCGTTAGCGGCCCGTGGCAGCGATCATCCCCCCGGCGCCAAGCTTCTACTTCTCCGGCCATGGCGTCGTGGTGGGTGTCCAAGTTCAGAAACAGAAAGCTTTGAGGGAAAAGAAGGGAAGATGGCGGCGCTAAGGAAGAGGAGAGGGAGAAAGGTAGGTCTAGGGTTTGGAGGGGGCTTGAGGGGGGAGATAAGGAGGGGCAGGTGGGGAGGGGCGTGCTGTTGCTGCTTTTCTCTGCAGATGAAAGCGACATGGGGCATCGGTTGTACGGAGGTTGGGGGTGAGACAGCATTGGGCCTACTTCGGGTTGTAGGTGGGCTGCCCCTTGTGGGCTGGCCTGCCTCCCCACTCCTCTCTTATTCTTTTCCCTTTTTTTTTTTTTTTTGTAATGCATGAAAGAGAGAGAGAGGTGAAAAAGGGTTTGGGGTGTTTATATTTTATGAAATATATTTTATTGATTAACAAAACAGCAACATCAAAGGTAGGTTACTTATTTTCAACAATTTGAAAAAAAAATGACAATTAGTTTGAAGTTTAGTATTTGAAATTCATATAGGGTTTCATTTGATTTTTAAAATAGACAAATTTTATTTAACAAGCCCAAACAATTATGAACAATTATTGAATTTAATTTGTTTACAAGATTTTAATTTTTTAAACCCACATTTGAAATATGCCAAATAGGATTGAGTTGATTTGAATTTGAATTGGTCATTAGTGTGTTGATGAGAAGGGATTTTATCAACAAGCAAAATTTAAATAGCTCAACTTCAAATCTATGGAAACAATTGAGTTATTGTAGTTTGCAATTCTTAAATTGGAAATCTTTTAGACATGTGTGAAAGTTTAAATTGTTTTTTTTTTTTCTGAAAAACAGAATGCAATGCTCATGGGATGCATGTGATGCAAAGCAAAAGAAAACAAACACTTTCTACTAAGGGTAACACCCCAGGTGTTACAGACGACACCACTAACAAGGGATTGCGCCCTCGCAATCCACCTGCTAACCCGAGAGGGGAGAGAAGTTCGACTATCGATTCTTCATGCTTCCAGCTGATCTCCTCGACACCACTAACAAGGGTTTCTCGACACCACTAACAAGAGATTCTTGCTCGGAGTGACGACGATGTTCTTCCACCAGGAATCTTCCGATGATCGAACCTATTAGGTTAAAGGCTCAGAAAACGTCCACCAACGTGGGATCCTAACACTTTGAAAGATAGACAAGGGGGAGAACTCCAAAACAAATAAGATGGGAGGGGAAATAGAATAGGGATAAGGAGAAAAACAAGAATCCTATTGAGATGTTTTTTCAAAAATAGTTTAGCAGAAATAGTTTTTGACACTCTAGAAACAACGACCGTTAGCGAGGTTAACCTACAGGCTTTGCGGACCCGTTGCTTCGATAACCATTCGTATCGAAACAATATCGGGAATCGGAACCAAGGCTCTGATACCATTTGTGACGCCCCGAGATCGGGCACTATGCAGATTTCAGCATTCCCGCCAAATCCGCATAATAACCGATTCCAGGTTGCCATTTATGATAACATTACAATAGTTCACGAATAATCCACAATTACAACAGCATCAGAAAGATACAAGATGACTCAACGAGCCAGGGATACAACTGATACAATACAAAGATCCAAATAACAGCGGAAGGAACAAACGTCCGTCTACGGACAAGATCCAAATTGGACTAAGAGTCCTGAAGATAACCGAAGGCGTCCAATCCCTGCCCAGGCCAAGCCGGAGGGATTCCCAAGCTAACGTCGTCAGACTTCAAACCTGTTGACTGCAATTTGGAATTTGCAGCCACGAAAGAGATTCGTGGGTCAGTACGGTTAAGTACTGGCAAGGGGGACAAAGCCCATACTCACAAGAATACCGGCGTAGCCAGTCATCACAAGATACAAATACTTTAGGATCAACGGAAAGGAAGGGGTATTGCAAATAAGCAACAGCAGGCTACACTAACCAACTACAGAGATTCTATTACTTCCAACTATCAGAAAGGGGATAAGATCGAGTGATAGTAACCAACTGAAAGATAGCTTCAAACAAACCCATCCTGGATCTCGCCCCTTTAGCCAAAGAAGCAATCCGAGGATAACTCACACCGTGGTATTAAAGATGAGTCAAGTTATTGTGTGAATAACCTATTACTAGTCAAGTTGTTAATCATGGGGTGTAACATGGTTAATCATTATGTTGAAGTTGTCCTGAGTACTTGTTAGCCAGTACTTTCACCAAGTAATCCATAACCGCGGAAAACACGGCTTCTCGAGAAGATTTACCCTGCAGGGATGCACCAAAGTAACCACACTCATGAATATCCCGCCAGATGGAATGCCTCCCACCAAGCGGGGCACTCAACACAATCCAACCCTTCTTCGCATCAAGCCCAAAGCACCGCGTGCTGTGCGTGCGCGGCTAATCGAGCCCCACGAAGAAAAGGGGACCCTCATAGCACTGGAAGACCACGCCGCCCTAAATGCCGACTACGAAAGTTCCACCCGGGCGCCAAGGGCTCGCAAGATCATGCATGCAGCAAATGGAAAGCCCGAACTAGTACGGCGATTTGGACGAGATGCGAATCGAGTCAAACTGAGGGGGAGCCCATACTCCCCAAATGCGGGTAGTGCGCTCATCATGGATCAGTAGACAAGACCCTTTTCCTAATTAGGGGGTCGACACTAGCGGGCCTCAAAACCACCCTGGGCCTCCCGCCGGTGCCTTATCATCAAGTTTATTATTACCATTAGCATTAACAGGATTGATTGATTAACATTCGAGCCCCCGGTACGATAATAAAAGAGCACGATAGTAAAAGAAGTAACCGACAACGAGCTCGAGCAAAAGCAACCCTAAGCAAGATAGTAAGACACAGGCTCAAGCAAAGGTTATAGGAGTGGAGGTGTGGCAATATCAGGGTTAAAAGGATTCATGTGATAGGTTCGCAACAGAAACAACTACTACTAAGGCTAGCAGAAAAGAATCAACGGAAAGAATCGGTAACAAGTGATGAAAGGCAGCCATATGGCATGCAAGTGAGTATACTTGCCTGAGATCCCGCAAGGTAGCAGAACTTGTCGTTGCTCACATCATCTCAACGTCCTATCCGGGAAGAAGCAACGAACTAAAAGAAACACCGGATGCAAAAGTTACTTCTACGGCAAAGATCCGGCATGATCCTATTTTATATGCATGGCGTGGCAATATGCAAGAGGGGAAACAACTTAAGCAATTTAATCGGAACCGGAGTCCGGAGAAATAGGAATTGGTTCAAGTTGTTTAGCTAACCATCAAGTTAAATGTTGTTTAGCATGGCAAACAATAAAGTAGATGAGTTAGGCAAGTTAAATGGAATGGGGCAACAGCTGGAAAATATTAGCCCACACATTCCATATGTTGTCATATAGTTGAACATGCATAACAAGATCTAAAATGCACAAGACAAGATACAAACAGGAATATGCCTGGCATGAACATGTTAATGACATGAAACTGATTGGAAAACATATTTTATTTGTTTGGTTTGGAATTGAAAGGAATTAGTTATGAATTTTGGTAATTTAAATTGCATTAAATAAGAGGTGAGACAATTATTCAAGTTAATGGTTGCAAACCAGAAAACAAAGTTGATATTCAAATGTGGCATGTGATTTTGGATGGATTTCATGTTTTGAGTATTTAATTTGGGGCAAACATGTGAAAGTTATTAATTATGCCAATTAATTAACCAAATTAAGGATTATTAAATAACATTAATTTTAATTGCCCAAATTGCAAAACAAAATTCATAAACAGAAAGTGCATTGAATTTGGACTGAAAAACATATTTGAGTTGTGTGATTTGAGTTAGGTATGAATTAATTATGGAATTAACCAAATTGGAAAAGAATGGTTTGAATTTGAAATTTGAAACAATTTGAATTGTTCAAAACAGGAAACAAATTGCGTATTTGAAAAGTTCAGGAAAATTTGATTGGAGTACATATAAAATTGGTGGCATTTGGATTTGTGGTTTGAAAATTAGGAGCATTTGAAGTTTAGGGTGCATTTTGCAAAAAGACAGGGACCCCAGGGCGATTTCCAAAACCAGATCTGGATCTGGAAAACGAGATCCACCGAGCCTCTGTTGACACAAGGTCACTGACATGCGGGGCCGCGCCACGGTGGCGCCAGCGGGGCCTGGGTGCGCGCTGTGCTGGCGTCCAGTGCTGCTGCCATATGGGCCCAGCACCTCTGCGAAGAAAAATTGGCAAAAAAAAGGAGGGGGCGAAGCGCGGCCGAGGGGATTCGAACCCGTGTGCCCGTGCTGTGCGGACGGAGAGCCAACCATTCGGCTAAAGCGTCGCTTGTGATAGATCTAGGCTAGGCTTCCTTTTGTAGTTGATTTCGGCGGAAAGTTTCTGACGAAACTGAATGTTTCTGCAGGTGCCACGCGACGGAGAACAGGGGGCGATCGCCGGTGATGGGCAGCTCGCGGTGGCCAGCCCGTGCGGCCGGTGCGGTGCGGTGCTTGGCGATGCGTGGCTGCGTGGTGCGGTCGGTGCTGTGGGCGACGTGCAGCGCGGAGGCGGACAGAGAGGGAGAGAGGCGACGAGGCTCACCTCGCTGTAGAGGTTCAGTCGACGAACAGAAGACGACGGCAATTCCGGCGACGGCGCGGTTGCGGCAGCCCCTCCCAGCAAACGGCAAGGACGCAGCGCGGTGGAGGGAGACGCCACGGGTCCATTCCCGCCGTTAGCGGCCCGTGGCAGCGATCATCCCCCCGGCGCCAAGCTTCTACTTCTCCGGCCATGGCGTCGTGGTGGGTGTCCAAGTTCAGAAACAGAAAGCTTTGAGGGAAAAGAAGGGAAGATGGCGGCGCTAAGGAAGAGGAGAGGGAGAAAGGTAGGTCTAGGGTTTGGAGGGGGCTTGAGGGGGGAGATAAGGAGGGGCAGGTGGGGAGGGGCGTGCTGTTGCTGCTTTTCTCTGCAGATGAAAGCGACATGGGGCATCGGTTGTACGGAGGTTGGGGGTGAGACAGCATTGGGCCTACTTCGGGTTGTAGGTGGGCTGCCCCTTGTGGGCTGGCCTGCCTCCCCACTCCTCTCTTATTCTTTTCCCTTTTTTTTTTTTTTTTTGTAATGCATGAAAGAGAGAGAGAGGTGAAAAAGGGTTTGGGGTGTTTATATTTTATGAAATATATTTTATTGATTAACAAAACAACAACATCAAAGGTAGGTTACTTATTTTCAACAATTTGAAAAAAAAATGACAATTAGTTTGAAGTTTAGTATTTGAAATTCATATAGGGTTTCATTTGATTTTTAAAATAGACAAATTTTATTTAACAAGCCCAAACAATTATGAACAATTATTGAATTTAATTTGTTTACAAGATTTTAATTTTTTAAACCCACATTTGAAATATGCCAAATAGGATTGAGTTGATTTGAATTTGAATTGGTCATTAGTGTGTTGATGAGAAGGGATTTTATCAACAAGCAAAATTTAAATAGCTCAACTTCAAATCTATGGAAACAATTGAGTTATTGTAGTTTGCAATTCTTAAATTGGAAATCTTTTAGACATGTGTGAAAGTTTAAATTGTTTTTTTTTTTCTGAAAAACAGAATGCAATGCTCATGGGATGCATGTGATGCAAAGCAAAAGAAAACAAACACTTTCTACTAAGGGTAACACCCCAGGTGTTACATCGCACTGCCGAGTAGTGTGGTTAGCAGGCCTCGAGGGGTGGTGAGTGTGAAAACTGCATGGGCCATCCTTCATGTCATCAAAGACAAACTTCTTCGGCTGCTCGGAGTTCCCGCTACCCGACTGAGAGGTGCGAAATGGCTTCTTGTTGCCTTGGCCCTGGTTCTGGTTCTGCCCGTAGGCTCCAGCAGGTTTCTGCCTCTGGCTGCCACCAGCTCCAACAGTCACTGCATTCACCTCTTCAGGATCATACCGAGTATCTACTCGGCGCTTGTTGCGGAACTCGTTGCGCTTGCTGTTGCTGAAGTTTCTTCTCGGCTCAGAGGAGTCCATTAGTGGCTGAGTAGGATCACCGAGTGCGTACTGATCCGCAATCTTGATGGTCTCCGCCAGAGTGTTTGGCATCTCCCTCTGCAACCTCTGCCATAGAATACTGCCATGCCTGCATCCCTGCGCAAACCAAGTGATGGCTTGTGCTTCATTCACACCCTCACAGGTGTTCCTCAATGTACTCCACCGAGTAAGATACTCTCGGTCTGTCTCGTCTTCTCGCTGCCTGCAAGCGGACAGCTGTTGTGGCCTATTCGGTCTCTTGTATGTGCTGGTGAAGTTGCTGATGAAGGCATCCGAGAAGTCCAGCCAGCAGTTGATACTGTTCTTGGGCAAGTTGTTGAGCCAAGTGCGAGCTGGACCCTCTAGCATCTGCGGAACGTAGCGCACAGCCCATCTTCTGTTGCCGTTTGCGATATGAACCGCGGTGACATAGTCATTGAGCCAATCTTCAGGCTTGGTGCTGCCATTGTAGCTCTTGGTGCCCCTTGCGAGCTGGAAATTCTTCACGGACGGCTCGTTCATGATGCGCGGGCCAAATCACTCGGGGCCAGGAGGACCCGTGTTCTCCAGCCGCGCCGACAAGCTGATCCGGTCCAACTGATGCCTCGCATCTCCAGGCGCCAGCATGCGCTCGCCAACACGATCATGTACATCATAGCCGGCCATCTCCATAGCCGAGTAGCCATCATCATATCTGTCCACTTGTACAGCTGCAGGTTGCTCCACCGGGTTGGCGACTGGCGCCACTGCGCGCGGCTGCTGCCTCTGCCGAGTAGGCGGAGCAGCGGGACGCCGAGAAGGACCTGGGCGCGCTTCATCTCGGGCTCGGCTTTGAGCTTGATGGGCTTGAGAGCCTGCTCTTGCAGCGTTGTGTTCCTGCCCGGGCTGCTGCGGCACAGCAAGCTGTCTCACGGCAGCAGCCGGGTCATACACCTGCATTTGCCTATCTCTGCCCGAACGCCCGCTGCGGCTCTTCTCGCGGCTGGGATACGGAGACGAGGCCTGATCGTTAGATCTAGCCGCGTGCGAGTGAACCACCTGCGACGCCCCAGCACCCGGGTTGGCCTTCCGGAACTCCTCATTCTGCCTAGCAGCCTCCAACACCAACTCGTTGAGCCTTTCCTGCTGCCTAAGACGCGCATCGCCATCAAGACGAGGCAACTCGGCAGCTACAGCCTCTGCAGCTCTAAGTGTCTTGGCGGGTGTGCTATATCTGGGCCGAGTGGAGGTGTTTGCGGTGGCGGACTGAGCAGGAGCCTCTACAACTGTCGCCATCTCGGCACCAAGGTTGCGCCGAGTGGCACCTACTCTGCTAGCCCTCCTAGCGACTGGCGTGAAGCCGTGAGCCTTGTTGTACTCGAGCTGATCTAGACTCAACTCCAACCTCACCTTATCCAACTCCGCCTGCTCGGCAAGCAGCTCCAGGCGTTGCCGCTCGAGCTGCTCCCTCATGGCTAGAAGCTCGATGTCGGTGGGAGTCGGCATGCCAGGTCGCGTAGCCGACGCGGGAATAACCGTAGAAGTGGAAGGCGGCAAGTTGGACTCCTTCTCGTAGGGCCGGTGAACCCTGCCACCAGCAGCCGGTGCATCAATCTCCTCGACGACGGCCGCAGCGCCAGTAGCGGCTGCGCCAGCGTTTGCCGCCAAGCCCGTCACCATCACCTCGGCGCAGTTCGCAGAGCGGCACGCGGGCCTTCCGCGAGCAGCGATCACCGCGGGAGGATCCTCCGCGTCATGCACCAGCTCGGGGTACACGCGGTTGGCGACGGTGGCGACGTAGACGAGGTGAGAGCCGAAAGAGATCACCGAGCCGCCCTCCGGCATGGCCATGCCGCCGAAATCGCCGGCGTTGTCGGTGACAAAGTCGAAGGAGCCGAATCTGTGGACAAGGCCACAGACCACGCGCTCCGCTGAAGAAGATCCCGTCCGAACAGAAACTCCAACCAGCGCCGCTGTTTGCCCCACGGTGGGCGCCAACTGTCGTGGTGGTGTCACGGCAGATGCCATGGGATGGCTAAAGATGTGGGGACGAAGGACGCTGGAGGTGCTCGGGGAGGGATCACGCGAAGAATAGCCGCGTGAGGTACGAAGTAAACACTGCAAACAACACGATCTACCCAGGTTCAGGGCCCTCGTGAGGAGGTAAAACCCCTACTCCTGCCTTTCTTTATGTATTCTGGTGTCTCACCGAGTAGCCACAGTACAATGTTCTTGCTACCGAGTAGCCACTCCCCTCTCTAGGTGATGAACTAGGTCAAGAATTAGGTCACCAAGTGTTCGATCCTCACGCAGGAGGCGGCGGGGCACCTTATATACACGGTGCCCAGCCGGATACGTCCAAACATGGACAAGTGTCGACATAGTGTGCACATCGTCCTTCTTCCGGGTTCCCGCTGACAGCTTTGGTTCCCAATCTTGGCTGCATCTGGAAAGTCGTTGGGCAAAACAAGGGGACAGACTGGTATCACTGTGCCAAACACAGAGTAGGCCCCCCTTATCCTGCGATGGCCTGCTTCCATGCTGTCACTGTCAGGCAGGCCGGTCCCAGATGAACAGTAGTTTGAATAGTGCCAAGTACGGACCCAGGATACGCGGGATCCTGTGTCAGAACGGCTCCTTTGACTTTCTGGCCCGAGTAGGTTCCCGCCAATTGTACTCGGGCCAACTCTTCTACTCGAATGGACAGAACTTGATTGATATCTCCTTCTGGTCATCTTGAGGTGAGACCGAGTAGCAGTCGACCGGGTAGCAAATACCGGGTAGTCGGCTACTCGACCAAACCTCTCTTCTGTAAGTCGCCTTTACCACTTGCCTTACCCTACTCGGGGGTAACCCCCCGACAATACTCAACCTCCCTTGAAACAACCTAGGCCTTCAAAGAAACCGATGCTCCTTTGTGCATTCCTATGGTCCTAGCACGGTTTTCAAGAGCATTCTTGGTTTGCACTTGATAGGAGCACACTTCTTGCATCACTTGAGTTGAGGTCAACGAAGCAAAGTCATGTCTTCCTTGAATTCTCTTCAAGTCCGCGGGCTCAAATGGCATTAGAGCAATCATGTACTTCCTCTTGATCCAAGCATCATCAATGTACTTGGCACCAACATTGTTGAATGCGATGGCAAGAGTCTTGAGCCTTCGGTACATGTCTTCATGGCTCTCTCCATCATGCATATAGAACCCTTCGGCCTCATTGATCAAGGCATCATACTTATTTCTTTGCGTGCTTTCATTTCCCACAAACATGACGACAAGAGCGTCCCATGTTTCCTTGGCGGTGGAATATTGTTGAAGATGAGACATGTGGTTAGGACCCACGGCTTGTTGAAGAATAAACAACGTGGTGTAGTTGAGTTGACAATCGACGACTTCTCTTCTTGTCAAGTTCTTGGAGTCATGTGGCTTGTATACATCTCGAGTGACCCTCCAAAGTTCTATACAAGGAGAGTTCAAGTAAGTTTCCATGTAATATTGCCATTCTCTAAAACAATATGCATCAATTTTAGGTGGATCTCCTCTAGGGATTATATGAGGGTGTGGTATGGGAGATCGGGAGAATAACGTCCTTTGACGGATTGATATTCTCTATCACCACTCGTACCATTTTCGGTGGAGTTTTCAGCGGAAGCATCTTTAGGTAGATCACCATCTACCCCTTTCTTGGCGCCCTGCAGGACTTCGTCCGGAGGAGATGAGTCGGTGGCCTCCGGTCCTTTGGCTTTCAAGAGTTGCATCAAGCGCAATCCATCGATTTTGTTCTCCATGGATGAGGTCGATGAGTTTTTCAACTCATTGAGATCATTCATAGATACATGCACGTCGGAACCGGCGGTCTCCGTCTCACCGACCATACTTAAAATCTTAGGCGGTTAAGCCCGATAGAAGAGTCGAGGCTCTGATATCAATTGAAAGGTAAGTATGGGCACCGAGAAGGGGGGAGGGGGGTTGAATAGGTGCTACGACCAATTTTAATTTTTCTTTCACAATTAGGCTTGGCACAAAGGTAAATTCTTTAGATGATGCAACTACGGTGAATTTACCTATATGACAAGAACAAGCACAATGAGAATACAAGCACTAGTAAAGTAGGAAGGGAACGAGGTAACCGATATGAAGCACACGGACACACGACATATTCCCGAGTTCCTCCTTGTTAAGGGAGTAGGTCTCGTTGGAGGGGTGTGAGCTCGCCACGAAGGCCTACACAACGCCACAAAGGCCTCACCATATTCTCCGATGAACCCCGCCACAAAGGCCTAGTCCACCTTCCACTATTGATCCTCTTTGAGGCAGAAACCGAATCCTTTACAAACAAGCTTGAGGCAGACACCCACAACCAAATTGGGGGCTCCGAACAATCACCAACAAGTATAGCAATGAAGTCTAGGTTCTCCACAAGGAAACCCTAGACTAGATCCCTCTAGAATATGAGGGGGAAATGAAGATCGTCTCGGTGAAGATGTAGATCGGGGTCTTCTCCTTCAATCCTCCAAGTATCAACGAGTTTGGGTGGAGGGATTGGGAGAAATCTATCTTTTGGAGACTCAATAAATGCTTGTCTTCAATGTTGGTTTGAGCAACCTTTTGGAGAAGAAGGGGATGTAGTATTTATAGCCCCCTCCCCAAACTAGCAGTTTGACTCTTTTTCGTGCCTGGCGGTATGGGGTCAACGGTACTACCGCTACCTGGTAACCTGAGCGGAACTGCAGCGACCCAGTGACAGGGTGCGAGCGGTACCACCGCGGAAATACCGTGGTACTTCCAGCAGCGGTACTACCACGAGTGCCCACCGGTACTACCGCTGGCCACTACTTCGAAATAAATCGAAGTGGCTGGCGGTAGTTGTCGCGGGATAATCACGGCAGACGTTACCAGGGGTAACTTAGTATGGGGAGAATCGACTCTGGTGTTTGGGAGAGGGTTTAGCTCAGGGGAAATCATATCAACTGGTGATCTGGGAGTTCGGGCTGCAATGTCGCCGAGACTCCTATTTAGGGTTACAATGTTTAGCTCTCGAATACCTCGGTTTCCCTCGATCTCAAAAGCCTGGTCTCCTTGCCCTAGAAGCCGGTTTATATAACACCCGACTTCCTGACTTTCTATACAAGGTATATCCGGAACCCACACATAACCCTAAGTTCCCTAACGTGGCCCTCAAGGCACAAATTACAAGATCCGCGCTACATTTTAGGTCTTCTAGAACCTCCTTTCTCTTGGGCCGGGTCTCGTGCGATCTCCCCCTGGTCGGGTCTTGCCCAGGCATGGGCCTACCGGGTTATCATCCCCCAACAGTAGTCCCCAGAATAGCTTGGGCATCTTGGATCCAACCATGAAGCGCACACTATTCCCTACAAAACAAACATTTACATACACAATATACCGGGTTTGGTTGCTTTAACTATAGCCAATCCTGCTCTCTTGGCGGTCCATATAATAACCCAATTACCACTTGAACTGGACACCGTTTTCCGAGTTAACCTTTCAAGGGGACGATCTATAACCCGACTTCTATTTCTCCATCAATTAATCCGAGTAACAGTTTCTCAAGTCCGACTCTCTGGACGAGCTTGAGTGTCCTGGATATTTTGCGATAACTCCAAATATCCTTATCCCTGGATTTATGAGCCGGATCTTATCTTTTCGAAAATTTCTCTACTTACCGTTTGGCCCCTAGGGTTTCCCTGCGCCTATAAATAGGCCCTGGGGGAAAACCCTAAAATTTCCAAACGCCCTCATTTCCACTCCTTCTTCCTCCTCCCGCTCGTCCCCCGCGCCCAAAAGCCCAAGGTCGAGCCCTAGCTACCGGACCCGTGCGAGCGCCGCCGAGCTTGACCGCCAGCCGCCGCCCGGCACCACCGCGTCCGCACTGCCACGCTCGCCGGATTCCACATCGAAGCGCCCGCCACGCCATTGGAGCTCGAAGCGCCGCTCGGGCCAGGAACATCCAGCCACACGCGCGCCACCGTCATCCTCGAGCCGCCACCGCCGCGCACGTCGAGCCTCGCCGCGCCGCCGTTTCCGGTAAGCCCCTCTCAGATCTAAATCTTGGATTAGCCTTTCCAAATCTAGGTTTGAAGTTCATCGTACACCTAGACGCTATTTCTTTCTCCTCGTTCTATTACTAGATGCGTTTTTCTGAATTTTGGATACGCACTCATTCGCACTCGATTTTATCTAGATCCATTTTCATGGCACCCAAGGCTAGTGCTAAGTCTAAGGGAAAAAAACCGGCCTTGAGACAGAAACCGGGTCAATCGATCTCAGCCAACTGGGCCAGGTCGACTATCACCAAGGCGAAACTCGAAGAACTAGCCGAGTCTGTGGTCCTGCCCGCAGAGTCGGAAATCTCCTGGAGGGCGCCAGAGGAGGAGACCCGGCCTTCACCCGGTCCAGGTGAAGTAGTTGTTTTCCTTGAGCACGTGATCCGGGGTTTCCGCCCCCCGGGTCACCCTTTTTTCCGCGATCTTCTCGACCACTACAAACTCCGAGTTTTTGACATCGGTCCCAACTCAATCTTAAATATCTGCCACTTTATCGTTCTCTGTGAGGCCTATTTTTGCATTCCCCCAAATCTTGCCTTGTTTTTGGAACTTTTTAAATGCAAGCCTTGCCGGGAGAGCACGGACGGGCCCCTCCTCGTCTGTGGGGGGGGGGGGGTATCCATCCAGAGACGTAAAAACTCTCTGATGCCGACTCTCAGCCTTCACACACACGTGAAGCACTGGCAGAAGACATTTTTCTATTGCCAAGACACATCCATACCCGGCCAAAAGCCTTTGCCGGGTTTCTCTGTTGAGACTCTCTCCCTCTCCGATAACCTTAGCTCCTTTGCGCCGGAAGCCGATAGACAATCTATCCAACCCCTCCTCCACAAGCTAGCCGTTCTCGCAGCCCAGGGTCTTATCGGGCTAAACTTGATCAAAACCTGGATCAGCTGCCGGATCCAACCAAATAGCATCCGCCCAAAGCTCATCTGCGAGTATTCCGGTCACCTAACCGATTCTCTCTGATACTCGGAGAAATCATACCCGGCCGCAGATGTCAATAAGGCCATGAGAACTTCTTTGCCGAGAAAGTAGATGTTATCAAGAGCATCTCCGGACTCGGCCCCTTCACGCGTTCAAACCCGGCACCTCCAGTAAGAACCGACTGTCACCTTCCATTCCGACTATTTTCTGAATGATATTCTTGCTAACTGTTTAACTTGGTCACCTTTTACCCAGGACAATGACGGGTTTTGGAAGATTGTCACACCTCCACCTTCCGAAAACTCGGACGAAGAAGAAGAACCGAGTGACAGCGAGGAAGGTTATCCCGGGTTACTAGATTAGTACTTTGTTCACTCACTTAAACCAAAAATTTCCACTTGCTTATAACACGCTATAATTTTAACAACGCCGGGTGACAAGGATGGCTCCCAATCAGAGGGAAGCGAGGCTGAGCTCCAAGCCGAGTTAGGCCAGAAGAGGAAACCCAGGGGGGTCACGTTCAAGGTGCCGTACTCGTCCATGACCAAAGAACCATACTCGTACGCCGGTATGTGCAAGCTTAACGAATATCTAACCACTGTATCGTCTCTGAAGGACGTATTCCCTCCGCCTAAGTGACGGGTGACCCGGAGTTCTCCAGTGACAAGCCCCTCAATCCCGGGATTCCTCAGTCGCCCGTTCGCAAAGCCGGTACTCATTCCACTTATTCTGATAATACTCCTCGAAAATTCCCATCTCCAAATCATCCTTTAGCCGGAACAATCCGAGTCTCACTTTCCGAATCTCTGTCAGTGTCTTCCGGGTCTAGCAATGAGCTGCCCAGCGATCTTGTCGTGAATACCGGGTAATTTTCATACCATATCCGTACCCCTATGCATTGCATGCTTTTCCTTTTTGACACACTAACTCTTTGTTTTCCATTCTCAGAGCCCGGGTCACCCTCATCGATCAAATGGACACTCCCGCTGATGACCCCATGGACGAAGACCCGGTGAGCGCTGCCAACCCCCCTCCTCCTGAAGAGCAAGGGCCGACTCACGCCACAAGTCCAAGGACCGAGTCTCCTCCTCACGTGGCCCAGCCGGATGACCCTGAGGTCATGTATGTTGGGACCCAGAGGAGTGCTCCCGCTCCAAGGACCACCGCTGCCAGGTATGACCCGGAGGAGACAAAGGCAGCTGCCCAACGCACTGGCTATGGCACTGGCCCTTCCAGGCCGGCTCTTAATGGCCAAAAGGTTGAGGAGCTGCTGGAGGAGTATCGGTCTTTGAAGACCACTGAAGTAGAAATAATTGAATCTCTGGCGGCTGAACACCAGGTTAATTTTTTTAACATTACTCCTATACTTATCCTAGTCCCCAAGTTTCGGATGTTCTGTGTATAGTCACACGGTGCTCCTTAGTTTGCCGACTGATACCTTTTCGTTGATTTCAGGCTTATGTTGCCCGCACTGATGAACTCTTGGCCAAGACCAACGAGCTGCTGGAAGCGGAGGTCAAACTCCGAGAAGAATTAGAAACCAGCCTCAAAGATCTCACCAAGGGGCACAAAACACATAAGAAGAAACTCCATGCTGCTGACGAACTTATCAAAGAAAACTCGGCCTTCCTTAAGAACATTTTTGATTCCCTCATTGGTAAGTCCAAATTCTGTTTGCCAACTCGCGTTACCCGGATTTTCCTAGCCAGCGATATTGTTAACTCGGTTTCCGGATATTTTTGTTACAGGTCCGGCTGATGTGACGAACGTGAAAGATGACAAACACAGTTTGAGGATACTCAAGACCGTCATCCGGCAATTCTCAGCCGGAACTAAATGGGCTCTCGAGTCTTTGAAACGGTCGGGTGATTACCCGTGCGTTACAAAAATGCTCGAGGCATACTCGACTGTCCCTTCCTGGGTTGAGACCTGGAAGCGTTCAGCCTGCCGGGTTGGGGTGTTTCGGGCTCTCGCGCTGGTCAAGGCTTATTACCCCAAGGTCGAGCCGGCTATGCTGGTGAACGGGTTTCCCGAGCTGAAAGGTGATGCCTCCAAGTTTTCGGGGAAAGACCTCAAGATTATCAATGCCCAAATCCGCCACTCGGCCAGTCTGATCGCCGATACTCTTGATGTTAACAAGCTCACTCCGGCCTATGACGCTGAAGATCGACCTGTGCTTGTCGAAGACCCGGAGCCCTTTGATATCTTGACTCGCTTCAAGGCGGAAGTTGCAAAGAGAAAGGCTGCAGCATACCCCAATTCTATGCCATCTTCCTCGACTCCGGTTGTTCCTGCTCCTTCACGTGCTACCTCTGGAGATGACCTGGCAACTAATAAAGGGAAGGCAGCTGAGGACAACACCGAAGACCCGGTTTCCCAGACTGCTTCTGAAGACTCGGCTGATGAAGCCGAGTAAAGATATTATCCTTTACCTGCAAACACTCATTCGGCCAATGGGCATTGTAATATGCCTTCATATACTTTGTTATTTGATAGTGTGTCTGTGCACTTTTGATACTATTCCTCTGGTTTGTAATACGCTTAAACTCCTTTGGTTTTGATGACCCTCCCGGTTATCAGTTTGATATGCACTTTTCAACCTTATGTTGGCGCAACTTTACTGTTGTACACTTTTTGCATTAAATACCGATTCTTGGGTTTGGGATAATGAAAAGATTTCTTCCAAGTCCCTAAGACCCGGAGTTTTGGGTTTTAAGTTCGCTAGCTAGACAACTTATTGCTTTCTCAAGCTCGCAAGTCTCCAAGGCCCAAATTTTTGAGTCTAGGGATTTGTGGCTTAAGAAAACTCCCTGTTTTGCTAAGTCCCCAACCATATTGTTTTATTCACGAACTTTTGAAGTTATGCTCAATACATTATGAGTTTCCGGCTGTTGCTTTTTTACTCCGCTTAACTTGTGGTTTAGATGACCCTCTTTGTTGTAAGCCGGCTTTCGCGTGGATATTCGATGTTGCTGTAACTCTATAAAAACAGGGTCAGGCAAGTCCCAATGGGCATCATGACTGATTGTATTTATAGGCTAGCAAAACACGCCACTTTGTTGCGAGTCACATCAAGCTTAAACAAGAAAGGCCAAGAAATTTTTTGGCTCTATTGTCTGGGTTATGAGATTGCAACCGTACTTATTGCAAGTAATCAGTCCTCATAACCTAATGGCATCATGGTCGGGTTCTGAGATTGTAACTGTGCTATTCAAGCAATCAGCCCCCAAGACCTATATATATAATCTAAGCAAAAAGGAAAAATGAAAATTTTAAGTTTATTACACTATAACTAAACATTATATACTTACCAGATAAGGAGTGCAATCAAACATAAAGAAAACACGGGAGAAATGTAGGAGAAACAAAAACTATCATGATTTAATCATCCCTTTATTGATATGAAAAGGTTAGGTCAGCAGGCCTTCTCATTAAAAACCCTCCAGTCCCCTTAGGTACCCTGGATAGGAAAAGAGTGCGTCTGAAACCTGCTGGCCATTACATCGTGCAATATAACCTGAAAACCGAATCTATACTAAGTATAGTAGGGACGCAGCTGAGCTATGTTCCATGGTCTTTCCCGCTCTTGCATAGATGAAGTTGTATGGGCAGTGTCATTGACAATAGCCGACTCTTCCCTTGCGTGTATCAGGTAGTACGATCCATTGTGTAGATTCCGGCTTATGATGAACGGGCCCTCCCATGGGGAAGATAGTTTGTGCTTTCCTTCCTTAGATTGTACTAAGCGCAACACAAGGTCTCCTTCCTGGAAAACACGGGTTTTGACTCGGCGACTGTGATACCGCCTTAAGTCCTGTTGATATATAGCTGACCGCTCCAAAGCTTGCTCCCTGTGCTCTTCTAACATGTCCACGGCGTCTTGCCGGGCCTTCTCGTTCTCCACCTCAACGTAAGCCGCCACTCGGGGCGAGTCATGGATAATGTCACTCGGAAGGACTGCCTCTGCACCATAAACCATAAAAAACGGGGTCATCTGAGTAGATCTGTTAGGTGTAGTGTTAATTCCCCAAACCACCGATGGTAACTCCTCGACCCATGCTCCAGCAGCTCTGAGACACGGGACTCGTAATCGGGGTTTCAAGCCGCGAAGTAACTCCTGGTTTGCCCTCTCCACTTGTCCATTAGCTTGTGGATGGGCCGCTGAGGCTACATCAAGGCGGATGCCATTGCTTCCACAAAACTTCTCCATCTCACCTAAAGACATATTGGATCCGCTGTCCGTGATTATACTATCAGGGTATCCAAACCGATAGATGATTTTCCTCAAGAATTTGACAGTTGTAGCCGCTTCACAATTTGTAACTGGTATGACTTCGACCCACTTGGTAAATTTATCAATAGCCACCAAAAGATGAGTCTTTTTTCAAGGAGACATGTGAAAAGGGCCTACCATATCCATACCCCAAACCGCAAACGGCCAAGTCAACGGGATTGTTCGTAGCTCCATAGCCGTCACATGGGTTTGGCGAGCGTACCTTTGACATCCATCACATCTTGCTACCAAGTGTTCCGCATCTACTAAGGCCGTAAGCCAGAAGAAACCGTGTCGATATGCCTTAGCCACAAGGGATCTTGAGGAGGCATGGTGTCTACAATCACCTTCGTGGATCTCCTTCAATATCTGACGACCTTCTTCCGGGGTTACACAACGCAAAAAGACGCATGTAGCACTTCTCTTATAGAGCTCACCGTTGATGATAGAATAACCTTTTGCTCGTCTCAGGATTTTCCTGGCTAATACTTCCTGCGGTGGTAACTCGCCCCGTAACAGAAAAGCCAGGAACGGCTCGGTCCACTCCGGGATAGCACGTACTGCAGCCACAAACTCCAATTCCGGGTCTCGGTGAGCCATTTCTTCTTCAGATTCGGTTTCGACGGAAGGCCGCCATAACTCGTCCAGAAAGACATTAGGCGGAACCGGCTCTCGACACGAACGAAGTCTCGCGAGCGCGTCTGCTGCCTCCTTCTTTCGTCTATCAATGTGCTCCAACTGATACTCGGAAAAAGATCCGGCTACCCTGTCCACCTCTCTACGGTATGCTGCCATTGTTGCATCCTTTCTGTCCCAGGTTCCTGAGACCTGATGCCACGAGATCCGAGTCTCCATAACACCTTATGCGCCTGATGTTCATTTCCTTTGCTACTCGTAGTCCATGTAATAGGGCCTCATACTCGGCCACGTTGTTGGAGCAATCGAAGTGAATTTGTAACACATAACTCAACTTGTCTCCTTTTGGTGATGTAAGTACCACCCCAGCTCCTGACCCCTCGTACTGCTTGGAACCATCAAAGTGCATCACCCAAGACTCTGAGCTTGGCATCGTTATGGGCATGCTTGTGTGAGTCCAATCATTGACAAAATCGACTAAAGCTTGGGACTTGATTGCAGACCGGGGCTCATAGTTGATGTGATAATCCCCCATCTCAATGGCCCACTTGGCTATTCTGCCTATCGCATCTGAATTTCTGATGCTATCTGCCATTGGTATGGAACTTACCACCGTTATGGGGTGTTCCTGAAAATACGGCTTCAATTTCCGGCTGCCATGAAGACCCCAAAAACTAGCTTTTGCCAATGCGGGTACTGCTGCTTTGCTTCCGATAGGACCTCACTCACATAGTAAACCGGCATTTGCACCGGGTGATCCTTTCCATCTTCCTTGCGCTCAACCACAACCACTGCGCTGACTGCCCGGGGCCCGGCCGCAACATATAATAGCATGGTCTCTTTAGGACCCGGTGCTGCCAGAATCGGTGCCTCAGATAACTGCTTTTCAGAGCCTCAAATGCCTCGTCCGCCTCTTGATCCCATACGAATTTGTCTGTTTTATTCAAGAGTCGGTATAAGGGTATCGCTTTTTCTCCAAGCCTAGATATGAACCGGCTTAATGCCGCCACGCATCCTGTAAGTTTCTGGACGTGTTTTAGCTCTTCCGGCTTTTTCAAACTTTGGATGGCTTTGATCTTTTCCGGATTTGCCTCGATCCCTCGCTCGGAAACGATGAAACCGAGTAACTTCCCTGCGGGAATCCCAAACACACACTTTCTTGGGTTAAGCTTCATCAGGTATCTCCTCAGATTCTTGAATGTCTCTTTTAAGTCGTCGATGAATGTTTATGCTTTCCTCGTTTTAATCACTACGTCATCAACATAGGCGTGGACGTTGCGTCCAATCTGATCCTCGAAGCACTTCTGAATGCACCGTTGGTACGTTGCGCCAGCATTCTTCAACCCAAAGGTCATTGTTTTGTAACAAAAGGCTCCAAAGGGGGTTATGAACGATGTTTTCTCCCAATCTTCCTTTTTGAGTTTGATCTGGTGATACCCGGAATAGGCATCCAAGAAGCATAATAGGTCACTTCCTGCCACTGCATCTATGATCTGATCTATCCTTGGAAGAGCAAATGGGTCCTTTGGGCAATGCTTGTTGAGACTCGTGTAATCTATGCATATTCTCCACTCATTGTTCTTTTTCAGCACTAGAACCGGATTTGCCAACCATTCGGGGTGAAAAACCTCCATGATAAAGCCGGCTGCCAAGAGCCGAGCTATCTCTGCCCCTATAGCCTTTCTCCTTTCCTCATTCATTTTCCTCAGACGCTGCTTCACAGGCCGGGACTTGGGATCAACATGCAAGCTGTGCTCGGCAAGCTCAGTCGGAATACCCGGCATGTCGCTTGGCGTCCAAGCGAAGACATCCTGATTCTCGCGAATAAATTCTATGAGTGCCTCTTCCTCCTTGTTGTCTAGGTTAGAACCTATGGCAAACTGTTTGGAGGGGTCACCCTCGACGAAAGCCACCATCTTGGTGTCTTGGGCCGCCTTAAACTTCGCTCTTTCGTCATCCGTATTCGGTTTCTTCAAGGCGGTTCGATCTTCCGGGTCTACCTAGGACCGGTAATACTTGAGTTCTTCCTTCCTGCAAGCTTGCTCTGCAAGTGCCGCGTCTCCTTCATCACACTCTGCTGCCACAACCCTGTTCCCATGTATAGTGATGTCTTCTTAGGGCCCGGGATTTTCAGTTGCAGGTAAACATAACACGGCCTTGCCATGAATTTGGCGTAAGCCGGCCTTTCGAACAATGCGTGATAAGGACTGCGCAATTTCACCACCTCAAACGTGAGCCACTGCACTCGGTAGTTATCCCTGGATTCTCCGAAAGCGACCTCAAGCGTTATTTTTCCCTCAGGGCAAGCCGAGTGTCCTGGCACGATTGCATGGAAAATTGTGGAGCTTTTCTGCAGCTGAGACTCCTTGAGCCCCATACGTAGAAAGGTTTCCCAGTATAAGATATTGATGCTACTTCCGCCATCCATCAGAACCTTTTTCAGCTCATAGCCATTGACCTGCGGCGCCACCACCAAAGCTAGTACACCCGGATGTTCTATTGTCTCCGGGTGATCCCTCGTGCTCCATGTTACTTCTTGATCTGACCACCTCAGGTATCTCGGAACACCTGAGGAAACCGAGTTTACTGCCCTCTTAAGTATCTTTCTTTCTCTGTTGGAAGTACCGGTAGTGTGAACGTGATACTGTCCTAGCTGCTTTGGATTAGCTTGGAAACCGCCAGCACCCCCTTGGTTATTACCCGGATTACCACCTCCTGCGTTGCCGGCGGGGGGTGGTCCGTTGCCCGGGTTTCCACCTAGACCCAGTCCTCGCAGGGCCTACTGTATTTCCTCGTTTTTCCATCTCTGTAAGTCCATGCATTGCTCCAGCGAGTGATTAGCCGGCTTGCCATTCCTACTATGACGCGGGCAGGGCATCCTGAAAGCCTCTGTATAGTTAGCCAGCCGTGGTGGTCCCTGATAATTGCCTCCTCCATTGAAGTTTCCTCCGTTGAAGTTTCCCTCTGCTCTGGGCCTTGGAAACCCGGCCTCAGTGTTGGCGACTAAGTCAGAGTTTCCTTCATACGGGCGTTTGTGCTGGTTATTTCCACTACTTCATCCATTATTTCCCGGTGCAGCCCCATTACCGGGTCTTCCGTTATTATTCACATTAGCTTTCCCTTTTTTGTCCTCGACATCCTCTTCTGTGGTATCAGTGGAGGCATGTTTGTTGCATGCGTCCATCAATTCTCCCATTGTAATCTCTGAAACATGTCGACTGGATTTCATGCGTGTTAGTTTTTGCACCAAGGGCGTGTATCTGCAAGTTTTTGCCATAGCCCGTATCGCATCCTTTGGCTGAATATCAGTGGAAGAGTGGAGTATCTCCATAACCCGGCGCACCCAGCTGCGTGCCGACTCTCCCTTTCTCTGAACACATCGATCTAAGTCGTCAATTGTGAATAACTTCCGGCATGTCTCGTGAAAGTGCTTGACGAAAGCTGTTTTCAACTCGTTCCATGAATTGATGGATCTCTCAGGTAGGTTATTGAACCACAGTTTTGCTGCTCCTTCGGACATCATAAGATACATAAACTTGGCATGAAGCCTTTCTGATGCGTTACGAATTGACATAGCCATATCATAGCTGCTCAACCAGGTCTCTGGGTCCATGGTTGGCTCATATTTAACTACTTTACCCGGTTCCTTGAATTTATCCGGGTAAGGTTCAGCCCTGATGGCGTCCGACAAACACTTAGGCCCGGCTAAATTTGCCGGCACTGGCCTTACTCGGGAAACATGTGAGGCCTCAGCGGGCGCGGCGGGGGGTGCAACCGCTACCGGCCCTCTTACCACAGACCCGGCTGCTGCACGTCTTCCCCAAAACTATCCACGATGGCCTGTGCCGCCGAAGCTGCAGGAGTTGCCGGTCTACGGGGAGGAGGTGGCATTTGCTGCTGCTCTGCCCTCCGCCGTGCTGAGTTAGACTGAATGTGGCCTGCATTCCTATACTGCCGGCTGACATACGGTGTCCCATGCATGCCACTCCTGCTATCCGGGTAATTGGCTTGTTGAGCTACTGCAGTGCGTAGCAGGTCTATAGCCCGCCGGGTCTCCATTCATGAGGTGATTCTCCCACAGGAATACGATCGAGTGCTAGAGTTGCAGCGTACACATTATCCATGGGGTTATTGAAGTGACCCGGTGGGGTATGGAATCGTGATGGTGGTGGTACGGTATTGCCGGAAGCGATCTCAGTTTGCAACTCGGGTAACCTGGCTTGCACGTTTGCCGGTTGTACTCCCTGGGTCGCAGCCCGATACCCAGTTCCTTGATTCACAACCGGGATTGGTTGGTCCTGAGGAGTAATGAATAACGCGGCCGGATGTAAATTCCCACCTGTCGTAGGTAGTCTCGTATGATGCCTCTGATTATATAACCTAGTTGTTTGAGCCTGAATACGATCCTCCAATTCTTCCAACTCGCGCTGGCGCGCGGCCATTCCTTGCCTTTCAGCCTCCACATCTCTTCTCTGTTGCTCCAGCGCACGGCGAGCTACGTCCAGATCTCGGGCGCGTGCTGCTGCGTTTTCAGGAGTTATTACCGTTGCCAATACTGTAGGGTCCAAGATCAGGTTATTGCTGAACAGAGCCGGGTTTCGTGGGTGTGAAGTTCCTGCTCCCGTTGTTCTGTTCGCCATGAATCCGAACGTGTTCCTGAGTTGAGCATTATCCCCTGTCTCACTGGTAACCGATGCCGGCTCACCATCAACCCGTGCTATAACCGGGTTTCCATTAGCCGGTGCTTGTTGCTGAGCCAGCGCTTGCACCGCACCAGCCGCGGCTGCCGACACATCACCTTGATTAAGATTTATTGCAGGGGCTGTGTAGACCGCGACTCGGCGCGCAATGCTTGGTGAGGACTCGTACTCTTCCTCTTCGCCACTATCCTATTCATACCGGTCTTCGAGCAGATGCAAGATAGATTCGGTATCGTCTTCTCCAATAACCCGACCACGCGGGGTCGATACTGGCTCCTCCAGCTGTAACCTCTTCGTGGTGGATTCCTTCTCCGGCTCTGCTGTCCCGACCGACTCTTCCCCGTCGGATTGAACACAGGTAGCGTCCCATGGCACAGAATCATACTCAATATTGTCAGAATCAAAACCGGTCGCACGTACCATACCGACAAAGACGTTGACCCGGCCGATCGTGATGACAGATCCGGTTTCCAGCTGATCCGACTCCGGCCCCCAGCCAAAGTCGTCCAAGATCTTCTCTCCTTCAGGGTTGGTGATGATCTCGCCGATGACGAGGTTCTTCATGCTTTCCCGAGCTTCTCCCATGATATAAACACCTTTGGACGTAGGCCCCACGGTGGGCGCTAACTGTCGCGGGATAATCACGGCAGACGTTACCAGGGGTAACTTAGTATGGGGCGAATCGACTCTGGTGTTTGGGAGAGGGTTTAGCTCAGGGGAAATCATATCAACTGGTGATCTAGGAGTTTGGCATGCAATGTCGCCGAGACTCCGATCTAGGGTTACAATGTTTAGCTCTCTAATACCTCGGTTTCCCTCGATCTCAAAAGCCTGGTCTCCTTGCCCTAGAAGCCAGTTTATATAACACCCGGCTTCCTGGCTTTCTATACAAGGTATATCCGGAATTGTATCCGGAACCCACACATACCCTAAGTTCCCTAACGTGGCCCTCAAGGCACAAATTACAAGATCCGCGCTACCTTTTATGTCTTCTAGAACCTCCTTTCTCTTGGGCCAGGTCTCGTGCGAGCTCCCCATGGTCGGGTCTTGCCCAGGCATGGGCCTACCGGGTTATCATCCCCCCAACAGTAGTATTATGGCACTACCGCTCTAGTACCGTAAACTCGCTGGCGGTAATTTGACCGGTACTGCCAGCGGTACTACCGCTTCCTGGAAGCAGCGGTACTACCGCCTGGCAAGGCTTTGCTCCTAAATCAACTAAGTCATAGCGGTCTCCTAAACCAACTAAGTCACAGCGGTACTACCGAACCAGTACCGCTGAATGCAGTAGCCAAATTTACTCTAGCGGTACTTCTGGCAGTACTGGGCGCGGTACTACCGCTGGGGCGCCCGGTACTGCCGCTGGACCAAGTTGATTTTGGTGGCTTTGTCTTTGAACACTCTTCACTTTTTTGCGTCTAGATGATATTTCCTGAAATACTTAGACGCACTGTTAGATACTTACTAGTGTTGTTATCAACTCCAAAACCTAAGAAAGATCAAAATGCAAATGCACTTTCAGCTTATTGGTAAAATTAGACATGTCATCAGCCAACAACACATATTAGGCTGGTGCCAACGCGGTCGAGATGCGGGGCGGTAGGGGGCCTTATCGCCCCGCTCGGGGCGACAGCGGGCGAGAGGAGAGGCGAGAGGGCCAGGCCGGGCGGTAGCAGCCTCGCCCGGCGAGAGCGGGCGACAGGCCGGCTTACCGCCCGCGCTGGCGGGGCGATAAGGGGTGGGCCGGACGAGAGCAGCGTTGACGTCATTTTTTGTTTTTTTTTTCATTTCTATTTTATTAATTAATTCATAACTTTTGTTTTATAACCACAAATAACTTGCAATAAAATTCTATATTCTTGAATTTTCACATACTTTCCAACAGTACCATTTTGTAAAACTTTTCACATATTTATATTTTTGAAGTTTGAATAAGTTTGAATAATTTCTTAATTGTTATTTCCAAAATATAAAATAATAAAAATGTAAAACTTATTCAATTTAAATTTTAGTGACATTCTGTTAGTGGAAAAACTAATAATCATTAAAGTGGCTTAATAAAGTAATTTCCTTGCATTATTTGTAATATTTTCGTCTCAAAAATATGTGTTGACGTGGAGGAGAGAGAAAAGCTGATGTGGCAGAGAGAGAAGCTATAGCCCGGGCTATAGCCCGTGCACTGGCACCGTGCCGTGAGAGTGGCGTGAGAGTGGCGTGAGAGTGAGAAAAAAAGGTGACGTGGCGGGGCTATAGCCCGTGAATAGTGCGTGGTGCATTGGCACCAGCCTTACAACCACTCCAATGGGTTGTATGTAGTCTGCCCAATAGGAGGTGAGAGAATGCGTAAGACTTCTATCTTATTCTACCTTGGAGCTTGTGCAAGGGTTGTTGACAACATAAACATACAACCTCACTCTCTCACCTCATTTATTTTGTGTCACGTCATCAAAAAATCTTATATGACAAAATCTAACAACATCTATCCTACAACTATTGGAGATGCCCTTACGGAAGACCTTATTCTGCTGATGTCGCCGGACAAATAGATTTTGGTCAGGGGCCCGCGGAGGGAGTAAGAAACATTGAATTAGCAAGAGTAAATGCCATAAAACCACAATTCAATGACACCTAAATCAACTGACCATACTTTTTGGGAAAATACAATCACAGAACAACAGCTTCTTGGGCAGGTTAAATCATATTGTCCAAACTGCTTAGTTTACAACAAACAGACAATCTGACCCGTGTGTAAGAGTTGACCTGGACAAAAACTCGAAAGAAAAGAATACCCCGCCATCTAAGAAGGCTTTCTCTCATCTACACACGGGATTGCCAGTAGCTAAGCCAGGTCATGAAACAACACAATTCAAATCCTGGAACAGAAAACTGTGGTAGAAATTCTTGCATACATCATACATGTATCATCTGGTCATAACAAAGCCGGGTACATTTAAAAAAATGAACAAAATAAAGCCAGATCAAACATAAAAAGAGAAACCTAGTCATACCACAATCGGGGATATTCCCACATTTTTTAGATACCTTGACAAGATGCTCAAAAGGTTATCATGAGTCTATAGAGAGCTCCCAAAAAAAAAAACTCTCTCTAAAATTATTAACTGGGTGTTCGATCAAGATAATAAAAGACAGTTATGAGCATGTAACTTCTTAACCAACTAGAACCAAAATAACTTGTCTGTCAGTTCTCTTGTCCAGTCATTACTCCATCTCAGTACTTCTGATGTTTATTCGGTTATCTTCTCTTCACTTAAATCGTCTCACTGCTTTTATTCAACATGTACTTAGCCAATTGACTAGTGCAAACCATGCAGTTAGAACTGTTCCAGCTGCTCAAAATAATGATAATGGAGTAATTAATTGGTAGTACTACTCAATGGCCCAAATTGCATCTCCAGTAATATATAGCATGCCCAATTTTGCTATGCTCTAAACTACTTCCCCTCACAAACAAACAAGAAAATGGCATGTTCTCCTTTCTAGAGGTGCTAACAATAACAACCATAAATTTAGTGAGAACCGTATATAGGTCCACTATCAAAGATAACTGATGGAGCACACTTTGCCTCAGGTTTTTGTTACATTAATGAAGCCAACAGAATAGCTAAATTACTCAGCTGACACCGAGTTGTTACGGTGATATATTCATTTTCCCTTCTTAACCACAAAATGTCAAAAAGAGTTGGCAGCCATTGGATGCAAAGGACCAAAAGAGTGAACTGGAAGATAAGAAGATTTCAGCCACCTGTCCACACTTGTTAAGATTCATAAGCAGTCAGCCAGACCCAACAATAAGAAAACTTTTCTCTGCAAGACTTGGTAAGCCTCCTCATCAGGTGAACTCCATGTCGTTCAGGAAATCGTCCACCGGCTGCCAACCCACCGGGGGTAACTTGATCCCGAGATCGTCAAACTGTATCACTGGGATGATGTTGTCGGAGGATAGGTCGAAATCCCGCTGGTCCAGGAAGTTAAAGTCACCGAGGAGCGCCAGCAGCGAGGAACCATTGGAATAGTCATAGCTTACAGAGGTGACGGGGGCATTATCGGCTGGCATATGGAGCAACTGGGCATCACTGACATTCGCAGCGGTAGCCACGGCTTGCTTGATGTCGGTTTTTCTGGCCGCGCCAGGCAGATTGACGGGCTCCATACCGTACGCTCTCCCGGCCTCCTCGGCGGTACCACAGCAGGCGAGCCACGGCGAAATCTGCTGCTGTGGGCTACCGCTCTGACGCCGGTGCGCGCGGTGGAGCTTCATGTCCGGACTAGGCGATTTCCTTGTTCTGGCCTGAACTTCATTTTGGTTCGGAGGAAACTGAACCTCAGATTTTACCTTGGCTGTCGCCGGCGACCGCTCCATGTCCGCATCATCCGCGGGTTGCGCGAAGTTTGTAAGAGCCCTCGCGCCGCGCAGCTTGACAGCGGCCACGTCGTACGCTCTGGCGGCCTCCTCGGAAGTGTCGAAGGTGCCAAGCCACTCCTGAGTCCCCCGCCCCGACGTGATGTACGCCGAGCACCTGCCGGACCGCCGCCGTTGCACGCCACGGAACCCCGTCCAGGTGTCTGACCGGGCCGCCTTCCTCTTGCTCCCAGACGGAACCACGGTCACCTCGTCGGGCTCCACCACTATCGCGCCCGAGCTCGAGCTTTCTCGCCGAACGCTCTCCGCCGTCATCCTCCCCTGGTCTGGTCGCTCGGCGGCGGCTAAGGCGTAAAACCCTCGATGGTCGGAGCCTAGAAGGATTTGGGGACGCTAGACGGGACGCTCAGCTTATCCCCAGCTTGATGAGTGGCTGGCCCACACCTCACTTGCTCGATCTTTTTTTGAGAACTTCAGAACAGTGCAAAACGAAATACGAGAGGGGTCGGTGCACACGTATCCAGCTTTGGAACCATCTCTTCAATAGAAAAAAAAAAGAGAAAGGGTCCGGAACGATCCAGGCTAATTGATGCTCCCTCGGTCTCAAATTAACTGTCGTAAAGAGATGGACAGAAATGAATGAGTATTATTTGAGAGTGAAAATTACGGCCTTAGCTGGACACCAAGAATCCCAAAATACAGATCAGTCCCTGAATTTATCATGGAAGACCTGTGAGAAAATGAAAATTACGATTGGATCTACCATTCAACTCTGACATCGGAATGAGCTCGACTACCGCAAGGGACGAAACCACTTGGTATGGATCAGCCGCCATGCGCCCTCCTACAACATTTTGCCGACGAAGATGACACAAATGGCGTGACAAAGAAAACATATCTCCAAACATGTCATTAAATGACTTTGAGGAACTCATCACCTGTCTTCCTCCGTGCAACACCTATAATGGCATCTCCAACAGCTACAACCGTAAGATAGCTGTTGGTAAAATATGCCAACTAGGATATGTGATAATATGGCATGCAATAAATAAGGAGAGAGTAAAGTTGTATGTAAGTTAACCAATAACTTTTGCACAAGCTTCAAGGTGAAATAGAGACCAATCACATGTATTTCTTCACATTCTATTGGACAACTTAGATACAATCCTTGTACAAGATCTAGGAGTGCGGTGGCTCGATGCGGAGCTCGGCAAGGTGGTATGCCACCACGTTTACGACGCCATGGACGAGCTCCCCAGCCCCGACGCCAACCCTAGAGTCGATATCCCCGTCGAGCCGGGCGTCGGCGCGACATCCTGCCCACATCGCATGGGCGTGGAAGGACCGTCAACGAGCAAGGAGGCGGCAAGGACTCCCACCGGGGGAGCGAATGAGGCTAGCATAGACCGCCGACTACTGGGTTGCATGTAGAGGAATTTTAAAAATTTCGCCATGCAAGCTACGCAAAAACTAAGATCTATCTATGATGATACAGGTGAATAAGAATTTAATGATCTAGATTGAGGTCGTTTACCAACACCGTTGTAGCAGAAGAGATGTTGATGACGATGTCGATGGAGTATGTGGAAGATTCTCACACACAAAGCCTGTGGGTGAGGATGTTGCCGACTCCACCTATTCAGCACCTCAATCCAACAGAGTGAGGGTATCATGGGTTACCCCTGCGAGAGCTCACACATGTACGTCGGATCCGATTTGGCAGAGCTTCGTTGTCCAGAGCTATGACTCTGCACGTGTATAAGAAAGTGGATTTTTTAACACATGAGAGAGAGATTAGAGTTAGATCTAATCGAGAGAGGACACCTCGAAAACCCAATTGTAAGAAGTTCTATTTCAATTAGAAGATTTAATTCAATTAAAGCCCTAATGAGAGAGAGAGAGAGAGGAGACACGAGGAAAATTGGTGTATCTCCCAATGAGGGGAGGGGTGAGTATATATAGTAGAATGCAGGGGACAGCTGCCATAGGGCTAAGTCAGCTTGGGTCTTTGCCTAGGCTAGCCGCACCCCTCCTCCTTGCCATAGTCGGATTGGACTCCCAATTGGGAGTCCTTTCCCTTTCAACTTTTCTCCTTCTGTATTTGTTCCTTTTATTTTTTTTTTCACCAAAATGCAAACATGGAATGTTCTCGGAGAGTGTTGCGCCTTGATTAGTGGCCCTACGGCCCACTTGGAAGCCACCCAATATTTGTGTGCAACCATGGGACATTTCTTCCCCCTCTAGCAGTCGCCTCCCCTTATCGGGTTTCTCCAAAACTCTTCTGAGACCCTATATACCGTATGGATAAAATCATCGGATTTATCCACTGATGTTCTAAACACTTTCTAACATCCCGAGGCATCTCATGCCCACCTGCAAATGCTCCTAAAAGAGTGCAACATTATTTTCTCTATCGAAAAAAACTTCAGAATAAATTCTGATAGTAATTGAAACTGTTTCTATTACTCCGGGACATACAATACCCTCTTTATAAATTCTCTTTGATATATAATATATCCATCACGCGAAAACACCATTTCGATGATACTTATTTTTGTTATGACCTACCAATATACATGCATAACCAAACAAAACTTAAGTATGTGACCCCTACATGTTCGATAATGAGTGGACATGACATTGGAAAACTCTTTCCGGCTCAATGGGCAATAGCAGGGCCATGGACGCCCATATTGACTCCAAATCACTATGCGAAATACACTCGGTTGAAGAGGTTGGCTATTGTACAATATTCCCATTACTCACAATACCGAAATTACCTAAGATTAAGGATTCCAATATTGCTGTGAAATATTGGGTTCACTATACCTTTGTCTATCTTGTTAACTGCTAAGCTTTATTTTTATCATTCCCGTATTATGATATCCCGCATGATGTATCATCATCATGTATTGTCTGCAGAACGTACAGATATCATGCATACCGAGTGGGTCCAGGTTGTATCTCTCTTTTTACGGAGGATTAATTCCATGTCACAACAACGAGTTCAATACACTCCTTTAGAATTAGCTAGTGACTACTTTTTTGTTCACCCATTTTATGGTGTGACACTTGATAGTACCAAAGTAAAACCTCTAGAATGCACAACCCCGATAATTTCATGGTCTAAGGATATGCCGTACTATAACCTTGGTGTGATATGTCATTAAGAAAAAAATACATCGCGCCGAAATCTCTTAGAATATCAACTACTTGGGTCTACCCCGCCATATTGTTTCCTTCCAACAATATGCTATTCATTGATGCTGAAATAAACTATGTGTCTAACCAGGAAAACACAGTCATTAAGCATACAACAAATTAGTCTGAAAATGCAAGACTTGGGTATGAAATACTGGTCCATGCTACTACACGTGAGCATGAATTTTCCTCTGAATCTCATATTCAGGAGTCACGTCCGTTATATCATAGTAACATGAATCATTATTATGAAACATATATACAAATATTATTGTCTTTTGTCTATACATTTAACAGTCTCCCACTTGCACAACTGGCAATAAACCGTTTGTATAAGTCCTTCAAACATTTGGAAGATGTAGATGAACTCTCATGCAAACACCGTGTTAGAGACAATTTCCATCAACCATTTTTACACTAGTAGGAAAAAGCTTATAGGGGAATACCTACTAGCAGCGAGCCCTTTTGGGGCCAAGTTTCTGGTAAACTGTGGCACCGCGTGATCAAGACCTAACTTTTCCAGCAAAGTTTAGCCGCAACGTGTCGCCTGGAGCGCTCGCTGTCAGAATACTTTGCCGAGTCCTATGGGCGAGGCAGACGATAGTAGAAGTGTGTTCTTGCTTGTACACGTTTCCTGTAAAGTGTCTACTAGCAGAGTGCACTAACACGCGTAGGCTTCCAGTATGCCTCGATCTATTTATTTAGGGCACCAAGGCCCTGATCGCTTATTTCAGATTGAAAACACCTCTTTGCTTCTGGACAGAACCCTGGGCTCCCCTGCCGCCGCCATCCCAAGCGCCGCCGCCCCGAGCTCCGTCTCCACAACCTGCCCCAAGAACCGGTGCCGCCCTTGCCCCAAGAGGAAGTACGCGCTCTCCTCTCCCCCCTCTTCGATTTGTACAGATATCGTATTGTGTCGGATACTAGTATGATGTTAGGTTTAGATTGTTATATGGTAACACATTTGAGTTGCTATTGTTACAAATTTATGTTAACATTTTGCTACTTAGTTATATGCCAACACATGCATATTGATTTCCTATTGTTAGATATGTAGTGTGCTACAATGTTTAGTGGATGAATCATATTTGGTTCATTAGTGGAATTTGATAATCTAGGGTTGGTGTTAGATTAATTTAGTGTAGTTTGCAACTAGTTTGTTGTAGATGGATCGAGGGTTATATAAGATAAATATTAATGATGTCCTAATTAACATCAATGGGTATAAGGAGGATGTTGCATTCTCCTTCATTGATTAATGTTAGGGTATAGTTTATTAATGTTAGAACATCAGTGGGTATAAGGAGAATGTTGCATTGCTGGTCACAGAATGTTACACATGAATTCGAATGCTTTCCTTTGGTCTGGGAACATGTCTTCCTGGACTGTAGGAATGAGATCCCAGACCGGACAACTTCTATGACTGCCAATGTTGCATTCTCTTTCATACCCCATTGACGAATGTTAGGATATCATTGATTAATGATATCCTAATTATCATTTGAGTTACTATTGTTGTAAATTTAGGTTGATTTAAATGGACGTGTTTAATGATCTATTTAATGTATGTTTCTTATAATATATTTTTATGGGTTGAGGTTACCAATGTGGATGAACAACATGGTGTTCCTACTAGCCCGCTACGCGTCGTACGGGAGTACAACAACTCTCTCATGGCCATTGTTTGCGAAGAATGCAACATCAACAAGAATAGTCTCGGCGGCGCTGACCAAAATGGTTTGCGCAACCTGCTCCTCCTAATGTTTCACCAAAGGTACAAATTCCCGCCAATTTACAACAACTACAACCAAAGCGGGAATCTTGTGAACCAAATCGACCTCATCAAGTTCTAAAGAGTCTTCTGTGCTTGGAAAATGAAGTTGCCCAGAAGGTATCTTAACAGCGAATTCGTCGTGGTACAAGAACACTATCCTGCTATCACCGCGGAAGATTGAGAGGAGTTCAAAAATAATAATGCTAACTAGTTTCTAGCTATCATGCTATCAATATAATATGTATATGTAGAACTGTTATTCTGTTGTAGACTATGCAAGACTTGATTATTGATTAGAATTGTAATATATATATATGTAGAAGTTGTCATGCATGCTGTATTTTTTTAATCCCCAGCAGCGTGTAGGTGGAAGCACAAACTTCTGACATACCTAAAGCGTGTGCATACCTGCGCACGCTTCTTCTATATGCAGCGTGTAAGAACCGCACACTGCCTGTAAAATTAGTAATAGAGGGATATTAGCAGCGTGTGAGGAACCCTGTAGGTAGCGGTTTTTCACACGCTGCAGATAGGCTTTTTTATACTAGTGTTAGGTTGTATGCACTATATGTATTATGAACAAACTCTTACTATCATAATACTCTTGATCATTCGATTATCTGCAGTATGGGCTATTCTAGGTGAAACCACTTATCTTAGCTCCTTCAGCATATTTCATGAAAGACAACACCTAGTTCATTCCAATGAACTGATAGCCATTAGTAGAAGTATTAAAACTTTCACCTTTTACTCCTATCATTGTATTGCTTATAACATATATCTATGCTCAAAATTAATTAAGCACTTTCGACCCTCTATTCATAAGATAATGTTTTATGCTTGGCTTATACTTATCTAATAAGTAATTCCTCATAATGTAAATTTTACATTATGAGCCATTCTCCTTATGAAGGAACATCTTCAAATTAAATTTATGGAGAACATTCTTTATAATTAGAGTCAATTGATATTTTTTTCAAATTCAACTTTCCAACAATTATTATTTTACATGTGTTGATAGCATGCATTGTCATGGAATTTCCACAATGATTATAATGATAAATCTTTTGATCATGCTCACCAACATTTTTTGACTTTTGATCTCACACTTGAATTCCCAATTTCTCCTAAGAACCTAGTTCTCTCAAGTTTTTGAAATTCATTCGAAACCTTATGCATTAATCTTGATAATATTATATTCATTCACACTCAGGATTCAATCCATTGTGAATTCATAATTTTACTATCACATGTATCACAGAAAACATCTTTTGAATGATACACTTATTCCTTCAAATACATCTTCCAATGGTTTCTAATCCCTAGATACCATTGTATAGCTCCCACTGAATTTGAAGGAAACAAGACTGATATCCCACAAGTATAGGGGATTGTGTGTATCCTTTTCGATAAGTAAGAGTGTCGAACCCAACGAGGAGCTAAAGGTAGGATAAATTTTCTCTCAAGTTCTATAAACCACTAATACACCACTACGCACACTAAACGTTAACTTTATCTAGGAAATAATACTAGAGCAATAATACGGGTATGAGAGATAGCTTTGCAAGATAATAAATACAAGAAAGTAAATGTTACTGCTGTAGCAATAAAATATACTAAGTAACCATAAACTAACAATACCATGAGTGTGGAAAAGTGGTGGTAATTGTGATGGATTTGTCCATAATTAAATAGTCAAAGGAAACAATTTCAGTTTAATAATATCTCCATCCATATATTTATATTTTTGCATCTCACATAGTTCAACAAAATTATTAAGATGGGCAGCAGCAGCAGTATCAGTGCTAACACCAGAAAATTGCTCTCTCATAACAAGATTTAATAGGGCAGGCTTAATCTCATAAAAATCAGTAGTAGGAGCAGGTGGAGCAATAGGTGTGCTAATGAAATCATTGTTGTTTGTGCTAGTGAAGTCACACAACTTAGTGTTCTCAGGAGTACTCATTTTAATAAGACTAAAGACAGGGTAAAAACAACTAGAACAAGAACTAATTTTTTTGTGTTTTTATAAAGAGAAGCAAGCAAGACACAATAAAATAAACTAATCGAAACAAAAAAAAAGTAAAGAGATTGGAAGTGAGAGACTCCCTAGCAAAATCCTCTTCCTCCCCGGCAACGGCGCCAGAAAAGAGTTTGATGCGCGTGTAACACATGTTCGTTGGGAGACCCCAAGAGGAAGGTATGAAGAGCACAGTAGCAAGTTTCCCTCAGAAATAAACCAAGGTTGAATCGACCACTAGGAGAAATAAATCACTTTCGAAGGTTGATGTAGCTGAGGTGGCAGGGCGTACTACCGGTTCGGAAGCAACGTGGAACCTACACAACACAATCAAATCACTTTGCCTCAACGAAGCAGTGAGGTTGTCAATCTCACCGCTTTTGCTAAAAACAAAGAGGTTAAACGTATGGTGTGGAAAACATGACTTGTTTGCAGTAGATGAAACGAGAACAGTGATGGCAGTAGGAAAACAGTAGTAACAGTATGAAAAAAAATGATTGCAGTGCTTGTATTATCAGTATGAGGAAAATGGACCGGGTCCACAGTTCATTAGAGGTGTCTCTCCCAAAACAGATAGATAGCATGCTGGGTAAACAAATTACAGCTGGGCAATTGAAAAATATAAAAGGATGCACTATAGTGCATATGCATGACATGATGATTACTATGTGATTCATGTATGCATTACAACAAGATACATAGACCGTCATCCAACTGCATCTATGACTAATAATCCACCCTCAGAATGTCATCCGAGCAAACCTTGGGTATTAAGTTTCAAGCAACATATAATCACAGTAAGCAAAGTGTGTAATGTAAACAATAACATCATCCTTATACAAAGCATTGTTGTTATCTCTAATGGCAACAGCACATCCCCCACCCATTTACGTTTCTGTCACTCGAGCATGAGTGAAACGAGGCATGAACCCACTATCGAGCATAAATACTCCCTCTTAGAGTTACTAGCATCTACTTGGCTAGAGCATCTACTAACAACGGAGAGCATGCAAAATCATAAATAACATACCCATGAAAGAACATGATAGATTGATGGGATTATTACTCATGTGCCTCCGATTCCTTAGTCTTGCTCGTTCTTCCCCACTCTCTAAACTTTTGCTCACTTTTCCCCATTCTCTTAGCTGAAACTCTCGCAAAAGTTGATAACTGGCGTTTGCCGTCTAGTAAATGCATTGACCGTCAACTTCTGAGTTTGTGCTGAAAAGTGGGGCGGGGTTCTCCTTTGACCGTTGCGTGGCTAGTGGGACAAGGAGACACGTAAGCGAGCTTGTCTGAAGCTGAAACAGATCGACACCGCCGCATCGCGCAACCTCGCCCCCCTCCGCCCCCGCCCCATGCCCTCTGCCGCCGTTGTGTCGCATTCGCCGCCGCCCCATCCCCTCCGCCGCGTTAACCGGCTCATCTACCCCACCAAACCATCAACCCCACCTCACCATCTCTGAAGCCATGTTGATCTAGGACCCCCAGAATGCCCTCAGCCGTGGAGAGGATTGGTTCGAATCAACGGCAGATACTTCATGGATTAGACCCGGGTAAGCAATGTTTCCCCTTGAATTGGTGTTCTAGCTTGTAAGTAAGGTTGTATTTGACATTTTTTAGCTTGAATAATTCCAATTTCTCTCCTATATCCCGTGCCTAACTGCAGCCGTATGTTTGAACTAAATAGGATTGATCATGCGTTGGCATTCCAGCTGGCGGTTAGAATGGAAACTAGTGTGCTGTGTGGTACTAAGCCGTATTTTCTTCATTCGTTTTTCTATCCGGTTGTGATAGAAACAAACATTTGCTTCAAAGATTTTCTCACTACCCTCCGTTCAGCCTATCCGTGGAGCGATGCCGATGATGTTGAACTGAGTTACTTCAGCAGTACCGAGCAAAGATTTCTCCCACTAACTTGTGACGAGCATCTCGGGTTGTTTTTTACTCTGAATGCTGGCAGCCGTTTCGGTAAACTTCATATAGATGTGCTTCAGCCACGCGCAGAACCAGTCAAGGGGAAGGGTGTTCGGCAATCATCTGTCTCTGCTAATAGCCAGCACCCCGGGACTCCTTGTAGGTCGAGACCAAATAAAGTGAGTGGTTTTATTGGCCTACTCTCTTTAAAGATGCATGTAAATTTATTTTATCTTGTGATGAATGTCAAAGAGTTGGTAATATTTCTAGACATAATGAAATGCCTATGAGTTATTCTCTTGTTATTGAACCTTTTGATTGTTGGGGATTTGACTTTATGGGTCCTTTTCCTCCTTCGAATGGTTACCACTCAAATTCTTGTTGTTGTTGATTATGTTACTAAATGGGTTGAAGCTATACCCACAAAAAGTGTTGATAGTGAGACCTCTTTAAGAATGCTTAAAGATGTTGTTTTCCCTAGGTTTGGTGTGCCTAGAAATCTTATGACTGATGGAGGTTCTCACCTTATTCATGGTGGTTTTAGAAAAACCCTTGCTAAATATGATGTTAATGATAGAGTTGCCTCAACTTATCATCCTCAAACCAATGAGAAAGTAGAATTATAAAATAGAGAAATTAAATCTATCTTGCAAAAGATTGTTAATAAATCTAGGAAAATTTTGTTTGATAAGTTGAATGATGCTTTATGGGCTTATAGAACTGCTTATAAAAATCCTATGGGTATGTCTCCTTATAAAATGGTTTATGGAAAAGCTTGTCACTTTCCTTTAGAATTAGAACACAAAGATTATTGGGCAGTGAATGAACTTAATAAAGATTTTAAAATTGTTGGTAAGAAAAGAATGCTTGATTTGTGTTCTCTAGATGAATGGAGATGTGAAGCTTATCAAAATGGTAGACTCTTTAAAGAGAAAGTTAAACAATGGCATGATAGAAGAATTCTTAAAAGAGAGTTTCATGTTGGTGAGAAAGTTCTATTGTATAGGTCTCGTCTCAGATTTTTTGCACGAAAATTACTCTCAAGATGGGAAGGACCTTATGTTATTGAAGAAGTGTATCGGTCGGGTGCATTCAAAATTGCTTCCCTCAAAGATAACACTACACAAGTGGTAATTGGGAAAAGACTCAAACATTATATTTCCGGGGATTCTTATGATGAAGATGTTGATATTATTCAAGTAATGACTCCGGAGAAATTTATTAGAGGGAAGATTCCAGAATCTACAGAGTCCATTTTCGAATAGATAACAGTCCTGTTAAGAAAAAGTTCGCGTATCACATTCCAATTTTTATTTTTATGATTTATGGAAAATATGAAAAATATTGAGCCGGAAAAGGGTAGGAGATGGTGCCCGAGGGCACCACACCACCAGGCGGCGCGTGCCCACCCCCGGCATGCCACCCTATGGTGTGGGCGCCTCGGAGCCCCTCTCCGACCCGTTTTCGACTTGCACCTTCCTTTCGTTACGTATGTTTCTGCTATATAATCCCCCGGGCCCCCGAGGTCCGTATATCGTTTTCTCGTCATGTTTCTGTTTCGACCTGTTTTTGCCAGGATCTGTTTTCAGTTTTAGAAGCACCATGGTCTCCGCCAACATCAACAAGGGAAAGGGACCGATGAAAGATGATCTCCAAGACCGGAAGCCGAAGGAGGAGATCGGGAGTGGAGCTGAAGGAGATGTAGAAGAAAACCCGCGAGTGCACCCACGCGCCACCGTCGCAAGCATTGGAGTGGTTGCAAAACCTTCCAAGTAAACGGCAAGGATGAGCACTGGAGGGAAGGCCCCACGTCACTGCTTAGCTTCAAGGACACCACTTTCAGGCATTAAGAAACTTTTCCATACCTTAGGTCATGAGTATCAATCTAGGAGGGTACCCAAGGCCAAGTTTCCTTCTTGCTGGGATATGGATCGTTCTAACCGTGCAGGTGAGCAAAGCCCCCGATCTGATATAGTGTGGGGGAATAATTCCAAGAGCTGGGATTCACCGTTGGACAAGTTGCAGGACCGTATGGAGAGAAATACAGAGTTGATAAGCAGGCTCATCGATGTGATCGATGATTTGAAGGAGTCAGTTGACAAGCTTATTGAGAAGGATTCACCACCACCACCGAAGAAATAATTCGTCATTGGTATTGGCATCCCCTTGGCTTGTTCCAAGCTTAGGGGAGTGCCGCGGTATCACACCTTTATCTTTCACACTTTTACCTTTTAGTAGAGTCATATAATGAGTAGAGAAGTTATCATATAGGATGGTTTGCAGTATGGAAGTATCTCTCCTTTAGTTGGTTATCGATGTATCCCTTGGTTTGAGTTGCTGTAATGGAATATTAATAAGAAGTTTAATCATTTACTTTCTACACTTTATTTTAGTTTGCAATTTTTGTTATATTGTTAATCTTGTTATTAGTATTGGTATCAATATTGGAGCATCATGTTAATATAGTTGGTTTTGGCAAACTTAGCATTGGTCAGTAGCAACAATATGTTGACACTTAAGTAGAAAAGAGGGAGTTGCATGTAGATATATTATTCCATGATCTTTCTTCCTTGTTGGCTCATAAGGTTAGTATTCTCAAGTAAGATTGTTTGTACCTCTAAGGAAGAATGCATGATTGGTTTTATCATATGTATATTTTTTTTATTTTCCCTCAACTCTTATGCTTGCTACCCAGCCTTGCTAGCCAAAAACCTGTAATGAGAGGGAATGCTTCTCGTGCATCCAAACCTTGAGCCCCAAAACCTTGCCATTTGTGTCCATCATACCTACCTATATGTGGTATTTAACAGCCACTCCAAATAAAATGCTTGTGTGCTACCTTTAAAACTTTCAAATTTACACCTGTTTTGTGCCCCTGTTTTAGCTCATGAGGACGCAAATAGAGAATATTTATCTCACTTGTTTATTGGACTTTACACACCTGGAATAGTGGCTTCATTCTCTTATCCAAATGATAGAAGAGCTGGCAGCAGGGTGCCCAGCCCCAAACTTAATAATACAAATTGTCTTCACTATTTTTGCCCCTGATTTATCAGTCAAAGCATAATTGTGTAAACAAAAGAGAAAGAGGGATGACCTTCTATACCAGTTGCGTCCTTCAATGGGACCCACTCTTGTGAATTCTAGTTGGCTTTTGACGTACTGTATTTTCTAGTTTGCCATTCATTGACATAAACATACACCACTCTCAAAATTGTTTTCAATACTTTTGTTTATCAAATGAAAATCTCTAGCACATGAGTTAATCCCTGCTTCCCTTTGCGAAGGGCCTATCTTTTACCTTTATGTTGACTCAGTAAACCTACTCCTTTATGTCTTAAGCAAGCATTTGAGTTGTTGCGATCCATCCATCTATATGTTGATTTTCTCAATCATGTCCTTTATTCTTCCTTGTTTAGTACAAGTGCTTTTATCTGATTGAATGCCACTTTGAAAGTTATCAATGACTGCAAAGAGACTGTTATGATTGAGCATGATGAACTTTTCAATATAAGCTCTAATATAAACACTCTGATCGAAAGATAAGTACATTGTTAATTGTTCTCCGACCAAGAACGAAGTTTGCCCCCTCCAATTATGATTTCCTTTTTGCACCTTTATTGTGATTTCCTCTACTTGTTTCAAGGTTAATTATATGAGAGGAAGTTGCTATCAAAAATGACTTGTGCATTGATAGATGTGATGCTACTTGTCCGTAATTTATTTATCAATACATCACTCCACAAACCCGTGGTCATGTTTACTGAGTTCAGTTTCGCTTGGGGACAAGCGAGGTCTAAGCTTGGGGGGAGTTGATACGTCCATTTTGTATCACTATTTTATATTGCAATTTTCTGTTATTCATTGATATATTTCATGTTATGATGCATTACTTATGTTATTTCATCTTATTTTGCATGTTTCATAATTTTTTGAGAATAAACATTGGGACCAGAAATATGATGGAAAAAGCATCGTCAAGATACCCTATTCCAGAAGACCATAAGAAGAAGAGGGGCATCGGGGATGTCTTAGAAGTCCAGGAGAGGGAGCTGGCCACGAGGAGACCCGGAGGGGGGCCACAGGGGGCCCACACCACGGGGTGGCGCGCCCCTGGCCGCGCCGCCAGGTGGTGTGGCCACCGTGGCCCACCTTTGATCGCCCCCTTTCTCGTACTTGACCCCAAGAGAACCCTAAGCCCAAGAACATCATCGAGGAAATATTCCGCCGCCTCCTGGGGTCGGCAGACAACACAGAGAGAAAAGCCCTCCAGCAGGGAGAAAACTGCCGGGGGAATTCCTCCCCGGGGAGGGGAAATCATCGCCATCATCACCGTCATCGCTCTGGACATCATCAAGATCGTCATTATCATCATCACCAGCACCATCACTCTCACCACCCATATCCATCAGGCTATATCATCGTTCTTCATTAGATCTCTCTCCTGATGTGGATTACTTGTTAATAGTTGATGCTTGTGAGATTTATCGGTGTTTACACTTTATAAACATATTCTTATTCATCATTATATCACCTCTGATCATGATCCATATTATATCTTGTGAGTAGTTCATTTAGTTCTTGAGGACAT
This sequence comes from Alopecurus myosuroides, assembly GCA_028641055.1. Lineage (NCBI taxonomy): Eukaryota > Viridiplantae > Streptophyta > Magnoliopsida > Poales > Poaceae > Alopecurus > Alopecurus myosuroides. The sequence goes on along the minus strand of CM054062.1, from coordinate 86,503,717 downwards.
GGGAGAAGTCAAGATGTTAGTAGTGGAATTATGTTGAAGTAATATCTAGTGGTTTGATATTTAAGTTGTTGTGTCATTCTTCTAGTGGTGTCATGTGAACGTCGACAACATGGTACTTCACTTTTATGGGCCTAGGAGGACATTGTGTATTTGACTACAAATTGTGGGGTTGCCGGAGTGACAATAACCTAACCCCCGTTAGGAAACGATGCACGAGGGAGTGTAGGATCCTAGAGTTTTAAGGCCGTGGTTAGATTTATCTTAATTACTTTCTTGTATTTGTTGATGCTTGCAAGGGGTTTAATCACAAGTATGTATTAGTCCTAGTTGGGCGGTGCATTAGCATAGGTTCACCTACACAACACCTATCAAAATAATAAATATTAATCAACTGTATGAAACGAAAGCACTTGACAAAATTCCCATGTGTCCTCGAGAACGTTTGGTAATCGTAAGTAGAACAACCAGCTTGTACTTTGCTCTCAAAAGGATTGGGCCACTCGCTGCAATTATATTTACTGTCTTTTATTTACTCGCACTCTATTTATCTGCTATATCAAAACCCACCAAAAACATGTTTGCTAGTGTTTAGTTAATTCTCTATCCAACCTTGTAGCATTCCCAGATTTAAATAATGTAAGAACACCTGTGTCAGTGTGCTAGTCCCTTGATCAATTGATAGCACCATAGTACAAAATGAAATATCATGCAAATGCATCAAATTTTATTACATCGCATGATCCAGTCTTTACAAAATAACCTTACACCTTGCATAGTCTTAGAAGACTAGCAGAAAACAAAGCATTACATCGGAAAACAAAGTACAACATTGAGCCCATCTTCTTTATGTGCCACAGGCAAAACATGTTGGCGGTAGACTCGAGATCCCAACGAAATCCTCACTCGTCTTCATAATCATCTGTAGGATGGAATATGCAGCCACAAGGGATTCAATACAGTTTAATGTATTGGAAAGTAACACTATGGTGGATATAAATGGCAAGACTAATACTACATGCTTATTTGGCTGAGTGGAGTTTTGGCTAAGTTTGCATAAAGTTAGTATTCTCCTATCTCTTTTGTAAAACAAACTTTTCTTTTCTAAAGGGTGGCAACATCGGATTAAGATCCAAGCACCAAAACTACTGTTCACTTTGTCAAATTTTACTTATTGAAAATGGTGATGAGATTCTTCCGTCATTCCTTGTCCAGTTGCTCATAGTTGTCCATAACCGGGGACACGGTTAAGATCTTAGTTTGTTGACTCTGCAGAGGTTGTGCACTTTCACCCTTTGTCTTCAGTTAGCCCAAACATCCTATACACCCGGAGTGCATCATGGAAAGGAGAGCATTGAGACGAGATCTTTCAGAAGAAGAAGTTCAACCCACCGGCAAGACCCGTTCCACCTATAATTATGCTATATATGCTTGTCAAGCCTGGGCTGAACCCTCACAACTTAATTGTTCAAAACAGAGCCCATATGTCAAAAGGTTGCACGAGAATCTACTAAACTTAGAAGGACATAGTAATATCTTTGTTCCTGGGTGGCCATCCACAAGTGTACTCCTTCGGTGAAAAACACCATAGAAATGGCCCTAGGGAGCCACTCAACATAAACCAGTCTTTCCACTTCCACCCAGGTGGTTCATTTATTAGTTATACTTAGAATTTTCCCTCAACAACTAGTAAAAAAAATTGTAACATTGCATAGCATCTACTAAGTTCTAAGGCTATAAAAATAACAAGGTAAAGAGATGGCTACACACTAGTAGGATAATAGCATAGCATATTACTTAGTAAAATTTCCTATCATGCATACTACTCAAAAATCAACTAATGCATATAGAAAATAATGGGTAGTTGATGGTGTGTTACTTGCCTTTGAGGTTGGTGAAGAAGTTAAACTCTCTCTTCACAAAATGGAATGTTTCTCTCCGTACAATCTATTCACTGAAAACACACAACAGAATAAACAAGCATGCTAACAAACATACAGACAATTGAAGAAAACATACCAAACAACAAATAAAGCAAAGGAAAACATGTGAAAACATTTAGTTTCAATTCACAAAACAAAACTAAGTGATTGTAGTTAGTGTTTGCATTTGTGACTAAGGGTTGGTCATCGATAAAAAGAACACACAACAGTCTTGGTCCAGATCTATTTCTGTCTTGAGTTTTCTAAGTCTTCTTTTGCTTCCTTGAGTTTCTTTGATATCCAAGTCTTTATGCATGTCCTTCAAGGTCTTGCTTGTAGTCCTACTTGTTGAGTTGAACAAAATCATCTGAAGCACCTATCTAGGACTTAGGGACTTGGTCACATAGAATAAGAGAGGTAGATGGAATTGCTAAAGTTCCTTTAAAAAAGGACTTGTAAAAGATTCTCTTCTTCTTGTTCATCTTCTGGTCTTGAGTTGAAGTTGGCTTCTTGTTGAAATTGTTGTTCTTGATGAAGTCTTGTCAAAATCCCTCATCCCATTTGGAAAACAAATTCTAATTCCTTGGACAAAACTATCTTGACACTAATCATCTTGAAAACAAATTATAAGTCTTGGAAAATAAATTCCAAGTCTTCACATGATTGGTCTTGGAAAATCTTCAAGCTCCTTTGTAGATTCCTCCTTGGTGTGGTGGCTGATACGTCATAAACGTATCCTTAATTTCTGATGTTCCATGTTGCTTTCATGTTGTTTCCCACATGTTTTCTATACACTTTATGTCATTTTTATCAATTTTCCAGACTAACCTTTTGACAAGATGCCATAGAGCTAGTTCCTTGTTTTCTGCTGTTTTTAATTTCAGAAAGGTTGTTCTGGAAATATTCTCGGAATTGGAAAATTCGAAGCCCAGAAGTCTTAGAATTCCCGGAGGGTCCACGGAGTCCCGAAAAGACCCGGAGGGGTGATTGGGAGCCACCACACCATAGGGGGGCGCGGTTCCCCCAATAGCCGCACCAAGGGGTGGTGTGGGCCCCCTGGCCACCCCCGGCATCGCCCTTTCGCCTATATATGCCCCCCGAGGCATAAACCCTAAAGGACTCAGCCTTTTTCCACAAAAAGTTCCATAACTCCTCCGCCGCCGACAAGTTTCGGGGGACATAAATCCATGTTCCGGCACCCTGCCGGGACGGGGAAGTGCCCTCGGAGCCATCTCCATCGAATCCACCGCCATCTCCATCGCCGTTGCTGTCTCCTATGATGAGGAGGGAGTAGTTCTCCCCCGGGGATGAGGGCTCTACCGGTAGGTATGTGTTCCATCTCTCTCTCCCATGGTGTGATCTTTATGTGATCGTGAGCTTTGTAATCTAGTTGAATAAGTAGATGTTATTCTTCATCTGTTATGCTACTCACGTGGTTTTGTTATGAGATCTCCGTAAACACTTTGATCACGGTGTAAAGATGACATTGTGTGCACCGTGTGGTTTAGCATGATATTTATATCTTGTGTTGGATGACCCTATGAAATTGTGGTGTTTGTCTAGTACCTTCTAGGGCGCTCATAGTGACAGAGTGGGGTTAACTAGACATGGGAATGCGACTTTGAGGAGTGCTTTTTGCAGCCCTACCAATGAATTGGTGTTTGTTATTCAACCAGAGAGTGGTTCGGAGTAGTGTAGTGAAGAGAGATATTTATGCATTCAATTATGTTATCATTGTTGAGAGTGTCCGCTAGCGAAAGTAGGATCCCTAGGCCTTGTTTCTAAGCATTGAAATACCGTTTACAACCTGTTCTGCTACATGTTTGTTTGCTGCCATTTTTATTTTCAGATTGCTATTATCACTTATTATCATCCATATTACTTGTATTTTACTCTCTCTTCACCGAACTAGTGCACCTATACAACTGACAATTGTATTGGGTGTGTTGGGGACACAAGAGACTTCTTGTATCTTGATTGCTGGGTTGTTTGAGAGGGATACCTTTGACCTCTACCTCCCTGAGTTCGATAAACCTTGGGTAATCCACTCAAGGGAAACTTGTTGCTGTTCTACAGACCTCTGCACTTGGAGGCCCAACACTGTCTACAAGAATAGAAGAGTGCGTAGACATCAAGCTCTTTTCTGGCGCCATTGCCGGGGAGGTAAGGTAAAAGGTACTCAAATCCTATATGAGTGCTCGAAGTTATTTTCTTTAGGTTCTGCAATTATATCTTTTTGTTTCTTGTTTTTATTTTCACTAGTTAGTCTTAATGGAAAACAACAAAAATATGAGAGAGCTTTATTTGCATGCTAGTAGCAATGTTATTAACATTAATTATTTGGATACCATTATTTCTAATACTATGGAAAAGTCTACGCTTGGGGAAGCTAGTTTTTATAAACTTTTTAGCTCCCCATCTTTAGAGGAGAAAATTTGCTCTGATGATACTTTATCTCCCATATGTGATAAATCTAATGATGCTTGTGATATTTTAAATCCTCCTACTGAAAGTGTTCCTTTTAAAATACATATGAAAATTGTTGAACGTGTCACGAATAAGTGCTATTTTGGAGGTGGAACTGTCCATCCTCGTGATCATTTACTCTTTATACATGAATTATGCTGGTTGTTCAAGTGTGCAGGTATTTCAATGGAAAAAATTAAGATGAGGCTATTCTCTTTGTCACTTAAGGACAAAGCAAGGGAGTGGTATGAGCTACTAGATGATCCTCATCATTTGGAGCGGAAGGAGCTTGAATCTCTATTTTACTCTAAATTTTATTATTATCATGAACTGTATTTAGATAGTAATTACATTTATAATTTTTTGCCTCATGATGGAGAAAGATGTTCTCAAGCTTGGGGAAGACTGAAAACATTAATACTTAAATGTCCTAACCATGAGCTTCCTAAGGAAATAATTGTTACTAATTTTTATGCAAGGCTTTCGGGACATTACAGGGATTATCTAGATGCATGTTCAGAGGGTTCTTTCTCAAGTAAGAAGGTTGAAGCTAAATGGGATCTTCTTGAAACAATTGAAAACAATAATGAAGGTTGGAATAACGACAAAGGTAAAGAATCAGGTATAAACTATGATTATGATTGCATTAAGTCTTTCACTGAAACTACTGATTTTCAGGAGCTTAGTGCTCAATATGGTCTTGATCCTCAAATGATTGTTGTTTGGTATAGATCCTTTGCTTCTTATATTGATGTTCCTAAATCAAATGGGGAAAAGACACTTGCATGAAAAATAAAACTGTTATTAATGATTGCAATGAACATGCTCAAACTTCTGAAAGTACTATTTCTTATAAGCATGTTAATTTTTGTGGAGCACTTAGACCTTGTGAAAAGAATCAAACCAAAGAAGAATATTGCATCCATCATAGGAATGAAAAAACTAGAAAGTGGGACAGGGCTTTAGATGACCTTGGTAAAAAAGTTTGTGCCCTCTATCCTTTTATTTGTGAACTTTGCTGTAAAGTGGGTCATTTCAATTTTCCATGCTCAGGTTGTAATAGCTATTCGAATACTAGAAGTTTGTATTGTGATGACATGATCACTCCTAATCAACATGATGAAGTTACATTATTTTTGCGGTGTGAAGAGTTATCAAGAAAAACTTCTTTGGTAGATATGAGTGCTCTTGATATGAATAGTATCCTGCATGGTTGTCATCTTTATTGTGTTAATAATTGCCACACAAATACTTACATACGAAATATTATAAAAGAGGAGACTTTACCAAAATATGACAGGGCTAATATTTGTTTTCATCTTTGTCGGATATATACCGAATAGGGGTATAGAAGATGGTAGACAAAAGAGCTGGACTACCAGGGTGGCCTGCAAGGTAATGGGCTTAGGTCCATTGGGCGGCCCAGTAGTCCGACGCGTAGAAGCCGGATTCTAGAAGAACCCGGATCACGGCCCGCGTGATCTGGCTTGGAGGAGAAGTCGGATTCCTTACTTTCCAAGTTACCAGTTAAACGTAGTCTTCTAGGTTTCTGGTTCTGTAAGCCCTAATCCGGCTATTATATAAAGCCGGACGGGAGATAGATTTCATAAGTTCCTCTAGTTCCAAGATTCTAGGTTCAAGCTTAAGCCTTACGCAACTCGCCGGGAAGTTCATCCTCGACGAGTAGCTGGATCTATTCCCTTACATTGTAACCTTATTATACGGGCTTTAGTCCCACATAGTGAGAAGTGCAGGAGTAGGTACGTCGTACTGTCGCGACGTACCGAACCTGGGTAAATCCTGTGTTCTGTGTTACTACGCTATCCCGTTACCCCACGTCTCTACCGTAGTCTCATGGCACCCCAGTCTATGAAAACTACTACGATGTCTCGACAGTTGGCGCCCACCGTGGGGCAAACGACGTCAGGCGTGAAGTTCCGATCTGGGATACTAGGCGGAATCGGAAGATCGATCACTGTCGGAAGCTTGGAATTCGACGACGACGTCGGGCGCTTCCTCGACAACGGATCCTACATACCGGCGCAAAACCATCTGGTAAGTGCCTGCGTTTTACCGATTGGATCTGCTAATATCTTCATCGGATTAACCGCGGAAGCAATGGGGTTTTGCGGTGAAAGCAATTATCTCCCACCCGCCCTATACCCAGTCGAAGACGACTATGATGCCGGATTTTGCTCAGATCGCCGACAAAACAGTGATACGCACTTTATCGGCATGGTGCAATCCGAGATCGCCGAAAACACGGATGACGGAAATCCCGTGCAAGAGGCAGACAACAATACACCCGTCACAGAGACGGAAGAACCAATACCCGTCACAGAGACGGAAGATCCGACATCCGTCAACCAGACGATGAACTCGGAAACAGAGTCCGTGCTCGCCGCCATTGAGGCGAGATTGGAGTCGGAAACCGGATCGGATAACTTCTCCGAAGACGAAGATGATGATGCCTTCGTAAGAAAAGTTAAGTCCTTTCAAGAGGGATTCCATGAAGTGCTAATGGCAAAACCAGCTGATACAACGGGTGCCGATAGCCAGGAAAGCCCTAAAACCCCTCCGCCAGCAGAGGAGAGGGAAGACGGAGAAACTTCTCCGATATTTCCTAATGTCAAGGAGATGACAGAGGATGAACCTGTCAAAAAACCTCCATCTTCCAAGAAAAAGCACCGTGCTTCTAAAAAACTCCAGTACAAACTCCGGAAGAAAAAGTCAGCTGATCTCGCTGATGAAAACCTGGAAGTTGGAGATATTAGTGGCACAAAGCCTACGGAAAAGAAATCTAAGGAAATCACTGCTCCGCCAATGACAGAACTGGAAGAGCAAGAACTATTACAAACTCCAGTGGGACCCAATGAACCCCCTGAGATGCTGGAAGCCAGGAGACAAGCTTTCCAACGGCAACAGCAACAACTGCTTAGATCTCGGCAACATCTCCAACAAACCCATAATGACATCAAAATTATGAAGGAAGAAATTGAGGAGTACGAGAGAAAGCATAGATCTGCCTTAAAACCTACGAGGTTACCCGGAATTGCAAAACCGGAAGAACTGCCGCCGAAAGAAAGGTTCTATAACCCATCTTGGCAAAAGCAGTTAAACGGCAAAGATGCCAAGGGCGAACCAATATACAAAACCGCAGCTGAAAACGCGGAAGCAGCGTTCGCCATCCTGAACAATGATCTGTACTCCAACGGGGAAAAACTCCAAGGGGTGTATGCTTTCCTAGGAAAAGCATTACAGCAGCAACAGCGAGGACAAGAGCGATCAGGGAGGCTGCATGATAATTCCGCCCTCTGCAAAACTGTTACTTGCTCTGCTGGAGCACCTGGACCGGAAGAACCCGGAGATTCGGATAAAAAAGAGGATCCGAGAAAAGACAAGAAAAACCCCGACAACCGGGACGCAGCGTCTAGAACCGGACCTCATCTCCCGAAAGATGGATATAAACCACAGGATCGGGAAGACAAACACCGGAATGACGGCAAAATAATGCCACCTCCGAGAAACCCAGCTGAAAAAGCTGGAAGATACGATACGCCTCACAGACGTGAAAGATCTCGGACACCGCCCAAAGATAAGGAAAGGTATAGGAGCAGGACTCCACCTAATCCCAGAGGGCGTGACAACGGAAGAGATAGAGATAACCTCGGAAAAACGCGTCCGCGCAACAATGGAAAAGAAAGGAGCAGATCCCCTTCTGTCCATTCAGCCGGGAGATATTCTGCACATATTGATAGAGCAGAAAAGGATGATCTATACTTTGGTCCTAAGTGTTTTACGGACAGGATCCGAAGGATAACCCTGCATTCTGGCTTCGCCAAAGTTGGTCCAACCTACCAAAAATACACCGGCAGTACAAACCCGGATACCTGGCTTTCAGATTATTACACAGCCGTCCAGATCAACAACGGGACAGACCTGGAAGCTGTCAAGTTTCTTCCCCTAATGTTGCTAGACGGAGCCAGAGATTGGATCAATGGTTTACCATCAAGAACTGTCGACAGTTGGGATGATATGGCGAGAGTATTTACTCAGCATTTTCGAGGAACATACAAACGCCCAAATAGCATCAACCAGCTGAACCGTTGCACCCAATTTGAAGACGAACCATACGTGGATTTTATCTCCAGATGGACTGCAATGAAGAATAGTTGCTCTGGAGTAACTGACGTACAAGCAATGCATGCTTTCGTCAATGGCCTAAAACCCGGACTTGTACCGTTCATGGTTGGTTCTAAAAAGCACAAGGATCTCGGATCTATGCTTACAACCGCTAATGAGCATGCTGCAGCCGAAGACGATATCAGAGCAAGAGGAGGCAATATTGAGTCACTGATACTGGCCAAGAAAACACCTCGTTCTGATAAAAAAGGAACCCCGGAGTCAACAACAAAGCCCAAGGAGGTTAACTTAGCCTTTGGAGGAGAAAAAGGGAACAAGTGGAAAGGCCGCAGTCCGGATCCCATCAATTACACTCCTGAAGAATGGGAGAGAATTAAGTCGGAACCCTGCGTCCACCACTCTCAGTTTGGGAAACCAACCCACACGAACGCGCAATGCCGGCTAAACAAGCATATGAAAAGCAATGCAGGATCCGGAATTAAAGGGAAGGGTTCCAAGAGGAAACCTGCCAAACAAAAGCCAGAAGCTGAAAAAGAAGACAGTGAATCGGACACTGATGACAAAATCCAGGAACAACAGCGAAAAGGCGAACCTAAATTTCCGAGAGTTGACGGAGAAGCAATGCTAACTTTCCTAGCAACCCCGTCAGCAAAGGTGGCCAAAAGGACACTTCGAGAAATAAACGCGGTTGTTCCTGCAACCCCAAAATTCTTGAAGTATTCCAACACACCGATAATCTGGGATCAGTCTGATCATCCCGGAAATATCCCTGAACCCGGCACACAAGCTCTTGTTGTAAGCCCTATTGTTCAAAACACTAGGCTAAGAAGAGTGCTGATGGACGGAGGATCCAGCATCAATATAATGTACCTGGATACACTGAAGCACTTGAAGATATCCGAGTCCCAGCTCAATTACAGCAATATACGCTTCCATGGCATCGTTCCTGGCAGGCAAGCACGATCCCTAGGAGAAATTTCCCTAGATGTCACCTTCGGAGATAAAGATCACTTCCGGCAGGAAAAAGTATCCTTCGAAGTTGTGCCGTTCGAGAGCGTGTATCATGCAATACTCGGACGTCCGGCTTTCGCCAAGTTTATGGCAAGATCTTGCTACATCTACAACAAGCTGAAGATGCCAGGACCCAAAGGAGGAGTAATCACCATTGCCGGTGATTTCAAGCTGGCAAATGAGTTGGAGAAGCAAAACGCCCTTTGCGCTCAAAGAGTTATAGCTCAGGAAGAACTGAAGGAGTTAGCCAAGGAGGTATCGCCGAAAGAAATGCCGGCAGGAAAAGAAACTCGGAAGCCAACAGATAGCTTCAAGGCATCCGAGAATACAAGACAGGTAATCCTAGATCCCAAAGATCCGACAAAATTCGTCGTTGTAGGGACTGGGATGACCGACAAATAGGAAGGCGAGCTCATCAAGTTCCTCCGTGAGAACTGGGACATTTTTGCCTGGTGTCCAGCTGACATGCCAGGCGTACCCAGGGAACTTGCTGAGCACCAACTCAAGGTTATTCCCGGATCAAAACCCGTCAAACAAGGTCTCCGTCGATTTGACGGAAGAAGACGGAAGGCTATTGGCAAGGAAATTATCCGGCTTTTAGCAGCGGATTTCATCAAGGAGGTAATCCATACTGACTGGTCCGCAAATCCGGTATTAGTACCGAAGAAAGACACAACTGCACTCAGAATGTGTATAGATTACACAGGATTGAACAAGTTATGTCCGAAAGATAGGTTTGCGCTGCCGCGAATCGATCAAATAATAGACGCCACTGCAGGCTCTGAGCTTTTATGCTTTTTGGATGCATACTCCGGGTACCACCAAATACGCATGAAAAAGGAAGATCAAATCAAGACTTCTTTCATAACCCCGTACGGGACGTATTACTACGTAACCATGCCTTTTGGCCTGAAGAACGCAGGTGCAACCTACCAGCGTTGCATGCAACGTTGTTTGCATAGTCAAATTGGCAAAAACGTCCATGTTTACGTGGACGATATTGCTGTCGTAACCAAGGAAAAAGATACACTCCTTGAGGATTTGCGAGAAACTTTCAAAAATTTGCGCACTTACAAGATGAAGTTGAATCCATCTAAGTGCGTATTCGGGGTTCCCTCAGGAAAACTTCTGGGTTTCATCGTTTCTCGCAGAGGAATAGAAGTTAACCCGGAAAAGATGAAAGCAATCTCGAACATCTCAGAGCATACGTATGAAAAAGATGTCCCAGAATTGCCGGGTTCCGCCACAGCCATAAAAAGATTTCTTAGTTGGCTGGGGGCTAAAACTCTACCACGCTTCAAGCTGCTGAAAAGTTTCGACAAGGTCAAGTGGATCGCGGAAGCCTGGGAACACCTAGCAAGTTATGTCCCCTTCTGTACTTAGTTCAAATCTATGTAAACATCTTTTGAGATCATGAAATAAAGTTGTCGGAATGCTGTCATCTATTTTTCTTATAAGTGCAAAGTGTTTCCGCCTCATCTATTTCCCAATGATCTTACAAATTTCTCAATGTTAACCCGAATTGTGCTTGCGTACTCGGCGTTACATAACTGAATGATTTTTCAGCCTTTTAACGGCTAAAGGAAACTTGAATTGCATGCGTGCCCAAGTTTCACTTAAAACTTTCCTTGTTTCTCTAAGTCTTTATCTGATCGTGCGTATGCTGGGTTACTGGAACTAGTTAGTAAAAATGCCTTTAGCATGATTCATGTTTTCGAGTTTCAAAACTGCTTGGTTCGTCCCCAGTTACTCGGCATAACGATTCATAATGCTATTTGAGCCATTTCAAACACTAAGGACAGTTAAAGCATACACACCAGAGAACTTAGAAGATAAAGGAGTGGTAAAATTCAAACAACTTGCAAAGTAATTTCATAGTTTAAACTGCAAAAGGCGGAATTTTCATTAATACATAAGAAGCATTACATTTTGGATTACAAATGAAAGAACAGTAATGCTCCTATTGTCTAAATTTTCTATCCAGGTTCCAGGTAACCCTTCAAGAATCCGACTCCTCCTCGCTGCTTTCTTCATCGGGAATTGGAGGAGCTTCTTCTTCTGGATAGTTCACGGCGACATTTACCATGGCGGCAATCTGGGTGGCGTGGCCCTTAACTTCACCAAAGATGGTGGATCGTTGCGCATCCGTGTATCCCTGAGGGACACCGGTGGCCACACGCCAGGATTTGGCACTAGGGTAGTGCATGCGCATAAGGCCTAAGGCCATGCGCGCACCACCCCGTGCAGCGGAGCGGAGAATAGACTCCTTGGACTCCGCCACCTCCATGATGATACCCGGAAGTTTTTCAACCTCCGAGCATTCCCCAGATTTTTCGGGAAGAAACTTGCCTACTAGCTGCGTTGCAGCAGCCTTCACCAAATTCCATGTCTCCCCGAAAGCTCGGATGCCTGCAGCCCGAGTGCCATCTGGGGTGTCTCCTGGTTGATCCAATAAAACATACAAAAGGGTTAAGGAGACAAACAGAGAAAACAAAACATGGAAAGATGAGGACAAGGGTAAGAAATTTACCGATGAGTTTATCGATCTCGGAAACTTCCTCCAGGCGAAGGTTCAGAGCTTCAGTCAAATCCTGAATGGTGGATTTGTCTTTCTCCGCCTGTTCGGAAGCCTTGGAGTTAGCCACTCCAAGGGCCAGGTTGCTGGCTTCCAGGTCTTGCTGAGCCTTCACAAGATTCTTGTAAAGCTCAATGTTCTCATTGCGGAGAATCTCGGCGTTGCCGGAATCTTCCGCTGCTTGTTTAGCTTCGGCTAAAGCAGCTGAAAAGCAAGGGAAAATCCGAGTTGATCAATTTCCTCGGGAAAAAACTTAGACAAAGTCTTAAATCGGAAATTTCAAAACGAAAAAGCTTACCTTTCGTTTCCGTCAAAGCGAGCTGAGATGATTCCAGCTCCGCCTTTTTCTCCTCAAGAATAGAAAGAAGACTTCGAACTTCTTTATTCTTGATAGTGAGCTTCCTAAAAACTTCAAGGTTTATGGCCTCGGAGGTTTGCTGAAACACAGCAAGGAAAAGTATGGTTAATAAGAAACATCAAAGCAAAAAAGCATGCATTTTGTTTAATGCTTGGGGGCTAGAGTTACATACCTGGCTCATGCGTTGCAAACCTGCTAAGTTTTCTCGGAATTCTTTCGCGTATTCCGCGAAGTGATTTTCGGCCGCGTTCAAGCCGTCATTTATAGCCTTAAAATCCTTGTCAAAGGTGGGGATTTCCTCGTCGAAAGTCCGAGAAGATTTCCCCACCTCTGGAGCCGCCCTTTCCCTCGTGTCCGACTCGGACACAACGGGCTGGCTGGGCTCTGGGGGCTTGGTGGTGGTGGCGGCAGTAGGTTCTTCCGCCATTGTCTGCGGCGTGTCCGGGGCGACGGCGGGAGATGGTTGGCTGCCTCGGTTAGAAGAAGCTCTGAGTTTCTTCAACTTCCTCGGCTTCAAGTTGGAGGGGGGTAAGCTAAAAACCAAAAACCCGGAAAAGGTTAAAACACCGAAGATGGACGAAAAAGATCCCATAAAAGAAAAAACCCAGAAGAAAATAACCTGGAAGTGGCGACGGGGATTCCGTCAAGGTCGATAATTTCATCCGAAGAAATTATCTTCTTGCGTTTGCGCCCACCCGTAGCGGCGGTGCGCAGCGCATCCAGCTCGGCCTCGGAGGCTAACTCCGAGTCTGGAAGATCCACAAGCTGTTGGAAAAAACCAATCAGATTCAAAAGGTAGATTATCCAGGAAGTAAGATTATACCCAAATAACGGAAAAATTACCTTAGGAGCGGGGTTGTCGGCCGTGTACATTGGCCGACTCTCCGTGTATTGATCGCGCGAAGCGACCAACTGATTGATGCGCCGCCTAAGCTCCTTTGCGGGCCAATCTTTGTCGGTTGTCTGCATTGGATCCTTGGCTCCTGTGTATTCACACAGGAGACGGCCTCCGTGGTTTGCTAACGGCTGAATCCGCCTATCCAGCCAGCAAAAGACCGTGTCCATACCGGTCAAAGGAGGTTTGGAGGAAGTGAGCTTGGCGATGCGCCTCTTGATCCTTAGTAGATCTGGAGGCAGAACCTGGACGGCCTCTGTCACCCAGTTATCCTGGGGAACAGCGGCGGAGTTCACGAAAGGTGGAACCCCGACGGCCTTTTTAGGAAAAGGCACGTCGGGGTGATAGAAAAAAGAACCCGTCCAAAATTTGACGGATTCTGAGGTTTTGATTTTGGGGAACCAATCCTCTCGGAATCTCCGAAGAGTAAAGGAAATGGTCCCGCAATTTGGGAGCGCGCCCTCCGAAGAGTTACGCTTCACCCCAAAGCAATACAACCAAAAATCTAACCTAGGCTCTATTCCTAGGTAACCTTCGAACAAGGCCTGGAAGCCGGCCATGTACAGAATAGAGTTGGGAGGAAGGTTATGTGGTTGGATGTTGTAGTGTGACAGAACCTGGAGGAAGAAGGATGAAGGTGGCAATCCCATACCTCGTAGAAGGTGGGAGGCAAGGAGCACCCTTTCGCCCTCTTGTGGCATGGGTTCAGTCTCCTCCTCCGGGAGCCGCCATTTCTTTTTCAGCACCAAACCCTCCTTCTCTAGGTTGGGAAGGAGAGCCGGGGGAATACTGCAGGCACTCCAGTTGCCTGCAGTTTCCTCTTCCTCTTCTGCTCCGGTGGCGGCGGCGGCGGCGGCCTTCGCGGCGGCAAGCTTTTCGCCAAGAAGCTCGATTTTCTCCTCCGCCGTCTCCGGTGCGAACGGCGGGGATGTTGTGGTACTTGAGCCCGCTACGTCCGCGGCGGCGGAAGCATTTCCTCCGCCCGCCGCGGATGCCATGGTTTTTTCCGGCCCGCCGCCGGCATGCTTGGGCGACCCCAGCTGTGGATCCAGGTCGCCCAAAAGCTCGTCGATGGAGGCGCGAGCCGGAGAGGACGACGGAGAGGCCATCGTTTTCGTTGATGAGGGAGCGCTCCGGCGTGCAAAGGGCTCGTCGGGGCAAGGATTCGTTCTAGCTCTCGTGCTCGCGTTTGCGTCAATGGCGTGGGCAGTGAGGGAGTGAGGAAAGATTTCCGGAGACGACGAGGACGGCTATTTATAGCCTAAAAACCTCTAGATACGCGCCAACGGCTCTTTTGACCGTTGGATGTTCGACGCGTGTCGCTCGCCGGAAAATCCGGGAAACGGAACGGCAGAGGAATGATGGCTATCTCCTCGTTTCTCGTGAGAATCTGTCAGAGATACGTTGCAGGGTTTCCCGCGTGAAACCAAGCGGCGCTTGCGTCAGCATGATTAAAGCGCTGATGTCACGTGTTCCTTTTCCGCGAAGGATCGCGAGAAGAAAAGCCGGATTTTCATAGTTCCGAGTTTTATGTTACCATCTCCTTCAAAAGGAAAGAAGAAAGAATCAAGACTGCTAAATCAAGTTTCCCGGACAAAATGTATTTGACGAAAGGCGGAGTTTCAGAGTTTTGATCCTTCCTGGGGGCTACTGTCGGATATATACCGAATAGGGGTATAGAAGATGGTAGACAAAAGAGCTGGACTACCAGGGTGGCCTGCAAGGTAATGGGCTTAGGTCCATTGGGCGGCCCAGTAGTCCGACGCGTAGAAGCCGGATTCTAGAAGAACCCGGATCACGGCCCGCGTGATCTGGCTTGGAGGAGAAGTCGGATTCCTTACTTTCCAAGTTACCAGTTAAACGTAGTCTTCTAGGTTTCTGGTTCTGTAAGCCCTAATCCGGCTATTATATAAAGCCGGACGGGAGATAGATTTCATAAGTTCCTCTAGTTCCAAGATTCTAGGTTCAAGCTTAAGCCTTACGCAACTCGCCGGGAAGTTCATCCTCGACGAGTAGCTGGATCTATTCCCTTACATTGTAACCTTATTATACGGGCTTTAGTCCCACATAGTGAGAAGTGCAGGAGTAGGTACGTCGTACTGTCGCGACGTACCGAACCTGGGTAAATCATGTGTTCTGTGTTACTACGCTATCCCGTTACCCCACGTCTCTACCGTAGTCTCATGGCACCCCAGTCTATGAAAACTACTACGATGTCTCGACAATCTTATTAATGAAGAGGAGGAATCCTCCAATGTTTGTTCTATTGTTTCTGACAATCAACCAGGGTATGTGGATAAGCTTCCTTTCAAGCCTCTCCCTCCTATAGAGAAGAAGAAGAAGAATAATAAGAAGAAGAAGAGTAAAAGGAGAGAGGTAACAGTATCTCCCCCTAAGCAACTTGCTCCTATTATAGTTTTTTATGAGTCTGAACTCGATGCTTTTCCTATGCCTCTTATTTATGAAAGTGATCATGATTGGGATAAACACACTGCTTTTGATATTGAAAATCTCTTTGGTACCAATTCTGAAAATGATAATAATTGTTGTACTATTAGTACCATCCATGTTCCTTCCGATGATGATATAGAAAGGTCTGAGCTTCTAGACGATGTGTTTGAAAATCCTTTTTCTACTGATGATTATATGCTTGATACATCTCTTTCTAGTAAACATGATGATATTTCTTATGATGATACTATGCCTCCAGTCTTTGATAACTATTATAAAAGATGCTACAACATAGGCTATGATTACAATTATCCTTATGAAACTTGTCATAGTTATGGAGGGATTACCCAAAACCATCTCCCTAATATACAACTTGTCTAGCATGTTGGAGTTCTTTATGATGATTATAATGATTATGATATTTTCAGTCCACCTACTATTGAGGAGAAAATTAATTATGATTGCAATATTACTCATATATTTGATGATTATGGTGATGAGAATGATAATGATAGCTATTTGGTTGAATTTGATCCCTCTACTATTAATTAGAATGACTATGCTTATGTGGAGAGTATTAATTCTTTTATGCATGTGGCTCATGATAAGAATGTTTATTGTGATAGTTATATTGTAAATTTCATTCATGATTCTACTGAAAGTTATTATGAGAGAGGGAAATATAATCTTATGCATCTCAATAATATCAAGTTTCCCCTCTCCATGTTGAATTTTTTGAAGTTACACTTGTTTTGCCTTCCTATGCTAGCCACTTTGTGCTTCATTGACTTATTTTTCTACAAGATTCTTTTTCGTAGGAAGTGGGTTAGACTTAAAAAAAATTATGTTTTCTTTTTGATGCTCTCTTTTTGCTTCAATTAATATTTTTCATGTGAGCATCTTCTGAAATTATCATGCCTAGCTAAAAGGCGTTAAAGAAAAACACTTATTGGAAGATAACCCATGGTTTTATTTTTGCTTTGTTTTTCTCTGTTTTATTTGTGTCAAGGGGTTGTATAATTCTGTAGAAACTCCTTTGTATCTTTATTTTCATGTTTTAGTTGCGCCAAGTAAAGTTTCCGATGAAAGTTGGAGTTGGTTTTCGGATTTCTGCGCAGAAAACAGATTTCCGTTGTCCACCGTAAAAAATCGTATAAATCATAGAAAAATCAGAAACACCTGAAATTTCTTGTGCTTATTCTTCGGCTAATTCCGCAAATTTTTTGTTCTTTAAGTTTTTTATCTAAGCAACGTAGGTATCTCAAAAAATTCGTCTTTATAGAGTGTTCTGGTTTTGACAGATTCTGCCATTTTTCTTGCATTTGCTCTTTTGCAATGTCAAGTGGATTTCTTTGCTTCACGAAACATCAGTGGCTGTAGATAATGTTTAAAATTATCAATAGAACTTGTGCCATACGGAACCAATGGATTTTTAATTGTTTCACTAACCCTCTAATGCGAATTACTCTTTGAGTGTGGTGTGAAGAAAGTTTTCAAGGGTCAAGAGAAGAGGGTGATATATGTGATCAAGAAGAGTGCAAGGTCAAAGCTTGAGTATGACCCCGTGGTTCATCCAAGCATATTTTTAGAATTCTCAAGCATCTAAGATTGGGGATGCCCAAGGCATCCCCTTCTTCATCAACAATCTATCAGGTCACTTGTAGTGAAACTATATTTTTATTTTGTCACATCATATGAAGTTTACTTGGAGCGTCTGTTTGTTTTTCTTTTGTTTTCCTTCATTTTATTTTATTTTACTTGCTTCAATAATATAGTTGGATCCTAGCATTCTTTTTTTGGTAGAGATACACGCTCCGCTTTTTCGTTTGAATACTTGCCATGCTAGTATTCTTAGTTTTTCTCCTAGTTGCTGCAAAAATTCTTGTTTAGCTCTCGTTTTCATTGCATATCTTGTTCAGAGCTGTTAGTTTTAGTAGTGTTATGTGAGTACTCTTGTGTTTTCTTGCTGTAGAATTTAGAGATTTTTTGTTAAAGCATGTTTTGTATGGTGCTTGTTGGGAAAAGAAACTGTTGCTTGTGGTAGAATTTATAACAGTGCAAGTAGAAGCTTGTATAGACTGTGGCTAGACTTTTTCATACCATGCTAGATGTTATTTTAATTCTAAAGCCTAGTGGTTATTTAGTAGAATGATTAGCCTCAAATAGCTGAGAGTGTTTAATATGCCATGGAAAGAATCATGAGTTGTTCTTGTCATATTGAAGCATAAATTTGTGGTGTTCTCCTTTGAATCTTTTATTTGGTTGACTTGGCGCATGCTCTCACCATGTTTATGACTTGAACCAGTCATTTATAGCCTCCATGATCATTTATTTTTTGAACTTGTGGTACCACTTATGCTTTTATTAATGATGTTTATGTCGCTATGCATGATTATGGCTCTTATGCTCTCTTGATTTGTCGCTCCCAGTCTTTTGTTAGCAACCACCTGTACTGAGTATGATCTCTACCCGTGCATCCAACTCAAAAAAATCAACATTTTCCCATTGTGTCCACCATACCTACCTACATGTGGTATTTAACCGCCACTCCAAAGTAAATTGCTCATGTGATACCTTTAAAACTTTCAAAATTACTCCTGTTTTGTGCTCCTGTTTTAGCTCATGAGGACGTAAATAGAGAACCTTTATCTCACTTGTTGATTGGACTTTCACACCTTCTACTAGTGGCTTCATACGCTTATCCAATGATAGAAGAGCTGGCAGCGGGATGACCTTCTACCCAGATGCGTAAGTCAAAGTATTTTTGCCCCTGATTTATAAGTCAAAGTATAATTGTGTAAACAAAAAAGAACGAGGGATGACCTTCTACCCAGATGCGTCCTTCTATGGGAGCCACTCTTGTGAAGTCTAGTTGGCTTGTGACGTACTGTATTTTCTGTTTACCATTCGTTGACATAAGTATACACCTCTCTTTAAATATAGACACTCCTCCATGGTATGTGATTGTTGGCAGACACCCAAGGATTCGGTTATCCATGGTTTGTGAAAGATGGTTGGGAGGAGTGTCAAGTTTGTATACCTCTATTTAATAAAATAAAATCTCTAGCACATGAGTTGATCCCCGCTTCCCTCTACGAAGGGCCTTTCTTTTACTTTTATGTTGAGTCTCCGTCTTCTAACTTTATGCACGGTTGAGAGAGGAATGTTGCCATTCTGAGTTTTATGTGCGTTTGTCCCGGAAACATTATTAATTGATTCATGATGTGTTATTTCTTGTTCTCTAATTATTTGTTCTAGTCTTCCTCATGAACTTTGAAGGTGTCCTTCCATTTATGTTTGGCCCCACTCTTAAGGACTAGCGAAATATCACTTTGACATGTTTTCTCTATACTTGAAACAAACGTATATATTTTGTTGCATTGATATTCATGATCTTTTATTTGTGTTACTTCTCATGATGCATGGTGATTGCTATGCTTTATTATTAAAGTTCTATTTATCATGCTTGTGTTAAAGTTCTATGATCTCAGCTTACTTATGCTTTTACATTATTGATGATCAATTTTATGTTGGTAGGATGTCACCTCAGAAATTATGTGTTTTTATCGTTTACCTACTCGAGGACGAGTAGGAACTAAGCTTGGGGATGTTGATACGTCATAAATGTATCGTTAATTTAGGATGTTCCATGTGTTTTTCATGTTGTTTCCCACATGTTTGTTATACACTTTGTGTCATTTTTATTGATTTTCCGGACTAACCCATTGACAAGATGCCATAGAGTCAGTTCCCTGCTTTCTGCTGTTTTTAGTTTCAGAAAAGTTGTTCTGGAAATATTCTCGGAATTGGAAAATTCTAAGTGCAGAAGTCTTAGAATTCCCGGAGGGTCCACGGAGTCCCGAAAAGACCCGGAGTGGTGCCCGGGAGCCACCACACCATAGGGGGATGTGGTTCCCCCTCTGGCCGCGCCAAGGTGTGGTGTGGGCCCCTGGCCACCCCCCGACATTGCCCTTTCGCCTATATATTCCCCCCAAGGCATAAACCCTAAAAGAATCAGCCTTTTTCCACAAAAAGTTCTGTAGCTCCGCCGTCGCCGACGATAAGTTATGGTGGACAGAAATCTCTGTTCCGGCACCCTGCCAGGACGGGGAAGTGCCCCGGAGCCATCTCCATCGACTCCACCGCCATATTCATCGCCGCTGATGTCTCCTATGATGAGGAGGGAGTAGTTCTCCCCCGGGGCCGAGGGCTCTACCGCTAGCTATGTGTTTCATCTCTCTCTCCCATGGTGTGATCTTTATGTGATCGTGAGCTTTGTAATCTAGTTGAATAAGTAGATGTTATTCTTCATCTGTTATGCTACTCAAGTGGTTTTGTTATGATATATCCGTAAACACTTTGATCACAGTGTAAAGGTGACAGTGTGTGCACCATGTGGTTTAGCATGATATTTATATCTTGTGTTGCATGTCCCTATGAAATTGTGGTGTTTGTCTAGTACCTTCTAGGGCGCTCATAGTGACAGCGCGGGGTTAACTAGACATGGGAATGCGACTTTGAGGAGTGCTTTTTGCAGCCCTACGCAATGAATTGGTGTTTGTTATTCAACCGGAGAGTGGTTCAGAGTAGTGTAGTGAAGAGAGATATTTATGCATTCAATTATGTTATCATTGTTGAGAGTGTCCGCTAGTGAAAGTAGGATCCCTAGGCCTTGTTTCTAATCATTGAAACACTGTTTACAACTTGTTCTGCTACATGTTTGCTTTCTGCCATTATTATTTAAGATTGCTATTATCACTTATTATCATTCATATTACTTGTATTTTGCTCTCTCTTCGCCGAACTAGTGCACCTACACAACTTACAATTGTATTGGTGTGTTGGGGACACAAGATACTTCTTGTATCACGATTGGAGGGTTGCTTGAGAGAGATACCTTTGAACTCTAGATCGATAAACCTTGGGTAATCCACTTAAGGGAAACTTGTTGTTGTTCTACAAACCTCTACACTTGGAGGCCCAACACTGTCTACAAGAATAGAAGCGTGCGTAGAAATCAATGACTTCAATGGAATTTGAAAACTTGATGGCCTTGGTGCAAACTAAGGTTGGTCATGATCTAAGTTAGCCATCACAAGGGAACAGAAAAGAAAGGGAAGAAAGACTTGGAGAGAAAGGGGAGATGGGGTTGGTCTTCTTGGAGTTCTTCTTGATTTTCTTCTAAGTGCTACTTCTTGGAGATGACTCTGGAGTTGGTTTTCTTGGCTAAGTCCTTCATTGTTCTTCCTGTAG
Source organism: Alopecurus myosuroides (assembly GCA_028641055.1). NCBI lineage: Eukaryota > Viridiplantae > Streptophyta > Magnoliopsida > Poales > Poaceae > Alopecurus > Alopecurus myosuroides. Next base: position 86,482,646 of record CM054062.1, on the reverse strand, counting down.
CTTCTTCAGATTGACTCCAAGGATGAAGAGGGGGCACTTTCCTTCACTTCATTGTCTTCACCAAACCAGACTTAGTGGTTTTTCAACTAGGAGGGCCAACTAGAAAAATTCACCTTGGATTGCTTCTCATAGTGCCCAATGGCTTAGGTTTTGGTCTCTCTAGTCTAAGGTTAGTACTTAGAGAAAAATTGCTAAAGAAAACATATTGAAAATATTTATAAAATTTAAACTAAGTCAAAATAGTAAAAGAGCACAAAACTCAAGGGCAACATTTTTCACTTAGCCAAATATTAGTTTGGGCATAGGGGGCTGTTATTACACGACCTAAGGTTTCCAAAAATATTATGTTTACAATTTTTGGAATTATAGAATTTAAATTATGTCAAAAACCATCAAATAAGCATATTTGAAATTGAACAAAATTTAAATAGTCATTTTTAATTTTGGCCAGTACTAACAGAGTCTACATGTTCAGGGCTTTTCAGAAAGTCCAATTTTGTCAAATTTGGAATTATAGATCTAAAGTTATCCACAAAACAATATTTACAAAGATCTACAAATAGCAAGTGTGTGCATGTATCAAATTTGAATTTTCTTAATTATAATGTGTTCTACATGTTATGCTGATTTCAAAAAGTACAAAATCATCTAATTTGGATTAGTGGTTCAAAAGTTTTTGCAATTGTATGTTGGGGGCTTTTCTGCAAAATTACAGGGGTTGTTCCGTTTTTAAAAGAAAATAGGCGATCCGGAGGTCATGGATTGGAGGCCTCTGATTGGTAGGTACCGCTTCGTTGTAGATCGTGGCTGCAAACCGTTGGATCTAAGTGACAAAGGACGCACGGGATGCAAAGTTACCTTTTCGGTTGAAGTTCTAATCCTGGCCGTAGATGAAGATCTGACGGTGCTGGGTGATGGAGGGGCTCGGGGGCGCCAATGATGGTTGTTCCGGCAGCGCTCCGGTGGTCTGCGCCTCGGAAACAACGGCGGCGATGCTCCGATACTCCATGGGCTCACCGGAGGTGACTACGAGGTGCGTCGTGACGAGCTGAGAATGATGGTGACGGTGGTGGCGTTTGTCGCTTTGAAGATGGACGACGCGGTGCGGTTGGAGTGGAGTGGAGCTCCGGCGGGCTCGGAAGCAGATGGCACGGGCGTTTGGCTGCAAACAAAAGGGAGTGGTCAGAGAGATTCTCCACGACGTGGCTAACCAGAAGGAGGAGAAAAGGGTGGCGTTGGGGGTTTACGGTGGCCGGAATCGGCGAGTGGCGGCGGCTAGGGTTTCTGTCTCTGGCGAGCAATGGCAGCGGCCTAGAGGCACAAATCATACGGGAAAGAGAGGGGTTATGAAGAGGAGGGGCATGGATTTTATAGGGGAGCGGGGATTTGGGAAGATCACGTTCAAAACGCGTGAAATCGGGGATTCGATTTGATCCCTACACGATGTCCTTGGCATGCACAGGAGGAAGAAGATGGCACGACTTCAGCGTGACGTCATGCTGAAGAGAGGGGTGCAGGCTGGTGAGGGTTTTCTGCCTAGGCTCGCTGGGCCGCTGCTGCTGCTGCGGGTTGCGCGCGAGCGAGAAATAGATGGTGGACTTGGCCGAGTTGGGCTGCTGCGCTGCAGCTCCCCTTTTTTTGTTCCCTTTTCTTTTCCTGTTTTCTTCTTTTAAACCTAACTTTTGAATTATGGGTCCATATAACCTCTAGTTAATTTATTAAATTTTGAATTAATGAAACCTTTCAATCTAAAACAAATGTGTGATGTTTCCAACACTTTGAAAAAGTTTGGATTTGAAGAAATGATGAAAAACATAATGGCACTAAATTCCATTTAAATAGATAATATCAAATAAATAGAAAAGGTGGTTTAATAAATCTCTAAAATATTCCATGGGTCAAGTATTGAATTTATAAAATATATTAACTTATTTTGTGCCCAGTCAAAACCATTTAAAGTCGTTGCTGAAAATGTTGTTAGTTCATTTATAATAGCAATAAAGAACTTTGGGCTTCTTAAAATATTTCCAAATCTTTATTTGAAGGTGAAAACAAGTTTGAGATTTATGAAAACATTCTTCAAATAATAGTTGGAATGAAATTCTTTTATGGGATGAGGTTTTGTTAAGAGAAAACAATATCCTTGAATAAAGAAAATTTGTTTTGAAAGAGGTTTGGGATTTATAGAGTTTGAGGTATAATTGGACTTTCAATTTCTAATAACATTGGAAAGCATAATGTTTTCTTTTGTTCTTGAATTTTATTTGGTTTTTGGTGGCTTGCTTTAATAAGAAAACAAAAGTTTCAATTTTTTTTGATTTTTGAACTTTCCAAAAAATCAGGGATGTTACAAACCTGTTTGTCAACACCTTCTGCTTCTCGTTGGGTTCGACACTCTTATTTATCGAAAGTACTACGATACACCCCTTATACTTGTGGGTTATCAAGGACATACTATTTCTTGATACCCCTCAGAACAATTTTTCAGGGTGCAAACTCAATCCACATAGTTACTTCCATTGGCAGCAAATAGTTTGTTCTCAAGTAGTGGACCAAGGTTAATAGCGGGTGTGTTACAGTCCATTGATCTAAAAAAATTAATAGTTCACTTAGACATGTTCCCAGTAATAAGCTAGAACTTGTTAAAATAAATTAACGAAGTGTTCCCACTTAAAACCTATATTCCTCGTGATCAGATTTTAGCGTATTACGGAATCCATGCTGAATTCATAACCAAACGATGTATACACATCAATGATTACAAGGTTACAACGGGTAGGCCAACTTCCCAATCATTTCCACCGTGATTTCCGCTTTATCTTTTGATGTATGTGCTCCATGATCATGACAAATATGTCTGAACGACAACACAACCAACTAATTCTGCTGCAACAAGTGATGTCATGCTAACCCTTGTATACAATTGACCAACATGGACCAACTTGATGCCCACTTTATGATTATAACAACATGTTGACCCTTGTATCCAAGTGATGAACGCGAACCCAATCAGCTTGACGGTGCTATAGTTGGAAGAGCACGGTCTACCATGATATTTTAATGAGTAACACCCTAATAATCACATCTACTGCACAAGGAAAGGAAAATAAGAAAACATATAAAACATGCAAAAATATAAGTACTAGATATGTAGATAGAGTTGTTCCTTCTCCAACGGTTCCTTCGTTAATGGTTCCATGTCGAGGTTCACGACAAGTGCATTCCTTCTCCTACCCATAATTTCTCCATGAACATGTGAGGATGGTATGTTGGCTACAAAAATAGTGTTAGGTAAAACATCTCAAAATACTTGAGACTATACCACATCACGTTTCCTGCAAAATAGAGTTAAACGCCTTTAACGCTTGTTTGCAACTTTTATCATGGCGGTAGGATTTACGAAACATATTATGAAGTAACCTACGTTCCATGAAGCATGATTATTAACGTTCCTAGATTGAAATTGCAGGGTGATTGTAACATAGAAATCACGAAAACGTCTAGATCCCAATTCTAAACTTATTCATAACCATGACACCTGTGTGGATCCAATCCACAATCCCCTTCCACAATGTTGCTAACGATACCAACTATAAGTAACCCCGAATCTACTGAAGCAATTCTTCAGACAAGATGAGATATGCCAAGGAAACTGGAATGTCCTAGGATTGCCAGGAGTTTTTTAAAATCTCAATATGTCGTCAGAAACAAAACAACCAAGCTTGTTGCAAAGAAATATAAATAATCAGAATGTTGGAGAACTTTCCAACATACTTTCACAAACTTACGCAATGCCCGCACACCATGTGTTCTAGATCAAATCTTGTACCTACTCATAGATCGCTCTGATACCACTACTGGGTTGCGTTTACATGAGTTTTAAAAAATTCACCACGCAAGCTACACAACCACCAAGATATATATATGAAGATACAACTGAATAACAATTCAACGATCTAGTTTGATATCGTTTACAAAAATCGTTGTAACGGAATAGATGTTGATGACCATATCGATGAAGCTTGTGGAAAATTCTCACGCATAAGTCTACGGGTGAGAATGTTGCCGACTCTTTATATCCAGCTCCTCGATCCAACAGAGTGAGGGTCTCACGTGTTACCCCTCTGAGAGCTCGCACACGTACGTCAGATCCGACTCTGCAGAGTTTTGCTGTCAAGAGCTATGACTCCACATGTGTATATGAAGATGGATTTCTCAACACATGAGAGAGATAGATTAGAGCTAGATCTAACCGGGAGAGAACACCTCAAAAACTCAATTAGAAAATATTCTAATTCAATTAGAAGCTCTAATTACACACACAGAGAGAGAGAGAGAGACAGGGAGAGAAGGCACGAGGCCAATTGGTGTATCTCCCAATGAGAGGAGGCGTTGGGTATATATAATTGGTAGGCAAGGGCAGCTGCCCTAGGGCTAAGTCAGTTTGGGGCTTTCCCCTAGGCTAGCCGCACCCCTCCTCCTTGCCCTAGTCGGATTGGACTCCCAATTGGGAGTCCTTTCCCTTTCCACTTTTCTCCTTCCATATTTGTTCCTTTAATTTATTGCCTTTATTTTTTTCACCAAAATTCAAACATGGGATGTTCTAGGGAGGGTATTACGCCTTTCTTAGTGGCCTTAGGTCCCACTTGGAAGCCACCCAATATTTAGGTGCAACCCTAGGACATTTCTACCCCCCTTCGTCAACCCCCTTTATCGGGTTTTCTCCGAAACTCTTCCGGGACCCTATATACTCTATAGATAAAATCATCGACTCTATCCAATGATGTTATAAACACTTTCTAACAACCTGGCTCATCTCATGCCCGCGTGAAAACGCTCCGAAAAACGTGCAACATTATTTTCTCTCTCAGAAAAACCCCGGAATAAATTCTCTATGATATATATAATATATGCATCACGCGAAAACACCGTTTTGATGATACTCCTTATTATTCCGGACCTACCAATATACATGCATAAAAAACCAAACTTAAGTGTGTGACCTCTACAAGTTCGATAATGAATGGACATGACATTGGAAAAACTCTTTCCGACTCAATGGTTAATAGCGGGGGCATGGAAGCACATATTAACTCCCACTCACTATGCGAAAGACACTTTGTTGAACTTGTTGGCTATTGCACAACATTCACATTACTCACGATACCGAACATACCCGAGATTAAGAATTCTGGTATTACCGTAAAACAATATTTGGTTCACTGTATCTTTGTGTATCTCGTTAACGGGTAAGTTTCCTTTTACTCGTTTCTGTATTATGATATTCCACATGATGTGTCATAATCATGCATTGTCTGCAGAACATATGGATATCATGCATACCAAGTGGGACCACGTTGTATCTCTCTTTTTACGGAGAAATAATTCCCATCTCAGAATATCGAGGTCAATACACTCATTTAGAATTGCCTAGTGGCTATCTTTTTGTTCACCCAGTTTATGGTATGACACTTAATAGTACCGAAGTAAAACCTTCATAATGCACAAGCCCGATAATCTCATGGTCTAAGGATATGTCGTACTATAATCTTACTGTGATATGTCACTAAGAACTAGATTAATAACATCGGAATCTCTTAGCATATCAACTACTTAGGTCTACCTAGCTGTATTGTTCCCTTCCAACAATATGCTATTCACTGATGTTGACATAAACTATGTCCAGAATCAGAAAAAAACGGTCATCAAGTATACAACATATTAGTCTGAAAAGACAAGACAAGGGTATGAAATACTTGTCCATGTTACTACACGAGAGCGTGAGTTTTCCTCTGAATGTCATATTCATGAGTCACACCATTTATAGCATAGTAACATGAATCATAATTATAAAAAATATGTAAAAATATTATTGCCTTTTGGACATAGATCCAACAACGACCATCGGTGGCGTGATCGGGAGAGAGAAGAAAGAAGGTGAGGAATGAGAAGGTGGGAATAAAGAAAGGAACAAAAGCAGGTTGAGAGGATATGTACCTGCAGGTGGGCCGCACGAGGGAAAAATATAACATCAATGTGCCTAGCTGCCATCCAGGATCATGGGGTTGTACTAGGTTTGCAGGATGAAAGGTTTTGGTTTTTCCAGCAAAAAACGAGACTTGTGGGCGGGGGGGGGGGGGGGGGGGGGGGGGGGGCTGGGAGGTTGTTCTATCTTCGGCGCTAAAAAAAGATTATAGGTGGCGTCGTTGGGGGTCTGCTGGAGATGCTCTTAGATTTATCATAAGCTGGTAGCCACAAACGATGTTGTATTTGTATGGAACGGAACACATATGTACGAAAGGCAAGATCAACCCATTCCATAGATCAAGAAAACAACTACGATTCTACTCTCCCCGTTCTAAAGTACTTGACTTTTATTTGTCTACCTATAGATTTATTTAGACATATTTTAGTGTATATACGTCCATATTTGCAAAAATGGAAATCACGTTTCTAAATAACTTCCATATGTCTAAATATGAATATACTTAGACATGTTTTACTATCGATATGCTCTCTCCGTTGCTAAATATAAGATGTTTTAGCCCTTTCTCACGTCCAAATATATCTATATGTATTTAGACAATTTTTAGTGTATATGTTCACTCATATTAGTCACTATCTAGTCAACACGAACAATAGGTAGAATATTTATATATAGAAACGGGGGATATATTTGGTCTAGACGGAATAAAGGGTATATCTGAACAAACGGAAGTCACGAAGGAAGAGAGTATTTTCGAAAGGAGGGTGGCGGGAAAATAATTCTATGAGACCTGGTCTACAAATTTAGTCTTGTAGACCAACTCCAACAATTGACATGTGACATGCATGGCAGTTTAGATATAAAAATAAACATTTAAATTTCGTATTTTTCTCTCTCCTACCTACGTGTCAATTGCTGGAGTTAGTGCACGGAGATGAATTTGCAGACCAGGTTCCCATAAAATTATTTTCAGGGTGGCCTACTATGCACTTGCTAACTTGAGCGATGTTCAGACTTACTGTAACAAACTGTAAAAGCGTTGTACATTTGCTGCGTTCTACGGCATATTTGCGTACGGAAACCGTGTCACACCTCACACGCACATGACGCCTGAATCTGACGAACAGATGCATCGCATCCATAGAGCAATCAATCAACAGTGGCTATTTACTCCCAAAAAACAAGTAGTGCTATATATATGTACACATATGGAAATCTTCATCTGCCAGTCTGAATGTCCTCATCTCATCAAACCTGCTGCACACACACGTACGTCCACTCTTGTTCCTAGGAATGCAAAGCGGAAGCCCAGTTGTTCCATCTCTGCTTTTCTTCCGCCTCCGCGACGACGACCATCTGATCAACCCGTGCGCGCACTCGCGGCTTCTTCTTCTTCTTCTGACACGAGACATTTGCGCCGCGCTCAATTACACCGGCTCGCGCGGCCGCGCCGCCCAGAGCGTGCTGAGCGCGTGGAGCCGCTGTGAGTAGTCCCCGAGGGCGAGGAGCCCCACGGCCGCCTGCCTCGGCGTGAGGATCCTGTACATGTTCCGCAGCGTCTGCTGCCGGAGATGGTCCGCCTGCTCCACGAACCGGGCGAGCTCCCTGAGCCTGTCCATCGCGCCCGCCATCCGCCGCCCCACGTACCGGGCGCCATCCGAGCCTTCCTCTCCCGCCGCCGCCGCGGACAGCAGCAGGGAGTCGGCGAGCGACTGCTGCAGCTTGTCCATGCCCTGCGACAGCGCGTCCTCCGCCTGCCGCGCCGTCTGCCGCAGCCGGCCCACCGCCGCCTGCTGCTCCTCCCCGGAGCGGCTCCAGCTGCGGCGCCAGGACCTTGAGGAGGTCGGAGGGCCGGAAGCCGGCGATCCAGAGGAAGAAGCGCTCCGCGGCGGGCCGCCACACGCCGGACATGACGAAGAAGACGTCGGACCTGGCGGCGGCGGACTTGGCCCGGAACATCCGGTCGTAGTGCGCGAGCCCGGCCTCGGTGAGCTCGCGCAGCCGGCGCTCCGGCGCGTCCGGCTGCTGCTGCTGCAGCGTCGCCCGTAGCTCCCTCGTCTGCCTGCTTTGCTCCTCCACCCATTGCGCGTACTCCACCTCAAACGCCGCGACACCTGCCGCGAACGGTACCAACACTCAGGATCTCCGTTGCGAACTCTTTAAGCTGGCCAGGAGGATCGAATTCGCGGCGGCAGGAGCTGACCTGGATCGAAGCGGGATGCTGCTAGTGGTAGACCAACAGGGCTGCCGCTGGCGCCGGCGTAGACCACCTGCTGTTGCCTGGCCCGCCTGAGCTCCTGCTCCATGCGCGCCAGCTTCATCCGGCTCGTCTCCAGGTTCTGGATGTAGGCCTGGCAAGCAGTCCGTAGAAGCAGATTAAGATGAAATTTCTGTGGGGGTCTGACTCTGACTGGCAGTCAGCTGAATGAGATCGAAATTGGAGCAGAATGATAACAAGGCACCTTCTTGCGTAGGCGGCTCTTGCGAGCGGCCTCCCTGTTCTGCGCGAGCCTTCTCTGGTTCTAGAGGAGCAAAACAAAACAGAGGGATTCAGTTTCCTGGCGAAGCCTGTGACAAGTTACAGCTTAAGCCGGACGTACCTTGTGTCCCGGCCTGGCTGGCTCCTGGTCGTCGGAGCTGTCCGGCGACTGTGGCATCTGAGCTTCTTGCAGCAGCGCGAGGGCGTCAACGTCCTGCGCTACCATGGGATGCAGAGCCGGCTCGAACTTGGGGTCGGGCAGCTCCATGGCGTGCGGGTGCGGCACGGGGGCGCTGCTGCTGCAGCCGGGTGGCGGCCCAGATGACGCGGATGCCATGTACCTGATGGGGTCGCCCCAGACAAGGCCTCCTCCTAGTCCGGCTCCGGCGTCAGCTAGCTGATGGTGCCGGCGCTCGTAGATCCCCATGGGCGGCGCCGTGGAGGGCATGTACCGGGCGCCGGGAGCCGGCGATCCTCTGGTGGGCGCCAACAGCAGAGAGAAAATTTACATGGATGGAGAGGAAAAAGAAAGGAACTCGGTAGCGTGGACAGTGGTTGCGACAAGCTAGATGATGAATGATGACGAGAAACTAATCTCGGCTGGTGCCTGGGGGATGCGAGCTGAGTGGAACTCCACTCCCTCTCTCTCTCGGATCTCTCTCTGCGTGTGTTGCTCGACTCCTAGTGTGGTAGAACCTACTGTAGACGATTGCGTGCTCCTTGTGTCGTGGTGTTGGATTTGGACCGAAGCTAGGCGATGGGGCTTGTTCCAGCACGACAAAAATCTCGCTGTACTGCTCCTGTCCGCGCGCGCTCGCATGAGTAGGTCGTTACGAAGTGGGGGCGCATTGTCAGCGGGCGTGTGCACACTGGCGCTGCGCTGGACCGTACCCGAGCCGAGTGTCGAGGACACGTTCCGCGCACCATGCCTCGCTCGCAGGTAGTACGTCCTGCTGGTCCACGCAACGCACGTCAGCTTCAAAACGGACGGACGGCCGGCCACCCAGCGTGAGGATGCTCCTCCTACTTGAATAGCTTATCTCGCGCGCGGGCGCGTAGACTTAACGTGGGGGTTGACAAGGATGGAGACGTCACCTCCGGCGTCACCCCGCATCAACGCCATGATGAGTGTCTAATAATCCGGCTCGCCTCTCTTATTCTTCTGCGAAAACCGGCAATACGACGCGTAAGAGCGTCTCTAGCAGACCTGGCAAAAACGCGAAATCTACAAAGTTGTGGCGACTTTGCGGGTCAGGCCCAGTTTGCTGCGCAGAGCCGGCCCCGCATTCGTAGCCCGGCCCGTAAACGTTTTCCACGAATCCACAAATGTGCGCGGAGGGTAGGCATATAAGCCGTTTGGGCATCCATTTGCGGAGCCAAACCCTCATCCCCGCCACCGAATTCGTCGTCGTCGTTCCCCTCCCTTCCCCAAATCCAGCCGCCCGATTCGCTCGCCATGGACGCCCTTCCTCTGCATCTGCAGCAGGAGCGGCGCAGGTGCGTCGCCACCGACGCTGCGAGGAAGCGGTCGTCGCATAAGTGGACGGGGAGGGGGATCCCGGTGTTGGCGTCGCTGCTGCGGCGGGAGAACGAGGAGTTCGACATCCGCCACGGTCTCGTGCCGGCACCCACGCCTCTCGATTCGCCACCACCGGAGTTCGAGGAGGGGACCTCCTCCGGCACCTGGACCCTCTCCACCACAGAGTCGTTGCTGTATACTCCGTCCCACGAGGTCGCCGTCGACGAGGACGGCTTCGAGATCTACGATCCGGCCGCCTTCGAGGGCTCGGTGACCCGTGAGGACTTCATCCCCGACGAGGTCCTCGCCATGGTGACCGGCGCGGTCGTGGCGCGCTCCGCGGAGTAGGTCGAACACGGCACCAGGCGCCGCCACCGTGAGGTCGAGATCGATCATCTCATGCTCGAGCAGGACCGCCTCCACCGCGAGCAGGAGACCGCCAAGGCGCGCGAGAAGAGGAAATCCATCGTCATCTACGTCGACGACAACTCCGACGAGGGGTGAACGCACTCCGGCAACGGCGCGGCCGCACCCTGCGAGCTCCGGTGAGCTAATTTTGGTCGGTTTAGGGTTAGGGCCACGCCATCTGTGGCAATGTTTTAACTCCCTCCCCTATGTAAATCTTAACGAAGAACGGATCAACTAATATGGATGATGGAGATAATCTCCCGCGTAGTTTGAATGTTTGAATTTGCAGTTCTGTTTGTCGTTTCTGTTCTGCGCAACACGTTTCTGAAACTGCAATCTGCGCCACAAACATTCACTCCCGCGCCTTCTACTCTCTTCTCTTCCCCTACCGCATGAGAGCATGTGCCTTCTCCTCTCCCTGCCGCCGCGCCGGAGCAGTACCGGCTACTGCGTCGTCCGCGAGCGTCTGAATGGGACTTCCTACGCGGAGATTCGCAGCCACGACATGAGGGTCGACCTCGGCACTTTCGACACCGCGCACGAAGCCGCCCACGCATAGGACGCGGCGGCGTGGCGGCTAGAGCGGCCGCACACCCAGATGAACTACTGCGACGTTTTGGACGCGCCAGCAGGTGCAGGATCTCGTGCCGCCGCCGTGCATCGTCACCGAGGAAGACCGAAGCCGCCCGCGCATAGGACGCGGAGGCGTAGCGCCGCGCGCCCAGATGAACTACTGCGACGTTTTGGAGACGCCAGCAGGTGCAGGATTTCGTGCCGCCGACGTGCATCGTCACCGAGGAAGACCGACAACGCCTCACCGACGTCGAAGAAGACGAGCGCGCGATGGACGAGTGGTGCACCCGCTTTCCCGAGGACGTCGCTGTCAAGAGGGCATTTTACGAGTAGCAGCGGGCGGAGAAGAAAGCCCGACACGATGCCACCGTCGCAGACCTGGAAGCCAACGTCAACGGCCCCGATTGGGCCTCTGAGAACCCGAGGTTGTACGACGTCGGACCACACCACCTCGGGATCGACGACGGCTTCTCCGACTAGATTTAGTTTAGTTTAAATTATCGCTAAGTTTAAATTTTTGTTTAAGTTTTAATTTAAATTTTAGTATAATCGGTTGAATTTTAAATTTAAGTTTAAATTTGGGTGCTATTGTACAGGGTCTGAAATAGTAAACGTATCGCGCGCAATATTTTTAGCGCAAATGAGGGTCGAAGCCAGCCAAGAATATCATTCGGTTCATCTTCATGTTTCATATACATATAGGTTCAATACTTATTTTTTCCTTCACTAAACAGAGATTTACTATTGATTGTATCAAAATTTACTCGGTTCACCTGAACCCAATGCTACAGTGGCAGCCACCACTGACGCAAATGGGATTTAGCGCGTGATTTTGAGCGCATCAGCCGGAGATGCTTTTATGGTAACAAAAGACCGAACTTCTAACAAGTAGTGTGGAGCGTCACAGAGTCTAAGTTGTTGCCGAGTTGGATCCAAATTGTACTAGACAGTTTTACCCTTTTATGCAGCTCATTTAAGCCGCTGTTTGCGATAAGTCGCAAGTTGTAAAATCTTCTGAAATGTAACCGTATCGGATATAGTGAAATTCTGTTGGCCGGGTCCGTGGTTTTTATCTTCCTCGTGGATCTCTTTGTTGTCCATTATTATTTGTTGCTCTTGTTTATAATAGCCTCGTGATTACCAACCATGGATGGAATTAATTGCTCCGCTTCGGATCCGTTCTCCGTGGACAAGCCATGTTGACCAAGGTATCGGATCCCAGCCGTCCAAGGAGAAATTCGACAGCAAATCATCACCGGAAAGGACACGCACGGACATACCCAAGAAAAGGAGCTTCCATACACTGGCGAGCGAGTCGAGCTAGTTGGCGATGATGCTGCACCCATCGGTGCAAAGTTGGAATCTCACTAGCTACGCGGGTGGGGCCCTAGCCACCATGGAATCAGGATCTCACTACCCAGCTAGCTAGTGCCTCCCCACTATCTGCTCCACGTCCCAGCTCGGCCGGCCGGTTAGTGTTATTAATAGATTCTGATTTCTGAGGCTCCGGTGAAGGATCTGATGCCCAACTTATCATATCACGGGGATCCGCATCCTCGGCCCTGCCCGTGCAATTTAGGCGCCTATATTCGCGAGAACGATGCTGTGCAAAATTCGTTTTCAGTTTGCTTCCGTGTTCTGCGTGCCACCATTGAGCTAGTTTTGGCTCATTTTCCTTCTCACAAACAAGGCACGCTTTAAGCCAACCTTCCTATGGTTCACATATAGACCAGGTGTTCTACTACGAAAAATCCAAGCACGACTTAAACTATTTGCTGCGCCCTCCAATGCAGATGCAGCCATGCTGCTGAATACTCCCTCCGTTCAACAATAGATGACTTCCACATATCTAGATATAGATGTATCTAGACATATTTTAGTGTCTAGATATATCCATATATAAATATGTGGAAGTCATCTGTTGTTGAACGGAGGGAGTATATGGAGATTCCAAAAGCAGAGCACAGACCCCAGGACTTTGGATCTCATCTCACTTTGGTTTGGTGCGGCATGTACACTTGCTTTGCTAAGCAAACTGTTATGACCACACTAGCTTCGTGATTAAGCATCCACTCTGTCTTGACACCCCTAATAGCAATTTTATCCTATCATACGTACGCGGTGCCCCTTTTTCTTCTTCTTGTATACCTTTGTGCACGGACCACGCTGCTGTAAAAGCTAAGCTACATGCGACAATTGCGTATAGTGGAGAGTGGGGATTCCGGATGGCACCCGCCGGGTTCGGGGCCGGGTTCACACCCCCCCCATACCCGCCCCACCAGTTCTCCCCTCCACCGCCACCCGCCCCATACCCGCCGCCGGGTCAGTTTCGGGGCCCCATTGCCATCCGGACTGGGGATTGGCTTGCCCATTGGGATAAAATTCCGCTCACCATCCAAATCGATGATTTTTGAAATTGTTTCGGACGTATTGACGACTTTTTTTTGTTTGAGCTTTATAATAAATTTGAAACCTTGTATAAGTACCAAACATTTGTGTGGTCTCTTCTAGCCTGATACTACGTCCGTTGAAAACCATCTTACCTCACGCAATTTCGATTCTAAGATGTGTACGTACTAGATTGTGGCCTCCTTTTGCTATTAAATTTAAAAGCACCAAAATTTTGAACGACACACAAATCAAATAGTTCACCGACCCTTTAAAAGTGAAAGAAATTTAGACCCATCTTTACCTGATTTTGTGGATGCTGAAATGGTCGTCAAGGTATTCAGGGTAAAGCTCCATAGTTGATCACCCTGTAAACAACAAAAGAAGAAAACGACAGGTGATGAGACTTGGATCTTTCAAATTCAAAACTACACATACCCCCAATAAAAATGCTCCATCTGTCCTAAATACAAGTCGCATAAATTTTGTCCTAAATTTGTCAAGTTTGACTAAGTTTATAGAAAACTTTTTCAACGTCTAAAATATCAAATAACTACAATATGAACTTAATGTCCGGGGGGGGGGGGGGGGGTCTAATGATACCGATTTAGTATTATTGATGTTGATTTATTCTTTATAAATTTGGTCAAACATAGAAAAGTTTGATATACGATAAATTCGACCCTCTTATTTTTGTTTGAACGGATGGAGCATGTTCGTTTTAGACAATGGGAGAGCGAACTCTCGTGACCTCTATGAAGTATGTGATTTTCCTAGCGGTTCATCATGGATCATTACATCCAGATTCCAGATTCGTTTTAGGATCTAGCGCGAAGTGCAATTATTTTTTAGGAAGGAATGATCCTAGCCTCTATAGGAATGCTATTTTTATGAAGTACGCGATCTTTTACACTTTTACACTGTGATATTTAACATAGACTAAGTTTCCTCTTCTAAAAGAACAAAGGGGAAGTGATGAGTCTTTGCCCCTCATTTTTGTACGACATAAGTGGAGAAAAAGTCGATGTATCATCTTGCGACCAATCAACGAAGGGCGTGTTGTGGTATGCAAGAGCATGATGGAAGATATGCTCTTACAATATTAATCTAGAAGAAGATATGCTCCCTAAAAGAGCTCTACACGTTTGATCACTATATAACCACTTTATTCTATCTAGCTATGCCTAGACCCTCATATGAGATGGACTAGTGGAGGAACTTGAATTGAGTTGTACATGAGGTCGAATATAGCTAAATTATGCTTTAAAAATCATGATCAACACTTACAAACTTACTCTGGATTGACATGTGAGTAAATACTAATAATATATTCTATTTTAGAAAGAGCAACAAAGCCCGTGTCCATCTATTCCTTTTCACCTATACAGAAAATTTGATAACGGATCGTTTACGTATGTACATGGCAGATTGGTACCCCTAAAGTGCCATTTGTTATGGTTTGCAGTTTCTCTATGCATGAAAGCACGCCAATATTTTCTACAAGTAAAAATATGCTACTCCATGTATATATGTGTGTGTGCTTGATAAAAATAAGGTTAAGCCTTCGTCCTTTGCATCCTCAGATGCAAACACCCACACTTTATGTATATGTTGAATGCAAAAATTGCTATTATATCTAACCAAATGGCATCCGGATTTCTAAACTATTCAAATACTTTACTTGTGAGTAAAATACCAAATATGCACAAAGAAATCGCATGAACTTAATGAATCAAATAAGAAGAGAACTAGATTGGTCTAGTAAGTACCTTGGTGTAAGTATGAAATCGACAAAGTGGGGCGAAGAAATACTAGCAACAAAAAAACAACAAAATTAAGTACTCAAGAGCATGTTGGAAATATATATGGGTGTGTTCTGGCTTGAGAACCAAAGAACATCACTTGCATGCCCAAATGAAGTCAAGTCCAAGGTTTATATACAAGGTGACACCTGCTTTTTCCTCACAAAGGGGTAGCCAATTTGCAGAGCTGCTTTTTGCTAACAAATGTTATCACCAGGACCTCATGCTAGCTTAGGATGCACCGATAATTCTTTCTAGTAGGTTAACCAAGTGCATCTGTGCAAAGTTGCAGGTAAAACGACTAAGTAGTGAGAGGGTAAAAAGAAGGATGCAATGATAACGTAATTCGAGGTGTAAAAGTAGAAGAAGGATGCTTTTTAAGTGCTAATTTGCTATCATGCAACTAAAGTAACTTTATTTTAGTCATTAATTGAACTACTTGCAACTGATAATTACTACTTTGGTAGGTAAAGTGTATCTTGTAGTTAGTAGTTCTACATACCCACACGGGTTAGGCAGATAGGTCTCAGTTCTTTTATTAAAGCTCGTTGTGTCTAAGGAATTAATTACACAACTTGTAACCCTTGTTTTCGACTTCTAATTATGAATTAAAACCTAAGAATTGCTTGTTATCACACAATATTAGACACAAAATTTTACATAAGTATCCAAGCAAGACTCACAAAAGTAAATGAATTACTCTGAACCTAGTTAGTAAAGTTTCTAAGTGTAATTAGGAACTCTTGCAAATAATCCTTGCAATCATTACAAATATTTGGATTTGTAGTAAGCAGTCTATATTATCGATTAATCATTACACAATGCTTGGATTGCTTCACCTTTTATAAAGATTATGTAGACGTATTCCAGGGTGATAAATGAGAGAGGGTCTCTTTTCTTTATTACATACTGTACGATTAGATCTCATGCATGTTTCTAGAGTCCATGACTTCAAAATCCAGTTTAGTGCAGGTCATGTAACTAGGGATCAATTTAGATCAGTTGAGATTTCCCTTTTTTGGGTTCTCCTCTTCCTATCCTTGTTTGCTTTTCCATGGTATAGCCAAATTAATCATTATTAGAACTATATTTATTTTCTTAATTAGGATAGTCTAGCCAATTAACCAACCATCACAGCTCTGAATCCCATAATGGTGTAGCTTACGATATTGATTATATCTACTAACCTGCTCGATCCAAAATGTTAGTCCCTTCACAATTTAGTTTCATGGGTAAACATATGCACTTATTATTTGTAAGACACTAATGTGGGTGCAATGGTTATGATATTTATACATATTTCTTGGTTTTATACCCTTTTTGTCTCCATGTTTGATCAAAATCCTCCTTAAAAAATACCGAGAGAGTGAAAATTAATTGCATTCATTGTTTATGTCAACTATAACCTCAAGAGGATAATTTCATACTAAATAATAATACCACTGCTTGGATTAATAATATTATACTAATGATGGAGTGGCAAAAATATATCCGGGAACAAGACATAAATGTGGATTTTGTCACCGAGCACATGTGTGGATTTTGTCTGCCTTCAAGCTTGTGACTCTAGTTTTTGGGCTGTGGACGTGTATGGTGGATGTACGTTACATCTATATGTATTATACTCATTTTTTATTAAGTGATTATGTTTTACATATATCATTATTTTATCACTACATTAAAAACATGTAAAATTTCAGATAAAGAGTACATTTCATTGTTCACTTTTGTGTTACGGTGCCACCTCTCTTTCTTGGTCCTAAAAGGTATAAGAAGAACCAGTAAAATTTCATTTCCAAGTACGAATATGCAATAACAAAGATTTGATAGTTTAAATTCATATATTGAAGCTGGCAAATTTCCTCGACATCGTAGAGCGTACGATTTTATTTTCTTTGTCAAACACAAAGTTGCAAACTTCCATCCCGAATTAAAAAATTGCCATTTTGTACAATAAGAATCACAAAGTAAAAAATTTGTTCACTTCTCGAGAAAATAAATACCATTGACGTGAGAAAGTAGTAGTAGGAATAACTCAGACTATTAACATGCATATATTACTATTCTATGTTACAACTCCATATTGCAAAATAATATAAGGATAGTAACATATATGCTCATTTATTTTCTTGTAAACTCACATTATTTTTAGGAAGCTCTATGTGATGGTAATATAATATGTTACTCCGTTGTTTCTTTATTCACTAGTTAGTTTTAGCATCATTTTATTTACTTAGATGTCATGCATGTTACCACCTATATTATTTTAGTCTAAGGTGGTTGGCAATTGAGCATTCTCCTTTGCTCCCGCGGCTCCAAATAACAAAGATGGCAACCATAGGACCTAACTAAAGAAGATGCTCCAAGACAAAGCACATGCATTAACCAATTCATTAATTAGTAAAGCAACAATTACCTGTTAATTAAGCAAGCTGTTTTTTTAATTACACTACAAGCATTGCTCCTAGGTCCAGACCTTGCTGCTTGCAGCATTTATCTAAAGCTGAGAAAGTCTTCATCTAGCATTTATTTTCAACCTTCTAGAGAGTTAATTTTTCTATTGGAAACATAACGGTTGCTTTTCTTGGAGGATTCATTCGTGCTACCGCTCTCTAGTAAATGCTTCTCTCTTGTTAAGAAATGTATGTTCAAATTTATTTTTCTACCCACCATATATAGACTTGCCCATAAGTAGCAGAAAGTTCCGATCTTGGCTCTAGTGTAAACTTGTTCTAGGTCTCGCGACGATTTTCATTTGAGAACAAAAGGGATTCTAGATTTTTAATCCATGTTTTCATGAGAAACTTGACTTTACATGTAGATATTTTTTTTTTACAAATCTACACAATTTTTCGAATAAAACGGTAAAAATGCTCCCATTCTTCCCCGGTTTATCACGTTATACTCTCTTTGTATTTTGCAAGAACCAAAAGTTAACGGGTATCTTTGAAATTGGCAATGAGTAAATTAATTCAATGGCCTTGTACAAATTTGAACCCCTTAAGCTTCGGCATATCCTATTTTGATGACTACAAGTGCTAGAGTAATAAAGTGCTTGATTGTCACTAAAGGAGCTTATTCTAACGTTAACCAAATACCGCATGGCTTCTTTCACAAAAAGAAAAAAGGAATTGCGCGGGACTAAATAACACAAAAAGGTCGCAAACGCATGGAGGGATCCCATTCACAACATAGGAGAGTAATGGTTGATGACCAAGACTATCCTGTCAGAATATGGCTTCAACAAATGCCATATGCTACAAGATAAAATGATATGATGCCTACCTCCACTCTACATGATGATATGGCATATATGCACGGAAAGTCATATTCGCTCCTGAGGTCAAGCGTTCCCTTCGTTTTAAAAAGTTCGACAAAATATTTAGAAGTTTTAAAAAATAAAAATAATTTTGGATGTAATCTAAAATGTAGCCTACAAACGTGCAAAATTACAACGGGAATTCTTTAAAAATGACAACATCTTAATTTTTTTGATATCTAAAACACTATACTCATATTTGTACATTTGCCATTTTTGTGTAGATCAAAATACAAAGTATTTCAAATTGAAAGTTTGCACGTTTCATATTTTTTTTAATACGTTAAATATGATTTTTGTCATCCCAGTGAAAACCGGGTACCATGGGCCGTCCGCCAAAGGCCCATGCGGTCAACACTCGTCAAAAATGGTCAGCAAGCTTTTCCTCCTTAAGAGCCTCGCGAGGAATCGGGACCTCGTGAGGGCCTGTCTTGGCAAGCGATGGTGAGGGCCGCGCCAAGTCTCGCTTTGGAAGGATGCAATGAAGGAGTTCTCATGAGGCTCTGCCTGCGGTGGCGGCAGCGGGGGGGGGGGGGGGGGGGGGGGGAGGGGGGACGCATGCTACGAGGAATGTGACTCCCTGTCAGAGCCTCATGTGCCTCTGCCCCCACCGCAATGGTGGCACACGCACCTGTACACAATGACGATCGAAGGCCAGCAAGGGCGCAGAAGACAAGCTTTCCTTTTTAGTGATTAAAGTGTGAAGACCAAAGCAAAAGAGAAAAGCGCCGCTCGAGACTTGCTACTATGGTCAAAGGAGACCAGGCCGGCGCTACGCGCCGAGGAGGACGTCGTCAAGGGCGTCATCGCCCTGCCTCCGTCCTGCCATGGATGGTGTCTTTATTGATCGTGGACCAGGTCCACGAGGAGTGTGAGACTGTACTCCTATACTCTCCTTTGGAACCTTGTGGTTTCCCGTTCCGCCAAGTGAATTGGGGAAGAGGGCATCTGCTGGTATAAAAGGAGGGATATGACAATCATAGCGAGGGTTCGAGATCTGATACGATAGCTAACCCTAGAGATCCACTAGGAGGAGGGCTAGCTGCTGCCAACTAGCCTTCTTCTATCTCCAGCACATAAAAAATCTCAAGAGGCAGTGCAATCCAGACAAGCAAGAGTAGGGTATTACACCTCACGGTGGCCTGAACCTGGGTACACTGCTCTGTGTCTCTGTCGTTCTTTCATTGCAGGTATCATCGCCAAAGGCTCATGAGGGTGTCCAGTGATTGAGTGTTTCAGCCCCCAGTGTTCGATACCACATCCTCTTGAGACTCGTGTTCTTTTGGACACGTTTCTCCGACATTTGGTGTGCCAGGTAGAGGGCTGAGACTAGCCCTCGTCCTTCCTCACCGCTATGGCCGCGCGTGAGACCCGCAGCGAGCGTGCACGGCACAGGGCGGACAATACCGTCCGCACCGAGCCCATCATCAACATGGAGGTGCACCGCCGCCCCAATACCAACACCAAAACCGACACCAACGACAACGACTAGGCGGAGCCGAAGGGATATGCCTCTTCCCAACATCTGTCCCACCAGCCTTCCGTTCACCCCTCCGGCTCAGCCTCCTCGCAACGGCGTCGTGGCCAGATCACCCCGCAGGATGCACTATAGATGGCGTAGGGACTCCTGTGCTACCCACCAACTGAGGACGAGCATGAAGTTTGGCTCACACGCATTGCCAAGCTCGTTAACATTGTCAGCGTCGCACCGGCTCAAACTTGTTCCGTGGTCGCGCAACCACCTCCCGCGGGCGGTGCACAATCCCTAGTGGGACATACCGTTCATGGTGCTCCTCCACCTTCACCAGGAGGCAACTTAAAGCATCCCTCCACTGCTTGTACTGCAGCGGGGGCTCCACCTCCACCAGCAGCTTCACATGGGGCTTCCTCTGCCCAGCTCGCTGGTCAGCGAGCTCCCGAGGATGCGCAAGTGGGCCTCAAACGCAACCGCGCGTGTCAAGCCCGCGCTATTCAGGAGGTCGCCGCGGCCTCTGCATTGATCCCACCACTGGCCTTTCATTTCCCAATGATCCCAATTTATACAAGTTATCAATGTTAAACGAATTTTTCCTGCGTTCTCGTGAATAAAAACGGATACTTTAAAAGATTACAAAGGCCTACTGCCTAAGTTTTTCTCCGTTTTAACAAGTATTTATCTGATTGCATGTGTGTTGGGTTGCCGGATTAGGTGTTAAGGCTCCAAATGAGGTTTGTGATTCCGAGTTTAGACAGATTGGTTATAAACCCTATTGCTCGGCGTGAAGATTCCATCCTATTAGAATCGCCAATGAAAAAAGGCTAAAACACACTTGCCAAAAAACTTAAAGACAGGAACAAACCTTGAACAGTGTAACACTAGACAAAGAAATCATAAGTTGCAAACAAAAATTAAGACAAGTTTTGTTTCCCCCATTACATAGGCATTTTTTTACTATGGTAATGCAGCTCAGTTCCTGGCGTGCAGGGCTTCATTCTTTGGCTTCCTCGTACTCTACATCATCGTCGTTGGAAGTACCAACGTCTTAGGGAGTCTTCGGAATCTCCTCCTCCGGGAAAAATATACCAAGTGACACCAAATTTTTCATCTTGGTAGCATACCCCTTGACGGAGTCGAAAAGATCCTCGACACGCTCGTAGGAAAGGGACCGAGGAATCCCAACCCCCAAATGCTAGCACTCCGCGTTGACGTAGTGGCGGCGCAGGATCCCAAGTGCCATCTTGGCTCCGCCACATGCAGCGGAACGAAGAATGCCATATGGAGTGGCAATGATGGATTCCAAAGCATCCGTAAGCCGGGCTACGTCCTTCAGCTCTTTCTTCTCCTCTGCCAAATATTTATTGATGAATTTTTTTCCAGAGGACCGAATCCCAATGAGGAAGGTGGCAAAGGACCTAATATTTTCGATCCGGGTCTTTGCCGGATCCTCCTCAACTAATAAGACAAAAATCCGTCATTTCTAGTAAGCAAAACAACGGAAGACGGAAAAATCGGCAACAAGGAAAAGGGGACTTATCGAGAATTTTCTGGTCTAGGATGTTGATCTCATCAAGGCATTGGTTCAACTTCACCTGAAGCTCATTAATGGTTTTAGCATCCTTCCCCACCATTTTCTTCTCGGCCTCGCGAAGAGCTTTCTGACAACTCTTAAGTTCTTTGTCAGATTTATCCTTCTGCTTGAAGAGGCGGAGATTCTCGTCGCGCAACGACTGAGCATTACCAATATTTGAGAGAACCTCCTTTGCCTCAGCAAGACCGACTGTAAGAAAACGGGGAGTAAGAGAAAAGAACTCCGTAATAAGGAAGAAAAAAGGACAAAGCACAATATCAAATCTCACCGGCATTATGGTCCATCTCCTCCTTGAGTTGCACAACTTCATCACTCTTACCCTTGCAAAGATTGACCAGTTTACGCATCTTCTTGTTGCTCTCCGTCAACTTGGAGAAGACCTCGTAATTCATCTAATCGACAATCTTCTAGGAAAAAGCAAGCGAATTATTAGAATGAACAAAAGAAAGGAAAATCCAAAGGACTATCAATCCGGCAAAGCGTGAACCGATACTCGGGGGCTGGGAGGAATTACTGGCTTAAGAAACACTTACCATGTTCATTAGCCGGACACGGCAGAGCATGTATAGAAACTCTTTGATGTACATCCGGTGTTGGTTCTCCAAGTAGGAGAACCCCTCTTCTGTCACCTCCTTCGGATAGGAAGCCATCTTGTATCAGTAGACGTAGACACCCGTTGGAGTCTTACTGGAGTGCGGCTGAGGGACCAGGCAGAACTGGTGCTCGTTGAATGATCATCTTCCACTTTGGTAATTGATGACAACACAAATAGAGAACTAATCCCTTATAATTTTTTTGCAGGATCTATTTGCAACACTCGTACGGTGCCCCGTATTCTCTATAAACATATCTAGGGGGATCGTGGCGATATTTCATTGGCGGAGAGCTTAAAAGAAGAAAGCAGGCAAGCCTTTTCCTAGGTGGCAGTAGTACCGATGAAACCACCGGTAGTACCGCTCCCTGGTACCTCCTACAAATTGTGGTTCTTCAGTCAGGCAGCCTCCGGTGGCGGTTCTTTGTTCGGTATGCACATCGCGAAGGTAACAACGAAGGCCACCGGTAGAACCGGTGGGCCACCACCGGTGGTGGTACCGCCAAACCAGCACTCTATTGGTACAGCGCATAGGGAATGGTGGAGGCCATTGGTAGTACCGCTGGGAGGTAGTACCGCTGGTACCACTGGTACTTCCTGCAGTTCTTCGGCCTACCAGGGGCAGTCCACCACCGGTGCTGGTACCGCTAAACCAGCGCTTTGTTGGTGCATCGCGGAGGCAACGGCGGAGGCCATCGTTAGTACCGGTGGGTGGTAGTACCGCTGATACCACTGGTACCTCCGATGCTGCGGAATCTGGTACGCAGAGAGAGGGCCGTTTTGTGAGTTGGGACACTGACCGCACTGGTAGTACCGCTGGTGCGGGAAAGTGGCCAACGATTCAATTGGGAGGGGATTATTTAATGCACCCCTTCTTCCCCCTCTAATCTCCAAGCTTCACTCTCTCTCTCTCTCTCTCTCTCTCTCTCTTTGCCATTAATGCGAGCTTTAAACTCATAGATCTCCCTCTCCAACCACCCAAACACTCTGATTCTTTGTGGAGATCTAGAGGAGACCTGGATCCATGATTCCACCAAAGGAATTGCAAATCCATCCACTCAATCCTCCCAGATATTGAGATCTATTGGGTTCCTTGTAACCCTAGAGCGAACCCTGGTGCTTGTAGCTTCCACCTCGATTCAAGAACCTTCGGATTGTTGAGAGCCTCCATCTATCTTGTGGAGTAGCATCAACCTTGTGTAAAGGTTTGGTCAACGCCTTCAAGTCGACCTCATAATGGAAACAAGAATCTCCCTCACCAGAGAAGCTCAAGGAGAACAAGGTGTGCACATACGTGCTATTGGAGTGCCTAGGTGGCTCCACACCTCTCCAACATAGACGTACTTCCCTTGGGAAAGAACTACGGGAATCATATCCTTGTCTCCTTGTTTACACTTGTGGTTTATCATGTGCTTTACATATTTTTTCCGTTGTGTACTTAGTTTTGTATCACATAGGTTGTTCACCTAGTCGCAGATCTAGATAACCTTGTGTTTACTTGTTTAGCCCAAACTAAAAAGGAAAACAAGAAAATTGTTAGTCACCTAGTCACCCCTCTAGTTGACCATACCATACTTTCAATTGGTATCAGAGCCTCGGCTCTTATATCAGGCTTAACCGCCTAAGAGTATTATGCTCAATAGAGATGACCCCGAGTCTTCTAAGGAAGAGATCTCCAAATTGGCCGACACTATAGCTAACCTACAAGTGACAGTTGGAACCATCCAAACTGAATTGTCCAAGGTTAGCTCTAGTGTTAGTTCGGAGGTCTCTGGCATGAAGAAGATGTTGGAGGTCACGATGGGTAAACCTCAGGGGCCCGAGGATCCTCCCCATGTTTCCGATGCGGAAAGTTCGGGTAATGAATCTATTCCGAACATTGCCGAAATGGAAGCTAACATTGCCAAAGCCAAGGAGAAAGCCGCTAAAAAGGCTACAGTAGGGGAGAAATTTGGAGGTTCCAAGTCTCAATCGGCTAATGGTTCGGGGACTAACACAAGAGTGCCATCACGTTCCAACTTCTACTCCATCCATCCCATTGTTTCAATGCCACACATTTTAAATGTTGGACTTCCTCCCATGCTTAACACTAATGAATTTTCTTCTTGGAAGTTTGAAATGGCGTCTCACATTTTCGGCGCATGCACCGCCTTGTGGAGAAGTGTGGTTCATGGATTCCATCCTCACGACGCAAGCAACTTGACTCCAAGGGAGGACATTGAGTCCCAACTCAACAAGACCGCCCTCAACATCATTCAAAAGGCTCCCCCTAGGGAGAATCTCACTCATATTCGAGGATGCAAAACAGCCAAGGAAGTTTGGGATAGCCTTGACACTTTGTTTCATGGAAATGAAAGCATTCAATCCTGCAAGTATGATGTTTCTCTTGATAAGGCCGAGAAATTCGTCATGCAAGAGGATGAGACTCCGGAAGAGCTATATAAAAGAACTGTCACCCTCGCAAACCAATTGAGGGATTTAGGAAAAGAGGAGATCACCAATGAGTGGATAAAGAGGAAGTTTTTCAAGGCCATTGTAACATCCAAGTATGAAAACATCCCTTAGTGGTTCAATTTCTTGTTTACTTTTAAGCAATGCATCATGTCATCATCTCATTGCATTTGTTTTATTCATGTTTGCATTGTTTTCATAAAGAATCAAACCTTGTTTTCACACTTGTCTGTTACAATCTTTCAAACAAAGAATTGCAAAACAAAACCTTTCATTGTTTTCCAAGTAATTCAATTAATGTTCAACTATTAAATTGTTGCCTCAAATCATTCACTTAATTCCACCAATTAAATTCAAATCATTTCCAATTCTCAAATCAGTACCTTTTGGAAACCATAAAATTCACCACACTTTGGTACCCTCTAAATCATTCTAAAACCCTAGGGGTAACCCTATTCAATGCATGTTTTTCTCAAAGGTTTTATTAATATCAAAATCCCTCTATTTTAATTTCAAATGCAAACTATCATTTTAAAATTCAATATTTGAAATCCAAAGTTGAAATGTGGTTTCTAATCACATAAAGGGCTTAACTAAATTTTTATGAAATTTTTCTCAACAAAAACCTTAACAGTTTCTTCCAAAAGCAAACTACAAAAAAAAATATATAAAACAGAAAAGAATAAAAAGGAGAAAACCAGCGCGCGCGCGGCAGCTAAACGCAGCCCAGCCCAACTAGCCTACGCGCGCGCAGCAGCCCAGCCCGCTCTCCCCACTTACCGTTTCGCCGCGCGCCAAGATTCGTGCCGCCCGCCTAATCGCCTTCGTCACCGCGTACGGCAACGCATCGGCCGGTGCCACCGCACCCCGCGCGACGCCGGCGGCCGCCCACGCCCTCCTCCTCGCCTTTATAAGCCCTAGGGCACACCCCTAGACCTAACCCTAGCCTCTAGGTTCCCGTTCCCCTCATCAGCGCCGCCAATCGCTTCCTCCCGTCGATCCACCACCTATCTGTATCTCTTCCCGCCGGCGACCTTCTGAAAATCGACATGGCGCCGCCGCGTTCCGTTCCAACATAGCTACCACCCACCTGCAATCGTTCCACTGCTCTCTCCTCTTCCCCGTGGACACCATAAGGGACCAAGGTGAGCATCAGATCTCCGTCGTGGTCCTTTTTCTCTCCGGCCGCCGTGACGACCTCGTCTCTGAATCTGTCGATCGCACCGCCGTTGCAGGGACTCTCCGCCACGTTCGTTTGCTGGAATCGTTGCGCCACTGCTTCCTCTACCTTACGGGCACGCGAGCGTCACCGGAGGAGCACCACAGCGTCGACACCGTCTACTTCCTCGCCGCGGCCACCAACGTCACCGTGCGTCACCGTCCGCCTCTGCTTCAATTAACTCCGGTGGTGAGCACCTCTTCGTCCCTCTCTCCTGTCTACTGCCTCCCCAACACGGCCGTGCGTTGATCTGCAACGTCCACGGCGACGCAGCACGACCACGAGCACCGCAACGCCGGCGACCCCCCTGTCTGTCAGACGAGCAAACACTTCGTCGTCAGAAAGTTCAGTTATTTGGACTGAACCTCAACCTGCACGCGTAGCGTTTACTGTCAAGCTTTCGTTCGTAGCGCAGCTGGTTGCACCCTTTCTGAAACGCGCGCAGGTCGCGGGTTCGACTCCGCGTTGCCCCGGGAGAAAAATCCCACCTTTTTGCGCGTCTAGCTGACAGGGTGGCCCCCCCTGTCAGCCTCTCCTCTGCCACGCCAGCGTGCTGACCCCGCAGGCCCACTGGCAGCGTGTGGTGTAAACACCAGCGCGGTAACAAACGTATAAAAACAATTCTGTTTTAAATTCCTATTCTAATTCTTTTAATAACAGAATAAACACCTAATTTGAAAATTCAATAACTTTTAATCTGTTAATCCAACAAATAAAAGTTATATATGTTTTCTGTTCAAAATTTCATAATCTTTCCAAATATTCAAGTTGTGTTCTGTTTTGAGTTTTCAAAATACTTTTAAATTTCAAATTTGAATAATTCAAATGCAAATTGAAATAATTCATAACTAATTCATACTGTTTTCAAATAATTCAAATAAAATATGTTTTTCACACCTTTTTGAATGTTCTATTCAAATATAAAACTTGTTTCATCGCTTGAATAATTTAAATTTCCTAAACAATTTAAACCTTGTTTAATTCAATTAAATTTGATAAAATCATAACTTGATTAATATAAAATATTTTTGAACATTCAAATTATGTTTTCAAACCACCAAAGTGTGAACTTTTCAAATGTGAATTTGAATTTATGGTTTGAACAAATAAAATTCAATTAATATTTAAGCTTGTTTTAAATTCAATTAAAACTTGTTTAATATTGTTTAATTCATAACTAAATAATCCAAAGTCCAATTTCAAAATGTGAAACATGTAATCCAACTAAAATTTGATGTTCTTTTCAAATATAAATTTTGCTAATTGTTTCGCACACTTTAAATTGGTGAAAACAATAATTGTATATGTGGCATGTTTAAGTAGCCAAAATTTTCCAAACCTAATAAATAAGTTCTATACTTGTTTTATTCCTTCTCCTTTGCATCTATCATTGTTATTTATTGTTATTTGTTGTTATCTTGTCATCATCATCATGCATGCATCATGATAACAACTATCACCTAATAAATAATTGAAAATCATTTGTTCCACTTATTTCAATGGATCCTTTTCCATATGCAACCCTTGCATATGGGTCCATTTAACTTGTGCTATCTTGTTAGTCAATTCATTTTGATGCACCCATTAAATTGTCATGCATCATATTGACTGTGCACAATGCCATGAACATGATTGTTTACATTCCTGTTTTGTTTGTTTGCTTCTTCTCGGTTAGACGACGACTACGTTGAGACCGACGATCCTTACGACACCACTACCCAGGACCTAGCTCAGTACCCGGCTATTGAGCTCCCAGGCAAGTTATCACTCACATGAATCATCGAGTTCCTTTCCACACTTGTTGTCGATACTATCCTTTTGTCTACTATTGCTAGCCCTATGTATCGTTGCTTGTTCTCCGAACCTACCACATGATACCCTGAACCAATGATACTGCCTCACCTCCATACCTACAGCCTTTGTTTGTGCCTTAGTATTATCTAGCATGCTTAGGGTTGCTTTTACTCGAGTCTGTTGTCGGTTACTACTTTTACTATCTTATTATTTTTGTACCGGGGTTCGGCTGTTAATCAATCAATCCTGTTAATTGATAATGGTAATAATAATTTGATGATAAGGCACCGGCAGGAGGCCCATGAGAGGTTTTGGAGCCTGCTAGTGTCGACCCTAATAGGAAAAGGGTCTTGTCTACCGATCCATGATGAGCGCACTACCCGCATGTGGGAAGCGAGTATGGGCGCCCCCCTCAACTTGACCTGATTCGCATCTCGTCCAAATCATCTCATTTAGTTCGTGCTTTCTATTTGCCGCATGCATGTTTTTGCGAGCCCAGCGCAGGGTGGAACTTTTGTAGTCGGCATATAGGGGGACACGTTCTTAGAGTGCTATGAGGGTCCATTTTCTTCTGGGCTCGATTAGCCGTGCGCCCAAGGTGCTTTGGGCTTGATGCGGAGAATGGTTGGTTGTGTAGAGTACCCCGCTTGGTGGGAGGCATTCCATCTGGCGGGTTATTCTTGCGTGTACGGCCAAATTGGTGCAACCCTGCAGGGATAATCTTCTCGAGAAGCCGTGTTTTCCGCGGTTATGGATTACTTGGTGAAAGTACTGGCTAACAAGTACTCAGGACAACTTCAACATAATGATCAATCATGTTTCACCCAATGATTAATAACCTGACTAGTAATAGGTTATTCACACAATAACTTGATTCACCTTATCACAACTGTGTGAGTTATCCTCGGATTGCTTCTTTGGATAAGGGGCGAGATCCAGGATGGGTTTGGTTGAAGTTATCTTTCAGTTGGTTACAACCCTCGATCTTATCTTATTCTGTTAGCCGGAACTTGTAGTTATCTTCTGTAGTTGTTTAGAGCAGCCAGCAGCAACTTTTCATATCACCCCTTCTTCCGTTGATCCCAAGCATCAATGCTTGTGTTGACGGGTAACTCTTTGATGAACTGTGAGTCTTGCTTGCCAGTACTTGGATGTACTGACCCCGTTGGGGCTGTGGTTTACGCAGAGTACGACTACGGCTACGATGACTCCCAGGATGGCTACTTTGTGGAGTTCGACGAGACTGCAGACGAGTAGTTAGCTGGACCAGGGCGGGATCCAGAACCTACGTGGATGGGCTTCGTCTTATTATTTTTCTCCGGCTTCTTAAGCCTGTTGGATTTGTCTGTACCCAGACACCTTTGATTGCTTCCGCTGTTGTAATGGATGATATGTTGGGACATGTGTCCTCTGGATGATTGTATTCGCTATTTCTGCCTTAGTGAAGGCCAGTTGCAACTTTATTTCTATCTTTTGTGTCGTAGAGATGAGTTGTGATAATCATTCGTTCAAAGCTGTTGACGTACAGTGCGTGCTTGTTATGAAGTACGTCGACAGTAGTGCCTGTGACTCCTAATGGATAGTTTACATCGACGGTGGAATAGTAGGGCTTGTGTTGTCGCGCATAAGCGCAGGCCTACCAGGAAGCTGGGATGTGGGAGCAGTTATGCCCCATAATCCAAGCACCTACTATCCAGTTCGTACGATGAGTATCCCTTAGAAGCCAGGGTGCGACAAATGGTATCAGAGCCTGTCTGCCTGTAGGATCCCTTTTACTGGTCGCAGTTGAGTCTAGAAATTATTTTGTAGCTATATAGGAAAAATGAAACGTGAGAGTAGGAATTCTGCCATTTTTCTTCTTTCCCCACCCACCCACCCTTTTTCTGGTAAGGAAGTGCAACGTTGTTTTCTGTTCTCACCTAAACTTTCAAGTTAGGATTTCACGTGTTTTGGGTTCTCCTTAGTACCTCAGGACTTTTGGTCTCGTTTTCCCGATGTTGCTTCGATATCATGTTCTTTTCAACATCCTTATCGTCCGTTGAACCTTGTTGTTGTTTTCCACATCCTTTTTCATCTACCGGAGTCTAATCAAAACATTCCAAATCATCTGCAGATGGGTCTCAACTACTACCCGCAGGTGGTTCGCATGACTCGCTGTGAGAGCACCGCCGGTTTTCCAGAGATGCTGAGAGACATGGTTACCTATCTGGGGTTCCGTTGGGCACCAGAGTACCAGGTCTACGAGCACCAGCGCGAGTTCGACCAGACTTTCTACCGAGCTATCGTCTACATTCTGTCGGATGATGGCAGGAGCATTGTCCACCAGTACGAGGCAGTAGGGTCCACAGTGGATATGGCAGTGCAGCAGGCAGCGTACGTGAGTCTCACCGTTCTCCGTGCTGACTACTGGGGGTTTGATAAGTCCAGTTTTCGTCACATCCCCCGTGGTTACATCACGACAGCGGGAGTTCACTTCACTGTCCACCGCGACCTGGATACCTACGAGACTGATAGCTCCAGGCTGCAGACCACTGCACAGTTCGCTACGCACAGTGATGCCGTTGCTTCCACACTTGCTCAGGAGTTAGCCTCAGTCAGGGAGCAGCTCTGTCTGGCTTTGACTCGTCTGGCGACGTACACCACAGACTTCGTTGGAGACGAGCGCTTTGCACGTTTCCAGCAGACACTGGGTTTTCCTCTGCCAGATGCTGGAGGTTACGAGCCGATCAGAGGCCCACTTCTCGACCTCGGGGCTGGTTACACAGGGA
Source organism: Alopecurus myosuroides (assembly GCA_028641055.1). Taxonomy (NCBI): domain Eukaryota; kingdom Viridiplantae; phylum Streptophyta; class Magnoliopsida; order Poales; family Poaceae; genus Alopecurus; species Alopecurus myosuroides. The sequence goes on along the minus strand of CM054062.1, from coordinate 86,452,280 downwards.
TTCCCCGCTATGGAGCACAGGGACACGACGCTTTCTACTTCACCACACCGAGAGTTGCTCTCAGAGCAGTTCCTATCTACATGGATCGTCGTGATACCTACTTCCGTGGGGTTCCTCCTCACCGTATCTCTCGTCGTACTACTCACCGCCGTCCTGTGTGATGAGCATGGGAGTACCGTTGTATCCATTACTAGCTGTGTCTAGGTTATCCTTTCGTTTTCGAACCATGTATTGGTCTGTTGGATATTCTAGTGTATTTGAACATGTGATGATGTACCTGTTGGTTATCTATTCATGCGTCGGAATAATCTATCTTTCGGTTACCAAGTCTATCCTTTTCTGTTGTTGTGCTAAAATGAATTTCTGTTCAGGATGCCTCCAACCAGGAACAACCCGCCTCCGCCACCACCAATGGGGGAACTGTTGGCTCAGATGACCCAAGTGGTGACACAGATGGCCCAGATCCAGGCTAACCAGCAACACAACCAGAATGCTCCAAGGGTCACCATCAAGGACTTCCTCAGCTTGGGCCCAAAAGCTTTCGTGGCAACACGTGAGCCCCTGGATGCTGATGACTGGATCCGTGACGTAGCAAGAGCTCTGGAGATTGCTCATGTTGCGGAAGAGGATAAGGTCAAGTATGCCACCTACCTACTGAAGGGTCAGGCAGCTACTTGGTGGGAGAACTACCAGACCATGAGAGCTGGCTTTCCTATCAACTGGGGATGTTTCAAGGATGCCTTCTTGAAGCACCACATCCCGGATGGTCTCATGGAAAGATGCGTGAGGAATTCTGCTCTCTCAGACAGGGCAAGCTGGACGTTCTCGGCTACCAGAACGAGTTCAATCGTCTCGCTCGGTACGCTGGTGACGAAGTGTCCACTGAAGCCAAGAAGATGGCAAGGTTCTGCCGAGGTTTTAACCCGGAACTGAAGTACGCTCTCACAAACATCAAGTGCAAGGACTTCGTGGAGCTCGTGAACACCGCGCTCAATGAGGAGAATGGGCGCAAGGCGTTCGAAGAGTCCCGCAAGCACTCGCGTGAGGGTGGTTCCTCCTCCAACATGACCACCCCTCCGCAGAAGCGCCGCATCTGGGTGCCAAATGGTGCTGTCACTCGGGCTCCAAATGCCCAAGCTTCTCCAGGCTTTGGTCCCCGCCCACCCAACCCATCTCAGATGCAGGGTCAGAGGTTCCGATGGGGCAGCCAAGGCCAGGTCCTTCTCGTGTCGTCACTTGCTACAAGTGCAAGGATACTGGACACTATGCTGATAAGTGCACTCAGAAGCAGCTACCCCTACCTCCTCGCCCCAACACCAGCCAGGCTATGGTTCGTGCTCCCCCGGCTAAAGCCTTCAACTCCAACAACAGGCCTGTCGGGAGGAACGCGAGGGTGAACCATATCAAGGCCGACAAAGCCGAGGAAGCTGCTGACGTCGTTCTCGGTATATTACCCGTAAACTCTATTCCAGCTAAAGTGTTGTTTGATACTGGAGCATCGCATTCATTTGTGTCAAAGATTTTTGCAAAAGCATACAACCTAGTTCTGGTTCCGCTAAGCAATCAAATGACTGTTCACTCTCCGGGACCGCAAATGTTGACTTCCAAGATAAGCATGGACAATGAGATCCTAATTGGAGGTCGCATATTCCTTGCTTCACTCATGTTGCTGGGAAATTCTGACATTGATGTCATTCTGGGTATGGATTGGTTGAAGACCCACAAAGCTAAAATTGACTGTGCTCAAAAGTCAATAACTCTCTCCCACACTTCAGGCCAGATAGTCTATTCTCCATATGGATCAAGTTCTGTTCAGCTGTTCAACCTCGATGCCAAACCCCTTCCTGCAATTGAAAATGTTCCGGTGGTTTGTGAATTCCCTGACGTCTTTCCAGAAGAGTTGCCAGGGATGCCCCCGGATAGAGCAGTTGAGTTCGTGATCGAGCTTGAGCCAGGTACTGCTCCAATCTCTAAGCATCCATATAAGATAGCTCCTCCTGAACTGAAATTGTTGAAGGAGCAAATCGATATGTACATGGACAAAGGTTTCATTCAGCCTAGTTCCTCCGCTTGGGGTTGCCCAACTCTGTTTGTTGCCAAGAAGGATCAAACTAAAAGACTCGTGGTTGACTATCGTCCTCTCAACGAGAAAACCATCAAGAACAAGTATCCACTTCCTCGTATCGATGATCTTTTTGATCAACTTGCTGGAGCCTCAATATTCTCAAAGTTGGATTTGAGGATGGGTTACCATCAGATAAAGATCAGAAAGGAAGATATTCCTAAGACAGCTTTCACCACTCGGTACGGTCTATATGAATACACCGTCATGTCCTTTGGTCTCACCAATGCACCGGCAACGTTCTCAAGACTCATGAATTCTGTCTTCCATGAATACCTCGACAAGTTCGTTGTGGTATATCTCGATGACATTCTCGTCTACTCAAAATCCGAGGAAGAGCATGGAGAACACCTTCGTCTCACTCTCATGAAACTTCGCGAGCATCGTCTATATGACAAGTTTTCCAAATGTGAGTTCTGGATTCCAGAAGTTGCATATCTTGGTCATATCATCTCTGCCAAAGGCATTGCCATTGATCCTGAAAAGGTTAAGGCAATTGTTGACTGGAAACCCCCTAAGACGGTGAAGCAAGTCAGAAGTTTTCTTGGCTTGGCTAGCTATTGCCGTCGTTTCGTCCAAAACTTTTCCAAGATTGCCAAACCTCTCACTGATCTCACAAAGAAGGACAAAAAGTTCGTTTGGACTCCACAATGTGATGAGAGTTTCAACCTCCTGAAGACTAAACTCACTTCCACACCTGTTCTAGTTGGCCCCGACACTACCAAACCTTTCCAGATATTCTGTGATGCATCTCTCCAAGGCTTAGGAGCAGTCTTATGCAAGAACGTCAAGTTGTGGCTTATGCTTCACGTCAGTTGAACCCACATGAGCAAAACTATCCCACTCATGATCTTGAACTTGCAGCAGTTGTGTTTGCCCTCAAGAAATGGAGACAATACTTGTTGGGTAACAAAACTGAAATCTTTTCCGATCACAAGAGTCTGAAATACATCTTCACTCAGCCAGATCTGAACCTCAGGCAAAGGAGATGGATTGAGAAGATTAAGGACTTTGATCTCACCATTTCTTACACTCCAGGCAAGGCTAATGTTATGGCCGATGCTCTCAGTCGCAAATCCTATTGCAATAATCTCATGATCATGGAAAGCCAACCTCCACTTCATGAAGAATTCCAGAAGCTGAACCTTGGTCTTGTTCCTGAAGGATACCTTGCTAGCTTGACAGCCAGCCCAACTCTCGAGGACAAGATTCGTTCTGAACAACTTCGTGATAATGAAATCAAGAAGATTGTGGAGCACATCAAGGAGGGCAATGATAAGTTCAAGTCCTTCTCAATTGATGACAAGGGAACTGTGTTCTTTGAAGGACGCATTGCAGTCCTCAGATTCAAAGTCTCAAGGAGATCATTCTCAAGGAGGCTCATGAAACTCCTCTATCCATTCACCCTGGAAGTACAAAGATGTACCAGGATCTCAAGAATCTGTATTGGTGGCCTGGCATGAAACGTGAAATTGCTCAATACGTTTCTGAATGCGACGTTTGTCAACGTGTTAAGGCAGTCCATCAGAAGACAGCAGGTCTACTCCAACCTCTGAAAATTCCTGAGTGGAAGTGGGACATGATCGAAATGGACTTCGTTACTGGGTTTCCAAAGTCCAAAAAGGGCAACGATGCAATCTTCGTTGTTATTGATCGTCTCACTAAGGTTGCTCACTTCTATGCTGTAAAGGAAACTATCTCAGCTAGCCAGTTAGCAGAGCTCTACACAGCAAAGGTTGTTCCTCTTCATGGTGTTCCATTGGAAATAAGCTCAGACCGTGGAAGTATCTTCACTTCTCATTTCTGGAAGAGTTTTCAAGAAGCATTGGGCACTAAACTTCTGTTCAGCACAGCTTATCACCCTCAGTCTCAGGGGCAAGTCGAAAGAGTCAATCAGATTCTCGAGGATATGCTCAGAGCATGTGGTCTCTCCTTTGGCATGAAATGGGAGGATTGCCTTCCATATGCTGAATTCTCCTACAACAACAGCTACCAGGCAAGCCTAGGCATGGCACCATTTGAGGCACTGTATGGTCGCAGATGCAGGAGTCCAATCAATTGGTCTGGAGCTGGTGAACGTTCACTTTTAGGCCCTGACATTGTTAAGGAAGCCGAGGAGAAAGTTCGTATCATTCGTGACAACCTCAGGATTGCTCAGTCTCGTCAGAAGAGCTATTATGATAGCAAGCACAGGGATATGGTCTATGCACCTGGTGATAAGGCATATCTCCGTGTAACTCCCCTTAGAGGCACTCATCGTTTTGGTGTGAAAGGAAAGCTTGCACCAAGATACATTGGCCCTTTCAACATCCTCTCAAGACGTGCAGAGAATGCTTATCGTCTTGAACTTCCAGAAAAACTATCCAAAGTGCACGATGTGTTCCACGTGTCACAACTCAAGAAGTGTTTCAAAGATCCAGATCATGCAGTTGATCATGATTCCATTGAGCTGCAAGATGATCTATCTTATGAGGAGCACCCTATTCGTATTCTCGATGAGACCGAGCGTAAGACTCGCAACAGGAGCACCAAGTTCTTGAAAGTGCAATGGTCGCATCATTCTGATAAAGAGGCAACATGGGAGACCGAAGAGGATCTTCGCAAGAAGTATCCGGACCTGTTCATTTCTCAGTAGGGAATCTCGGGGCGCGATTCCTTCAAGGGGGGGCGTTTTGTAACATCCAAGTATGAAAACATCCCTTAGTGGTTCAATTTCTTGTTTACTTTTAAGCAATGCATCATGTCATCATCTCATTGCATTTGTTTTATTCATGTTTGCATTGTTTTCATAAAGAATCAAACCTTGTTTTCACACTTGTCTGTTACAATCTTTCAAACAAAGAATTGCAAAACAAAACCTTTCATTGTTTTCCAAGTAATTCAATTAATGTTCAACTATTAAATTGTTGCCTCAAATCATTCACTTAATTCCACCAATTAAATTCAAATCATTTCCAATTCTCAAATCAGTACCTTTTGGAAACCATAAAATTCACCACACTTTGGTACCCTCTAAATCATTCTAAAACCCTAGGGGTAACCCTATTCAATGCATGTTTTTCTCAAAGGTTTTTATTAATATCAAAATCCCTCTATTTTAATTTCAAATGCAAACTATCATTTTAAAATTCAATATTTGAAATCCAAAGTTGAAATGTGGTTTCTAATCACATAAAGGGCTTAACTAAATTTTTATGAAATTTTTCTCAACAAAAACCTTAACAGTTTCTTCCAAAAGCAAACTACAAAAAAAAATATATAAAACAGAAAAGAATAAAAAGGAGAAAACCAGCGCGCGCGGCAGCTAAACGCAGCCCAGCCCAACTAGCCTACGCGCGCGCAGCAGCCCAGCCCGCTCTCCCCACTTACCGTTTCGCCGCGCGCCAAGATTCGTGCCGCCCGCCTAATCGCCTTCGTCACCGCGTACGGCAACGCATCGGCCGGTGCCACCGCACCCCGCGCGACGCCGGCGGCCGCCCACGCCCTCCTCCTCGCCTTTATAAGCCCTAGGGCACACCCCTAGACCTAACCCTAGCCTCTAGGTTCCCGTTCCCCTCATCAGCGCCGCCAATCGCTTCCTCCCGTCGATCCACCACCTATCTGTATCTCTTCCCGCCGGCGACCTTCTGAAAATCGACATGGCGCCGCCGCGTTCCGTTCCAACATAGCTACCACCCACCTGCAATCGTTCCACTGCTCTCTCCTCTTCCCCGTGGACACCATAAGGGACCAAGGTGAGCATCAGATCTCCGTCGTGGTCCTTTTTCTCTCCGGCCGCCGTGACGACCTCGTCTCTGAATCTGTCGATCGCACCGCCGTTGCAGGGACTCTCCGCCACGTTCGTTTGCTGGAATCGTTGCGCCACTGCTTCCTCTACCTTACGGGCACGCGAGCGTCACCGGAGGAGCACCACAGCGTCGACACCGTCTACTTCCTCGCCGCGGCCACCAACGTCACCGTGCGTCACCGTCCGCCTCTGCTTCAACTAACTCCGGTGCTGAGCACCTCTTCGTCCCTCTCTCCTGTCTACTGCCTCCCCAACACGGCCGTGCGTTGATCTGCAACGTCCACGGCGACGCAGCACGACCACGAGCACCGCAACGCCGGCGACCCCCCTGTCTGTCAGACGAGCAAACACTTCGTCGTCAGAAAGTTCAGTTATTTGGACTGAACCTCAACCTGCACGCGTAGCGTTTACTGTCAAGCTTTCGTTCGTAGCGCAGCTGGTTGCACCCTTTCTGAAACGCGCGCAGGTCGCGGGTTCGACTCCGCGTTGCCCCGGGAGAAAAATCCCACCTTTTTGCGCGTCTAGCTGACAGGGTGGCCCCCCCTGTCAGCCTCTCCTCTGCCACGCCAGCGTGCTGACCCCGCAGGCCCACTGGCAGCGTGTGGTGTAAACACCAGCGCGGTAACAAACGTATAAAAACAATTCTGTTTTAAATTCCTATTCTAATTCTTTTAATAACAGAATAAACACCTAATTTGAAAATTCAATAACTTTTAATCTGTTAATCCAACAAATAAAAGTTATATATGTTTTCTGTTCAAAATTTCATAATCTTTCCAAATATTCAAGTTGTGTTCTGTTTTGAGTTTTCAAAATACTTTTAAATTTCAAATTTGAATAATTCAAATGCAAATTGAAATAATTCATAACTAATTCATACTGTTTTCAAATAATTCAAATAAAATATGTTTTTCACACCTTTTTGAATGTTCTATTCAAATATAAAACTTGTTTCATTGCTTGAATAATTTAAATTGCCTAAACAATTTAAACCTTGTTTAATTCAATTAAATTTGATAAAATCATAACTTGATTAATATAAAATATTTTTGAACATGCAAATTATGTTTTCAAACCACCAAAGTGTGAACTTTTCAAATGTGAATTTGAATTTATGGTTTGAACAAATAAAATTCAATTAATATTTAAGCTTGTTTTAAATTCAATTAAAACTTGTTTAATATTGTTTAATTCATAACTAAATAATCCAAAGTCCAATTTCAAAATGTGAAACATGTAATCCAACTAAAATTTGATGTTCTTTTCAAATATAAATTTTGCTAATTGTTTCGCACACTTTAAATTGGTGAAAACAATAATTGTATATGTGGCATGTTTAAGTAGCCAAAATTTTCCAAACCTAATAAATAAGTTCTATACTTGTTTTATTCCTTCTCCTTTGCATCTATCATTGTTATTTATTGTTATTTGTTGTTATCTTGTCATCATCATCATGCATGCATCATGATAACAACTATCACCTAATAAATAATTGAAAATCATTTGTTCCACTTATTTCAATGGATCCTTTTCCATATGCAACCCTTGCATATGGGTCCATTTAACTTGTGCTATCTTGTTAGTCAATTCATTTTGATGCACCCATTAAATTGTCATGCATCATATTGACTGTGCACAATGCCATGAACATGATTGTTTACATTCCTGTTTTGTTTGTTTGCTTCTTCTCGGTTAGACGACGACTACGTTGAGACCGACGATCCTTACGACACCACTACCCAGGACATAGCTCAGTACCCGGCTGTTGAGCTCCCAGGCAAGTTATCACTCACATGAATCATCGAGTTCCTTTCCACACTTGTTGTCGATACTATCCTTTTGTCTACTATTGCTAGCCCTATGTATCGTTGCTTGTTCTCCGAACCTACCACATGATACCCTGAACCAATGATAATGCCTCACCTCCATACCTACAGCCTTTGTTTGTGCCTTAGTATTATCTAGCATGCTTAGGGTTGCTTTTACTCGAGTCTGTTGTCGGTTACTACTTTTACTATCTTATTATTTTTGTACCGGGGTTCGGCTATTAATCAATCAATCCTGTTAATTGCTAATGGTAATAATAATTTGATGATAAGGCACCGGCAGGAGGCCCATGAGAGGTTTTGGAGCCTGCTAGTGTCGACCCTAATAGGAAAAGGGTCTTGTCTACCGATCCATGATGAGTGCACTACCCGCATGTGGGAAGCGAGTATGGGCGCCCCCCTCAACTTGACCTGATTCACATCTCGTCCAAATCATCTCATTTAGTTCGTGCTTTCTATTTGCCGCATGCATGTTTTTGCGAGCCCAGCGCAGGGTGGAACTTTTGTAGTCGGCATATAGGGGGACACGTTCTTAGAGTGCTATGAGGGTCCATTTTCTTCTGGGCTCGATTAGCCGTGCGCCCAAGGTGCTTTGGGCTTGATGCGGAGAATGGTTGGTTGTGTAGAGTACCCCGCTTGGTGGGAGGCATTCCATCTGGCGGGTTATTCTTGCGTGTACGGCCAAATTGGTGCAACCCTGCAGGGATAATCTTCTCGAGAAGCCGTGTTTTCCGCGGTTATGGATTACTTGGTGAAAGTACTGGCTAACAAGTACTCAGGACAACTTCAACATAATGATTCAATCATGTTTCACCCAATGATTAATAACCTGACTAGTAATAGGTTATTCACACAATAACTTGATTCACCTTATCACAAGTGTGTGAGTTATCCTCGGATTGCTTCTTTGGATAAGGGGCGAGATCCAGGATGGGTTTGGTTGAAGTTATCTTTCAGTTGGTTACAACCCTCGATCTTATCTTATTCTGTTAGCCGGAACTTGTAGTTATCTTCTGTAGTTGGTTTGAGCAGCCAGCAGCAATTTTCATATCACCCCTTCTTCCGTTGATCCCAAGCATCAATGCTTGTGTTGACGGGTAACTCTTTGATGAACTGTGAGTCTTGCTTGCCAGTACTTGGATGTACTGACCCCGTTGGGGCTGTGGTTTACGCAGAGTACGACTACGGCTACGATGACCACCAGGATGGCTACTTTGTGGAGTTCGACGAGACTGCAGACGAGTAGTTAGCTGGACCAGGGCGGGATCCAGAACCTACGTGGATGGGCTTCGTTTTATCATTTTTCTCCGGCTTCTTAAGCCTGTTGGATTTGTCTGTACCCAGACACCTTTGATTGCTTCCGCTGTTGTAATGGATGATATGTTGGGACATGTGTCCTCTGGATGATTGTATTCGCTATTTCTGCCTTAGTGAAGGCCAGTTGCAACTTTATTTCTATCTTTTGTGTCGTAGAGATGAGTTGTGATAATCATTCGTTCAAAGCTGTTGACGTACAGTGCGTGCTTGTTATGAAGTACGTCGACAGTAGTGCCTGTGACTCCTAATGGATAGTTTACATCGACGGTGGAATAGTAGGGCTTGTGTTGTCGCGCATAAGCGCAGGCCTACCAGGAAGCTGGGATGTGGGAGCAGTTATGCCCCATAATCCAAGCACCTACTATCCAGTTCGTACGATGAGTATCCCTTAGAAGCCAGGGTGCGACAGCCATCGCCCCTTTCGAGAAGAACCTCGCCACAAGCATTCATACAAGGGCGGACTACAACTCCCTCAACGACATTGGTGTTCTTAGTGAGTACATTGCGAGAATCTGACGCCGGTGAAGCCATAACACAGGGAGTAAGAGAATCTTGGGAATCCAGTACCCATGCCACACTCAAACACAAGGTATGGCATACCGTGGGATTTGGTGGCATTCAGAAGGCCCGGAGGCCCCTCTCCAGAGAAACCATAGCCCCGCTGGGAAAAAAGACGGAACTGCCGTTCTGGCCCATCTACGTGAGCCGGAATGGGGTAACAAGCGGAACCAATTTCCTTGTCGTGTTAGGTTAGGCCCAAGTAACACCCAAGACAATGGTAGGTCCCACCTCTTGGCAAGATTCCCCCCATTCCGTGAGATCTGGGAGTTTTGGGCTCTGAGTAGTCCTGGAACCCTTGAAAGAGAATGCGGCACCGGTGAAGCCATAACACAAAGAATGAGGGAATCTTGGGCATCCAACACCCATGCCACAATATAACACACATGGTTTGGCATACCCTAGGACTGGGTGGGAATTCAGACGCTCCGGAGCCCCTCCCCGGAGAAACCCTAGGTCTGCTGGAGAAAAAGAAGAAACTTCCGGTCTGGCCCCTCTACCTGAGCCAGAAAGGGGTAGAAAAGTGGAATTAATTGCTTTGTTGTGTTATTTTAGGCCCCAGTAACACCAAATAAAATGGTAGGACCGACCTCTTGGCCAGATTCCCCCTGTTCCGTCAGATCCGGGAGTTTCGGGCTCTAAATAGTTTTGGAACCCGCTAGAGAGAATCCGACGCCGCGAAGGCCTAACACACAAAGAGAGGGAATCTTGGGCATCCAAGACCCATGAAACACTATAACACACATGGTATGGCATACCATGGGATTTGGTGGTATTCAGACGATCGAGAGCCTCTCTCCGGAGAAACCCTAGCCCCGCTGGGAAAACAGACGGAACTGCCGTTCTGGCCCCTCTACGTGAGCCGGAAGGGGGTAGCAAAGTGGAACCAACTGCTTGGTTGTGTTAGTTTAGGCCCAAGGAACACCCAAGACAATGGTAGGGCCCACCTCTTGGCAGGATTCCCCCTGTTTCGTCACATCCTGGAGTTTCGGGCTCTAAGTAGTCCTTGAACCCGTAGAGAGAATCCGACGCTGGTGAAGCCATAACACACCGAGTGAGGGAATGTTGGGCATCCAAGACCGATGGAACACTCTAACACACATGGTATGTCATACAATGGGATTTGGTAGCATTCAGACGATCCGGAGCCTCTTCTCCGGAGAAACCATAGCCCCACTAGGTAAAAAGACAGAACTGCTGTTCTGGCCCCTCTACATGAGCCGGAAGGGGGTAGAAAAGTGGAACCAATTTCTTGGTTGTGTTAGGTTAGGCCCAATGAACATCCAAGACAATGGTACGGCCCACCTCTTGGCAAGATTCCCTCGCTTCGCCGGAACATTGATCTGTTGACCAGAACTCAACCTTTTGGTCTACCCCTATGACCAGCGCCGGAAGGGGGTAGAACTCAATACTATTTTGCTTGGTTGTGTTAGGTTAGACCTAAGCTACATTAATAACCAAAATCTAGCTTTACTTTTAACAGTATTCCCTCCGGTTTGCCCGAATGGGGGAGCATCGACGGTTCGAGACCTATAAGTGTAGTGCATAATCTTCCTATGTGATGCCGGTGAAACCAGTCATACCTATGGGTAGTATATTGGCCCCTCCCCACCTCGATCCCAGCACAGGTTTATAAGTATTCTTAGTGCCCCACCATGGTTTACGTAGGATTCCGACACTTTAGAGCCCAACGCTTCACTAGAACATTGATTTGTTGACCAGAAGTCAACCTTTTGCTCTACCCCTATGACCGCGTCGGAAGGGGGTAGAACACAATACTATTTTTCTTGGTTGTGTTAGGTTAGGCCATAACTACATTAATAACCAAAAATCTAGCTATACTTTTAACAGTATTCCCTCTGTTTCCCCCGAAAGGGGGGGGGGTTGGGGGGCATCGACGGTTTATAACTAAACTGGAGTAGTACATATATATTAGTAAGTATAGATCATTACATTCTAATTAAAAATACGGCGGGAAATATAAATTAGGCCTAAACTATCCTAGACGCCGGTCCGGCCGTCCTTCTCGTTGTCGCTCGCTGCGATGCTGGCCTGGCCATCGTTCGGCGCCATGGACGGGCTAGCCTCATCGTCGTTCGCTGCCGAATCGGGGTGGGCCACCTGTGCGAGACAGCGCCGCCTAGCCCTGACTTGCACCCTCACCTGTGCAACTCCGCTGCCTGCGAGCGGGCGCGCCCGCGCCTATCATTGCGTGCGCGCGAGCGAGTAAACAGCCGCTGCAGCGCCTCCGCGTCCTCGACCCGGGCGCGGTGTGCCTGAAGAGCCTCTCTTTGAGCCCGTGCGGCGTTGAACTCCTCGTGCGGTGCACTCTGGGCGGCCATGAACGAGGCGTACTAGTCCTCCCTCTGCGCGATGAGGGCCTGCTGCTCACTGGACGCCGCATTGTCGTTGAGCTGCTTGTAAGCCTGCTGCTCGGCGTCCATGAGGGCGCGGGCATGCTCCTCCCTCCGGCGATCTCGCTGGAAGCATGAATGGCGGCAGCCTCGGCGGCTTCCCCCGCCTCCTCGAACCCCGATCAGACCTGGCGAAACGCTTCCTCGTTGCGCCATGTGGCGAACGAGTTGTACGCCACCACCTGGTCAGGCCACAACAGAGGGCGCTGCTCCGGTTCCTGCGCCCCCACCTGCTGCGACAGCTCCGGCTCCTCCTCCCCATCCGGCTCCTCGTTGTACCCCCAATCGAAGGGGTCGTCGCCACTCCCGTCGTCGTCTGACGGCGAGTCTAGCCCACGGCGCGCCGCCTGCTGGGTGAACGTCACCCACGAATTATGGAGGCGGTGCGACATGGTATCGTCGATAGAGGGGAAGCCGCGTGGCGGTGGGTGAGATTATGGCGAGGACGCATCGGCAGGGGCGGAGCCAGGACTCGAACTCTCTGTAGTCGATGCAAAATTGTGTAGTCAAATACATATTTTTAAACATTTTGTTGCATGACCTATGCTCTGTACCATTGAGAAAAGCTGTGTAGTCGGTGCATGCATCGGAGCACGCGTCCCGTCGGAGTAAATGGCGGCGACCTGCAAACCGCAATGACCATGGCGCCGCTTGGGGAGCCGGGAAGACTGCATACCACGTTAATGCTAGGCGTGCGGCAGAGACGAAGCACCATCCCGCCGCCTGGTGCAGGTCGCGTCCTGTCGTCGCCATTACGCGCGGCAGGCTAACCACCACCCTGCACGATGCCGTGTGCATGTCCAAGGCAGAGGCGTGCTGGCACGTAACCACATGTTCGTCACCTAGGCTGCATACACATGGTAGTTGTGTTGGCACGTACCATTATTTGTAGTGAACTTGGGAAAGATTGGTACCACGTTTCGCAAGCAAACACGTGCCATATCGTTTTGTACGCGTACACGTATAAAACGGTATCCTCTTTTCTACACGTACGATAGAGCCTTTGATATTCGCTGACTTGGTGGAGTGAGCTTTGTGGTGAATTTGGGTCACTGATTGGTGGACCCGCGGCGTCCCGGGCCCCACTTTCCAGTGACAAAATGTCACATCATTCTATGTTGACTAAGTCAACCGGCGCGTTCCCACCATGCATGCATGCGCACACGACATGGCGACCAGTCGAAACGGGGTGGCCTCGAAACGACACTCTATATATAAAGCTCCTACCGCATCGCCTCTCTCCCCCATCCATTCTCCCCCCATTTCTAGCAAAAAAAACACTCCGCATCGTCTCCCAGCCCTCCTTCTCTCCCAACTGCCGAGCGCACAACCGTGAGGCGGTTCCACAGAATGTAAGGTTCGCAGTAGGAGAAAGACGGCATCGTCCCTTCTGTTGTAGTCACCGCAGGAGCCTCCCATGGCGGTTCCAGTTTGTCGCAGCCGCAGGATGTCGTCGCCGCCGCAGGTTCGTCGGCCGGCCATGGCGCTTTGAGTGCACCGCCTGCTCCTGCCGCGGTGTAGGCGCCTGCTGCTTTCCCTCTCCTGGCAGATCTGGGTGATCCCTACGGGGATCACCCGGTATTCGACGAGGACGTCGACGACCAGAACGCTGAGGTATCTATGTCCATGCCGGCTTAGTTTATTGTCAAAGATCCAGTGTTTGTGCATTACTGCACGCAAGTTCGGGCTTCTAGTGTTTGTAGTTGCATGTATACTTTGGTTTTTTTTGTTGTAAAGTTTGGGCTTCTGGTGTTTGAGGTTGCATCTGTACTTAGGGGTTCGAGGGTTTTTGTGTTCGGGATTAAAAGGTTTGTAGTTGGATCTGTACCTAGGGGTTTGAGGGGTTTTTGTACACGCAAGTTCAAGATTCAGATGTCTGTTTGCATCTGTACTTAGAGACCAAAGGGAAAAACATTGTAGAAAAATATACATGTACTAGACACTAAATTGACAATATAGATGTTCTGAATATAAATGTCCTGTTGTGAAACTAATAACATCTATGAATGAATCTTTTTAAATGATCTTCTATATAGAGTTATGGATGATCAAATATATATGAGCCGCTGGAGTTGATTCAGAGGTTTTAGTTGCATCTGTACTTAGGGGTTCGCAGGTTTTTTGTATTTTAGGGATTCAGAGGTTGTAGTTGCATCTGTTCTTATGGCTTCTAGTTTTTTGTGTGCATGTTAGCATGCATGTGAGTTAGAAATTCTACGTTTTTTGGAAGCATTTTCAATTTGTGTAGTTATTTTGCCCCGCAGACACTCTTGACACATTATGAATTTGTTGCAAAATCACATATTGTACCCCCGTGCATCATAATTACTTGATCCAGTTTATGCATACAATTAAAGAACGATTCTTGTATGATATTTTTGATCTGGTAAGGTATAATAACATGTCCCGATTAGAATATTAATATGTTGAATGTTATCTTAGATCATCAATGAATTCCTGGTGTGTTATTATTTGTTTTTGTGCATTAGTTCACCAAATATATATAGTGGAAACTGTAATGTTATATAAAATTCAACACATTTTCTCAACAATGATGTCCTCTTTAGGGTGCATCTGCTAAATAAGTTAATTGATGAAGTGTATGCAAATAAATGAAGAACTGTTTCTTTATGTTCTTTGTGATCTGGTTAGGTATATTACTCTTTTGCCAATAAGATTGTGTTGCTTTGGTTTTATTGCAAATTTGCAGGAAGAAAATCTGGAAGTCGGCTCGGATGCGGACGATATGGCTGCGAAGAGTAGACATGTCCTGAGGAAGCTGCATGCGGGCACCATTCGGTACCGTCGTTACGACAACTTGTTCTGCCCTTTCTGTGTCAGAAAGGTAGCCAACGGTCGCAACAGGTTGATCCGACATTCCGTCGGTGTGGGAAATGGCTCTGAGTATCGTGCGCCCCATGTTAGGGCCAAGCACGCTGCCTACGGCGTCTTCCTGAAGAAGCTGCTTGTGCAGGATATCCTCGCAGGTCTTGCGGAACCTCCTCCTCGGCCTTTATCCAACGAGGCCAGGAGGGCCATGAAGGCTCGGAAGCGACAGAACATGTTCCTCATCCGTACTTCAACGAGGCCAGAAGGGCCATGAAGGCTCGGAAGCGGCAGAACATGATATAGCTGTTGCTGGTGCGCTCGTTGTCGCAGCTTGCACGCTGTGTTTGTTTTATCTCTTACTTCTGGTAGTGTCGTCTTGAGTGTGCGTAGTAAGAACTTTTCAAGAACCTCTATCATGTTGGTATGTAAGAATCTAATATGTATATTATATTAGTATATGTTTCTTAACCCGACATGTTTTAAGGATGTCAAAAGACTTATTAGGCATGTTTAGTAATAAGTAGATGTGACAACTCATTGATCTGGTTGATCAATGAATTGTCACATCGCTTTACTACTGGATCATGCCTAATAAGCCAATAGTTGGTGCAACATCACAAATGTGAGTAACAAGACTCGATCTTTGGTGTGTGGAAATGAGTCAGCCCCTCCCCCCACCACTAGGCACTGTCTTATTTTGTAATTATTTGCTAACTAAAATCCGAAGAAGTAGAATAAAAATGCGATCAGATCCTAAGACTCTTTTCCTTTTGGTTCTTTTTTTATTTTTTATTTTCAATCCGAAAAACAAGAATAAATTATGACTAACAGCCGCGCGCCAAATCTCCACGGAATCAGCCTCATGCAGGGTCCCACTCGCCAGCGTCTACGCGCCAAATCTCCACCACACCGCGCTCCTCGCCCAGTCAGCTACTCCTCCACTGAAAGCGACCTCCACAGAAAGCCTCCGCTTCTCTCTCCCCCGTCTTCGGTGTCGTTCTCAAACAATGACTGGTAAGCCATGGTTCCCTCCCTTCCCCATTCTCAACCAAACGATGCGATGTAGGTTAGATGCCGGCAGATCTAGGTTTGATACCGGCGGATGTAGGTCACCGTTGATGTTTTAAGTTACCACCGGCCATGGATCTAGCTGACGCTACCATTACAGGGCCCTCGGAGATCGTTCCCCCCACCCAGATGGAGATCGACCTGAACAAGGCCTCGGAGCTCGCAAAGCCCCATGTTATTCAGATAGCCGAGGTAAATAGCATATAAATTAGTCCTGTAGCCAAATGTTCTCTTAAGATTCATCTATCTCTTTTCGCCTTTGTCGACACTTCTTTGATTTTTATTCTTTTCGTATTTGGCTATAGGACCACAGTGCAAGCTGTGACTTCTGCAGCATGTCGCGTACTGAAATTCAGAAATTGGTGCAGCAGTCAGTTGAGACAATTCAGAAATTGGTGCAGCAGTCAGTTGAGACAATTGAATCTCATCGTCTCTCTGAAGTTTGCAAGCTGGCTGATGATACCAACGCTGAGAAGCTAATCTGTTTCGTCTGCTGCGAGGACAGGCTGGACAGGGCGATGAAAGCTTCAAAAATGCTAGCACTTGAGTTGGAACTGCGGGAGCAAAAGAGAAGCTATATGATCATGCACGGCTTGGTCACTAAGCTTGATTCTGAGCTAGAGATTGCGAAGAAAACTTTGAAAGTAGCCGAACAGAAGTGCGACATGCTCCAGAGGGGAAAAGACACCCTGTTGGAGAGTGCGAAGGACACCAGTGTGAAGTTGAGATACATTCTTAGTTTCTTGCAAGATCATGGAATGAGGTAAAACTACTTTGCTCTTTAATTAGATTATGTCAACCTGCAATGCTTGCCAAGGATTCTAGCTGTTATTCATTTCTCTGTTTTGTTGCATGTGCCGATGATTAAGTTGTGCAATGCTAAAATCCAAAGGATTACTCCCCAGTACCTAGTAGCGTTTACACGCACATTGTTTGTTCATGCTCCTTGGTCCTGTGGAGCTTGACCCTTTGGACTTTTTTTGCAATGTATGTATGAGGTTTGCTTATTTTATGTTCATTCTCTGTTCTGTGTGCCGATGATTAAACTCTGCACCTTCTCTCGGTGAAATATTGGCACTTACCTAGTGTTGTGTACAACTACATTTGTTCTCCATCTTCCTTGGTAAGTGTTCGATGATCTCATTGATTTCTGTGTGCTTCTTTACTATGAGGCCCCAATTATGATTTTATTTAGTAATGCATGAGCTATATTGGTTCTGAATATTCCTTGGCAAGTGTTATATAATTTTATTGATTTGTGTGTGCTTCTTTACTATGAGGCCCCTATCTAGGCTTGGTTCTCTGCTGATGATTAATATGCAACAATGTCTCCAACAATTGGCGTACCATAGAAAAAAGAGTGCCATATTTGTGTTTGATCAGAGTGCAGATGATTAAACTGTGCAAGTTAAAATGCAGAGGGATACTCCTCTAGACCTAGTAGCGTTTACAAGGACCTAGTAGCTTGTTTATGCCACCGGGTCTAGCGGTTTATCACCTCTGTACTTGTGTCATTTGTACACGTGAGGCAGTTTTGTCACTCATCTTTGTATGTTTTGAAGTATATCTGCTTCTTTTTTGTAGATGTGCTAAACATGTATGATGCTTTTCTACTAGTGTTTCTGTGGACGCGGTTTCGGAAAGTTCCAGTGGATGATGTGAACCTCTGGATGTGGCTTCGGAATGCATGCTGGCATAGGAAAATATCCGTTGTATGATGTGAAACTGTGGATGTGGCTTCGGAGTGGATGTTGGCATAAAAAAAGTTTTGGTTAACTGTGGACATGTTGTTGAACCTTTTGTGATGCTAATTTCAGTTACTATAAATCTCCTATGTTTGGGAGTGCATGTAACCGGGATGATGGCGCGGAACAGACATCGAAGAGGGCGAGGAGGCAGTATATTAGTACTAGTACTAGGGTATCCATTGTTGCAAATGTAAAACCATGTCAATTCATTTCCATTTTGGAGTGCATTTTATAATTTATATCTCCTATATATTCGGTAATTTGGTTGACACTCGCCACGTGGGATACCCGGTCAGTTCTCCTCTCCACTCCCAAACTGTGGATAATGCAGCGGCTCCCTATATGGGCGCAGAACGCTTTCCTCTCTACTCTCAAACTGTCCGTCTGTGCCACACCTCTCTACTCCCCTTTGATGTGCACAGATCCACCGGTACCATGTCTGGCCGTCACGAGGAGGGCCGCCAACAGCAGATCCCCAGGTACTTTCCCCGGCGCAGCGTGTAAGGCGCGAAGCGTGCGCGTGCCCGCGAGGTGTACAGGCGCGAGGTGCATCAGGCCAACTCGTCCCGCGCACCACCACCTCCGGCTCCACCCATCGCACCTTCGGATGTCAAGGAGGAAGAAGAGGAGGAGTATCTCACCGTCGAGTACCACAACGAGGCCCTGCAGTGGCCCCACATGCAGGCGGGGATTTTAGCGTCCTTAGAGAGTTTCGCGGCAGAAGAGCTCCGGCAAGCGAGGCTCGCCCGGCTTTTCACTGTCTAGCTAGAGGTCAACACCGCGGAAGAGATCCGCCATTCGATGCAGAATGAAGATGCGGCAGCGCTGGAGGAGGCGCGGCGGCGCACCCTTGGCTAGGACGCTAGGTCTGGTGTCTATCCTTTTCTTTTTGTGATTTGTTTCAGAAACGACTTGTTCACTGTTAACTGTGATGATTTCGAAGATTGTGTGCATGCTTAATTTCGAAGATTATGTGCATGCTTATTTACCGTGGATGACAAGTGGGGTCCAGGCATCAACTGGTCGGTCGTAGCCAGTCAAAGCAGTTAAACAGGGCAGGATGGGTGGCCCCAAGAAAAATTCGCGACGTTCTACGTGACCAGACAAGTTTCGTCGAAGGCAACTGGGCTCTTAGTGGGCTACTGGGCCGGGGACGAAAATCCGCGACGTAAAACTAGCAAAAAGTCGAGCAAAACTAGTCTGCGATGGACCAAACCAATACGTCGAGAGAAAACTCCACTTTTCAGCCATTTGCGACGGAAACGCTCGACGTTATCAAAACGTTCCCCTCAAAACGTTCCGGATCGTACGAAATTTGGCAGTGAAGATTGGTGGCTCAAGGATTCTCTCATTTCGAAGGTGCCGATCTCGGTGAAATCTTTTTCCTTGAGCTCGTCTTGAATCCATTCGTATCTTTCTTTCAGATGCATCTCATCATAATTTCAAGTTACAAAAAATGGATGTGAAAAGTGCTTTCCTAAATGGTCCCATTAACGAGTTAGTATATGTCAAGAAACCTCCGGGTTTCGAAGATCTCAACCACCCGGATCACCTTTATAAGCTCGATAACACGCTCTATGGACTTAAACAGGCTCCACGAGCATGGTACGAGCACCTTAAGGAGTTTCTAGTGGATCGCGGATTTATGTTGGCTTAATCGATCCCGCCCTCTTTACTAAGATTGTTGGAGGTGACTTGTTTATATGCCAACTCTATGTGGATGACATCATTTTTGGGTCTACGAACACCAAGTTCAATGGAGAGTTTTGCAAGGTTATGACCGATAGGTTTGAGATGTCCATGATGGGAGAATTGGAGTACTTCCTTGGCTTTGACATCAAGCAATATCCCAAAGGAACCTTCATAAATAAAGCTAAATATACCGAAGACATGCTCAAGCGTTTCAATATGCATGACGCCAAGCCTATGACGACTCCAATGTCCACAACCCTTGAATTGAAACCTGATCCGGATGGTAAAGAGGTAGATCAAAAGGTATACCTCTCCATGATTGGCTATTTGCTTTACCTTTGTGCATATAGACCGGATATCATGTATAGTGTTGGTAAATGTGCAAGGTTTCAAGCCTCTTCGAGGAAAAGTCATTTTGAAGCAGTTAAACGAATCTTTCGATATTTAGCTCATAGACCAAAATTTGGTCTTTGGTACCCCAAGGGTTCAAGATTTCAGCTTATTGGGTATTTGGATGCGGATTATGCGGGAGAGAAGACGGATAGGAAGTCCACACCCGGGGGTTGCCGATTCCTTGGTCGCTCCTTGGTGTATTGGAATTCTAAGAAGCAAAATTGCATAGATCTCTCCACCATCGAGGCCGAGTACATCTCCGCGGCAAGTTGTTGTGCTCAATTACTTTGGATGAGGAAAACCTTGAAGGATTATGGTGTCAATTTTGACAAAGTGCCTCTTCTATGTGACAATGAGAGTGCCATCAAGATTGCCTACAACCCAGTTCTTCACCCCAAGACAAAGCACATCGATATTCGTCATCATTTTATCCAGGATCATGTTGAGAAGGGTGATATTGATCTCTCATATGTGTCAACCAAGGATCAACTTGCAAATATCTTCACGAAGGCTCTTGATGAACCAAGATTTTGATCTTTGAGGAATGAACTAAATGTCATCGATTCGTCTAACTTCACTTGATACCTTGCATAAGTACCTTCATTATTCGTGTTATTAGGTTTGGATGTAGGCATGGACATAGGGGGAGCGTACACTAGTGGAAACAACCCCTTTCTTCCAGGGGGACAGGGGGCATCTGTCCCGGTTGCAACAAAATCCGGGACAAATGCTATGCATTGGTCCCGGTTTGTGCGCCCGAGGCAACAGAAATCGCCTGGGGGCATTGGTCCCGATTCGTGGGGAGGCATTGGTCCCGGTTTGTGGCATGAACCGGGACCAATGCCTAGCCACAGGCCACGTGGCACGCGCATGGGCATTAGTCCCGGTTCATTCCACAAACCGGGATCAATGCCCCCTTCCCCTACATATACTGCCTCACAGCCCCCCTTCCCTTTTTTTTGCTTGGAGGAGTGAGAGAGGTGGGTGTTAGTGTGTGTTATTTTACTATGCCCACGAGGTGTTAGACGAAATTCCCGAGCCACACATAAGCTCACTGAAAATGGTATATTAGACCGAGGTTAACAAACTTATCTTGTAGGGATGTATATGGCAGGCCTGAATGCATGTCAGAAGATTATAATAAGTTTGTTGAAATTCCACCCTTCACAGTGAAAGCTGACCCCACCATCCCGTTAAATAACGAAGATGCTCCATGGTTACGGCCGAAGCGATCATAAGCAAGGGACAAGGGTTCATGGACCATCTCTACACGAAGAAAATTCAGAAGACTAGATAGCGATGTTGTTGGTGATGTGTAATAATAAACGTGGAATACATGATCATAGTTCTGTTGAAAAAGTGTTCACAAATATTGTTGCACCGGCGCTCGCGCCCATATTGCACACAAACATGCATCTTGGATATATAGATAAAAAAGGCAGTACATAATGGCAAGAGTGGATCTAAACCTAAACGGAGAGCATAGATATCTACATAATGGCAAGACTGGATCTGATATCTGCTAGTCATACTCCTGCCTAGGCCTATAGTACTCCGACTCGTAGTCGTCGTAGTCATCGCCGTCGTTGTCAATATCGTCGGACGGTGCTCTGGACTCCCTCGGAGGATCACGACTCCAGGACTGGGCGTGAGGGTAGCGCAGGCGGGGGTTATCGCCGGCCCTGATGTAGTTCATGATGCTCTGAAGAGTCCATCCGCCGCCCCACCATAGCCGACGACCGGCCTCGTTGAAGTTCGAAGGAGGCGGGCCGTTCTCCTCGTACCTGGCGAGCGCACTCTCACGCCGATTAATGAAGAAGGCGTCCCAAGTAGGGCGGTAATCAGGATTCCAAATGGGATTCCTCCGCTGCTCCGGCGTGAGCTCGTGGTAGTAGTGGTTCGTGATGGCCTCCCGACGCCCCACACCTTGAGGAAGAGGAGGGACTGGCACTCCTCCGGCGCTCAGCATCCAACCGGCGGGAACGCTGTAGCCGGGCGGGCAGGGGTAGTTCGAGGCGGAAAGTGCCTCCGCCTGGATGAAGGTTAGAGTGGGTACGGTAGAACCCATGAGAGAGTGGTGAGTTTATATGTGTTTATGCCAATGGTGTGGCAATGCATACATATATATAGTAAGAAGAAAACAGATCCTTTTAGTCCCGGCCTGTTTTACCAACCGGGACGAAATGGTTCGGGTTTCGTTGGGAAACGGATCGTCCCTTTAGTCCCGGCCTGTTTTACCAACCGGGGCGAAATGGTTAGGGTTTTGTTTGGACCAATCAGAAAGAATCACACGAATCGGGTGTTTCTTTCAAGCGCTTGTGAGTCGTTGGATCAGGGGTGTGTTTCTTTCGAGCTGTTGTGAGCCGTTCGATCAGGGCTACGGTGTGTTTCTTTCGAGCGGTTGTGAGCCGTTGGATCAGGGTGTTTCTTAACCGTTGGATCAAAACCCTAGCACAACACTTTGTGAGCCAGAGGACCCTATATATAGCCCACCTTCATACACCGGTCAGTTCATCGACCAAATACAAAACATCCGGATTCGCCAGCATACGTCCTGCCGTGCATTTGGTATGCATATATACACTCAGTAGCCACGACAGAGCTGTATGCTGGCGATACCGATTGTTGTGTTCTACATCCCCCCTTTAAGGTTTGATACATCATTCAGTTCATCGACCAAATACAAATCATCCGGATTCGCCATCATACGTCCTGCCGTGCATTTGGTATGCATATATGCACTCAGTAGCCACGGTAGGGCTGTATGATTGCGATACCGATTTTTTTTGTTCTACATCCCCCCTTTAAGGTTTGATACATCATTCAGTTCATCGACCGAATACAAATCATCCGGATTCGCCATCATACGTCCGACCGTTCTTTTGATATGCATATATATATGCACTCTATAGCCACGGTCGGGGAGTATGATGGCAATACCGATTGTTTTGTTCTACATTACCCTTGAAGGTTTGACAAAAGGTTTGATATATCATTCAGTTCATCGACCGAATACAAATCACCCGGATTCGCCATCATACGTCCGACCGTTATTTTGATATGCATATATGCACTCAATAGCCACGGTCGGGCTGTATGATTGTGATACCGATTGTTTTGTTCTACATCCCCCTACAAATTACCCGGATGCCTTGTATGCGACGAAACTATTTAAATGCATGGAGTTATTATAAATTGGTCTGAAGTGCACTTATTATGAATTTAACGTACGTTGTTCTGTATTTGAAACGTGTGGAGTTATTATTTGAAACATAAAGGATATAATGGAAAACAAAATAAAACAATAGAAAACATAAAGGAAATAATGGAAAACATAAAGGAAACAATAGAAAACAAAAAAGGTAACAACAGAAAACAATATAAAACATAAAGGAAAACAATAGAAAACATATAGGAAAACAATAGAAAACATAAAGGAAACAGTAGAAAACAAAATAAAACAAGAGAAAACAAAAAGGAAACGAGAGAAAACAAAATAAAACAATAGAACACATAAAGGAAAACAAAATAAAACAATAGAAAACATAAAGAAAAACAAAATAAAACATAAAGGAAAACAATATAAAACAAAAAATAATTAAAAATAGGGTATTCGTCCCGGTTGTTGCAAACAACCGGGACGTTGTTGCAAACAACCGGGACGGATGCCCCCCCCCACTGAGCGCGTTACACGTACCCCAGCCAGAAGAAAAAAATTAGGCATTTGTTCCGATTGGTAGGACCAGACCGGGACGAAAGGGGCTTTCCTCCTGGTTGTTCCTACCAACCGCACGCAGGAAAGGACGAACCGACACCGCCAGACTGCTCAAATTCTCCGTCGCGCCGGACGCCACCCGTCGCCGCACGCCCCCGTCGCGCCGCCCTTGATCTTGTCGCACGCGCCTCCGTCGCGCCGCCACTAGCCCGCGCGCGAGGCGCCTCCACTGCCCACGCGCCGCACTTCTCCGTCGCGCCTCCCTCGATCCCGTCGCGCGCGCCGTACGTCCGCCTCCGTCGCGCCGCCACTAGCCCGCGCGCGGCGCCTCCACTGCCCCGCGCGCCGCCACTGCCCGCGCCGGCCGCCGCCCTCCGTCGCGCGCCCGAGAGGAGGTAAGGCATGCCTCCATCGCGCCCTACAGAGGTTTTTTTTGTTTATTTTCTTTTTTACTTACTAGTTTTTGTTTTTTACTTTTCTATTAGTGTTAGAAATGTTAGAATCATTAGTTATGAATTATTACAAATGTTAGGAATTTTAGATTACTTAGGAATTTTAGATTTGTTAGAATTGATATAGGAATTTTAGTGTTAGAAAATTAGACTTAGAAAAAATTTAGTGTTAGAAAATTTTACTTAGAAAAAATTACTTAGAAAATTAGAGTAAGAAAAATTTACTTAGGTATTTTACTTAATTACGGAATATTTACTTAGTCCGGACTTGTTTTTAGTTCATGTCTCTATTGAACCCGCCGGGCGATGTCCGGGACTGGGTCCCGCCGGGCTGGAACTGGGAGCTCCTTAGTACCGGGGCACGCGGCTTGGTGAGAAATCCGGGTGGCGTGGTCGACCCGGGTATTCTTTGGTGGCCATCGCGTGGGGCCACGCTCAGTGCGGAGAGAGCCGGCCCCTGAGGAGCTGGTACAACAGCGTATCAGGGAGGAGGACGAGCACGTCCATCGCTACATGTACTTGTTCGATAGGCAGTGTAGCAGCAGTTGGTCGATTATTCGTATGGTTCCTTACCACGTGAGCTATGACCCTGTGAGGGTTCCTTATCTATAGATGCGTAGCACCCATGACTCAGCACCCCGCGGCTTAGGACCCGGTCGGAGTTAGTTAGTTTGAGAGATGTCATGAGACTATGTATAAGTGATATTATTCGATCTGATGTATTAGGGTTAAATAAAATGAACCCGAGCTATATGTAACTCTTGGTGTGTATTATCATACGTTTAAATATTTCATGAATATGTTGCTTTTTTTGTGTATTATCTATAAGTAATTTTGATGAAATGGATCTGGAACATATAGTTACTCTTTTTGTGTATTTTCAGAATATATAGTATGGAGCCAAGAGACGAAGATGCGGAAAACTTGCTCGAGGGTTTCATCCGCGGGGCCGACGGAGAGACCGATGTGAGCCAGTGGATGAACAACTCCGGTGAGGGAGATCCGGAGCTCACCCGGGGAGACGTCTCTGCTGAGGGAGAAGCCGACGGCTCCGGTGAGGGAGAAGCCGACGACTCCGGTGAGGGAGAAGCCGACGTCTCCGATAAGGGAGCAGCCGACGGCTCCGGTGGAGCCGTACAAATTACAAACACGGCTCCGAGGTGCATATATAGATATGTTAATTAATGAAGCATCTGTTGTCTATATATATGTATTAACAGTCTTTATATTTTTAGCCATCCGGTTCAAGCATATCAACCGGAAAAAAGACTAAACGAGGCGCAACAAAGAAGCTGAAAGATACAGAAAGATATAGGATCGACATGATCGCAGCAGACGGCGCACCCGAGCTTCCCGCTGATGTTGCCCAAAAATTTGTGAAGCAATGCGGAGTGCTAGTTAGGGATCACATCCCGATCACTGTTCATGAGTGGAATCAGCCAAAAGATCCGCGGAGACAAGGAATTTCATATGTCAGCAAAATAGCCAAAGATCATCTTTTCTCGAAGATCTTGTCTAATTTCAACTTACCCTTGCCGGAGGTGGACGAGAATGAGGCGGATGTGAATGAGGCCGATGTTACTAAAATGAAAATTGAGATACGAGAAAAGGTCAAGGCATGGACCCTGAAAAAGATGGCCGAGCAATTCAAAAACTGGAAGAAAAGATTGAACCTTGACTATGTTAAGAAGGGCAAGACTCCAGATTTCACTCAAGGGTATGAGAAAATAAAACCCTTATGGGCAGATTTTGTGAAGTACAAGCTGTCAGAGAATAAACAGGAAAGGACAAAAACAAATGAGAAAAACGCCGCCAAAAAGGTATATCACCATGTTATGGGGCAAGCTGGCTACAAGGGTTCCAGTCCCAAGTGGGAGAAATGGGAGAACGACCTGCTTCAGCTGGGGATCACTCCCGAGCCGTTCTTGTGGGTCGAGCGGACAAGGTCATGGTTCTACGGGCATGGGGGCACGTTGGACGCCGAAGGAAATGCAATCTATAACCTAAGGCATAAAGAGAATCCTCTACCCATAGAAAGTCTGAGAACCGCAATAAAGGACGTTAAAGAGGGGAAGTTCGTGCCAGATATAGAGAACGACGAGCTCACACGCGCCCTCGAGAATAAGGAACACGTAGGGCGTACACGAGGCACAAAAGGCAATCCTCCGTGGAGTACTGGGTTCGACGACACCAAAAAGAGATACCCCGATAGAAGCCGTCAACGGAAAAAGGACGCGGAGGCAGCTGAAGCAGAGATTCAGGCAAACTGGAGGCGTCAACTTGAAGATCAGATAAAGCTGACGCATGATGTAGCAAAGAAGCAGCAGGACCAAATTAACACACTTAGCCAGCAGATAGTGTCTACCGGCATACCACACATAGTAGAAGGTGAAGTCGAGGCTACCGGCGCTGCACATTCTCATCGGAAAAGCAACGTAGCGTCCACGCAGCTACCGGGTGATGATGCACCGCCGATGATTCACCCGATGGATGATATCACGGAGATGACAACCTGTGAGCTCCACGTGAAAGTCGTCAATATAACCATCAAGGCGGCGGCCGACTATGTCTTACCAATTGGCAATGAACCAACTCACCATAGTCTTCCGGTTCCACGGGGCTACGCTGTTGTTGGGGTCGATGAAGTTGTCAACGGATTCGAGCGGGTAAATCTTGATTTCCCTTAAGGTGAAGACGAAGAGTTGAATGAACTCGGAGAAGCCAAGAAATTAACCGTTCTATGGCTAAAGGAATGCATTGTGCTCCCAAATTAGACGGCAAGGCCATCGAATCCTCGCCATTCTCCAGCGCAACAGTCTCCAGCGCGGTCGTCTTCGCCATGCATGTTGTCTCCAGCGCGGTCGCCTACGCCGTGCACGTCTCCACCGCGGTCTCCTACGCCGCCGCGTCAGCCTTCTCCACCGCGGTCGCCTACGCCGTCGCGTCAACCTTCTCCACCGCGGTCGCCTACGCCGCCGCGTCAGCCTTCTCCGCCCACTAAGTTTCTGCGGAAAAGGAATAGATCACCCAAACGTCAACGGTCACCCCTCCCGAAGGTACCAAAGGAGGTACCCAAGTTACCTTACGACTATACTCCTGAGGAAAACCAGAAAATCGCAAGGGACGAATACGAGGCGTGGAAATCGAAGCGGAAGGAGAAGAAAAAGGTAGATTTCCCCAAGACCAAAGAAGATGTAGAACGAGCTTGGAAAATGGTGAAGACTCTTCATCAACCCGAGCCGAGTCGGTCATCTGACTATGACCGCTCTATTCTGAAGTCACACCAGGAAATGGTGCGGTCGACGAAGAGTAGTAGCGCAAGCGGGAAAAGGGGGAAATCAGTTGCCCAACTCGGAGAGCAGATAAACAATCCATGTCCCCGCTCAAAGTGATTTCCAATACCCAGGTGGGGCCGAGCACTAATATTGCTGACGAGCAAATTGATCCGGAGTTTATAACACTGTACGCAGACAGGGCAGCTGCTGCGGGTTTGTCCATTGTTGAGTATATGCAAACAATGGACTACTTCCCCGAAGCTGAATGTGCGTACATCTACCAGTACGGGAAGCCTCTCGTCAAACCCGAGGAGATAAAGGATCTACCAACGAAAATGCGAAGAGTGCATAGTTGGTATATGGAAGCCGCTGAGAAATCTCAGGACTGGATATGTCTCCGCGTTAAGGACGAGCACTACGGGTATGGAGATGGATTGGTTATGATTCAATTTGACGAATTGTTTCAGTTATTCCAGCACCAGGCCCTCGACAAATCTGTCGTTAGTGCCTATTGTCTGTAAGTACTTATTTCTCTAGCTCACCTCGTTCATTGCATATTCATATATATATATATATATATATATATATATATATATATATAGTACACTCATATATTATAATTGCAGAATGAAGATTCTCGAATGCAAAAGAGGTGGAATCTATGATATTGGGTTCATTGATCCACATTTTGTTAATGCAAAGACTCTTGAGCTATCTGACAAGGATACAGATTATAATATTCTGAGGGCAATAATGTTTCACCAGCACCGACGGGAAATACTATTTCCTTACAACTTCGGGTTAGTGTTACTGTGCTGTACACATTCTGTTTTCCTTACTCGATGTTCACTGTATAATTGATGAGTTCTGCGTGCGTAGCTTCCACTATATTCTGCTAATCTTCCAAGTTGACAAAGGAAAAGTAATGGTAATGGACCCAAAACGTAAACCCCTAGCAATGTGGGCGGACATGCAGGAAATGATCCAGCGGTAATTTCAATCTTTATTAATTTCAGTCTTTATATATGGCACTATATCGACTACTTTGTTTCATTTTCGGATATCAAGTAATTACTAACTCTTTCTATTCTTTTTTTTCTCGGGTAGAGTTTGGAAGAGGTTCACAAAAAAGTCTCCCGGTGAATGGAAATCAGAGCTTACATTTGATGTTGTGCAAGTAAGTACTATCTAGATCCGCGCGCATCTCCTTTATTCTAGTATCGATACCATTATCATGGCTGGTTGATTATTATTTTGATTGAAACCATTTCTCGTAAAGTGCTTGCAACAAGGAGACGGAAATCACTTGTGTGGATACTACGTTTGCGAGTTCATTCGTCAGACGACATGTCCCAAGGGCAGAAATTTAAAGCACCTACATGTACGTTAGTCGTCAATTCTTCTTATTACCATCTATTTTAGTTACTTACTTTCATTAATATATATTGACCACTCTTCTTTATATTAGATCGAACGGCTCCGGGACGGTCTTCTACCAAGGGATCGCATACGAGCAATTCAGGAGGAAATTGCGGGCTTCTTAGATGCAGAGGTCCTAAATGTAAATGGAGAGTACTATAGCCCCAGTTGGAACTGAATTCGATTTTGTAATTCATTTCATCGTTCATGTAATATGTTCGATATACTTTTCTTCTGTAATATAAGTGTTCCTTCTTTTGCTATATATATGTATTACGTATTCACTTGTGGGATCCGGGAGCTCCGGGGAGGGGCCACCGAGGCTCCTCTCTTCTCGTGGGATTTGGGAGGTCCGGGGAAGGGCCACCAGGCTACTCTCTTCTCCTGGGATCTGGGGAGGGGCCACCGGGAGGTCTGGGGATCGCAAAACATAAAAAGGAAAATAATAAACACAAAACATAAAAAATATGCCGCGGCAGAAGGGCCATGCATCCCGGTTCGTGTTAAGAACCGGGACTAATAGCCCTGGCCAGGTTCGCCACGTGGTCAGCCCCATTTGTCCCGGGTCCTGGCACAACCGGGACCAATGGGGGAGGGGCATTTCTCCCAGCTGGCCCATCCCGGTTGCAAAACCGGGACAAATGGGCCTTACCAACCGGGACTAGTGCCCCTGTTTCCACTAGTGGTAACTCAACTCATGAGTGAACACTCTTCTTATTATGAGTAAATTAAAACTTCATTGCATATCTAGTCATTATGTGACTTATTGTGCTTCATTGTGAGTAGTACTTTTGGACCCAAGATATATCTTCGCGGTACCAACATACACACTCAAACATGGTGGCTACGGCCACCGACCTCCTCTTTTGGGGAGTTGGGTCTACTTGGTTCTTTCATTTCCTTGTCTTTATTTTCCTCAGAGAATTGCAAAGGTTTGGCTTTTCCTTTTTTGCATCTTGCGAACTTGCGTGTATTCTTGCATCTCGTATGACAGTTACATTTTTCTATACTAGCTGTACTCTCCTAAAATTCCCATTTCTATCTTGATTCTTTCGTTTTATGCTCTCGGCGCGCAGAAAATTGGTTCGGCGGTACCTCCGGTGAAACCACCGGTACCTCCGCTGCCTAGGAACAGCTGGGCTATGGTGGTTCTAGTGCTTTCTGCGGAGTGCCCTAGGCACCGGTACTACTGGTGCTGCACCGGTAGTATCGCTGGTGCGGGTTTCGCCCAGCAGGCCAGTACCGCGTGGCACAGTCAGTATAGGGAGGTACTACCGCCAGATCCACCGGTAGTACCACTTGCTGCATTTTTTGTGAGGGTTATCTAGGCCGAGCCGCGGGAAGGGATCAAATTAGATCTCACTCTTCCCCCACTCGCCCTAGCCTCTCCCCCACCGGAACCGCCACCGCCACCATGATTTCCGCCTCTGGCAGGCCCTCTCCTCGCCGCAGGGGATTCTATGCCTCCTCTCCCCTCGCCGATCCGTGCCATGGACCCCTGTATGTTGCTCCCTCTCTATCCCATCTAGTTGGTAGATGGAGATGAACTAGGAGCTCCATGTTCTTCGGTGTTCTTGCGTATGAGGGTATAGATACAAATCTTAGGAATTTCGAACGCGATTAGTAGGAACAATCTTCGTCGATTTTTAGGATGGTTCCATGTTCATGTGCCCCTATTCGTCGATGATTTTTCTTACTACTCTCTTTTCTCAATTCCTTTCATTTGTGCACATAAAAACATTGGCATCATCTCTTCTTTTATGCTCTTCCTCATATTTCCATTCACAGCAGCTAGTGGCTCACGGGGAGGTTGTACCAAGAAGTGTGCGGGTCGGAAGGCACCTAGGATTGATGAGATCGAAGAGACTCTTAATCCCTCCAAGCCCAAGCGCAAGACAAGGTTTCTTGCTTCTGAGAAGACCCAACCTGGAAAAGAAAAGATAGCATCTCAAGTATCTGATTTGGTTTTCCTTGCCACTCGCTGTGAAAATGCGTATGCCATTGAGCGGAGTCGCTTGATGCCTCAGTTTTGAGGGCGGGATACCCATTTCCGCACCATCTTTCAAGCCCAAATCTACAAGAAGATTCTCATGAGGAAAGCTAAAGACAGTGTGGCCACTCAACACGCCATTTGTCTTGATCTTATGGAGAGGAATCTCGATTACTTTGGACAAGCTCTTGCTATTTTTGATGCTTTCGTACTTTGTCCTATCATGAAGTTACAGCAGGATTATGATGACGAGCTTGTGTGTGAGTTCCTCGCTACCGTGCACCTTGGAAATGGGACCGTGCGTCACATCATATGGGTTACCAAGGGTGAGAAGTTTTCTCTCAAGTGGGGAGAAGTAGGGGATCTTCTTGGCTATCCGGATCATGGCCCATTTGGTGGTGGTCCAAAGTATGATCAAGAATGGTTCTGAGTTCATTCCTCCAACAAGACCATCAATAAATATCAACTTGCACTGATCTACTCATGGAAGAATTATGCCATAGGGTTCTCGAAGAGGCTCTACCACACCTATGAAATCATGCTTCGCATCTATCGCGAAACCATCAATCCCAAGGTTGGCAACGTTGATGAAATCCAAGGCTACCTCAAGAATTTCACGCTCCTTACCCATGAGAAGTGGCTTCAAGGTCTAACTCGAGTCTTGATGTGATGGATTTCAGATGGAATGAGCTATGGTCTTCCATTGTGTTTAAGGAAAATGCTTGCTATGTCCTGATACGTCATAAACGTATCCATAATTTCTGATGTTCCATTTTTTTTCATACTATATGATACATGTTTCCTTTACACTTTATGCCATTTTATCGATTTTCTGGGACTAACCTATTGACAACATGCCGCAGAGCCAGTTCTTGTTTTCTGATTTTTTTTATTTCAGAAAATTTATTCTGGAAATATTCTCAGAATTGGATGATTCGAAAACCAAAAGTCTTAGAAATCTGTCACGCACACGGAGTCCGGAGGGGACCCGGAGCGGGGTCACGGGAATGATGCGCGAGTAGTTCATCCTTGGACTATAGGTCCATAGCAGTAGCTAGATGGTTGTTCTCTCCTCTTTATGCCTCATGTTTAGATCTTGTGAGCTTCCCTACATTATCAAGATCATCTTATTGTAATGCTACATGTTGTGTTTGCTGGGATCCGACGAATATTGAATGCTATGTCCAATGATTATCAATCTATCATGTTTTTTTCATGTGTATGTTATTTATGATCTTGCATGCTCTCCATTGCTAGTAGATGCTCTGGCCAAGTAGATGCTTGTAACTCCAAGAGGGAGTATTTATGCTCGATAGTGGATTCATGCCTCCCTTTTACTCACGCTCGAGTGACAGAAACGTAACGGGTGGGGGATGTGTTGTTGCCATTAGAGAGAAAACAACGATGTTTACATTGTTTACATATCACACTTTTCTTAATGCAATTATCTGTTGCTTGCAACTTAATACCCAAGTTTTGCTCGGATGACACTCTGAGGGTGGATTATTAGTCATAGATGCAGTTGGATAACGGTAATGCCCACATGAATCACATAGTAATCATCATGTCATGCATATGCACTACGGTGCAGCCATTATATCTGTCAACTGCCCAGCTGTAATTTGTTTACCCAGCATTCTATCTATCTGTGTCGGGGGGTTACCCCCGAGTAGGGTAAAGACAGGTGGTAAAGGCCGCTTACAGAAGAGAGGTTTGGTCGAGTAGCCGACTACCAGGTACTCGCTACTCGGTCGACTGCTACTCGGACTCACCTCAAGATGACCAGAAGGAGACATTAATCAAGTTCTACCCTGTCGAGTAGAAGGGTTGGCCCGAGTACAATTGGCGGGAACCTACTCGGGCCAGAAAGTCAAAGGAGCCGTTCTGACACAGGATCCCGCGTATCCTGGGTCCGTACTTGGCAGCATTCGAACTACTGTTCACGTGGGGACGGCCTGCCTGACAGTGACAGCATGGAAGCAGGCCGTGGCAGGATAAGGGGGCCTACTCTGTGCCTAGGTACAGTGATACCAGTCTGTCCCCTAGTTTTGCCCAACGACTTTACAGAAGCAGCCAAGGTTAGGAACCAAAGCTGTCAGCGGGTACTCGGAGAAAGGACGATGTGCACACTATGTCGACACTTGTCTAGATTTGGACGTATCCGGCTGGGCACCGTGTATATAAGGTGCCCCGCCGCCTCCTGCGCGAGGCATGCTCTCATACGTACACACAGGCTCACTGGGAACCCTAGAAACCCTAAGTTCTTGACCTAGCTCTACTCGGAGAAGAGAGAGAGGCTACTCGGTAGAGATATCATTTGTACTGTGGCTACTCGGA
Organism: Alopecurus myosuroides; assembly: GCA_028641055.1. Taxonomy (NCBI): domain Eukaryota; kingdom Viridiplantae; phylum Streptophyta; class Magnoliopsida; order Poales; family Poaceae; genus Alopecurus; species Alopecurus myosuroides. The sequence goes on along the minus strand of CM054062.1, from coordinate 86,419,338 downwards.
GAGACATCGTAATACATAGAGAAAGGCAGGAGTAGGGGTTTTACCTCCTCACGAGGGCCCTGAACCTGGGTACATCGTGTTGTTTGTGTTGTGTGGATCTTATCTCACGCGGCTACTCGTCGCGTGATCCCTCCCCGGACACCTCCAGCGTCCATCGTCCCCACATCTTTAGCCATCCTATGGCATCTGCCGTGACACCACCACGACAGTTGGCGCCCACCGTGGGGCAACCAGCGGCGCTGGCTGGAGTTTCTGTTCGGACGGGATCTTCGTCAGCGGAGCGCGTAGTTTGTGGCCTTGTCCACAGATTCGGCTCCTTCGACTTCGTCACCGACAACGCCGGCTGTTTCGGCGGCATGGCCATGCCCGAGGGCGGCTCGGTGATCTCCTTCGGCTCGCATCTCGTTTACGTCGCCACCATCGCCAACAGCGCCTACCCCGAGCTGGTGCATGACGCGGAGGATCCTCCCGCGGTGGTTGCTGCTCGCGGAAGGCCTGCATGCAGCTCTGCATGCTGCGCTGAGGTGATGGTGACGGGCTTGGCGGCAAACAATGGCGCAGCCGCTACTGGCGCTGCGGCCGTCGTCGAGGAGGTTGACGACCCGCCTGCTGGTGGCAGGAACCACCGGCCCTACGAGAAGGAGAGCAACTTGCCACCCTCCACGTCTACGGTCATCCCCGCGTCTGCTGCGCGAACTGGTATGCCCACTCCCACCGACGTCGAGCTGCTAGCCGCGAGGGAGCAGCTCGAGCGGCAACGCCAGGAGCTGCTTGCCGAGCAGGCGGAGTTGGAGAAGATCAGGCTTGAGCTGAGTTTGGACCAGCTCGAGTACAACAAGGCTCACGGCTTCACGCCGGTCGCCAGGAGGCCCAGCAGAGTGGGCGCTACGCGGCGCAACCTGGGCGCCGAAATGGCGACAGTTGCGGAGGAGCCCGCGCAGTCTGCCACCGCGAACACCTTCACAAGGCCAAGGTACAGCACACCCGCCAAGACGCTCAGAGCTGCACAGGCCGTGGCTGCCGAGTTGCCGCGCCTGGATGGAGAGGCGCGTCTCCGGCAGCAGGAGAGGCTCAACGAGTTGGTGCTGGAGGCCGCCAGGCAGAACGAGGAGTTCCGCAAGGCCAACCCGGGAGCTGGGGCTTCGCAGGTGGTTCACTCGCACGCGGCTAGATCTAACGATCAGGCCTCGTCTCCGCATCCTAGCCGCGAAAAGAGCCGCAGCGGGCGTTCGGGTAGAGACAGGCAAATGCAGGTGTATGACCCGGCTGCTGCCGCGAAACAGGTTGCTGTGCCGCAGCAGCCCGGGCAGGAACACAACGCTGCAAGAGCAGGCTCTCAAGCCCATCAAGCTCAAAGCCGTGCCCGAGAAGCCGCGCGTCCGGGTACTTCTCGGCAGCCCGCAGCTCAGCCTACTCGGCAGAGGCAGCAGCCGCGCCCAGTGGCACCAGTCGCCAACCCGGTGGAGCAGCCCGCAGCCATGCAGGTGGATAGGTATGATGATGGCTACTCGGCTATGGAGATGGCTGGTTATGATATTCATGACCGTGTTGGTGAGCGCGTGTTGGCGCCTGGAGATGCGAGGCACCAGCTGGACCGCATCAGCTTGTCGGCGCGGCTTGAGAGCACGGGTCCTCCCGGCCCCGAGTGCTTTGGCCCGCGCATCATGAACGAGCCGTCTGTGAAGGGCTTCCAGCTTGCAAGAGGCACCAAGAGCTACAATGGTAGCACCAAGCCCGAAGATTGTCTCAATGACTACGTCACCGCGGTCCACATTGCGGGTGGCAACAGGAGATGGGCAGTGCGGTACGTCCCGCAGATGCTAGAGGGTCCAGCTCGCACTTGGCTCAACAACTTGCCCAAGCACAGCATTAACTGCTGGCTGGATTTCTCGGACGCCTTCGTCAGCAACTTCACCAGTACCTACAAGAGGCCGAATAGGCCACAGCAGCTGTCGGCTTGCAGGCAGCGAGAAGACGAGACGGACCGTGAGTACCTCACTCGGTGGAGCACCTTGAGGAACACTTGTGAGGGTGTGAATGAGGCACAGGCTATCACTTGGTTTGCGCAGGGTTGCCGACATGGCAGCATGCTTTGGCAGAGATTGCAGAGAGAGATGCCGAACACCCTGGCCGAGACCATCAAGATTGCGGATCAGTACGCACTCGGTGATCCTACTCAGCCACTGATGGATTCCTCTGAGCCAAGAAGAAACTTCAACAGCAGCAAGCGCAACGAGTTCCGCAACAAGCGCCGAGTAGATACTCGGTATGATCCCGAAGAGGTGAATGCAGTGAATGTTGGAGGCGGTGGTGGCCAAAGGCAGAAACCTGCTGGAGCCTACGGGCAGAACCAGAACCAGGGCCAGGGCAACAAGAAACCATTCCGCACTGCGCAGCCGGGTAGCGGGAACTCCGAGCAGCCGAAGAAGTTTGTCTTCGGTGACATGAAGGATGGCCCATGCAGCTTTCACACTCATCATCCCTCGAGGCCAGCTAACCACACTACTCGGCAGTGCGAGTGGTGGGATGTGATCAAGAATGATGGCTTGCCTCCTCCTCCTCCCCTGCCAGCTGCCAATGCTACTGTTCAGCCTACTCGCGCGCCCGCAGCTCGGCCGCCAGTGTACCCGAGAAGAGAGAATGTCAACCAGGTGGCTTTAGGAGCCAACCGGAACTTCAACAACGAGAGATACCGCAACAACAACAACAACTACAACCGCAACAACAACAACAGAGGCAACAACAACTATCAGGGCAACAACAATGGCAACAATGGCAACAATGGGGGCAATGGCTCCAACCAGTACCAAGAGCACCATGAGAGCTATATGATCTTCACTTCTGAGGCAGTCGACAAGCAATCACAGCACAGGCGGGCCATGGAGGTCAATGCAGTGATTCCGGCTGTCCCTCACTACATGTATTGGTGTGACCAGGAGATCAGGTGGACTCGGGCAGATCACCCCAAGGTGATGCCCAATCCGGGTACCTATGCCTTGGTGCTGGATCCTACCTTCCTGGGCCCCGAGAAGAATGTGAGGTTCAGCAAGGTGCTAATCGACAACGGCAGCAGCATCAACATTGTGTACAAGGACACACTCGAGAAGCTTGGCCTGGCCGAGAACATGATGCTGCCCAGCAAGACCACTTTCCATGGCATTGTGCCCGGGATCTCATGCAACCCGATTGGCCGAGTGTGGATTGATGTACTATTCGGTACTCGGGAGAACTGCCGCACAGAGCGCCTGCAGTTTGAGGTGGTGGATCATCAGAGCCCCTATCATGCTCTACTCGGCAGGCCTGCTCTGAGCAAGTTCATGGCCTCTACTCATGTGGCTTATCTGAAGATGAAGATCCCTGGTCCCAATGGCATCATCACCATCTCGGGAGATTACAAGAAGTCCATGGAGTGTGCCTCTGCTAGCTCCCAGCTGGCGGAATCGATGGTGATCGCTGCCGAGAAGAAGAAGATGTACGAGGTGGTGGCCATGGCTCAGTCCGCACAAGCTGGCGCACAAGGTGTGCCGAGTACCCAGCATGGTACTGCTTTCCAAGCTGCCAAGGAGACCAAGACAGTCCAGGTGGATCCCGAGTTCCCGGAGCGCGTGGCCATCATTGGTTCCGGGTTGGCGGAGAAATAGGAAAGCGCGCTCATCCACTTCCTCCGTGAGAATCGGGATGTGTTCGCCTGGACCAATGAAGATCTACCAGGAGTCCCGAGGGAGTTGGTTGAGCACTCTTTGCATGTGCGTCCTGACGCCAAGCCCGTGAAGCAGGCTTTGCGGCGTTTCGGGGATGAGAGAAGGAAGGCCATCGGTGATCAAATCACCAAGCTGCTGATCAGTAACTTCATCATGGAAGTGCTGCACCCGGACTGGTTAGCCAACCCGGTCATGGTCGAGAAGAAAAAGGAAGATCCCAAGGCTGCCACTGCATGGCGCATGTGCGTCGACTACACCGACTTGAACAAGGCATGCCCCAAGGATCCTTTCCCGCTACCTCGCATCGATCAGGTGATCGATTCCACTGCCGGCTGTGAACTGTTGTCTTTCATAGATGCCTACTCTGGCTTCCACCAGATTGCACTCAATCCTGCTGATCAAATAAAGACTGCTTTCATTACCCCGTACGGGGCTTATTGCTATCGTGTCATGTGTTTTGGCCTGAGGAATGCGGGTGCAACCTATCAGAGATGCATGCAGAAATGCTTGCATGACCAGCTCGGCAAGAATGTGCAGGTGTACGTAGATGACATTGTCATCAAAACGAATAAAACACATACTCTGCTTGCCGACCTGGAGGAAACCTTTGCCAACCTACGCAGGTACAAAATGAAACTGAATCCGAGTAAGTGTACCTTTGGTGTACCAGCTGGAAAGCTACTCGGTTTTCTGGTTTCTAGTCGGGGCATTGAAGCCAATCCGTCTAAGATAAAAGCTATTGAGAGCATGTCTTTACCGAGATCATTGAAGGATGTGCAGAAGTTCACGGGTTGTCTGGCGTCTCTGAGCCGCTTTCTGGGCCGAATGGGCGAGAAGGCTCTGCCTCTGTACCAGCTGATGAAGAAAAGTGACAAGTTTGTCTGGACTCCGCAAGCGGACGTGGCATTCAATGAGCTGAAAGCAATGCTGGCTAGCGCTCCTGTCTTGGCTAGCCCGTTACCCAAGGAGCCTATGCTGCTGTACATTGCTGCGACTAACCGAGTAGTCAGCGTGGTGATAGTGGTGGAGCGAGAAGAAGAAGGCAAGAGTGTGCAGCGCCCAGTCTATTATCTCAGTGAAGTGCTGTCCAGTTCCAAGCAAAACTATCCGCATTACCAGAAGATGACATATGGCGTGTACCTGGGCGCCAGGAAGCTGAAACATTACTTCCAGGAGCACCCCATCACTGTTGTGAGCTCTGCTCCCATCTCGGACATCATGGGAAACAAGGAGGCGAGTGGCAGAGTAGCCAAGTGGGCAATCGAGCTAGCCGCGTACGCTCCCGGGTATGCGAGAAGGGAAGCAATCAAGTCTCAGGTCCTGGCGGAATTTCTTGTGGACTGGGCCGAGATGCAGTACGAACCTCCCGCTCCAGTTTCCAACTATTGGAAAATGCACTTTGATGGCTCAAAGGTGAAAGAAGGCCTTGGTGCTGGCGTTGTGCTCACGTCACCCAAGCGGGATCAACTCAAGTACGTGCTGCAGATTCATTTCAAGGCATCCAACAATGTAGCCGAGTACGAGGCAGTGGTGCATGGTTTGCGAGTAGCAAAGGAGGTTGGTGTGCAGCGCATTATATGCTATGGTGACTCAGATCTGGTGGTGCAGCAAGTCTCAGGTACCTGGGATGCTTTGGATGCCAACATGGCATCGTATCGCTTCCTGGTGCAGTCAATGACTGGGTTTTTCGAAGGCTGTGAGTTCCAGCACATTCACCGAGCAGAGAATGAAGCGGCAGACGAGCTATCCAAGTTGGGATCTTCTCGGCAGTCCATCCCGGCAGGGATTGCCTTGGAGCATTTGAGGAAACCATCCATCAAGCCTTCCCCCAACTCGGAGTCTATCTTTGTTCCTTCTCTGCCAAGTGAAGAATCTGACCCAATGGAGATTGACTGGGAGAGTGCTGCAGGGAACCCGGGGACTGCCGTCCTCTACTCGGGGACTGCCGCTCCCTACCCGGGGACTGCCGTTCCCTACCCGGGGACTGCCTTTCCCTACTCGGGGACTGCCATTCCCTACTCGGGGACTACCTTTCCCTACTCGGGGACTGCCATTCCCTACTCGGGGACTGCCACCCTCAACCCAGAGGCTGTCGCGTTCATTGAAGAAGTTCTCGCCAATCGGTCTGGGCTGCAGAGAAGCGCTCCTACTCCTCCTGTGCAACCGCCAGAGCCTGTCCCAATGGAACTGGACGAACCAGTGTTTCCCATACGGGAGACACCGAGTTGGGCTATGCCCATATTATCCTTTCTAAGGGACGGCACTTTACCTGAAGATGAGGTGACTGCGAGGCAGATTCAGAGAAGGTCCAAGGGCTACACTATAGTCCGAGATGTGCTGCACAAGAGAAGTGCCACCGGCGTGCTGCAACGCTGCGTAAGCCCAGAAGAGGGAGAAGAAATCCTGGTGGAGATACATCAAGGGGAATGTGGGCATCACGCCTCTTCTCGGGCTCTGGTCAAGAAAGCTTTTCGGCATGGCTTCTACTGGCTCACTGCACTGCAGCAAGCTGAGGATATTGTGAGGAAGTGCACTGGCTGCCAGATGTTTGCAAGTAAGATTCACATGCCAGCTTCCGAGTTGAAAACAATTCCTATCACATGGCCATTTGCTGTTTGGTGCTTGGACATGGTTGGTCCTTTCAAGCCGGCTAAAGGCAATATGACACATATCCTGGTCATGGTGGACAAGTTCACCAAGTGGATCGAGGTGAAACCTATTCGGAAGTGCGATGGGGTCACGGCTGTGAAGTTCGTGAAGGATGTGATCATGAGATATGGCTACCCGCACAGTATCATCACCGACAACGGCACCAACTTTGCAGAGGGGGCAATGGTGCGATTCTGCAGAGATAAGCATATCCGACTAGACGTTGCGTCAGTCGCGCACCCTGCCTCCAATGGGCAAGTTGAGAGAGCAAATGGGATGGTACTGGCAGGCATAAAGCCAAGGCTGATTGAGCCATTGCTGAAAACACCTGGGTGTTGGCTAGAAGAGTTGCCAGCGGTGTTGTGGAGTCTAAGGACTACCCCTAACCGGTCAACCGGCTACACGCCATTCTTCTTGGTATACGGGGCTGAGGCCGTGTTGCCAATAGACCTAGAGCATGACTCCCCCCGAGTAGCCCTCTACACTGAGGTGGAGGCGAGAGAAGCTCGAGAAGACGACGTTGACCTGCTTGAAGAAGCAAGAGAGCTGACTCTGTCACGTTCGGCTATCTACCAGCAAAACCTGCGGCGCTATCATAGCCGAAAGGTGAACCCAAGGGTTTTCCGAGAAGGAGACATGGTCCTTAGGCTGGTGCAGCGCGCAGCCGGGATGCACAAGTTGTCTCCTCCTTGGGAAGGGCCTTTCATTGTCAGCAAGGCGCTGCACAATGACGCGTACTATCTTGTAGATGTGCGCCCATCGCAGGCGAACAGGGCAGATAAAGCTGGAGAGGAAACCAAGCGTCCCTGGAATGTAGCTCTACTTCGTCGTTTTCATTCATGAGCAAAGATGTGTATGTACCCTCTTATCAGAGTTGAAATTCTACTCTGCAATCTGAAATTGTTCTCGGGGACTGCCCTCGTCCAAAATTGCTTTAAGCGTTCTTACTCGGCTTGGCCCTTTGTCTATTCGGTTGCTCCACTTCAGAACTCAAAAGTGCATTGAGTACTGTGCTTAAACCTATATGCCAACTCTTCGACTTTGCTGCTGTCCGAAACCCGGCCTCATGGCAAGCAAGAGAACAAGCAAAAGGTCAATGAGCACACGAAAATCACTAAGGAAGAAAGAGTGCAGGAACCGAGTAGATTGTCGGTTACTTTTTGTTCCCCGTTTTTGTCTTCTCGGCTAAGTGGTGGGCTGCGTTACCATGATTGTTTCTAGCGGCTAAGTATTTGCAGCCCTGCTACTTGATTCTTGTGACTCGAATACCAAAAAAGGGACAAGTCGCAGGTAGAGCAGAGATGAAAAGACAGGGTGAATAAGAAATGCTACTCGGGGACTCGCATGGAAACACAACTCGGCATTAAGCCAGTGTCGTTCAAATTGATTAATGTCAACATAAACAGAGTGGGCATAAAAACTGGGTAGCAAGCGAGATAAAGGTAGTCTATTACATCTGCTCCCGGCATCCCGGGGATCTGATAAGTGTTCAAGTTGAAAGAAAGTGCAGGTTGATTCAAGATGCAGAGGCAGTGTTCTCGGCGCTGGTCTTGGCAGCAGCTTCTTCGGTGGCAGTCGTGGCAGCTGTTCCCTCGGTGCTGGCATGGGTGGCATCCGCTTCCGTCTGGACGGTGGCGGATTCCTTCATCTCGGCATCATCCTGGGTGGCCGCCTGCTCGGAAGTGGCCGTGGCCACCGAGACGGGTCCTGGAGCCGAAGAGGAGCCTGAAGCTTGGCCAGGAGGGGGCACCGTGTCGTCGAGAGCGGCACCTGAGGAGGTGCCAAAGTCGAGCGCGGCGGTGTCGATGTGGGCGTACTCGTCCTCATCGCTACTCGCGACGGCGACGCCCTTTCCCTTCCCGGCCTTGCCCTCAGGAGATTCGAAGAAGCCTTCCAAGTCGGATTCCACTTCGTCCTCCTCTCCTTCTTCCTCCTCGTACTCAGTATCGGGCTCGGGGAGGCCGTCGATGAAGATCTCCGTCTCAGCGCACTCCGCGACCTCGTAGGCGATCTGCTTGCGTGTGGCCACGCACTCGGGATCTACTTCCCACTTGGAATTGTTGCGCTTCCCGCGGATGAGCTGCATGTTCAGGTTTTCATACCAGGACGCGATGCAGAGAAGCATCACGTCTGCACCAGCACGGGCGCCCGAGGCACGCCACTTCTTCAGCTCTGCCTTCACATTCTTCAGCTTGAAGGCTAGGCCCTTCATGGTGGTTGGACGATCATCATGAGGCCAAAACAGCCTGTGGAGCTCAAAGCCCTCGTGCACCAAGTCAGTTCCAACACCAGCCAGCTGCTCGAAATAGTCCTTGAGCACCAGCAAGCTGTCCTCGATCCCGGCTCTGGTATCTGCTGCCTCACCTTTTGCAAGGCGAGCTGCTTGGGCCTTGGCCACCTTGGGCGCAGAAGGGGAATCAAGATGAGGCCAGATCTCTGAAATAGCATGTGGCAACTTCAGAACCGAGAAAAGAAGAACCGAGTAGGGGAAAACCGAGAAGGAATACGACCGAGAAGAAAAGAAGCAGCGAAGAAAAGACTTACCGGACAGTTCGTTGCGCAGCCGCTGCAGCTGGGTCCTCCAGGACTCCTCGTTGGAAATGTGCTTTTCTTGGATCAGACGCAAGCTATCCATCTGAGCGAACAGATCAGCGTTGGTCTTCTTTAAGGTTTCGCATTCTTGCTCGAGGGCCCTCTCCTTGGCTCGGAAAGTGGTCTCGGCCTTGGCCTTCTCGGCAATGGCTTTGTCCCTCTCGGCGCCAATCTTGACGGCGTCCTGGAGTGCCTTTTGCAACTGGAGTTGCAGCTTCTCGGTCTCTGTGGTGTGGTCCTTCAACAGCTCAACGGCCTGGTCGGACAGCTGCTTCTGCATCTCTGCTGGCTTGACACAGTCTTGGTGTGCCTCAGCAAACAACTTGTAATCTTCTGCGAAGAGATAGATGAGGTTAGCAGAGGAGCAGAGAAGAAACAAACTCAGAGTCAAACCGAGTAAACAACAAGCTTACCTTCTAGCCTCTTGATGGTGGCCTCGGAGTTCTCCACAAAGCTGCGGCACTTCTCATGTTCGTCTGCTAAGGCCTTCAATTTTTCTGCAGAGAAGAAAAGGTTACCGCAAAAGAAAGCATAAGCGAGCGCAAACAAAAAACGCATGAATCGCACAGCTAAAAGCGTACCTTGCACTTCAGTCAGCTGCTGGGTGCTGTCCTTGGCGTTCTTGCTGGCTGCCTCCGCGGCTGCCTTTTCCTTCTCTAAAGCAGCAATTCGCCTCCTGGCGATAGAGTGGTTCCAGAGAAGGTGGCGGTATAGGTTGGTCCGCTTCAGGACGCTATCCTGAGAAGCGAGAAGAAAAAGAGTTAGGCAAAGCAGAGAAGATTCAGCCCGAGTAGGAGGCTACTCGGAGAGTATCCATCTACTCGACCCGAATCTCGGGGACTGGGGGTGATGGTAAGAAAGAAGAAAGGCGAGTAGAAGAGAAGAAAATTCAACTCGGAAAAGGAAAGAAGGACTTACGGCGTAGGACTGCTCGATGTCCTCGGCATTCTTGCGATGCAAGAACATCTTGGCTGCGAGCATCGCGGTCTCGGTGGAGACGGACATGGGATTGCGTCCCAGGTCAACCTTGTTCCAGTCCACGCGCATGTGGTCGATGCCGCCAAGGCTAAGACCGTGCCACTTATCCACGCCGAGAATCTTGCTATCCCATTTGGCGTCGATGAAGCCAATGGTGTCCAGTACCTGCTCAAGGCCTTTGGAGGTTATTGGTTTGTCTTGGACTCCACGAGAAGCAATGTTGATAGACTGGGGTTGGCTTGGATCTGGAGGAGGGGAGTTCACGGCTACAACTTTCCTTCCCCTCTGGATAGCTAAAGCTTTGTCCTTGGGAGGGAAGCCGATTGAGTGCTGTTGGCTAACCTCGATCATGTACTCCGGGTAGCAAGGCTGGCCAGCAGCGCGAGCGTCTGCAGAGAGCGCAGCAGGAATCGGGCCGGACTCGTGGATCACGAGCGCTCCGCCTGAAGATGTACTCTGGTCTCTGGCCCGCTTCTTCGTTTGCTCCTTCTCAACCATCTGCTTCTCGGGATCCTCAGTCGTCTTCCCGTCAGTCTTGGCCTTCACCTTCTCGGCGACTGCCTTCTCGGCAGCTTGCTTCTCGGCCTTCTTCTGTTCAGCCCTGGCTTTCTTCTGCTCGGCCTTGGCTCTCTCAGCAGCTTCCTTCTCAGCCTTGGCCTTCTCAGCGGCTCCCTCCTCGGCCTCGGCCTTCTCAGCAGCTTGCTTCTCGGCTGCCCTTCTGTCAACCTCACCCCTCAGAGCATCCAGGGCTCGTTGCCTGGTTACTCGCCCGGCGGGAGGGCTGGATGTATCCTTGGTCTTCGACGGCGAGGAGGAGGTTGGCGGTGTAGGGCCTTGCGCAGTCGGCGGTGTAGGGCCTTGCGCAGCTGGCGGTGTAGGGCCTTGCGCAGTTGGAGGTGTAGGGCCTTGCGCAGTTGGTGGCGCCGCAGATCCATCGCCTTGTGCAGCTCCTGGCTGGGCGCTACTCGGTGTCACGCCCGATTGCACGCTGCTCAATGGATAAGCAGTAGCATCCGTGGCGGTGGTGTCTTCTACTCGCTGCGCGGCAGCGAGGCTCTCTTGTGCAGCAGCCCCCGTGGCGGGCTGCTCTTGCTCTGCTTCAGGCCGCTCGGCGGCGGTGTTGTCTTGCATCTCGTGATCTTGGTTCTCCTCGGCATTGCTAGCCGGAGAAGAAGGGGCTCTCTCATCCTGGACGGCAGTGTCCTGTGCTGCTGGTTCTGACGCTGCTCCTTGTGCTGGATTGGCAGCAGCAGCATTGGCAGTGTGGTCCTCATCATCATCGTCCAGATTGACCAGAGGCACTGGTTTCTCCTTAGTATGGTCAGACGCGAGAGCTGCGTTTGCGTCCATAGGAGGTCTGTAGAGAAAGGGAAACCAGAAATTAGAAGGAATTTGGGGAAAATAGCACAGTGCGAGAAGGGAAACGACCGAGAAGAGGGCTTACGCGGTGGTGCATTTGAGCTCTCGTCTGGTTCTCTTCACAACCGCCTTCTTCTCGGCGGGCTTCTTCCGCTTGGCAGGAGGCACTGGTGCTCCGCTACCAGCCCGTTTGCGGGTCTCAGGAGCGGCGATGGACAGGGGCTTGACGACTAGGGGCGCATCGCCCTCGTTCTCGTCTTCTTCCTCGTCGTCCTTGTCCGCGACAACCTCATCTGGGAATCAAAGAGAAAAGAGAAAAGAATCAGAAACAGCAAACGAGGGATTGATGCTTCTCGGAAACAAACAGAATGAAAGTACAGTTACCATCAAAATCCTCGTCGGACCAGGTGCGGAGAGCGTCGCGCTTATCAGGGACGGGGGAGCGAGAGAGGTTGGGCTGCTCCACGGCGTCAAAAGAGGGCACATCATCCTCCTCACGGTCAGGAGACCAGTTGCCCTAAAAAACCTCGCAGCTCTCAATTATCTGGCGAGTGAGAACCTGAAAAGCAGAGAAGGATCACAGACTAGCCGAGAGCCAGGAAGGAATTCTACTCGGATAGGCGTGCAGGTACAAAGCACACAAAGCCTAGGCAGTTTACTAAGCATTCTACTCGGATAGGCGTGCAAACACAAAGCATACTAAGCCTAAGCATGTTTGCCGAGAGATATTACTCGGAAGGGCGTGCAGGCATAAAGCACATGGAGCCTAAGAATCGTTCTCGAGTAGGCTACCCGGCAAGGCGTGCAAACACAAAGCATACTAAAGCCTAAGGCGATTCGGCTAGATGTCCTACTCGGAACGCAAGGCAATTGCTAGTTGATGCAAGGAGAAGAAGTTATCTACTCGGAAAGTAAATGCAGAGAGCAAAGTAAAGAAGGCGTACCCGCTCAATCGGCTTTGTGCGACTGTACGGGACGAACCCGTATTGCCAGTGGTCGCCAAGGCTTGTCGTCAAGATGTTCCTGGCGTGCAAGGGAACGTCGATGTTGTCGATCTCGATGGTGGTGGTCCTGGTGCATTCGCGGGGCCCTCCCATGTAACACATGAGATGGCACCGCTCCTGCAAGGGCAGCACTCGGCGCTGGATCCAGCAGGCCACCGGGTCGTCGTTCTTGAGGCCCTCCGCCTTCAGCCAGCCGAGTCGATTCTCCATCTCGATGGCGTCATCGTCGTTGACGGGCTTGTCCTTCCAGTACATCCCGATTGGAGCGCGATTGCACCAAACGGGCAGGTTGATTCTGTCGTTCACTGGTGCTCCTGGCTCGGCGGCAACGTTCCTGACGTAAAGGAACGTCTTCTGCCACAGCTTGACGGAATCCAGCCCCTTGATGCGGGGGTGGTTCGTCCCGGACCGCTGCACCATCATGGCGCAGCCGGTGTCAGTGGCGCGGGCGACGCCCGCGGAGTCCTTCTTCCCGGTAGATTGCTGGCGCAGGTGGAAGTACCTGAGCCACGTCTCCCACGTGGGCCGGATGCCGAGGAAGGCCTCGCAGACCACGGCGTGGTACGCGAGGAAGACGACGGCGTTCGGCGGCAGATGGTGCATCTGGATGCCGAAGTGATTGAGGAACTTCCTCATGAAATCGGAGGCGGGTAGCCCGAACCCGCGCTCGAAATGCGCCAGGAAGACGACGCGCTCCCCTTCGCGCGGGGACGGCACGATTTCACCGTCCGGCGCCCGGCACTCCACGCCGGGAGGGACTCGCCTGGTATTGACGAGCCAGGTGCAATCTTCCGCGGTGACGCAGGAGCCGGCCCAGCCTGACTTGGCCATTGTGGCGAGTTGGGAAGGTGGAAGATTTCGAGGGGAATTGGTTGGTGGATTGAGTCCGCGGCGGCGCGAGAGCTTGCGCGGCGGCGGAGAGCACGGTGGCGGAGAAGAGCAGGAGACGAAGAAGGAATAGTGCGAGGGAAGGGGAAAAGGAACTTACCGGCGGGGGTATTTATATCTCCTCCGCGAGTTTACCGTTACCGTCGAGGGAGTGGGATCGATTGTGCCGTGTGTTGGATCCTGTGGCCGGCTAGAAACGCACACAAGCGCCGGTTGCGCGCGTAATGGCCACAGTTGATCCCACCACCGAATCGTGGCCTATAACTGCACTTGATGGGACATGACGGCCGGTGGGCCCATTGCGTGAAAACTGGACGCGTGGCAGGTCGTGTCCTGGGCAACCAAACGACAAGGTCGTGGATGCTTGACACGTGTGCAGTTGCTGCGCGAAGGGCTGGATTGTGCTCTGTGCCGCAGAGGCTCAATCTGAGAAATTTCTCTAAGTCTTTTTACTCGGCTACAGAGTAGAAAACAAGTGCTACTCGGAAGAGAGGAAACTCAAGGTACTTTCCAGATAGCTACTCGGAGGACCTACTCGGCATCTTGAGGTTCAAGGGCTGAGATGCAAAGGCTGGTTTTAAGCTGGCAGAGCCTAGTGAACAAGTTCGCAAGACTCAACCAGCTTCGGGGACTGCTGTCGGGGGGTTACCCCCGAGTAGGGTAAAGACAGGTGGTAAAGGCCGCTTACAGAAGAGAGGTTTGGTCGAGTAGCCGACTACCAGGTACTCGCTACTCGGTCGACTGCTACTCGGACTCACCTCAAGATGACCAGAAGGAGACATTAATCAAGTTCTACCCTGTCGAGTAGAAGGGTTGGCCCGAGTACAATTGGCGGGAACAATTGGCGGGAACCTACTCGGGCCAGAAAGTCAAAGGAGCCGTTCTGACACAGGATCCCGCGTATCCTGGGTCCGTACTTGGCAGCATTCGAACTACTGTTCACGTGGGGACGGCCTGCCTGACAGTGACAGCATGGAAGCAGGCCGTGGCAGGATAAGGGGGGCCTACTCTGTGCCTAGGTACAGTGATACCAGTCTGTCCCCTAGTTTTGCCCAACGACTTTACAGAAGCAGCCAAGGTTAGGAACCAAAGCTGTCAGCGGGTACTCGGAGAAAGGACGATGTGCACACTATGTCGACACTTGTCTAGATTTGGACGTATCCGGCTGGGCACCGTGTATATAAGGTGCCCCGCCGCCTCCTGCGCGAGGCATGCTCTCATACGTACACACAGGCTCACTGGGAACCCTAGAAACCCTAAGTTCTTGACCTAGCTCTACTCGGAGAAGAGAGAGAGGCTACTCGGTAGAGATATCATTTGTACTGTGGCTACTCGGAGAGACATCGTAATACATAGAGAAAGGCAGGAGTAGGGGTTTTACCTCCTCACGAGGGCCCTGAACCTGGGTACATCGTGTTGTTTGTGTTGTGTGGATCTTATCTCACGCGGCTACTCGTCGCGTGATCCCTCCCCGGACACCTCCAGCGTCCATCGTCCCCACATCTTTAGCCATCCTATGGCATCTGCCGTGACACCACCACGACAATCTGTTTCGGAGAGACACCACAAGTGAACTATGGAACCCGGTCCATTTCCTTTATACTGATAATACAACCACTCCAATCACTGTTTTCGTGTTGTTACTACTGTTTTCCTACTACCATCACTGTTCTCTTTTCATCTACTGCAAACAAGTACCGTTTTCCACACCATGCGTTTAAACTCTTTGTTTTCAGCAAAGCCGGTGAGATTGACAACCTTACTGCTTCGTTGGGGAAAAGTGATTTGATTCTGTCGTGTAGGTTCCACACTACTTCTGAACTGGTAGTGCGACCTACCAACCTCAGCTGCATCAACCTTCGGAAGTGATTTCTTTCTCCTACTGGTCGATTCAACCTTGGTTTCTTTCTGAGGAATATTTGCTGTTGCGCTCTTCATACCTTCTCTTGGGGTCTCCCAACGAGTGCAAGCCATGCACCATCATGGCCCCCTTATCATGAAGATCATCTGGCATGCTTGGTATGACAAGCACCCGAAGTATACCATTGATGACTCTTCGTGGGTCTCTCAGAAGGAGAAGCGACTACTTATCAAGGATCACACTGAGCCCGTTGAGCACTCCGCTCCCACTAGCCGCAAGGGCTAGGCCAAGCCACGGGTTGTGGTTGATGAAGAATATGACCCCAGTCCCTCTCGTCCTCCTCCTTCCGAGGGCATTGTCAATTGGATGGCTCGTGCTCTCAAGAAAGTGTTTCGTGTGAACAACAAGATCGATCAACATCAGTAGGAAGTGCATTATGACAAGGAGCTAAAGCACCACAGGGCTGCTCACGCTTCTAGGCAGCTTCGTCGTGATGCCGGTGAGACGGTTGAATCTCCTGTTTAGGACAACATCACCACTTTGGGCAGGTGGCAGGCCAGGAACTCGAAGGGAGATATTATGACTTGGCCTGATGAGGAAGCCGAAGAAGAAGTCACTAGCTCTCATCGTTGTCCCCGTCTGCCAAGCATGGACGATCTATCCGATTGAGTTTTGGGACGTTAGCATCGACCTCTATCCTTCTTGGTATCTTGATGCCAAAGGGGGGGAGATATCAATCTAGGATGTGTTTGGGTATTTGCATGGTTTTTTCACAAGCTTCCTTATTTCGTGTTGTCTCTTCTAGCTTGTGAAACGGTTGTGTTGTTATTTGTGAACCTCGCTATGCATGGTGTAAGACATGTGAACCTCGTTTTAATTACTCTTCGTACTCCTTCGGTTCACTATTGTGTTTGTGAGCAAGATATCATTCTATTTATATCAAATATATCTTGTTTGGTCCATTCATCACGAAGGGAGCGTAACTCTAGGGGAGCTCCGTCCATGTTGTTTAGACCTCGTGTTGTAAATTTTTGTGCTGTCATCAATTACCAAAAATGGGGAGATTAAACGATCATCTTCTGTTTTGATAATTGATGACAACACAATTAGAGAACTAATCCCGTACAAAGTTTCTGCAGAATCTCTTTGCAACACTTGTATGGTGCCCTGTATTCCCTATAAACATCTCTAGGGAGATTGTGGCGATATTTCATCGGCAGAGAGCTTAAAAGAAGAAAGCAGGCCAACTTTTTCCCAGGTGGCATTATTACCGGTGAGACCACCGGTAGTACTGCTCCCTGGTACCGTCTGCACATTGGGGTTCTTCAGCCAGGCAGCCTCCGGTGGTGGTACCACCATTTCTTCGTTCTGTATGTACATCACGAAGACAACAATGGAGGTCACCGGTAGTACCGGTAGGCCACCACCGGTGGAGGTACCAGTGGTGGTACTGCCAAACCAGCGCTCTGTTGGTACATTACGGAGGGAACAACGGAGGCCACTGGTAGTACCGGTGGGCGGTAGTATAGCTTGTACCACTGGTACCTCCGGCAGTTCTTTAGTCTCCCAGGGGCAGTCTACCATCGGTGGAGGTACTGGTGGTGGTACCGTCAAACCATCGCTCTATTGGTTCATCACGGAGGCAACAGCTGAGGCCACCGGTAGTACCGGTGGGGGTAGTACCACGGATACCATCGGTGCCTCCGGTGCTGCGAAATCTGGTACACACACACAGAGAGAGAGTTTGTGCGCTGGGACACTGACCGCACCGGTAGTACCGGTTGTAACAAGGGTGTGTAGCTGGTGCAGGAAAGTGGCCAATGGCTGGATTGGAGGGGAGTATTTAATGCACTCCTTCTTCGCCCTCTAAGTCTAAGCTTCACTCTCTCTCCCCTTGCCATTAATGCGAGCTTCAAACTCATAGATCTCCCTCTCCAAGCACCCAAACACTCTGATTCTTTGTGGAGAGCTAGAGGAGACATAGATCTGTGATTCCACCAAAGGAATTTCAAATCCATCCACTCAATCCTCCCGGATCTAGAGATCTCTTGGGTGCCCCTTATGCTTGTATCTTTCACCTCGATTCAAGAAGCTTCGGATTGTTGAGAGCCTCCATCTATCTTGTGGAGTAGCCTCAACCTTGTGTAAAGGTTTGGTCAACGCCTTCAAGTCGACCTCATAGTGGAAACGAGAATCTCCCTCACCGGAGAAGCTCAACGAGAACAAGGTGTGCACATCTATGCTATTGGAATGCCTAGGTGGCTCCTCACCTATCCAACGTAGACGTACTTCCCTTGGGAAGGAACTACATGAATCATATCCTTGTCTCCTTGTTTACACATGTGGTTTATCTTGTGCTGTACATATTGTTTCCATTGCGTACTTTAGTTCGTATCACATAGGTTGTTCACCTAGTTGCACATCTAGATAACCTTGTGTTTACTTGTTTAGCCCAAACTAAAAAGTAAAAGAAGAAAGATTGTTAGTCACCTATTCACCCCCCTCTAGTTGACCATACCGTACTTTCACTCGTAGCCTGGGAGCACGTAGTCATGCTCGTCAAGGCACTCCTCCTTCACCTTCTCCTGTTCAGACTCTTCGAATGCTGGTATATTCATGGTTTCCTCCCCCATGGTGGAGAAAACCCCGTGCCTTGGGAGCCGCCCTTTCCGAGGCTTCTGTCGTTGAAGCCTCCGGCTAGCTGGGTTTCTTAGGCTTGTATGGATCGATGAATGGGCCCTCTTCCAGGACGACAGAACAATTGGTGTTGCTGATACCTCACTTGGACAACCGGCGGAAAACCACCTTAGCCATTTTCTTCTTCAAAGAGATAGGGTTAAGGCTGAAAAGAGTGCAAAACACCGTGAGACAAAAGCCAAAGAAAAGAGTAAAGGCAAAGGATAAGGGGCGGAAACTTACGAGGACAAGCTCACGTTGTCCCGTTCTAAGTTGATTACTTGGGCATTGGCAGGGATATTTTTCCTCCGCTTCTTAGAACCTTTGCCGACGTCTCCAATGGCGGAGGCCTCCTCTGCTTTCCATTTATTCTTGGCGGCTAAGTCCCCCGTTTGAGGTAGATGCTCATCACTGAGCTGTGAGAACTGCAAAGTAATCAACACAAAGGTTAATCGTGGAAATGATTAAAACTGCAAAGATGGAAGAAGAAATGATAGACTATTACCTTTGGAGGGGTATTGCTGGCATGGAACATCGCCATGTTATCACCGTATAGGCCATGCACGGAAATAAGCAAGTTGACGGCTTGTCGTAGATCCATGTAAGAAAGCTCCTTGGGCATACACCGAAGCAGATCCGATGTCCCGACGTAGGTGAAAAGCAACCTGGCTTGGCAAAAAAGACAGGGGCTGGATCGCCTCCGGAACCAGAAAATGACTATATCAGCCCCATTCAGTTCGGGATCCAACGTAGTCAACTTCACAATCCACTGTTTTATCTTCAGCAGATCATCGGGGAGGGTCTTAGCGGCGTCCTCATTCCAGCTAAGCTTGGGGATGGCGGCACTATTCTCAAAGGCAGCAACTCGGTAGCTTTCTTTGGTAAAGGAACGTCCTTACAATAGCATAACGTTTCTGTACAATTTTTGATGGAATCCAACTTTGGGACCTTCGGGAACCATTCCTCTCAGTTTATACGGAGGTTAAGGTTGATGGTACCGCAGACGGCTGATCCGCAGTCCCTAGATGGCTGACGCCTAACGTAAAAACAATACTTAAAGAAATCTTGCCTAGACTCTATTCCTAAGTATCCTTTGAAGAGGGCTTGGAAGGTGGCTATGTAGAGGACGTTGTTTGGGGTCAGATTTTCTGGAGGTATGCCCTAGCGATAATAATATCCAGTTCTTATTCTATCTTCAAGTTTATAATTAAGTTTATGTCATCATGCTACGACCGCTATAACACTTGAAAAGTGAGTTCTCAAAGTTAAATCATTGTGCGAGTGTGAAGACATAAACAAACAAGAGTTCCTAATCTTGTCTATAAGATTAGCTTATGGTTTTGTGAGATGATGAGATTTTCCTGATCATGGAATTGGTTAAAAGTCTTGCAAAACATAAAAGTTTATTGTTAGGGTAACAATAGAACTGAACCGACCCAAGTGTATGTTGCTGCTATAAGAGACTAAACAATTATGACGTATTTAGCAATATACATATGAAGTTGTTATTAACTACAATTTCTATAATATGAGAATATCTAGTGACCTCACAATCGAAAGTTATGCTTTGGATATCATCAACCGTCTTGCCGTAACTAGGGATCATAACGGGGATGTCTGGGCATGATCTAGAAAGTGTAATGGAACTGAGATCATTCAAGACTAGTACTTAACTCCTCTAGGCGATAGAGAGAAACACACTCTGGGCCCACTAAAATATCACCAATATCAATCGTCTAGCCAAACACAGTGTGATTTATCACAAGGACATCAGGGATATGGATGAGAAAAGAGTACGATATCCATAACGAGTTTCTTATGTGTTATGATCAAAGAGTTTGATAAGATCATATAGTCTCACCTCGTGATATCTTTGGTATCGTGAAGTTAAGGGAATAAGTGAAATGAGTAACTTAGGTTCCCTCGTTCTTTGATAACACACATGAGCCATCATGGACGTCCACGGTGTCGTTGTTGGTTATTGTTCGGTAAGTTCACGAACATGTTTGTGTGTTATCGAGCCTTTACGGGTCACACACTTAAGCCATGCCAACCTTTAATTGAGAGAATTAATATGTTGTTATCGGTTTTATGAATGTTTTATGTCGTTACGATGTCACATAAACAAGTCCGGTAACAATCGGAGTGGTTTCGGGGAAGTTGCTATTAGAGAGAAATTATGCCGGTGTTAGGCAGAATTTATATGAGAGGTAACAGTAGACATGAGATGTCCCGAGATTTTAGAAATATTTGTCTAATATCGGCAATTTTAAAGATATCTCTTATCGGGAACTTATCGGTCGACCCCCGATAAGTGGTAAATCAGCCAATTTATCGGAATATCAGCCGAAATATCGGCTGATTTATCTTCTCGGCCAGATACCAGTAAGCGATTAATCGACCTATTTGTCGGAATATCGGCCGATATCTTGAACAAAGAATATCGGTAGATAATATCGATGATTTTATCTATTGGGTTTATATGGTTCCGGAGGAGTTTCCGGAGACTTTCACAAAAGGGGGGGAGTGCCAGAGGGGGCAGAAATACCCCCTTTCGAGACATCGTATTAAGGATCATAGAAGGGGGTGCCATGAGCCTACGGGTAGAGACGTGGGGGACGTGGTAATACGACAATCGGGAACACCAGGTTTTACCAAGGTTCGGTACGTCGCAACTAGGCGGCTTTCCTACTCCTGCAATCTCACTAAATCAGAGCCGAAGCCTGAAGTATACAAAGTACAATATGAGTATGGATTTCTAACTCGGCGAGTATCAACTTCTCGGCAAGTTGGCTTCTAGCTAATTGTTCTCTGTTTCATCTCTTCCGTCCGACTTTATATAGATAGTCGGGTTAGGGCTTACAGAAAGGAAACCTAGAAGACTACAGAAAGTATCTAACTTGGAAAGTAAGGAATCTGTCTTCTTCTCCAAGCCGCACCACTTTGGGCCGTGGTCCGGGTTCTTCTAGAATCTGGCTTCCTGCGCATCAGCTTACTAGGCCGCCCAATGGACTGTGATCCATTACCAAGAGGCCACCCTGGTAATCGGGCTCTTGAGGCCAATGCCGGACATACCACTAATCGGTATATATCCGACAGTAGCCCCCAAGAAGGATCAATACTTTGTTCTGCCACCTTTTATCGATTTAGTAACCATTTCCGAGAAATGCCGAGTTCTGTCTTGATTCATCTTTTTCGCAAAATCTCTTAACTGAAAACTCAGATTTTATTAAAGTCCGGCTTTTCTTCCACGAGCCGTCGTAGAGAAGGAACTTCGTGATGCCAGCGATGAAATTGTGCTGACATCACGGACGTTTGGGTTCAGTCAAAACCCTGCAACGTATCCTCTGATAGATTCTCGCGGGAAACGAGGAGATAACACTTATCACCCCGTCCCTTTATTTCCCGGAAATCTCGGGCGTAACACGCGTCGATCATCCAACGGTCGAAATAGCCGTTGGAGCTAATCTCCGCGCATTAGGCTATAAATAGCCTCCCTCGGGGCCTCCGGATCTTCTTCCGTTCCATCGTCTTCCTCGAGCCCCCAGCGCCACTGCAACCAGCACCCGAGCCCGAGCACAAGTACGAGCAGAGAGAAAAAACGAGCCCCAAGCCTTCCCCGGCGACAATCATCAGAGGATCTACCTCACGGTTGCGCCGCCCACAAATGGCCTCCGGAGACTCTCCCTGCGCCTCGTACGTAGTGGACAC
Source organism: Alopecurus myosuroides (assembly GCA_028641055.1). Lineage (NCBI taxonomy): Eukaryota > Viridiplantae > Streptophyta > Magnoliopsida > Poales > Poaceae > Alopecurus > Alopecurus myosuroides. The sequence goes on along the minus strand of CM054062.1, from coordinate 86,397,919 downwards.
CGCCGTGGACATCGAGTCCCTAATAAACGACATGGACCCTCTCCTCGACTCGCCGGTTCGCGCAGCGGCGAGCACGCCGGAGAGAGCCTCTAGCGATCCGGCTCGCGGGGATCTGCCTCCCGCTGCCGGGAACATGTCGTCATCTTCGACTGCTCCTCCTCTGCCTCTCGTCACCGAGCCCACGGAGGGAAACACCACTCTCGGCGGTGAGGAGGTCGCCGCTTCTGGCGCCGCCAGAGTTGAAGAAGAAACGGAGTAAAACTCGGGGAATTGGAGCCACTGCAACGTGGTTCCATCCCTCTTTCCGGCAATGGAGAAAGAAGGGTTCATGCTGGAAGGAAAATGGCGGCATGACGAGGAAGACTCCGAGCCATCCCCAAAATCCGGCGAATGGGTTCTCCTCGCCTCTCACGTAAACAGAGGTATGGGTTTTCCACCGTCCGCCTTCTTTCTTCGAATTCTCGACCACTATAAAATCCAGCCTCACAACCTTCCTCCCAACTCCATCTTATACTTAGCCGGGTTTCAAGCCCTTTTTGAGGGGTATCTAGGAATAGAGCCTAGGTTAGATTTCTGGCAGTATTGTTTTGGGGTGAAACGCAACCCTTTTGAGGGCGCCCTCCCAACCTGTGGAACCATCTCCTTCACGTTACGTAGGTTTAGGGAAGATTGGTTCCCAAAAATCAAAACCTCGGAATCCGTCAAATTTTGGACGGGTTCCTTCTTCTATCATTCGGATGTCCCGTTTCTTAGAAAGGAGACGGGCGTTCCACCTTTCGTCAGTTCCGCGGCCACTTCCCAAGACAATTGGGCAGTGGACGCGGTCCAAACTCTGCCTACAGATCTGATGAGGATCAAGCGGCCAATCCCCCATTAACCGGCACAGATACTATACTGTGTTGGCTCGAAAGGAGAATCAGCCCTTGGCCTATCACGTCAAACGACTCATGTGCGAGTTCTCGGGCACGGAGGACACAATGAGGGCAACGGACAAGGCTTTTTCGAAGAGGGATTTCAAGAAACGACTAAACAAATTGGTTTCCACTCGGGACCAGTTTTAAGAAAGCCGACAAATGTATCATGCTGGAAATCCATCTCCAAAGGTAAAATTCTTTCTCTTTCGACATTTTCTTGGTTTTCTCTTTTCTCGGATTTTCGCCTTACTTGAACTTTGCTTCTTTTGCAGCTTCTCGAACTTCCTGAGGTGGAACTTGCAACCGACGCCGAGTTGGACGCGCTGCGTGCCAACTTTCAGTCAGGCCGACGGAAGCACAAGAAGCCTTCCACCACATAGGAGGTGATCAACCTTGACGGCGTTGCCGTCGCAACTTCCAGGTAAAAAATCCCAGGATTTATATTTCTATGCTTTTTATTGCATGTTTTTCATTTCTCGGAATCTTATTTCTCTGAGTTTTTCTTTCCTTTATCCTTTCTAGCCTTGCCCCTACCTCTCTGAAGGTAAAGAGCCGGAAGAAGCATAAGGCTATTGCTCAAAGAGGAGCAAAGCCATCTCCCGCTGCTGCACCATATACTCCGACAGCAGCGGGGGAGGAAAAGTCGGCTGCAAGGGAGGGAGAATATCCCTTGCAATCCAGCAAGCCCGTTGCGCCCGAGTCGGACGTGAGGCAAAGGGCGGTGTCGGAGGGAGGATTCCCTTCAAACGTTCCAGAGGAGGAGCCAATCCCCAACTTCAATCCCGAGTTCCATGTAAAAGAAGAAAAATGTTTCGACGAACACGGATATATTCATCCGTGGGCGAAGAAACATTTCGCTCGTGCTCCATTAATCTGTCTCTGGCCACAAGGCGGCTTATAATTAGGAATAATTATGTGTTCTCGCCTCAGCAGGTCATACAAGACGGCCTTTGCCATGTCGGAATCCTCTTTGCAGAGTATACAAAGGAGTTTTCCGAGAATTTGAGAGGCCTTCAGAAAATGAGCCAGGTAAATATCTCTAGCCCCCAAGCATTTGGTCAACTGTATTCTAATTGACTGAATACTTTCTCCTTATTCTTGCTTGTTTTTTTGACTTAAGCGATACTTCTCTTGTCCATGTTTCAGCAAACTGCCAAACGATTAACATGGAAGTTTTTAATAAACTTACCATCAAGAACAAGGAGGTTAAAACTCTCCTTGGGATTCTTGATGATAAAGAATCTGAGTTGGCATATGTTCAGCGAGATCAGAAGGAATCAGCAGGTAAATATCTCATCTATTCATACTGTTGTTGTGAAAAAAATTCTAAGTCATTTTCCGAGTTTTGAACTCTTCATTTTTCTTGCTTTTCAGCTTCCTTGGCGAAAGCCAAAAAGATAGCTGAAGATGCTGGCAATGCCGAGAACCTCCGCAAGGAAAACTCGGAGCTTTACAAAATCAATGTAAAGCTCCAGAAAGACCTGGAGGCCAGCCAGCTAGCTGTTGGGATTGCCGAGTCCAAGGCTTCTGCCCAGGCCGAGAAGGAGAAGGCCACCATCCTGGACCTGGAGAACACTCTAAATCAACGCCTTGAAGAAGGCATTGAAATGGACAAGATTCTCAGTAAGATTTAGCTCTTTTATCGGATATTTATCCTTAAAATTTTTACTGTATGTTTCCTTTTTTCCTTATCTGCTTTTTCTAACTTTTCCTTGTTGATTTAAACAAAGGGGAACCCCTTGCTTACCCGGATTGAAAGAATCCGGGCTTTCGAGAGAATCTTCACCGCGCTGAAGACTGCGGGGATATTACTTGTGAACAAGTACATTCTCGACAAAGCAGGAGAAATCTCGGAAGTTCGCAAGCTTCCGGAAGCAATCGAGGAGGTGGCGAACCAGAAGGAATCCTGGTTTCGCTCCACAGCTCGCGGTGGTGTGCGCATGACCCTTGGGCTAATGCGTATGCACTACACCACTGCAAAGTCCTTCCGTGTGGCGACCGGTATCCCTCAAGGATACATGGAAGCGCAGAGAGCCAGCATCTTTGATTCTGTTAAGGGGCACGCTACAAAGATAGCGCAAATGGTGTCGATCTCCACCTTCTACCCGGAGGAAGAGATTCCGGCAACTCCCAAGGACCCCAACAACGAAGAGGAGGACTCGGATTCTGAGGAAGCCGCCTGATTCTTGAGTAGTTAGCAGGAACAAAATAGAAGCATTACTATTCTCTCAATGTATCATCCATTGTAATGCTATCTATCATTTGTATAAACAAGTATTCCCCTTTTGCAGTAAAAATTTTAGTCTTTGCAAGTTTTCTGGGTTTTAGTTCCTTTTCCTTCTAAGTTCTCTGGCTTATACGTTTTGACTGTTCTTAGTGTTGAAATGGCTCAATAGTACTTAATCTTCATGCCAAGTGACTGGGTGCAAACCTATCGGTCGAAACTCGGAAACATGGATTGTACTTACGCATTTTTACTTACTAATTCAAGTGACCCAACATACAAACTATCAGATAATACTTAGGAAAAAGTAAGGAACTTTGAAAAAGTATGAAACTCGGGCACGTAGGCACAATCTGGGTTTCCTTAAGCCTTCTTAGGCCAGAAAAGCTTTCAGATTTATAACTCCGAGCACGGAGGCAAAATTCGGGTTAACATTGAAGAAATTTGAAAGATCATTGGAAAATAGATAAGACGGTACTTACTTTGAACAATAACAATAAGACAGATAAAAATGCATGGATTTCGTCAACTTTATTTCATGATCTCAAAGTTGTTTACATAGAATTTGAACTAAGTGTAAAAAGGACGTAACTTCTAGTTGCTCCAGGGTCTCTTTGTTTCTCCCAGTTCTACATCTATCTTTCTCTTTCTTTTGCGATTCGGTCTTTTAGGATCATCTTATGTATCCCGAATGTCTACAAGATAGTAAGATCCATTTTCCATAGCCTTGCTAATGATAAATGGTCCCTCCCAAACTGGGGCTAATTTGTGCTTCCTTTCCTGCACCAATCTTAGCACCAAGTCATCTTCTTTGAAAGAACGGTGCCTGATTTTCCGACTATGATAGCGTCGCAGTCCTTGCTGATAAATGGTGGATCTTTGTAGCACAATTTCTCGTTCTTCTTCTAAGAGATCGACGACATCCTGTCGTACGTTTTCGGCATCCGAGTCTTCGTATGCTAGCACTCTTGGGCTATCATGGAGCACGTCCGTGTGAAGCACTGCTTCTGCGCCATAAACCAGGAAAAACGGGGTTTATCCAGTTGATCTATTTGGCGTCGTTCGAATACTCCAAAGCACGGAAGGCAATTCTTCCACCCATGCTCCAGCTGCTCTATGAAGAGGAGATTCGAGTCTTAGGCGTATTCCCTGCAGGACAGAACTATTAATTCGTTCAACATGTCCATTGGATTGTGGGTGTGCCACAGATGCTAGATCTAGGCGAATTCCCGTTTGTCCGCAATATTTTGCCAACTCTCCAATAGAGAAATTTGTCCCGTTATCCGTGAATATGTTGTGTGGAACACCGTATCTCATGACTATGTCGATGATGAAGTTTCTAGCGGTCACACCGTCAAGTTTTTTGATGGGTTTCGCCTCCACCCACTTGGTGTATTTATCTACTGCAACTAGTAAATGTGTAAGTCCGCCTCTTACAGTTTTGAATGGTCCCATCATAACTAGCACCCCAGAACGCAAATGTCCATGTTATAGGAATAGTTTTGAGTGCTTGAGCTGGCATATTTGTCTGCTTGGCGTAATACTGGCATCCGCACATATGTTTACTATGTGCTCCGCATCTGTCTTGGCTGTGAGCCAGAAAAACCCCGCGCGAAATGCTTTTTTGACTATGCTTTTTGATTGAGCATGATATCCGCAATCTCCTGGATGGATTTCTTGCAGGATTTCTCGTCCTTCTTCTGGTGAAATACACCGCTGAAAAATTCCGATAGTATTGCGTTTATACAGGCAACTATTAATTACCGTGTATGCTTTGCATCGACATTGTATCTACCTTTGCAAGACTTCGTCTGCTTCATCTGGGAACTTCTGATCGACTAAGAGGTTTAAGTATGGAATTGTCCAATCCGGGTTAACAAGCAAGACTTCAATTGTCTCGGAAACGAGAGGATAATCAATAGCTCCACCTTTGATTGATGGTTCATGCAAGTGTTGGAAAAACACACCAGGTGGTAGGGTTTTCACTCTTTCCGATCCGATGTGGGCTAATGCATCCGCGTTCCAATTTTCTTCCCTTTTGATATGAAGTACTTCAAATCCTAAGAAGAAAATGGCAAACACATCCACAGTTCTCCGATATTCGGCCATAATGGGGCTTTTAGCATCCCATGTTTGGTTTAGCTCATGATGTACCAAGTACGATTCACCATAACTAAGTATACACTTGACACCTATATCCTTTGCAATATGCAAAACATGAAGCAAAGCTTCGTATTCTGCCACGTTGTTGTTGGCGTTGAAATGTCTTTGTAATACATATTCCATTATGCCACCTTTTGGAGATTTAAGCACTACACCAGCTCCAGCGCCGTCCTTCATTTTGGATCCGTCAAAATGCAGGATCCAATATTCTGACTCTGGCATTGGTGTGTTTTCCATTGCTTCTGTCCAATCAGCGACAAAATCTGCCAACACCTGGGATTTAATTGCCGTCCGGGGTTGGTACTTAATATCGAACGCAGCTAGCTCAATACCCAATTTGGCTACTCGGTCTGTTGTGTCCGCATTGTTGATGATATCCCCTAGTGGTGCTTTGCTTACCACTATTATGGAATGTCCTTGGAAATAATGGCGGAGTTTTTGAGATGCAAAAAACACGCCATATGCCAGTTTTTGATAATGTGGGTACCTTTGCTTTGACTCAAGAACACTTCGCTAACGTAGTATACTGGATGTTGATCTGGTATGCTTTGCGCATCTTTCTGCCTTTCCACAATTATCATTGCGCTAATAACCTTGTTTGTTGCTGTAAGATACAGTAACATGGCTTCTTCGTCTTTTGGGGATGCCAAAATTGGAGATTTCATCAAGGTTTGTTTTAGCTGGGTTAATGCTTTGTCCTCCTCTTTTGTCCATTCAAATTTGTCGGATTTTTTCAACAATTTGTATGATGGCAGAGCGTTGTCGCCTAGCCGGCTTATAAACCTGCTAACTGCGGGTGCAGAACCCGTCAATCTTTGGACATCTTTTAAGCATGTAGGTCTTATGATATTCAAGATTTCCTTGATCTTTTCCGGACTCACTTCTATTCCTCTGTGAGAAACGATAAGACCCAGAAGCTTTCCTGAGGGAACCCCGAATACGCACTTTAATGGATTCAACTTTATTCTATAAGTGCGCAAATTTTTGAAAGTTTATCGTAGATCTTCAAGGAGTGTATCCGTTTCCTTGGAAACGACGGCAATGTCATCCACATAAACATGAACATTTTTGCCGATTTGACTATGCAAGCATTTTTGCATGCAACGCTGGTAAGTTGCATCGGCGTTCTTCAAGCCAAAAGGCATGGTTATGTAATAGTATGTTCCATACGGGGTTATGAAGGAAGTTTTTATTTGATCCTCCTCCTTCATACGTATTTTATGGTACCCGGAATAAGCATCCAAAAAGCGTAAGAGCTCAGAGCCAGCAGTGGCATCTATTATTTGATTGATTCGCGGTAACGCGAACCTATCTTTTCGACACAATTTGTTCAAGCCAGTATAATCTATTCTATACACATCATATAAACAATACTGTCTTTCTTCGGGACTAATACTGGGTTTGCAGACCAATCAGTATGTATAACTTCCCGGATAAAATCAGCTGCTAAAAGTCGGATAATTTCCTTGCCTATAGCCTTCCGTCTTCTTCCATAAAAACGACAGAGACCTTATTTGACGGGTTTTGAACCTGGAATTACTTTGAGTTGGTTCTCAGCAAGTTCCCTGGGTACACCTGCCATATCAGCAGGACACCAGGAAAAAATGTCCCAGTACTCACGAAGGAACTTGATGAGCGCGTCTTCCTATTTGTCAGTCATCCCAGTTCCCACTACGACAAATTTTGTCGGATCTTTAGGATCTAGGATAACCTGTCTTGTATTTTCCGAGGCCTTGAAGCTATCTTCCGGCTTCCGGCTTTCTTTTCCTGACGGCATTTCCATCGGCAAAACTTCCTTGGCTAGCTCCTTCAATTCCTCCTTCCGAATCACCTATTCGGCGCAGAGGGCGTTTCCTTTCTCCAGCTCATTCGCCAATTTGCAATCCCCAGTTATGGTGATTACTCCTCCTTTTGGCCCTGGCATCTTCAACTTGTTATAGATATAACATGATCTTGCCATGAATTTGACGAAAGCCGGACGTCCGAGTATTGCGTGATATACACTCTCGAACGGCACCACCTCGAATGAGATCTTTTCCTGGCGGAAGTGTTCTCTTTTTCCAAAGGTTACATCTAGGGAAATTTCTCCTAGGGATTGTGCTAGACTGCCGGGAATAATACCATGGAACCGTATATTACTATGCCTGAGTTGGGTCTCGGAAATGTGTAGTTGCTTCAATGTACTCAGGTACATGATATTGATACTAGATCCTCCATCCATCAGCACTCTTTTGACCCTAGTGTTTTGAACAATAGGGCTTACAACTAAAGCATGCGTGCCGGGTTCTGTGATGTTTCTGGGATGATCTGACTGATCCCAGGTAATTGGCGTATTTGAATACTTCAAGTACTTTGGTGTTGGTGGAACAACCGCGTTGATTTCTCAAAGTGTTCTTTTCGCCTGTTTTGCTGAGGGAGTTGCCAGGAAAGTTAGATTACATTCTCCTTCAACTCTCGGGAATTTTGGTTCGCCTTTTCGCTGCTGTTCCTGGATTTTATCGTCAGTGTCCGATTCACTTTCTTCTTTCTCAGCTTCTGGCTTTTGCTTGTTGAACTTCCTCTTGGAATTCTTTCCTTTATTTCTGGATCCTACAGTGCCCTTCATATGTTTGTTGAGGCGGCACTGCGCGTTTGTATGGGTTGGCTTCCCAAATTGCGAATAGTGGACACAGTTTTCCGACTTTATCTTTTCCCACTCTTCCTTAGAGTAGGAGATTGGTTCTGTGCTTCTTCCTTTCCATTTGCTGCCATTATCATTTCCAAAGGTTACGCTTACTTCTTTGGGTTTTTCCTGTGCCTCTGGAATAGCCTCCTTTCGGAAGCATCGATATTTCCACCTCTTGCTCTGATATCATCTTCGGCCGCTGCGTGTTCGTTGGCGGTGGTAAACATAGATCCGAGATCTTTGTGCTCTTTCGAACCAACCATGAACGGTACGAGGCCGAATTTCAGGCCATTGATGAAAGCATGCATTGCTTGTACATCACTTACTCCAGAGCAACTATTTTTCATTGATGTCCATCTTGAGATAAAGTCGACATACGATTCGTCTTCATATTGGACACAACGGTTCAGCTGGTTTATACTCTTAGGACGTTTGTACGTGCCCCGAAAGTGCTGAGCGAATACTTTTGCTATATCTTCCCAACCGTCGACAGATCTTGATGGTAACTCATTGATCCAATCCTTGGCTCCGTCTAATAACATGAGGCGAAGAAACTTCACAGCCTCCAAATATGTCCCTTTATTAATTTGGACGGCAGTATAGTAATCTGAAAGCCACGTATCCGGGTTTGTACTTCCGGTATACTTTTGATAAGTTGGTCCAACTTTGGCGAATCCAGAATGTAGACTAATTCTTCGGATCCTGTCAGTGAAGCACTTAGGTCCAAATTATAGATCGTCTCTTTCCGCCTTTTTGGCCCATAAGGGGATCTGCTCCTTTTTGGCCCATTGTTGCGTGAATGCGCTCTTCCGGGATTATCCCTATTTCGTCTGTTGTCGTGTCCTTTAAAATAAGGTGGAGTTCTACTCCTTGGCCTTTCTTTGTTCCTAGGAGGAGTACGAGATCTCTCACGCCTGTGAGGATTATCATATCTTCCGGCTTTTTCAGCTGGACGTCTCGGAGGCGGCATTATTTTTCCGTCTTTCCGGTTTTGTTCCTCCCGTTACTTGTGATCACGGGGATTATTTCTACCTTTCGGCAAATGGGATCATGTCCTGGACGCTTCATCCTTATTGTCCGGGATTTTCTTGTCCTTCTTGGATCTCCCTTCTTTTCCTTAGAATCGCCTGAATCTCCAAGTTCGCTAGGTCCAGGTGCTCTAGCGGCGCATGTGGCAGTTTTGCATAGGGCCGAGTCATCGTGCAACTTCCCTGATCTTGCATGTCCTCGTTGTTGATGCTGTAATGCTTTTCCGAGGAAAGCATACACTCTCTGAAGTTTTTCGTCGTTGGAGTACATCATCATTAAGGATGGCGAATGCGGCTTCCGCGTTTTCAGCTGCAGTTTTGTAGATGCGTTCGCCCTTAGTGTTTATGCTGTTAACCTGCCTTTGCCATGAAGGGTTTTGTAACCGTTCTTTTGCTCGCAGTGCATCCGGCCTTGCAATTCCGGGTAATCTCGTGGGTTTGATCCCGGACATATTCCGCCTTTCGAATTCTTCAATTTCCTCTTGCTTTGCTTTTACAGTAGCTTGGGCTTTGAGGAGGTTTTCTTGAGATCGGAATAGGTGTTGTTGCTGCCGCATAAGGGCTTGCCTTATGGCTTCCAGCACTTCCGGTGGTTCGTAAGGTCCAACCGGGGTTTTGATCAAATCAATCTCGTCTTGTTCCGACATTTGGAGAACGGGGATTTCTTTCTTTTTCTTCTCCACAGGTGTGACTCCGCTTCCTCCTCCTACTTCCAGGTTTTGGTTGGTAGTGTCTGCCTACTTTTTCTTCTGGAGTTTGTACTGGCGTTTCTTGGCCGTCTTTTTTTTCTTTTTGGAAGAAGGTGGCTTTTTTCCAGGTTCTTCTTCTGTCAATTCCTTGACATCAGGGTAAGTTGGACTGGTTTCGCCATCCTCTCTTTCCTCATCTGGCAGAGGTGCTTTGAGGTCTTCATCTTCTTCGGCATCCGAGTTTTCAGTCGGTTTTTCCATAAGTACTTCATGGAAGCTCCCCTGCATAGATTTGGCCTTTCTTTCGAAAGCGTCTTCATCTTCATCTGCGGAATCTATGTCTTCAGATCTGGGTTCCGACTCCAATCTTTCTTCTATAGCAGCTAACACAGAGCTGGCTTCCGAGTTCGTCGTTTCGCTGACGGGTGTCGGATCTTCCACTTGTTCTGTGGCATTATTGTTTTCTGCTTCTTCCACGGGATTACTTTCTTCCATGTTATCTGATACCTCAGATTGCACCATGCCAATAAAGTGTGATATGATTGCAGGCATCTCGAGAGGCAGCAATTTTAGTATAGTTTTGGCGATTTGAGGAGAATCCGGTATCATAGTTTTCCTCAATAGGGTATAGGGCGGGTGGGATAAATTTGCTTCCACCACAGAATCCCATAGCCTCTATTGTTAATCCGATAAAAATATTTGCAGATCCAATTAGTAAAACGGAGGCACTTACCAGTTGATTCCGTGCTGGCATGTATGATCCGTTGTCGAGGAAGCGCCCGTTGTCGCCGTCGAAATCCAAGCTTCCGACAGTTATTGAACTACCGATTCCCCTGAGTATCCCCGATCGAAACGTAACTCCTGACGCCGCTAGCCCCACGGTGGGCGCCAACTGTCGAGACATCGTATTAAGGATCATAGACTGGGGTGCCATGAGCCTACGGGTAGAGACATGGGGACGTGGTAATACGACAATCGGGAACACCAGGTTTTACCCAGGTTCGGTACATCGCAACTAGGCGGCGTTCCTACTCCTACAATCTCACTAAATCAGGGCTGAAGCCTGAAGTATACAAAGTACAATGTGAGTATGGATTGCTAACTCGGCGAGGATCAACTTCTCAGCGAGTTGGCTTCTAGCTAATTGTTCTCTGTTTTGTCTCTCCCGTCCGGCTTTATATAGATAGCCGGGTTAGGGCTTACAGAAAGGAAACCTAGAAGACTACGGAAAGTACCTAACTTGGAAAGTAAGAATCCGTCTTCTTCTCCAAGCCGCACCACTTTGGTTCGTGGTCCGGGTTCTTCTAAAATCCGACTTCCTGCGCATCAGCTTACTGGGCCGTCCAATGGACTGTGATCCATTACCAACAGGTCACCGTGGTAATCCGGCTCTTGAGGCCAATGCCTGACATACCCCTAACGGTATATATCTGACACCCCCTCAAGGCCGCACCCTAATTTTAGGGACTCCCAGGTGGGCCCCAGTGGAACCACATTTTCGTACTCATCGTTCCGGTATTATTCCTGAATTTATTGCAAATAAAAGGAGAAAAGAAAAAGGAGAAAAGGGCAAAAGGAAAGAGGGAGGTGGATTAGATTCCATTGGAGCCAATCCGAGCTGGGCTAGGAAGGAGGGGTGCGGCCACCTTCATGGTGCGGCCGCCTCCTCCTAGCATAACTAGGACTCCTCTCTCCCCTTTGGCAGGTCTCCCCCTCCCTCCCACTATATAAAGGATCCAAGGCTCAAGGCAAAACACACAATTGGCTCTCAAGTCTTTCTCTCTCTCTAGTAGAATTAGAGGGTCTAATTAGAGAACCTCTAATTGAATTGGAGCCTCTTCTAATTGGGTTTAGAATTCTACTCTTCCAATTAGACCTAGCTCTAATAAGCTCTTCTCTCTCACGTGTTGAGAACTTTCAGATTCATAATAACTCTAATCATAGTTGATTAGGGCTACCAATTAGCAACGCCGGAAGATTGTCTCTCTTCGTCGGTGCCGAGTCCTGGACGTCGGAGCGCTGACGAGTTGACACGAGCGTACACGTGCACACCATAAGAGGGATTACACGTGTGATCCTCGACGAGGGAAGACTTAGAGACGTCCTTAATACAAGGACTAGTTGTGAGGATATACAATTATTCAGATCTCTTCTACGACTACATCGAATCCGCTGCCCGGTGAGTCATGATTCTAATCCTTGCATGTATGAGCATGCCTCGTTATCTGCATAGTTATCTTGGCGGACTACGTACGGAAATTTTTTAATTCTACAACGTAGACCATCAAGATTGTGGGGATGGACGCCGTACTACTCCAACACCTCGAGGAAAAAGGCGGAAGGAGGGAATCCCATACCTCGTTGGAGATGGGAGAGTAGCAGGACACGTTCGCCGTCCTAGGGCGCCGGTTTGACTTCGCCCTCTGCGCTTCGCCACATCTTTGCCGAAAATAAGCCTCTTCCTCGTACCACTTGAACTAGCCCTCGATGATGGTGCTTAGGATCCAACATCCGCTGCCGGAGCTCTCCTCCTCCGCGGGTTCCGCTTCTGTCCCAGATTGGGAAGCCCTGGCCGCGGCGTTGTCTTCGACGACCACCAGTTTCTTCGCCATGGCTAAAAAAGATGAGGGCGCCGCGGTGTGGGCACGCCCATCGGTGACACCGTCGGAGTTAGAGGGCCCGCCGGGGTAGGATTCCCCACCGATGCCACCTCTGCAGCCTCCCTTGTCACCACCTCGACCTCACCGAGATTGCTCGTCGCGGTGTTCTTGGACGCCATCGGAGCGATGATGGGCTAACCACACCGCCAGTTTTTGGTCGCTGGAGGTTTTGTGCTGGCAGGTGGATGTGCTTTCTCGAGTGTGCGCCGGAGTGTTCGAGAAGGAGTGGAGTGCGAATGGAGAAGAATGAGAAAAAAAGAGGCATACTTATAGACTTTTTGCAGAGATACGTGCCTAATGGGTGCGACCATTGGATGCACGCCACGCGGTTCGCATTGACTGCGCGCCGCCGCGTACCGTTGCGAAGACCGCGTGACCCCTTGGTTCCAACGCCGGAAAATTGCACTAATTGATTCCCTTCCGTTTCTAACTGTGGCAGTGTCTGCAGATGACGGAAGGATGGCATGCACCGGTCAAATCATGTCTGGCTCGATCAGAGTGCCTTCGGAGAAAACACTTGCTGGACATCCGGCGTTCCCTGGATGGCAAATCCGGGAAAAGGAAGTTTTTCTATGTGCAAGCTTCAAGATCCACGTCCGCTATTGCTTTGACGGAATACGAAGATGTAAGGCTCTTAAACCTTTCCAGGGCTACTGTCGGGGATATCCATTATAGGATATCCTCCGGCAGCCAGTAAGCCAGGACTACTAGGGTGGCCCAAAGGCGATATGGCAGACGGACACATTGGGCGGCCTAGTAGGCCGATACGCAGGAGGAAGCGTCCAGACGACATGCCAGAACACGTCCGGGTTAGGTCAAGACCCGAACACCGTGGATTCTAGGTCAATGTACTTATACGATTAGATCCTTCCTATAAGCCTCCGTCCGGCTTCCTATATAAAGTCGGACGGGAGAAACCTTAGGGCAGATTGACTACGCCCTAGCCACCTGGTAAGTTGTTCACGACGAGAGCCGCCATAGTTGATCTTTGTAGGAAACAGGGAGCCGTTACCGGCTAACCTGAATGTGGGAAAAAACTTGTGTCCATGTCTTCGGCAACTCACCTACGTTAGCCCCCACGCTCTCTACATCTGGGATATGGCACCCCTGCCATGCACTTGATCCCCATAACTCGACACTCGACCTCTGTGGCAATGTGCTGATCTTTATCTACCTCTGCTCAATTGCTTTTTCCCTAGTGTAGTGGGCAGCACAATCTCAAGTGGTGCTCCCTTTGTTTTATCTTTTACTTGTTGGTGCATGTTACGTTGTAAGTTGCGCTTTCAGCTCCTTGTATCTTTCAGTCGCTGGTGTACTATGTAATTCATGGCCGTTGAGGGCTTTGTTAATTCAAAATCGGGCTCGTGCGAGCCTGAACTCTTGTTCTTTTATAATTTAATGCACCATGAGTTCAGTAAAGCTTCCATTTTCGCAAATGGGGAAAACAATGTAGGATTAGGCAGTGACACGTTATGCATGTCAGTGAGACACGCATACGATCGTCAAATCGTGCCCTTCTTTAGCCTTGAGAGGATGAGCCTTTTGTTCCACTTGCAAGGCAATTCTTGACCAAAGCAAAGCAGGGACCGTTGTCAATGTGTGTCATCTCTGCCTCCTTTACATGGACGGCTGATGTCAATAGATGGAGAACCTGGACTCTGACGCCCAAAGGCACAATGCTTTCTCGGACTGATGTGGAGAAGACTATTCATGCAACTGATGTGCCGCACTAGACTAATTAAGCATACGTATATGGCTTGCAATTGTTCTCGAAGCTTTTTAACAAGGTGATTGGAGCTTGTAGGTAAAGGAGGATGCAAAGAAAACAAAGTTGCCGATTGATGTGCTTTTGGTGATGCTGAAATGCTGTTTATATATTCTGTTGTAGCTTTTGGTAGGTGCGCTTGGCTGGCTTCATTCCGTGCATGGATCTCGACTTGTGCTGCTGGTTAATTACGAGTAATGATGAAAGAACTCAAGTAGTAGTATTATATGATACAGCTGCCTATCAACATGTCATAATGTGTTTTACTTGGGGAAAAAATGTACTACTAGTACATCAAAACCTCCCATCTTAATTACATGTATGTATGAATTGCTTTCTTCCCCCCTTATTAGGTAATCAGTGGGCAGGGTGAACCTTCCTGACGATCCAGAGAACAACCCTCCTCCATCTTGGCTTCTGCTCAGGGCTGCTTCTTGTCGTACCGCCGCACAGCTGGCCCCTGAGAGCAATAGCCTCTGCTGCTTCGAACGCCATTGTCTTGCCGGCTATTTATCTGGCTGCTGCTGCACAACAAGCTGTAATCTTTTTGGTTATGAGAGTCAGTTTTTGCAAGTGTTAACTTCGAATGCATCAGTTGGGTATTTGTAGGAAGATCTGGCTTAACTGGCTTGGCAGCCAAGGAAGAAGGATGTTTGATTTGAATTAATGCTGGAGTCAAAGGTCGAGGTGTGCATAAAGGCTGTGTTGTCTGGATCCCTCCAGGAACTTTCGTCGCTGCCACGTTTCAGACGAGTATCATCACAACCGTGTTCTCTAGGACTCATCATCAGAAATCAACTTCTCTGAAGTTTCCTTTTTGTTTTTTTACTTGCACAGATTTGGGAAAGGCATTAGTACAAATTTGTACCACCATCCATCAATCAAGGAGGTTGATGTTGATGGCATGCCGCCGTGTTTCCATCGAGAGCCAGGCGAGCGGCGTCGACGTGCAGCCCATCAGACGGCGAGTTTCAGTTTCCAGGATACCTCGCCGTGCATGCATGCATCAGTTCACTACCTCTTTTTAGAACTATGAATTAATCAGCTGGTGTTCATCCGTGCACGATGGCCATTTCTGCGACGCACTCTATATATATGTTCAACTGTCGCTCTCATCTTAATTGGGCCTTTTGCTATACACTCTGATATGCACTGTAGATCAACCCTGCAGATTCTGCTCATGGAGCTACCAACTTACCATGCCATCTCCTTCTGACACGGCTGTGATAAGCTAATTACCAGTCACATGGCTGTAATAAGCTAATTACCAGATGCGTGTGTGTGTTGGTGGCAATTTCATCTGAACTTGGAACTTGCATAGTTAACACAAGATCTGACGCGTCCTCAGAGGGAGCTTGCCTAGGTCAAAGATAACTCTTGTCCTGCATGGTGGAGCACCAACCCTTGCTGAATACATTACTCATCTTGAGGCGATCGTTGCCTGGAGATCTGAGATGCATACGAGAATCTCATTAATTGCCATCTTGTGTCACGCTGACTTTACCACTCTCGTCGGTCTGCAACTCTGTATCCACGCTCCTTTTTTAATTAGCTTGTCTTCTGGGTTTAATCAAACTTAAACTTCGAAGATCTATAATTCCAAATCGTCTGTCTTACATGCACAGAGGTGGCAGTTTCAGCACGACCATCCGATAATAAGCGGTAAACGGCCCAAAGCTTGTGCAGCCTCGAGATGGGTGCCAGCAGCACTGCTTCCCTGTGGTCAATCGATTCTGTACAGAAAGTGTAAGTCAACGGCGCATCATCTTATTAGTTGATCCCACAACTCAAAGAATACAATAGTAGCTAGTAGTACCTGATTGTCATGTGCGTTAGACCATCGTTCATCACACATCTCTCTCTCTCTAAAACACAAGGCTGTACCTGCAGCTTCATTCAGTTCCTCCATATTGCTGCACCAAGCAAGATCCTGCAAGAGAGCAAGCGCGTTCTGCACTTGGTGAGGAAGGAGTAGGTGATGGATGGGAGCAAGTACAGACCAAAAGGCTACGGGATGGCCGGCGCCACCGGGAAGAGGCTCCCGTACGTGCTGCTGCTTCTGGTGCTCCTCACCGCCGCCGCCTTGAGCGTCGTCGTCATGCACAAGGTCAGGGAGCAGCGCGTCTTTGCTATGCTCCTCCAGGAAGGTGATCGCCAGCTCGTCTCCCTACGGGTCCTCCTCCAGGTATGGCCATTGCCCATTGGTCACGTCTTCTACTAGTTCTTTTTTCTCTTTCGTTTTTAGACCATGGAGGCAAGGTGGTGTAAGAAAAATGATTCTGCACTAAATAAGAAAAAACTGCATCTTTTAAGAATGTAATTAAGTTGAACAAATGTTAGAGCAATTGATGAGTTCGAAAGTTTATCTGCACCGATCTGTTAGCAACAGCCACTAACTCCCTTTTCTTTTTGTGGAATATGGATGAACCTCTCAAAAAGTAAAATCTTTGCTCATGGTTTCCAATCTTATGTGCGCCATTTGATATCCCCTAAACCAATCTGCGCTGCACAGATAGCATTTTAAGAAATTGTTAAAATGAGCAAGTAAAATTCGAAAATCTGAACTCTCTCATGTGAAGAGTCACATATTCATGACATTTGTGCAAGAAAAACATTGGGATAGAAGCATAGTACGAACCAGATAAAGCTAGATTATGCGCTATTAGACTTTGTAATAATGTGCTGGTCAGTTTAAGTTCCAAAGCTTCCGCTTTGTCGGAAAGCAATTTTCTTCTCAGATGTCTAGCCCCAGACTTCGTAAATCAAGAGTTACACACTATTAGACTTTCTTTTGAATATACCATATAATAATGATGCTAAATTGAAGAGCAAAAGTAATGAAATTTGACTAGATTCAAGGAAATTTGTTACTACCTCTGATCCATAATAAGTGTCACAGTTCTGAACTAAACTCAGCTCAAAACTGCGACACTTATTTTGGATCGGAGGAGTAATATTAGCTGCCAATACTGATTCTCTCAAATCCACAACAAGCCAATTGTACCAAACCTGGCCAATTTGTTAATATGCTTGGAAGCTGGAATATCTGAGAAGAAAAATTCTTTCTCTCAAATCCACAACAAGCATGGGTTTATTTACTACTGTAAGAGTTGCTACGATGAACTAATATGTGTCTGTATACATTATAAGTTGTACCACAACTCTACAGTAAAGAGCTTCGACTGGCCTTTTTTTTTCAGTTACTGTGCACTAAGAATCTTATTTCTTTATGAGATAAATATACATGCAAATTCGAGAAATTGAACTAACCAAACATTGTACCATTATCCTTACCAGAAAGAGAAGGCATACAGCAAAGAGACGAAAAGGAAAGTGGCAGAAATGAAGGCCACAATATCTTCCCTAAGAACCCAAAAGACAGACCTGAAAACAAAGCTCAAGGGGCTGGAAGCCACAGCCACAAACCTTAAGAACACCCTGAAAGAACTCGAAGCATCTCTCAAAGAGAAAGACAGCCGCATCAGCCAAATGGAAGAGAGAGCATCAAATCTGCACAACACTCGAAAAGAACTGGAAGCATCTCTGAAGGAACGAGACAACCAGATCAAACAAATGGAACAGAAAGCCAGAAATCTTCAGAAAACTCAGATAGAACAGGAAGTATCTCTCAAAGAGAGAGACAGCCGCATCAACCTACTGGAGGAGAAAGCCGCCGTGGAGTCAGACCATGACCAGATGGCAGCTCTCATGGAAATCCTGCAGAGGAAGGAAGCCGAGCTAGAAGAGATCAAGACTAGGTACCAGCACAGAGAGGTTGCAAGTAGTAAGAGAACTCCACAAAAACAATGCGAACGCAAGACCGGCCGTTGTAATAGCAGGAAATTTTACAAACTCCAGTAATACTACTATGCCAGATACATTAGAAGATAAGAGAGCTGGCAACACCACAGTTACAGAAAGCAAACAACAGGTCAGATCTTTAGAAGAACAGCAGGTGAAGCTTGCAGGCAACATAGAAGCTGATGACTTACACGACACAGCAAGTGACGACTTTTTAGATATAGATGATATTTACGGAGACAGCCATTCCAAAAAGTCAGAATTTCCTCGGCGGAACAACAATGATTTGATGAACAGTCATGTCAACAACAAAAAGTCACAGCACTCTCCGAATCAGGACAGTGATCGTTCCAGATCTAACAAGCTTCTGAATAAGGAAAACAGCAAAGCAGATGAAACCAAGAAGAAGAATGGCACCGTTGGGCACTTGGAGGAGAAGATCTCCAAAGACAACTTAAGTGATGGCAGCCTAAACAGACCGGAACAAGGGGCACAAGAGATGGCAGGTGCTGCCGATGTTAAGCCCAAGATGCCTGTAAATGATGACACAACACAACAGAAAAACAAGAGGCAGAAGAACAAAAAGTCCAAATCCAAGAAGACGAAAAAGATCGATACTACAACTACTAATGGTGATGGAGAAGTTACAAAAGAGAGGTAACCGGAGAAGATCTTGATCCCAGAGTGTGTTTTTGGGCTTGAAGTGCCATAGTGCTTGTATGGATTAAGAGAAACTCCTGATGACTGGATAGAGCACAAGAACAGAAATGCCATTTTCATACGTTAAAACGCAATGAATGAGGGCATGGAGTACCTAAGAAAATATGTTTATCTATTTGTAGCTCATAGGAGCACATTATTTTTCCACAATACCACGTTTTTGTTTTGTTTCCGAGCTACACCATCTTCTGCTGGCAAAGCAATTTTGCACGTAGCACATCTTAAAGTTTGCACACCACCTGACTACATTTGCCTCTGAATACTAACCGTTCTGCGACATTTAAGCAAAAATATGTTCCGGGTGCATGACTCGACCTACATAAGCATCTGTAGTTAAAAGCTACAGACATATTGCAGGATTTCTTTTGTCACACGGCAAATTACAGTGTGTCAGAACAAGCTTGATATGAGATGCAATGCAACAGTAAACAGTTGCAAATACTACAGGCATGAATGTTCCGATGGATTACTGATAAATCTTCTAATTAAAAAAATGTCACCACTAAGTCCAATCAGCAGTTGATTTTCTTCACAGTTAATTGAGCCCAGGAACAGAGGCGAGAACTAGGACAGCCCACCGGGTCACACTCAATGCCTGTGAACTGCAATTAGAACCAAAACATGGCAAAATAAAATGTTACACGAAATTTTGCTACTGTCTATAGGCTATCTGAGGGGAACACGTTCTTCTGCGCTCAGTACACAGCGATTACCAATATCACAACCATTAGACCTAACCTGAGGAACAATAGTAGCAAAACCTGGCGAGTTCCGAAATGGTCTGCCGTTCCGACTCATCCGGCTGCCGCCTGCTCGTCCTAGATCACTGCCGCAGAGGACGGAGAGAGGCACGCTGCATTCCGGCCGCCGGCAAGAGCCCTCCTTCTCTTCAATCTGGGGTGGGCCGTGAGCCGTGTAATAAGGACCGAGGTTAGGGCCCCTTCGGCAAAATTTCCTTTGACGTGATCACGTGAAACGTATCATGTACCCTCTCGGATTTCGCCCGGCTTTATAACAGTTATTACGAGGCAAACCTTCTAAAAAGCAAATCACAGATAGAAAAACAGAGGGAACCAAACTTGCAACCTACGGCGAACAAGGCTGAATGGACGAGACTCCACAACGACGCCCCAAGAGGGTAGTGAAGTAGTACGTTGCCGCCATCGAGACCAGGAGGTCAAGGGTTTTCACTCGAAACACTAACGCGATGAAGGTAGTCACAACAGCGCCCCAAGAGGGTAACAATACCTGCAGGCATCACCGCGTTGGCGCCGGAGCGCAGAGATTTCGCTCGGAAAAACCTTCAAACCACGTTCGCCTATTTAGACCGTCCACTACCGCCGAGAAAGGTCCCTAGAGCATGATCTGGAAGTTGCCGCCACCAATGACAAGAATCCCCACCGCCCGTTTATCGCCATTCACACGGCCAAAGAGTGAAGCCATCACCTACCGCCACAACGCTCGCGTAGTCCACCATCCAGGGCTGCTGCCCCGACGTCTGCAACTTCAATCCGAGGAACCAACACGCCGCGAGGTCAACATGACGGAAGAATGGAGCCGGTGACCGCACCAGGCCCGCGAGGGTGACATCCGCAACCACTAGGAGGAGACCCGTCCTCCACCGGTCGAAGCGGTCGCCGTCCGGACGCGGTGGCAGGGTCGGTAAGGCCCAAATCAGCCCCAACAGTGCCAGATCAGTCCCGACTATCCCCGCCTCCGCGCTGCAGTGTCGCGGCCGCAGTTGTCTCCCTGCAGCAGAAAGATCTGGAGGTTTGCCACGGCCACGGCTCGTAAAACCTAGATCGGGCCCAAATGGGCGCAGATCTAGGCCAAGCAATACCTAGCACGACCACCTCCCATGATCCATCTTGCACCGTCTCCGTGCCGTCCCCACCCGCAGTCACCGCCATGGCCGTCTCCATCAAGAGGCGCCCAAGGCACATGTGGAACCTCCACAGGAGGACGTTGTCGTCTCGCCTGATTCTACGCCGCCACCATGGAAACACCGCTAGAGTCGAGCACGCAGGAGAGTGATACGTCCAAAACGTATCTCCTTTTCCGAACACTTTTGCTATTGTTTGCCTCTAAACTTGTGAGTTTTGGATACAACTAACACGAACTAACGTTGTTTTCAGAAGAACTATCTTGGTGTCTTGTTTTTGTGCAGAAAAATCGACTTTCGGGAAAATGCCCAGATAAAGATCCCAAAGACGTAAAACACCCGAAGACGCCGAGAGCCAGAAGGAGACCCGGAAGGGGGCCACACCAACCCTGGGCGTGCCCCTCCCCCTAGGCCGCGCCACCTGGTGGTTGATACATCTCCAAAGTACCTATAATTTCTGATGTTCCATGTTGATATTATGCCAATTGCTACATGTTTTCCTATTTTTTACGTTTTTCGGGACTAACCTATTAACAAGATGCCAAGTGTCAGTTCCCTGTTTTCTGCTGTTTTTTTATTTCAGGAAAGTTGTTCTGGAAATATTCTCGGAATTGGACCCCACGAATCCTGAAGTTCCTATTTTCCCCGGAAGCATCCATAAGTCCCGAAGAGCCCCGGAGGGGGGCCACACCATAGGGTGGCGCGGGTCTCCCCCTGGTGGCGCCACCTGGTGGTGTGGGCCGCCTGGCCACCCCCGGCATTGCCCTTTCGCCTATATATACTCCCCCGAGGGAAAACCCTAAGGGAATCGACCTTTTCCATAAAATACATCTGTAGCTCCGCCGCCGCCGCCGACAAGTTTCGGGGGATAGATATCTGTTCTGGCACCCTGCCGGGACGGGGAAGTGCCCCCGGAACCATCTCCATCGAGTCCACCGACGTCTCCATCGCCGTTGTTGTCTCCTATGATGAGGAGGGAGTAGTTCTCCCCCGGGGCTGAGGGCTCTACCGGTAGCTATGTGGTTCATCTCTCTCTCCCATGGCGTGATCTATATGTGATCATGAGCTTTGTAATCTATTTGAATTCTTAGATGTTACTCTTCATATTATGCTACTCAAGTGCTTTATTAAAATGAACTTTGGAGTCACCTTGTCCCGCGGTGTGAAGGTGACAGTGTGCACATCGTGTGTGTCTCCTCTATGAATTGTGGTGTTTGTCTAGTACCATCTAGGGCGCTCATAGTGACAGCGTGGGGTTAACTATACATGGGAATGCTTACTTTAAGGAATGTTTTTTGCATCCCTACGCAATGATTAGTGTTCATTATTTGTTATGAGGTCTCTATAAACACTTTGATCACGGTGTAAAGGTAACAGTGTGTGCACCGTGTGGTTTAGCATTATATTTATATTTTGTGTTGGATAACCCTATGAAATTGTGGTGTTTGCGTGGAACCATCTGGGTCCCATGGTGATAGCATCGGGATTACTTAGTTGGTAAAGTGCTTACTCTGAGGAGTGCTGTTAAAACCCTACGCATGGATTGGTGTTGTTATTCGACCGGAGAGTGGTTAAGAGTAGCATAGTGAAGACAAGATATCTAGTTATTCAATTATGTGATCATTGTTGAGAGTGTCTTCTAGTGAAAGTAGGATCCCTAGGCCTTATTTCCAAGCATTGAAACACCGTTTTCCGCCTGTTCTGCTACATGTTTGCTTGCTGCCATTTTTATTTCAGATTTCTATTATAACTTATTATCATCCATATACTTGCATTTTACTCTCTCTTCGCCGAACTAGTGCACCTATACAACTGACAATTGTATTAGGTGTGTTGGGGACACAAGAGACTTCTTGTATCTTAATTGCAGGGTTGCTTGAGAGGGATATCTTTGACCTCTACCTCCCTGAGTTCGATAAACCTTGGGTGATCCACTTAAGGGAAACTTGCTGCTATTCTACAAACCTCTACACTTGGAGGCCCAACACTGTCTACAAGAATAGAAGCGTGCGTAGACATCAAGCTCTTTTCTGGCGTCGTTGCCTGGGAGGTAAGGTAAAAGGTACTCACATTCTCGGGTGTGAGTGCTCGGAGTTATTTCCTTTAGATTCTGCAATTTTATCTTTTTGTTTCTTGTTTTCACTAGTTAGGCTTATTTTTACTCGCTTCTTGTTTTTATTTTTTACTAGTAGTCTTAATGGAAAACAACAACAAAAAATAAGAGAGCTTTATAATATTTATATTGAGTTAGGACATGAAGTGTTTGAAGAGAAAATTAAAAAACCTATGGAACTTTATTTGCATGCTAATAGCAATGTTATTAGTATGAATTCTTTGAACACCATTATTGCTAATGCTATGGAAAAGTCTAAGCTTGGGGAAGCTAGTTTATATGAAAATGATCTTTTTAGTTACCCAAGCACGAAAGAGAAAATTTGCTTTGATCATGAGCATATGCCTGTTACATATAGTAGTGATCATGATTGGGAAAAGCACACTACTTTTGATATTGAAAATGATGATATAGAAAGCTCTAAACTTGTGGATGATGTATTTGAAAATCCTTTTGCTACTGATAATTATATTCTTTATACATCTCCTCATAGTAAAAATGATGATATGTTTACAAATGAACACATTTTGAAGGATAACTATTCTATTGCTTATGATGATATTATTATTCCTATATATGATGATTACAATGACGAATATGATATTTTCAGTCCACCTACTGTTGAGGAGAAAATTTATTTTGATGATACTATGCCTCCTATATTTGATGATTATGGTTATGAGAATAATAATGATAGCTATTTTGTTGAATTTGCTCCCCACTACTATTAATAAGAATGACTGTGCTTATGTGGAGAGTATTAATTCTTTTATGCACGTGGCTCATGATAATAATGTTTCTTGTGATAGTTATATTGTTAATTTTATTCATGATGCTATTGAAAGTTATTATGAGAGGGGGAAACATGGTTTTATGCATCTCAACAGCATTAACTTTCCCCTCTTTATGTTGAAAATTTTGAAGTTGCACTTGTTTTGCTTTCCTATGCTAGCCACTTCGTGCTTTATTGACTTGTTCTTTTACAAGATTATTTTTCATAGAAAGTGGGTTAGACTTAAATGTGTTTTATATTTTCTTCTTGATGCTCTCTCTTTTTATTCAATTCATATTTCTTATGTGAGCATCTTATCAAATTATCATGCCTAGCTAAAAGACTTTAAAGAAAAGCACTTCTTGGGAGATAACCCATGTTTTTGTTTTTGCATTGTTTTTCTCTGTTTTCTTTGAGTCAATGGGTTGTATACTACTGTAGCAACACCTTTGTATATTTATTTTCATGTATTAGTTGAGCCAAGTAAACCCTCTAGTGGAAAGTTGAGACTATATTTCGGATTTCTGCGCAGTAAACAGATTTCTTCTGTCCACTGTTAAAATCGTATAAAATCACAGAAAATTCAAAATGACTTGAGTTTTTTTATGCGTAATATTGGGCTACATACACAACTTTTCTTAGTTGAACACTTTTTGATTTGAGCAATAGAAGATTTTCGAAAAAAAAATCATCTTTACATGATGTCCTGTTTTGACAGATTTTTGCCAATAATTGCATTTGCATCTTAATCTCTTTCTTTTGAGAAAAAGAGTTTTAAAATAAGTTGTGACAGTAGCTAATGTGTTATGAGTGTTAGTCTTGTGTTAAAACTGAACCATGTGAATTTATTATTTCGATTGCACTAACGTTGCTAATGAAAATTGTGAGAAGTTTGGTGTGAAGGAAGTTTTCAAGGGTCAAGAGAAGAGGATGATATGACGTGATCAAGAAGAGTGAAGAGACTAAGCTTAGGGATGCCCCGGTGGTACGTCCCAGCAAATTCCAAGAAGAATCAAGCGTCTAAGCTTGGGGATGCCCAAGGCATCCCTTTCTTCATAGACAAATTATCAGGTCACTTCTAGTGAAACTATATTTTTATTCGGTCACATCTTATGTGCTTTACTTGGAGCGTCTTTTTTTTTCTTTCAGTTTGTTTGGTTTTATTTGCTGTATTTTATGGTTGGATCTTATCATACTTATGTGGGAGAGAGACATGCTCTGTTTTCATTTCTTAGAACACTCCAGTTTTCATTCTTATTGTTCTGTGAGTGTTCACTTTTTGCTAGTACTGTGTTTAGCCTTTGTTTTCATGCATCTCTTATTCATAGCTGTTAGTTTTAGTAGTTTTATGTGAGTACTCTCATGTTTGCTTGCTGTATCATGTAGAGTATTTTTGTTAAAACATATCTTGTATGGTTCTTGTTGGGAAAAGAAACTGCTGCTTGAAATAGAATTTTTAATGGTGCAAGTAGAAGCTTGTATAGACTGTGGCTAGAACTTTTTAATGTCATGCTAAATGTTATTTTAGTTCTAAAGCCTTGTGATGTTGATTAGCATGAATAGCCTCAAATATCTTAGAGTGTTTAATATGTCATTTAAAGATTCATGAGTTGTTCTTGTCATAAGGAAGCATAAATTTATGGTATTCTCTTTCAATGTTTTATTTGGTTGACTTGGCGCATGCTCACACCATGTTCATGACTATGAACCAGTCACGAAATCCTCCGTGACCATTTAATTTTTGAACTTGCGATACCGCTTATGCTTTAATTAATGATGTTTATGTCGCTATGCATGATTATGGCTCTTATGCTCTCTTGATTTGTCGCTCCCAGTCTTCTGCTAGCCTCCACCTGTACTGAGTATGGAATTCTACTCGTGCATACAACTCCCTAAAACCAAGTTTTCCCATTGTGTCCACCATACCTACCTACATGTGGTATTTAACTTCCACCACTACAAGAAGACTCCCCATTAAGCAACGTAAGAATTGCTACGAACTAAATATATGTTGCAGAATTTAGTCGTAGATACACATATAGGCGTTGCGAGCTGCATCTGTAGTCCAATGCATGGACAACAACGAATAAAATGCATAGCCGTGTATACGTTGCAACCTTTATTAATTATAAAACCATTATTTTTACTAAAGATATATTGAAGCGGAAGGGAAATATGGAACAATATTATGGTGAAAAAAATGCTAAAAACAATTGGCATCAAACCTTATCGAGTCTTAGGAGAGACGAAAATAGATTTGTAAGTTCTGCGCGCGGCCTGTATGAAAATTTTAACTTCGCGGCACGATCTACTGGCGCCTAAAAATTCACCTTTTCTGCTTGTAGGCCCACGAAGGATCCGCTCATTCTATATCTACTCCCGTTGACTCATGACTCATCCCACAATCCTCCCCTATCCGCAGTTCTTCTTCCCCGCCATCCCGATCTCCACCACACCCAATACGATCTTCCATCGCCGGTGATCTCGAGTTCTCGACCACCTTTGACCGCAGACAGGGCCTCCCAGCAATCTTCTCGCCCAACCCACAAATCTTGTGCAGCCACCAATCTAAAAAAAACTCCCGCCGCATAACCCTAGATCGCTGATCATCTGTCAATCAAAGAGATATCGCGGCAGCTGGGGCATCTTTGGCCATCCTCCTTGAGTTGCCATGCATTAGAGCCAGGTAGTTCGCTTGCTGATCTAGAAGCTCGAGAATAAAGGCTCCCATCAGCGTCGTTCAACGGGGATCTCGATCTCCGTCTCGATCAAACTCTCGATGCCGAGGCAAGACTTTCTCTCTCACAGATTGCGCATGTGAAAAGATCGTGTCCACGAGTGGCTACTTCATTGACGATATCTTTGCCACCGTTATTCTCCTAGGTATGCAGGCAAGTCCTTGGCCTGACAGGTTTGACGGGTGCCCTTACTGTCTCATTTTTTTCCTTATTTACTATAGCAGAACAGAAGAAATAGACATGATGCGTCTTATGCCTGGTTAGCAACTTTTCTCTCCTCATCTAGGCCCTTCTTCACTATCTTATTTATTTTGCAGGCTGCTCTTTCTCTTTCTTAGATAACCGCATGTGAAGTGAACCAGTCGACGGAGTAATAACCACCATTCGTCGGTGGGGAGCCAAATCCTCAGCCTTAACAGGTCCAGTAAGCTTATCTCATTTCTCCTCTCTAACCTGTACGTGCTCTTGTTTTATTATTTCTGCAGATGTCCTTTTGTAGTCTAGTGGAATAGAGGAGATGCGCAACATGGAGCCTAGATGATGCGTCGAGGAGGAGCCAACATTCATGACTTCATTTTAATTAATCACTATTTTATTCTGTATTTTTATATTTGGTCCACACTGGTTTGTGTTTTCAATACAAGGTTGTGAGGGGTTGTCAAGCTGGATGAGCATCTGCAAGTTGCTGCAGGCAGCCAATATTAATATTATGCACCCAGGCAGATCCATCAAGGTGATCACGGAAATAAATTTGGTTCTCAAGGTATTTTATAGGAGAGTGTGTTGTTCTTAGGATATAAACCAGATGTCAATGTTTATGAATCAGAAGATCCTTATTGTTCAATTCCTTGTACCTTTGAAACCATTAATATGCTTCCCTTAAGTTTCAAATTTTGGTAACAATCGGCAACACTAATATGATGATAAGCATACAAAATATTTTGTGATTTAATTATGATGAATAGCAAACTATCAGTATAAGAAATATCCGTGTGCCACTCAGTTAGCTAAATCTCTGAGGATAGGAGTAATAACAGTTTCTATCATAATCAGTTCGGAAACTACAGAATATCAACTGCATCTTTTTATTGACGACCTTTTACCGCACGAAATACACAACAAAGACTTGTCAACCACTTTGATGGTAATTATTTTTGCCCTTATTGCCTTGCCAAGATTACATGTTTTGTGGCCAAAGTATTTCTGGATCCATGAAGTTCCTGTGCGTTTTTCTAAATTAATGGATTTAATGTGAACATATATAACTATAACTATGCATTGGATACACGGATTGACAACTAATGCATGTAATAACGGACTTGTATTTTTTTTGGTACCTACAGTTCATTATTCGCTGCGCTGCTTTGTATCTCTGGGGCGTTATTTGACTGGAAAGGAGAAATGGATGCCATAAGGGAACATTTTTCCGTAATAATTTCTAGTAGATGTTTCATTCATAAATTTAATACCATAGGACTAGAGTAATGATCAGTTTGTCTCAATTCCCTGGTTCTTTGTTTAGTGCAATTAATAGTAGAATTCTCCATACCCTTTAGTTCTGTGCAACTTTGATACTTAAATAGATTTTTTATTGCAGATCCAAAACAACAGCAAGGACAAAGTATATATGGATATAAATCTCTGAATGGCAGAATAGTAGTAGGAATATATAGGAGTAGATATATTGTCACAATCTGAATCAAGATTGTAAGATGTGTACTCATTGGATATTTTCATGTATTCTAATAGTGATTCGTATTTTGCAAACAAGAATGTAAGTTGTACACTCTTCGGATAATTTTTAAGTGTTCTGATAATGGTGCACATAATATACATTCAATTGTTTCTTCACCCAATACATTTTTCTTCTCTAATTATTCTATGTTGTGGTTTGTTTCTTCAAAATTATATTCTCCTGATAAGAAAAAGATTGAGGCGCTTAAACAATACATCCATAATATAATTTGTATTTTTAAATAAAAATCATATTTTATTTTAAATAAAACGATCAATCCATGTATGGTGTCTACCAACGCATACAACCGGTGCTTGACCTCCGTTGTTACCTTGCAACGCTTTATTTGGCTCTTACCAACGGGTCTATATTCGTTGCACTATACCCTTGCAACGCCCCATAAGGCAACGCATCTTAATCCGTTGGTATACGCGCTAGCAACGCTTATATGGGCATTTAGATACAGATAAATGCATTGCTGTAGGAGGGGTCCTCTTGTAGTGCACTCGAAGTAAAGTGCTCATGTGCTACCTTTAAAACTTTCAAAATTACTCATGTTTTGTGTTCTTGTTTTTGCTTATGAGAACGTAAATAGAGAATCTTTATCTCACTTGTTGATTGGATTTCACACCCTGGACTAGTGGCTTCATCCGCTTATCCAATTGATAAAAGAGTTGGCAGCGGGGTGCCCAGCCCCAAATTAATGCAAACAAATTCTCTTCACTAGTTTTGCCCCTGATTTATCAGTCAAAGCATAATTGTGTAAACAAAAGAGAAAGAGGGATGACCTTCTACACCAGTTGTGTCCTTCATATCGGAGCCGCTCTTGTGAAATCTAGTTGGATTGTGACGTACTGTATTTTCTGTTTACCATTCGTTGACATTAGCATACATCTCCCAAAATTTAGACACTCCTCCATGGTATGTGATTGTTGGCAGGCACCCGAGGATTCGGTTAGCCAGGTTTGTGTAAGACGGATGGGAGGAGTGTCAAACTTTTAATACCTATGTTTAATAAAATAAAATCTCTAGCACATGAGTGATCCCTGCTTCCCTTTGTGAAGGGTCTTTCTTTTACTTTTATGTTGAGTCTCCATCTTCTAACTTTATGCACAGTTGAGAGAGCATTTTTGCCATTCTGAGTTTTATGTGCATTTGTCCCAGAAATATTATTAATTGATTCATGATGCGTTATTGCTTGTTCTCAAACTATTTTTTCTAGTCTTCCTCATGAACTTTGAAGGTGTCCTGGCATTTATATTTTGCCCCACTCTTAAGTACTAGCGAAATACCACTTTGCCATGCTTTCTCTATACTTGAAACAAACGTATATCTTTCTTTGCATTGTTATTCATGATCTTTTATTTGACATACTTCTCATGATGCAAAGTGATTGCTATGCTTTATTATTAAAGTTGTATTTATCATATTTGTGTTAAAGTTCTATGATATCAGCTTACATATGCTTTTACATATTATGATCAAGATTGTGTGGTAGCATGTCACCCCAGAAATTATTTTGTTTATCGTTTACCTACTCGAGGACGAGTAGGAACTAAGCTTGGGGATGCTTGATACGTCTCCAACGTATCTATAATTTCTGATGTTCCATGTTGATATTATGCCAATTGCTACATGTTCTCCGTATGTTTTCCTACGTTTTCTTACGTTTTCCGGGACTAACCTATTAACAAGATAGTGCCAGTTCCCTGTTTTCTGCTGTTTTTTATTTTAGGAAAGTTGTTCTGGAAATATTCTCGGAATTGGACCCCACGAATCCTGAAGTTCCTATTTTCCCCGGAAGCATCCATAAGTCCCGAAGAGCCCCGGAGGGGGGCCACAGGGTGGCCACACCATAGGGTGGCGCGGGTCTTCCCCTGGTGGCACCACCTGGTGGTGTGGGCCGCCTGGCCACCCCCGGCATTGCCCTTTCGCCTATATATACTCCCCCGAGGGAAAACCCTAAGGGAATCGACCTTTTCCATAAAATACATCTGTAGCTCCGCCGCCGCTGCCGACAAGTTTCGGGGGATAGATATCTGTTCTGGCACCTTGCCGGGACGAGGAAGTGCCCCCGGAACCATCTCCATCGAGTCCACCGACGTCTCCATCGCCGTTGTTGTCTCCTATGATGAGGAGGGAGTAGTTCTCCCCCGGGGCTGAGGGCTCTACCGGTAGCTATGTGGTTCATCTCTCTCTCCCATGGTGTGATCTATATGTGATCATGAGCTTTGTAATCTATTTGAATTCTTAGATGTTACTCTTCATATTTTGCTACTCAAGTGCTTTATTAAAATGAACTTTGGAGTCACCTTGTCCCGCGGTGTGAAGGTGACAGTGTGCACATCGTGTGTGTCTCCGATATGAATTATGGTGTTCGTCTAGTACCATCTAGGGCGCTCATAGTGACAGAGTGGGGTTAACTAGTCATGGGAATGCTTACTTTAAAGAATGCTTTTTGCAGCCCTATGCAATGATTAGTGTTCATTATTTGTTATAAGATCTCCGTAAACACTTTGATCACGGTGTAAAGGTGACAGTGTGCGCACCGTGTGGTTTAGCATTATATTTATATTTTGTGTTGGATAACCCTATGAAATTGTGGTGTTTGCGTGGAACCATCTGGGTCCCATAGTGATAGCATCGGGGTTACTTAGTTGGGAAAGTGCTTACTCTGAGGAGTGTTGTTAAAGCCCTACGCATGGATTGGTGTTGTTATTCGACCGGAGAGTGGTTAAAAGTAGCATAGTGAAGACAACATATCTAGTTATTCAATTATGAGATCATTGTTGAGATTGTCCTCTAGTGAAAGTAGGATCGCTAGGCCTTTTCCACACTATACTCAATCCATGGGAAGTCTGTAAACCAAGCACCGGAAAAGCGACGCTCTCTTCCACTTATATTTCTCCACGGAAACTTGTGATTCTTTGGTTGACATGGCCCCATCTCAATGAATCTCCTTCTTACTCTATCTTGGTCATTGACAGCATAGAGTGAGATGGGAATCCGCTTCCCAGGATCATGCTCAAGTGCTTCCAAATATGCTTGCATCACTTCATCATCTTCATCAACAGTTTCATCATCTTCTACTTGCACATGAGGTGTTGAGGTTTCTTCTCTACTCTCCGATGCTTGCCACAACACCATTTGCATATTGCTCTCAACATGGACAACACTGGATGCAGTTGTTGTTTGATTTGGTGTAGATGATTCATTTGTTTTTCTTGTTTTGGCGGCCTTTTCCCACATAGAATGTATGCTACTGCCAACAATAGCATTCTTCTTCTTCTGGTAAACAAAAAAACAAGTAACAAAAAATTAAAACTTACATCTAAAAATTAAAACTTACATCTACAAACTGCTAGCAGTGATTTCCCTATATATCTACAAAAAATTGGGGCATTGGCCATTGGGGGCGAGCAGCTACCTTTCCGGTCCCTTCTCGAGGACGAATTGGGGCTCTGCGGCTCGTCGGGCGGCCGGTGGGCGGGGCAGGTACGGGCGCCGCCGTGCCAGGTGCCGTGCCGGAGTGCGGGGCCGGAGGGCGGGGCAAGGGCGCCGCCGCCGCGCCAGGTGCGGGCGCCGCCGCGCCAGATGCGTGGCCGGTGTGCGGGCCGGGGGGCGGGGCCAGGGCGCCGCGGCCGCGGGCATGGACGCGCCAGGTGCGGGCGCCGCCGCGGGGCTCGCCGTCGCCGGGTGGTCGCCGCGGGGAATCGACATCGCCGGCGGATCTGCGGAGTGCGGAGCCTCGCTCACGCTCGGTCGCTGGTCGCTCGTCCTCGTCTGCGTCTGGTCGGTCGGTCGGGTGTGGGACTGTGGGCAGAGTTGGTTTTTCTCAGTTTTTTTTAATGTATTTGAAGGGGAACGTAGCATAGAAAACAAAAAAATTTCCTACGCGAGAGATACCCGAAAGGCCAAGATCTAATCTAGGAGACGAAGTGCAACGGGCAACAAGAGGGTTAAGGAGAACACATACCCTCGAAGACTCAAAGTGGTACGAGATCAAATCTCGTTGTTGGCGTAGTCGTACTCACACCGATCCCGATAGCGAGAAGATGGCACCGCAATCCGGCGGTGCATCCGTGATCGGTCACACGTACGGTTGATGACGACCTCCGTTCCCTCGTTCCAGTGGGGCGCGGAAGTAGAGGATCCCTCGGAACTCCAGCAGCACGACGGTGTGGTGTGGTGGAGAAAAACATTGCTCAGGGCTTCGCCAAGCGCACGAACAAGTGGTGGAGCAGCGGCAGGAGGGAGGAAGAGATGACACAAGTGTGTGTAGGGGGAGAGGGAGCTCTCACCCCTCCTTTTATAGGAGGGGATGGCAGCCACGAATTTTTGGCTGCCTCCACCTCTCCCTCATCATGTGAGTGGAGTCTCCACTCAACCCACTCATTCTTCCATGAATTCCCACTCAAAATCCCAAGGGTTTTCTTTAATAAATAAATAAAACAATTTTATTTCTTTATTTTAATATTTGTTAGTTCCATTAACAAACATTAACATATAACCCCTTGAGTTAGTTGTTAAATCTATTAACAACCATTTGATAAGAATCCCCTTGAACTATTTCAAAGTTACTCGAAACAATTTCGGTGACTATTTCAATATTCCCCGAAACAATTTCGGTGCTGTCCAAACTTTTCTCCGATATTCCGTATCCTCTCAAATGCGTCATCGAACCTTAAGTGTGTCACCCTACGGTTCGCGAATAAGATAGACATGATCGAGACTCCTCTCCGATCAATAATCAACAGCGGGATCTGGAGATCCGTGATGACTCCTATATATTCAACGATGACTCTCGTGATCGTGTGAACCAACAACGCCGTGAACTATTCCCTTTGTCTCGCGATATTTTACTTGTCCGAGATTCGATCATTGGTATCAACCATACCTTGTTCAATCTCGTTACCGACAAGTACTCTTTTCTCGTTCCCGTGATATAACATCCTTTGTGATCATATCACGTGCTTGCAAGCGGTTTCGATGTGATATCACCGAGAGGGCCCAGAGTATATCTCTCCGTCATTTGGATGGACAAATCCCACTCTTGATCCATGATCCTCAACTAATACTTTCCGAATACTTAACGACACCTTTATAGTCACCCTGTTACGGTGTGACGTTTGATGCCATCAAAGCACTCTTCCGGTATCAGTGATTGACATGATCTCATGGTCTAAGGAATAAGTTACTTCGTATGTTTGATATAACAATGTAAACTAAATGACTTGATCGCATTGCTATATTATCTTTGGGTATATGTTCATCACATCATTCTTCTAATGACATGACCCCGTTATTAATAACATCCAATGTTCATGATCAGGAAACCTTGATCATCTATTAATCAACGAGCTAGTTAAAAGAGAGGCTTTACTAGGAACCATTGTTTGTTTATTAAGCACACATGTATCAACGTTTCCGGTTAATACAATTCTAGCATGAGAAATAAACATTCATCATAAACAAGGAATAAGATAATAACCATTTTATTATTGCCTCTCGGGCATATTCCCTTCAGTCTCCCACTTGCACTAGAGTCAATAATCTAGTCTGTAAGCACTTTAACACATATGGCGTACCAGTGTTATTACCATGCTTCGCATGCGGTAAACATCATCAAAAAGATCTGAACTGTTCAGGTCCTATTGTATTTGCATGTTCTTTGCGTCTACACGCATCACTCATTCTCTAATGAGATGGCTTTGTATATATATAGTCAATTCGTGAAAACTTAATTCCTCAGCTTAAACTGATGTCACTAACATTGTGAAAATGTAGCTTCATAGTGTTAGCATTCTTGGAAACTCACCAAGTTCCGGTGATACCTTAATTCCTCAGCTTAAACTGATGTTACTAACATTGTGAAAATGTAGCTTCATAGTTTCAGCATTCTTGGAAATTCACCAAGTTCAATAAAGAACTCCTTGACACAAAATACGCTTATAATTAGTTGTCAACACAACGATATACTTTAGCCTTTGTTGTAGTATCTGTCACAATATTTTAATTTTGAAACTCTTTCAAATCCAGCATGGAACTTTCTTCCATCCTATTGTGCTACCCTTCATCACATATTTTAATTGAGATAAAATTACTTGAATAAATGACAAGACTATTAGTGTAACATATTACAACTATTATTTTGTCATTACTATATAGGAAAACATATCCTTAGCATTTCTAAAATGACACAAGGATATCTCCCACTGTTGTCTAATCATCATATGAATTATCCTACTATAACATTTTATAGCATAGGACTCATCTGGTTGTGTACATAGCATGGAAACATGACTTAGAAATCTCAATTTCAATGATGCTCATCATGTTTCAAAACACATGAATCTTGCTCAATTATTTTCCATGTGACAAGAACTCCTTCTTATCAATTTTATATTGACTTACTTCAATATTTCATCTATGTAATTTGGCTTCAATCATATCAGGCGCTTCAATCCATCTTTTATAGATATCGATGCCCAATATCTTCTAAGCCTTTCATCAATATGAAATCTTAACCGTGTTAATTTAAAATACATATTTTCCAATCAACCATATGTCATCTACATAAAGTATTGGAAATATGTCATAACGCTCCCACTTAATTTCTTGTAACTCTACAAGCATCTTTATCATTCATGATGGAATCAAACTCTTTTGATAACTTCATTAAGGTAAAGATTTCAACTTCGTTATGCTCACTTCAACCATTGAAGTGCGCATGCCTTTCTAGCAACATTTTGAATTTTACAAAACTCTCAGACTGTGTCAAGTACACATCCTTGAATAAACTTCCTCGAGAGGAGAATTGGTTTTGTTATTCAACATCCATATCATAATATGTAACTTTGCTAGAACTATCTGCAAAGACTAAGCATCACTACGGAAGATCAAAATCTTGTAGTAGTGAACTCTTTGAACTTCGTCGAAAACAACTTTCCGATAAGTATCCATGTCTTTGTCGCTATATAGACCCTTTTGCTATCGTTAGGCATCATGCCTATTGAAAGGACTACCAAGTCACATACTTGATATTCGTACAAGGATACTATGGCGGATATAATGACTCATAGTCAATTTTACGAAGTCAGTGCCCATCATTTGCTTCCTTTATAAGGTCCAGGTCCTTTGTTGTCAAAACAACACTTTATACTTAAACCACAAGTTGTTCAAAGTACAAAGTTTTTGGACTTTTCTGGTACAGTTCGCAAACTCATTTGAAGTATCTACAACATTTGTAGTGTCTTCTACTTAGTCAAAATAGTAAACCCCGGACCAACTTCCAGTGTTGCGCTACTCTTGACATGATAACGGAGATTCTGTAATCTTGTTGAGTTTGTACCGTGCTCCCACTCACTTGTTTCGCAAGAACTACTTTCTCGAGAAATCAACCCTTTCTGACAAACAACATTTGTCTTTTGGTTCGGTGATAGGATAAATACCCAATGTTTTATTTGGGATAACCTTATAAACATATATTTATCCTATTTTGGTTGTAAACATTTTACACATGCTATGCATACCAAAACTTAAGAAAAATGACAATTCAGGTCATTACCCAAACCATATCTTATATGTTGTCAATTTCAACGGATCATGATGGTGCTCTTTTCAGTGTAAAAGCGGTTGTCCTTAATGTATAAACTACAAAAATATAATGGCAATTTTATTAATCTTACCATGTCAAACAGGGTTTGATTTTGTCTTTTGAATACTCCAATCTAATGTGGGGTATTCGAGAAGTATAAGTTGTAGAACAATTTTGCAACTTCTCAGATGTTTTGCTAAACTTGTAACTCAAACTTTATCCTTTATGATCCAATCATAAATACTTGATTATCTTGTTACATTGATTTTAACTTCATATTAACAACCTTTTGAACCAATTCAAAATGTCAAACTCTGTTCCCTTTAAATAGATATACTCACATATCTACTTAAATCATCGACAGAATTTTATGAAGGAAAAATTAATCCACCATACATGACTACACATAATGGACTATATACATCAATATGTATAATCTCCACTAAATTAGTTGTCCATTCTACTTTGGCCTAAGAACGGAATTCTAGTCATCTTTTGGAAGAGGTCTCACAAGCGTCAATAAAATGACTCCGGAAGTCCATCAATATGGAGTTCCTTCATGTTTTCCTTTCCGATATGAACTAAAATGGTGGTGTCACAATTTAAGTGAAACTCTTCAACGTCTTGCAACGTTTAGCATTTAGTCTTATAGATGTTTACTTTACCAACATGATTTATATTAACATATCCATCAATTATGGAATATGATCATAGTTTGAACAATCTCATTTGTTCTCACAAAAGACTAGAACAAAATAACAAATTATTAAGTTCTTCAAATAAATCTCGACTGGTTGGTTCGATACGACAATGAACACAATAACACTTTATTTATGTTCTTGTCATAATCGATTCCACATCTATTACTAGTTCCTTTTAGGCCCTTGTATTTCTTTCATTGTGTTGCTTTGTATGACAACTCATACCAACCAATGTGGTATCAAAATACCAAAAATACTTTGTTAACTAGTAATACATCTATATCTTGTATATCAAGTATATACTCCTGAGCTGGACTTTTCCAGTTATCTTCTTTTCTGCCATATATCTATTTGTAATTCTATTTTCAATATTCCCTTTCCTTTATAGAAGAATCATTCAACATCAAACAATGCTAGTCTTACTAGCTCATTTTCTTTGGCGTGTTAGTCATATACTATCACCCATTGAGTCATACTTTGAGTTTGATTGTTCTACTAATATCACCATATTAATAGCATTCTTCTAGATTCCACTCTTAGCAATTTCCAAGTAAGGTAAACTACTTTACCCATACTTCTAATCCATCCCATCATAACAATTTTATGATTAAGCTACTATAGCTCGAAGGAAGGAATTTAGAGGATAATTTTTAGCATCCAATTTCTTGGAATATTCAAACGCCTAGCGTCTTCAATCATTGCATATATTCAGATAATATAAGCAAACATTGTCACGCTAAATTATACTCAGTCATGTTGCCACAAATAAGTTTCTAGATATCAATATATCTTTCACTTGATTGTTTCTGAAAACAACTCTTTTCAGTCCCTAAATCACCTTGATCAACAAAACATTCTTTTGAAGATAAAGTAATACGGAAGCAACCATGACTCTGGATTCTAAGTAGGAATTATTTGCTCTCTAGATTAATCAATCATTAACCACATGGAGCTAGGTAGGAAATACCAAAAATCTACAATAGGACTCAATTTTAAATTTCACTAATACGGTACCAATCTTAAATGGTATTTACCAGATCATAACAGTTATATCTCAATTAACAATCTAAGTGTAAGGTAGTTATGAGGATGCCAATGACTACTACAAGTTGTGCAAATTCACTTTGATTTGTTGTTCATGATAAATAAGTTCAAGTTAATTCAAATTAAGCCATGAACTCCCACTCAAAAACAACATCCCTCTTAGTCGTCTTTAGTGATTACACGAACCAAATTCACTACAACAAAACCGATCATCACGTGAGATGATGTAGCTTCAAAGGCGAACATCGACATGTTCATCATATCATCCATATGACTCATGCTTTACCTTTCGGTTACGTGTTCCGAGGCCATGTCTGTACATGCTAGGCTCGCCAAGTAGAACCGTAGTATTGCGTGTGTTTCAAGGCCATGTCTGTACATGCTAGGCTTGAAAACACCCGTTGTATGCGAACGTTGAGTCTATCACACCCGATCATCACGTGGTGTCTCGAAACGACGAACTTTCTTAACGGTGCATACTTAAGGAAGAACACATTATTATCTTGATATTAAGTGAGAGGGATCATCTTATAATGCTACCAACGTTATCTAAGTAAAACAAGATGCATAAAAAGGATCAACATCACAGACATCACATGAAAGGATAACGTGATATGATATGGTCCTTCTTGCACTTGATCTCCATCATGTGCATTATGGTATGATCTCAATCATTCCACCGGCGTGGTACCAAGTACCACGGTACCCCAAACTTGTTTGTCCATCAATAAGAAGACAACCATATGGATACCTTACGGTATATCAATAATTTACAAAATAGATCATCTCATAATCAAATTTGTAATATTGACCATATCACATCACATGCCCAGCAAAAACTAGTTAGACGCTTCTAATTTATTTTTGCATATTTTACGTGGCTTAGGGCTTTCGAGGATAGAACCGTTCATACCTACGAACATCAACCACAACATTGATAAACACATTTTTAACAACCCTTCAAAGATTAGATCTTAACTATAGTAGGAGAAACAGACACCCGCAAGCCACTTATGCAATACAAGTTGCATGTCAGTTGTGGAACAAGTCTCATGTACGTGGACATGTAAGGTTAGTCCGGGCCGCTTCATCCCACTATGCCACTAAGATCATAAAATAATCAAGGAGGTAATAACATGATCATCAACGCCCACATACACCTATGTGTTCTACCCGTACAAAACATCTACGCATAGATCCGGCTCTGATACCACTGAAGGGGAACGTAGCATAGAAAACAAAAATTTTCCTACGCGAGAGATACCCGAAAGGCCAAGATCTAATCTAGGAGACGAAGTGCAACGGGCAACAAGAGGGTTAAGGAGAACACATACCCTCGAAGACTCAAAGTGGTACGAGATCAAATCTCGTTGTTGGCGTAGTCGTACTCACACCGATCCCGATAGCGAGAAGATGGCACCGCAATCCGGCGGTGCATCCGTGATCGGTCACACGTACGGTTGATGACGACCTCCGTTCCCTCGTTCCAGCGGGGCGCGGAAGTAGAGGATCCCTCGGAACTCCAGCAGCACGACGGTGTGGTGTGGTGGAGAAAAACATTGCTCAGGGCTTCGCCAAGCGCACGAACAAGTGGTGGAGCAGCGGCAGGAGGGAGGAAGAGATGACACAAGTGTGTGTAGGGGGAGAGGGAGCTCTCACCCCTCCTTTTATAGGAGGGGATGGCAGCCACGAATTTTTGGCTGCCTCCACCTCTCCCTCATCATGTGAGTGGAGTCTCCACTCAACCCACTCATTCTTCCATGAATTCCCACTCAAAATCCCAAGGGTTTTCTTTAATAAATAAATAAAACAATTTTATTTCTTTATTTTAATATTTGTTAGTTCCATTAACAAACATTAACATATAACCCCTTGAGTTAGTTGTTA
This sequence comes from Alopecurus myosuroides, assembly GCA_028641055.1. Lineage (NCBI taxonomy): Eukaryota > Viridiplantae > Streptophyta > Magnoliopsida > Poales > Poaceae > Alopecurus > Alopecurus myosuroides. Next base: position 86,358,821 of record CM054062.1, on the reverse strand, counting down.
AATCTATTAACAACCATTTGATAAGAATCCCCTTGAACTATTTCAAAGTTACTCGAAACAATTTCGGTGACTATTTCAATATTCCCCGAAACAATTTCGGTGCTGTCCAAACTTTTCTCCGATATTCCGTATCCTCTCAAATGCGTCATCGAACCTTAAGTGTGTCACCCTACGGTTCGCGAATAAGATAGACATGATCGAGACTCCTCTCCGATCAATAATCAACAGCGGGATCTGGAGATCCGTGATGACTCCTATATATTCAACGATGACTCTCGTGATCGTGTGAACCAACAACGCCGTGAACTATTCCCTTTGTCTCGCGATATTTTACTTGTCCGAGATTCGATCATTGGTATCAACCATACCTTGTTCAATCTCGTTACCGACAAGTACTCTTTTCTCGTTCCCGTGATATAACATCCTTTGTGATCATATCACGTGCTTGCAAGCGGTTTCGATGTGATATCACCGAGAGGGCCCAGAGTATATCTCTCCGTCATTTGGATGGACAAATCCCACTCTTGATCCATGATCCTCAACTAATACTTTCCGAATACTTAACGACACCTTTATAGTCACCCTGTTACGGTGTGACGTTTGATGCCATCAAAGCACTCTTCCGGTATCAGTGATTGACATGATCTCATGGTCTAAGGAATAAGTTACTTCGTATGTTTGATATAACAATGTAAACTAAATGACTTGATCGCATTGCTATATTATCTTTGGGTATATGTTCATCACATCATTCTTCTAATGACATGACCCCGTTATTAATAACATCCAATGTTCATGATCAGGAAACCTTGATCATCTATTAATCAACGAGCTAGTTAAAAGAGAGGCTTTACTAGGAACCATTGTTTGTTTATTAAGCACACATGTATCAACGTTTCCGGTTAATACAATTCTAGCATGAGAAATAAACATTCATCATAAACAAGGAATAAGATAATAACCATTTTATTATTGCCTCTCGGGCATATTCCCTTCAGTATTGGGTCTAATGTATACATATTTTTTTTGTGTCTACAAAAGTTTGGGTATGCCATGGCATACAGGGGCATACCCCCAGCGCCGCCATTGCTTGGATAGTTGTGTTGGTTGTGTTTTCAGGAAAAGAACTCCAGAAGAAGCTGGGGAATTATTGGCTAAAAATAGCCAAAAATAATGATGATTGGACTATACTTGAGCCTACACCTACACCAGATTCAACACCAATACGAACACCCAAGAAGAGATGGATGATTTAATTAAATGATGAAGTGATGAAGGAAGCCAAGAAATCTCTTAAAGAGAGGGGTATTAAATCTGAAGATGTGAAGAATTTACTTCCTATAGAAAAATTATGTAAGCCAATTCCTCATCCATCAACAGTTGAGGTACACTATCTCCGATACTTGATAATAGAGATATTCCCTATTCTAAACCACCTGATCAATGCTTAGATGAATTTTATAATTATGTTGTTAAGCAAGATAATTTTAATATGAGAGTGCAAAATCATTTAATGGAAAACTCTAGAGCTATTAATAATTTGCAAGGTATTATTGAGAGAACCTCTAATGATGTTAAAATGCTTGTCAAACATTTTAATATGGTTCAAACTCAAATTGATCAACTCACTAAAGTGCAAAAAGATATGCTAGCTAATGCTTCTAGAGAAAAACATGTTTGTGAAATAATTACTAGAAGTGGTGTTTCTACTCAGGACCCATTGTATCCTGAAGGACATACTACAAGAATTGAACAAGATTCTCAGCAACCTAAAAACAATAGTTCTCCTTCTAAGAAAAAGAAGAAGAGACATAAAATTGTTATAGAATCTCCTGAACCTGCTAAAGATCCTAATAGTATATCTATTTGTGATGCTGAAACTGAAAGTGGTAATGATAAAAGTGATGCTTCTGATAAAGAAGAAATTGTAGCTTAACCTGAAAAGCAAACTAAAACTGCAAAGTATACTAAGGAGGATTTCATTGCTAATAAACATGATAATGAAAGAGAGCCTTGGGTACAAAAAGCAGTGCCTTTTCCCAATAAGAACACAGATCAAGGGAAGAAGAACATTATAATAAATTCTAGGAGTGGACGAAACCTTTGTTTTTGCAAATCCCTTTGACTGATGCTATTAAACTGCCTCCTTATTCTAAATATATGAAAGATATTGTCTCTAACAAAGGAAGATTCTAATGTGTAAATTTCCACTATGCTTGCTAATTACTCTTTCAATGGCAAGGTTCCAAAGAAGCTTGGAGATCCTGGTATTCCTACTATCCCTTGTTCTATTAAAAATAATTATGTTAGAACTGCTTTATGTGACTTGGGAGCAGGAGTTAGTGTTATGCCTTTTTCTCTCTATAAGAGTCTCTCTCTGAAAAATTGAGACACACTGATATATCTTTGCAAATGGCTGATAAATCTACTGCTATTCCTGTTGGTATATGTGAGAATGTTCCTGTACAAGTGACTACTAATTGTTTGATATTAACTGACTTTGTTGTGTTGGAAATGTCTAAAGATGATAATATGTCTATTATTCCTAGGAGACCTTTTCTTAACACTCCAGGGGTTGCTATTGATTGCAAACAAGAAAGAATAACTTTTAATGTTAATGATAAATAGCATACTATTTATTTTCCTAAGAAGATTGATAGAAGATATGGTTTAAATTCAATAGAAAATATTGAGACCATCAAGATTGGAGAATTTTATTGTCCCATTCCAATGCCACCAAAAGAATATGAAATTATTATGATTGGGACTATGTCTATCAAGGTTGAGGTAACATAATTATTTAGTGCTAAGCAAAGTTTTCCTTCACATAAAAATTGTTCTGGTAACAAGACTTGATCAACCTTGTTAACAAAGTGATTTTTAATGAAGAGGACAATGTTTTCAATATGTTTCACCTTCCTCATTATGTTTTCACCATGTTATCACCTTGCTACCTTAGTACAATTATTTTTTCCATCATCCATAGTCATGTTTTCCTCATGCTTTCATCTTGATTACTGTGGTTATGCATGTTTTCGCCATCCATATTTTTGTTTTCACCACTTTCACCTTTGTTTTCTCTGGTTATTTTCCTATTGTAGTGTCATAGAACCTCTATAGTTCTGGCTTTGGTTTTGTTTTCCACCTTTCCACATTTGTTTTCCTGGTTTTAAATTAATTATTAAATTCTGAAAATACCTCGAAAATAAAGTTTCTCGAAAAATTCGAGAAAAATTATAATAAATTTTTACGTCAAAAATGAGGAAGAGAGGCCCTGGGGCACCCCCCAGGGGGACCCACCAGTTAGGCACACCATAGGGTGGCGTGGCCAGCCCCTAGTCGCGCCAGGGCATGGTGTGGGCCCCCTGGCCCTCCGCTAACTCTATCCCCTGCCAAGATTCCCTTCTCTCATCCCAAACTCAAAACATTTCCTAGAACCCGAGTTCTTGCTATTCTTCCTCGAGATTTTTCGATCTCTTTGATCATCCCACCATTGTTGCTGAAATTTGGTGCTTTTGCTCTCCGGTACGTGACTCCTCCGATTATCCAACTAGAATTTATTTGGTGGAGTATTTCTTGAGTATTTTGTTACTATAAGTGATAGCTTATGTGAGTTTGCATGCTTGATTTAAGTTGAAATAATATAGTTTTGATGCATGTGTAGCTCTCCTATAAGTCTCTATAGTAGTTTCCACCTTATAGTTGCTTGAAACCAATTTTTGTGATGATTGTTGACAATTTCAGAAATGGACAGCCACAACTTTGGAGAAATATTTAGGAGTGATGCTCCTAGAAGAACAAGGCCCTCACGTTCATCTACTCTATTGAGGCCATCCTATAATGAAGACCTTATTGTACCAAGCATCGATGATGCGGGAGGTGATGGAATTGCTAATCCATCTAGTTTTCCTTGCTATACATTTTTGAGAGGTGCATGTATACTTGATGACTTCTTGATGCTGATTGAAAGGGTTGGTTTAACCAACTACATGCATGACGAAAGTCCCCAATATGCTATTCTGATAAAGACTTTTGTTGAGAGTTTTAGATTTCATAACTCACCATATAACCCAACTGTTGCTTTTAAGATATATGGTAGTCCTTTTTTCCTTGTCCTTGGAGATTTTTTGCAGCATTATAGGTATCAATGCCTCCGGGACAGCATGCAAGTTTTGTTGGAAACCAAACATATGTGTAGACTCATGCTCAGATTTAGCAAGTTGTAAACAATCCAACAGAGGTAACACAATGTTCAATTCAGCAATTTTATCACAAGTAATACATATTTGATCCACCATAAAAATTTCATTCATGTTATTGTCACCAACCAAATTAAAAGTGAACCAAGTAGTATAGGTGCTAGAATTAACATATGAAATTTCAGCAATCCTATTCATAGCACAATGCACAGTAATTGGTTCATGTAACATGATGGAATACACAATATTAGTAAGTGGTATTTTAGCAAGCACTTCTTTATGTGTAATCAAGACCACATGCTCAAAATTTGAAATATTCAAATTATCACATGGTGGTGAACTATATGTGGCAGCTCCAAATCAGCACCAATGTCAATTGTATCCTCCTCAGATATAATAGGCACTAATTCATCTATCTCAAGTGGTGATGCAGGTTGTAATATTGATTGCTCCCTTTCTTCAAGAGTAACCTGCATATCACAAGAAACAATACTTGGCGCAATGGCATGCAACTCCAATGTATGTGGTGGTGGTGCAGGTTGTACTAGTGGCCCCCTTTCTTCAAAAGAAACCTGCACATCACAAGAAACAACACTAGGAGTAGACATGATTACGTTAGTAGAAACAGCCTCACATGGCTCTTCAACCTCTACAAATCCCATGACTTGAGGATAACATAATGGTTGTCGTCTAACCTCCTGAAATTTTTCAAGTCATGCATGTCTTCTTCGATGGTACTTATTATTCCAAAGGAATTTTATATCAGGATAATATCTATCAAAATCCAACCAAAATTTGTAGGACCATGGCGCACTCAACAAAAGATGACAACATGTAAATGCTTTGGGAATCACATTACAATGAATTTGCTCCGTATGACCATTAATGGTTAATGGAACAAAAGTATGTAGAGTAGTTCGAATTTTAGCATCATTAGCAAGTAACATATATGGATCTGATCGATATGTTTCCAATTGAAATTGCTCAACAACGTCAAGACTAACAAAGTTATACCGAGTACCCTTATCAAGGGTAATAGCAGCAGGGCAACCTTTGATGTCTGCGGTGAAGTGGAACAAGTATGACGCAGGTATCCCACTAGAATCCTCCTCCCATAATGTATCACTGCACCAAGAAAAAGATAATAATGGCTTCTCCATGAAAGGATCAACCATTGTTAGTACAAATAAATATATGGAAGTATGTATATGGTGGCACTCTCACAACTCACTTAAAACAGCAAATAATGGTGTATCTTACCGCTCCAAAGTGAATAGAAAACACTCACCAACAAGTAGTAGTAACACGTGTATGGATGTGAAGAAGAGAATACCGGGGAATTTAGCTATCACAAGACAAACAAGGTATATGGTGGGGCTTGGTTTGGATACCTAACAACACCAAACTAAAACTCCTATTTGATGTCCAATGTGATATAAAAAGCACAGGAAACACACACGTGGAGATAAATGGGGTAATGCAACTATATGTATGGAATTGTTGCAATGCACTGGAAAGACACTAGCTACATCTCTTAGAAACAGGCACAATATTGCTCAAAGAACTAGTACAAACAGCATGTAAAACAGCTCCAAACTTGTGGCAATGATCAATACTTTTCAGGTCTCCTTTTTCTATTTTTATCTCTTCGATTTTTTCACTATTTTGGGCCAAATTATGCAATATGTACGGAATGTACGACACAAAAAAATGGAGTGGAAAACAACACGATGAAACAGTCAATTGAGCAGCCTATGAGCACAAAATCGAGCTAGTCTTATATGGGCAGGCTCCTAAATTTATAAGTATATTGGCCGTGTCTATGTCTCTCAAAGATATGGAGTGGAAATCAAACGAAGTTGGCAAAGAAAACGGACACAAATCTACTAGAACTCATGGCAGGGAATTGCTTTGTTTTCTGCCGCGACGGCAGAGAAATCGCTCTAAACGTTGCCACGACAGGAGTTGCGCGCGTTTGTGTTGGAACCAACGGCGCGGCAGCGTTTTGCGCGGAAATTGCACCACGGCAGGAGCGCGCACCACAAGCGATGATTGGCTCACGGCAGGGAACGTTCCCTTTTTGTGCCGTGGCAAGCACTCCGAGTGCGAGTAGAAGTAGGTATCGCACGGCAGGGAAAACACGGGTTTCAGTACCGCGGCAGGAGCTCGAATCCGAGTGGGGCAAGGATACACGCGGCAGCGTTTAGCGCTGACTTGGTACCGCGGCAAGGATCGATTGCTAGTGGAGCTCGACCACGGCGGCAGTGAAACTTGAGCTAATTTTGCCCGGCAGAACAACAACCAGAACCCGAGTAGTACTAGGAAAAGCGGCGGTAGGGAATTAGAAAAAACTGTGCCGTGGTATGAAAACAACCTAGTACTCGGATTAAACAATACCAATAGTTGGGAAACTCCATTTTTATGGAATTTTTTCGGTGGACTCTAGGAAGAAAGCACGAAGAACAGCAAGAACCCGAACCCTAACTCGAAACTAGAAGACTCAAAAGTTGAAAACGGGGACGCAAAAATCAACAAGAACAACAACTAGAAGAATCAATTGGTGTTGATCTAGGTCTATGGCAACTCTACTAACTCGAATTTTTGTGTGGCTTTTTCTAGATAGGTAGAAAACAAAAATGAATCTAGGGGAGAAATTGCTCACCGAGTAAACCTAGTGCTCTGATACCATATGATAAGGGGATGCCCGATCTTCTCGTTGAGCACACTCTCGATAACTTGTGTCTCGCTGAAACCTCTCCGGCTGACCCCTGATGCCAATGCAATGGCTCTCAATCCCTTTGGATATTATCAACTCCACACACTTGCACAACGTAATCAACGACTATGAGTGGTCTTGTATCTTCTTATTCCCAATGGAACAGCAGATAGCACGCATAATTTGCAAAGGTAACACCACCAAACCGGTGGGGATAATTTCAGATGAACGTTGTTCAAGTCTAGAAATCTAGGGTTTAATTTTAACTGGGTCTACCTAATAAATCCGTGGCTCCTAGCATTATATGGAGGGGGGTGCAGCCAAGAGAGGGGGTGCATCCCCTAACCTATTCCTACTCGGATTGGTGCAACCAAACCTTTACAAACCGAACCCAACATGGGCTCAGCCATATGGACTCGCAGGTCCTGTACTAAAAACGTTTGGGACAACCTAGGCCATGTCCTTGCTGCTCCCATATGAGCCCTCAATGCGTGGATGGCTCCTTTATCTCCTTGAGATCTTGTGGGAAACAATCTCCATGCCTTCCTCCATGTGTGCACACTTGTTTTCCACCATTGCATGTTTTTTTTTCATCTCCTCTTGATGCTCTCCTCCATCCATGTTTGTGTTATCAATAACCCTATCATACATAAATACATATGCTTATGTAGTATAACATTCTTATAAATTCAAACAACACAATCAATTAAGAAGGAATTCACCTTATAGTAATCATCAATTAACTACAATATTTCCTTCCAACTCAAGCATGAACAATCATCATGCGCCCCAATTATATCCATATCACTCAATGCACTACTTTGCAAGAATCAACAAGTTGACAAGGGAGCTAGTGAGGGAACCATCGTTTCCTTCACTGGGTGCAATGAAAGACCTAAAGATCCGGACCAACTGATCATAAAAAGTAAGAAGTCCTGCCACCTTTCCAATAACATATCCAGGAGCATACATATCAGCCATGGTCTTCTCACGCTGAGGCCTGTCCACATCATACACGCGATGTCTAAGAGGAGGATGAGAACACCACTTGTACCAAGAACCCGAGCAAACTTGTAGAACCGAGCTTCACAATAATTTGACCCCGTCATCCACTTCATAGTGTAATGGATATCCTTATCAATCACCAATGTGGCCATGAACTGAACCACAAAAACAATGTTGTAAGGGAAACGAGTCTCCATGAGCTTCACAAGATTGAACCGCTCCACCACACTAGCAGCTTGAGCAAACACTTGCTTGTCCTTGATGAGATGGAACCTAGTTGGATTCATAGAACACATTGGGTACTTGTAGTCCAGATAGATGTCCGAGTGAATGTGAGATTGCTGAATGCACCAAAAAATCGGGTATTCTCGAGCTCACAACCCCTTGGTTGCGAGTACCAATTGCCCCGACGAATCTGAGTGTATTCAGCAGCAGTGAGATCAAACTTGTAGTTCTTTCTGGTTTCCTTGGCCTTCTTCCTCTTGGAAGTAACTTTCTTGGTCACAACGGTCTGGGCTTTGCCTTTGGCCATAGCTTTCCTAGGAGGTCGAGAGTAACTGGGGTCCTCATCACTAGTTTCCTTATAGGAAGGACGCTTGCGAGTACTCAACTTGTCAACACGGGAACCACCTGTGAATATAGCCGTAACATCCGTGATTTTTGGAAAGTTCAAAATCACAAAAAATTGTTTTCCATTAAAGCAAGCCATCAAAAACAGATAAAACTCAAACACAAAGGTTAGATTAATTGTTTTCCAATGCTACTTGATTTTATAATCCAAATTTGTTAGTGTTGTCCAAAACCCTAATATTTGTTTTCACCGTCTTTAATATTTTATTTGAACTTGAAAATAGTTTTGTGACCACATAATGTCTTATCAAACCTTAATAATGTAAAATGGTTTAGTTCGAAAATGTTTTCCAATTATCCTTCAACTCCTAATTTTTTTTATAATATTTATTTCCTCCAACTATTTAGTTATTGAAAATATATTTAAAGACAAAATTCACCTATATCACTTTTCAACTAATGATCCAGTAAAAAAATAGTTTCCACTAATTTTCCTTTTGAGAAAAAAACTTCTAATAAACATACTTTCAAATGGTTAAGTATCAAAATTCTATCTTCCCTAATTATTCACTCTAATTATTTTTATATTTTAAAAATGGCATAAGTTGCTATTAGGGTGTACCCTTATTTCAAAATATAAAATTGTGAAAACAAGATGTAATGACTTCAAAAATATATTTTCAACATTTAGAATGTCACTGAAATTTTATTTGACCAGTAACTATATTTTATAATTTTCTAAATTAAAAATCACACTAAGTTACAATTAAGGAATTATTCAATTTTCAAAATTTAAAAATAAAAATATGTTGAAAAGTTTACAAAAATGTTTTTGTTTGAAAGGTATTGATATTTCAGAAATTTAGAAATTTAGTTGAGGTTATTTGGAATTTAAAACAGAAGTTATTAACAATTTGTTTAAACAAAAAAAAAGAAGGAAAAAAAAGATGACGTCATCCCTGACGTCACTGCCTTCTTCCTCCTCCGTTTGGAAACCGCCTGTATCTCGGCCGAATTTCTCTCCCCCTATTCCTCGCCATTAAACCCCCAATCTCCTCCCCTCTCTGGCCCTTTAAATAGCCAGCAGTCTCCTCTCCATTTCCCCTCAAACCTTCCTCCAAACCCTGCCCCGAGGCTGGAGAAATCTCTCGCCGGAGTTACACACTGCCACCACCGTCCTCTCCTGTTTCCGGCGACACCAAGGCAAGAAAACGCCCCCTCTTCGGTCCCCTTCTCTCTAACTTCTCTTGCGCATCTCATAATGCCTCCCGTGTTCTTTCTCGCGCAGCGGATCGACGAAATGACCTCGCCGGAGCCACAAGCCTCCTCAGTCACGGGATTCTGCACCTAGGCGTCAATGCGGACCTCCTCGGAGCACCCCAACGCCACCAACGGACTCTCCGTGCCGCGTTGAGCATCTCCGTGGTCTTCTCCGAGCGAATGCATCACCGGAATGCCGCCGCCGTCAAATCCCGAGCAGGTACACCACCGTCCCCGCCATTTCCGGCAAGTCTCCGCCGGTGAGATATAACCCTAGATTCTTGACCATCGGATCTAAATCTAAAGGCCCAGATTAGATCACTCGGTGAACCGTTTTCTACCAATAGCGTATCGCCATGTGTCAGCCCAGTCTACAACGCGTTATTTCGTTATCCGTCACTCGGCGCAGCGTGTAACCGGCCTAGGTCCAGCTGTTATCTGTCGCCTAGCGTAGCGCATAGCATCCTTTTTTTTCCGTTTTCTTCCAGAATAGAAAATAAAAAGTAGATTTTGCAGAAAAGTCCCTGCACCTTAGGTCTATCATATCTTTTGATCCATAAGCCAAAATCTAGCAAACTTGGACTTTTTGAAATCCCCTGGATCCGTAGAATCTTTTAGCACTGTTGAAATTCAAATTTGACAAACTTAGATTGGTACAAATTTAAATATGCTTGTTTGTCGAATTTTGGCACAATTCAAATTCTAAAAATCCAAAAATTGCAAATAAAATATTTTTGGAAACCTTAGGATGATTACTTTCACACCCTCTATCCCAAAATAATTTTTGATCAAATTAAAATTGAATTTAGAATTAAGTGGTATGATTGAGTAATTTTGACGTATATTTAATTCTATAAATAATTTCAATATAGTTCCTTTTGCAAAATTGCTCCATTTGGTAACCTTGAACCAGAGACATTAGTGTCTAACCATTTTGGACACCCTTGGACCATGACCATGTGTTTTTCACCAAAAACCCAACCTAGTGATTCATCCATCCTTACCATGTCTTAGAAATTGTTTTCACTGTTATTCTTGATGTTATGTCTATTTGGAGCCAAGACCAAGTCCCTAAACACTACACCACGGACCAAATAAGAGGGCAAAGGGCTGCCGGGAAAAGTCGACCTAAGAAGGCAATTTGACTGCCAGGAAAAATTAACTGCCGGCAAAAGATTGAGAGGGCATGTTTGCTGCCGGCGGAAATCAAGAAACACCGGCCGTCAACTGCCGGTAATAATCTGCACGTTCGGTGGCGTACGGTCTGTCGGCACATGTAGGTCCCGGCAGTCAACTGCCGGCACACGGAAAGAAAAAATGCGCGCCTGAACCAAAAAAAAAAAGGCGCGGAGAGATGCAGGAGTGTGAAAAGTTGGTACCGGGCAAACCTAGCCAGATGGGCCCGTGCCAGCGTGCCGGCCCGCGAGCACGCAAGCACGGCCCGCCGTGGGCCTGGCACGGCACGTGGCTTGGCGGGCCGTGCTGGGGCCTGCAGACCAAGCCCGCGTGCCGGCACGGCACGGCCCGTTTAACCGGCCAGGCCAAATTTGAGAGCGATTTTGGCCCGTTAGGGGTATTTTAAGCGCGATTAGGCCAAATCTAAGCACGATTTTGGTCTGTTAGGGTATTTTAAGCGCGATTATGCCAAATTTAAGCGCGATTAGTCCAAAAAATGACATTTTTTACGCGGGCCAAAATAGGCATGGTGGGGCTAATCGTGCCGTGGGCCGGCACGTTTAGCAGGAGGGCCGTGCCTTGGCCGCCAGCCCGTGTGCCGGCACGGCACGGCACGTTTACGTGCCCACGCGGGCCGTGCCGTGCCAGGCACGATTAGCGCCAGGCGGGCCCGGGCCGTGCCGTGCCGGCCCGCTGGCCACCTTTACCGGGTACCTAAAGCCTTAGCAAAAATCCCCAATCTCATTCGTGCGCACCAGCTCTCTCTCATGCTCGTCGTCGCCGCCGACGCTCTACCCTCTCTCTCTCGCTCCCCGCCACCTCTCCACTCTCCCTCCCCGCGCCCCTCTAACGGCCCGCTGTCTCAGCGCCGCACTGCTTCACCCCGAATCCCTACCGCCAGAACAGATCTTGCCACCGGCTCCTCACCTCGTCGCCGCCCTCGTTGATAACGCCTCCAGCCATTAGAAGGAGGTCGGGGAGGGGTACCCCCGCTGCTGACTTCTATCTCGATGGCTCGTCCTGCTGCCGCCGCCCATACGTGCAACGAGGAGGATTCCTGCTCCACGAGTGACGCCGGTACGTTTCCCAGATCTGCCCGACTCGGTAGTTGGTTATTGTAGATGCCTTGTGCTAGATTCAGTTTGCTTTACTCCTAAGTACTTGTATAACTAGTGCTTATTTGTTACAAAGTTTAGTGTTTTTTTAGATCTTGCATGAAAATCAAAGGATTTCGATTTCGTAGCTAAAGCAGTATTGGTTGGATGTATCAAACTGCTCAACATGGCCGAGCACTTTTAGTTCGTGCATCCTGTAATCCCAAGGAAAAGCTAGCATAACAATTTACTATAGGATTGGCTGGGTCGACAGTTCTGTGTTTAAGCAAGTAGATCAGGTATGCATAGATGTGATTTCTATTTTACCATGTGCTGCAATGACCTGAAAGTGGTCTGGCTAGTGATCTGCTACCTGTTAGTATGTTTTGACCACCAGGGATTGACTTGACAACACATCAGAGATGCAGAACCAGTTCCGTAGTGTCCATGTAATATAGTTGGAACAAATAGTTTTCAAATTCTTGTTTGATTTTTGTGATTACAAGAAAGTCTGTTAGTGGAGGTTTTCAAAGAATAATTATAGCAGAAGCAGTTCACTAGCCAAAGTTGTTCTCCTCTGTTCCAGATTGCATACGCAACTAATATTTGTACTTTGAGCTAGAAAATATAATTGATGGGTGCTACTTGCCGCACTCATATTGTTGTTCTTTAATTGATAAATGACATCCCCTTACAGCATCTCTCTTCAATCTTCACATGCTGCACAAGAATCTAATTGTGCCATGTTTCAGTATGTTCAGCTACTGATCATGCAATGCAAACTTTAACTATTACTTTTACAGGTATATTAATTTTTGGTAGACCAGATTCGGAATTATTTCTTTACTTCTAAAATGCCTCATGACGGTCAAGAGCTTGATTTTGTTAACTGAAGTACACTAAGTGGTTATACTAGGAGGATTATCATCAGACAAAAGCCTTTTTTCTGCAAAGAATAAGCTGTTGTACTAGGATTATCATAACATGCAAGTGTGTTTTCTGGAAGGAAAAATGATCCTTTATCATCTGGAGATGTATGCAGTAAAGGTATGGAACTTTCATTTGCAGATTTCTACCGTATTTAGCTTGATGTGATTAAGTTCAAGTTTTATGCAATGCATGATCTCTTAAATTATTTTATTTTTCTATGCCATGCCAGAAACATCAGATTAAATGTGTGCTCCGAATGTCAATGCTACGAAAGACCTGCAATTTCTCAAATCAGAAACCAGAAACTAAGTTGGGTCTCTTCATATAAAGCTATACATCTTTGGAGGTAATGATACATGTGGAGTATATTACCTTCTAATGTTTTAAGCCACAACAATTTTGTTACAATGATCATGCCCACATATTAAGGTTAGTTAATACATTGCGTCGCTAAAGATTGTAGTTACTGTGCTTTTCCTCATATGTGCCATTATTGGATACTCTCTGTGATCTCCCTTCTAGCAGCAAGTTTGATCTGACTGGTTTTTCCCGTGGGTGTACTCAGATATTTGTTTCTCAATATAATATACATAGAACACATCAGATAATTTTCGGTATAAAATTAAGTGTTCCAAGGTGATGGTCCTTGCTAACTAGTATGGTCGAGACTTAATACATTAGTAGTAGATGAGAGAATGTACCTACACGTTGGGATAGAAAGAGAACATGCATATGTGATTAGCACCAAGGCGACCTTAAATATCTATGGTGAATTAATAGCAGGTGCCTTTTTAAGTCGAGTGCTTCCTAGGCATCTGAGATGCTATTTTCATGTGTTGATAAGAGCTTAATTACTAGGAATAGACTGGAGGATTTCAGTGTTTGTTTTAGCACTGTGTAGAGACCGTGAAGAAATCCTCTGGTCATATTTCACTTGTCAATCTTTCAGGTGACAAACATCGGAGCTCTGCTACATGTGTTGGAGGCTTGTTGGGACTGAATAAAACGGGAACCCCATAAATAGTTATGGACTGATAGTCTTTTGGGTCATATGTCTAGTTTGATAGGCTTATATACTGCTAGGGCTTGGTGGAATGTAGATCACTAGATGTTGTACTCAGTTTTGTTTATGTACGTGGAAATAGCCAATTGCTTTTATGCTGTTCAGCATGAACACTTTGTAGAAACATATGTATATACATTTCTATTGAAGATAATGGTTATTAAATGTGGAATAAAAATGTGCATCTGGTCTTTGCCTATTCAGTTGACTTTACCTCCATATTTTTAGGCGACCTGCTTTTTGTGGCTTTGATTACACTTGTAGCTTCGTATGTTATGGGGATTGAATAAGCACTTGTACTCATTACTAATGCAGTTTGACTGCCGGCAGAACTCAGTTCCGAGGGCAGTTATCTGCCGGGACAAGTTTGTTTCCAGGGCAGTTAACTGCCGGGAACAGTGTAAACTGCCGCCAAAGGTATTGCCGGCAGATAGAAGTATCTGCCCTTAAAAAAATGTATCTGCCGGGAAAGCTCCAGCTGCAAGGGCAAATAAACTGCCAAGGAAAAGGAAAACTGCCGGCAAAGACATTTGCCGGCAGGGTTATAGAGGGCAGACCAAACTGTCGGGAAAAACGCTTTGCCGGCAGTTATACTGCCCTCTTAGGTGACTATTCCCGGCAGAGAGGTGCCCTTACGTTTGGTCCATGGTGTAGTGAAAATGACCAAGTATTGAACCTCAAACACTAGTAACATAGTTTTCTATCTACTTATCCACTCCCCCATTCTTGCTTCAAGAATTCACCAAGTCAGCAAAATGGAGATCAAGACTTAAGCACAAGAACAAAACTTCATTATCAACTTGGTGGCAACATGAAGAACTACAAGGAAGATCATTGAAGAAATTAAAGTAAGGGAATTGGACTTCACAACAACTAGAAGAAACACAAGGAAGTACAAGTGTGAAGAAATTCATAAGAAAACATCTCCCTCTCTCTTTCTATCTATCTTCTCATTTCTTTCCAAATTGACTTAGTGGTATTTGTGCCCATCCCATACCTAAACCAAGTAGTGAAGTGAAGATCATGAAGGTTTATCAAGTACAAGAGAAGCTTCACAACAAGGAGGAAACTACAATAGAAGCATGAAGATGAACTTCAAGAATAAAAACATGTGAAGACTTGGAGCCATCCACACAAGTTGAAGGATAACAAGTTGTTTTTGCCCAACCATTGACCCAAATGGAAAATCCCAAGACTTTATCTTGTTTTCTCTATTGTTAAGAAGTTAGTTGAATCTAGACCTACCCTAAACCAAAATGGAAAGACTAACTTAGAGTACTCAAATGTTTTGAATGAAAACAACTAAGTGTTACACTTGATGATGTGATAATTTAGTTGAAATAGTGAGATCACCTTAGTGAACTCTTGGAACTTCCTCGACAAGTATGGTTAAAACAAAGTTAGTCTTCTACAAACTCAACCTAGTCTAGTCCAAATAAAACCTTGGAAACTCGTTCGAATGTATTGAACCATTAGAGAATAAATCTTTTCAAAATCAAACCTTGACCTTGTACTAACCAACTTGGTTAAACCCCTTTTGATATGTCAATTGCTTTGTATGTTTTTTCCCTTGTATATTTATTTGGTAGAATGTTTGTTTATTTTTGTAATTGTGTTTTCAATGAATAGATTGTACGGAGAGCAACGATCTTTTGTGAAGAGAGTGTGATATCTTAACCAATCTTAACAAGGCAAGTAACACATCATTCAACTACCAATTATTTTCTATATGCATTAGTTGATTTTGAGTAGTGTGCATGATAGGAAAATTTTACTAAGTTATATTATGTTATGCTATATCCTAGTAGTGTGTAGCCATCCTTACACCTTGTTATTTTGAAGCCTTGTTTCTTAGTTGATGCTTAGCCTTGCTACAAAATTTGTTTTACTTGATGTTGTGGAAAAATTCTAAGTAAATCTTCAATGAACCACCTGGGTGGATTGGTTGTTTGGCTGTTGATAGTTGAGTGTCTCCCCGAGGGGAGTTCACTTGAAGGAATGCCACCCAGGAACAAAGTGATTATGATGTTCCCCAAGTTTAGATTGCTTCTAGTGCAGCCTTTAGTCATATGGGCTTTGTCTTGATTAACTAAGTGGCGAGGGTTCAGCCTGGGCTTGACAAGCAGATGTAGCATAATTATAGGTGGAACGGGTCTTGCCATTAGGTTGAATTCTTGCTTCTGAAAGATCTCGTCTCAATCTTCTCCTTTCCTTAATGCACTCAGGGTGTATAGGATGTTTGGGCTGATTTGAGTCTGAAGGTGAAAGTGCACATACTCTGAAGAGTCAACAAACTAAGATCTTAGCCGTGTCCCCAGTTATGGACAACTATGAGCAGCTGGACAAGGAAGGACGGAAGAATCACATCGCGTAAAATTTTGACCAAGTGAACAATAGTTGTGGTGCTTGGATTTTAGTCCAATGATGCCACCCTTTGAAAAGAAAGTATTGTTTTACAAAAGATAGGAGAAAAACTGGCTTTATGGAAACTTAGCCAAAAATCCACTCAGCCAAATAAGCATGTAGTATTAGTCTTGCCATTTATACCCACCATAGTGTTACTTACCAATATATTAAATTGTATTGACTCCCTTGTGGCTGCATATTCCATATTGCAGATGTTTCTGAAGACGAGTGAGGTTTTCGTTTAGGATCTCGAGACTATCGCCAACATGTTTTGCCTGTGGCACATGAAGAAGATGGGCTAAATGTGTTCTATGTTTTCCGCTGTATTTCTTTCTTTTGTGCTAGTCTAGAAGACTATGTAAGTTGTAATCCTATTTTGTAAAGACTGGATCATGCGATGTAATATAATTTGATGCATTTGCCTGATAGTTCATCTTGTACTGTGGTGCTAGAAATTAATCCAGGGACTAGCACAATAACACAGATGTTCTTACATTATTTAAATGTGGGAACACTACAATAGCAATATAGATGGATAGCATAAGATAAGTGCACACAAGACAAATCATAGGAATCATACTTAGAAGTAATAGAAAAGCATCCACAACACGATCATGTAACAATCCTAGAAGAAATCACTAAAGTTCCGAATTTTGAAAAAATGAGACAGAACTCAACCAGAATTTCCGGTTCAGTTCTGAACCGGATATTCCGATTCCACAAAATCAGAACTAGATTGATTTTTCAACTAAGTCTAAAAATAGATCGGATAAAAGGGGTGCTATCCTGTTGTTTCTAGCATGCAATGTGATAACCTAGGGACATCTACCACCAAGAAATTTTGATAAAAACATGTCTCCAAAAAGGGGTAGGAGATGAACACCCAAGATTAAAAAACTAGAGAGTTACCCGCTTCCATTGAGACAAATGCTTGGAGGAGAATGTTTCCGGGAAGGAAGAGCACCGGATCCGACCAAAACCTTGATAATCCAATGGAGGAAGTAGCCGGGAGGGCTAGGGTTCCAAGGGGCAGCGACTATGGAGGAGGAGGAGGAGGAGGTTGGGGTGGAAGAACACTACCAAATTCCGTGCGATCCGGAACGTTTTGAGCGGAACGTTTTGATAACGTCGAGCGTTTTCGTCGTGAATGGCTGAAAATTGGAGTTTGCTCTCGATATATTGGTTTGGTCCGTTGCGGACTGGTTTTGCTCGACTTTTTGCTAGTTTTACGTCGCGGATTTTCGTCTCTGGCCCAGTAGCCCACTAAGAGCCCAGTTGCCTTCGACGAAACTTGCCTAGTCACGTAGAACGTCGCGAATTTTTCTTGGGGCCACACATCCTGTCCTGTTTGACTGCTTTGACTGGCTACGACCGACCAGTTGATGCCTGAACCCCACTTGTCATCCACTGTAAATAAGCATGCACATAATCTTCGAAATTAAGCATGCACATAATTTTCGAGATCATCACAGTTAACAGTGAACAAGTCATTTCTGAAACAAATCACAAAAAGAAAAGGATAGACATCGGACCTAGCGTCCTAGCCAAGGGTGCGCCGCCGCGCCTCCGCCAGCGCCGCCGCATCTTCATTCTGGATCGACTGGCGGATTGCTTCCTCGGTGTCGGCCTCTAGCTTGACAGTGAAATGCCGGGTGAGCCTCGCTTGCCGGAGCTCTTCTGCCGTGAAACTTTCTAAGGACGCTAAAATCCCCGTCGGCATGTGGGGCCACTGCAGGGCCTCGTTATGGAACTCGACGGCGAGATACTCCTCCTCTTCTTCCTCCTCGAAGGCCGAAGGTGTGATGGGTGGAGCCGTAGGTGGTGGTGCGCGGGACGAGTTGGCCTGATGCACCTCGCGCCGGTACGCCTCGCGGGCACGCGCACGCTGCGCGCCTTGCACGCTGCGCCGGGGAAAGTACCTGGGGATCTGCTGTTGGCGGCCCTCCTCGCGACGGCCAGACATGGTACCGGTGGATCTGCGCACAGCGAAGGGGAGTAGAGAGGTGTCGTATAGACGGACAGTTTGGGAGTAGAGAGGAGAGCGTTCTGCGTCCGTATGGGGAGCCGCTGCATTATCCATAGTTTGGGAGTGGAGAGGAGAGCTGACCGGGTATCCCACTTGGTGAGTGTCAAACAAATTACCGAATATATAGGAGATCTAAATTATAAAATGCACTCCAAAAATGGAAATAAATTGACATGGTTTTACATTTGCAACAATGGATACCCTAGTACTAATACTAATATACTGCCTCCTCGCCCTCTTCGATGTCTGTTCCGCGCCATCATCCCGGTTACATGCACTCCGAAACATAGGAGATTTACAGTAACTGAAATTAGCATCACAAAAGGTTCAACAACAGGTCCACAGTTAAACAGAACTTTTTTTATGCCAACATCCACTCCGAAGCCACATCCACAGTTTTACATCATCCAACGGATATTTTCCTATGCCAGCATGCATTCCGAAGCCACATCCAGAGGTTCACATCATCCACTAGAACTTTCCGAAACCGCTTCCACAGAAACACTAGTAGAAAAGCATCATACATGTTTAGCACATCTACAAAAAAGAAGCAGATATACTTCCAAACATACAAAGATGAGTGACAAAACTGCCTCACGTGTACAAATGACACATGTACATAGGTGATAAACCGCTAGACCCGGTGGCATAAACAAGCTACTAGGTCCTTGTAAACGCTACTAGGTCTAGAGGAGTCTCCCTCTGTATTTTAACATTGCACAGTTTAACAATCGGCACTGATCAAACACAAATATGGCACTCTTTTTTCTATGGTACGCCAACTGTTGGAGACATTGCTGCATATTAATCATTGGCAGAGAACCAAGCCTAGATAGGGGCCTCATAGTAAAGAAGCACACAGAAATCAATGAGATCATCGAACACTTACCAAGGAAGATGCAGAACAAATGTAGTTGTACACAACACTAGGTAAGTGCCATTATCTCACCGAGAGAAGGTGCAGAGTTTAATCATCAACACACAGAACATAGAATGAACATAAAATAAGCAAACCTCATACATACATTGCAAAAAAAAGTCCAAAGGGTCAAGCTCCACAGGACCAGGGAGCATGAACAAACAATGTCCGTGTAAACGCTACTAGGTACTGGGGAGTAATCCTTTGGATTTTAGCATTGCCCAGTTTAATCATCGGCACATGCAACAAAACAGAGAAATGAATAACAGCTACACTCATTGGCAAGCATTGCAGGTTGACATAATCTAATTAAAGAGCAAAGTAGTTTTACCTCATTCCATGATCTTGCAAGAAACTAAGAATGTATCTCAACTTCACATTGGTGTCCTTCGCACTCTCCAATAGGGTGTCTTTTCCCCTCTGGAGCATGTCGCACTTCTCTTCGGCTACTTTCAAAGTTTTCTTTGCACTCTTCAGCTCAGAATCAAGCTTAGTAACCAAGCCGTGCATGATCATATAGCTTCTCTTTTGCTCCCGCAGTTCCAACTCGAGTTCTAGCATTTTTTAAGCTTTCATCGCCCTGTCCAGCCTGTCCTCGCAGCAGACGAAACAGATTAGCTTCTTAGCGCTGGTATCATCAGCCAGCTTGCAAACTTCAGAGAGACGATGATATTCAATTGTCTCAACTGACTGCTGCACCAATTTCTGAATTGTTTCAATTGACTGCTGCACCAATTTCTGAATTTCAGTACGCGACATGCTGCAGAAGTCACAGCGTGCACCGTGGTCCTATAGCCAAATACGAAAAGAATAAAAATTAAAGAAGTGTCGACGAAGGCGAAAGGAGATAGATGAATCTTAAGAGAATATTTGGCTACAGGACTAATTTATATGCTATTTACCTCGGCTATCTGAATAACAGGGGGCTTTGCGAGCTCCGAGGCCTTGTTCAGGTCGATCTCCATCTAGGTGGGGGAAACAATCTCCGAGGGCCCTGTAACGGTAGCGTGAGCTAGATCCATGGCCGGTGGTAACTTAAAACATCAACGGTGACCTACATCCGCGGCATTTAACCTACATCCGCCGGTATCAAACCTAGATCTGCCGGCATCTAACCTACATCGCATCATTTGGTTGAGGATGGGGAAGGGAGGGAACCATGGCTTACCAGTCATTGTTTGAGAACGGCGCCGAGGAAGGGGGGAGTGCGAAGCCTTGGCAGCCGCCCTTGGGGCGGGAGGGCGAAGTGGAGGCTTTCAGTGGAGGCCGCTTTCAGTGGAGGAGTAGCCGAGTGGGCGAGGAGCGTGGTGTGGTGGAGATTTGGCGCGTAGACGCTGACGAGTGGGACTCTGCGTGAGGCTGATTCCGTGGAGACTTGGCGCTCGGCTGTTAGTCATAATTTATTCTTGTTTTTTGGATTGAAAAAAAATAAAGAAAGAACCAAAAGGAAAAGAGTCTTAATTAGGATCTGATCGCATTTTTATTCTACTTCTTTGGATTCTTCTTTATTTTAGTTAGCAAATAATTGCAAAATAAGACAGTACCTAGTGGTGGGGGGAGGAGCCGACTCATTTCCACACACCAAAGATCGAGTCTTGTTACTCACATTTGTGATGTTGCACCAACTATTGGCTTATTAGGCATGATCCAGTAGTATAGGGATGTGACAATTCATTGATCGACCGGATCAATGAGTTGTCACATCCACTTATTACTAAATCATGCCTAATAAGTCTTTTTGACATCCTTAAAACAGGATCGGGTTAAGAAACATATACTAATATAACATACATATTAGGTTCTTACATACCAACATGATAGAGGTTCTTTATAAGTTCTTACTACGCACACACCAGACGACACTACCAGAAGTAAGAGATAACACAAAAACAGCGGGCAAGCTGCAACAACGAGCGCACCAGCAACATCTACATCATGTTCTGCCGCTTCCGAGCCTTCATGGCCCTCCTGGCCTCGTTGAAGTAAAGTTGCGGATCATGTTTTCCCGCTTCCGATCCTTCATGGCCCTCCTGGCCTCGTTGGAGAAAGGCCGAGGAGGACGTGCCGCACGACGCGCAAACAACTTCTTCAGGAAGACGCCGTAGGCAGCATGCTTGGCCCTAACATGGGACACACGATTCTCAGAGCCATTTCCCACACCGACGGCATGTTGGATCATGCTGTTGCAATCGTTGGCTACCTTTCTGACACAGAAAGGGCAGAACAAGTTGCCGTAACGACGGTACCGAATGGTGCCCGCCTGCAGCTTCCTCAGGACATGTCTGCTCCTCGCATCCCTATCGTCCGCACCCGAGCCGACTTCCAGATCTTCTTTCTGCAAATTTGCAATAACTCAAAAGTTAGCAACACAATTTTATTGGCAAAAGAATAATATACCTAACCAGATCACAAAAAACATAAAGAAATAGTAGTTCTTCATTTATTTGCATACACTTCATCAAGTAACTTATTTAGCAGATGCGCCCTAAAGAGGACATCAATGTTGAGAAAAATGTGTCGAATTTTATACAACATTACAGTTTCCACTATATATATTTGGTAAACTAATGCACAAAAACAAATAATAACATATCAGGAATTCATTGATGATCTAAGATAACATTCAACAGATTAATATTCTAATCAGGACATGTTATTATACCTTACCAGATCAAAAATATCATACAAGAATCGTTCTTTAATTATATGCATAAACTAGATCAACTAATTATCATGCACGGGGGTACAATATGTGATTTTGCAACAAATTCATAATGTGTCAAGAGTGTCTGCGAGGCAAAATAACTACACAAATTGAAAATGCCTCCAAAAAACGTAGAATCTCTAACTCACATGCATGCTAACATGCACACAAAAAACTAGAAGTGATAAGAACAGATGCAACCACAACCTCTGAATCCCTAAAATACAAAAAACCTGCGAACCCCTAAGTACATATGCAACTACAGCCTCTGAATCAACTCTCATCTATATTTGATCATCCATAACTCTATATAGAAGATCATTTAAAAATATTCATGCATAGATGTTATTAGTTTCAGAGCAGGACATCTATATTGTCAATTTAGTGTCTAGTACATGTCTATTTTTCTACAATGTTTTCCCCTTTGGTCTCTAAGTACAGATGCGAGCAGACCTCTGAATCTTGAACTTGTGTGTACAAAAAACCCTCGAACCCCTAGGTACAGATCCAACTACAAACCTTTTAATCCCGAATACAAAAAACCTCGAACCCCTAAAAAACAGATGCAACCGCAAACACCAGAAGACCAAACTTTACAAAAAAAAACCAAAGTATACATGCAACTACAAACACTAGAAGACCGAACTTGCGTGCAGTCATGCACAAACTCTGGATCTTTGACAATAAACTAAGCCGTCCTAGACATAGATACCTCAGAGTCCTGGTCGTCGACGTCCTCGTCGAATGTCGGGTAATCCCCATAGGGATCACCCAGATCTGCCAAGAGAGGGAAAGCACCATGCGCCTCCACCGCGGAAGGAGCAGGCGGTGCACTCAAAGCGCCATGGCCGGCCGACGAACCTGCAGCGGCGACGATATCCTGCGGCTACGACGAACTGGAACCGCCATGGGCGGCTCCTGCGGCGACGATAACAGAAGAGACGACGTCGTCGTTCTCCTGCTGCGAACCTTCCATTCTGCGGAACCGCCTCGCGGTTGTTCGCCCGGCAGTTGGGAGAGAAGGAGGACTGGGAGACGATGCGGAGTGGTTTTTTTGCTAGAAATGGGGGGAGAATGGATGAGGGAGAGAGGCGATGCGGCAGGAGCTTTATATATAGAGTGCTGTTTCGAGGCCGCCCCGTTTCGACTGGTCGCCATGTCGTGTGCGCATGCATGTATGGTGGGAACGCGCCGACTAACTTAGTCAACATAGAATGATGTGACATTTAGTCACTGGCAAATGGGGCCCGGGACGCCGCGGGGCCACCAATCGGTGACCGAAATTCAACACAAAGCTCACCCCACCAAGTCAGCGAATATCAAAGGCTCTATCGTACGTGTAGAAAAGAGGATACCGTTTTATACGTGTACGCGTACAAAACGATATGGCAGTGTTTGCTTGCGAAACATGGTACCAACCTTTGCCAAGTTCACTACAAATAATGTTACGTGCCAACACAACTACCATGTGTATGCAGCCTAGGTGACGAGCATATGGTTACGTGCCAACACGCCTCGCATTCACACGCCTTGGACATGCACACGGGGTCGTGCAGGTGGTGGTTAGCCTGCCGCGCGTAATGGCGACGATGGGACGCGACCTGCACCAGGCGGCGGAATGGTGCTTCGCCTCTGCCGCACGCCTAGCATTAACGCGGTATGCTACCTTACCGGCTCCCCAAGCGGCGGCATGGTCATTGCGGTTCGCATGTCGCCGCCATTTACTCCGACGGGACGCGTGCTCCGACGCGTGCACCGTCCATGGCGTCGAACGATGACCAGGCCAGCATGGAAGCGAGCGACGACGAGGAGGACAGCCGGACCAGCGTCTAGGATAGTTTAGGCCTAATTTATATTTCTCGCCGTATTTTTAATTAGAAGTTAATGACCTCTATACTTACTAATATATATGTACTACTACAGTTTAGTTATAAATATTCGATTTATTAATGTAGTTATGGCCTAACCTAACACAACCAAGCAAAATAGTATTGTGTTCTACCCCCTTCCGACGCGGTCATAGGGGTAGACCAAAAGGTTGACTTCTGGTCAACAGATCAATGTTCTAGTGAAGCGTTGGGCTCTAAAATGTCGGAATCCTACGTAAATCATGGTGGGGCACTAAGAATGCTTATAAACCTGTGCTGGGATTGAGGTGGGGAGGGGCCAATATACTACCCATAGGTGTGACTGGTTTCACCGACATCACATAGGAAGGTTATGCACTACACTTATAGGTCTTGAACCGTCGATGCTCCCCCATTCGGGAAAACCGGAGGGAATATTGTTATAAGTATAGCTAGATTTTGGTTATTAATGTAGCTTAGGTCTAACCTAACACAACCAAGCAAAATAGTATTGAGGTCTACCCCCTTCCGACGCTGGTCATAGGGGTAGACCAAAAGGTTGACTTCTGGTCAACAGATCAATGTTCCAGCGAAGCGAGGGAATCTTGCCAAGAGGTGGGCCCTACCATTATCTTGGGTGTTCATTGGGCCTAACCTAACAAAACCAAGCATTTGTTTCCACTTTTCTACCCCCTTCAGGCTCACGTAGAGGGGCCAGAACTGCAGTTCCGTCTTTTTACCTAGCGGGGCTATGGTTTTTCCGGAGAAGGGGCTCCGGATCGTCTAAATGCCACCAAATCCCATGTTATGACATACCATGTGTGTTATAGTGTTCCATGGGTCTTGGATGCCCAATATTCCCTCACTCGGTGTGTTATGGCTTCACCGGCGTCGGATTCTCTCTGGCGGGTTTAAGGACTACTCAGAGCCCAAAACTCCCGGATGTGACGAAACAGGAGGAATCCTGCCAAGAGGTGGGCCCTACCATTATCTTGGGTATTACTTGGGACTAACCTAACACAACCAAGCAATTACTTCCACTTTACTACCCCCTTCCGGCTACGTAGACGGGCCAGAACAGCAGTTTCGTCTTTTTTCCCAGCGGGGCTAGGGTTTCTCCAGAGAGGGGCTCTGGATCGTCTGTATACCACCAAATCCCATGGTATTTGGCATACCATGTGTGTTATAGTGTGTCATGGGTCTGGGATGCCCAAGATTCCCTCTCTTTGTGTGTTAGGCCTTCGCCGGCGTCGGATTCTCTCTAGCGGGTTCCAAAACTATTTAGAGCCCGAAACTCCCGAATCTGATAGAACAGGTGGAATCTTGCCAATAGGTGGGTCCTACCATTTTATTTGGTGTTACTTGGGCCTAAACTAACACAAACAATCAATTATTTCTACTTTTCTACCCTTTTCCGGCTCACGTAAAGGGGCCAGACCGGCAGTTTCTTCTTTTTCTCCCACACACCTAGGGTTTCTCCGGCGAGGGGCTCCGGAGCGTCTGAATTCCCACCCAATCCTAGGGTATGCCAAACCATGTGTGTTAGATCATGGCATGGTTCTTGGATGCCCAAGATTCCCTCACTCTTTGTGTTATGGCTTCACCGGTGCCGCATTCTCTTTCGCGGGTTCCAGGACTACTCAGAGCCCGAAACTCCCAGATCTCACGGAATGGGGGGAATCTTGCCAAGAGGTGGTACCTACCATTGTCTTGGGTGTTACTTGGGCCTAACCTAACACAACCAAGCAATTTGTTCCGGTTTTCTACCCCATTACGGCTCACGTAGAGGGGCCAGAACGACAGTTCCGTCTTTTTCCTAGCGGGGCTATGGTTTCTCTGGAGAGGGGCCTCCGAATCGTCTGAATGCCACCAAATCCCACGGTATTCCATACCTTGTGTGTATTATAGTGTGGCATGGGTATTGGATGCCCAATATTACCTTACTCCCTGTGTTATGGCTTCACCGGTGTCAGATTCTCTTTTGCGGGTTCTACTTAGAGCCCGAAACTCCCGGATCTCACGGAACGGGGGGAATCTTGCCAAGAGGTGGGACCTACCATTTTATTGGGTGTTACTTGGTACTAACCTAACACAACAAAGTAATTGTTTCCACTTTTCTACCCCTTTCCGGCTCACGTAGAGGGGCCAAAACAGCAGTTCCGTCTTTTTCCCAGCGGGGCTATGGTTTCTCTGGAGAGGGGCCTCTAGATCGTCCGAATGCCACCAAATACACCATGGTATGCCATACCATGTGTGTGTATAGTATGTAATGGGTCTTGGATTCCCAAGATTCCCTCTCTCTCTCTCTGTTAGTGCTTCATCGGCGTGTCAGATTCTCTCTAGCGGGTTCAAGACTACTTAGAGCCCGAAACTCCCTAAACTGATGGAACTCGGGGAATCTTGCCAACGGGTGGGCCCAACCATTTTCTTGGGTGTTCCATGGGCCTAACCTAACACAAACAAGCAATTGGTTCCACTTTGCTACCCCTTTCTGGCTAAAGTAGAGGGCCAAAACGGCATTTCCCTCTTTTTCCTAGCGGGGCTATGGTTTCTCTAGAGAGGGGGCTCCGGATCGTGTGAATGCCACAAAATCCCATGGTATGGCATACCATGTGCGTTAGAGTGTGGAATGGGTCTTGAATTCCCAATATTCACTCGCTCTCTCTGTTAGGGCTTCACCGGCGTCAGATTCTCTCTGGCGGGTTCCAGGATTACTTAGAGCTTGAAACTCCCGGATGTGACGGAACTGGGGGAATCTTTCCAAGAGGTGGTCCCTACCATTTTGTTGGGTGTTCCTTGGTTCCACTTTGCTACCCCCTTCCGCCTAACGTAGAGGGCCCAGAACGACAGTTCCGTTTTTTTCCCCAGCGGGGCTATGCATGGTTTCTCCGTTGAAGGGCCTCCAGATCGTCTGAATGCCACCAAATCCCATGGTATTCCATAACATGTGTGTTATAGTGTGTCGTGGGTCTTGGATGCCCAAGATTCCCTCTCTCTCCGTGTTAGGACTTCACCGGCGTCGGATTCTCTCTGGCGGGTTCCATGACTACTTAGAGCCCGAAACTCCCGAAACTGACGAAACTCGGGGAATCTTGCCAAGAGGTGGGCCCTAACATTGTCTTGGGTGTTCGTTGGGCCTAACCTAACACAACCAAGCAGTTGGTTCCACTTTGCTACCCCTTCCGTCTCACGTAGAGGGGCCAGAACAGCAGTTCCGTCTTTTTCCCTAGCGGGGCTATGGTTTTCTCTGGAGAGGGGCCCCCGGATCGTTTGAATGCCACAAAATCCCATGGTATGACATACCATGTGTTTTAGAGTGCTTCATGGGTCTTGGATTCCCAAAATTCCCTCACTCCGTGTGGTATGGCTTCACCGGCGTCGGATTTTCTCTGGCGGGTTCAAGGACTACTCAGAGCCCGAAACTCCCGGATGTGACGAAACAGGGGGAATCCTGCCAAGAGGTGGGCCATACCATTGTCTTGCGTGTTCATTGGGCCTAAAATAACACAACCAAGCAGTTGGTTCCACTTTGCTACCCCCTTCCGGCTCACGTAGAGGGGCCAGAACGGCAATTCTGTCTTTTTCCCCAGCTGGGCTAGGGTTTCTCCGGAGAGTGGCTCTGGATCGTCTGAATACCACCAATCCCATGGTATGCCATAACATGTGTGTTATAGTGTTTCATGGGTCTTGTATTCCCAAGATTCCCTCTCTTTTTGTGTTAGGCCTTCGCCGGCGTCGGATTCTCTCTAGCGGGTTCCAAAACTATTTAGAGGCCAAAACTCCTAGATCTGACGAAACAGGGATAATCTTGCCAAGAGGTCGGTCCTACCATTTTATTATTTGTTACTTGGTCCTAAAATAACACAACCAAGCAATTAGTTCCACTTTTCTACCCCTTTCCGGCTCATGTAGAGGGGCCAGACCGGCAGTTTCTTCTTTTTCTCCAGCAGACCTAGGGTTTCTGTGGGGAGGGGCTCCAGAGCGTCTGAATTCCCACCCAATCCTAGGATATGCCAAACAATGTGTGTTAGATTGTGTAATGGGTCTTGTATTCCCAAGATTCCCTCACTCTTTGTGTTATGGCTTCACCGGCGCCGCATTCTCTTTCAAGGGTTAGAGGACTACTCAGAGCCCGAAACTCCCAGATCTCACGGAATGGGGGGGTTGAATCTTGCCAAGAGATGGGACCTACCATTGCCTTGGGTGTTACTTGGCGTAACCTAACACAACCAAGCAATTGGTTCAGCTTGTTACCCCATTCCGGCTCACGTAGACGGGCCAGAACGACAGTTCCGTCTTTTTCTCAGCGGGGCTATGGTTTCTCTGAAGAGGGGCCTCCGGACCGTCTGAATGCCACCAAATCCTACGGTATGCCATAACTTGTTTGTTATAGTGTGGAATGGGTATTTTATTCCCAAGATTCCCTTACTCCCTGTGTTATGGCTTCACCGGCGTCAGATTCTCTTTCGCTGGTTCTACTTAGAGCCCAAAACTCCCGGATCTCACGGAACGGGGGGAATCTTGCCAAGAGGTGGGACCTACAATTTTATTGGGTGTTACTTGGGCATAAACTAGAACAACCAAGTAATTGGTTCCACTTTGCTACCCCTTTCCGGCTCACGTAGAGGGGCCAAAATGGCAGTTCCGTCTTTTTCCCAGCGGGGCTATGGTTTCTCTGGAGAGGGGCCTCTAGATCGTCTGAATGCCACCAAATACACCATGTTATTCCATACCATGTGTGTGTATAGTGTGTCATGGGTCTTGGATGCCCAAAATTCCCTCTCTCTCTCTCTGTTATGGCTTCACCGGCGCGCAGATTCTCTCTGGCAGGTTCCAAGACTACTTAGAGCCCGAAACTCCCTAAGCTGATGGAACTCGGGGAATCTTGCCAACAGGTGGGCCCAACCATTTTTCTTGGGTGGTCCTTGAGCCTAACCTAACACAAACAAGCAATTGGTTCCACTTTGCTACCCCTTCCCTAATCAAGTAGAGGGGCCAAAACGGCAGTTCTATCTTTTTCCCAGCGGGGCTATGGTTTCTCTGGAGAGGGGGCTCCGGATTGTCTAAATGCCACCAAATCCCATGCTATGGCATACCTTGTGTGTTAGAGTGTGTCATGGGTCTTGTATTCCCAAGATTCACTCGCTCTCTCTGTGTTAGGGCTTCACCGGCGTCAGATTCTCTCTGGCGGGTTCCAGGATTACTTAGAGCCTGAAACTCCCGGATCTGATGGAACTGGGGGAATCTTGCCAAGAGGTGGGCCCTACCATTTTTTTTGGTGTTCCTTGGGACTAACCTAATAGAACCAAGCAGTTTGTTCCACTTTGCTACCCCTTTCGCCTAACGTAGAGGGGCCAGAACGGCAGTTTCGTCTTTTTTCCCAGCGGGGCTATGCATGGTTTCTCCGGAGAGGGGCCTCCAGATCGTCTGAATGCCACCAGATCCCATGGTATTCCATAACATGTGTGTTATAGTGTGTCGTGGTTCTTGGATTCCCAAGATTCCCTCTCTTCTCTCTCTGTGTTAGGGCTTCACCGGCGTCGGATTCTCTCCGGCGGGTTCCCGGACTACTTAGAGCCCGAAACTCCCGGAACTGACGGAACTCGAAGAATCTTGCCAAGAGCTGGGCCCTACCGTTGTCTTGGGTGTTCATTGGGACTAAACTAACACAACCAAGAAGTTGGTTCCACTTTGCTACCCCCTTCGAGCTCACGTAGAGGGGCCAGAACGACAGTTCCGTCTTTTTGCCTAGCGGGGCTATGGTTTCTTCGGAGAGGGGCCTCCGGATCGTCTGAATGCCACCAAATCCCATGGTATGACATACCATGTGTGTTAGAGTGTTTAATGGGTCTTGGATGCCCAACATTTCCTCACTCGGTGTGTTATGGCTTCACCAGCGTCGGTTTCTCTCTGGCGGGTTCAAGGACTACTCAGAGCCCAAAACTCCCGGATGTGACAAAAAAGGGGAAATCTTGCCAAGAGATGGGACCTACAATTGGATTGGGTGTTCATTGGGCCTAAACTAACACAACCAAGTAGTTGGTTCCACTTTGCTACCCCTTCCGGCTCACGTAGAGGGGCCAGAAAGACAGTTCCGTCTGTTTTCCCAGCGGGGCTAGGGTTTCTCTGGAGAGGGGCTCTGGAGTCTGGATCGTCTGAATACCACCAAATACCATGGTATGCCATACCATGTGTGTTTTAGTGTGTCATGGGTCTTGGATGCCCAAGATTCCCTCTTTTGTGTGTTCCTTCGCTGGCGTCGGATTCTCTCTAGCAGGTTCCAAAACTATTTAGAGCCCGAAACTCCCGGATCTGACGGAACAGGGGGAATCTTGGCAAGAGGTGGGTCCTACCATTTTATTTGGTGTTACTTGGGCCTAAAATAACACAACCAAGCAATTATTTCCACTTTTCTACCCCTTTCCGGCTCACGTAGAGGGGCCAGACCGACAATTTCTTCTTTTTCTCCACCAGACCTAGGGTTTCTCCGGGGAGGGGGCTCCGGGGCGTCTGAATTCCCACCAATAATAGGATATGCCAAAACATTTGTGTTATATTGTGGCATGGGTCTTGGATGCCCAATATTCCCTCACTCTTTGTGTTATGGCTTCACTGGCGCCGCATTCTCTTTCACGGGTTCCTAGACTACTTAGAGCCCAAAACTCCCAGATCTCACGGAATGGGGGGATCTTTCCAAGAGGTGGGACCTACCATTGTCTTGGGTGTTACTTGGTCCTAACCTAACACAACCAAGCAATTGGTTCCTCTTTGTTATCCCATTCCGGCTCATGTAGACGGGCCAGAACGGCATTTTCGTCTTTTTTCCAGCGGGGCTATGGTTTCTCTGAAGAGGGGCCTCCGGACCGTATGAATGCCACCAAATCCCACGGTATTCCATAACTTGTGTGTTAGAGTGTGGCATTGGTATTGGATTCCCTAGATTCCCTTACTCTCTGTGTTGTGGCTTCACCAGCGTCAGGTTCTCTTTCGCGGGTTCTACTTAGAGCCTGAAACTCCCGGATCTCATGGAACGGGGGGAATATTGCCAAGAGGTGGGACCTACCATTTTATTGGGTGTTACGTTGGAATAACCTAACACAACCAAGTAATTGGTTCCACTTTGCTGCCCCTTTCCGGCTCACGTAGAGGGGCCAAACGGCAGTTCCGTCTTTTTCCCAGCAGGGCTATGGTTTCTCTAGAGAGGGGCCTCCAGATCGTCTGAATGCCACCAAATACACCATGGTATGCCATAACATGTGCGTGTATATAGTGTGTCATGGGTCTTGGATGCCCAAGATTCCCTCTCTCTCTGTTATGGCTTCACCGGCACGCCAGATTCTCTCTGACGGGTTCCAGGACTACTTAGAGCCCGAAACTCCTTAAACTGATGGAACTCGGGGAATCTTGCCAACAGGTGGGCCCAAACATTTTCTTGGGTGTTCCTTGGGACTAACCTAACACAAACAGGCAATTGGTTCCACTTTTCTACCCCTTTCTGGCTCAAGTAGAGGGGCCAAAATGGCAGTTCCGTGTTTTTCCCAGCGGGCTATGGTTTCTCAGGAGAGGGGGCTAGCTCCGGATCGTCTGAATGCCACAAAATACCATGGTATGGCATAACATGTGTGTTATAGTGTGGCATGGGTCTTGTATTCCCAATATTCACTTTGTTACCCCTTTCCGGCTCACGTAGAGGGGGCAGACCGGCAGTTTCTTCTTTTTCTACAGCAGAGTGAATTCCCACCTAATCCTAGGGTATGCCAAAACATATGTGTTAGATTGTGGCATGTGTCTTGTATGCCCAAGATTCCCTCACTCTTTGTGTTATGGCTTCACCGGCGTCGCATTCTCTTGTTCCAGGACTACGTAGAGCCCAAAACTCCCAGATCTCACGGAATGGCGGGAATCTTGCCAGGAGGTAGGCCCTACCTTTTTCTTTGGTGTTCCTTGGGCCTAACCTAATACAACCAAGCAGTTGGTTCCACTTTGCTACCCCTTCCGCCTAACGTAGAGGGGCCAGAACAACAGTTCCGTATTTTCCTCTAGCGGGGTCATGGTTTCTCCAGAGAGGGGCCTCTAGACGTCTGAATGCCACCAAATCCCAAGGTACGCCATACCATGTGTGTTATAGTGTGCCATGGGTCTTGGATTTCCAATATCCCCTCTCTCTCTCGGTTAGGGATTCACCAGCGTCGGATTCTCTCTAGCGTGCTCAAGGACTACTTAGATCCCGAAACTCCCGAAACCGACGGAACTAGGAATCTTGCCAACATGTGGGTGCAACATTGTCTTGCGTGTTCCTTTGTCCTAACCTAACACAAAACAACAATTGGTTCCACTTTTCTACCCCTTTCCGGCTCATGTAGAGTGGCCAGAACGGCAGTTCCGTCTTTTTCCACATCGGGTATATGGTTTCTCCGGAGAGGGGGCTCCGGATCGTCTGAATGCCACCAAATCCCATGTTATGCCATACCATGTGTTATAGAGTGTTTCATAGGTCTTGGATGGCCAACATTCCCACGCTCTCTTTGCTAGGGCTCACCGGCGTCATTTTCTCTCTGCCGGTTCCAGGATTAACCCGAAACTCCCGGAACTGACGAAACTAGGGATATCTTGCCAGATGGTGGGCCCAACCATTGTATTGGGTGTTCCTTGGGCCTAACCTAACACAACCAAGCAATTGTTTCCACTTTGCTACCCCTTTCCGGCTCACGTAGAGGGGCCAGAACGACAATTCCGTCTTTTTCCTCATCGAGGCTATGGTTTCTCCGGAGAGGGGGCTCGAGATCGTTTGAATGCCACCAAATCCCATGGTATGTCATACCACGTGTGTTATAGTGTGGCATGGGTATTGGATTCCCAAGATTCCCTCGCTCCCAGTGTTAGAAATTCACCGGCGTCGGAATCTCTCTAGCGAGTTCGAGGACTACTTAGAGCCCGAAACTCCCAGATCTGACGGAACTGGTGAAAGTTCAATATGGTCAACTAGAGGGGGGGGGGGGTGAATAGGTGACCTACAAATTTTAATTCTTTTTCACTTTTAATGGGGCTTTTAAGAAAGTAAATGCTTGATTACCTAAATGTGCAACTAAGTGAGTACCCTAGGTGATACAAAGCAAGTAGCAGCGGAAATAAGGAAAGGTACAAGATGACAACAGGTGAAAGCACGGAGACAAGGATATGTTTCCCGTAGTTCCTTCTTAAAAGAAGTACGTCTACGTTGGAGAGGTGGGGAGCCACCTAGGCGCTCCTCAATAGCACGGATGTGCACACCTTGTTCTCCTTGAGCTTCTCCGGTGAGGGAGATTCTCGTTTCCACTATGAGGTCGACTTGAAGGCGTTGACCAAACCTTTACAAGGGGTTGAGGCTACTCCACAAGTGAGATGGAGGCTCTCAACAATCGAAGCTTCTTGCTACAAGGTGGAAGCTACAAGCACTACGGTTTCCCTTGGATGACAAAGCAACCAAGAGATTACAAGATCCCAAGAGTTGTGGTGTGGGTACACACGTTTTGGCTTGGTGGAAAGGTAGATCTAGTCCTCCTCCATGAGATCCTTGAAGGGCATCGAGTTTGGTTGGAGGAGGAGGGAGATCGGGGCGATTTGAGCTCTACAACAATGGAGGAGAGAGAGGAATGGACGAGCTGCCTATCTAGAGGAAGAAGACAGCTATTTATAGGCTCCTCCAAATTCTGACCGTTGCAGTCCTGCGGGACCGGAAATTTCCGGGGTAAAGGCCGGAATATTCCGGTCTGAGTTGGCCGGATATTTGAAAACTCCGGGGGGCGGATAATTGAAATATCCGGGGGCGGAATTTTCCGCCCCAATACTCCGCCCCCATCTCTGTGCGCAGGCACCAACATGTTGAAGAAAACTGCTAAGGACCAAGGGCCGGAGATTTGCTCCGGAAATTTCCGGGGCAAATTTCCGCCCCACCTTCTGTGCGCGGGCAATGAGAAGTAGACCAATTTCTGCTAAGTCCTTGAAGGCCGGATATTTGGCCCGGAAATTTCCGGGGCAAATTTCCGTACTGGCTTCTGTGCGCGGGCAGACAAACACTTAGTCGTTTTCGTGGAAGCCAGAAGGGAGGCCGGAAATTTCCGGTTGGATGGCCGGATAATCCGCCACATAAGTCCCGGAATTTCCGCCCCATATACTGAAAAATCCGGTGGCTGAATTTCCACAATAGAGAGCTTCTCTTTGATCTTTTGACAAGGATATACTGATGATCATCTAGGACAATAGCTGCACAGACTGAACCACATTGTTAGATAGGAGATATCCGTGTTAGCATCATCACCAAAATCATTAGAGGGATCATGAGCTTTCAATCTCCCCCTTTTTGGTGAATGATGACAACACGGGTATTTGCAGGGAATAAAGCTAACAATGCAGGATATGAAAAACATCACAGATAGCATATATAGGAGACATGCCTCCCAATAATAATAGTTCAACATAAACGACGAATACGGTAGAACGAAGTTCGAAAAAGACGCACGAAAAAACGGAAATGGCAACGAAGAACAAACGAAACCCTCCCAAGCAAATCCCCACGATCATCTAATTCTTCTCCCCCTTTGGCATCAAGACACCAAAAAGAGAAAAGAGATAGCTACGTCCCATGGAGCACACTCTAGGCCTGGGTGTCCTCTTCTTCCTCTTCAGCTTCACTGTCGGTGGCAGTCTCCATGTCCTCATCTTCATCAACACCGATATCCCAGTCAACGTCACGGTTGTTCCAGTTCTTGTAAGCAACCCGAGGGGGAGGAAGAGGTGGCACAGTGGGAGTCTTGAGGGCAGTCATGATGTGGTGCTGGTTCTCTAAAATAGTGCGGCGCTCCACATAGGCAGCGTAGTTCTCCTTGTGGACGCAAACCATCAAGCTCAGCACCTTCTCAACGGCACGAGCAAGCCACGAGCGCTTCTTCTTCCCAGGAGGAGGAGGACGCATGCGAGCATCCCTGTGTCCCTGTCCAGATGCACCAACATTATGAGCGGCCTGCTGAGTGTGGGCAGACTTCTTATAGAGATTAACGTCCTTGTGATCCTCACAGTCCAGCTCCAAGTCTTCTCGGAGTGCTTCAGGATAGCGTGCCTTGATGAGCTTCATGATGTAAGGGGCATATGGAGGCACCTTACGATGGAAGAGAGCATAGTGGATCTCATTGAAAATGAAATCCATCACATCAATCCGGTGAGCCTCCATATCAGTCATATCAGTCTCAGAGAAGGTCAAGAAGGCATGGTGCATAAGGTTGACCAAGCCACCACGAATAGCATCATTATTCCCCGCGCTTGGAGCAATGGACTCCCTGAGCATGCGCAGGAGGATATCATAGACTGGAAAGAGGCCTTTAGCCGATCCAATTGTGCCTTGAGAACCATAGAGCTCAGCAAGCCTGTTCTTCTCATACTCTTCCCCATGGATATGCATACGGTGGCCCTGAGGAGTGTTGAGGCCAGCAAACGGATAGTCAAGCACAGTGGCAAAGTCATGAAAGTTTGCAGTGAGCAGGTGAGGGCCGGACATCCAAGTCATCCCAATCTCTTCAGAATCATCAATGACAAGAGTAGCAAAGAACTGCTGGATGTAGGTGGTGTTGTAAGAGCAACGAGTCTCCATAAGTGGACGCAAACCAAGAACCTCAGCAAGCTGAACAGAGGGGTTGAAGTAATCTGGGTTGGCAGCTAGATGAGCAAAATTGATCACTTTCATGGGGCACACTTGTTTGCTCATTACGGTGTACACTTGCTTGAAGAGGGTCTCCTGCTCGACGTGCCAAAATCATGAGTCAATAGTGGGGTCCTGAGGACCCTCCGTGTACCAAGCCTTGTTACGCCATGCCTTAAACTCAACAATGGGCATGGTGCCCACGTTGAGAGTTGCCTTGCCTTGCTGCCTACCAGCTCTGCGAGCAGCCCGATCAGCCTCACGTTGTTGCTCATATGCGCGCTGAGTATCTCTTTCACGCCGGCGAGTCTCATTGTCTTCTACAAAGGTCCCCTCCTCATTTTCTGTCAGATGACGGAGGCGTTTGCGGGAACTGAGCAGCTTGCCAGACCTAGAGGTGGAACCATCTGCGAGGAAAGCAAATAGAAAACCAAAGAAAAGCAAACAAACATCAAACACGGGGGCTCACGAAATGAGGAATGGAATATCGTGGAGTGATGGTGAAGATTCAGTATAGGCCGGAAATTCCGGTCATGAACACGGAAATTCCGGAGGACGGAAATTCCGGCCTCAGGGCAAATTTCCGGGGAGCGGAAATTCCGGCCCTGGGCGGAAATTGCCGGCCTTCGGGATTTTCGAATCCAGATCTGAATCTGGGCCTATAACGAATCTGGAACAGGGGATCTAGTACGAGGATGAAAAGATGATACTTTGTGTGAGCAAAGAACCATGCTAGAACAGGAAAAACCCTAGATATAGTGATAATGCATCTACTCAACCCAAAATTTGCGGAGAAAACGAACACGTACCAGGATCCATGAATCAGGAAAGGACGTGCGGTCTCTTGATCCGCAAGGGAAGAGGAGAGGATGAGTAGGGGAGGCAAAGAGGCCTCCCGGAAGTCTTGGAGGCGGCGGCGGCTGGCTGGGGGCGAGTGGAGAGACGAGGGGAGGGAAGCAACGCGGACTGCTCCCTCCCGTCGTCTTTATATAGTCCCAGACCAAGAGCACCGGAAATTTCCTGCATTAATACCGGATATTCCGGGCCCCGGAGATTTGGGCCGGAATATTCCGCCCAAATATCCGGTGTGCCTTCTGCGAGCGGGCACGCTGGATAGTTGGGGGATTATTCGAGTCCAAATCTTCCTCCGGAAATTTCCGTGGCTTAAGACACGGAATATTCCGGGCCCCCGGAAGTTTGGACCGGAAATTTCCGCTGAAATTTCCGGTGTGCCTTCTGCGAGCGGGCACAGCGAAAGTTAGCGAAATTTCTGAGTCAAACGTCGGAGGGACGGAATATTCCGGTCCTGAGCCGGAATTTCCGGAGTGCCAATGCCATCCAAGATTTGTGGAAGATGGATCAAATCGTGAGCCTCCAAAAATGCAAAAAGACACAAACAATCGAACAAACACGAGGACAACATCAAACAAAACACATTCAAAAGGAAAAAGTTGGTGGCCGGAGCCACCGTGTTTGAGTGACACCAAGGAGCCGCGAAGATGTATCTTGGACTCAAGAGTATCACTCACGTTTTAAGCACAATAAGTCACGAACTGACTAGATATGCATTACGTTTTGATTGTTTTACGCATGATAGGTGGAGTGTTTGTTCATGAGTTGAACTACGCTCCCCCTATGTCCATGCCTACATCTAGACTAGATAGCACATATAGTGAAGGTACACATGCAAGGGTTCAAGAGAAGTTAGACGCATCGATCACATTTAGTTCATTCCTCAAACCCCGAAATCTTGGTTCATCAAGGGCCTTCATGAAGATGTCCGCGAGTTGATCCTTGGTCGCAACATAGGAGAGGTCAATATCACCCTTCTCAACATGATCCCGAATGAAGTGATGCCGTATCTCAATGTGCTTCGTCTTGGAGTGAAGAACGGGATTGTAGGCGATCTTGATGGCACTCTCATTGTCGCACAAGAGAGGAACGTTGTCGAAGATGATGCCATAATCTCTCAATGTTTGCCTCATCCAAAGTAATTGAGCACAACAACTAGCCGCGGAGATGTATTCAGCCTCAGTGGTGGAGAGAGCAATGCAGTTTTGTTTCTTGGACGACCAACATACCAATGAGCGGCCAAGAAATTGACAACTTCCGGATGTAGATTTCCTATCCGTCTTCTCTCCCGCATAGTCCGCATCCGAATACCCAATGAGCTGAAAGCTTGAACCCTTGGGATACCAAAGACCAAAGTTTGGGGTATGAACTAAATATCGAAAGATACGCTTAACCGCTTCAAGATGACTTTGTCTTGGGGAGGCTTGAAACCTTGCACATTTACCAACGCTATACATAATATCGGGTCTAGATGCACAAAGGTAGAGCAAAGAGCCAATCATGGAGCGGTATACCTTTTGATCTACCTCTTTACCATTCGGATCGGGTTTCAAATCAACCGTCGTGGACATGGGAGTCTTCATAGGTTTATCATCATGCATATTGAATCGCTTGAGCATATCTTGAGTATACTTGGCTTGCTTGATGAATGTGCCTTCGGGATGTTGCTTGATCTCAAAGCCAAGAAAATACTCCAATTCTCCCATCATAGACATCTCGAACTTGTCCGTCATAAGCTTGCAAAACTCATCATTGAAAGCAACGTTAGTGGAACCAAAGATGATATCATCCACATAGAGTTGGCATATGAACAAGTCACCTCCGACCTTTTTGGTGAAAAGGGTGGGATCGATTAAACCAACATTGAACCCTCGATCTACCAAAAACTCTTTAAGGTGTTCTTACCACGCACGTGGAGCTTGTTTAAGCCCATATAGCGCCTTATCGAGTTTGTAGACATGATCGGGGTGGTTGGGATCTTCGAAACCCGGAGGTTGCTTGACATAAACCAACTCATGGATGGGACCATTCAAAAAAGCACTTTTAACATCCATTTGTTGCAATTTGAAGTTATGATGAGAGGCATATGCAAGTAAGATACGAATAGATTCAAGACGAGCAACGGGAGCGAATGTTTCACCGAAATCGACACCTTCGACTTGAGAGAAGCCTTGAGCCACCAATCTAGCCTTGTTGCGGATGACGATGCCGTCCTTGTCTTGTTTGTTCTTGAAGATCCACTTAGTGCCGATGACGTTCTTGCAATCCTTGGGCCTTGGAACCAATTTCCACACTTTGTTGCGCTCGAAATTGTTGAGTTCATCGTGCATAGCTTCAAGCCAATCTTGATCTTCAAGAGCTTCATAGACCTTCTTTGGCTCAATGTGCGAGACAAATGCATGAGCTTTGCTAAAATCCGCTAGTTGCCTCCTTGTGACGACCCTTCCACGAACTTGTCCAAGAATCATATCCTCCGTGTGACCGGCACGAGCAAGATTATCTAGCCTTCTCTTTGCTCTACGAGCTAGCATCTCCTCCAAAGTTTCCTTGGATAGGACTTGATCATCACCTTCATCATCGGAGACATGTCCACCTTGGTCTTGATCATTGATGGGAGGTGGATCCCTTATGTGATGAATTGTATCACCACCATGTGTGATGGGGGGACGATAACCCGGTATGCCAAATTCCAAGGAGTAACCCGGCCCAAAGGACGCTGTACAGGATCCGGCTAAGGATAAGGAAATTAGTGAAGGCCCCAGCTTGTAGGCCCAGTAACCCGGGTTGTGGGTTATGGTAAAGGAAAGTTAGGGTTTGTGCGCCGTGTCCGGGTAGGATCCAGGGTGCGCCTTGGAGAATAAGCCAGGGGGTACGGGTGCTTTATAAACCGACCCCCAGGTCTAGTTTAGACAGAGATCTAAGAACCCTAGCAACATCGTGTGATATCGAGCATCAAGTGTAATCCCAGAGTTGAGTTATTATATCAAGATCGGAGACTCGGCGACTTTGATTGCCGGTTACCAGATCGAATTACGCCATGTTTTCCTCTGAGCTAAACCCTCTCCCAAATACCTGTGTCGTCTTGCCCCAAGATCAGTTACCCCCGGTAGCATCTGCCGTGATTATCCCACGACAGTTGGCGCCCACCGTGGGGCCTGCGTCCAAAGGTGTTTACATCACGGGAGAAGCTCGGAAGGGCATGGAGAATCTTGTCATCGGTGAAATCTACATCGACCACGAAGGAGAAAAGATGGTGGACGATTCCGGCTGGGGGCCGGAGTCGGATCGCCTCGAAACCGGATCCGTCATGACAATCGGCCGGATCAGCGTCTTCATCGGTATGGTATGTGCTTCCAATTCGATCCCTGACAACGTTGGATCTGATTCTATGCCAGGAAAAGCCACGTCTATCCGATCAGATGATGAAGAATCGACTGGAACGACATATCCGGCAGAAGAACTCATCGCGGAGTGGGAACAGCCGGAGGAGCCGGCATGGACCCCACGCGACCGGGCCGAGAGAGAAGATGATACCGGGTCCATCTTGGATCTACAGGAAAACCGGTATGAGGAGAACGGTGAGGAAGAACAGCATGAACTCATACCGGATATCGTGCGCCGAGTTGCAGTCTATGCGGCCCCCGCGGCCAACCAAGGAAACGCTACCGCGGCATCAGTCGGGGCGGCTCAGGCAGTGGCCCAGCAACAGGGCGCGGCTAACGGAGACCCGGTCTTAACCCGGGTTGATGGAGAGTCGGCGTCAGTAACCAGCAGAGCAGCGGATGAGGAGTTGCACGCAAACACGTTCGGGTTCTTAGAAAACCGGACACCAGGGGCGGGTCCTTCGAACCCGCGCCACCCGGCCTTATTCGATAACAATCTGATTCTAGACCCCACGGTTCTCGCAACGGTTATCACTCCGGAAAACGCAGCAGAGCGCGTCAGGGATCTGGATGTGGCTCGTCGTGCGCTGGAACAGCAAAGAAGGCAGGTAGAGGCAGAAAGGCAAGGGATGGCCACGCGGCGCCGTGAGCTAGGTGCGTTGGAAACCCGGCTCCGAGAGGAAACGTCTAGACTACATCAAAGGCACCACACCAGGTTACCAGCCATGGGCGGGGTTATCAATCCGGCTAATTTATTTGTTACACCTCAGGACCAGCCGATACCAGTGGTGAACCAGGGAACCGCACCCCAACAAGTGACAGCAGCGACATATCCGGCAAATGAGCGGACCGGGTTACCCCCACCACAAACTAGAGTCACAACCGGCAACGATCTACTGCCGCCGCCACCATCACGATTCCACACACCAGCCGGCCACTACAACAATCCTATGGACAACGTATATGCAGCGACACTCGCATTGAATCAAATCCCTGTGGGAGAGTCGCCCCATGCAGAGAAGACTCGGCAAGCCATCGAGCTGTTGCACACTGCGGTGGCACAGCAAGCCAATTACCCGGATCACAGAAGCGGTATGCACGGGACGCCATACGTCAGTCAGCAGCAAGGGAATATCCAAACAAGTTCAGCGCGGCGGAGGGAAGAGCAGCAGCAAATGCCGCCTCCTCCCCGCGCTCAGGCGGCCTCAGCAGCACAGGCCGTCGTGGACAGTTCTAGGGCTCGGAGGGCCGCGGCCGGGTCTGTAGCGCATGGACCTCCCGCAGCACCGCGCCCAGCCGCGCCCCCCCGCGGCATCACACGTTTCTAGAGCAAGGCCGGCTTCAACCGTTCTTGCGGGACCCAAGTGTCTCTCGGACAATATTAGAGCTGAACCTTACCCGGAAAAATTCAAAGAGCCAGGGAAAGTAGTGAATTATGAGCCAACTATGGATCCCGAAACATGGCTAAGCAGTTACGAGATGGCAATGTCAATTCGCAACGCGTCCGAGAACCTCCAAGCCAAGTTCATGTATCTGATGATGTCGGAAGGAGCAGCAAAATTGTGGTTCACCAATCTGCCAGAGGGATCGATCAAGTCTTGGGAGGAATTGAAGACCGCGTTTGTCAAACACTTTCACGGGACCTGCAGGAAATTATTCACTATTGATGATCTAGAGCGATGCGTCCAGAAAAAGGGAGAATCGGCGCGCAGTTGGGTGCGCCGGGTTATGGAGATACTTCACTCATCCACGGATATCCAGCCCAAGGATGCACTACAGGCCATGGCAAAAACATGCAAGTATATACCTTTAGTGCAAAAGTTAACTCGCATGAAGTCCAGTCGAAATGCGTCGGAAGTCACAATGGGAGAATTGATGGATGCGTGCAACAAACACGCTGCGACAGATACTACAGAAGAAGAAGCTGATGACAAGAAGGCAAAAGCAAACACAAGCAGTAATGGAAGAACCGGCAACGGATCAGCATCAGGTAACAATGGAAATAGCCAGAACAAGCGCCCTTTCGAAGGAGGTTCCGAGTTTGTCGCCAACACAGAACCCGGGTCTTCGAGGCCAAGAGCAGAAGGAAATTTCAACGGAGGTAACCACAATGGAGGAAATTATCAAGGTCCACCAAGGCCGGGTAACAATTGGGACATATTCCGGATGGCATGTCCGAAGCACAGCAGGAATGGCAGGCCAGCTAACCACTCCCTAGAACAGTGCGCCGATTTACAAAGATGGAAAAATGAGGAAGTGCACAGAGCTATGCGAGGTGCAGGACGGGGAGGAGGACCGGGTCCAGGGGCAAACCCGGGCAACGGCCCACCCCCAGCTGGTAACCCGGCGGCTGGAAATCAAAGTAATAACCAAGGGGGGGGGGGGCAGGAGGTTTCCAGGCTAACCCCAAACAATTGGGTCAATATCATGTGCATACCACCGGAGGCTCTAACAAGGACAAAAAGATACTGAAGCAAGCGGTCAACTCAGTTTTGTTAGCCGTCCCGAGATACTTGAGATGGTCAGAACAGGAGGTAACATGGAGCAGAAGGGATCACCCGGAAAGAGTGGAACACCCACGAGTCTTGGCACTAGTAGTCGCACCGCAAGTCAATGGGTACGAACTGAAAAAGGTTTTAATGGATGGTGGAAGCAGCATCAATATATTGTATTGGGAAACCTTCCTACGCATGGGTCTCAAGGAATCTCAGCTGCAAAAAAGCTCAACAGTTTTTCACGGGATAGTGCCGGGTCATTCAGCATGCCCCGAGGGAAAAATCGCATTGGAAGTAGCCTTTGGAGAGTCAAAGGATAACTATCGAATCGAGTGGCTTACCTTTGAGGTAGTGAAATTGCGCAGCCCTTATCACGCGCTATTTGGAAGGCCGGCTTACGCCAAATTCATGGCTAGGCCGTGTTACGTATATCTACAGTTAAAAATCCCGGGTCCCAAGAAGACCATTACCATACATGGAAATCGAGACATAGCGGCTGAATGCGACGAAGGAGATGCAGCAATGGCCGAGCAGGCCTGTAGAAAAGAAGAACTCAATCATTACCGGTCTCAAGCAGACCCGGAGGATAGAGCCACATCAAAAAGGCCGAGTACTGAAGGTGAAAGAACAAGATCCAAGGTAACGCAAGATGCTAAAATGGTGGCCTTAATCGAGGATGATTCCCCCAAGCGACCCGCTGTAAAGGAAGAAGCTACACGGCCGCTTACAACCAGCCGAGTCATGGGAACACCCCACCCGGGTTGGCTAGCAAACCCGGTACTCATCAGGAAAAGGTCGAACATATGGAGAATGTGCATTGGTCAAGCCAGACCGGGACCGGTGCTTATGAAGAACTAAATAATGTAACGGGCAGCAGGTTTCAGACGCGCTCTTTTCCTACCCAGGGTACCTAAGGGGACTGGAAGGTTTTTAATGAGGCGGCCTGCTGATCCAAAATTTCTAGTATCAATAAAGAGATGGTTATCAAGTCCTATATCATTACATCCTGATTACAAGTAAGTAGTATCCATGCGACATCAGTAATTCAGTATCATTAAAAGCATCAAGTGCATGTAGGTCTTGGGGGTTGGTTGCTCAAGTGACCAACCACTAACCCGAAAGACCCGGCCTTGATGCCTATAAGTTATAAGGGCCGATTATTCGCAAACGAGTACGGCTGCAATCTTATAACTGGACAAAGGAGCCAAATTTTCTTGACTTTTCTTACTTAAGCTCGATGTGACTCGCACTAAAGTGGCATGATTCGTTCGCTTACGATTACAGTCAGCCATGAAGCCCAATGGGACTGGCCTGACACTGTTCTCGTATGGATGTAACAACATGGTATCCACGCGAAAGCCGGCTTACAGTACAAGATAGTCAAAAGGGTCATCTAAACCACAAGTTTATGCAGAGTACAAGGCCAAAGGCCGGAAACTCAACAATTATCAAGCATAAACTTCAGTATTCACACAGAATGGCTTTAGGTTTGCGACTCGGTAAAAAATAGTTTGTTCTCTGAGAAAGGCCACACCCCCATGACTCGGACTTTGGGTCATGGGGACTGGGGGACTTCGAAACAGAAACAAACTACTTGGCTATCGCAGTTCGAAAAACCTCTCCATCCGAGTCTTGGGGACTTAAAGAAAAAGTCCACGTATCAAAGTCCCTGGTACTCGGAAAACCGAGTCTTCCGAAGGGAGCCAAAATAGAGAATTGGGTATCGAGAAAAAGTTCAAAGAATAGGCAAGCAATACGGTTATCAAAAGACCAGAAAAGCCGCAAAGTACATCACGGGCTAAAAAGTACGTTACAAGGTACGACATCAGTATCAGGGGTGCACAGGCGCACCATCAAAAGCATAACAGTGTGATTACAAGGCATTATAAGGTATTATGATAATACGGCCCTATTCGGCCTCCCGAGTACGGCCTTCCGGGTCTGAGTCCTGGGTTTGCTGCTTAGCCTTCCTGGCACCCTTACCCGGACTCATTGCATCAGGGCGGACTGGTGGAGGGACGGCTGGTGTAGAGGCAGACGGGCCCGATTTTAACTCGGCCTCCCTCTTCGCAGTCGCT
Organism: Alopecurus myosuroides; assembly: GCA_028641055.1. NCBI lineage: Eukaryota > Viridiplantae > Streptophyta > Magnoliopsida > Poales > Poaceae > Alopecurus > Alopecurus myosuroides. Next base: position 86,314,427 of record CM054062.1, on the reverse strand, counting down.
TCCCTCTTCCTGGCCGAGCTAGAAACCCACTTCTCCAAGATATCAAAAGGAGGGGGCGCATCCTCCGTAATAACTTTGCCATCAGCGTCATATGCACTCATAATTGTATTTAAATCCAAGCTATCGGCCAAGGCGGTAGCTGAGGGGCGCACTGCGGCTTGTATGGCTTTGAAATCCTTGGGTGTAAATTTGGAACCGTCAGCCTTGAATTCGGGAAACCCGGATGTTACCTTTGCCGGGTCAAGCTTTGGAAAGAAAGCCTTGGCCAGAGTAAAAGCCCGGGTCATTCCAATTCGGCATGATGAGCGTTTCCAGATCTCAATCCACCCAGGCACAGTAGAACAGGCTTGAACGAGATTCTCTTCACCCGGATATACTTCCGTGGGCCACTTCACAGCATCCAATATGAATTTTGTGCCGGCAAAGAAAGTCCGGAGTACAGTCTTGAGGGTTTTAGCCTTGGTAATGGCATTTTCCTCTGGGGCCGCAAGGTTTGCACCTGCAGTTGTAACAAAAGAAAGAGCGTATCAGTAATCCCGAGTCTGTTATAATAAATTAAAGACATTAAGCCAATCAGCAGCAGAAAACTTACTGAGCAAGATCTGATAAGTATCGGAAACCTGGTCCGATAGTTTCTTCAGTTCGGTCTGAGCGGCATTGCACTTCTTCTTGTATTTGGACACATCTTTCTTCAAGGTTTTCATGTCATCCTCAAGGATTTCCCTTCGTTTCATCTCGGCAAGAAGAAGTTGCTCGGTCCTCAGTAAAGTTTCATCAGACCGGGTTATCTGTGCCTGTAAGTAGCAAGGAATGCAAGTATTAGTTTAATTGTATGGAAAGCCGAATGTGGTGTAAAGTACCAAGCATCACTTTTGCAAGTCATACTTGGGACTTGGGGACTAGGTATGCAATATGAGATACAAAGTGTCCTTACCTGATGCTCTGCAGCCATGCGCTCCAAGATCTGGCTCTCTGAAGCCTTCATAGTAAGGAGACTGTTCATCAACTGATCAAAAGTATCTTTACTCGTATCAGAAGACCCGGGGCCTTGGAAATTCCGGGAAGGAGCTTTCTTCTTAGTAGGAGGCGAAACCCGGGTCATCCGTGTGTCGGAATCCGATGCTCCTTCTTCTTCACCCAAGACGGTGGTTTTGTTCTTCTTGTTTGCGTGGGAAGCGATTGGATACTCGGCTCCTTGCGTGTCCGGGTTTGGCGGCGACGCTTGTTTTTCAGCGCTGGACGCGGCTGTGGTCTTATCAGCCGGGCTCCCCTTACCCGGGCCCTCGGTCTCCGCTTCCTCTTGATCGCTGACAACGACCGTGGCCCTATAAGGTGTTGTCAGTCAATAGTTAAATACACAGTCAAGAAAGGGTGATGAAATATGGCGGAACATCAGGAAAGGGATCTTACCCGGTATTCACCGCAAAGTCACAAGGGAATCCATCGCTGGACTCGGGAGAAGCTGGAAATTATCAAGTTAGATGTCATATGGGAATGGTTTAAAGAGAATGCCTTGACCCAGAAAAGATAGGGTAATTACCAGCCCGCCGCGGGGGGGGGGGGGTCGATGAAATACCCGGGGTTAAGGGCATTATCACCCGGGTGATTCCGAGTTGACCTACGCTTAGGAACAGGCGACTCCTTTAAGAACGGCCAGTGGAGTAACGTCAGGATAGCTCAAGTGTATCATCAAAATAATGTGAGTTGAAGGCGAGGAGGAGATATGAAACCTTGGAGGTGGCCTCTTGAGTCTTTCTTTTGGAACCGACCTTGACTGTCGGCTCCAGTTCCTCCTCGTCGCTGGCAGATTCTACTTTGCCATCGGAGTTTTCTTCCTCGTCATCTTCTTGTTCTGGATATCATCAAAGTTATGGTTGGAAATGAGGGGGTTACGGTGAGCTCGAAGGAGTCAAGTAAAATCCGGAAAGTACCTTCGTCCGAGTTAATAGTTTCCTGCTCCTCTGGACTTTCGGAGCTGGGGGAGGTGTTGGTTTTCCAAAAAGCATCATCAGCCTGAAAAGTGTTGGTGCAAGGGTTATCAACTGTATCAAGCGGAAAGAACGAGGGTAAAGGCTTCAAAGTCGGGTTTTTACCTTGGGGGCTGGGTTCTCAAGTGTAAAGGGCTCTAACCCGGATATGTTCCGGATTACCTCGAGCTTTTCTGTCAAAAAGCCCTTGATGGTTTTATGAGTGTCGCCAGCTGCGAAGATGTTGTCGGAGTATCGGAGCGGGTCTGAAGGTTCCCCTGAATACTCGCACATCAACTTTGTGCGGATAGAATTGGGCTGAATCCTGAAGTCGACCCAAGTCTTCACCAGGTTGAGCCCGATGAGGCCTTGGGCTGTGAGAGTGGCGATTTTGGCTAGTAGGGGTTGAATGGCCTCCCTGTCCGAGTCAGGGGCGAAGGCACTAAACTTATCAGAAATGTCGAGAAGACCCTCCGAGTAACCCGACAGTTTCTTTTGGCCGGGTGGGGAAGAGTCTTGGCAGTAGAAGTATGAGAGCTGCCAGTGCTTGACATGGGAATTGAGGGTGAGGGGTGGCATCAGAGAGTTCTTGCGGCGCTGGATAGAAACCCCGCCGCAAGCGAGAAGCGCCCCGTCACCGCTTTCGCGGCACGGTTTGCATTGAAAGAGCTCAATAAAAAGAGCTAGACTTGGTGGAGTGCACAAGTAGGATTCGGAAAGAACAATAAAGTGGGAAATGTTTAGAACGGAATTGGGTCCGATGTCAAAGATGCGAAGGCCGTAGTAACTAAGGACATCACGGAAAAAAGGGTGACCCGGCGGTCGAAAACCCCGGGTCACATGTTCCACGAAACATATTACCTCATCTTCTGTTGGGGTAGGCCGGGTCTCCTTACCCGGCACCCTCCACTGGATATCTTCTTGAGGAGGAAGAACTCCCAGCTCCACCAGCTCCTCTAGCTTGGCCTTTGTGACCGTAGACCGCGCCCAGTTGGCGGATATGGAGTTGGTGGTTTTAGCCTTGGTTGGAGTCTTCCCCTGCTTCTTGGGAGCCATGTGGTCGATCTGCAAAGTACAAGATAAAAGGATAAGAGAATTAAGGCACGGAAATTGCGAGCCGGCCAAGTATAGGCCGGGTAATATTGAGACATGAAAGACTGTGAGTAGTCCGGGTGTTAGCTCGCAGAATAAAGTTCGAAATTATCCGGGTGTCAAGTATTATGGCGAAAGTTATGGGATCTAAATGTTGAAGAAGCTTTTGAGGGCGATGGGTGACTATGCAGGCATTTAACGCGAACGAAAGGAACTAAAAAAGGGGAAGTCTGGCCGGGTGATTTAGGCCAGGGCGGAAATTTTGAGTGGATCGAGCCCCGATTGGGAGTCTTATCTTCAGATTCCTGGCAAAATTAATGCTTGCGGGCAGTAGGAGAGTGGATTGAAATCCATAGTTCACCTATTAGACGAGTTGGAGAGAATGCTAGCAACCTAATTCGGCGTAGCCAAGGAATCATGGGCGGGTCGATTTGGATCTAATCTAAGATGAAATCCAAAAATTACAAGGGAAAATTAATGGGTGCAAAAGGCTTACCGGAGGAGATCTGAGTGAAACCTTGCGGAGGCAAATGGCGCAGCCCTGGTGTCCCTTCGCGGTTCTTGATGGGCCGGATGGAGATTCGCCGGCGGGTTTCGGCGGCGGCGCAGGGCGAGCGGTGGCGGAGCGCAGCCTCCGTCCGATGGGCTCCGGTGATGCGCGCGGGATTTCCGTGGTGGCGCTCAGCGGGAGTGAGCTCTGAGGGAGAGAGGAAGCAGAGTGGGGGGAAATGAGCCGTTAGGGTTTAGGTTACCCCCCATGGAGCTTATTTATAGGGTGAGTGGATAAGCCCGGTTCACTGAACGGGAGCCGGGAGTTACGGAAATAAACGGCTGTTAATTTGAGTTTTGGCGAGATATGCGCCAAATATTGTGCAAGGCCTCTGGGTAAAAGGAAGAAGGAAATTAACCCCGCGATTTCAGGGTCGATTATCGGATGCGAAATTTTGACATTTTGGGATTTTATCTGGGAAAGTAAGTTGGGTAATTGGGAAAGAGCCGGATTACTATATGGCCACCATGGAGTAAGGCCTAGCTGAATATCAAAACATTTTAACCCGGTCTCTATATGCCCGTATGTTTAATATCTTTGCAGGGAATAGCAAGCGCTTCAAGGAGGATCCATGAAGCCCAGGCTATTCTGGGGACTACTGATGGGGGGACGATAACCCGGTATGCCAAATTCCAAGGAGTAACCCGGCCCAAAGGACGCTGTACATGATCCGGCTAAGGATAAGGAAATTAGTGAAGGCCCCAGCTTGTAGGCCCAGTAACCCGGGTTGTGGGTTATGGTAAAGGAAAGTTAGGGTTTGTGCGCCGTGTCCGGGTAGGATCCAGGGTGCGCCTTGGAGAATAAGCCAGGGGGTACGGGTGCTTTATAAAACGACCCCCAGGTCTAGTTTAGACAGAGATCTAAGAACCCTAGCAACATCGTGTGATATCGAGCATCAAGTGTAATCCCAGAGTTGAGTTATTATATCAAGATCGGAGACTCGGCGACTTTGATTGCCGGCTACCAGATCGAATTACGCCATGTTTTCCTCTGAGCTAAACCCTCTCCCAAATACCTGTGTCGTCTTGCCCCAAGATCAGTTACCCCCGGTAACATCTGCCGTGATTATCCCACGACAATGTGTATCTTGTTCTCCATTATGAGCTTGGCCTTCATCATGAGCTTGGCCTTGAGTGTTTGCTTGGCCTTGAGGTGAGGCATGAGGGCTTGGTGCATCTTGTTGGGTAGCATGGTTATCAATGGATGTAGTCAATGGCTCCACTTGAGTAGAGCATAGTCCTTCTCCCTCCGTCATCCGGTTTTCCTCAATGGGTATTATTTCACCAACCCCCATTCTTCTTATGACGATGGGAGGAATTGCATCTCCTACAAAACCATGATCTATACGGCCCCCTTGGGACCCATTATCCTCATTGAACACCACGTCTATAGCTTCTTCAACTTGTCCGGTGGATTTGTTGTAGACTCTATAGGCGTGAGAGTTTGTGGCATAACCAACAAAGATACCCTCATAGGATTTAGTCTCGAACTTTGACAAGCGTTTCCCTCTTTTGCGAATGAAGCATTTGCATCCAAAGACCTTGAAGTATGAAACGTCCGGCTTCTTGCCCGTGAGAATCTCATAGGGGGTCTTGTTCAAAATCTTGCGGAGATATAATCGGTTGCTAGCATGACAAGCGGTGGAGACGGCCTCGGCCCAAAAGTTGTAAGGAGAAGAGAACTCCGCAATCATGGTACGAGCCGCATCCATAAGAGTCCGATTCTTTCTCTCCGCCACACCATTTTGTTGAGGAGTGTAGGGAGTGGAATATTGATGAGCAATGCCTTCCTCACTAAGAAATCCCTCAACGGTGTAGTTCTTGAACTCGGACCCATTATCACTCCGGATAGCCATGATGCTTGTATTATGTTGTCTTTCCACCAAAGTGATGAATTCGATGACCCGCTTTTGAGTCTCACTCTTTATCTTGAAGAAGTACACCCAACAATATCGTGAGTAATCATCCACAATCACCAAGCAATACTTCTTGCCTCCAAGACTATCATATGATAGAGGACCAAAGAGGTCCAAGTGAATGAGCTCGAGGATTCTTGATGTAGTGATGTTCGTCTTGGTGGGATGTGCTTCTCCATGTTGCTTTCCTAGAACGCAAGAGCTACACACACGATCTTTGGCAAACTTAGCATTTGTTAGTCCTAGAACGTGATTGCCACTTTGAAGGTCATGCAACGTCCTCATATTGGTGTGGGCTAACCGGCGATGCCATAGCCAACCCACATCAACTTTAGCCATTAGGCATGTCGCGGCACACGTGTCTCCTTTGGAGAAGTCCACTACATACATGCCGTTCTCGACATGCCCAACAAAGGCTACTTTAAGAGTCGTTTCCCAAGTGACAATCACATTCTCTTTATTAAAGAAAGAGGTAAAGCCACTTTTAGCAAGTTGAAGAACCGAGATGAGATTGTAGCCAAGGGACTCAACAAGAAGAACATTCTCAATTGACAAGTCATTTGAGATTGTTACCTTGCCTCGTCCCAATACCTTTAGTTCGGAGTTGTCACCAATAGTGACGCAATTGAGATGAGGTAATGGAGGATGAATATCACTCATTGCGTCATTGCTTCCGGTCATATGTTGGGATGCACCACTATCCACCGTCCATTTGCTCGAACCGGAAGCACTTCCCTACAATAGATTAGTTGCTTGATTTAGGGACCCATCTTTGAATGGGTCCTTTCATGTTAGCGACAAGGGTCTTAGGAACCCAAATACTCCAATGATAATCGTCACCATAAGAAGTACCAACATATTTAGCATATATATGACCATCTCTAGATTTCATAAGAACATAAGATGGATTATATTTCCCGGCAAAGTTATTGTGAGTGGTGCTCCCCCTAGAGGTCTCACCACCCACCATGGTGTTGGTCTCCTTCCCTTTGGTCACCTCTCCCTCTTTCACAAATCTTACTTCTTGTGAGGAGGAGGTGACTCTCTTCTTGTTCTTCTTCTTGTACTTCTTCTTTGACTTGGCTATATAGCCAAGTCCCTCCTTTCCATTGTTGGCACGTTGAGAAGCAATCTCATGGGAACTCTTCTCATTTCCTACAAGATTAGTTGTACTCCAAGCATTGCTAGACAAGACATTCAAGCTAGAAAGTGAAGTGGATAGAACTTGCTTGTTTGATTGTTGAGCTAGAAGATTGTCACGAGATTTGGTTAACTTGTCATGAATTTCCTTAAGAGACATGAACTCTTTTTCAAGTTTTTCATGACGAGTACCAAGTTCCTCGTGAGCAATTCCTAGCTTCAATTCTTCATGCTCAAGAGTTTTAATTAAGGCAAGAGATTGAGCATTTTCCTTCCTAAGCTTAGAGACACTTATGGCAAAGTTTTCTTCAAGACAAGACAATTTCTCCTCAAGTGAGGCACGAATGGAACGCTCATTATCAAGAGCTTTTTCAAGCTCTTGCTCATTGCAAGTGTGACCTCCATGGCTTTCTAAGGTCATGATGATCTCCTCCTTTTCATCAACAAGAGAGTTAGCCTCATCAAGTTGCCTCAAAAGGGAGTTCACCTTTTCCTTAGTCTCACCCTTAAGGCTAGATAGCCATATGCTTAACTCATTAGACTCACTATCCTCCTCACAAGCATTTTCAACACAATCCAATAACGAAGGAGGGTTAGTGACAATGGTCTTAGAGTTGGGAGAGCATACCGGAGTGGCTTTTGCCATAAGACATGTAGGTCGGGTAGCCACATTCTCATTGGGGGATTCGAATAGAGAGATCGAAGGTGATGATGCGGTGGCCTTGGCGATGTGAGCAACTCCAACTACCTCATCTTCTCCTTCATCTCCGGAGATGTAAGTCTCAAGAACCGCCCCTTCTTGTACGTAGAGAGCTCTTGGCACCTTCCTTGCAAAGTTCTTGTTTTGAGGAGGCTTGGTCTTGTTCTTGCGAATGAGCTTGCCTTCGTTTTCTTCTCTTGGCTCAAAGGGGCACTCCTTCACGAAGTGGTTAGCGCTACCACAATTATAGCATGTCCTTGGTCGCTCCCCCTTCTTCTTGTAGTTCTTGTTTCGTGGAGGCCTTGGAGATCCGGTCTTGTGAGCTTCCCATCTCTTCCAATATCCATGCATAGCAAGGGCAATGCACTTGTGAGCTCCTGTGTAAGTATCTTCATAGTCTTCCTCATCATCATCATCTTCTTCACTTTCATCAACTCGAGCCATTGCCTTTGACTTTAATGCAAGGTTGGGAGACTTTCCTATCCCTCTAGAGCGAGCTAGAGCATCATCCGCACTCTTGTGAGAGAGAGAGATTGCGATGAACTCACTAAGAACACCTATGGAGTTGAGAGTATTTATTCCGCTCTTGTCCGGATGCTAGTGGCGAGATTCTTCTCGAAGGGTGTGATAGCCTTGACAAACTTCCTCTTTATCCATTCATCCGTGATCTCTTCCTTGCCAAAGTCTCTCAGTTGATTGGCGAGAGTGACAACTCGTCTATAGAGCTCTTCAGGAGTCTCATCCTCTTGCATAACGAAGTTCTCGGAGTTGTCAATGGCCACATCATACTTGGAGGACTGAATACTAGCATTCCCTTGAAACAAGGTATCAAGTTTGTCCCAAGCTTCCTTGGCGGTCTTGCAACCGCGAATGTGAGTGAGATGCTCCCTTGGGATAGCCTTCTGGATAATAACAAGAGCAGTTTTGTTGAGTTGAGATTCAACATCCTCCCTTGGAGTCAAGTTGCTTGGATCATGAGGATGAAACCCATGGATCACGCTTCTCCACAATGCCGTACACGATCCTGAAATGTGAGATTCCATTTCAAACTTCCAAGAGGAAAATTCGTTAGTGTTAAGGATGGGTGGAACTCCAACATTAAGGATGTGTGGCATGGAAACGATTGGGTGGATAGAATCATAGTTTTGCGGTGGTGGAACTTTTGAATTGGACCCCGAACCATTAGCCGTTTGAGACTTGGAGCCACCGTCACTCTCCTTAGCTTTGGCTTTAGCCTTTTGTGCGGCTTTAGCCTTAGCTTTGGCAATGTTTTCTTCGATTTCGGAAATGTCCGGATTTGTTTCCTCATCCGAACTATCCTCGTCGGTAACATGGGGAGAGTGAGACGGCTCCTTGGTTCTACCCATCATTTTCTCCAACATCTTCTTGATGGAGGAGACCTCCGAGCCCACACTAGAGCTAACCTTGGACAATTGGGTTTGTATGGTACAAACCGTTGTCTCAAGGTTGGCTATAGTGTCGGCCATTTTGGAGAGCTCCTCCTTAGAAGTTTCGGGAACATCCCCGTTGACCATGATTACTCTTAGGCGGTTAAGCCCGATAAAAGAGCCGAGGCTCTGATACCAATTGAAAGTTCAATATGGTCAACTAGAGGGGGGGGGTGAATAGGTGACCTACAAATTTTAATTCTTTTTCACTTTTAATGGGGCTTTTAAGAAAGTAAATGCTTGATTACCTAAATGTGCAACTAAGTGAGTACCCTAGGTGATACAAAGCAAGTAGCAGCGGAAATAAGGAAAGGTACAAGATGACAACAAGTGAAAGCACGGAGACAAGGATATGTTTCCCGTAGTTCCTTCTTAAAAGAAGTACGTCTACGTTGGAGAGGTGGGGAGCCACCTAGGCGCTCCTCAATAGCACGGATGTGCACACCTTGTTCTCCTTGAGCTTCTCCGGTGAGGGAGATTCTCGTTTCCACTATGAGGTCGACTTGAAGGCGTTGACCAAACCTTTACAAGGGGTTGAGGCTACTCCACAAGTGAGATGGAGGCTCTCAACAATCGAAGCTTCTTGCTACAAGGTGGAAGCTACAAGCACTAGGGTTTCCCTTGGATGACAAAGCAACCAAGAGATTACAAGATCCCAAGAGTTGTGGTGTGGGTACACACGTTTTGGCTTGGTGGAAAGGTAGATCTAGTCCTCCTCCATGAGATCCTTGAAGGGCATCGAGTTTGGTTGGAGGAGGAGGGAGATCGGGGCGATTTGAGCTCTACAACAATGGACGAGAGAGAGGAATGGACGAGCTGCCTATCTAGAGGAAGAAGACAACTATTTATAGGCTCCTCCAAATTCTGACCGTTGCAGCCTGCGGGACCGGAAATTTCCGGGGTAAAGGCCGGAATATTCCGGTCTGAGTTGGCCGGATATTTGAAAACTCCGGGGGGCGGATAATTGAAATATCCGGGGGCGGAATTTTCCGCCCCAATACTCCGCCCCCATCTCTGTGCGCAGGCACCAACATGTTGAAGAAAACTGCTAAGGACCAAGGGCCGGAGATTTGCTCCGGAAATTTCCGGGGCAAATTTCCGCCCCACCTTCTGTGCGCGGGCAATGAGAAGTAGACCAATTTCTGCTAAGTCCTTGAAGGCCGGATATTGTAACACCTGTGGTGTTACCTGTTTGTTTTGTTTGCATCATTTGCATCACATTGCATTGCATCCTGTTTGCATCACCACTGAAATTTCAAAGCAATTTAAACTTTCACCCTTGCTCAAAAATTTCCAACTTCAAACCATTAATTCAAGCAATTAAATCATTTCCAATTCAAACCAAGTTTTCAAATTAGTACCCTTTTAAACCTTAAAGGTCACCTCTATCTTTTTGCCCTCTTAAAAATCACTTTAAAGCTTAGGGATAACCCTATTAAAAAAATGTTGTTTGAAATAAGGTTTTATTAATATCCAAAATCCCTCTATTTTGATTTTAAACACAAACTACTATTTTAAAATTTAAATTTTGAAAACCAAAGTTGGAATGTGGTTTCTAGTTATCTAAAAAGCTTAACTGAATTTTTCTGTAATTTTTACTGATTAAAACCTTAACAGTTTTATCCAAAAAGCAAACTACAAAAAAAAATATAAAACAGAAAAAGAATAAAAATCATCTAACCAGCGCAGCGCGCAGCACCTAACCTAGGCCCAGCCCACCTAACTAGCTAACCGCGCGCGCAGCTGGCCCAGTACCGATTCGCTGCGCCAAGATGCGTGCGGATCTTCTAACTCTCTTCGTCCCGCGGTACGGCAGGCCATCGGGGCAGCCACCGCAACCCCCGAGCGACCCCGGCGGCGGTCCGAGCTCCTGGCGTCTATAAAGCACCCCTAGGGCACCAGCCCTCAACCCTAGCCCCCTAGGTTCCGCCTCCCCCTCGAATTGCCGCCGCTCCCTGCTCTCTCTCCCTGGTTTCCTCCCTCTCTGAACCTTCCTCACCGACGATCTCCTCTGAACATCGGCGAGCCCCGCCGCGATCATCCACCGCCACCTCTGCTAGCCACCAAAAATCAGCACCCCTCGCCACCCTCTCTCGTTTGCACCCCAACACGAGCCCGGAGATGCATGGATCACGTGCCGCCATCCCCGTTCTGCCGCCGGCCACCGTGGCTCTCTCTCTGAAGTTTCGCTCGCCGCCGTCGCCGTGGTACACCTCGTCGTGGTCCAGCGGCGTGGATCGAGTCGCCATCGTCCCCTCTCTCCGTTCGACACCGGAGGAAGCCCGGAGACGGCCGCAATCGGCCCCGCCGTCCTCGACCACCGTGCAGCTGTCACCTCGCCGGCGAGAGCATCTTCGTCACGCCTCTGCTCGACGACAACCGGTGGTGAGCTCAGTCTCCGTTGCCTCCTCCTCCCTCTTGCATCTATTCCTTGAACATCTGCACATCCATCTGCATCCACGCGCACACCGCAACGATCACAGCAACGTTGCACCATCGCCGGCGAAGTTGCTGTCTGACGAAACGAGCTTGCGTTTGTTCGTCAGGTTCAGTTAACCCACGAACTGAACCATAACCTGTTACCGTCCCCTTATCTGTCAAACACGCATCGCAGCGCAGCTGGTACTGCATTTTGTGCGCGTGGCGCAGGGCACGGGTTCGAATCCGCAGCGCCCCAACTTTTGCTTCCTTTTTCTTCCGCAGCGAGGCAGCCCCACCTGTCATTGACCTGCGGTGCCACGCCAGCGCTGGCGCAGTGCCACGCTGCCACTGGCCCACTGCGCAGTGGCAGTGGGTAGCATGAGCCTGTGTAACTATTGGTTTTCTGCGAATTTCCAAATAAGCAAATTCCTTTTAAATGGGCAGAATAAATATCTAAATTGCAAATTCAATAACTTTTGTTTTATGAATCCAACAAATACAAACTTTATATGAATCTTGATCCAAATTTCATAATCTATCCAAATATCCAATTTGTGTTCTGTTTTTAATTTTCAAAATGCAATTTAAATTCAAATTCAAATAATTCAAATGCAATTTGTAATAATTCATAACTAATTATTCCTAAGTCCAAATAATCCAAATAAAATATGTTTTTCACACCTCTTTGAATGCTCTATTCAAATATAAACTTTGTTTTCTGGTTTGAATAATTTAAATTGCCTAAACCATTTAATTCTTGTTTAATTCAATTAAAAATTGTTTAAATATTGTTTAATTCATAATTAAATAATCCAAAGTTCAAATTCAAATTGTGAAACATGTAATCCAACTAAAATTCGATAATCTTTCCAAATATAAAATTTGTTACTTGTTTTGAATGCTTTAACTTGTTGATAACAACCAATACTTGTTCATCACCATTAAGTAACAATAATTTCCAAACTTGATAACTGTTTTCTAAAATTGTTAACCATCATTCCAAGTGCACTTAATGTTGTTATCTTCTTGTTCTTAATCATGCATGCATCATTATAACTCACTTACACATGATGCTTAGTGTTAGAACAATTAATTCAACTATAAGGCATGGGTTTGCCATATGCAATCTTTGCATATGGAATCCATTTAAACTTGTGTATCCTATCCACTAGTTTACTTTGGTGCATCTATTAAACATGACATGCATCCATACCTTGTTCATGCTGGATCTTTTGCCGTAGTAGTAATTGTTGCACTCCGGTGTTTGTTCGAGGTTCGTTGCTTCTTTCCGGATAGGACGTTGAGATGATGTGAGCAACGACAAGTTCTGCTACCTTGCGGGATCTCAGGCAAGTATACTCACTTGCATGCCATATGGCTGCCTTTCATCACTTGTTACCGATACTTCCGTTGTTCTTTTCTGCTAGCCTTAGTAGTAGATTGCTTCTGTTACGAACCTATCACATGATACCTTGAGCCCTGATATTGCCTCATTCCCATACCTACAGCCATTGATTGAGCCTGTTCCTATCTAGCCTGCTTAGGGTTGCTTTTGCTCGAACTCGTTGTCGGTTACTTCTTCACTATTACTATTGTTCCGGGGGCTCGTTGTTAATCAATCAAACCTGATAATTGCTAATGGTAATAATAATAATAATTTGATGATAAGGCACCGGCAGGAGGCCCTTTGAGGTTTTGAGGCCTGCTAGTGTCGACCCTAATAGGAAAAGGGTCTTGTCTACTGATCCATGATGAGCGCACTACCCGCATTTGGGGAGTATGGGCTCCCCCTCAGTTTGACCCGATTCGCATCTCGTCCAAATCGCCTCATTTAGTTCGGGTTTTCCATTTGCTGCATGCATGATTTTGCGAGCCCTTGGATCCCGGGTGGAACTTTCGTAGTCGGCATATAGGGGGACACGTTCTTAGAGTGCTATGAGGGTCCATTTTCTTCTGGGCTCGATTAGCCGTGCGCCCAAGGTGCTTTGGGCTTGATGCGAAGAAGGGTTGGATTGTGTTGAGTGCCCCGCTTGGTGGGAGGCATTCCATCTGGCGGGATATTCATGAGTGTGGTTACTTTGGTGCATCCCTGCAGGGTAAATCTTCTCGAGAAGCCGTGTTTTCCGCGGTTATGGATTACTTGGTGAAAGTACTGGCTAACAAGTACTCAGGACAACTACAACATAATAATTAACCATGTTACACCCCATGATTAACAACTTGACTAGTAATAGGTTTATTCACACAATAACTTGATTCATCTTTAATACCACGGTGTGAGTTATCCTCGGATTGCTTCTTCGGATAAGGGGCGAGATCCAGGATGGGTTTGTTTGAAGTTATCTTTCAGTTGGTTACTATCACTCGATCTTATCCCCTTTCTGATAGTTGGAAGTAATAGAATCTCTGTAGTTGGTTAGTGCAGCCTGTTGTCGCTTATTTGCAATAACCCCCCCTTCCTTTCCGTTGATCCTAAAGTATTTGTATCTTGTGATGATTGGCTACGCTGGTATAACTTGTGAGTATGGGTTTTATCCCCCTTGCCAGTACTTAACCGTACTGACCCACGAATCTCTTTCGTGGCTGCAAATTCCAAATTGCAGTCAACAGGTTTGAAGTCTGACGACGTTAGCTTGGGAATCCCTCCGGCTTGGCCTGGGCAGGGATTGGACGCCTTCGGTTATCTTCAGGACTCTTAGTCCAATTTGGATCTTGTCCGTAGACGGACGTTTGTTTTCTTCCGCTGTTATTTGGATCTTTGTATTGTATCAGTTGTAATCCCTGGCTCGTTGAGTCATCTTGTACCTTTCTGATGCTGTTGTAATTGTGGATTACTCGTGAACTATTGTAATGTTATCATAAATGGCAACCTGGAATCGGTTATTATGCGGATTTGGCGGGAATGCTGAAATCTGCATAGTGCCCGATCTCGGGGCGTCACAAATGGTATCAGAGCCTTGGTTCCGATTCCCGACATTGTTTCGATACGAATGATTATCGAAGCAACGGGTCCGCAAAGCCTGTAGGAAAACCTCGCTAACGGTCGTTGTTTCTAGAGTGTCGAGAACTATTTCTGCTAAGCTATTTTGGAAAAACATCTCAATAGGATTCTTGTTTTCTCCTTATCTCTATTCTATTCCCATCCCATCTTATTTGTTTTGGAGTCTTCCCTTGTCTATCTTTCAAAGTGTTAGGATCCTACGTGGGTGGACGTTTTCTGAGCCTTTAACCTAATAGGTTCGATCATCGGAAGATTCATGGTGGAAAAACATCGTCATCAGCCCGAGCAAGAATCTCTTGTTAGTGGTGTCGAGAAACCCTTGTTAGTGGTGTCGAGGAGATCAACGGAAGCGCGAAGAAACGATAGTCGAACTTCTTTCCCCTCCCGGGTTAGCAGGTGGATTGCGAGGGCGCAATCCCTTGTTAGTGGTGTCGTCTGTAACACCTGTGGTGTTACCTGTTTGTTTTGTTTGCATCATTTGCATCACATTGCATTGCATCCTGTTTGCATCACCACTGAAATTTCAAAGCAATTTAAACTTTCACCCTTGCTCAAAAATTTCCAACTTCAAACCATTAATTCAAGCAATTAAATCATTTCCAATTCAAACCAAGTTTTCAAATTAGTACCCTTTTAAACCTTAAAGGTCACCTCTATCTTTTTGCCCTCTTAAAAATCACTTTAAAGCTTAGGGATAACCCTATTAAAAAAATGTTGTTTGAAATAAGGTTTTATTAATATCCAAAATCCCTCTATTTTGATTTTAAACACAAACTACTATTTTAAAATTTAAATTTTGAAAACCAAAGTTGGAATGTGGTTTCTAGTTATCTAAAAAGCTTAACTGAATTTTTCTGTAATTTTTACTGATTAAAACCTTAACAGTTTTATCCAAAAAGCAAACTACAAAAAAAAAATATAAAACAGAAAAAGAATAAAAATCATCTAACCAGCGCAGCGCGCAGCACCTAACCTAGGCCCAGCCCACCTAACTAGCTAACCGCGCGCGCAGCTGGCCCAGTACCGATTCGCTGCGCCAAGATGCGTGCGGATCTTCTAACTCTCTTCGTCCCGCGGTACGGCAGGCCATCGGGGCAGCCACCGCAACCCCCGAGCGACCCCGGCGGCGGTCCGAGCTCCTGGCGTCTATAAAGCACCCCTAGGGCACCAGCCCTCAACCCTAGCCCCCTAGGTTCCGCCTCCCCCTCGAATTGCCGCCGCTCCCTGCTCTCTCTCCCTGGTTTCCTCCCTCTCTGAACCTTCCTCACCGACGATCTCCTCTGAACATCGGCGAGCCCCGCCGCGATCATCCACCGCCACCTCTGCTAGCCACCAAAAATCAGCACCCCTCGCCACCCTCTCTCGTTTGCACCCCAACACGAGCCCGGAGATGCATGGATCACGTGCCGCCATCCCCGTTCTGCCGCCGGCCACCGTGGCTCTCTCTCTGAAGTTTTGCTCGCCGCCGTCGCCGTGGTACACCTCGTCGTGGTCCAGCGGCGTGGATCGAGTCGCCATCGTCCCCTCTCTCCGTTCGACACCGGAGGAAGCCCGGAGACGGCCGCAATCGGCCCCGCCGTCCTCGACCACCGTGCAGCTGTCACCTCGCCGGCGAGAGCATCTTCGTCACGCCTCTGCTCGACGACAACCGGTGGTGAGCTCAGTCTCCGTTGCCTCCTCCTCCCTCTTGCATCTATTCCTTGAACATCTGCACATCCATCTGCATCCACGCGCACACCGCAACGATCACAGCAACGTTGCACCATCGCCGGCGAAGTTGCTGTCTGACGAAACGAGCTTGCGTTTGTTCGTCAGGTTCAGTTAACCCACGAACTGAACCATAACCTGTTACCGTCCCCTTATCTGTCAAACACGCATCGCAGCGCAGCTGGTACTGCATTTTGTGCGCGTGGCGCAGGGCACGGGTTCGAATCCGCAGCGCCCCAACTTTTGCTTCCTTTTTCTTCCGCAGCGAGGCAGCCCCACCTGTCATTGACCTGCGGTGCCACGCCAGCGCTGGCGCAGTGCCACGCTGCCACTGGCCCACTGCGCAGTGGCAGTGGGTAGCATGAGCCTGTGTAACTATTGGTTTTCTGCGAATTTCCAAATAAGCAAATTCCTTTTAAATGGGCAGAATAAATATCTAAATTGCAAATTCAATAACTTTTGTTTTATGAATCCAACAAATACAAACTTTATATGAATCTTGATCCAAATTTCATAATCTATCCAAATATCCAATTTGTGTTCTGTTTTGAATTTTCAAAATGCAATTTAAATTCAAATTCAAATAATTCAAATGCAATTTGTAATAATTCATAACTAATTATTCCTAAGTCCAAATAATCCAAATAAAATATGTTTTTCACACCTCTTTGAATGCTCTATTCAAATATAAACTTTGTTTTCTGGTTTGAATAATTTAAATTGCCTAAACCATTTAATTCTTGTTTAATTCAATTAAAAATTGTTTAAATATTGTTTAATTCATAATTAAATAATCCAAAGTTCAAATTCAAATTGTGAAACATGTAATCCAACTAAAATTCGATAATCTTTCCAAATATAAAATTTGTTACTTGTTTTGAATGCTTTAACTTGTTGATAACAACCAATACTTGTTCATCACCATTAAGTAACAATAATTTCCAAACTTGATAACTGTTTTCTAAAATTGTTAACCATCATTCCAAGTGCACTTAATGTTGTTATCTTCTTGTTCTTAATCATGCATGCATCATTATAACTCACTTACACATGATGCTTAGTGTTAGAACAATTAATTCAACTATAAGGCATGGGTTTGCCATATGCAATCTTTGCATATGGAATCCATTTAAACTTGTGTATCCTATCCACTAGTTTACTTTGGTGCATCTATTAAACATGACATGCATCCATACCTTGTTCATGCTGGATCTTTTGCCGTAGTAGTAATTGTTGCACTCCGGTGTTTGTTCGAGGTTCGTTGCTTCTTTCCGGATAGGACGTTGAGATGATGTGAGCAACGACAAGTTCTGCTACCTTGCGGGATCTCAGGCAAGTATACTCACTTGCATGCCATATGGCTGCCTTTCATCACTTGTTACCGATACTTCCGTTGTTCTTTTCTGCTAGCCTTAGTAGTAGATTGCTTCTGTTACGAACCTATCACATGATACCTTGAGCCCTGATATTGCCTCATTCCCATACCTACAGCCATTGATTGAGCCTGTTCCTATCTAGCCTGCTTAGGGTTGCTTTTGCTCGAACTCGTTGTCGGTTACTTCTTCACTATTACTATTGTTCCGGGGGCTCGTTGTTAATCAATCAAACCTGATAATTGCTAATGGTAATAATAATAATAATTTGATGATAAGGCACCGGCAGGAGGCCCTTTGAGGTTTTGAGGCCTGCTAGTGTCGACCCTAATAGGAAAAGGGTCTTGTCTACTGATCCATGATGAGCGCACTACCCGCATTTGGGGAGTATGGGCTCCCCCTCAGTTTGACCCGATTCGCATCTCGTCCAAATCGCCTCATTTAGTTCGGGTTTTCCATTTGCTGCATGCATGATTTTGCGAGCCCTTGGATCCCGGGTGGAACTTTCGTAGTCGGCATATAGGGGGACACGTTCTTAGAGTGCTATGAGGGTCCATTTTCTTCTGGGCTCGATTAGCCGTGCGCCCAAGGTGCTTTGGGCTTGATGCGAAGAAGGGTTGGATTGTGTTGAGTGCCCCGCTTGGTGGGAGGCATTCCATCTGGCGGGATATTCATGAGTGTGGTTACTTTGGTGCATCCCTGCAGGGTAAATCTTCTCGAGAAGCCGTGTTTTCCGCGGTTATGGATTACTTGGTGAAAGTACTGGCTAACAAGTACTCAGGACAACTACAACATAATAATTAACCATGTTACACCCCATGATTAACAACTTGACTAGTAATAGGTTTATTCACACAATAACTTGATTCATCTTTAATACCACGGTGTGAGTTATCCTCGGATTGCTTCTTCGGATAAGGGGCGAGATCCAGGATGGGTTTGTTTGAAGTTATCTTTCAGTTGGTTACTATCACTCGATCTTATCCCCTTTCTGATAGTTGGAAGTAATAGAATCTCTGTAGTTGGTTAGTGCAGCCTGTTGTCGCTTATTTGCAATAACCCCCCCTTCCTTTCCGTTGATCCTAAAGTATTTGTATCTTGTGATGATTGGCTACGCTGGTATAACTTGTGAGTATGGGTTTTATCCCCCTTGCCAGTACTTAACCGTACTGACCCACGAATCTCTTTCGTGGCTGCAAATTCCAAATTGCAGTCAACAGGTTTGAAGTCTGACGACGTTAGCTTGGGAATCCCTCCGGCTTGGCCTGGGCAGGGATTGGACGCCTTCGGTTATCTTCAGGACTCTTAGTCCAATTTGGATCTTGTCCGTAGACGGACGTTTGTTTTCTTCCGCTGTTATTTGGATCTTTGTATTGTATCAGTTGTAATCCCTGGCTCGTTGAGTCATCTTGTACCTTTCTGATGCTGTTGTAATTGTGGATTACTCGTGAACTATTGTAATGTTATCATAAATGGCAACCTGGAATCGGTTATTATGCGGATTTGGCGGGAATGCTGAAATCTGCATAGTGCCCGATCTCGGGGCGTCACAGATATTTGGCCCGGAAATTTCCGGGGCAAATTTCCGTACTGGCTTCTGTGCGCGGGCAGACAAACACTTAGTCGTTTCCGTGGAAGCCAGAAGGGAGGCCGGAAATTTCCGGTTGGATGGCCGGATAATCCGCCACACAAGTCCCGGAATTTCCGCCCCATATACTGAAAAATCCGGTGGCTGAATTTCCACAATAGAGAGCTTCTCTTTGATCTTTTGACAAGGATATACTGATGATCATCTAGGACAATAGCTGCACAGACTGAACCACATTGTTAGATAGGAGATATCCGTGTTAGCATCATCACCAAAATCATTAGAGGGATCATGAGCTTTCAACTGGGGGATCTTGCCAAGAGGTAGGACCTACAATTGTCTTGGGTGTTTATTGTGCCTAACCTAACACAACCAAGCAATTGTTTCCACTTTGATATCCCCTTCCGGCTGACGTAGAGGGGACCAGAACGACAATTTCGTCTTTTTTCACAGCGGGGCTATGGTTTCTCCGGAGAGGGGGCTCCGGATCATCCTAATGCCACCAACTCCCAGCGTGTGCCATACCATGTGTGTTAGAGTGTGCCATGGGTCCTGGATGCGCAAGATTCCCTCGCTCTCTGTGTTAGGGCGCGCTTCACTGGCGTCAGATTCTCTCAGCATGTGCGAGGACTACTTAGAGCTCGAAAGTCCCGAATCTGACGGAACTGAGGAAATCTTGCCAAGAGGTGGGCGCTACCATTGTCTTGGGTGTTCCTTGTGCCTAACCTGACAAAACCAAGAAATTGGTTCCAATTTTCAACCCCCTTCCGACTCATGTAGAGGGTCTAGAACGGTAGTTCCGTCTTTTCCCCCATCATGGCTATGGTGTAACATCCCAATTTTGCTACAAAAGTGTGTGGTGTTGTGTTCATCTCATACATGCATGAAACCACAAATTTAAGCAATGTTTGAAACCAATTTAAACCAATTTAAATTGTGAATTTAAATGGTTTGAGAAAATCTCACAAAAAGTACTTAATTTGGGTTCCAAAATTTTGTATTGAAAAATAATTCAAATGCACCAACCCAAGTCATGGTTTGGTTGGAAATTTTGTGAGCTTTCCAAAGATAATTTTTGCCAAATTTTCTGTTCACAAAAAGGTCCCCAAAAACTCTGTTTTACGTTCTGTTTTATAATGGAAAAGGGCTTCTCAACAATTCCAAAAACTTCCAGGGTTTTTTGCAAAACCACCGTCTTCAACCTGTGCTAGTAGGAGCAGCTCCGTGGCCTCCCGTGGACGCCGCCGAACGCCACCTCAAGCTTGCTCGCTGCCTGCGTGGAGAGGGCGCAAAGGAGCCCACGACCTCCTTTCTCTCTCCCTTGGCTCTCTCACTCCCGCCTCTCTCTGTATCTCTCTCCCGAGAGCAAACCCTAGCTCGCCGGATTTCTCACCGCGCCGCCGCTACGCACTGCCCCGCGGAGAGATGAGGAGCCCGCAAGCTCCGTCTTCCTCCTCTGCCCCTCCTCGAGATCGGAATCTAGCCGAGGCGCGCCGTATCGACGCCGACAACTCCATCTTCTCCGAGTCCGGCCGCCGGGCGTCGCGCTCGATGCCGCCGTTCCCGACCTCCTTCTCCCTCGCTGTCTGCCTCAACACCATCACGGTGAGCTTCCGCACCCACCGACTCCCTCACTCCGCCTCCTCTCTCTCTCTAGCCCGCCGCCGACGAGCTCCACTTCCGCCGCCACGGGTCTTCGCCGCCGGTGATCCCCCAGTGACCATATGGTCCTCTCACCGCCACCGTTGGAATCCCCAGTGCCTCCTCTAGCTAATGGACCGATCAATTCCACGAAACACACAGCAAATTCGTCGATTTCGGTTTCATCTGTGAGGATCAAGGCAAGGTGACGTCATCCGTGCGTCACGCTGACCTCAGCTCGGGTTTTCTCTGTTTAAAGAAAATGTTGAATATTGCATGACACGTGGGCCCCTCTACTATTTGAATATTTCAGAAATTTAATAAAACTTGTAAATTTAATATCTCTTCAAATATTATTCAGAAAAATGAAATAAAAACATGGTTATGATCAGAAAAATGTAAGCTACCCAAAACTGTCACTTTCATACATGTTTGACACATTTCATTTTTGGACATTATTTAATATTGTTTAATCATTTAAAATAGAAAAATAAGTTTTTATTCACAAAAATTAGAAAATTAAAAGTTATATACCAAAATGCTCAAAATGACAAATGCAATATGTTTATGATGTTTTCAAACCCATTTGAGCAACTAAAATTGTACTCACTTTCAGAATCGTCCGAATTGCCCCTCCGGGGTCGATTTCGGGCAAATTCCAGTAAAAATACATAACTGACATACGAACCCTAGCAACCCATCGAACATGTTTAGGGCTTTATCTCAGTGCATTAACCTGCTCATGCATACATATTGCGCATTGCATCGATGCCATGTGTTGATTGTTGTTTCTCTTTCGGTGTTGTTTCCCCCTCGGTAGAACGTGACTCCGAAGAGAAGGCCAGCAATCCAATGGTGAATACTTGATCTTAATCGACAAGTCAAGCACTTATTCCAGAAGATCTTTATCTGGTTTTCTTATAACCAAGGCAAGCATAACCTCTTATCTGCTCATATATGTTTTCGAACAACATTTGATTCTCGTACTTTGCATTCGATTCCAAAGTATTTGATGCTAGTAGATATAGCTCACCTATACACTGCATTGCCTCAATATCCTGATCCAATGCTCCTAGCCGGCATAGATTTGCTTGTGCGCATCGCCAGAACCTCATATCTGCTTCGCTTCGCTTTATATGTTTGTTTACCTCTGCTCCATCCGGTTGATGAATCAGGGTTGCGATAACCTAGTATGATATGATGACGTGGTGAGATGAGCACTGTGTGGTTAACTTGACTAAGGCTTGGACGGAAGGCCACTTGGGAAGTGGTTGTTCGTTCCGTACTTTCCACCCCTAGGAGTAAGGTCAGACGTAGAAGCCAAGACTGAGCGTACAACCACGCGCGATGGCCATGAGCCTCGCCGACCGACTAACTTAGCTGGCTTTATCCATGAGTCACGTAGTTTGAGATTTCCATTCGGCAACGCAAATAAAACCTTTTAAACGGTTTTGAAAACAAAATGCTCCGCTAGGGCATGACCGGGGCCAAGTGATGGACGTACATGGATCTTGACCCCGCCTCACAGAGACAGGTGCCATCAGGAGGATGGCCAACTCCCTGTTGACGGGGTGGCCCTGTCTTGGGTTGACTCATGGATAGGGTCGGGTAAGGTAAAGGTCGTGTCCAGCCACCCTCTGCCGCGTTCCATGGAAGAGCGTACATGTGGCGCTAAGAGTCGGATGGTACGTGTGGGTAAAGTGTACCCCCTGCAGGGATAAATCTTTTCGAGAAGCCGTGTCCGCGGTTAAGGACGGCTTGGTGAAAGTAATTTGGCCATAGATAACATGAACACGACGTAAAAGATGTTGAAAAAGCATGGAGGCAATAGATGAAGGGTGCCTCCCCGGAGATGCCGGGAGGGGTGATCCTTGTAGCATGTGAGGTGCTGGGAAATGATGTTGGTGGATGAAAAGATGATGATTTCAGAAGTTGAGTAGTCTTCTCATCTGTTTTGAAAATACTCCTTTAGACGTGCTATTCCTCCTCGATTTGGAAAACAAAGATTGCTTTACGCAAATCATCCTTTCATAAAACCCTTACAGAAACTAGCAGATATATAATAGGTTAATTAAGTCTTGTTGAGTACCTCCCGTACTCAGGTTTGCTTAATTTTGGTTCAGGTGAAGATCTCACATCGGTGATGAGTCAACGTGGACATCGACGAGTAGTTTGGGGTTCCCAGGTAGCAGCCTGGAATCTATGGGCTGGGACGTCGCCTTATGTTGCGGCCTCTTAGGCCTTTTTGGTTCTTGTTGTTTAGCAACATAGTTTGCCTTCCGTTGTCTGATGTATTGTTGGGTCGTGTGACCTCTGCTTGTAAGCTATACTCTAGTAATACCTGTTGAATACAACTTCAATGTTTAGAGTACTGCTTTGATCGGTTGTTGCTTTCGAGCTCATTGTTATACAGTTTTGGCTATGCCTGCATAGTTGTCGCAGTCGAGGGGTTGTGGAGCCAATGATCCATGTCCGAGCCCGCCTGTCGATGTGATCGGCCTGGGGCGAGGTAACCCCGGTAACCCTCGATTGTTGTTGCACTTTCTGGACACATAGCAACTCTGTATAACTTTGGTCCCGTTCCTTCAGTTTCATTCGATTCGTGGACACTTTGATATGCATAGTTGGTTATGACTAGCATGGATACAAGGAGTAGTAGACTGGGGATCCGGACTACGTGCCGATGAATCCAGTCTGCCTTCCGTTGTTTGTTGCGGCCGGGGCTGGTAACACTGAAGCCTTTGTGAGTCCATGGCTAGGAGCACATAACAGTATGTATATCTCTGGGTCCGGGGTCGTGACAGGTCATGGTATCAGAGCAGGACTGCCTGTAGGAATACCTTACTGCTTGGTCGATGTCGAGTCTAGTGATTGTGAAAACTACTTTAAAACCCCAAATGGATTGTGAAAACCTTCTTAGTATTCTTTTTACTCCTTACCTGGTATCGCTCTAACTCTGGGTCTCCTTATCTGTTTTGGATTTGAAAAGGTTTTGCTATCTCTTCTAGTCATTCAAAACCTAGGTGCCTTCTTTGGCAAGGACGTCGTTTACCCAAGTTGACCTAGTGTTCAGTTTCTAGAGTCGTGTGTGTTCCATGTTCCGTTATCTCTCGTTTCAAGTGGGAGATTTCCTTCCATTCATAATCTCTCGAAGTTGTGTGGATTCCACATTCTTATATGTCCCAAAGTCTCAAAATCCTTAACCTCCAGATCTGCCTTCCATCTCGAATGTATCCGCTATCCTATGCTCAAATTCTTCCGGAGTTATGTTTGTCTTTTGAAAGATACTCCGTGATTGCTACTCATAGTGTCCTTTAAGGCACTAAGATAGTAGTTACTCCCTTCTTTAGGTTTTTAACCTTGGACTTGAACCGAAGGTCCCGAAATGTGCTGAATTTCAGTGGGTTGGATCGTGTGGTTTCTTAACTACCCGATGCTCACGCTATCAGTACAGGATGCTGACCTTTAACCCAAGTTCTGTTTCTTTGAATCCTGAGGAATCTGTTCTACCTCGGGATGGCTAGGAAATTCCAACTCTCATAGCCGTAGGCTTTCCTTTGGAACCAAAAAGGGATCACAACAAGAGTGTTCTTCATGATTCTCATATCCTTGTTCTTGACTCAGCTATACCTCTCCTTTAGCATGGGTTTTACAACTGAGTACTACCCTATGCAACCAACGTGATCTATGGATTCTCCGGAGCATGTTCCTACCCTCCAGTTGCCTAAAATCTCCATTCGTTGGTTCGGACACCAAGTTGCCTATGTGTGTTGGATTCTTCCAATGCATTTGCTCTTGTTTCCCGTCATAACGTTCCACTTTGGGATGTCAGGAGAAACAAACTCCAGAACCTCGTTCGTCTTTAGGACCAGTTCAAAGTTTTGTAATCCACAGAATAAAGAAGTTTCGTTAGCTTCTGTTCTGTTCCACCTTCCAGTATCACACTCTTTATATCAAGAGGTCGTGGTAAGTTTCATGGCCTTGTTGATGAAGTGATGCTCTTGCACATCTTTAACCACCTTCACTCCAAGCTGGAATGCTCAAGAATGTTGGGTGTGCATTGAGGTGTGCATCAGATGTTCCTAGCAATTTCCATTGCTTCGAAAGATCTAAGAAACATCTGTATCCTTCTTAGCACTATTGGAAACCCGGTCTCTGTTTGAAGTTGACTGTGTTACCAAATCCGTTCGTTCCGGTGCATATTCTTGGTCAAAGAGTTCGGTTCATGCCGAAGCTCTCAAGACCATATCAGTTGCTTTGAAAAGCAAGACTGCTTCCGAACTCCAAGGCATACCGGTGATTTGTGGTATTCTGGTTGTCTTTCTAGAAGTATCACCAGGCTTCTCACCTGACCGTGATGTCTAAACGAGGGGTAGTTTGAACTACTCTTTTCTCCAAGAACCTCCGCTGGACACCCTGGACTAGTAGGTGAGAGCTTAAACACCAACTTGGAGGGTTGAAAGGCAAAAGCTTTGCCTAACTTGATCCTTTGTTAAGGGATGTCTAGTTTTCCTCATGTTGAAGCTAAATAGTATCTCCTTCGTGGACATGCTATCATTCCAACCCTGGATTTGATTTGGGCTATCGTCAGATCAAATTCAGATTCAAGGACTATCTTGACGGTGTTTTCACTCATGGTGTTTTGCTCGAGTACACCTTCATGCCCTTTGGTCTAACCAATGTATTGCCTTGTTCATATATCATATGAACCCCTCTTCTTGGAGTGTTTTGATAAGTGTGTTTTCGAGCCCATCGATGACATTCCTATTTTCTCCAAGTTGCGAGAGGCTCATGTTGAACACCTGGCACTACTGTTGGAAATTTTCGAGAACCATCTTTGTTTCATTACGAGGATTGTGTTTTGGATGTTCGAAGTAACTTACTCCGGTCCATGTGCTCTTGGTGAAAGTTGTCGCCATGGATCCGAGTAGAGTTCCCTTGTTCCTTCGGGAATAATTCCAAGTCGGTCATGTATGTGTGGACTATTCTTGAGATGGTAGGTTGTTACCTCCATTTATTTGAAGAAGTTTGCATCCACGCAAGGCCACTGACTGATTACCCGTGAAAGAGAAGAAGTCCAAGAACTTCGTGATCTCTATAATCATCTTCCCAACAAGGACTTCCATGTGTTCATTTAAAAGTAAACCATGTAGGTGCAACCGTATTTCGCAAGTTGCTAATACATGAGTCATGCAATCTCGCTCATCTTTTCGAGCTTGACATCGTAGTCTATACCTTGAGAATCTAGTAACTGTATGTTGTTGGTAACCGGTGCAGCCTCTTTTGATAAGGGGTGGCCCAATCTTCTCAGTGAACTCACAGATAACTTCTGAATTGATAACTAGTGCGCCACTAAGAACTCTCCGGCTGATCCCTGAAGCCAATGCAACAGATAGCAACCCAATGGATATTCTTAACTCCACACTCTTGCACAAGTAATCCACCGACTACAAGTGGTCCTGTACCGTCTTATTCCCAGTGGAACAGCAGGTAACACGTAAAGTTTGCAGATGAACTTCCAGTATGAAAGGCTAACAAGCAGTTTCAACTAGAGGTTATGGGGTTTGTTTGATTCAATCGTAGTCTGCCTCAACCACACGCAGTTGGGACATATATATAGGTGGAGGGGTGCGGCCACAAGGCTATCTTGCGCAAGCAATCCCTCCCCTACTAGGACTAGGACTCCTACTAGGACTAGGACTCACATATATGGATACAAACCGATTCCATACACAAGGAATTCGGCCAAATTGGTTATGGAAACCAAGACTAACTATTATGGCGCATTGATCTTCTATGTGGGCGCCCTCCTCTTGCTTGTTTCATGTATGAGTGCATTTCATCTTGTGGAGGCACTCATCCCCTTATGAAATAATAATTGGAATGCTTGTTTTCACCATCCTTAGCACTTGATCATCATCTCCTCTTCTAGCTCATCTTCATCCATGTGAATCTTCTCTCCATGATCTCCATCAATGTTTGTGTTATCAATAAACCTAAGGACACATAGATGAAATGACTTAGGTAGTATAAAGTTCTCATTATTAGAAACATTAAACTCAAGTAGGAGTGAATTCACCTGTTGTTGTAGTAGCTTGGTCCTTGATCTTGTCATTGGACCAATCCTTACTTCATTAGCTTTAATTGGTGGATCTTCATGTTCAACAATAGGTGAAGAGCTAGGGATGTCCTCATCATCCTCCCCCTCTTGAAAAGGCATCGACCTCGATGCTAAATCATCTCCATGGTAAGGTGTCAAATCAGCCACATTAAAAGAATTACTAACACCAAACTCATCAATTGGGAGGTCAATCTTGTATGCATTATCATTGATCCTTGATATAACTTTGTAAGGACCAGCTCCTCTAGGCATCAACTTTGATTTTCTCAATGTTGGAAATCTATCTTTTCTGAAGTGTACCCAAACCATATCTCCTGGCCGAAATATAAGTTCCTTCCTCTTCTTGTTTACTCTTTCAGCCACATGTTTTCCTTTCTTCTCAATTGCTTCTTTTGTTTTCTCATGAATCTTTTTCACAAAATCAGCCCTCTTTGATGCCTCCATATTAACTCTCTCATGTAAAGGAAGTGGTAATAAATCAAGAGGAGTAATTGGCTTGAAACCATACACCACCTCAAAAGGACATAATTGAGTAGTTGAATGCACAGCTCTATTGTAAGCAAATTCCACATGGGGCAAACACTCCTCCCACTCCTTCAAATTCTTCTTGATCATACCTCTTAGCAATGTGGACAATGTTCTATTAACCACCTCGGTTTGTCCATCAGTTTGGGGGTGGCAAGTAGTAGAAAATAATAGCTTGGTGCCAAGCTTACCCCAAAGTGTCTTCCAAAAGTAACTCATGAACTTGACATCTCTATCTGAAACTATAGTCCTTGGAACTCCATGCAATCTCACAATCTCTCTAAAGAACAAATTGGCAATGTGAGAAGCATCATCACTCTTGTGGCATGGAATAAAATGAGCCATCTTTGAAAATCTATCCACAACCACAAAGATAGAATCATGTCCTCTTTTAGTCCTTGGTAATCCCAACACAAAATCCATACTAATATCTTCCCATGGTGTACTTGGTGATGGCAATGGTGTATATAATCCATGGGGCTTCAATTTTGATTTGGATTTGTTGCAAGTAATGCATCTTTGCACCAATCTATACACATCTCTTCTCATATGTGCCCAATAGAAATTTTCTGCCAACATCAACAATGTTTTCTCTCTTCCAAAGTGTCCCATCAATCCTCCACTATGAGATTCCTGGATCAAAAATAAACGCAAAGAACACTCGGGAATACACAATTTGTTAGCTCTAAACAAGTACCCATCATGTATATGAAATTTGTCCCATGCTTTAGTATTAACACATTTATTAAATGGCATGGAAAATTCATTATCTTCATCATATAAATCTCTAATACCCTCCAAACCCGAAACCTTGATTTCTAAATTTGAGAGTAACATATTTTTCCTTGACAAAGCATCAAACTACATTATCCAATCCCTTTTTATGTTTTATGATGTATGGAAAAGATTCAATGAACTCAACCCACTTAGCATGTCTCTTATTCAAATTATTTTGGCACTTTAAAAATTTCAATGCTTCATGATCACTATGGATAATAAATTCTTTAGGCCACAAATAATGTTTCCATACTTCTAAAACTCTCACAAGTGCATATAATTCCTTATCATAAACAGAATAATTCAATTGTGCACCATTCAATTTTTCAGAAAAATAGGCAATAGGTTTCTTTTCTTGCATGAGCACACCTCCAATACCTATGCCACTAGCATCACATTCAATCTCAAATTGTTTATCAAAATTTGGAAGCATAAGCAATGGGGCCGAAATCAACTTCTCTTTCAAAGTATCAAAAGCAATATCTTGTGAAATACCCCATTCAAAATTAACACCTTTCTTAGTTAGATCATTCAAAGGGGCAGCAATTGTACTAAAATTAGGCACAAATCTTCTATAGAAACTAGCAAGCCCATTAAAACTTCTAACTTGACTCACATTAGTTGGAATTGGCCAATTTCGAATAGCTTCAATTTTAGATTGATCAACTTCAATTCCATGCTTAGAAACAACATAACCAAGAAATATTACTTTATCTTTGCAAAAAGTGCACTTCTCAAGATTTCCATACAATTTATTAGTTCTTAGCACTTGCAAAACTTGTCTAATGTGATCCATGTGGTCATGTTCATTGTGGCTATATATGAGAATATCATCAAAATAAACTACCACAAATCTACCAATAAAGTCTCTCAAAATATGGTTCATTAATCTCATAAAAGTACTAGGTGCATTAGTTAAACCAAAGGGCATTACTAACCACTCATATAAACCAAATTTTGTCTTAAAAGCAGTTTTCCATTCATCTCCCTCTTTCATTCTTATTTGATGGTATCCACTACGCAAATCAATTTTAGAGAAAAGAGTAGCACCACTTAATTCATCTAACATGTCATCTAAACGTGGTATAGGATGACGATAACGAATAGTGATGTTATTAATTGCTCTACAATCTACACACATGCGCCAAGTACCATCTTTCTTAGGAACCAAAATAACGGGAACGGCACAAGGAGAAAGACTAACCCGAATATAACCTTTGTCCAATAATTCTTGTACTTGCTTTTGGATCTCCTTTGTTTCTTGTGGATTGGTTCTATAAGGGGCTCGGTTTGGGAGAGATGCTCCCGGGATCAAATCAATTTGATGTTCAATTCCTCTCAATGGTGGCAATCCCGAGGGCACATCTTGTGGAAAAACATCCTCAAAGTCCTGCAAAACATTAGAAACACCAAGAGGAATAGGGGTCATGTCATTAGAAACCAAAATCTCTCCCTTGTGAATAAGCACAATAGGGACTAGTGAAGGATCATCCTTAAATTCCCTCAAATCCTCTTTGGTGGCTAACATGCATAATAGGTTCTCTCTCTTTTTACCACTCGAATTGGTTTTGCTATCACTCCCCATGGCTTGTATTTGTGGTGTTCCCTCATCCCTCTCTCTCTCTTTTTCCACTCTCATAGCAACTTTTGATTGGGACTCTTGTACTATTTGTTGTGGAGTCATAGGCCTCAAAATAATGGTCTTCCCATGATGATATAGCTCATAAGTATTGGCTCTCCCTTCATGTTTCACACTTCTATCAAATTGCCAAGGTCTTCCCAATAATAAGTGGCAAACTGTCATGGGCACCACATCAAACTCAATGATATCCTTATAAGGCCCAATTTGAAACTCCACTCTTACCATATGAGAAACTTTCATTTGTCCCGTGCTACTCAACCATTGGATGTGATAAGGAGAAGGATGTGGCATATATTTCAAATTGAGTTTTGCACATAGATCTTTGCTAGCCAAATTTCTGCAACTCCCTCCATCAATAATGACTTTGCAAGCCATGTTGGGACCAATAACAGCCTTTGTTTGGAATAGATTGCACCTTTGATTTTCAGGACTAGGCACCACACTCAATGAATTTTGGGTGCAAATAATAGAAGGCATAGTAGTAGCATAAGCATCCAAAGGAGAATCACTCAAATATCCATCATCATCATCATCAAGATCATTGGGATCAACATCATCACCTGTCTCATACTCATTGTCCTCATTGATAATCATTACTTTGGAATTTGGACAATCCCTCTTGAAGTGCCCTTTTCCTCCACATGTGTGGCATGTAATATCTCTATTCCTTGTAGTAGTAGCACTAGAACCCGAAGCACTTGGTGTTGGTTGTGGTGTTTTCCTTGTATTAGCCACACTAGCCTCGGATTTGGATGAAGTAGCACCTCGAAAATTTGATGTAGCACCTCTAGAATTTGATGATGGAGGTGGTGGTGTTGAAGTACTAGGAGTAATAGATGATCTCAAAGGAAATCTACTCTTTGCTCTAGCCAAATTTTGTGCTTCATCCAAGATATGTGATTCGGCCTCTCTAGCATGATGGAGTAAATCATTCATATTGGTATATTGATAATGCCTCACAATGCCCTTGATTTTATAGTGTAAACCTGAAAGGAACCTTTGCATTGTTTGCTCAATTTG
This sequence comes from Alopecurus myosuroides, assembly GCA_028641055.1. NCBI lineage: Eukaryota > Viridiplantae > Streptophyta > Magnoliopsida > Poales > Poaceae > Alopecurus > Alopecurus myosuroides. The sequence goes on along the minus strand of CM054062.1, from coordinate 86,283,799 downwards.
TTCTTCCACACGGCCTCTTTGCATGATCATCTCCATCTCTTGATAATAAGCATCAACTGTCTTGGTACCTTGCTTCAATTGTTGTAGCTTGTCAAATTGTTGCCTTATGTAATTTGGAGGTACAAATCTCTCTCTCATAAGCCTCTTCATGGTGTTCCAAGTAACAATGGGCAATTCTCCATCATTATGTCTCTTTCTCACAAGATTATCCCACCATCTAAGAGCATAACCATCAAACTCAGAAGATGCCAACTTAATCTTTCTATCCTCATTGTAATCATGCAATCTCCAAAGTTTCTCTATCTTCAATTCCCATAGCAAATATTCTTCCACATCCATGGTATCAAAACTGAAAGCTGGAATTGAGAATTTTGGCTTACCCAAGATATCCTCTCTATTTTCATTAGCATTGGGTAAAGGCACACGTCTAGCTCGGCCTATTTGATCTCGGCCTCTTCCTTCTCTTGCTCCACGGCCAAGAAAAACATCATCCCCATTATTGGCATCACTATGGATACTTGCATTGTCATCATCAAGGGGTGGTAACCGAGCTTCAAGCAAAGTTGTAAGATCAGTCATTTTATTGGTGATAGCATCAATAGCATCTTGCATTGTTCTCAATTGTGCACTATTGGTTTCGGCCAACTTCTTGGTAGTTGCCACATCCTTCTTAACATCCTCAACTTGCTCATAAAGAGGGCCAACAGCATCATCCAAATTCTTGCTACACACATCCCTTAATGCCTCATACTCCCTCCACTTCACCACCTCGGTTTGGTCCTTCTTTTGCTGCACAAGTTCATCACTAGAAGGATCCATTAGAAGGTTAGTGAAAATAAAACAAGTATAGGTTGTGGTGCCTCTCACAACTCACTCAAGAATCTAGCAAAACAATAGGATATCTTACCACTCCAAAGTGAATAGAGATACTTACCACAAGTAGAGGCAATTAAAGTGCTTTGGTGTGAAGAAAAGAATACCCAGGTTTTTAACTATCACAATGGCAAACAAGGTTATTTGGTGGGGCTTGGTATGGATACCTAACAATCACCAAAGTAACAATCCTATTTGCTGTCTTAGTGAAGATATAAAATACCCAAGGAAACTCACACAATGGAGACAAATGTGGCAATGCAATATATGGATGAATTTTGCAATGCACTAGAAAGTCACTAGCTAGGCTCTTTTTGACAGGCACAAGATTGCTCAAAGAAAAATCAAGTGTCACAATGGCAAGCTCAACTAGAAACAATAGTATTGATATGGCCTCTTTGTACTTTCTCTTTTCTCTTTTATCTTTTCTCTTTTTTTTTTTTTATACTTTTTGCTTTTTCTATTTTTTTTTTTTGAATTTTTCAATGGCCTTACACTAAGATAGGAGCAACAATGAACCAAACACAAGTGAACACAATGGTGGTGATGAAATATGAGCAACCTGTCAGAGCACAAAATAGCTATACTTGTGGGAAAGTTCCTATTAATATGCTGTAGAAAGGCTGTGGCTAAGGTTCACAAGGTATGGAGGTGATGGTCCTAGTGATGAAAAACAGGAAATAAAAGAGAACACAAAAGAAATCTAGTGGAAACAAGACTTAGAATAGCTCACGGCAGCAACTAGTACCCACGGCAGCAAAACAGACGAAATTTCAGCTCACGGCAGCGAAAACGGTTCAAAACGGAGAAAAACCGTACCGCGGCAGAGAATAAACAGCAACAGCAGGCGCGCGGCAGAGAAACGAGCAGTTTTTGTACCGCGGCAGATCACACGGCAGCGAAATCGACTAAAACCGTACCGCGGCAGCGCGCGCGCTCGCGTTACACGACGTGGTAAGCGTGCTGCGGGGAAATTTGGCGCGGGCGAGGGATACGTGGGCGCGGCAGCGTTTTGGTGCGTTTCCGTACCGCGGCAGCGCACGAGGGGCGGGGTGGTAAGCTGTGTTACGGGCGCACGGGGCAATTTGTAAGCGGTGCGACGGGGGAATCCGAGTGCGACTCGACCACGGCAGCGGTGAGTGGTTGCGGTGGGATATGGTGATGGATGGATATGGTAAGTATGTTGCGGATATGTGAGGGGTTTGATAACCGTCTATGAGGGGAATCCGAGTCCAACAAGGGGGTGGGGTGCGGTTGGGTTGGTGGTATGGTAAGAACCCTAGGGTGGATCGGATTGGGGGTGGATTTGATGGATGGTAGCGGCTGTTTTTGTGATTTTTTGATAGAATTCGACTAGGGGAACAAAGAACCCTAACCCTAGCCGAAAATAAGTGATCTAAAAACAGAAAAAGGTAACACAAAATCTAACACAAAGACATCAAAAGTAATGCAACTAAGGTGATATCTAGGCTATGGCAATGACTAGAACTATTTTTGTGGGGCAATTTTCTGGATAGGAAATAAAAACACTCAAACTAAAGGGAAATTTGATAGCTCACCGAGGCAACCTGTAAATCTGATACCAAGATGATAAGGGGTGGCCCAATCTTCTCAGTGAACTCACAGATAACTTCTGAATTGATAACTAGTGCGCCACTAAGAACTCTCCGGCTGATCCCTGAAGCCAATGCAACAGATAGCAACCCAATGGATATTCTTAACTCCACACTCTTGCACAAGTAATCCACCGACTACAAGTGGTCCTGTACCGTCTTATTCCCAGTGGAACAGCAGGTAACACGTAAAGTTTGCAGATGAACTTCCAGTATGAAAGGCTAACAAGCAGTTTCAACTAGAGGTTATGGGGTTTGTTTGATTCAATCGTAGTCTGCCTCAACCACACGCAGTTGGGACATATATATAGGTGGAGGGGTGCGGCCACAAGGCTATCTTGCGCAAGCAATCCCTCCCCTACTAGGACTAGGACTCCTACTAGGACTAGGACTCACATATATGGATACAAACCGATTCCATACACAAGGAATTCGGCCAAATTGGTTATGGAAACCAAGACTAACTATTATGGCGCATTGATCTTCTATGTGGGCGCCCTCCTCTTGCTTGTTTCATGTATGAGTGCATTTCATCTTGTGGAGGCACTCATCCCCTTATGAAATAATAATTGGAATGCTTGTTTTCACCATCCTTAGCACTTGATCATCATCTCCTCTTCTAGCTCATCTTCATCCATGTGAATCTTCTCTCCATGATCTCCATCAATGTTTGTGTTATCAATAAACCTAAGGACACATAGATGAAATGACTTAGGTAGTATAAAGTTCTCATTATTAGAAACATTAAACTCAAGTAGGAGTGAATTCACCTGTTGTTGTAGTAGCTTGGTCCTTGATCTTGTCATTGGACCAATCCTTACTTCATTAGATTTAATTGGTGGATCTTCATGTTCAACAATAGGTGAAGAGCTAGGGATGCAGCCTCTTTGATCAAACATACCGAGTCTGAGTTATCAATCCACTAACCAGAGCTGAATCTCAAGCAGAAATGATGGTTAGTGTTCCTCAAGAGTATTGAATCAGGTCTTTTCAAAATCCGGCATGGTTGATGTTGTGGTTGACACAATTAGCCGGAAGGCCTAATGTCATATCCCCTTGAATCCGTAAGAACAACCACTCCCCGTGAGAATTCTTGTCTGGCTCGTTTTCAACAAGTTTTCCTCACCGTTTTTCCAAACCGGAGTTCTACTTTCACTTGAAGATCTACTCATGGCTTACGTAAGCCCGATCTTGGTATCCAAAACATCAAGGGTAACTTGGAAGTTGATCTTTCCGTTGAACCTCAAAAACCTTTGTTCTAGTGGAAACAAATTCATCATGAGAACCATCTTCTGGTGTTTTGTAACCGCCGTTGATCAGTTCCCTTTCTCAAGTTGTTTATACTTGAAGATCTGTTCATCTCACACATTGTGTGAATTTGTCAGTCACTTCAGCCATGGGATCTTAACCATGTGGTAAACGTATTGCTACGTCAAATGCACAATAGGAAAGAGATTCCCTATTCCTTCTGGTGTTTCAATCCTTGTTGGTTATTCATCCTTACGGTGTGACCAAGAATTCCTCCTTAATCACGGTGCTCCAACATTCCATGGTTATTCATATTCTGTTGTGAAGTAACCTCATGATCATCGACAAATTTTTTAAGGAAGCTGTTATGGAATGGTTGAAATTCCCGTTATCTCCCTTGTCCACTCCGAAGAGTGAACATGATCCTGTATCAAATTCCCTCTCGCGCACGATTACAGTGTTTTCTCGTGTTTCCCTCGTCTATGGATATTACGTTGTGGTATCCAAGACCATCCTTTTCATCTTGGTTATCTGTTTGAAGAAACCTTGATGTCACAAGTTGTTCAACCTTTCTTTTCAAAAGGATTTAAAGTCTTGTGCAAAGCTCATATTCTAAGTCCTTTCAAGACCAATCGTCCGCAAACTTGAAACCATCTTCTATTTCCTCCGTTATCTTGATGTGTTTCATGCCTGTTAACTCAAACGTTCTTTATGAACCTTCCTGTCATGAGTTACCCATGAGATACTCGATCTTTGTGAAGATCAATTCCTTAGAGTTTCCCTCTTACCTAAGGTGTATCCGTTCAATACTTCAAGGTGCTACGGATCAACCAAGCAATTAGTTCCACTTTGCTACCCCTTTCCGGCTCACGTAGAGGGGGCAGACCGGCAGTTTCTTCTTTTTCTACAGCAGAGTGAATTCCCACCCAATCCTAGGGTATGCCAAAACATATGTGTTAGATTGTGGCATGTGTCTTGTATGCCCAAGATTCCCTCACTCTTTGTGTTATGGCTTCACCGGCGTCGCATTCTCTTGTTCCAGGACTACGTAGAGCCCGAAACTCCCAGATCTCACGGAATGGCGGGAATCTTGCCAGGAGGTAGGCCCTACCTTTTTCTTTGGTGTTCCTTGGGCCTAACCTAATACAACCAAGCAGTTGGTTCCACTTTTCTACCCCCTTCCGCCTAACGTAGAGGGGCCAGAACAACAGTTCCGTATTTTCCTCTGGCGGGGTCATGGTTTCTCCAGAGAGGGGCCTCTAGATGTCTGAATGCCACCAAATCCCAAGGTACGCCATACCATGTGTGTTATAGTGTGCCATGGGTCTTGGATTCCCAATATCCCCTCTCTCTCTCTCGGTTAGGGCTTCACCAGCGTCGGATTCTCTCTAGCGTGCTCAAGGACTACTTAGATCCCGAAACTCCCGAAACCGACGGAACTAGGAATCTTGCCAACAGGTGGGTGCAACATTGTCTTGCGTGTTCCTTTGTCCTAACCTAACACAAAAAAACAATTGGTTCCACTTTTCTACCCCTTTCCGGCTCATGTAGAGTGGCCAGAACGGCAGTTCCGTCTTTTTCCACATCGGGTATATGGTTTCTCCGGAGCGGGGGCTCCGGATCGTCTGAATTCCACCAAATCCCATGTTATGCCATACCATGTGTTATAGAGTGTTTCATAGGTCTTGGATGTCCAACATTCCCTCGCTCTCTTTGCTAGGGCTCACCGGCGTCATTTTCTCTCTGCCGGTTCCAGGATTAACCCGAAACTCCCGGAACTAACGGAACTAGGTATATCTTGCCAGATGGTGGGCCCAACCATTGTATTGGGTGTTCCTTGGGCCTAACCTAACACAACCAAGCAATTGGTTCCACTTTGCTACCCCTTTCCGGCTCACGTAGAGGGGCCAGAACGACAATTCCGTCTTTTTCCTCATCGAGGCTATGGTTTCTCCGGAGAGGGGGCTCGAGATCGTTTGAATGCCACCAAATCCCATGGTATGTCATACCACGTGTGTTATAGTGTGGCATGGGTATTCGATTCCCAAGATTCCCTCGCTCCCAGTGTTAGAAATTCACCGGCGTCGGAATCTCTCTAGCGAGTTCGAGGACTACTTAGAGCCCGAAACTCCCAGATCTGACGGAACTGGGGGATCTTGCCAAGAGGTAGGACCTACAATTGTCTTGGGTGTTCATTGGGCCTAACCTAACACAACCAATCAATTGGTTCCACTTTGATATCCCCTTCCGGCTGACGTAGAGGGGCCAGAACGACAATTTCGTCTTTTTTCACAGCGGGGCTATGGTTTCTCCGGAGAGGGGGCTCCGGATCATCCTAATGCCACCAAATTCCAGCGTATGCCATACCATGTGTGTTAGAGTGTGCCATGGGTCTTGGATGCGCAAGATTCCCTCGCTCTCTGTGTTAGGGCGCGCTTCACTGGCGTCAGATTCTCTCAGCATGTGCGAGGACTACTTAGAGCTCGAAAGTCCCGGATCTGACGGAACTGGGGAAATCTTGCCAAGAGGTGGGCGCTACCATTGTCTTGGGTGTTCCTTGTGCCTAACTTGACAAAACCAAGAAATTGGTTCCAATTTTCAACCCCCTTCCGACTCATGTAGAGGGTCTAGAACGGTAGTTCCGTCTTTTCCCCCATCATGGCTATGGTGTAACATCCCAATTTTGCTACAAAAGTGTGTGGTGTTGTGTTCATCTCATACATGCATGAAACCACAAATTTAAGCAATGTTTGAAACCAATTTAAATTGTGAATTTAAATGGTTTGAGAAAATCTCACAAAAAGTACTTAATTTGGGTTCCAAAATTTTGTATTGAAAAATAATTCAAATGCACCAACCCAAGTCATGGTTTGGTTGGAAATTTTGTGAGCTTTCCAAAGATAATTTTTGCCAAATTTTCTGTTCACAAAAAGGTCCCCAAAAACTCTGTTTTACGTTCTGTTTTATAATGGAAAAGGGCTTCTCTACAATTCCAAAAACTTCCAGGTTTTTTTTGCAAAACCACCGTCTTCAACCTGTGCCAGTAGGAGCAGCTCCGTGGCCTCCCGTGGACGCCGCCGAACGCCACCTCAAGCTTGCTCGCTGCCTGCGTGGAGAGGGCGCGAAGGAGCCCACGACCTACTTTCTCTCTCCCTTGGCTCTCTCACTCCCGCCTCTCTCTGTATCCCTCTCCCGAGAGCAAACCCTAGCTCGCCGGATTTCTCACCGCGCCGCCGCTACGCACTGCCCCGCGGAGAGATGAGGAGCCCGCAAGCTCCGTCTTCCTCCTCTGCCCCTCCTCGAGATCGGAATCGAGCCGAGGCGCGCTGTATCGACACCGACAACTCCATCTTCTCCGAGTCCGGCCGCCGGCCGCCGCGCTCGATGCCGCCGTTCCCGACCTCCTTCTCCCTCGCTGTCTGCCTCAACACCATCACGGTGAGCTTCCGCACCCACCGACTCCCTCACTCCGCCTCCTCTCTCTCTCTAGCCCGCCGCCGACGAGCTCCACTTCCGCCGCCACGGGTCTTCGCCGCCGGCGATCCCCCAGTGACCATATGGTCCTCTCACCGCCACCGTTGGAATCCCCAGTGCCTCCTCTAGCTAATGGACCGATCAATTCCACGAAACACACAGCAAATTCGTCGATTTTGGTTTCATCTGTGAGGATCAAGGCAGGGTGACGTCATCCGTGCGTCACGCTGACCTCAGCTCGGGTTTTCTCTGTTTAAAGAAAATGTTGAATATTGCATGACACGTGGGCCCCTCTACTGTTTGAATATTTCAGAAATTTAATAAAACTTGTAAATTTAATATCTCTTCAAATATTATTCAGAAAAATAAAATAAAAACATGGTTATGATCATAAAAATGTAAGCTACCCAAAAATGTCACTTTCATACATGTTTGACACATTTCATTTTTGGACATTATTTAATATTGTTTAATCATTTAAAAAAGAAAAATAAGTTTTTATTCACAAAAATTAGAAAATTAAAAGTTATATACCAAAATGCTCAAAATGACAAATGCAATATGTTTATGATATTTTCAAACCCATTTGAGCAACTAAAATTATACTCACTTTCAGAACCGTCCGAATTGCCCCTCCGGGGTCCATTTCGGGCAAATTCCAGTAAAAATGCATAACTGACATACGAACCCTAGCAACCCATCAAACATGTTTAGGGATTTATCTCAGTGCATTAACCTGCTCATGCATACATATTGCGCATTGCATCGATGCCATGTGTTGATTGTTATTTCTCTTTCGGTGTTGTTTCCCCCTCGGTAGATCGTGACTCCGAAGAGAAGGCCAGCAATCCAATGGTGAATACTTGATCTTAATCGACAAGTCAAGCACTTATTCCAGAAGATCTTTATCTGGTTTTCTTATAACCAAGGCAAGCATAACCTCTTATCTGCTCATATATGTTTTCGAACAACATTTGATTCTCGTACATTGCATTCGATTCCAAAGTATTTGATGCTAGTAGATATAGCTCACCTATACACTGCATTGCCTCAATATCCTGATCCACTACTCCTAGCCGCCATAGATTTGCTTGTGCGCATCGCCAGAACCTCATATCTGCTTCGCTTCGCTTTATATGTTTGTTTACCTCTGCTCCATCCGGTTGATGAATCAGGGTTGCGATAACCTAGTATGATATGATGACGTGGTGAGATGAGCACTGTGTGGTTAACTTGACTAAGGCTTGGACGGAAGGCCACTTGGGAAGTGGTTGTTCGTTCCGTACTTGCCACCCCTAGGAGTAAGGTCAGACGCAGAAGCCAAGACTGAGCGTACAACCACGCGCGATGGCCATGAGCCTCGCTGACCGACTAACTTAGCTGGCTTTATCCATGAGTCACGTAGTTTGAGATTTCCATTCGGCAACACAAATAAAACCTTTTAAATGGTTTTGAAAACAAAATGCTCCGCTAGGGCGTGACCGGGGCCAAGTGATGGACGTACACGGATCTTGACCCCGCCTCATAGAGACAGGTGCCGTCAGTAGGATGGCCAACTCCCTGTTGACGGGGTGGCCCTGTCTTGGGTTGACTCATGGATAGGGTCGGGTAAGGTAAAGGTGGTGGCCAGCCACCCTCTGCCGCGTTCCATGGAAGAGCGTACATGTGGCGCTAAGAGTCGGATGGTACGTGTGGGTAAAGTGTACCCCCTGCAGGGATAAATCTTTTCGAGAAGCCGTGTCCGCGGTTAAGGACGGCTTGGTGAAAGTAATTTGGCCATAGATAACATGAACACGACGTAAAAGATGTTGACATAGCATGGAGGCAATAGATGAAGGGTGCCTCCCCGGAGATGCCGGGAGGGGTGATCCTTGTAGCATGTGAGGTGCTGGGAAATGATGTTTGTGGATGAAAAGATGATGATTTCAGAAGTTGAGTAGTCTTCTCATCTGTTTTGAAAATACTCCTTTAGACGTGCTATTCCTCCTCGATTTGGAAAACAAAAGATTGCTTTACGCAAATCATCCTTTCATAAAACCTTTACAGAAACTAGCAGATATATAATAGGTTAATTAAGTCTTGTTGAGTACCTCCCGTACTCAGGTTTGCTTAATTTTGGTTCAGGTGAAGATCTCACATCGGTGATGAGTCAACGTGGACATCGACGAGTAGTTTGGGGTTCCCAGGTAGCAGCCTGGAATCTATGGGCTGGGACGTCGCCTTATGTTGCGGCCTCTTAGGCCTTTTTGGTTCTTGTTGTTTAGCAACATAGTTTGCCTTCCGTTGTCTGATGTATTGTTGGGTCGTGTGACCTATGCTTGTAAGCTATACTCTAGTAATACCTGTTGAATACAACTTCAATGTTTAGAGTATTGCTTTGATCGGTTGTTGCTTTCGAGCTCATTGTTATACAGTTTTGGCTATGCCTGCATAGTTTTCGCAGTCGAGGGGTTGTGGAGCCGATGATCCATGTCCGAGCCCGCCTGTCGATGTGATCGGCCTGGGGCGAGGTAACCCCGGTAACCCTCGATTGTTGTTGCACTTTCTGGACACATAGCAGCTCTGTATAACTTTGGTCCCGTTCCTTCAGTTTCATTCGATTCGTGGACACTTTGATATGCATAGTTGGTTATGACTAGCATGGATACAAGGAGTAGTAGACTGGGGATCCGGACTACGTGCCGATGAATCCAGTCTGCCTGCCGTTGTTTGTTGCGGCCGGGGCTGGTAACCCTGAAGACCTTGTGAGTCCATGGCTAGGAGCACATAACAGTATGTATATCTCTGGGTCCGGGGTCGTGACATATGGTTTCTTCAGGCGAACTAGAGGGAATCTTATTAAAAGTAGATCTAGATTTGGGTTATCCATATAACTTTGGCCTAACTTAACAGAACCAAGCAAAAAAGAACAGTGGTCTACCCCCTTCCGACACCGTGATAGGTGTAGACAAAAAAGTTGACTAGCATCCAACGGCTAGCAAAGTTCAAGCCACCAATCAACATGTAGCTGTATTCCACATAATTGACCCTTTCCAGGATTTTAGGAAAATAATTTTGGGATTTTTTCACAATATTTAGTACTAAATAATTGCATAAATGCTCAATTTTTGTAAGCCATCCATCAGTATTGGACGGCTAGCAAATTTTCCCGTAGTTCCTCCAAAATTTTGGGTCGCTCCAAAAAATTCGCGCCAGGACAGCCCGCCCAAATTTTGTCGTGCAAGGATAATTTACTTCTCAGCCCTTCTGTAACATCCCAAGTATGAAAAACAACCTTTAGAATGTTTGCTTTTTGTTAAATTATGTTTTGCATCATGTCATCATAAGCATTGCATTTGTTTTCCATTTGTTTTCCCTTGTTTTTCATATGAATTTCAAACCAATCTTCAAAATCCTTGTTCATACTTGTTCTGTTACAATTTTCAAATGAAAATTACAAATCAAACCAATCTTTTGCTTCCTATAAACTTGAAAGTTCAAACCATTTAAATTGCTTCTTTTCAATAATTCACTTAATACCATTTTCACTCAAATTCATTTGAATTTTCAAACAGCAACCAAGTTTAAAGTTTTGAAAAACAAACAATGGCACAGTTGGGGTTTTGTAAATAACAAACTATAAAAATTATCCCCACAATTTTCAAACCCCAAAAACCCTTTCATTTCTTCCCTTTTTCTTTTCTGCAAAAAAAAAAGAGAAAGAAAAAAAATAAAAACAGAAAACGGCTGGGGAAGGCAGACCAGGCCAGCCAACTGGGCCAGCCCAGCCCACCTAACCCGAGCGCGCGCGCAGCAGCAGGCCGCGGCCTTTCTTCCTCCTCCGTACGGCTGGCGTCAGCTGACGCCAGGACGCACACACACCGCACCTCCCCCTCGCCACCTGCTCCCTCTCCTCGCCCTATATCTACCACCCGAGCTCCCAAAACCCTAGCCTAGCCCTCTCCTTCCTCCCTGCCGCTGCCAGCTTCCTTCCTCCTCTCTATTTTTCCTCTCCGGCGATCGTTGGGGGTAGTGGCCGATCATGGCGCCGCCGTCGACAGCAGCCTAGCGAGCGCCTCCGACAAGGCCAGGTGCACGAGCAGGACCGCCACCTCTCCCTCGACCTCATCGACAGCTGCAGAGGGTCCCAGGGGCCGCTGATTCTCGACGACGAGCCCGTCACCGCCGCTGCTGTTCTGAAGTTTGCCGCCGCGCCGTCGACTCCGTCACCCTCGCACCCAAACCTCGCCTCCGACAGCCCCACGGTGAGGCACCCGTCGTCCCAAGCCTCTCTCCAGCCCCCCTCGTTTCCTGTTTCGCCCACGCCAGTTCTGAAACTCCGGTAGCTTCCGCCACCGTGCCGCCATGGTTGCAATCGAGCACGATCCCGTGCGTTTTCGGGCCGTCCAAGCACACGCGCACACTCCACACCCTTCAACACACACCCGCACACGCTTAGCGCTGCCCGATCATGGTCACCGTGCGTTGCTGCACCGCCGCGCCGCCGTCTGCCGTCGAGTTTCAGACGAAAGACTGAAACTTTCGTCAGTTTCAGTTAAACAGAACAGGTGCACCTCAAAACCACGCGCGCTTCCACTGTCACGATTCGATCCACACCGTACTGGTTAGATCTAACAGTGCGCAGCGCGATGGCGTGGGTTCGAATCCCCGCAGCGCAGAATAAAATCCCATTTTTGCTCCTTTGCCACGCGTGCACGCTGGCCCCACCTGCCATTGGCAGTGGTGGCCACGCAGGCACCCACACGCGCGCCACGCAGCGCCAGCTGGGCGCTGGCCCACAGGCCAGTGACCCAGGGGTTGATCTGCTGCGTGGAAAAGGTTCCAGGGGCCTCTCTGTAATTCCTTTTTCGCATCCAAGCCCCTGGACCAATTCTGAATGTTTTTAAAATTGCAGAATAGCCCCCAAATTTCAAATTCAAATAACTTTTGTATTTCAAATCCAAATAAAATAAATAAAATATGTTTTCTGTACCAAATTTAATTCTCTACATGTTTAAACCATTTGTTTACTGTTTTGAACATTTCAAATGTTTTCAAAATTCAAACAACTCATTTCAAATTTGGTCAAATTCATAACTAATTCAAATTTAATTCAAATGGCACATATAAAATATGTTTTCCATGCAAAATTGAACCACCTTTCCAAATAAAAACTTTGTGTCCTGTTTTGAATAATTAAAATTGGTTAAATAATTTAAACCTTGTTTAAATCATTTAAAATTGCTAAATTCATAACTTGGTCAAATTAAATTCTTTTTGAACATATAAAATATGTTTTCAAACCAGAAAAGTATAAAATTTCCAAATATGAATTTTATTTCATGTTTTGAACAAATAAAAAATTCAAATAATTTCATACTTGAATTAAATACATGTAAATCTTGTTTAAACTTGTTTAATTCATAATTAATTCATTTTAATTCCTTTCTCAACAAATGAAACATGTATTCCACCTAAAATTTTGTGTTCTTTCCAAATATGAACTTTTGTTATCTGTTTTGAACATTTAAAATTGGTGAAAACAACAAATGCTTGTGTAACTCATTTAAGAAGCCAATTTTCATAACTTAACAAATAAAATTCCAAACTTGGTAAACAACATTTCAAATTGAAGCTATTATTGTTTTCTTATTGTTTTCCTCATCCATGCATCATTCTAATCAACTTTCACATGTTGGTTATTTGTAGATCATTTAATCCAACCTTAACCCATGGGCCTTTCCATATGCAAACCAAATTGCATATGGGCCCATTTAAATATGTTACCATGTCAACTAGCTTATCTTTGATGCATCAATTAAATTGTGATGCATCATTCCATGATTGTGCATTATGCCATGTTATTGATTGTTTGTCTTTCTGCGTTGTTTGTTTGCTTCTTCTCGAATAGACGACGACGTTGAGACAGACGAGGTTTACGACACTACTTCTGAGGAGTTAGCCCAGTACCAGGCTACTGAGTTTGCAGGCAAGTATTCACTCACCTGAACCATGGTGTCCTTTCCACACTGGATATCGATACTTTCCGTTGTCTATCCTGCTAGCCTTAAGATTTGTTGCTTGTGTTCCGATCCTATCACATGTCATCCTGTAACCCTGATATAGCCTCTCCTCCACACCTATACCATGTTGCTTGTTGCCCGTGTCTTACTAGCATGCTTAGGGTTGTTTATGCTTGAGTCTGTTGTCCGTTACTTTCTGTTACCATATTTATTATGTTCTGGGGGCTCGATGTTTAAAACAACAACCTGTTAATGTTTGAGGTAATACTAATTTGATGATAAGGCACCGGCAGGAGGCCGGGATGGTTTTGAGGCCTGCTAGTGTCGAACCCAGGAAAAGTTCTTGTCCTCTAGATCCATGATGAGCGCGCTAACCGCATGTGGGAAGCGTGTATGGGCGCCTCCCTCAATTTGATTCGATTCGCATCTCGTCCAAATCGCCTCATTTAGTTCGGGTTTTACATTTGCCGCATGCATATGCAGGTGCGAACCCGAGGCCAGGGTGGTAACTTTTGTAGTCGGCATTTAGGGAGACACATTCTTAGAGTGCTATGAGGGTACCCTTTTCTTCGTGGGGCTTGATTAGCCGTGCGCTCAATTGCACGGGGTTCTTTGGGCTTGATGCGAAGAAGAGTTGGGTTGTGTTGAGTGTCTCGCTTGGTGGGTTTGATCCCCGTCTGGCGGGATATTCTTACGTGTACGGCCAAATTGGTGCATCCCTGCAGGGTCAAATCTTCTCGAGAAGCCGTGTTGTTCGCGGTTATGGATGACTTGGTGATAGGGCTGGCTAACAAGGATTTGACAACTTACACCCAATAATAAACTGACTAGTAATAGACTTATTGACACAATAACCTGAACCTTCATTAATCCAACTGTGTGAGTTATCCTCGGATTGCTTCTTTGGATAAGGGGCGAGATCTAGGATGGGTTTGTTTGAGGTTAGTGGTAGTTGGTTCCGACACGCTATCTTATCCCCTTCTTTTAGCCGGAAGTTGTAGCGTGTTTCTGTAGTTGGTTAGAGCAGCCTGCTACCGCACTTTTGTATCACCTATTCTTCCGTTGAACCCAAAGCATCTGTACTTGGTGTTGCCGGGTACACTTTGGTATCTTGTGAGTCTTGCTTGCCAGTACTTGTCTGTACTGACCCCTTTGGGGCTGTGGTTTCCGCAGAGTACGTTTCCGAGGATCCCCATGGTGGCTACTACGTGGAGTATGACGAGGCTGCTGACGAGTAGATAGCGGACCCGGGCAGGATCCGAGACATCGTGGATGGGCTCCGACTTTTCGTTTCCGGCCTCTTAGGCCTATTTGGATCTTGTCTGTACTCAGACACTTTGGATGCTTCCGCTGTGATGTAATGGTGACTTGTTGGGACATGTGTCCTCTGGATGATTGTATTTGCTATCTCTGCTCTAGTGAGAGCTATTTGCAACTTATTTCTATTTCTTTGTGTCTTAGAGATTTGTTGTGATATCACTTGTTCAAATGCCGTTGACGTACCATGTGTGTATGTTATGAAGTACGTCAATGGAAGTAGTCGGATTTCTATGGGATGGTTTACGCAGACGATGGATAGTAGAGAATGGTTGTCACACGTTTACGTGTTGGCCTGCTCATATTGAGATGCGGGTGCCGGTATGCCCCGTAAGCCATTTATCTACTGTTTAGCGGGCTGTGAGTATCCTCTAGAAGTCCGGGTGCGACAAATGGTATCAGAGCCTGTCTGCCTGTAGGATCCCTTTTACTGGTCGCAGTTGAGTCTAGAAACTATTTTGTAGCTATATAGGAAAAATGAAACGTGAGAGTAGGAATTCTGTTCTTTTATTTCTTTCCCCACCCACCCTCCCTCTTCTGGTAAGGAAGTGCAACGTTGTTTTCTCTTCTCATCTAAACTTTCAAGTTAGGATTTCACGTATCCTGGTTTCTCTAGGATGGTTATATCTACTAGACCATAGGAATGGAGGTGGTTGTGACATGATTTATCATGTTGCCTACTCACGATTGAGAACGGAGGCGTGTAAGCCCCGGAAGAAGATCCTCTATTCCTTAAGCAGTAGATATTCATCCTTTAGAAGCCCGGATGGGTTTTCTGTAGTACCTCAGGAGTGTTTGGTCTCGTGTTTCCCACAATGTTGCTTCGATATCCTGTTCTTCTCAACATCCTTTTCGTCCGTTGAAACCTTGTTGTTGCTTGCCACCTCAGTTCTTCTACCAGCGTCTAATCAAAACTTCCCCGATCATCTGCAGATGGATCTCAGGTTCTACCCGCAGGTGGTTCGTATGACTCGTTGCGAGAGCACTGCCGGTTATCCGGAGATGCTGAGAGACATGGTCACTTTTCTGGGGTTCCGTTGGGCACCAGAGTACCAGGTCTACGAGCAGCAGCGAGAGTTTGACCAGACCTGCTACCAGGCTATCGTCTACATTCTGCCAGATGATGGCATGAGCATAGTCCACCGCTACGAGGTAGTGGGTTCCACAGTGGATATGGCCGTGCAGCAGGCAGCTTATGTGAGTCTCACCGTCCTTCGTGCTGACTACTGGGGATTTGACGATTCTATCTATCGCCACATCCCCCGTGGTTACATCACTTCGGAGGGAGCTCACTTCACTCTCTACGACAACTTGGATGTCTACGAGCATGATAACTCCAGGCTGCACACCACCGCTCAGTTTGTGAGACACAGTGACGCAGTTGCCAGCACACTATCTCAGGAGTTGGCTTCAGTCAGAGAGCAGCTCTACCTTGCTTTGACTCATCTGGCGACGTACACCACAGACTTTGTTGGAGACGAGCGCTTTGCACGTTTCGATCAGCCAGTTGGGCGTCGTCTGCTAGATGCTGGAGGTTACGAGCCGATCAGAGGTCCACTCCTTAACCTCGGTGCTGGTTACACTGGGATTCCACGCTTTGGAGCACAGGGAGTCGACGCTTTGTACTTCACCACACCTAGAGTCGCTCTCAGACTACGTCAGATCTACGTGGATCGTCGTTCTACCTACTTTCGTGGGCGTGCTCCTCACCGTACCTCTCGCCGTACTCCTAGCCGTCGTCCTGCGTGATGAGCATGGGAGTACCGATGTATCCATTCTTAGCTATGTTTAGTTATCCTTTGGCATTCGAACCATTTATGGTGTGTTGGATATTCTAATGTAGTTGAACATGTGATGATGTACCTGTTGGTTATCTATTCATGCGTCGGAATAATCTCTCTTTCGGTTGCCGAGTCTATCCTTTCTATTGTTGTGCTAAAATGCATTTCCATTCAGGATGCCGCCAACAAGGAACAACGCGCCTGAGCCACCGCCAATCGCGGAGCTGTTGACTCAGATGACCCAAGTCATGACGCAGATGGCCCAGTTTCAGACTAATCAACACAACAACCAGACAGCTCCACGGGTCAGCATCAAGGAGTTCCTCAGTCTGGGTACGAGAGCTTTCGTGGCCACACGCGAGCCTCTGGACGCTGATGACTGGATCCGTGAGATAGCTAAGGCTCTGGAGATTGCTCACGTAGCTGAGGAAGACAAGGTCAAGTATGCCTCCTATCTGCTGAAGGGTCAGGCAGCTACTTGGTGGGAGAACTTCCAGGCCATGAGAACTGGGATACCAGTCACGTGGGGTTGTTTCAAGGATGCCTTCCTGAAGCACCACATTCCAGATGGTCTCATGGAAAGGATGCGTGAAGAGTTTTGCTCACTCAAGCGGGGCAAGTTGGACGTCATCGGGTATCAGAGTGAGTTCAATCGCCTCGCTCGGTACGCTGGAGATGAGGTGTCCACTGAAGCTAAAAAGATGGCAAGGTTCCGCAGAGGTTTTAACCCGGAACTCAAGTATGCACTCACCAACGTCAAGGCCAACAGCTTCGAGGATCTCGTTAACACTGCGCTCAATGAGGAAAATGGGCGCAAGGCGTTCGAGGAGTCTCACAAGCACTCGCGTGAGGGTGGTTCCTCGTCCAACATGACCACCCCTCCGCAGAAGCGCCGCATCTGGGTGCCAAATGGTGCTGTCACTCGGGCTCCATACGCCCAAACTTCTCCAGGCTTCGCTCCCCGCCCACCCAACCCTGCTCAGATGCATGATCCAAGGGCTTCAATGGGGCAGCCAAGGCCAGGGCCTCCTCGTGTCGTCACTTGCTACAAGTGCAAGCAGACGGGACACTACGCTGACAAGTGCACGCAGAGGCAGCTACCTCCACCACCACCTCGTCCTAACACAAACCAGGCAATGGTGCGCGCTCCCCCGCCTAAGGCCTTCAACTCCAACAACAGGCCTATCGGGAGGACCGCAAGGGTGAATCATGTCAAGATCGACAAAGCTGAGGAAGCTCCTGACGTCGTTCTCGGTATATTACCCGTAAACTCTTTTCCAGCTAAAGTGTTGTTTGATACCGGAGCATCGCATTCTTTTGTGTCAAAAACCTTTGCCACAACAAACAACCTAATTGTGGTTCCACTAAGCAATCAAATCACTGTTCACTCCCCGGGATCGCAAATGTTGACTTCCAAGATAAGTAAGGACAATCAAATACTAATTGGAGGCCACATATTCCTTGCTTCACTCATGTTGCTGGGAAGTTCTGACATTGATGTCATTCTTGGAATGGATTGGCTGAAAGCTAATAAAGCAAGGATTGACTGTGCTCAAAAGTCAATAACTCTGTTCCACCCTTCTGGCCAGATAATCTATTCTCCAAATGAATCAAGTTCCATTCAGCTATGCACCCTCGATGCAAAACCTCTACCTTCACTTGAAAATGTTCCGGTGGTTTGCGAATTCCCTGACGTCTTTCCAGAAGAGTTGCTAGGGATGCCTCCGGACAGAGCTGTTGAGTTCGTGATCAAGCTTGAGCCAGGTACTGCTCCAATCTCTAAGCATCCGTACAAGATAGGAACTCCCGAGCTGAAGTTGTTGAAGGAACAAATTGATATGTACATGGAAAAAGGTTACATTCAACCTAGTTCCTCGGCTTGGGGTTTCCCAACTCTGTTCGTTGCGAAGAAGGATCACACAAAGAGACTCGTTGTTGACTATCGTCCTCTTAACGAGAAAACCATCAAAAACCAGTATCCAATTCCTCGTATCGATGATCTTTTTGATCAACTTGCTGGAGCCTCAATATTCTCCAAGTTGGACTTGAGAATGTGTTACCATCAAATAAAGATCAGAAAAGAGGATATTCCAAAGACAGCCTTCACCACTCGCTACGGTCTATATGAATTCACCGTCATGTCCTTTGGTCTCACCAATGCACCGGCGACTTTCTCTCGACTCATGAATTCTGTATTCCATGAATACCTCGACAAGTTCGTTGTGGTATATCTTGATGACATTCTTGTCTACTCAAAATCCGAGGAAGAGCATGAAGAACATCTTCGTCTCACTCTCATGAAGCTTCGCGAGCATCGTCTCTATGCCAAGTTCTCCAAATGTGAGTTCTGGATTTCAGAAGTTGCTTACCTTGGTCATGTCATCTCAGCCAAGGGTATAGCCATTGATCCAGAAAAGGTTAAAGCAATTGTTGATTGGAAACCTCCAAAGACGGTGAAGCAAGTAAGAAGTTTTCTTGGCTTGGCTAGCTATTGCTGTCGTTTCGTCCAAAACTTTTCCAAGATTGCCAAACCTCTCATTGACCTCACAAAGAAGGACAAGAAGTTCGTTTGGTCTCCACAATGTGATGAAAGTTTCAATCTCCTGAAGACTAAACTTACTTCTACACCAGTTCTGGTTGGCCCAGATCCTTCCAAACCTTTCCAAATATTCTGTGATGCTTCTCTCCAAGGTCTAGGTGCAGTTCTTATGCAAGAACGTCAAGTTGTGGCTTATGCTTCACGTCAGCTGAACGCACATGAGCTCAATTATCCCACGCATGACCTTGAACTTGCAGCAGTAGTGTTTGCCCTCAAGAAATGGAGACAATACTTGTTGGGTAATCGCACTGAAATCTTTTCCGATCATAAGAGTCTGAAGTACATCTTCACTCAACCAGATCTAAACCTCAGGCAAAGGAGATGGATTGAAAAGATTAAAGACTTTGATCTTACCATTTCTTACACTCCAGGCAAGGCTAATGTTATGGACGATGCTCTCAGTCGCAAGTCGTATTGCAATAATCTCATGATCATGGAAAGCCAACCTCCTCTTCATGAAGAATTCCAGAAGCTGAACCTTGGTCTTGTTCCTCAAGGCTATCTGGCAAACTTGACGGCCAGTCCAACTCTAGAGGACAAGATTCGTTCTGAACAACTTCGTGATGCTGAAATCAAGAAGATGGTAGAACACATTAAAGAAGGCAAGGAGAAATTTAAGTCCTTCTCAATTGATGACAAGGGAACTGTGTTCTTCGAAGAATGCATTGCAGTTCTTCAAGTTCAAAGTCTCAAAGATGTCATTCTCAAGGAGGCTCATGAAACTCCTCTCTCCATACACCCTGGAAGTACAAAGATGTACCAGGATCTCAAGACACTGTATTGGTGGCCTGGCATGAAACATGAAATTGCTCAATACGTTTCTGAATGCGACGTTTGTCAACGTGTAAAGGCAGTTCATCAGAAAACAGCCGGTCTTCTCCAACCTCTGAAAATCCCTGAGTGGAAGTGGGACATGATTGAAATGGACTTCGTCACTGGTTTTCCAAAGTCCAAGAGGGGCAACGATGCAATCTTTGTTGTCATTGATCGACTCACTAAAGTAGCTCACTTCTTTCCTGTCAAAGAGACAATCTCAGCTACTCAGTTAGCAGAGCTCTACACAGCAAAGATTGTTCCTCTTCATGGTGTTCCATTGGAAATAAGCTCAGACCGTGGAAGCATATTCACTTCTCATTTCTGGAAAAGCTTTCAAGAAGCATTGGGCACCAAACTTCTGTTCAGCACAGCCTACCACCCTCAGTCTCAAGGGCAAGTCGAAAGAGTCAATCAGATTCTCGAGGATATGCTCAGGGCATGTGGTATCTCTTTTGGCATGAAATGGGAGGAATGTCTTCCATATGCTGAATTCTCCTACAACAACAGCTTCCAGGCAAGCCTAGGCATGGCACCATTTGAGGCTCTCTATGGCCGCAGATGCAGGAGTCCAATCAATTGGTCTGGAGCTGGTGAACGTTCACTCTTAGGCCCTGACATTGTCAAGGAAGCCGAGGAGAAAGTTCGCATCATTCGTGACAATCTCAAGGTTGCTCAGTCTCGTCAGAAAAGCTACTATGACAGCAAACACAGGGATATGGTCTATGCACCTCGTGACAAAGCATATCTCCGTGTAACTCCCCTCAGAGGCACTCATCGTTTTGGTGTCAAAGGAAAGCTTGCACCAAGATACATTGGTCCTTTCAACATTCTCTCAAGGCGTGCAGAAAATGCCTATCGTCTTGAACTTCCAGAAAAGCTATCCAAGGTGCACGATGTGTTTCACGTGTCACAACTCAAGAGGTGCTTCAAAGATCCAGATCGTGCAGTTGATCATGATTCCATTGAACTGCAAGAAGATCTCTCTTATGAGGAGCACCCTGTTCGAATTCTCGGTGAGACTGAGCGCAAAACTCGCAACAAGAGCACCAAGTTCTTAATAGTGCAGTGGTCTCATCATTCCGATAAAGAGGCAACATGGGAGACCGAAGAGGATCTTCGCAAGAAGTATCTGGACCTCTTCTCTTCTCAGTAGGAATCTCGGGGCGCGATTCCTTCAGGGGGGGGGCGTTTTGTAACATCCCAAGTATGAAAAACAACCTTTACAATATTTGATTTTTGTTAAATTATGTTTTGCATCATGTCATCATAAGCATTGCATTTGTTTTCCATTTGTTTTCCATTTGTTTTCCCTTGTTTTTCATATGAATTTCAAACCAATCTTCAAAATCCTTGTTCATACTTGTTCTGTTACAATTTTCAAATGAAAATTACAAATCAAACCAATCTTTTGCTTCCTATAAACTTGAAAGTTCAAACCATTTAAATTGCTTCTTTTCAATAATTCACTTAATACCATTTTCACTCAAATTCATTTGAATTTTCAAACAGCAACCAAGTTTAAAATTTTGAAAAACAAACAATGGCACAGTTGGGGTTTTGTAAATAACAAACTATAAAAATTATCCCCACAATTTTCAAACCCCCAAAACCCTTTCATTTCTTCCCTTTTTCTTTTCTGCAAAAAAAAAAGAGAAAGAAAAAAAAACAGAAAACGGCTGGGGAAGGCAGACCAGGCCAGCCAACTGGGCCAGCCCAGCCCACCTAACCCCAGCGCGCGCGCAGCAGCAGGCCGCGGCCTTTCTTCCTCCTCCGTACGGCTGGCGTCAGCTGACGCCAGCACGCACACACACCGCACCTCCCCCTCGCCACCTGCTCCCTCTCCTCGCCCTATATCTACCACCCAAGTTCCCAAAACCCTAGCCTAGCCCTCTCCTTCCTCCCTGCCGCCGCCAGCTTCCTTCCTCTCTCTATTTTTCCTCTCCGGCGATCGTTGGGGGTAGTGGCCGATCATGGCGCCGCCGTCGACAGCAGCCTAGCGAGCGCCTCCGACAAGGCCAGGTGCACGAGCAGGACCGCCACCTCTCCCTCGACCTCATCGACAGCTGCAGAGGGTCCCAGGGGCCGCTGATTCTCGACGACGAGCCTGTCACCGCCGCTGCTGTTCTCAAGTTTGCCGCCGCGCCGTCGACTCCGTCACGCTCGCACCCAAACCTCGCCTCCGACAGCCCCACGGTGAGGCACCCGTCGTCCCAAGCCTCTCTCCAGCCCCCCTCGTTTCCTGTTTCGCCCGCGCCAGTTCTGAAACTCCGGTAGCTTCCGCCACTGTGCCGCCATGGTTGCAATCGAGCACGATCCCGTGCGTTTTCAGGCCGTCCAAGCACACGCGCACACTCCACACCCTTCAGCACACACCTGCACACGCTTAGCGCCGCCCGATCGTGGTCACCGTGCGTTGCTGCACCGCCGCGCCGCCGTCTGCCGTCGAGTTTCAGACGAAAGACTGAAACTTTCGTCAGTTTCAGTTAAACAGAACAGGTGCACCTCAAAACCACGCGCGCGCTTCCACTGTCACGATTCGATCCACACCGTACTGGTTAGATCTAACGGTGCGCAGCGCGAGGGCGTGGGTTCGAATCCCCGCAGCGCAGAATAAAACCCCATTTTTGCTCCTTTGCCACGCGTGCACGCTGGCCCCACCTGCCATTGGCAGTGGTGGCCACGCAGGCACCCACACGCGCGCCATGCAGCGCCAGCTGGGCGCTGGCCCACATGCCAGTGACCCAGGGGTTGATCTGCTGCGTGGAAAAGGTTCCCAGGGGCCTCTCTGTAATTCCTTTTTCGCATCCAAGCCCCTGGACCAATTCTGAATGTTTTTAAAATTGCAGAATAGCCCCCAAATTTCAAATTCAAATAACTTTTGTATTTCAAATCCAAATAAAATAAATAAAATATGTTTTCTGTACCAAATTTAATTCTCTACATGTTTAAACCATTTGTTTACTGTTTTGAACATTTCAAATGTTTTCAAAATTCAAATTCAAACAACTCATTTCAAATTTGGTCAAATTCATAACTAATTCAAATTTAATTCAAATGGCACATATAAAATATGTTTTCAATGCAAAATTGAACCACATTTCCAAATAAAAACTTTGTGTCCTGTTTTGAATAATTAAAATTGGTTAAATAATTTAAACCTTGTTTAAATCATTTAAAATTGCTAAATTCATAACTTGGTCAAATTAAATTCTTTTTGAACATATAAAATATGTTTTCAAACCAGAAATGTATAAACTTTCCAAATATGAATTTTATTTCATGTTTTGAACAAATAAAAAATTCAAATAATTTCATACTTGAATTAAATACATGTAAATCTTGTTTAAACTTGTTAATTCGTAATTAATTCATTTTAATTCCTTTCTCAACAAATGAAACATGTATTCCACCTAAAATTTTGTGTTCTTTCCAAATATGAAATTTTGTTATCTGTTTTGAACATTCAAAATTGGTGAAAATAACAAATGCTTGTGTAACTTATTTAAGAAGCCAATTTTCATAACTTAACAAATAAAATTCCAAACTTGGTAAACAACATTTCAAATTGAAGCTATTATTGTTTTCTTATTGTTTTCCTCATCCATGCATCATTCTAATCAACTTTCACATGTTGGTTATTTGTAGATCATTTAATCCAACCTTAACCCATGGGCCTTTCCATATGCAAACCAAATTGCATATGGGCCCATTTAAATATGTTACCATGTCAACTAGCTTATCTTTGATGCATCAATTAAATTGTCATCCATCATTTCATGATTGTGCATTATGCCATGTTATTGATTGTTTGTCTTTCTGCGTTGTTTGTTTGCTTCTTCTCGAATAGACGACGACGTTGAGACAGACGAGGTTTACGACACTACTTCTGAGGAGTTAGCCCAGTACCAGGCTACTGAGTTTGTAGGCAAGTATTCACTCACCTGAACCATGGTGTCCTTTCCACACTGGATATCGATACTTTCCGTTGTCTATCCTGCTAGCTTTAAGATTTGTTGTTTGTGTTCCGATCCTATCACATGTTATCCTGTAACCCTGATATAGCCTCTCCTCCACACCTATACCCTGTTGCTTGTTGCTCGTGTCTTACTAGCATGCTTAGGGTTGTTTATGCTCGAGTCTGTTGTCCGTTACTTTCTGTTACCGTATTTATTATGTTCTGGGGGCTCGATGTTTAAAACAACAACCTGTTAATGTTTGAGGTAATGCTAATTTGATGATAAGGCACCGGCAGGAGGCCGGGATGGTTTTGAGGCCTGCTAGTGTCGAACCCAGGAAAAGTTCTTGTCCTCTAGATCCATGATGAGCGCGCTAACCGCATGTGGGAAGCGTGTATGGGCGCCTCCCTCAATTTGATTCGATTCGCATCTCGTCCAAATCGCCTCATTTAGTTCGGGTTTTCCATTTGCCGCATGCATATGCAGGTGCGAACCCGAGGCCAGGGTGGTAACTTTTGTAGTCGGCATTTAGGGAGACACATTCTTAGAGTGCTATGAGGGTCCCCTTTTCTTCGTGGGGCTTGATTAGCCGTGCGCTCAATTGCACAGGGTTCTTTGGGCTTGATGCGAAGAAGAGTTGGGTTGTGTTGAGTGTCTCGCTTGGTGGGTTTGATCCCCGTCTGGCGGGATATTCTTACGTGTACGGCCAAATTGGTGCATCCCTGCAGGGTCAAATCTTCTCGAGAAGCCGTGTTGTCCGCGGTTATGGATGACTTGGTGATAGGGCTGGCTAACAAGGATTAGACAACTTACACCTAACCAATAATAAACTGACTAGTAATAGACTTATTGACACAATAACCTGAACCTTCATTAATCCAACTGTGTGAGTTATCCTCGGATTGCTTCTTTGGATAAGGGGCGAGATCCAGGATGGGTTTGTTTGAGGTTAGTGGTAGTTGGTTCCGACACGCTATCTTATCCCCTTCTTTTAGCCGGAAGTTGTAGCGTGTTTCTGTAGTTGGTTAGATCAGCCTGCTGCCGCACTTTTGTATCACCTATTCTTCCGTTGAACCCAAAGTATCTGTACTTGGTGTTGCCGGGTACACTTTGGTATCTTGTGAGTCTTGCTTGCCAGTACTTGTCTGTACTGACCCCTTTGGGGCTGTGGTTTCCGCAGACTACATTTCCGAGGATCCCCATGGTGGCTACTACGTGGAGTATGACGAGGCTGCTGACGAGTAGATAGCGGACCCGGGCAGGATCCGAGACATCATGGATGGGCTCCGACTTTTCGTTTCCGGCCTCTTAGGCCTATTTGGATCTTGTCTGTACTCAGACACTTTGGATGCTTCCGCTGTGATGTAATGATGACTTGTTGGGACATGTGTCCTCTGGATGATTGTATTTGCTATCTCTGCTCTAGTGAGAGCTATTTGCAACTTATTTCTATTTCTTTGTGTCTTAGAGATTTGTTGTGATATCACTTGTTCAAATGCCGTTGACGTACCATGTGTGTATGTTATGAAGTACGTCAATGGAAGTAGTCGGATTTCTATGGGATGGTTTACGCAGACGATGGATAGTAGAGAATGGTTGTCACACGTTTACGTGTTGGCCTGCTCATATTGAGATGCGGGTGCCGGTATGCCCCGTAAGCCATTTATCTACTGTTTAGCGGGCTGTGAGTATCCTCTAGAAGTCCGGGTGCGACACCTTCCGCACACAACTGGCAACCTTTAGCCTGGAGGGCATTTCTGTAATCGTTCCGAAACTCTGCCTTATCCGCTCGATCGGCCCTCTTGCCGAAAGAGAAAGCCACTATTTCGAAATATCTACTCCCCCTTGTCCTCCCAAAACAGATCCTCTATTCCCCCGGTCTCACACCTCGCCGTATAGCTCGCTTGCCAGAACTCCCTCGTCGCCGTCGAGATCACCCTCCAGATCTGCCACATCACCTGCCTTTTCGCCGTCTAGATCCTCCACCTCGCCGTTGTGCTCTCCTGTCTGCCACATCGTCTCCAATCTCGCCGTACGTTATCTTCCACCTCGCGCCGTACTCGCCGGTCAGCCACCTCGACGCCGTGTTCGCCGGTCAGCCACCTCGCCACCGACCTCGCCGTACATCCAGATCTGCCACCTCGTCTCCAACCTCACCGCAACATCACCGTCAATGTCTGCAAGCACGCTGAAACGAGTGAAGATTGAAGGCGAGAAACACAGCAAGACAGAAGACCCTAAAGATGCAGGCAACTATTCTCTCTAAATTGCTTTTGTCTATTTAATTGTATGTTTGATGCTTCCTTATTATCCTGCTTATGTTCGATGCAGTTAATCTTTCTAAATTGGTTGACTGTTTAAACGTATGTTTGATGCTTTATTATTATCCTAATTATACTGCTAATGTTTGATGCAATAAATCTCTCTAAACGGTTTCTTGTAACGAAAATAGGAAGGGGGGCCTTCTTGCTTGGTAAAACTTTGCTCATTTGCAGCAATCTAGCTTGTATACTACGTATTAGGTTTAATTTCACTTTGCTTGCGATCCTTTCAGTCTTAGTTAGGATTAGAATTTATATTACTTGCACTGGACTGTTCTTACAAGATGAGTGCCTTAATTATTTATGCTTTATTAGGTTCTCATGATATCGCAAAAACTAGGGTGCAGCTTTCTTATCTTGTGTTGAACTGTTTGATCAATGAGGCGCCATATATTTTGTGCTACTTACTCTATTCCATACTATAAGAAGTTTTGGCAAGCTAATTAAGGCTGTGAAACCCACTTATAATAATTAAGGCTGTCGTTGTCATTTCAACATGGTTTCCATATATCTTCCTCACATGCTTGACACCTGCTATTCCATCTATGCTTCTCATCTACTAGTTCATTACACACACAGTTGGTTGATTATAATATGCTAGTTTTCATCAATTTTTTGTACATGCTTGTCATCTGCTATTTTCATCTATCTTCCTCACATGCTTGACACCTGCTGTTTCATCTATGCTTCTCATCGGCTAGTTCATGACACACACCGTTGTTTGACTATAATCTGCTAGTTTTCATCAATTTTTTGTACATGCTTGTCATCTGCTATTTTCATCTATCTTCCTCACATGCTTGACACCTGCTGTTTCATCTATGCTTCTCATCAGCTAGTTCATGACACACACCGTTGTTTGACTATAATCTGCTTGTTTTCATCAATTTTTTGTACATGCCTGTCATTTGCTAGTTTCATCTATGTTCTATACATTCTTGTTATCTGTTATTTTCATCTATTTTCTTTGCATGCTTGATAGGCAAGCAAGAAAAGGGTGATGTCTCGATCTGCTTCAGAGGTTGAGGACGAGGATGATAGTGAAGTTGTCATGACGAACAGTGGAAAGCATATTTTCTCAAAGAAGGTCCGTGTGGAATCATGTCTTTCACAGTCTGAGCCTGAACCACAGCTTGATGTGAATGTGCGCAGAACAATTGCTGATATGAGGACGGCGTAAGCAGAATCCGAGCAACCGAGGCTAAAGTTTGTAGTTGATATGGAAGAGATTCGGAAGCAACAAGCTGCGCTAAAGAAATCTCAACTAGAAGGAGCTGCCTACTTGAGATGCTAGCTGAGCAGATTCGTGGTCCTTGAAACTGTGGTTCTATATGTTGGTTTGATATTCTGTGAGAAAAACTAATTATTTTATGCCTGTTATGTGGGTTTTTTATGCCTGTGTGCAATTGGCAATTATAACGATGATGTAACCACCCAAATAGCACCAAAACAGACATCATAGTAACGTAACGTAAGAATTCGTCAAGGCAAATACCGACACGTGGCGATGTATGCCCAGCCCACGTGGCCTACTATGAGTGGGCGATTAGACAACGTAAAAATAACGTCCCCGGCACGGTGATGACATCACCCAAATCCGAGACGGGAAAAACGTCATGGAAAAGACGTTGCGTGGCACCATTTTGTTGGTGCACGTGCCACAAGTTTAGCGACGAAAAAAAAGTCGTTGGGTAGCCCGCGACAAGCAGATTTCGTCCCAAAAGAAAGCGATGTGGCGCTATTTTGTTTCCATGTGGCGTATTTTGATTGGTCCACATGCTTTCGCCTGATTGGTCGAGACTCGCGATGGAAAAAAAAACGTCGTTGGGTAGCCCAGGACGAACCGATTTCGTTCCAGAAGAAGGCAACGTGGCACCATTTGGTTTCCATGTGGCGTATTTCGATTGGTCCACATGGTTTCGCCTCATTGGTCAAGACTGGTGACATAAAAAAAACGTTCCCACGTTTTGCTTATGGTGACTAAACATTTACCCACGTCAGCTGATTACGATAACGATCGTTAGAAACTCGTTTGCCACGTGTCGCCTCATAGCGACGAAATAAATACGTTAATGCTTATTGGGCCTAGTCCGGACGGACCAACTGGTGGCGACGATTTGTTGTACGTTGCGGATAGCCTTAACGGTTTAGTGTTCATATAAACGTCGCGGAATCGTCCGTGACAGTCGATCTGATACGTTTTCATTCCGTCGTGTAAACCGTCACGGAGCGACGGTTTGGAGCCCATCCGAAACGTTTTTGAAATGTCCCTGATCGCGCGGAATTTGGTAATGGAAGTGCAGAGAACTGCCCTTCACCCCGACCTCCTCATTTTTTAAGGGGATTCGCCGGACCGGATATTCCGGTTCAAGTTTGAACCGGATATTCCGGGTGCTACCAAAAATTTTGTCTGCCTTCTAATGGCGTGTGAACACACGTTTGTTGGGAGACCCCAAGAGGAAGGTATGAAAAGTACAGCAGCAAGATTTTTCCTCAAAAGAAACCAAGGTTTAATCGGACCAGTAGGAGAAATAAATCACTTTTGAAGGTTGTTGACAGCTGATGTTGGCAGGGCGCACTACCAGCTAAGCAGCAACATGCAATCTGCATACAACACAACCAAGATACTTTGCCCCCAACGAAACAGTGAGGTTGTCGATCTCACCAATTTTGCTGAAAACAAAGGATTAGACGTATAGTGTGGACGATGATGTTTGTTTGCAGTAGAATGAAATGAGAATAGTGTTCACACTAAAAGAGAACAATGCTTGTAGTAGGTTGTATTATCAGTGTAAAAGAATGGACCGGGGTCCACATTTCACGTCTCTCCATAACAGATAAATTACAGCTGGGCAATTGACAAAATAGAGGTTGCACTGTAGTGCACATACATGACATGATAATTACTATGAGATTTATTTGGGCATTACAACATGATACATAGACCGCCATCCAACTTCATCTATGACTAATAATCCACCCTCGGGACATCATCTGAGCAAACTTTGGGTATTAAGTTGCAAGCAACAGATTATTGCATTAAGTAAAGTGCATAATGTAAACAATAGAATTATCCTTAGACAAAGCATTGTTGTTTTATCCATAGTGGCAATAGAACATCCACAACCTTAGAAGTTAATGTATGATGTGTACGCATGCTTCTATTCTTGTAGACAGTGTTGGGCCCCCAAGTGCAGAGGTTTGTAGAACAGCAGCAAGTTTCCCTTAAGTGGATCACCCAAGGTTTATTGAACTCAGGGAGGTAGAGGTCAAAGATATCCCTCTCAAGCAACCCTGCAATTACGATACAAGGAGTCTCTTGTGTTCCCAACACACCTAATACAATTTTCAGTTGTAGAGGTGCACTAGTTCGGCGAAGATATAGTGAAATACAAGTAATATGGATGGTTATAAGTGATAGTAGCAATCTAAACTAAAAATGAGAGCAAGCAAACATGTAGCAATACTGATTGTAAATGGTGTTTCAATGCTTAGAAATAAGGCCTGGGGATCTGATACGTCATAAACTTATCCTTAATTTCTGATGTTCCATGTTGTTTTCTTATTGTTTCCCACATGTTTGCTATACACTTTATGTCATTTTTATCAATTTTCCGGACTAACCTATTGACAAGATGCCACAGAGCCAGTTCCTTGTTTTCTGCTGTTTTTAGTTTCATAAAAGTTGTTCTGTAAATATTCTTGGAATTTGAAAATTCGAAACCCGGAAGTCTTAGAATTCCTGAAGGTTCCACTGAGTCCCGAAGAGACCCGGAGGGGGCCCCAGAGGTCCCACACCATAGGGCGGTGCGCCCCCTCGGCCGCGCCATGGGTTGGTGTGGCCCCCCCGGCCTCCACCGCCTTTGCCCTTTCGCCTATTTATACCCCCCCGAGACTTAAACCCTAAAGATATCCCACTTCGTCCCGAAAAACACCCGAGGTCGCCGCCATCGTCATCCCGAGATCAGGTGGGTTCTGGATCTCTCCCCGACACCCTACCGGGAGGGGAATTCATCACCGGAGGGGTCTACACCACCATGTCCTCCTCCGAAGTGATGCACGAGTAGTTCATCCATGGATTACGGGTCCATAGCAGTAGCTAGATGGTTGTTCTCTCCACTTTGTACCTCATGTTTAGATCTCGTGAGCTGCCTCACTTGATTGAGATCATCTTTATGTAATGCTACATGTTGTGTTTGCTCGTTTCTGATGAATGTTGAATGCTATGTCTTCTGATTATCAATCTATCATGTTATCTTCATGCATATGTGATGACTCCCAAGTGCAGGAGATCAATTGTAGTACCTTTCGATAAGTATTTGAGTGTCGAACCCACGAGGAGCTGAAGGTAAGCTATCTATTCTAAAAGCCCTATAACCCTCTTATATGGCTATTTATGCAAAGCAATAAGTTTGACTAAAAGGAACTAACTAATTAAAAGCAAGTGACGTGGAGTGTGGTTTGTCTAGTAACTAGTGAAGCAAGTTTAAAATGCAAGTTTCTAAGCAAGTTTCACAAGTAGCAAGCATCAAATATCTCAAGTATCTCAAGGGAGGAAGTGTTCTAGCAATAGGTGTTTCGTTCGTGTGGTTGTCACAATTAGTGAAGCACATGTTTTAGTCTTAGTTGTTTCTTCTAGGAAGGAGCCATGAATAGGTATAGTCAAGTAAATGATCTACAACCCCTTATGATGGATCATGTGGCCAAGTAAATGACTGCACAAGATTGATTAAGACATAAAGTCCCACCATAGCCTTACGTTCTAAGGTCCCCTATATATATCCCCCAATAACTTAACTTTGTGGCTCGGTCTCAGGTTACTGTCACTCCCAAGTCACCACCACTCCATTATGCTACCATTGATCACCTTACATGCATTCCCCAACATATGCGTGCACTCATATATTGTACATAAAGACAATCATAGAAGATTACAAACTTGTATGCAACCAATCAACGAACTATTTCACCATTGCCAAGAACAATTCACTACTCAAACATAGACGGGGAGACACAATACATCAAGGGAATATAGTATTGCATCATACATCGTGTTTGCCAAGAGATTACAGTGGAGAGATGGAGCTGATCTTGCTGTAGATGTTTATGACGAACACGCCGGAGGGGGGTGGAGCCCTCCGGGGGTGATCCCGGTGGCGTTTCCCCCCTCCGATCTTCTCCGGCGGCAGCCTTCTGTCTCTCTGTTTCGTGGTTTCGTCTCTCGGCGCCGCCTCCTTCTCGAAAAGTCCAGGGGACCCTTTATATAGTCGTTTTTAGGTCACGAGACACTCGGGAGAAGAAAGATCGACGACATCGGAGCCACGGGGGAAAAAGGGGGCCCCACACGCGGCCAAGGAATCTGGCCGCGTGGAGGGTCCTCTTTTCCACCTGGTTGGCCTTTTGGCCCTCTACTTTGTCCCATGGTCTTCGTCTCGAAAATTCTGAACCGTGATCTTTGGCCTTGCCCTTTTTGGAGTCCCGAAACTCCCGGAAAGTCTGAAACACTAAAAGTATGTTTTCTGAAAAAACAGAGTTAGAACCAAAAGAAGGGGGGTTGTTTAGAAAATCCCCTAAATCATTATAAAACATGAATATAAGTTGCTAATATGTAGGAAAAACAAGTAATAACATGAAAAGTTCATGTATGCATTTTACATGCATCAACATCCCCAAGCTTAACCCATGCTCGTCCTTGAGTATGAAGGTGATAAAACTAACATGGACTTTGCATATTGAAACAATCATGGGATATCAAGGAGGATTATTCATGCTACATATAATCAAATGATTAATACTAGAAATGAGTAGCAATATACAATTCATGTTGTAAGAAATATCAAATATGCAAGCAAAGATGATTCATGAAAGTTCACAAAGTGTATAATGAAATAAAAGCACTATGGACCAAATGCATACACAAAATGAAAAATAAAATCCTATATTGCTCAAAGAATAGCATAATGGAAAATAGAAAATATGGTGGACACTTTGGAGAAAATTGAGTAGAGGTAAAACATGATCAAGTCTTATTTAGCCTCTAAATTATTCAACTAAAATTACTAATTGAAATGTGGTATCCATTGATCTAGGACTCTCATTGCCCCTTTATCACTAGCATCTTAAATGGTGAATGTTGAAGTAATGTGAATGACAAGGTGGTTGAAAGCCTCATGCCCCGTGAGTGTGAAAACCTACTCCATGATTACTCAACTTAAGATTCCTAATAAGCTTTGAACAATCATAATAAGTATCAATGACATCATAGAGAACCGCAAAGAGGTACCTCTTGCCCCATGACATGGAAACAAGCCCATGTCACAATGACAAGACAAAAAACGGAGTAGACTCATCATCCTTTTTATTTTCATTCACTATTATCCATAGCTTCTTATTTTATTGTAGGATGTGTTGTAGAGTCACTCAAGCTGTAAGTAAATTTCCACCATGATAAAGCATGGCTTGGGTTAGCGGCCCAATGCGTTTCTCTAGTCATATAGATAATTACTCATCAAAACTTACTATTCCTCTATTTCATTTCGGCATGGCAGGAGTCCAAAAACGAAAGTACATGATATCAACCAAATGTAAATTTTTGTCCAATGTTGAAAGCTTTCCGGTGATACACGTTTATAGCTAGCTCCCAACCACACACTTGTCAAACGCAAAACTTGTGGCTCCCATTATTGGGTCATGTTTATTAGATGCATAAAAAGTAAAGTGTGCCTTCAAAAGTTCGTGAGAGTCCTATCCCAAGTTCAACCCATGACAATTAATAAAGTGAATATCTTAATTTAGAACATAAATAACACAATAACATGGTGAACATACTCGGAATAGCAATGAAGCTAATGGGAAGATATGGTGGACTCACTGGAAATACTTGGCTAAGGAGTGTTGGAAACAAGTTTTTACTTGTTGGAATTTTTAAATTTTTGGCTAGCAAGAGGGAGATAGTTGACCAGCTACTATGCATGCATATGTCCATAGAACTACTCATTTCATGACAAACTAAATAAAACAGCAATTAACATCAAGGACATGAATAAGAGATAGCTCAAGACAACATTATTGCAAATTTCTACACATAAAAAGCCTATAAATCATGCAAACATATGTAGCTCTTCAAATCAACCATGGCATCCCTATTCCAAGTCATAATAATAGCATCCAATACATTCCAACCCCAAACTCCAGTAGCTCAATCTCATATAAAATGATGGGTGTGTTCTTATCAAAACAAAAATAAAAACAAAAACTAGACGCTTCAAGTCTCTATGATAAATGCTTTGCTTAGAAAAACAGAAAGTAGACGTGTGCTAACCAAAATAGTGTAGCTCCAGTGGGGTGTTCATCACATCCCCAATCTTATGTCTTTCACTATTATTGGATGTCTTGAGGCGCAGCTCCTCTATTCCCTGTGAAAAAAACTTCACAAAACATGTTTCTCCCATTCTTTTTCTGTGGGGTGAGATTAGCAAGGACAAACAAATCACATGCTTGCTGTGCAAAATTCCAAATAAAATGCTCCAGTAGATAGACAATAAGGTTCATTATGTTGTATGTTCACTCTCTTGCTTGAAAGAATCATGGAAATTCGATTCCCAAGCCCAAAGAGTGCATAAAACAAAAGAAGGCAGAATCTGTCCAGAAAAGCAACAGCAGCAAAACGAGCGTTTTTTCCTAATCTAGACTCGTCAAAAATTAAGCCAATTTTTGTTCTTACAGAGGACGAAAAGTTGCAGAACATACTAAAAAATTAGATCAATCCGACATACCAATAAAAAACGTAAAATCATATGGTGAGCAGACTCGTGCTGAAACAGAAATTTCATGCACTAGGATAGCAACTTATAAGTCCAAATGGGTTTGACTTGACTCTTTATTGAAAACTCCAGAATTAAAACAAAAAAAACTAATCTCTTGAGACAGCAAGAGGAAACTAGGAAAATCCAAACAAAAACAACCGGGTTGCCTCCCGTAAAGCGCTTTCTTTATAGCCATATAGCTAGGCTTTACTTACTTAACATCATGATGGTTGGAGTGAGGTGGCTCGGCATCACCAAGCTTGGATTCTTGTAATTATTTGATACATGTAGGGTGAGCCCAGGGGTACATCCCAAGCTTGATTTGTTGTCCCTCTTGATCTTTGTTCATCTCACTCAACTCTTCCTCCTGAAAAATTCTTCTTACACAAATCTCAACATAAAACTTAATTAGAGGGGTTAGTGCCTCCATAAATAAAATCCACATAGGTACAGCAAAGACACATCATGAGTTGATTCTAAATATTAACTACTGTTACTACAGTTGTGCATTGCTCCTTGATCAAAATAACCACACAAAACACAAGTAATGAGAGCAATGCAAAATAAAGACATAATCTGCCAAAAACTGAACAGCCCGTAAAGAGTGAATTTTTAGAGGCACTTAAGTTGCTAAAATCAGAAAACTTAAAAGTAATGAAATATGTAGTGATAATTAAATATTGCTGTCGTAAATTACCAGGTCAAAATTCCACTTCTGTGATTTTAAACATTTTTCCCAGTGAAGTTCAGGAATCTGTTTTCTTGACAGCTAATTACTATTGTTTAATCCTATCTCTCATATAAGATTATTCTTGCCATTTAAGATGAGAAATAAGACAGAAATGTGATGTTACAGTAGTGAACTAATATTTTTATTGTTTTTAGCTTTGGAAAAAGTTTTAATGATAGAGACTTTGCAATGGTTTCATTGGCATGAACAACACATGTTCAAGGTTGACCCCAACTTCTCCATTACTCATCCTTCTCATTTACTTTCCCAATTTTTTTTATAAAATGAAAATCTTAAACTAAATGATACATAACAGCAGGTAAAGGCATTTTACATGTTGTAAAGACATAAATGTGTGCTCAAACCGAATAGGAAATTAAAGCATAAGGAACACACCAAAAAATATTAAACAATTTATTTTTAAGTCTAACCCATTTCCTATGCATTGGCATTTTGTAATGAAACAAATAAAAGAAGCACATAATAGCAAGCATAGAAAGGTAGATCAAGTGCAACTTCAATACTTTCAGCATAAAGAGGGGAAACTTAATATTGTTGAAATATGTGTAACCATGTTTCCCTCTCTCATAATAATTTTCCGTAGCATCAGGAATAGA
Organism: Alopecurus myosuroides; assembly: GCA_028641055.1. NCBI lineage: Eukaryota > Viridiplantae > Streptophyta > Magnoliopsida > Poales > Poaceae > Alopecurus > Alopecurus myosuroides. Next base: position 86,248,647 of record CM054062.1, on the reverse strand, counting down.
TTCAACAATATGAATATCACATAAAACATTCTTATCATGAGCCACATGCATAAAATAATCACTACTCTCCACATAAGTAAAATCCTCATTAGTGATAGTGGGAGTTAAACATTCATAATTTTCATTGCAATCATCATATATAGGAGGCATAGCATCATCAAAGTGAATTTTCTCCTCCAAGCTTGGGGAACTAGAAATATCATGCTCATCAAAACCAACTTCCCCAAGCTTAAAACTTTCCATAGAATCAGAAAGTATATCATTTTTATCCTCAATAGTAGGGGGTCTAAAAATATCATATTCATCAAGACAAACTTCCCCAAGCTCAAGGTTTTCCTTAGCAATAAAGGTGTTCAAAGAATTAGTACTACCACAAATATGATTGTTGTGCAAATAATTTTTCAATTTCTCCTCAAACACTTCATGTCCTAATTCAAGGTAGATATTATACAGTTCTAAAACTGTTTGGTTGTTTTCCATTTTATAATTTTTTTTTGTGTTTTAGGTTTATATGTTAGTATGCAATGCAAACAAGAATAAAAGCTTAGCACAACGCTCCCCGGCAACGGCGCCAGAAAAGTGCTTGATGACTCCCAAGTGCAGGAGATCAATTGTAGTACCTTTCGATAAGTATTTGAGTGTCGAACCCACGAGGAGCTGAAGGTAAGCTATCTATTCTAAAAACCCTATAACCCTCTTATATGGTTGTTTATGCAAAGAAATAAGTTTGACTAAAAGGAACTAACTAATTAAAAGCAAGTGACGTGGAGTGTGGTTTGTCTACTAACTAGTGAAGCAAGTTTAAAATGCAAGTTTAAAATGCAAGTTTCTAAGCAAGTTTCACAAGTAGCAAGCAGCAAATATCTCAAGTATCTCAAGGGAGCAAGTGTTCTAGCTATAGGTGTTTCGTTCGTGTGGTTGTCACAATTAGTGAAGCACATGTTTTAGTCTTAGTTGTTTCTTCTAGGAAGGAGCCATGAATAGGTATAGTCAAGTAAATGATCTACAACCCCTTATGATGGATCATGTGGCCAAGTAAATGACTGCACAAGATTGATTAAGACATAAAGTCCCACCATAGCCTTACGTTCTAAGGTCCCCTATATATATCCCCCAATAACTTAACTTTGTGGCTCGGTCTCAGGTTACTGTCACTCCCAAGTCACCACCACTCCATTATGCTACCGGTGATCACCTTACATGCATTCTCCAACATATGCGTGCACTCATATATTGTACATAAAGACAATCATAGAAGATAACAAACTTGTATGCAACCAATCAACGAACTATTTCACCATTGCCAGGAACAATTCACTACTCAAACATAGACGGGGAGACACAATACATCAAGGTAATATAGTATTGCATCATACATCGTGTTTGCCAAGAGATTACAGTGGAGAGATGGAGCTGATCTTGCTGTATATGTTGATGATGAACACGCCGGAGGGGGGTGATCCCGGCGGCGTTTCCCCCCTCCGATCTTCTCCGGCGGCAGCCTTCTGTCTCTCTGTTTCGTGGTTTCGTCTCTCGGCGCCGCCTCCTTCTCGAAAAGGCCATGGGACCCTTTATATAGTCGTTTTTAGGTCACGAGACACTCGGGAGAAGAAAGATCGACGGCATCGGAGCCACGGGGGCAAAAAGGGGGCCCCACACGCGGCCAAGGAATCTGGCCGCGTGGAGGGTCTTCTTTTCCACCTGGTTGGCCTTTTGGCCCTCTACTTTGGCCCATGGTCTTCGTCTCGAAAATTCTGAACCGTGCTCTTTGGCCTTGCCCTTTTTGGAGTCCCGAAGCTCCCGGAAAGTCTGAAACACTAAAAAGTACGTTTTCTGGAAAAACAGGGTTAGAACCAAAAGAAGGGGGATTGTTTAGAAAATCCCCCAAATCATTATAAAACATGAATATAAGTTGCTAATATGTAGTAAAAACAAGTAATAACATGCAAAGTTCATGTATGCATTTTACATGCATCAATATGTTATTTATGATCTTGCATGCTCTTTGTTATTAGTAGATGCTCTGGCCAAGTAGATGTAGTAACTCCAAGAGGGAGTATTTATGCTCGATAGTGGGTTCATGCCTCCTTTGCATCTATGCTCGGGTGATAGAAACGTGACGGATGGAGGATGTGATGTTGTCATTAGGGAGAAAACAACGATGTTTACCTAGTTTACATTGTTTACATTACACACTTTTCTTACGACGATAATATTTTTATAGCAACTTAATACCCAACGTTTGTTCAGATGATATTTGGATGGTGGATTATTAGACATAGATGCAGTTGGATGACGGTCTATGTATTTTGTTGTAATGCCCGCATGAATCACATAGTAATATTTATGTCTTGCATATACACTACGGTGCAGCCTTCATTTTTGTCAATTTCCCAGCTGTAATTTGTCCACCACGCATGTTATTTATCTTTCACGGAGAGACACCACTAGTGAACTGTGGACCCCGGTCCATTTTTCCTCATACTGATAAAACACCTACTGCTTTCATACTGTTTTCCTACTGTTTTCTACACCATACATTTAACCTCTTTGTGTTCAGCAAAACCAGTGAGATTGACAACCTCACTTCTTCGTTGGGGCAAAGTGATTTGATTATGTTGTGTAGGTTCCACGTTGTTGCTGAACCGGTAGTGCGCCCTGCCAGCTCAGCTGTATCAACCTCCAGAAGTGCTTCTTCCTCCTACTGGTCGATTCAACCACTACCAAATTCTGCGTTGTCTGGGACGTTTCAATACCGTTGCGGATGGGCTCCAAACCGTCGCTAATGGCAATCCGGTACATTTTGCGCGACGGAATGAAAACATATCAGATCGACTGTCAGGGATGATTCTGCGATGTTTATATGAACACTAAACCATTAAGGCTATCCGCAACGTACAGCCAATCGTCGCCACCAGTTCGGCCGTCCGGACTAGGCCCAATAAGCATTAACGTTTTTATTTCGTCGCTATGATGCGACACGTGGCAAAAGAGGTTCTAACGGCCGTTATCGTAATCAGCTGACGTGGCAAAACGTGGGAACGTTTTTTTACGTCACCAGTCTTGACCAATGAGGCGAAACCATGTGGACCAATCGAAATACGCCACATGGAAACAAAATGGTGCCACGTTGCCTTCTTCTGGGACGAAATCTGTTCGTCCCGGGCTACCCAGCGACGTTTTTTTCCGTCGCGAGTCTCGACCAATCAGGCGAAAGCATGTGGACCAATCAAAATATGCCACATGGAAACAAAATAGCGCCACGTCGCCTTCTTTTGGGACGAAATCTGCTCCTTGCGGGCTACCCAACGCCTTTTTCGCCGCTAAACTCGTGGCACGTGCACCAACCAAATGGTGCCACGCAACGTCTTTTCCATGACGTTTTTTTCCGTCTCGGATTTGGGTGATGTCATCACCGTGCCGGGGACGTTATTTTTACGTCGTCTAATCGCCCACTCATAGTAGGCCACGTGGGCTGGGCATACATCGCCACGTGTCGGTATTTGCCTTGACGGACTTTTACGTTATGTTACTATGATGTCAGTTTTGGTGCTATTTGGGTGGTTACATCATCGTTATAATTGCCAATTGCACACAGGCAGAAAAGGAAACCACATAACAGGCATCAAATACTTAGTTTTTCTCACAGAATATCAAACCAACATACAGATCCACAGTTTCAAGGACCACGCATCTGCTCAGCCAGCATCTCAAGTAGGACAACTCCTTCTAGTTGAGATTTCTTTAGCGCAGCTTGTTGCTTCCGAATGTCTTCCATATCAACTACAAACTTCAGCCTTAGTTGCTCAGATTCTGCTTTCGCCATCCTCATATCAGCAATTGTTCTGCACACATTCACATCAAGCTGTGGTTCAGGCTCAGACTTTGAAAGACATGATTCCACACGGGCCTTCTTTGAGAAAGTATGCTTTCCACTCTTCGGCATGACAACTTCACCATCATCCTCGTCCTCAACCTCTGAAGCAGATCGAGACATCACCCTTTTCTTGCTTGCCTATCAAGCATGAAAAGAAAATAGATGAAAATAACAAATGACAAGAATTTACATAACATAGATGAAACTAGCAGATGATAAGCATGTACAAAAAATTGATGAAAACTAGCAGAGTATAGTCAAACAACGGTGTGTGTCATGAACTAGCAGATGAGAAGCATAGATGAAACAGCAGGTGTCAAGCACGTGAGGAAGATAGATGAAAATAGCAGATGACAAGCATGTACAAAAAATTGATGAAAACTAGCAGATTATAGTCAAACAACGGTGTGTGTCATGAACTAGCAGATGAGAAGCATAGATGAAACAACAGGTGTCAAGCATGTGAGGAAGATAGATGAAAATAGCAGATGACAAGCATGTACAAAAAATAGATGAAAACTAGCATATTATAATCAACCAACTGTGTGTATAATGAACTAGCAGATGAGAATCATAGATGGAATAGCAGGTGTCAAGCATGTGAGGAAGATAGATGGAAACCATGTTGAAATGACAACGACAACCTTAATTACTATAAGTTGATTTCACGGCCTTAATTAGCTTGACAAAACGTCTTATAGTATGGAATAGAGGAAGTAGCACAAAATATATGGTGCGACATTGATCAAACAGTTCAACACAAGATAAGAAAGCTGCACCCTAGTTGTTGCGATATTATGAAAGAATGTTGAACTACCGGGTTAGGGAATAACCTGCAGCTCATTGTCCTCGCTCGATTGTGATTGATATGACACGGCTCCTTCAGTGGCATCTGATTCCTCTTCAACATAATACACAGGCATGTATTGAGATACAGAGTCTTGCTTCTTGGTCTTTTTTGGGGGGGGGGGGTACAGTAGGACATGAAAGAAAACTTGCTGGCTTTACGCCCAGTTCATGCATTGTTTGCCATGATAGTTCGGGCACGCTCTTCTTCAATGGGGTGTAGTGGCGATCCTAACATGAATAAAGAACAAAAAGTAAAGTACAAATATAACAATTCATAAGAACCTAATACAACATAAATAATTAAGGCACTTATCTTGTAAGAACATTCCAATGCAAGTAATATAAATTCGGATCCTAACTAAGACTGATAGGATCACAAGCAAAGTGACATTAAACCTAATACGTAGTATACAAGCTAGCTTGCTGCAAATGAGCAAAGTTTTACGAAGCAAGAAGGCCCCCCTTCCTATTTCCGCTACAAGAAACCGTTTAGATAGATTTATTGCATAAAACATTAGCAGTATAATTAGGATAATAATGAAGCATCGAACATACGATTAAACAAAAAACCAATTTAGAAAGATTAACTGCATCAAACATAAGCAGGATAATAAGGAAGCATCAAACATACAATTAAATAGACAAAAACAATTTAGAGAGAATAGTTGCATGCATCTTTAGGGTCTTCTGTCTTGCTGTGTTTCTCGCCTTCAATCTTCACTCGTTTCAGCATGCTTGCAGACATTGACGGTGATGTTGCGGCGAGGTTGGAGACGAGGTGGAAGATCTGGATGTACGACAAGGTCGGTGGCGAGGTGGCTGACCGGCGAACACGGCGTCGAGGTGGCTGACCGGCGAGCACTGCGCGAGGTGGAAGATAACGTACGGCGAGGTTGGAGACGATGTGGCACACATGCGAGCACAACGACGAGGTGGTAGATATGGACGACGAAAAGGCCGGTGATGTGGCAGATCTGGAGGGTGATCTCGACGGCGACGAGGGAGTTCTGGCAAGCGAGCTAAATTGCGAGGTGTGAGACTGGGGGAATAGAGGATCTGTTTTGGGAGGACAAGGGGGAGTAGACATTTCGAAATAGTGGCTTTCCCTTTCGGCGAGAGGGCCGATCGAGGGGATAAGGCAGGGTTTCGGAACGATTACAGAAATGCCCTCCAGGCTAAAGGTTGCTAGTTGTGTGCAGGAGGGCTGAGAAGTAAAATATCCTTGCACGAAAAAATTTGGGCGGGCTGTCCTGGCGCGAATTTTTCGGAGCGACGCGAAATTTTGGCGGAACTGCGGGAAACTTTGCTAGCCGTCCGATGATGATGGGTGTCTTACAAAAATTTAGCATTTATGCAATTATTTGGTACTAAAGATTGTGAAAAAAATCCCGAAAGTATTTTACCTAAAATCCTGGAAAGGGTCAATTATGTGGAATACTACTACATGTTGATTGGTGGCTTGAACTTTGCTAGCCGTTAGATGCTAGTCAATTTTTCTGTCTACACCTATCACCGGTGTCGAAGGGGGTAGACCACTGTTATTTTTTTGCTTGGTTATGTTAAGTTAGGCCATATTTACATGGATAACCCAAACCTAGATCTACTTGTAATAAGATTCCCTCCAGTTCGCATGAAGAAACCATAGCCATGATGGGGGAAAAGACGGAACTGCCGTTCTGGCCCCTCTACGTGAGCCGGAAGGGGGTTGAAAATTGGAACCAATTTCTTGGTTTTGTTAGGTTAGGCACAAGGAACACCCAAGACAGTGGTAGTGCCCACCTCTTGGCAAGATTTCCCCAGTTCCGTCAGATCCGGGACTTTCGGGCTCTAAGTGTCCTCGGACATGCTCAGAGAATCCGACGCCGGTGAAGTGCGCCCCAACACAGAGAGAGGGAATCTTGCGCATCCAAGACCCATGACACACTCTAACACACATGGTATGGAATACGCTGGGATTTTGTGGCATTCAGATGATCCGGAGCCCCCTCTCCGGAGAAACCATAGCCCCGCTAGGAAAAAGAAGAAATTGTCGTTCTGGCCCCTCTACGTGAGCCGGAAGGGGATAGCAGAGTCGAACCAATTGCTTGGTTGTGTTAGTTTTGGCCCAATGAACACCCAAGACAATTGTAGGTCCTACCTCTTGGCAAGATTCCCCCAGTTTCGTCAGATCTTGGAGTTTCGGGCTCTAAGTAGTCCTCGAACTCGCCAAAGAGAATCCGACGCCGGTAAATCCCTAACAATGGGAGCGAGGGAATCTTGGGCATCAAAGACCCATGCCACACTATAACACACGTGGTATGACATACCATGGGATTTGGTGGCATTCAAACGATCCCGAGCCCCCTCTCCGGAGAAACCATAGCCCCGATGAGTAAAAAGACGGAATTTTCGTTCTGCCCCTCTACGTGAGCCGGAAGGGGGTAGAAAAGTGGAACCAATTGCTTGGTTATGTTAGGTTAGGCCTAAGGAACACCCAATACAATGGTTGGGCCCACCGTTTGACAAGATTCCCCCAGTTCCGTCAGTTCCGGGAGTTTTGGGCTAATCCTGGAACCCGCAAAGAGAATATGACGCCGGTGGAGTCCTAACACAGAGAGCGAGGGAATGTTGTCAATCCAAGACCTATGTAACACTCTAACACACATGGTATGGCATAACTTGGGATTTGGTGGCATTATGACGATCCGGAGCCCCCTCTCCGGAGAAACCACATCCCCGATGTGGAAAAAGACGGAACTGCCGTTCTGGCCACTCTACTTGAGCCGAAAATGGGTAGAAAAGTGGAACCAATTTCTTGTTTGTGTTAGGTTCGGCCCAAAGAACACCCAAGACAATGTTGGGCCCACATGTTGGCAAGATTCCCCGAGTTCCGTCGGTTTTGGGAGTTTCGGGCTCTAAGTAGTCCTTGAGCACGCTAGAGAGAATCCGACGCCGGTGAAGCCCTAACAGAGAGAGAGAGAGGGAATCTTGGGCATCCAAGACCCATGAAACACTATAGCACACATGGTATGGCGTACCATGGTATTTGGTGGCATTCAGACGATCTAAAGGCCCTTCTCCGGAGAAACCATGGCCCCGCTTGGGAAAAAGACGAAACTGTCGTTCTGGCCCCTCTACGTTAGGCGGAAGGGGGTAGAAAAGTGGAACCAAATGATTTGTTGTACTAGGTTAGTCCCAAGGAACACCCAAGAAAATAGTAGGGCCCACCTCTTGGCAAGATTCCCCGAGTTCCGTCAGTTCCGGGAGTTTCGAGCTCTAAGTAGTCCTGGAACCCGCTAGAGAGAATCCGACGCCGGTGAAGCCCTAACACAGAGAGAGAGAGGGAATATCGGGAATCCAAGATCCACGACACACTATAAAACACATGGTATGGAATACCATGGGATTTGGTGGCATTCAGACGATCTGGACGCCCCTCTCCGGAGAAACCATAGACCCGCTGGGGAAAAAGACAAAACCGTCGTTCTGGCCCCTCTATGTTAGGCGGAAGGGGTAGCAAAGTGGAACTAACTGCTTGGTTGTATTAGGTTAGTCCTAAGGAACACCCAAGACAATGGTAGGGCCCACCTATTGGCAAGATTCCCCGAGTTCCGTTAGTTCCGGGAGCTTCGGGCTCTAAGTAGTCCTGGAACCCGCCAGAGAGAATACGACGCCGGTGAAGCCCTAACACAGAGAGAGAGGGAATCTTGCGCATCCAAGACACACTATAACACACATGGTATGGAATACCATGGGATTTTGTGGCATTCATATGATCTGGAGGCCCCTGATCCGGAGAAACCACAGCCCTGCTGGGGAAAAAGACGAAACTGTCGTTCTGGCCCCTCTACGTTAGGCGGAAGGGGGTAGAAAAGTGGAACGAAATGCTTGGTTGTATTAGGTTAGACCCAAGGAATACCCAATAAAATGGTTTGGCCCACCTGTTGGAAATATTCCCCGAGTTCCATCAGTTTAGGGAGTTTCGGGCTCTAAGTAGTCCTGGAACCAGCCAGAGAGAATCTAACGCGCCGGTGAAGCCGTAATAGAGAGAGAGAGAGGGAATCTTGGGCATCCAAGACCCATGACACAGTATAACGTGAGCCGGAAAGGGGTAGCAAAGTGGAATACTTGGTTGTGTTAGGTTAGGCCCAATTAACACCCAATAAAATGGTAGGTCCCACCTCTTGGCAAGATTCCCCCCGTTCCGTGAGATCCGGGAGTTTCGGGCTAAGTAGAACCCGCTAAAGAGAATCTGATGCCGGCGAAGCCATAACACAGGGAGTAAGGGAATCTTGGGCATCCAATACCCATTCCACACTATAACACACAAGGTATGGCATACCGTGTGATTTGGTGGCATTCATACGATCCGGAGGCCCCTCTCCAGAGAAACCATAGCCCCGCTGGGAAAAAGACGGAACTGCCGTTCTAGCCCTCTACGTGAGCCGGAATAGGGTAGCAAAGCGAAACCAATTGCTTGGTTGTGTTAGGTTAGGCCCAAGTAACACCCAATACAATGGTAGGTCCAACATCTTGGCAATATCCCCCATTCCGTGAGATCTGGGAGTTTGGGGCTCTGAGTAGTCCTGGAACCCACGAAAGAGAATGCGGCGCTGGTGAAGCCATAACACAAAGAGTGAGGGAATCTTGGGCATCCAAGACCCATGCCACAATCTAACACACATTTTTTGGCATACCCTAGGATTGGGTGGGAATTCATACGCTCCGGAGCCCCTCCCCGGAGAAACCCTAGGTCTGCTGGAGAAAAAGAAGAAATTGCCGGTCTGTCCCCTATACATGAGCCGGAAAGGGGTAGAAAAGTGGAACTAATTTCTTGGTTGTGTTAGTTTAGGACCAAGTAATAACAAATAAAATGTTAGGACCCACCTCTTGGCAAGATTCCCCCTGTTCCGTCAGATCCGGGAGTTTCGGGCTCTAAATAGTTTTGGCACCCGCTAGAGAGAATCCGACGCCGGCGAAGGCCTAACACACAAAGAGAGGTAATATTGGGCATCAAAGAACCATGACACACTATAACACACATGGTATGACATACCATGGGATTTGGTGGTATTCAGAAGATCTAGAGCCCCTCTCCGGAAAAACCGTAGCCTCGCTGGGAAAACAGACAAAACTGCAGTTCTGGCCCGTCTACGAAGCCGGAAGGGGGTAGTAAAGTGTAAGTAATTGCTTGGTTGTGTTAGGTTAGGCCCAAGTAACACCCAATACAATGGTAGGGTCCATATATTGGCAGGATTCCCCCTGTTTCGTCACATCCGGGAGTTTCGGGCTCTGAGTAGTCCTTGAACCCGCTAGAGAGAATCCAACACCGGTGAAGCCATAACACACCGAGTGAGGGAATGTTGGGAATCCAAGACCCATGAAACACTCTAACACACATGTTATGTCATACCATGGGATTTGGTGGCATTCATACGATCCAGAGCCCCCTCTCCGGAGAAACCATAGCCCCGCTAGGGAAAAAGACGGAACTACCGTTCTGGCCCCTCTACGTGAGCCGGAAGGGGGTAGCAAAGTGGAACCAACTGCTTGGTTGTGTTAGGTTAGGACCAATGAACACCCAATAGAATGGTAGGGCCCACCTCTTGGCAAGATTCCCCGAGTTCCGTCAGTTCTGGGAGTTTCGGGCTCTAAGTAGTCCTGGAAGCCGCTAGAGAGAATCTAACGCGCCGGTGAAGCCATAACAGAGAGAGAGAGGGAATCTTGGGCATACAAGACCCATGACACACTATACACACAGATGGTATGGCATACCGTGGTGTATTTGGTGGCATTCAGACGATCTGGAGGCCCCTCTCCAGAGAAACCATAGCCCCGCTGGGAGAAAGACGGAACTGCCGTTTTGGCCCCTCTACGTGAGCCGGAAAGGGGTAGCAAAGTGGAACCAATTACTTGGTTGTGTTAGGTTAGGCCAAAGTAATACCCAATAAAATGGTAGGTTCCACCTCTTGGCAAGATTCCCCCCGTTCCGTGAGATCCGGGAGTTTCGGGCTAAGTAGAACCCGCGAAAGAGAATCTGCCGCCGGTGAAGCCATAACACAGGGAGTAAGTGAATCTTGGGCATCCAATACCCATGCCACACTATAACACACAAGGTATGGCATACCGTGGGATTTGGTGGCATTCAGACGATCCGGAGGCCCCTCTGTAGAGAAACCATAGCCCCGCTGGGAAAAAGACGGAACTATCGTTCTGGCCCCTCTACGTGAGCCGGAATGGGGTAGCAAAGCGGAACCAATTGGTTGGTTGTGTTAGGTTAGGTCCAAGTAACACACAAGACAATGGTAGGTGCCACTTCTTGGCAAGATCCCCCCCATTCTGTGAGATCTGGGAGTTTCGGGCTCTGAGTAGTCCTGGAACCCGCGAAAGAGAATGCGGCGCCGGTGAAGCCATAACACAAAGAGTGAGGGAATCTTGGGAATCCAAGACCCATTACACGATCTAACACACATGGTTTGGCATACACTAGGATTGGGTGGGAATTCAGACGCTCCGGAGCCCCTCCCTAGAGAAACCCTAGGTCCGTTGGAGAAAAAGAAGAAACTGCTGGTCTGGCCCCTCTACGTGAGCCGGAAAGGGGTAGCAAAGTGGAACTAATTGCTTGGTTGTGTTATTTTAGGCCCGAGTAACACCAAATTAAATGTTAGGACCCACATCTTGGCAAGATTCCCCATGTTCCGTCAGATCCGGGAGTTTCGGGCTCTAAATAGTTTTGGAACCCGCTAGAGAGAATCCTACGCCGGCGAAGGCCTAACACACAAAGAGAGGGAATCTTTGGCATCCAAGAACCATGACACACTATAAAACACATGGTATGGCATACCATGGGATTTGGCGGTATTCAAACGATCCACATCCCCTCTCCGGAGAAACCCTAGCCCCGCCGGGAAAAAAGACGGAACTGTTGTTCTGGCCCGTCTACGTAGCCGGAAGGGGGTAGTAAAGTGGAAGTAATTGCTTGGTTGTGTTAGGTTAGGCCCAAGTAACACCCAAGACAATGGTAGGGCCCACCTCTTGGCAGGATTCCCCCTGTTTCGTCACATCCGGGAGTTTCGGGCTCTGAGTAGTCCTTGAACCCGCTAGAGAGAATCCGACGCCGGTGAAGCCATAACACACCGAGTGAAGGAATGTTGGGCATACAAGAACCATGTAACACTCTAACACACATGGTATGTCATACCATGGGATTTGGTGGCATTCAGACGATCCGGAGCCCCCTCTCCAGAGAAACCATAGCCCCGCTAGGGAAAAAGACGGAACTGCCGTTCTGGCCCCTCTACGTGAGCCGGAAGGGGGTAGAAAAGTGGAACCAATTACTTGGTTGTGTTAGCTAGGTTAGGCCCACTGAACACCCAAGACAATGGTAGGGCCCACCTCTTGGCAAGATTCACCCGCTTCGCTGGAACATTCATCTGTTGACCAGAAGTAAACCTTTTGGTCTACCCCTATGAGCAGAGTCGGAAGGGGGTAGAGACCACAATAATATTTTGCTTGGTTGTGTTAGGTTAGACCAAAGCTACATTAATAACCAAAATCTAGCTATACTTTTAACAATATTCCCTCCGGTTTGCCCGAATGGGGAGCATCGACGGTTCGAGACCTATAAGTGTAGTGCATAACCTTACTATGTGATGCCGGTGAAACCAGTCAGACCTATGGGTAGTATATTGGCCCCTCTCCGCCTCGATCTCATCAGACGTGCTCCACCATGGTTTACGTAGGATTCTAACACTTTAGAGCCCAACTTCACTAGAACATTGGTCTGTTGACCAGAAGTCAACCTTTTGGTCTACCCCTATGACCGCGTCGGAAGGGGGTAGAACACAATACTATTTTGCTTGGTTGTGTTAGGTTAGGCCATAACTATATTTATAACCAAAAATGTAGTACTTTTAACAGTACTCCCTCCGTTTTCCCCGAAAGGGGGCATCGCCGTTTATAACTAAACTGGAGTAGTACATATATATTAGTAAGTATAGATCATTACATTCTAATTAAAAATACGAAGGGAAATATAAATTAGGCCTAAACTATCCTAGACGCCGGTCCGGCTGTCCTCCTCATCGTCGCTCGCTGCTATGCTGGCCTGGTCATCGTTCGGCGCCATGGACGGTACACGCGTCGGAGCACGTGTCCCGTCGGAGTAAATGGCGGCGACATATAAACCGCAATGACCCTGGACCGCTTGGGGAGCCGGGAAGGCTGCATACCGCGTTAATGCTAGGCGTGCGGCAGAGACGAAGCACCATCCCGCCGCCTGGTGCATGTCGCGTCCCGTCGTTGCCATTACGCGCGGCAGACTAAGCACCACCTGCACGACGCCATGTGCATGTTCAAGGCGTGTGAATGCAGATGCGTGTTGGCACGTAACCACATATTCGTCACCTTGTCTGCATACACATGGTAGTTGTGTTGGCATGTACCATTATTTGTAGTGAACTTGGCAAAGATTGGTTTCGCAAGCAAACACGTGCCATATCGTTTTGTACGCGTACACCTATAAAACGGTATCCTCTTTTCTACACGCACGATAGAGCCTTTGATATTCGCTGACTTGGTGGGGTGAGATTTGTGGTGAATTTGGGTCACTGATTGGTGGCCCCGCGGCGTCCTGGGCCCCACTTGCCAGTGACCAAATGTCACATCATTCTATGTTGACTAAGTCAGCCGGTGCGTTCCCACCATGCATGCGCACACGACATGGCGACCAGTCGAAACGGTGCGGCCTCAAAACGGCACTCTATATATAAAGCTTCTGCCGTATCGCCTCTCTCCCCCATCCATTCTCCCCCCATTTATAGTAAAAAAAACCACTCCGCATCGTCTCCCAGCCCTCCTTCTCTCCCAACTGCCGAGCGCACAACCGCAAGGCGGTTCCGCAGAATGGAAGGTTCGTAGCAGGAGAACGACGGCGTCGTCCCTTCTGTCGTCGTCACCGTAGGAGCCGCCCATGGCGGTTCCAGTTCGTCCCAGCCGCAGGTTCGTCGGTCGGCCATGGCGCTTCGAGTGCACCGCCTGCTCCTGCCGCGGTGGAGGCGCCTGCTGCTTTCCCTCTCCTGGCAAATCTGGGTGATCCCTACGGGGATCGCCAGGTGTTCGACGAGGACGTCGACGACCAGGACCCTGAGGTATCTATGTCCAGGCCGGCTTAGTTTATTGTCAAAGATCCAGGTTTTGTGCATGACTGCACGCAAGTTCGGGCTTCTAGTGTTTGTAGTTGCATGTATACTTTGTTTTTTTTGTAAAGTTTGGGCTTCTGGTGTTTGCGGTTGCATCTGTACTTAGGGATTCGAGGTTTTTTGTGTTCGGAATTAAAAGGTTTGTAGTTGGATCTATACCTAGGGGTTCGAGGGTTTTTTGTACACGCAAGTTCAAGATTCAGAGGTCTGTTTGCATCTGTACTTAGAGACCAAAGGGAAAAACATTGTAGAAAAATAGACATGTACTAGACACTAAATTGACAATATGGATGTCCTGAATATAGATGTCCTGTTGTGAAACTAATTACATCTATGCATGAATCTTTTTAAATGATCTTCTATATAGAGTTATGGATGATCAAATATAGATGAGCTGCTGGAGTTGATTCAGAGGTTGTAGTTGCATCTGTACTTAGGGGTTCGCAGGTTTTTTGTATTTTAGGGATTCAGAGGCTGCAGTTGCAACTGTTCTTATGGCTTCTAATTTTTTATGTGCATGTTAGCATGCATGTGAGTTAGAGATTCTACGTTTTTTGAAAGCATTTTCAATTTGTGTAGTTATTTTGTCTCGCGGACACTCTTGACACATAATGAATTTGTTGCAAAATCACATATTGTACCCTCGTGCATGATAATTACTTGATCCAGTTTATGCAGATAATTAAAGAACGATTCTTGTATGATATTTTTGATCTGATAAGGTATAATAACATGCCCTGATTAGAATATTAATCTGTTGAATGTTATCTTAGATCATCATTGAATTCCTGATGTGTTACTATCTGTTTTTGTGCATTAGTTCACCAAATATATATAGTGGAAACTGTAATATTGTATAAAATTCGACACATTTTTCTCAACATTGATGTCCTCTTTAGGGCGCATCTGCTAAATAAGTTACTTGATGAAGTGTATGCAAATAAATGAAGAATTATTTCTTTATGTTCTTTGTGATCTGGTTAGGTATATTACTATTTTGCCAATAAGATTGTGTTGCTAACTTTTGTTTTATTGCAAATTTGCAGGAAGAAGATCTGGAAGTCGGCTCGGATGAGGACGATATGGCTGCGAAGAGCAGACATGTCCTGAGAAAGCTGCAGGCGGGCACCATTCGGTACCGTCGTTACGACAAGTTGTTCTGCCCTTTCTGTGTCAGAAAGGTAGCCAACGATCGCCACAGCTTGATCCGACATTCCGTCGGTGTGGGAAATGGCTCTGAGTATCGTGCACCCCATGTTAGGGCCAAGCACGTTGCCTACGGCGTCTTCCTGAAGAAGCTTCTTGCGTAGGATATCCTGGCAGGTCTTGCGGAACCTCCTCCTCGGCCTTTCTCCAACGAGGACAGGAGGGCCATGAAGGCTCGGAAGCGGCAGAACATGTTCCTGGCCCTTACTTAAACGAGGCCAGGATGTCCATGAAAGCTCGGAAGCGGCATAACATGATGTAGCTGCTGCTGGTACGCTCGTTGTTGCAGCTTGCACGTTGTGTTTGTGTTATCTCTTACTTCTGGTAGTGCTGTGCGTGCGTAGTAAGAACTTTTAAAGAACCTCTATCATGTTGGTATGTAAGAACCTAATAAGTATATTATATTAGTATATGTTTCTTAACCCAATCATGTTTTAAGGATGTCAAAAGACTTATTAGGCATGATTTATTAATAAGTGGATGTGACAACTCATTGATCTGGTTGATCAATGAATTGTCACATCCCTTTACTACTGGATCATGTCTAATAAGCCAATAGTTGGTGCAACATCACAAATGTGAGTAACAAGACTCGATCGGTGTGTGGAAATGAGTCGGCCCCTCCCCCCACCACAAGGCACTGTCTTATTTTGCAATTATTTGCTAACTAAAATAAAGAAGAATCTGCAGAAGTAGAATAAAAATGCGATCAGATCCTAAGAATCTCTTCCTTTTGGTTCTTTTTTTATTTTTATTTTCAATCCGAAAAACAAGAATAAATTATGACTAACAGCCGCGCGCCAAATCTCCACGGAATCAGCCTCACGCAGGGTCCCACTCACCAGCGTCTACGCGCCAAATCTCCACCACACCGCGCTCCTCGCCCACTTGGCTACTCCTCCACTGAAAACGACCTCCACAGAAAGCCTCCACTTCGCCCTCCCACCCGAAGGGTGTCTGCCACGGCTTCGCCCTCCACCTTCCTCGGTGTCATTCTCAAACAATGACTGGTAAGCCATCGTTCCCTCCCTTCCCCATCCTCAACCAAACGATGCGATGTAGGTTAGATGTCGGCAGATCTAGGTTTGATACCGGCCGATGTAGGTTAAATTCCGGCGTATGTAGGTCACCGTTGATGTTTTAAGTTACCACCGGCCATGGATCTAGCTCACGCTACCGTTACAGGGCCCTCGGAGATTGTTTCCCCCACCCAGATGGAGATCGACCTGAACAAGGCCTCGGAGCTCGCAAAGTCCCATGTTATTCAGATAGCCGAGGTAATTAGCATATAAATTAGTCATGTAGCCAAATTTTCTCTTAAGATTCATCTATCTCCTTTCGCCTTCGTCGACACTTTTTTGATTTTTATTCTTTTTGTATTTGGCTATAGGACCACAGTGCAGGCTGTGACTTCTGCAACATGTCGCGTACCGAAATTCAGAAATGGGTGCAGCAGTCAGTTGAGACAATTCAGAAATTGGTGCAGCAGTCAGTTGAGACAATTAAATCTCATCGTCTCTCTGAAGTTTGCAAGCTGGTTGATGATACCAGCGCTGCTGCGAGGACAGGCTGGACAACGCGATGAAAGCTTCAAAAATGCTAGCACTCGAGTTGGAACTGCGGGAGCAAAAGAGAAGCTATATGATCATGCACGGCTTAGTTACTAAGCTTGATTCTGAGATGAAGAGTGCGAAGAAAAATTTGAAAGTAGCCGAAGAGAAGTGCGACATGCTCCAGAGGGGAAAAGACACCCTGTTGGAGAGTGCGAAGGACACCAATGTGAAGTTGAGATACATTCTAAGTTTCTTGCAAGATTATGGAATGAGGTAAAAAATACTTTGCTCTTTAATTAGATTATGTCAACCTGCAATGCTTGCCAATGAGTCTAGCTATTATTCATTTCTCTGTTTTGTTGCATGTGCCGATAATTAAACTGTGCAATGCTAAAATTCTAAGGATTACTCCCCAGTACCTAGTAGCGTTTACACGGACATTGTTTGTTCATGCTCTCTGGTCCTGTGGAGCTTGACCCTTTGGACTTTTTTTGGAATGTATATATGAGGATTGCTTATTTTATGTTAATTCTCTGTTTTGTGTGCCGATGATTAAATTTTGCATCTTCTCTCGGTGAGATATTGGCACTTACCTAGTGTTGTGTACAACTACATTTGTTCTGCATCTTCCTTGGTAAGTGTTCGATGATCTCATTGATTTCTGTGTGCTTCTTTACTATGAGGCCCCAATTATGATTTTGTCTATAATGCATGAGCCATATTGGTTCTGCATATTCCTTGGCAAGTGTTCGATAATTTTATTGATTTGTGTGTGCTTCTTTACTATGAGGCCCCTATCTAGGCTTGGTTCTCCGCCGATGATTAATATGCAGCAATGTCTCCAACAGTTGGCGTACCATAGAAAAAAGAGTGCCATAGTTGTGTTTGATCAGAGTGCCGATGATTAAACTGTGCAATGTTAAAATGCAGAGGTAGACTCCTCTAGACCTAGTAGCGTTTACAAGGACCTAGTAGCTTGTTTATGCCACCGGGTCTAGCGGTTTATCACCTCTGTACTTGTGTCATTTGTACACGTGAGATAGTTTCGTCACTCATCTTTGTATGTTTGGAAGTATATCTGCTTCTTTTTTGTAGATGTGCTAAACATGTATGATGCTTTTCTACTAGTATTTCTGTGGACGCGGTTTCGGAAAGTTCCAGTGGATGATGTGAACCTATGGATGTGGCTTCGGAATGCATACTGGCATAGGAAAATATCCGTTAGATGATGTGAAACTGTGGATGTGGCTTCGGAGTGGATGTTGGCATTAAAAAGTTCTGGTTAACTGTGGACCTGTTGCTGAACCTTTTGTGATGCTAATTTTAGTTACTATAAATCTCCTATGTTTCGGAGTGCATGTAACCGGGATGATGGCGCGGAACAGACATCGAAGAGGGCGAGGAGGCAGTATATTAGTACTAGGGTATCCATTGTTGCAAATGTTAAACCAAGTCAATCCATTTCCATTTCAGAGTGCATTTTATAATTTAGATCTCCTATATATTCGATAATTTGGTTGACACTCGCCACGTGGGATACCGGTCAACTCTCCTCTCCACTCCCAAACTATGGATAATGCAGCGGCTCCCCATACGGGCGCAGAACGCTCTCCTCTCTACTCCCAAACTGTCTGTCTGTGCCACACTCTCTACCCCCCTTCGATGTGCGCAGATCCAACGGTACCATGTCTGGCCGTCGCGAGGAGGGCCGCCAGTAGCAGATCCACAGGTACTTTCCCCGGCGCAGTGTGTAAGGCGCGGAGCGTGCGCGTGCCCGCGAGGCGTACCGGCGCGAGGTGCATCAGGCCAACTCCTCCCGCGCATCACCACCTCCGGCTCCACCCATCGCACCTTCAGACGTCGAGGAGGAAGAAGAGGAGGAGTATCTCGCCGTCGAGTTCCACAACGAGGCCCTGCAGTGGCCCCACATGCAGGCGGGGATTTTAGCGTCCTTAGAGAGTTTTGCGGCAGAAGAGCTCCGGCAAGCGAGGCTCGCCCGGCTTTTCACTGTCAAGCTAGAGGCCGACACTGCAGAAGCGATCCGCCATTCGATGCAGAATGAAGATGCAGCGGCTCTAGCGGAGGCGCGGCGGCGCACCCTTGGCTAGGACGCTAGGTCCGGTGTCTATCCTTTTCTTTCTGTGATTTGTTTCAGAACGGCGTGTTCACTGTAATGTTAACTATGATGATTTCAAAAATTGTGTGCATGCTTAATTTCGAAGATTATTGTGCATGCTTATTTACCGTGGATGACAAGTGGGGTCCAGGCATCAACAGGTCGGTGGTAGCCAGTCAAAGCAGTCAAACAGGGCAGGATGTGTGGCCCCAAGAAAAATTCGCGACGTTCTACGTGACCAGGCAAGTTTCGTCGAAGGAAACTGGGCTCTTAGTGGGCTACTGGGCCGAACACGAAAATCTGCGACGTAAAACTAGCAAAAAGTCGAGCAAAACCAGTCTGCGACGGACCAAACCAATACGTCGAGAGAAAACTCCACTTTTCATCCATTCGCGACGGAAACACGCGACGTTATCAAAACGGTCCGCTCAAAACATTCCGGATCGCACGGAATTTGGTAGTGAACCTTGGTTTCTTTTCTGAGGAAAAACTTGCTGTTGCACTCTTCACACCTTGCGCTTGGGGTCTCCCAACGAGCGTGTGTCTACACTCCATCAAGCTTTTCTGGCGCCGTTGCCGGGGAGGAAGAGAATTCCTGCAAGGGGAGTCTCTCACTTCCAATCTCTTTATTTTGTTTTGGTTTTTCTTACTTTATTATATTTTGTTTTGTTTGCTTCTCTTTATCAAAAACACAAAAAAAAATAGTCCTTATTCTAGTTGTTATTTTTGCTTTATCATCCTTGATATCGATGGTTGATGTATTTGAAACTAGATCTTATTGGCAAGGTGGGTTCACGGATGAACAACAAAAATATTATAAGGAACACCGTTTGTCACAAGAAGAGATACACTTATGGGAGCAAATTAATTAATTGTATGACTATGCTAGAAACTTGTGCTCTACTTATAATGTTACTTATTGCTTTGATAAATCTCGTTGCTGTAGGAGGTATAAACACCTCCCTTTTCAATGTGAGTATCATGATAATGTTACGATTTCTTCTTATGTTAAGGCAAATTATGAATTATATGATGTGGAACAAATTGAAGAATTTATTGCTTGGAAGGGTGCATTCAAAATTTCCTATTTACTTGAAAGTATTGATGATGCACCTTATAAATATGAGATTTATGATATACTTTAATATTTCTTTGATAATTACAAAGATTGTAATTACTACATAATGGAATATATTAATAAATGCTATCAGTCTAAGGAAGAGACTAATGCCTTGCAGGAACCTATGGAAGAAGAAACTGCTAAATCTGGAAGCTCATTGGATGAAAAAGAGGAGGAGAGTGATGATCAAGAGGAGGAAGAATGGATCTACACATGTGTCGAATCTGCATCTCAACAAGTCCCTCGGGTGAAACCATAGGGTTTCGATTAGGAGAACATGTAGGCGCTGGTGACAATCGTCGGATAGACAGTGGGCACGATTTACCCAGGTTCGTGGCCCTCGTAGAGGGAAAACCCTTACTCCTGCCTCTGTCGATCTGTATTAACGAATAGATCAATTATAATGGGGGGTTGCTCAAGTCGTGAGTATGATCTCGATCTCAAGGCTTGGTGGTGCAGTATTGCTTGGTCCTCCCCCTGGTGGTTCTCCTGGCTTTATATAGATAGCCAGGTCTCAAACCGTGCCCGGGGGGATACAAACCCTAAACCTAAGTCGGTTACAGGTTTCCTTTCTTAACCCGCAAAGCTTTGCGGGTGGGCTTTGATTGGGCCTTCTAGAACAGTCCATAGCGCCTCCTTTGGAGCTTGGGCCTGAGACCGGGTAGGCTCACCCGACAGGCCTAGGATCCATCCCTTCGTCAGTAGCCCCGAGCGTTTACTCGGCTGAGAATCTGTTGGGTGGACGCTCAAAATTTATCTTGATTTCTTCTCGACTGGTGGCTTCAATCGTTTGAAGGATGTGTATCCTGTATGTGAGGCATTTCTTGTACTCGAGTATCGAGAAAATAAAAGTGCCTGTGTGTTGGCTTTTTTCGCAGAAGGATGTGGCTCAGTTGCTTGGCTCTCCCGAAAGCCCAGGGCCAATTAATTGCATCTAGGGCAAAAACAGTTCTGGCCTACACAGATTCAAGACATCCGACTCGAATCTGGTGAGGTGATCATTGCGACTGGGCCGTGGAGGTCTTACCGAGTCGAATTTAACCTAATAGGGTACCCGGCGCGTCCGCTAGGATTTTTCTTCGTGTTGTTGACACGGAAAATTACCGGAGGACGCAGCTTGAGTGCGATTCCAGGCCCTCAAGAAAGATCTTTTGGGTCTTACCTTCGTATCGAGAGGATACGGCATCTGGATGTGACTAGTTGGCAGAACGATCCAGGGTAAAGATGCGTATACATCGTGTGCTAGAGTGGCTGGGACCGCTCACCCGTGGACATTACCTCGCGAATTTGCGAGTGAATAATATTTCCTTGTTTGGAATTTATGGGAAAGAGTTTTTTCGCGTCTTGAGGTATCCAAACGAAAGAAATTTCGTGTTAAGGAGTTCATGCGAAAGAGTTTTCGCGCCTTGAGATGTCCAAACGAATGAAATTTCGTGTTATGAAGTTCATGCGAAAGAGTTTTCGCGTCTTGAGATGTCCAAACGAAAGAAATTTCGTGTTATGGAGTTTATGCGAAAGAGTTTTCGCGTCTTGATATGTCCATACGAAAGAAATTTCGTGTTTAGGATCCTATCCGAGAGAGTTATCGGGTTCGATGACACACGCAATGACGTCATTGCGCACTTTGCTCTGACTCCTCCCGATGGGACGTGACGGAGTGAGAACAGATGTGCTGGCCCACCTTGTCAGCTTTTTGACCGGAAAGGAGACGTCGTTTCCGGTTTTTCCGCGAGCCGCGCGCAGTAATTGTGCACAATCTACTGTTAAGATTGTGGCACAAAACAGCTTTCACCGCCTCCTCATTTCCGCTTCACGCATGGCAGCTGCGATGAGTGCCACGTTGCTTGATGAATGGCCAAGATCGAGTGGCTCCGTGTATATATACTGTCCTTAGGTGGAAAGTAAAAATCTTCCGGTCATTTGCTTCTTTGCCTTCTTCTTCCTCGCGCTCATCTCCTCTTCTGCAAGCACGCACCAGTTTCCATGGCGGGAGGAAGGAAACGCAGCGCTGCTGCTTCATCCTCGAAGGCGCCTGAAGATGCTCCTGCGCTACCCGCTCCCCGCTCAGGCAACTGGCGCTCGGCCAACACGACGAACAAGAGCATCAAGGAGATGCAGAGGGAGGGACTGCTGCCTCCCGAGGCCGAGAAGCGAGTTCGTCTCGGCAAGAAAGAAGAGGTACCAAACCCCCATGCGAACGAGCGCGTGATCTTTGCAGATCACGTCTCGCGCGGGCTCTCGCTCCCCCTCCATCCTTTCCTCGTTGGCTTGCTGTATGTCTACGACATACAACTCCACGATTTTCCTCCAAATGCGGTGCAGCACATATCGTGCTTCATCGTACTTTGCGAGTGCTTCCTGGGCATCCGCCCGCACTAGGTCCTTTGGAAGGCCCTATTGAAAGTGCGGGTTTTCCGCGAGAAATCGCGGGTGGAGACTGAACTTGGAGAGACGCTGCGCACCGGCGGCTTCGGAATCCAAGCGAAGTCGGATAGCCCGTACTTTGAGATGCACCTCATCGACTCCGCGCAAGGGTGGAGGAAGAAGTGGTTCTACGTCGTCGATAACAGCGCGAGTGGAGCTCATGAATTCCACCCGTTCGTTGTCTTGAAGCGGCGGAAGTCCTGGGCGCACAGACTCTCAGCCGAAGAGAGCCTAATCGTTGCCCCGCTACTCGCCAAGGTGGTAGCCCTTCATGACCAAACCGCAGGGGTTGCGCTGAACGGCTTGCATCTGGTGAGTGTGTTCCTCAAGTGCAGGATTCAACCTCTGCAGGCGAGGCCCTCCACCATGTGGGAGTACCAGGGCGTCGAAGACCCCAGCCGTGTGAGCCGAGAAGAACTTTCGAATGTTGAATTCGAGAAGAAAATCACGGCCATCACCAGGCTGAAAGTGGGCGAGACCTTCCCTGACTTCCCTATCGCAGCATTTGAAGCTTCGAGACCTTCTCCATCCGAAGTAAGTTCAATTCTTTTTCTGTCTTAACTTTTTTTCTTTATTCGAGAGTTTGTCGACTGAGTTTCTTCTTCTTGATTTCTTGTTTCCCTTCTGTAGAGTTTAAAGGTAGCAACTTGCTACCCGCCAATTTCTGGTGAGGAAGCCTCGGACTTGTTGGCAAGCAACCTGGAGGTTCCCGTTGACACCAGCGTTGCCGACGCCAATTCGAGTTCTGAGCATGGCTCTTCGGATGACGTGGAAGAATCGAGTCGCGATCTCCACCACCGCAAGCGCCGCAGGGCGGGAGACGATGAAGCCACTTCCAAGGATAATTCCTTGGGTGGAGGATCTGAGAAAGAGCCTCTCATCGTCACCCTCTCGCTCCCAAGTCGAATATCCACACCGCCTGGAATGCGGATATGCTAGATGACGACGACGATGAGTAAGTTTTTCTTTCCTTCTTCGCTCTAGTCGAAAGTTTTCTTCTCGCTCTTCCTTATGCTGTTATTTCTTTCATAACAGGCTTCAGTCCATGAGCCCAGCCGGTTTGCTTCTTCTATCCCTCCCGCGAAGAAGAAATATGCTGCTGCGGGTGAAACCCCAATTGCTAAGGCCATTCAGAACTCGCCGAGCCCCGCCCCACAAGCTGCGGCTACGGATTATAAGCTGCCTAGCTTCGTGGGTGGAGCCTCGGCTTCGAAAGAAGTGTCGGGTAGCTCGGCTGATCCTCCGTGCATTGCCGAGGGACAAGTAAACTTTACCATTTTCTTTGCATTCTATACTCCGTTCATTTATGGTTTTTATCGGGTGCACGGCAGTGCTCCCGATGGGAGTAGCCCCCGAGGTTGTGGTCAATCGCTTGCGATTGGCTACAGGCTCAAGAACTTAAGCTTCTTTCCTTTCTTGATTTTATCGGGTGCACGGCAGTGCTCCCGATGGGAGTAGCCCCCGAGGCTATACTCGACTGTTTACAGTCGTGAATAGGCTCGATTTCCTTCCACTTTTTCTGACTTCTTCATCTTCGTGTTTTGCAGTCTCTACTTGACTCTCTCGCAGCCATTGGTCGCCGCGTAATTTTGGCTGAGGCAGATTGCGTAATCCTTCGGGCGGATCGTGATCGACTCGTCTCAGATGGCCAAGCTCTCCAAGGTAAATTGATCCGTTCCTTCTACTTATTATTTCTGATTGTGTGAATTCCTTTAGGCTGAAATTTGTTGTTGTGTAGCCCAAGTCGATTTTCTGAAGGCCGAGAAGACTGATGCTATCACTCGGGTGAACACCCTTGAGGCCGAGTTGTAGGCTGCTCGAAAGGAACTTGAATCTTCTCGCAAGCAGTCGACTGACCTCGAGGGAAAGCTCGCTGAGGCCCAGGACGCTTTGAAGAGACTGGAGGAGGCTGGCACCAAACATGACAATGATCTTGTTGGCTTCATTCATCCTCTGGCTCAGAAATTCGCTGGTAAGTCTCACTACACTTCCCGTTGCGCTGCCATTAGATTGATCTCCTTTTTGAGTTTAATGACGTCTCTTTGCAAATGTCCTTGGCGTTGCGCTGGAGCTGCCCGGGGTTCAACGGGTGGACGCCCTGGCGGATTCTTGCACTCAGCTTCAGAGGCACTCGAGTGGGATCTGCTCCCTCGTTGGCAATGCCATTCAAGTGTTGACGCAATTCCACGAGCGTCTTCTGGTTGATGTCGCGGTTCCGCCCATGCTGGATGGTCTCCTGAAGGTTTTCCTGGAGGATGATCCCCTTTAGGCCTTCTCGGTCGCCCAGTCTGAGTGCGGGGCGAAGACTGCTATCCAGTTCGCGTTGGCGCACGGAGTCGCAGTCTTGGACGAGGCATACTCGAACCTCCCCGTCGATGCTACCACGGGCAGAAAGGTAGCGCTTCGTCCTTTCGGCGATCCGGCTGGAGTCCTTGCTCAGAAGCTATCCGACTTGATTGCTCGTGCTAGTCGCAAGGGGCAACCTGTCGCGAGTGGCAGCACTTCTGTAGTTCCATAGGATAGACTTCATTTAGTTTGCTCTTCTGATGTAATGAACCTTGGGATGTATTCCCGTATTCTGTCTTTAATCGAAATGTTCTTTTGATATCTGAGATGTGATTTCTTGCGATTGATTGTTATGAGTTTCTCCCGATGGGAGTATCATTCGAGCACCTGTCGAATAGGTGGTTTATTCCTTGAGTGGGGTGTCTTGAATTCTTCCTTAACTTTTCTTATCTCCTTCCAGGTAATAGGTGTTGTCGCGGAGTCTTCGAGTGGATCTACTGTACGATTGGATCCCCGTGTTGCCGCTGCTAGTACCTTTGCTTCTCTTCGTGATCGTGTCACGGATGGCGAACGTAAGTTGGAAGCTTTACGTGGAGTGGCTGATGTAGCCAAGTCTAAACAGAAACTTGCGGCTGAACGTGAGGAGTTCGTGATGGAAGAGTTGGCAGCTGTTGCCAAGGATATGCTTTGTAAGCACGTGAGCCCCCTAGCATTTTGTTTGACTGCATCTTCTTCCCTTTTTGACTCTTTGTAGCTTTCTCTGTAGTTGTTGAGCCTGACGGTCAATGTGAAAAACATTGGATGGATAACCATATTCTTCATGAAGCCGGTAGCTCAAAACCATATGCAAACAACTTCTGGTCCGACCGCAGTCGAGGCTTCGTTCTGGCTACTTTGAAGTATCGTGTGGGCCAGACAAAGATACTCGTTGATTGTTGTCACGAGGCCCTGATAGTTTTGAATCGCGCTTTCTATCCGCTGGAGAGAGGTCCAGAAGATTTGAGCCAGCTGCTCAGAACTTTCGGTCGAGTAGGTGAAATTCGCGAGTGCGTCCGCCAACAGCTGATCTGCGGGTCCTTAGTAGCACTTGCTTTTGTCCGATTGTGGCATCCTGAGGTCAATTTTAACTCTGTAGCTAGGCTCCCAAATGCTCCAGTCGATGTGACCTCTCATTATAGAGTCGTTCGTCCTGCGGGAGAGGAGATTATTCGACTGACTTCTGAAGAGGTTAATCGAGTGTTAGCCGAGGAAACTGCTCGTCGCCATATGTAATTGTAGGATGTATGTATCCTGCTATTTTTGTATAGTTGTCCTGAAACTTTGTAAGGTGTCAACCTTGTTTGTACCTTTGTATTTGTAAATTTTCTTATGATGCTAAGTTAGGCGTAGCCCCCGTGTGTTTGGGGTGTAGGCCTGTTATTTAGCGTGTAAAGATCAAGAACATGAGTAGCTATGGTTGAGAAACCATGTATTTTATTAATATGATTGAGAAGCCATGTATTTTCTTCGAGCTACGAGATGGCTAGTATAGCCTTATTTGTGCGAGCAAGATAATCCTAAGGGTAGAATTTGCGGAGGTGCGCAACGTTCCACGGATTGGAATAGATGCCACCAGTCTTCGGGTTCTTTAGTCAATAAGCGCCACCCGGGATAACTTCGTGTATTATGAAGGGTCCTTCCCACGGTGGCTCGAGCTTGTGTCCTTCCTTCTGCTTGAGCCGCAGCACCAAATCTCCTACCACGAAAGCTCTGTGGCGTATACGGCGGCTGTGGTAGTTGCGCAACGACTGTTGGTATACCGCGGATCTTGCGAGTGCAATGTCGCGTATTTCTTCGAGTGCATCCACATCTTCCGCGAGTGCCTTGTTAGAGGTTTCTTCATTGTAAGGGACAACTCGTGGGGTGCCAAACTTGACATCTTTAGGAAGGACTGCTTCAGCTCCGTATACCATGAAAAATGGCGTGTAGTTTGTTGATCAATTCGGGGTTGTGCGGAGGCTCCATAGTACGGAGGGTAACTCCTCTACCCAATGCCCTGCCGTTGGATGCAGACGATCGAGTAGCCGTTATTTTATTCCAGCTGAGACTAACCCGTTGGATCGCTCGACTTGACCGTTTGTTTGCGGGTGAGCCACCAAGGCGAAGCTGAGGGTGATTCCCTTTTCCTCGCAGAACTGCTGTGTTTCCTTTGCTGTGAAATTGCTTCCATTGTCGGTGATGATGTTGTGTGGTATCCCAAATCTGCACACAATGGAGTCGAGGAATTTTACAGCGCATTGGGCGCTGGCCGAGGTGACTGGCATGGCTTCGATCCACTTCGTGAATTTGTCGACTACTACGAGCAGGTGCGTATATCCTCCGGGTGTTGAATTGTGTAATGGTCCTACCATGTCTAGCCCCCATTGTGCAAAGGGTCAGGCGATTGGTATCATGTGTAGTACCGTAGCTGGGGCGTGCGGCTTAGGTGCAAATCATTGACAAGCGTTGCACTTGTCGACTAGGTCCTTTGCGTTTCTGTCCGCTTTGAGCCAGTAGAATCCTGCTCAAAAAGCTTTACCCACAATTGCCTTCCAGCTGGCGTGATGTCCGCAATCTCCTTGATGTATATCTTGCAGTAGTTCCATGCCGTCCTCGGGTGCTATGCATCTCTGCAATATTCCTGATATGCTATGTTTGTATAGCTCTCCATTGAGCACTCGAAAAGCTTTGCTGCGTCGTACTATCTGTCGAGCCTCACGAACATCTGCTAGGAGCTGCTTGTTGGACAAGTAGTCGAGGTATTTCTGCGTCCAGACTGGTTCGACCAGAAAAATTTGTCTCAAAATGTTGTGGCTGAGCTCAATCATAGCAGTTTGCGGGCTGACCTCTGTCTCCAACGTTGCGGGTGCTTCTGCTGGCTTTTTGACCTTGACTCAGCGCTTGATCATCCTCGCGAAGTATATTCCAGGCGGTATGAGTGTGTTGGTAGAACCCATGTTTGCCAATTTATCTGCTTCTTCGTTGCTGGATCGCGCGATGTGCTTTAGTTCACACCCTTTGAAACTTTCTTCGAGTAGGTTGTACATATCTCGATAGGCGACCATGTTTTCTGCAATAGCGTCGTACTCTTTCATCGTCTGATGTACGATTAGGTTTGAATCTCCATAGATCATCAGTCGGGTGGCACCACAGGCAATCGCCATCTTCATGCTGTGAAGGAGGGCCTCGTATTCTGCGTCATTGTTTGATGCCGGGTCGTCGGGTGGAAAATCCAATCGTAGGACGTACTGCAATTTATAACCTCTGGGGGATATCAGTACAACCCCGGCTCCGGCTCCTTCGTTTCTCTTCGATCCGTCGAAGTACATTATCCAGTTGCTCGTGTATTCTGGAGGGCCTGGCGTTTGTAGTTCTGTCCACTCGCTCAGGAATTCGACGAGTACTTGCGATTTCACAGATTTGCGCCCTACATATATAATATCCCAAGCGCCAAGCTCGATACTCCATTTTGCAATTCTTCCGGATGCCATGGGATTATTCATGATGGTACCGAGTGATGCGTCGTTTAGCACCGTTACGGTATGCTCCTGGAAGTAATGCTTGAGTTTTCGAGCTGTGAGGACGACCCCGTATGCCAGCTTCTGGTAGTGGGGGTATCGCCGTTTGCACGGCGAAAGCACCTCGCTGATGTAGTAGATTGGTCTTTGAAATCCGTATGCCTTGCCGTCCTTCGGTCGTTCGACCACGATGGCTGTGCTGATGACTTGATTTGTTGCGGCTAGGTATAGGTATAGTGACTCCCTTTCTTGTGGCGTTGCCAGAACGCGCCTGCTCTGTAATGTTTGCGTTAGGTCTATGAATGCATGTTTCGCTTCGGGTGTCCACTCGAATTTATCTGTCTTTTTCAACAGCTTGTAGAAGGGTAATGCTTGCTCGCCCAATCGTGCAATGAATCTGCTCAAGGCGGCTAATCGCCCTGCAAGCTGTTGTACGCCGCGAAGATTGGTTGGCTCCTTCATTAAGATCGCTTGTATTTTCTCTGGGTTGGCTTCAATTCCTCGAGCAGAAACCAGGTACCCGAGAAGTTGTCCTGCAGGGACGCCAAAGACGCACTTGGTCGGGTTGAGCTTGATTCGATACGCGTTCAGCGTGTCGAATGTTTCTCTGATGTCATCGAGTAGCATATCTTCTACTCGGGTCTTGATGACGATGTCGTCAACGTACACTTGTACATTCTTGCCAATGAGCTTGACGAGGCATTTTTGCATGCAACGCTGATATGTTGCGCCTGCGTTCTTTAGCCCAAAGGGCATTGTCGTGTAGCAGTAAACACCGTGGGGTGTGATAAACGCTGTCTTCTCCTTGTCCTCCTTTTTCATCCTGATCTGATTATAGCCCGAGTAGGCGTCCAAGAAGGAGAGACGCTGACAGCCTGCTGTGGAGTCCATGATTTGGTCGATCCGTGGTAGGGGAAAGTTATCCTTGGGGCAGTGCTTATTCAACGACGTGTAGTCGATGCACACGCGAAGGATGTCAGTATTTTTCTTCGGGACTAGCACCGGGTTTGCCAGCCAGGTGGAGATCTTTATCTCGTGAATGAATTTTGCTGCAAGTAACATGTTCACTTCTTCTCCAAGTGCTTTTTGCTTTGGCTCTGAAAACCGTCAGGTTGTCTGCTTGATAGGTTTGGCATCTTTATAAACTTTGAGTGAGTGCTCGGCGAACTCCCTGGGTATTCCTGGCATATCTGAAGACTGCCAAGCGAAAATTTCCCAGAACTCACGGAGGAGTTCGACGAGCACGCCTTCCTATGCTGGCGAGAGGGTGGTGGACACCATCGCCATTTTCGTAGATTCGGTCGGGTGCACCTGATGTTTTCGAGTGCCGCTGTTTGCGCTGAACTCGAGCTCTGGGGCGCTCTTCTTGGTGAGAGGCATCACGGAGTGATCCGTGGTTTTTGCTATCTCTTCCAGCTCTTCCTGCATCCCGAAGGATTTGGCGATCTCGTTGAACTCGATGTCGCATTTATTGGATTTTTGGAAATCGCCGTCGATGGTGATGGTGCCATGTTCCCCAGACAGCTTGAGCTTCAGGTATGCATAGTGTGGTACTGCCATGAATCTGGCGAACGTTGTTCGGCCAAGAATAGCGTGGTACTGTGAGGGCCAGTCGATTACTTCAAAGTCAAGGAATTCTCGTCTGTAATTGTGTTGGTTGTCGAGTACCACCTCCAAGTTTAGTGTTCCGAGTGGGCGGACTGCCTTCCCTGGTACTATCCCGTGAAAGGATGTCTTTGATTGCGTGAGTCCGTCCAGGTTCCTGTTCATTCTGCGGAGTGTGTCCGCGTAAATGATGTTAATCCCACTACCTCCGTCTATGAATAATCGGGCGACTTCATAGTTGCCTATTTGCGCCTGGATGACTAGTGCGGCATGCCCTGGTCGATAGACTCTGGGGGGGTGGTCTTCCTTGGAGAAAATTATCGGTTGATCGGCCATCTTCAAATACTCGGGTTGAGATGGTGGTGCCTGGACATCCATGAATACCTGTCGAGTGTTTGTTTTCTGGGCCCTGCGGGACGGGCAAACTTTCTGTATCATCCCTAGGAGTCCTGCTGGATTTGGGTATCCATTGGCTCCCTGGTTTGGGGCGGGTGGCGCTGGTAGCGCAGCTAGCACCGTGTTTTGATTTCCTGCTGGGGGCAGGGCTTGCGGCTGGTGAAATCCTTGGGCTCCTCCTCCAGGGTGCTGCGGTTAGCCCTGATTGATTGATGCTCTTTTTTTCTTCGAGAAGGCTTCGTGGTTATCAAGGAACTTTCGGCAATCCTTGAGAAGGTGTGTTTCCTTAGTTTTGCCGGTGCGCTTATCCGTAAATAGATGTAGCGTGCAGTAACCATCGAGGTCCTCCTCGAGGGTTTTGTCCTCTGGCTTTGGCTTCCACTCGCGATTTCCGCTGTCGCGATTTCTTGTGAACTCCGATGCCACCAGTTCTTCTCGATCATCATGGCCGTAATGCTTTCTTCTTTTCTTTCGACCATGGCGATCGTCTTCTCGTGCTGGTGATGAGGCTTTCTTATTATGCACCGCATCTTCGCCGTTGGCCCATCTGTTGGCTATGGCCATCCGTTCTCCCATGGTTTTGGGTGCGGCCCGTCCCAGTTCTTCCCTGAAGGAGGTTTGCCGTGCTCCTTTGGCGAATGCTTCAACTGCGACCTCCTCTGATATGTTTCCCGCTGTGTTCCTAAGTGTGGTCCATCGCTGAATATATTCGGGAGTAGACTCGCCACTTTTCTGCTTAAGATCTCATAACTCCTCGATGGTCGTCGGTCTTTTGTATGTTACTTGGAAATGTTTGTAGAAATCGAGGTTTAGATCGTCCCATGAACTGTAGCATGCCCTCGGTCTTCCTTTGAGCCAGCTGCGCGCAGCGCCTACGAGATGTAGGTTAAGGTACTGCATAGCCGTGTTTTTGTTCCCACGTTGGCATTTTACTGCCGTGAGGTAATCTGACAACCAGGCTTGTGGTTCTTGCGAACCATCCCATTTCTGCACCTCCGTGGAGAGCTTAAACCTCTTGGGTAGCGGTGCCTCGCGGATGGTGCGAGCGAAACATAAGGCCCCGCAGACTTCGTCGTCGGAGGATGTAGATGGGGAGCGCACGCGGCTCCTGGCTGCTCGACCTATATCAACCTTGCGTTGAGCGATGTCTGATCGCGCATTGTACCCGGATTCGTCGCGGTTGACGTCTCCCGCGGCTCCTTGCTGCGATGTCGTGAGCGGCTGCTGTGTCGCCACGGGCTGCGGTCTTGATCCCTCCGCGGGCTGCGGGCTCGATCTCTTCGCGGGCTGCGGTCTCGACCTCTTCGCGGGCTGCGGCTACGGTCTCGATCCCTCGGGCTGCTTTCGCTGCCACTCGGTCTATCTCCACGTCGTCGGGCTTCTTTTCCTCGTGCGCGACGAGGCGATTTTTCCTTGCTAGGCGATGTGCCCCTGTGTCCGCGGGGCGCTTCCTTGTCCTTCTGCGCGGCTGCTTTCCTGCGATCGTAGGAGGCGAGTTATGCGGCTGCCATGCCTAATCCTTTCTGAACTTGCTTGTATTTTCCCGCGCGGGGATCGTTTTCCCCTGGTTGATTTATCTTCATGTAGGTGGCTGCGGCTAGTACCGCAGCTGCGGGAGTTTGCGGATGGATGTTTTTGTCCTCGTCGACACGCATGAGTGATTTGCTGATCCCGCTCAAGGACTCGCCATCCATGGTAGCGGTGTTTTAGGCGTATCCTTTTCTCGCAGGACGGTTCCCGACAGAATGTGTCAAGGATAGCGCGGCTTGGCGCTGGCTTGACTCCTCCGCTAATCTCTTTCGCTCGGCCAGATCTATCCGAGCTTCTTTTATTGCACTAGCCGCTCTCACTAGATGGTAGTGGTAGGCGGTCATGTCCTCGTGAGGAGCTCCGGGTTCCAGTGGTGTGCTTGTGCGGATGGCCTCCTTTGCCCGATCCCAAGCAGCTCGTGAGACACCGATGGCAGCGCGTTCCCTTCCGCGTTCCCTTCGGGTGGGGCTTTTGATCCTGCCATGCAGACTTGAGCTAGATATGGCTCGCGAGTCCTAGGCGTAGTTAGGCAGGCTTTCCTGACCCGAGAAGGTTCCTCTGTGGAGAGGGTATGGAAGTTGTTGGTGCTGAGGCGGACTGATTCGCCACTTTTCGCCAAGTCGCGATCCGCGTAGCGGGGTCGTGAATAGACAGCTTCTGGGCTAAAGATTGACCCAGATCCCGATCCTTCGAGATTGGTTTGCTCGGGGAAGTGGAGAATTCCGTCCTTGTTGGTTTAGAACTGGAAGCTCCCGAACGTCAACGTGATTCTCTTCTCCAAGTCGCTGAATACCGGGCGCGATTCCGGCGAGTGAGGGGCGACGATGACCGATCCGATTCGGATCGGATTGGTTGGAGTCAAAGTCCTGGGGTTCCAGCGTGAGTTGGTTGTCGATGAGGCTGAAGATGCCGGAGATTGTAACATCCCAAGTATGAAAAACAACCTTTAGAATGTGTGCTTTTTGTTAAATTATGTTTTGCATCATGGCATCTTAAGCTTTGCATTTGTTTTCCCTTTGTTTTCCTTTGTTTTCCCTTGTTTTTGTATTTAAATTTCAAACCAAATTTCAAATTTTGTTTCATACTTGTTCTGTTACAAATTTTCAAATGAAAATTTCAAACCCAAACATCAATTTGTTTCCATTAAAGTTGGAAGATCAAACCATTAACTTGCTTAAGTTAAATAATCTAATTAATTCAAATTTCATTCAAATTCAACTAAATTACAAACAGCAACACAATTTCAAATTTTTGAAAAACAAAAGTTTGCACATTGGTGTTGTGACAATAAATAACCTATACAAATTTTTCCTAAATTTTTCTAACCCTAAAACCCTTCCTTTTTCTCCCTTTTCCTTTTCAGCAAAAAAAAAACAAACAGAACAAAAAAAAAAGAAACGCAGAGGGGAGAGGGCAGGCCAGTGGGCTGAGCCCAGCCCACCAGCCACGGCCTGGTACCCCCTCGTCCCTTACCTGTACGGCGTCCATCGCCGCTGCCCACGTCGACAGTACGGCGGAGCAGACGGCTGCGCGCGCTCCCCCTCATCCTTTTAAGCTCGCCACGAGCTCCTCCTCTGCCCTAAACCCTCCTCCACCTCTATCTCCCACCGCGCCGCCATTTTTTCCCCTCCTTCCACCTTCGCTCCTCTCTCTCTGTCTCTCTGAACCACCACCGAGCACCACCTCGTCCACCTCCGGCGATCGCCGTCGACATGAACCTCCACCGTGCGGGATAAGCACGTGAACGAACTCCCCGTGCCGTCCGCTTCCACCTCGACACCCCCGTTGAGTCCGAGCGGGCCGGGAACGCCGCCGCCGTCCACCTCGCTGTCGCCGCCGTCGACGACCATCTCCTCCCGAGCACGAATTCCCTCCCGGTGAGCAGCACGAATCCCTCCATCTCCTCCCTCTGCATCCACGTCACGAGCACGCACCCACCACCGCATCGCACGCGAGCAGCAACCACGAGCAGCAGCAGCACGCCGCCGGCGACCACCGCTTCCTCGTCGAGTTTCAGAAAGACTGAAACTTTCAGTTTCAGTTAAAACTAGCTGAAACTGAACCTTATCCTTCCGCGCGCATCTCCTCTGTCCGCAATCGATCTCCACCGTGGTGGTTGCATCCAACGGCGCGCAACGCCCGCGTCGCGGGTTCGATCCCCCCGCGCGCAGAATAAAACCATCTTTTTGCGCGTTTGCCACGCGGGCAGGCAGGGTCCACCTGCCATAGGCAGTGGTTGCCACGCGTGCATCCACCCGCTGCCACGCAGCGCCACCGTGGCCAGGGCCCGCTGTCAGTGGCCCAGGTTGGGTCACTGCAGGGTGAAACCCCTTTTCTGCCCTTTTTTTCTTTTAAATCTAGTCCCTGCAATTTACAGATTAGTCCCTAAATTCAAAATTCGAATAACTTTTGAATTTCAAATCCAAATAATATAAATAAAATATGTATTATGTACCAAATTTAATTCTCTACCTGTTTAAATCATTTGTTTTCTGTTTTGAACATTTCAAATGTTTTCAAAATTCAAATTCAAACAACTATTTCAAATTTGGTTAAATTCATAACTAATTCAAATTTAATTCAAATGTCACATATAAAATATGTTTTCCATTCTAAATTGAACCACCTTTCCAAATATAAACTTTGTTTTCTGTTTTGGAGAATTAAAATTGGTTAAATAATTTAAACCTTGTTTAAATCATTTAAAATTGCTAAATTCATAACTTGGTCAAATTAAATTCTTTTGAACATATAAAATATGTTTTCAAACCAGAAAATTATAACCTTTCCAAATATGAATTTTATTTAATGTTTTGAACAAATAAAAATTCAAATAAATTCATACTTGAATTAAATCCATTTAAATCTTGTTTAAACTTGTTTAATTCATAATTAATTCATTTTAATTCCTTTTCAACAAATGAAACATGTATTCCACCTAAAATTTGGTGTTCTTTCTAAATATGAATTTTGTTATTTATTTTGAACAATTAAAATTGTTGAAAACAACAAATGCTTGTGTAACTCCTTTAAGGAGCCAATTTTTCATAACTTAATAAATAAAATTTCAGACTTGGTAAACACCTTTTCAAATTGAATCTATTGTTGTTTTATTTTTGTTTTCCTCATCCATGCATCATGCTAATCCACTTTCACATGTTGGTTATTTGTAGATCATTTAATCCAACCTTAATTCATGAGCTTTTCATATGCAATTCAAATTGCATATAGCTCCATTTAATTATGTTACCATGTCAACTAGCTTATTTTGATGCATCAATTAAATTGACATGCATCATCCCATGATTGTGCATTATGCCATGATATTGATTGTTTGTCTCTCTGTGTTGTTTGTTTGCTTCTTCTCGAATAGACGACGACGTTGAGACAGACGAGGTTTACGACGCTACTTCTGAGGAGTTAGCTCAGTACCAGGCTGCTGAGTTTGCAGGCAAGTATTCACTCACCAGAACCATTGTGTCCTTTCCACACTGGATATCGATACTTTCCGTTGTCTATTCTGCTAACCTTAAGATTCGTTGCTCGTGTTCGATCCTATCACATGTTATCCTGTAACCCTGATATAGCCTATCCTCCACACCTATAACCCCATTGCTTGTTGCCTGTGTCTTACTAGCATGCTTAGGGTTGTTAATGCTCGAGTCTGTTGTCCGTTACTTTCTGTTATCATATTTATTATGTTCTGGGGCTCGATGTTAAACAACAACCTGTTAATGTTTGAGGTAATGCTAATTTGATGATAAGGCACCGGCAGGAGGCCGGGTATGGTTTTGAGGCCTGCTAGTGTCGAACTCAGGAAAAGTCTTTGTCCTCTGGATCCATGTTGAGCGCGCTAACCGCATGTGGGAAGCGTGTATGGGCGCCCCCCTCAATTTGACTCGATTCGCATCTCGTCCAAATCGCCACACTTAGTTCGGGCTTTCCATTTGATGCACGCATATGCAGGTACGAACCCGAGGGCAGGGTGGAACTTTTGTAGTCGGCATTTAGGGCGGCGTGGTCTTCCAGTGCTATGAGGGTCCCCCTTTTCTTCGTGGGGGCTCGATTAGCCGCGCACGCACAACACGTGGTTCTTTGGGCTTGATGCGAAGAAGAGTTGGGTTGTGTTGAGTGCCTCGCTTGGTGGGTTTGATCCCCGTCTGGCGGGGTATTCTTACGTGTACGGCCAAATTGGTGCACCCCTGCAGGGTTAAATCTTCTCGAGAAGCCGTGTTGTCCGCGGTTATGGATGACTTGGTGATAGGGCTGGCTAACCAGGATTAGACAACTTACACCTAATTAATGATAACTTGACTAGTAATAGTCTTATTGACACAATAACTTGAACCATCATTAATCCAACTGTGTGAGTTATCCTCGGATTGCTTCTTTGGATAAGGGGCGAGATCCAGGATGGGTTTGTTTGAGGTTAGTTATAGTTGGTTACGATACGCTATCTTATCCCCTTTCTTTTAGCCGGAAGTTGTAGCATGTTTCTGTAGTTGGTTAGAGCAGCCTGCTGCCGCACTTTTGTATCACCTATTTCTTCCGTTGAACCCAAAGCATCTATACTTGGTGTTGCCAGGTACACTTTGGTATCTTGTGAGTCTTGCTTGCCAGTACTTGTCTGTACTGACCCCTTTGGGGCTGTGGTTTCCGCAGACTACGTTTCCGAGGATCCCCATGGTGGCTACTACGTGGAGTATGACGAGGCTGCTGACGAGTAGATAGCGGACCCGGGCAGGATCCGAGACATCGTGGATGGGCTCCGTCTTTTCGTTTCCGGCCTCTTAGGCCTATTTGGATCTTGTCTGTACTCAGACACTTTGGATGCTTCCGTTGTAATGTAATGATGACTTGTTGGGACATGTGTCCTCTGGATGATTGTATTTGCTATCTCTGCTCTAGTGAGAGCTATTTGCAACTTATTTCAATCTTTTGTGTCTTAGAGATATGTTGTGATATCACTTGTTCAAATGCCGTTGACGTACCATGTGTGTATGTTATGAAGTACGTCAACGGAAGTAGTCGGATTTCTACGGGATGGTTTACGCAGACGATGGATAGTAGAGAATGGTTGTAACACGTTTACGTGTTGGCCTGCTCATATTGAGATGCGGGTGCCGGTATGCCCCGTAAGCCATTTGTTCTACTATTTAACGGACTGTGAGTATCCTCTAGAAGTCCGGGTGCGACAAATGGTATCAGAGCCTGTCTGCCTGTAGGATCCCTTTTACTGGTCGCAGTTGAGTCTAGAAACTATTTTGTAGCTATATAGGAAAAATGAAACGTGAGGGTAGGAATTTTGTTCTTTTATTTCTTTCCCCACCCACCCTCCCTTTTTCTGGTAAGGAAGTGCAACGTTGTTTTCTCTTCTCATCTAAACTTTCAAGTTAGGATTTCACGTATCCTGGTTTCTCTAGGATAGTTATATCTACTAGACCATAGGAATGGAGGTGGTTGTGACATGATTTATCATGTTGCCTACTCATGATTGAGAACGGAGGCGTGTAAGCCCCGGAAGCAGATCCTCTATTTCTTAAGCAGTAGATATTGATCCTTTAGAAGCCCGGATGGGTTTTCCGTAGTACCTCAGGAGTTTTTGGTCTCGTGTTTCCCGATGTTGCTTCGATATCCTGTTCTTCTCAACATCCTTTTCGTCCGTTGAAACCTTGTTGTTGCTTTCCACTTCAGTTCTTCTACTGGCGTCTAATCAAAACTTCCCCGATCATCTGTAGATGGATCTCAGGTTCTACCCGCAGGTGGTTCGTATGACTCGTTGCGAGAGCATTGCCGGTTATCCGGAGATGCTGAGAGACATGGTCACTTTTCTGGGGTTCCGTTGGGCACCAGAGTACCAGGTCTACGAGCAGCAGCGAGAGTTTGACCAAACCTACTACCAGGCTATCGTCTACATTCTGTCAGATGATGGCATGAGCGTAGTCCACCGCTCCGAGGCAGTAGGTTCCACAATGGATATGGCTGTGCAGCAGTCAGCCTATGTGAGTCTCACCGTCCTTCGTGCTGACTACTGGGGATTTGACGATTCCATCTATCGCCATATCCCCCGTGGTTACATCACTTCGGAGGGAGCTCACTTCACTCTCTACGACAACTTGGATGTCTACGAGCATGATAACTCCAGGCTGCACACCACCGCTCAGTTTGTGAGACACAATGACGCAGTTGCCAGCACACTATCTCAGGAGTTGGCTTCAGTCAGAGAGCAGCTCTACCTTGCTTTGACTCGTCTGGCGACGTACACCACAGAGTTTGTTGGAGATGAGCTCTTTGCACGTTTCGATCAGCCAGTTGGTCGTCGTCTGCCAGATGCTGGAGGTTACGAGCCGATCAGAGGTCCACTCCTCAACCTTGGTGCTGGTTACACTGGGATTCCACGCTTTGGAGCACAGGGAGTCGACGCTATGTACTTCACCACACCTAGAGTCGCTCTCAGACCACGTCAGATCTATGTGGATCGTCGTTCTACCTACTTTCGTGGGCGTGCTCCTCACCGTACCTCTCGCTGTACTCCTAGCCGCCGTCCTGCGTGATGAGCATGGGAGTACCGATGTATCCATTCTTAGATATGTTTAGTTATCCTTTGGCATTCGAACCATTTATGGTGTGTTGGATATTCTGATGTATTTGAACATGTGATGATGTATCTGTTGGTTATCTATTCATGCGTCGGAATAATCTCTCTTTCGGTTTCCAAGTCTATCCTTTTCTATTGTTGTGCTAAAATGCATTTCCATTCAGGATGCCGCCAACAAGGAACAACCCGCCTGAGCCACCGCCAATCACGGAGCTGTTGACTCAGATGACCCAAGTCATGGCACAGATGGCCCAGTTTCAGACTAATCAGCACAACAACCAGACGGCTCCACAAGTCAGCATCAAGGAGTTCCTCAGTCTGGGTCCGAGAGCTTTCGTGGCCACACGCGAGCCTCTGGACGCTGATGACTGGATCCGTGAGATAGCTAAGGCTCTGGAGATTGCTCACGTTGCTGAGGAAGACAAAGTCAAGTATGCCTCCTATCTGCTGAAGGGTCAGGCAGCTACTTGGTGGGAAAACTACCAGGCCATGAGAGCT
Organism: Alopecurus myosuroides; assembly: GCA_028641055.1. Classification (NCBI taxonomy): domain Eukaryota; kingdom Viridiplantae; phylum Streptophyta; class Magnoliopsida; order Poales; family Poaceae; genus Alopecurus; species Alopecurus myosuroides. The sequence goes on along the minus strand of CM054062.1, from coordinate 86,209,874 downwards.
GGCTTTCCAATCACGTGGGTTTGTTTCAAGGAAGCCTTCCTGAAGCACCACATTCCAGATGGTCTCATGGAAAGGATGCGTGAAGATTTTTGCTCACTCAAACAGGGTAAGTTGGACGTCATCGGCTATCAAAGTGAGTTCAACCGCCTCGCTCGTTACGCTGGTGATGAGGTGTCCAATGAAGCTAAGAAGATGGCAAGGTTCCGCAGAGGTTTAACCCGGAACTCAAGTATGCACTCACCAACGTCAAGGCCAACAGCTTCGAGGATCTCGTTAACACCGCGCTCAATGAAGAAAATGGGCGCAAGGCGTTCGAGGAGTCTCGCAAGCACTCACGTGAGGGCGGTTCCTCCTCCAACATGACCACCCCACCGCAGAAGCGCCGCATCTGGGTGCCAAATGGTGCTGTCACTCGGGCTCCATACGCCCAAACTTCTCCAGGCTTCGCTCCCCGCCCACCCAACCCTGCTCAGATGCATGATCAGAGGGCTTCGATGGGGCAGCCAAGGCTAGGGCCTCCTCGTGTCGTCACTTGCTACAAGTGCAAGCTGACGGGGCACTACGCCGACAAGTGCACGCAGAGGCAGCTACCTCCACCACCACCTCGCCCTAACACAAACCAGACAATGGTGCGCGCTCCCCCGCCTAAGGCCTTCAACTCCAACAACAGGCCTGTCGGGAGGACCGCAAGGGTGAATCATGTCAAGATCGACAAAGCTGAGGAAGATCCTGACGTCGTTCTCGGTACATTTCCCGTAAACTCTATTCCAGCTAAAGTGTTGTTTGATACCGGAGCATCACATTATTTCGTGTCAAAGATCTTTGCGACAACAATTAAACTCCCTTTTGTTGGTTTGGGTTCCCCGCTAGTGGTAAACTCCCCTGGAGCAACTATGCAAACTTCCAAGATCAGTCACAGAAATCAAATTCTAATTGGAGGCCACATATTCCTTGCTTCTCTCATACTGCTTGGCAATTCTGACATTGATGTCATTCTTGGTATGGATTGGCTGAAAGCTAATAAGGCAAGGATTGACTGTGCTCAAAAGTCAATAGCTCTGTTCCACCCTTCTGGCCAGATAATCTATTCTCCAAATGAATCAAGTTCCTTTCAGCTATGCAACCTCGATGCAAAACCTCTACCTTCACTTGAAAATGTTCCGGTGGTTTGCGAATTCCCTAACGTCTTTCCAGAAGAGTTGCCAGGGATGCCTCCGGACAGAGCTGTTGAGTTCGTGATCGAACTTGAGCCAGGTACTGCTCCAATCTCTAAGCATCCGTACAAGATAGGAACTCCCGAGCTGAAGCTATTAAAGGAACAAATTGATACGTACATGGAAAAAGGTTACATTCAACCTAGTTCCTCGGCTTGGGGTTGCCCAACTCTTTTCGTTGCGAAGAAGGATCACACAAAGAGACTCGTTGTTGACTATCGTCCTCTTAACGAGAAAACCATCAAAAACAAGTATCCAATTCCTCGTATCGATGATCTTTTTGATCAACTTGCTGGAGCCTCAATATTCTCAAAGTTGGACTTGAGAATGGGTTACCATCAGATAAAGATCAGAAAAGAGGATATTCCAAAGACAGCCTTCACCACTCGCTACGGTCTATATGAGTTCACCGTCATGTTCTTTGGTCTCACCAATGCACCGGCGACATTCTCTCGACTCACGAATTCTGTCTTCCATGAATACCTCGACAAGTTCGTTGTGGTATATCTTGATGACATTCTGGTCTACTCAAAATCCGAGGAAGAGCATGAAGAACACCTTCGTCTCACTCTCATGAAGCTTCGCGAGCATCGTCTCTATGCCAAGTTCTCCAAATGTGAGTTCTGGATTTCAGAAGTTTCTTACCTTGGTCATGTCATCTCTGCCAAGGGCATAGCCACTGATCCTGAAAAGGTAAAGGCAATTGTTGATTGGAAACCTCCAAAGACGGTGAAGCAAGTAAGAAGTTTTCTTGGCTTGGCTAGCTATTGCCGTCGTTTCGTCCAAAACTTCTCCAAGATTGCCAAACCTCTCACTGACCTCACAAAGAAGGACAAGAAGTTCGTTTGGTCTCCACAATGTGAGGAAAGTTTCAATCTCCTGAAGACTAAACTCACTTCTACACCAGTTCTGGTTGGCCCAGATCCTACCAAACCTTTCCAAATATTCTGTGATGCTTCTCTCCAAGGTCTAGGTGCAGTTCTTATGCAAGAACGTCAAGTTGTGGCTTATGCTTCACGTCAGTTGAACGCACATGAGCTCAATTATCCCACTCATGACCTTGAACTTGCAGCAGTTGTGTTTGCCCTCAAGAAATGGAGACAATACTTGTTGGGTAATCGCACTGAAATCTTTTCCGATCATAAGAGTCTGAAGTATATCTTCACTCAACCAGATCTAAACCTCAGGCAAAGGAGATGGATTGAAAAGATTAAAGACTTTGATCTTACCATTTCTTACACTCCAGGCAAGGCTAATGTTATGGCCGATGCTCTCAGTCGCAAGTCGTATTGCAATAATCTCATGATCATGGAAAGCCAACCTCCTCTTCATGAAGAATTCCAGAAGCTCAACCTTGGTCTTGTTCCTCAAGGCGATCTTGCAAACTTGACAGCCAGTCCAACTCTCGAGGACAAGATTCGTTCTGAACAACTTCGTGATGCTGAAATCAAGAAGATGGTAGAACACATCAAAGAAGGCAAGGAGAAATTTAAGTCCTTCTCAATTGATGACAAGGGAACTGTGTTCTTCGAAGGACGCATTACAGTTCCTCAAGTTCAAAGTCTCAAAGATGTCATTCTCAAGGAGGCTCATGAAACTCCTCTCTCCATACACCCTGGAAGTACAAAGATGTACCAGGATCTCAGGACACTGTATTGGTGGCCTGGCATGAAACGTGAAATTGCTCAATACGTTTCTGAATGCGACGTTTGTCAACGTGTTAAGGCAGTTCATCAGAAAACAGCCGGTCTTCTCCAACCTCTGAAAATCCCTGAGTGGAAGTGGGACATGATCGAAATGGACTTCGTCACTGGTTTTCCAAAGTCCAAGAAGGGCAATGATGCAATCTTCGTTGTCATTGATCGTCTCACTAAAGTAGCTCACTTCTTTCCTGTCAAAGAAACAATCTCAGCTAGCCAGTTAGCAGAGCTCTACACAGCAAAGATTGTTCCTCTTCATGGTGTTCCATTGGAAATAAGCTCAGACCGTGGAAGCATATTCACTTCTCATTTCTGGAAAAGCTTTCAAGAAGCATTGGGCACCAAACTTCTGTTCAGCACAGCCTACCATCCTGAGTCTCAAGGGCAAGTCGAAAGAGTCAATCAGATTCTCGAGGATATGCTCAGAGCATGTGGTATCTCTTTTGGCATGAAATGGGAGGAATGTCTTCCATATGCTGAATTCTCCTACAACAACAGCTTCCAGGCAAGCCTAGGCATGGCACCATTTGAAGCTCTCTATGGCCGCAGATGCAGGAGTCCAATCAATTGGTCTGGAGCTGGTGAACATTCACTCTTAGGCCCTGACATTGTTAAGGAAGCCGAAGAGAAAGTTCGCATCATTCGTGACAATCTCAGGATTGCTCAGTCTCGTCAGAAAAGCTACTATGACAGCAAGCACAGGGATATGGTCTATGCACCTGGTGACAAAGCATATCTCCGTGTAACTCCCCTCAGAGGCACTCATCGTTTTGGTGTCAAAGGAAAGCTTGCACCGAGATATATTGGTCCTTTCAACATTCTCTCAAGGCGTGCAGAAAATGCCTATCGTCTTGAACTTCCAGAAAAGCTATCCAAGGTGCACGATGTGTTTCACGTGTCACAGCTCAAGAGGTGCTTCAAAGATCCAGAACGTGAAGTTGATCATGATTCCATTGAACTGCAAGAAGATCTATCTTATGAGGAGCACCCTATTCGTATTCTCGATGAGACCGAGCGTAAGACTCGCAACAAGAGCACCAAGTTCTTGAAAGTGCAGTGGTCCCATCATTCCGATAAAGAGGCAACGTGGGAGACCGAAGAGGATCTTCGCAAGAAGTATCCAGACCTTTTCTCTTCTCAGTAGGAATCTCCGGGCGCGATTCCTTCAAGGGGGTGCGTTTTGTAACATCCCAAGTATGAAAAACAACCTTTAGAATGTTTGCTTTTTGTTAAATTATGTTTTGCATCATGGCATCTTAAGCTTTGCATTTGTTTTCCATTTGTTTTCCCTTTGTTTTCCTTTGTTTTCCCTTGTTTTTCTATTTAAATTTCAAACCAAATTTCAAATTTTGTTTCATACTTGTTCTGCTACAAATTTTCAAATGAAAATTTCAAACCCAAACATCAATTTGTTTCCAATAAAGTTGGAATATCAAACCATTAACTTGCTTAAGTTAAATAATCTAATTAATTCAAATTTCATTCAAATTGAACTAAATTACAAACAGCAACACAATTTCAAATTTTTGAAAAAAAAAGTTTGCACATTGGTGCTGTGACAATAAATAACCTATACAAATTTTTCCTAAATTTTTCTAACCCTAAAACCCTTCATTTTTCTCCCTTTTCCTTTTCAGCAAAAAAAACAAACAGAACAAAAAAAAACACAGAGGGGAGAGGGCAGGCCAGTGGGGTGAGCCCAGCCCACCAGCCAACGGCGCGCAACGCCCGCGTCTCGGGTTCGATCCCCCCGCGCGCAGAATAAAACCATCTTTTTGCGCGTTTGCCATGCGGGCAGGCAGGGTCCACCTGCCATAGGCAGTGGTTGCCACGCGTGCATCCACCCGCTGCCATGCAGCGCCACCGTGGCCAGGGCCCGCTGTCAGTGGCCCAGGTTGGGTCACTGCGGGGTGAAACCCCTTTTCTGCCCTTTTTTCTTTTAAATCTAGTCCCTGCAATTTACAGATTAGTCCCTAAATTCAAAATTCAAATAACTTTTGAATTTCAAATCCAAATAATATAAATAAAATATGTATTCTGTACCAAATTTAATTCTCTACCTGTTTAAATCATTTGTTTTCTGTTTTGAACATTTCAAATGTTTTCAAAATTCAAATTCAAACAACTATTTCAAATTTGGTTAAATTCATAACTAATTCAAATTTAATTCAAATGTCACATATAAAATATGTTTTCCATGCTAAATTGAACCACCTTTCCAAATATAAACTTTGTTTTCTGTTTTGGAGAATTAAAATTGGTTAAATAATTTAAACCTTGTTTAAATCATTTAAAATTGCTAAATTCATAACTTGGTCAAATTAAATTCTTTTGAACATATAAAATATGTTTTCAAACCAGAAAATTATAACCTTTCCAAATATGAATTTTATTTAATGTTTTGAACAAATAAAAATTCAAATAAATTCATACTTGAATTAAATCCATTTAAATCTTGTTTAAACTTGTTTAATTCATAATTAATTCATTTTAATTCCTTTTTCAACAAATGAAACATGTATTCCACCTAAAATTTGGTGTTATTTCTAAATATGAATTTTGTTATTTATTTTGAACAATTAAAATTGGTGAAAACAACAAATGCTTGTGTAACTCCTTTAAGGAGCCAATTTTTCATAACTTAATAAATAAAATTTCAAACTTGGTAAACACCTTTTCAAATTGAATCTATTGTTGTTTTCTTTTTGTTTTCCTCATCCATGCATCATGCTAATCCACTTTCACATGTTGGTTATTTGTAGATCATTTAATCCAACCTTAATTCATGAGCTTTTCATATGCAATTCAAATTGCATATAGCTCCATTTAATTATGTTACCATGTCAACTAGCTTATTTTGATGCATCAATTAAATTGACATGCATCATCCCATGATTGTGCATTATGCCATGATATTGATTGTTTGTCTCTCTGCGTTGTTTGTTTGCTTCTTCTCGAATAGACGACGACGTTGAGACAGACGAGGTTTACGACGCTACTTCTGAGGAGTTAGCTCAGTACCAGGCTGCTGAGTTTGCAGGCAAGTATTCACTCACCAGAACCATTGTGTCCTTTCCACACTGGATATCGATACTTTCCGTTGTCTATTCTGCTAACCTTAAGAGTCGTTGCTCGTGTTCGATCCTATCACATGTTATCATGTAACCCTGATATAGCCTATCCTCCACACCTATAACCCCATTGCTTGTTGCCTGTGTCTTACTAGCATGCTTAGGGTTGTTAATGCTCGAGTCTGTTGTCTGTTACTTTCTGTTATCATATTTATTATGTTCTGGGGCTCGATGTTAAACAACAACATGTTAATGTTTGAGGTAATGCTAATTTGATGATAAGGCACCGGCAGGAGGCCGGGTATGGTTTTGAGGCCTGCTAGTGTCGAACTCAGGAAAAGTCTTTGTCCTCTGGATCCATGTTGAGCGCGCTAACCGCATGTGGGAAGCGTGTATGGGCGCCCCCCTCAATTTGACTCGATTCGCATCTCATCCAAATCGCCACACTTAGTTCGGGCTTTCCATTTGATGCACGCATATGCAGGTACGAACCCGAGGCCAGGGTGGAACTTTTGTAGTCGGCATTTAGGGCGGCGTGGTCTTCCAGTGCTATGAGGGTCCCCCTTTTCTTTGTGGGGGCTCGATTAACCGCGCACGCACAGCACGTGGTTCTTTGGGCTTGATGCGAAGAAGAGTTGGGTTGTGTTGAGTGCCTCGCTTGGTGGGTTTGATCCCCGTCTGGCGGGGTATTCTTACGTGTACGGCCAAATTGGTGCACCCCTGCAGGGTTAAATCTTCTCGAGAAGCCGTGTTGTCCGCGGTTATGGATGACTTGGTGATAGGGCTGGCTAACAAGGATTAGACAACTTACACCTAATTAATGATAACTTGACTAGTAATAGTCTTATTGACACAATAACTTGAACCATCATTAATCCAACTGTGTGAGTTATCCTCGGATTGCTTCTTTGGATAAGGGGCGAGATCCAGGATGGGTTTGTTTGAGGTTAGTTATAGTTGGTTACGATACGCTATCTTATCCCCTTTCTTTTAGCCGGAAGTTGTAGCATGTTTCTGTAGTTGGTTAGAGCAGCCTGCTGCCGCACTTTTGTATCACCTATTTCTTCCGTTGAACCCAAAGCATATGTACTTGGTGTTGCCGGGTACACTTTGGTATCTTGTGAGTCTTGCTTGCCAGTACTTGTCTGTACTGACCCCTTTGGGGCTGTGGTTTCCGCAGACTACGTTTCCGAGGATCCCCATGGTGGCTACTACGTGGAGTATGACGAGGCTGCTGACGAGTAGATAGCGGACCCGGGCAGGATCCGAGACATCGTGGATGGGCTCCGTCTTTTCGTTTCCGGCCTCTTAGGCCTATTTGGATCTTGTCTGTACTCAGACACTTTGGATGCTTCCGCTGTGATGTAATGATGACTTGTTGGGACATGTGTCCTCTGGATGATTGTATTTGCTATCTCTGCTCTAGTGAGAGCTATTTGCAACTTATTTCAATCTTTTGTGTCTTAGACATATGTTGTGATATCACTTGTTCAAATGCCGTTGACGTACCATGTGTGTATGTTATGAAGTACGTCAACGGAAGTAGTCGGATTTCTACGGGATGGTTTACGCAGACGATGGATAGTAGAGAATGGTTGTCACACGTTTACGTGTTGGCCTGCTCATATTGAGATGCGGGTGCCGGTATGCCCCGTAAGCCATTTGTTCTACTGTTTAACGGACTGTGAGTATCCTCTAGATGTCCGGGTGCGACAGAGATCCAGCACCCGCCGTTCCCACAGACGGCGCCAATTGTCGAATCTACATCTCAACAAGTCCCTCGGGTGAACCCATAGGGTTTCGATTAGGAGAACGTGTAGGCACTGATGACAATCGTCAGCTAGACAGGGGGCACGATTTACCCAGGTTCGGGGCCCTCGTAGAGGTAAAACCCTTACTCCTGCCTCTGTCGATCTGTATTAACGAGTAGATCAGTTACAATGGGGGGTTGCTCAAGTCGAGAGTATGATCTCGATCTCAAGGCTTGGTGGTGCGGTATTGCTTGGTCCTCCCCCTGGTGGTTCTCCTGGCTTTATATAGATAGCCAGGTCTCAAACCGTGCCCGGGGGGGATACAAACCCTAAACCTAAGTCGGTTACATGTTTCCTTTCTTAACCCGCAAGGCTTTGCGGGTGGGCTTTGATTGGGCCTTCTAGAACAGTCCATAGTGCCTCCTTTGGATCTTGGGCCTTGGGCTTGAGACCGGGTAAGCTCACCCGACAGGCCTAGAATCCATCCCTTCGTCACCATGTCTACCTCCCAATGATAGTAACTCTTTAACTCCTACATTATTTGATGAAATTGATACTTGCTATACTTGTTACCTTGATACTACTATGAATGAAACTTGTGAGAATGATATTGCTACTGTTATGTATGATAATCCATGCTACTTGGATAAATCTTATAATAATGCTCTTGATGATGGTCCTATGATACTTGATGTTATAAATTGTAATGCTACTAAAAATAGGATTGCTATAAAGTGTCCTATACCTTTTAAGAGTGACCAATTATCTTGCTTTTCTATTTCTAAAAGTGGGAAAAGGAGGAGTTGGTCTTAAATTATGATCCCACTGTTTTTGAGCTTGATATGAATTGTGTGCTTTTAGACCATGACAAACATGCTTTATGTGATAATTATGTTGTTGAGTTTGTTCATGATGCTACTGAAAATTATTATGAGAGATGAAAATATGGTTGTAGGAATTTTCATGTTACTAAAACACCTCTCTTTTTGTTGAAAGTTTTGAAGTTGCTCTTGTTTTACTTTCCCATGATTTCTAGTTTGAGCTTCTTTAATTTATTTCTTTACAAGATTCCTATGCATAGGAAATGGGATAGAATTAAATTAGTTTTATACTTGCTTCTCTATGCTCTCTTTTTCTTAATTTATATTTCTTATGTGAGCGTCTTCTTCACTTAAAAACACTTGAATCCACTTTTCTGGGCCTAGCTAAAAGGCGTTAAAGAAAAGCACTTCTTGGGAGATAACTCATGGTTTTATTTTTGCTTTTTTTATATGTTTTAGTTGAGTCAAGGGGTTGTATACTTATGTAGCAATTCCTTTGTATCTTATTTTCATGTTTAGGTAGTGCAAGTAAGGTTTCTGACGAGAGTTGGAGTTGGTTTTCGTATTTCTGCGCAGGAAATAGATTTCTGCTGTCCACCGTAAAAAAGCGTATAAATCATAGAAAAATCAGAATGGCCTGAAATTTCTTGTGTTTGTTACTCGCCTGATTTCGCAACTTTTTTATTCTCTAAGTTTTTCGATCTAAGCAACGTAAGTTCCTCTAACAAATTCGTCTTTATAGACTGTTCTGGTTTTGACAGATTCTGCCATTTTTCTTGCATTTGCTCTTTTACGATGTCAAGTGGATTTATTTGCTTCACGAAACATCAGTGGCGGCTAATGTTTAAAAGTATCAATAGAATTTGTTCCATATAGAACCAATGGATTTTTAATTGTTACACTATCCCTCTAATGCGAATTACTGTTTGAGTGTGGTGTTAAGGAAGTTTTCAAGGGTCAAGAGAAGAGGTGATATATATGATCAAGAAGAGTGCAAGGTAAAAACTTGAGGATGCCCCCGTGGTTCATCCAAGCATATTTTTAGAAGACTCAAGCATCTAAGCTTGGGGATGCCCAAGGCATCCCCTTCTTCATCAACAATCTATCATGTCACTTCTCGTGGAACTATATTTTTATTTGGTCACATCACATGAAGTTTAGTTGGAGCGTCTGTTTATTTTTATTTGGTTTTCCTTTGTTTTCTTTTGTTTTACTTTCTGAAATAATATAGTTGGACCCTAGAATTCTTTGTTTTGGAGAGAGACACGCTCTGCTTTTTCGTTTGAATACTTGCTATGCTAGTATTCTTAGTTTTTCTTCTAGTTGATGCAAAAATTCCTATTTAGCTCTCGTTTTTATTGCATCTCTTGTTCAGAGCTGTTAGTTTTAGTAGTGTTATGTGAGTAATCTCATGTTTGCTTGCTGTAGAATTTAGAGAGTTTTTGTTAAATCATGTTTTGTGTGGTGCTTTTTTGGGAAAAGAAACTACTGCTTGAGGTAGAATTTATAACGGTGCAAGTAGAAGCTTGTATAGAGTGCGGCTAGACTTTTCATATCATGCTAGATGTTAATTTAATTATAAAGTCTGGTGGTTATTTAGTAGCATGATTAGCCTCAAATAGCTGAGAGTGTTTAATGTGCCATTGAAAGAATCATGAGTTGTTCTTGTCATATTGAAGCATAAATTTGTAGTATTCTCCTTTGAATGTTTTATTGGTTGACTTGGCGCATGCTCACACCATGTTTATGACTATGAACCAGTCACTAATAGCCTCCATGATCATTTAGTTTTTGAACTTGCGGTACCACTTACGCTTTGATTAATGATGTTTATGTCGCTATGCATGATTATGGCTCTTATGCTCTCTTGATTTGTCGCTCCCAGTCTTTTGCTAGCCTCCACCTGTACTGAGTATGATCTCTACTCGTGCATCCAACTCCCCAAAACCAATTTTTTTACATTGTGTCCACCATACCTACCTACATGTGGTATTTAACCTCCACTCCAAACTAAATTGCTCATGTGTTACCTTTAAAACTTTCAAAATTACTCCTGTTGTGTGCTCCTGTTTTAGCTCATGAGGACGTAAATAGAGAATCTTTATCTCACTTGTTGATTGGACTTTCACACCCTGGACTAGTGGCTTCATCCGGTTATCCAATGATAGAAGAGCTGGCAGCGGGGTGCCCAGCCCCAAATTAATAACACAAATTCTCTTCACTATTTTTTCCCCTGATTTATCATTCAAAGCATAATTGTGTAAACAAAAGAGACAGAGGGATGACCTTCTACCCAGATGCGTCCTTCTATGGGAGCCGCTCTTGTGAAGTCTAGTTGGCTTGTGACGTACTGTATTTTCTGTTTACCATTTGTTGACATAAGCATACACCTCTCTTAAAATATAGACACTCCTCCACGGTATGTGATTGTTGGTAGACACCCAAGGATTCGGTTAGCCATGGTTTGTGTAAGATGGTTGGGAGGAGTGTCAAACTTTTTATACCTCTGTTTAATAAAATAAAATCTCTAGCACATGAGTTGATCCCTGCTTCCCTCTACGAAGGGCCTTTCTTTTACTTTTATGTTGAGTCTCCATCTTCTAACTTTATGCACGGTTGAGAGAGCATAGTTGCCTATTCTGAGTTTTATGTGCATTTGTCCCAGAAACATTATTAATTGATTCATGATGTGTTATTGCTTGTTCTCTAATTATTTGTTCTAGTCTTCCTCATGAACTTTGAACGTGTCCTGGCATTTATGTTTTGCCCCACTCTTAAGGACTAGCAAAATATCACCTTGACATGTTTTCTCTATACTTGAAACAAACGTATATCTTTCGTTGCATTGTTATTTATGATCTTTTATTTGTGTTACTTCTCATGATGCAAGGTGATTGCTATGCTTTATTATTAAAATTCTATTTATCATGCTTGTGTTTAAGTTCTATGATCTCAGCTTACTAATGCTTTTACATTATTGATGATCAAGTTTATGTTGGTAGCATGTCACCTCAGAAATTATGTGTTTTTATTGTTTACCTACTCGAGGACGAGTAGGAACTAAGCTTGGGGATGTTGATACGTCATAAACGTATCCTTAATTTCTGATGTTCCATGTTGTTTTCTTATTTTTTACCACATGTTTTCTATACACTTTATGTCATTTTTATCGATTTTCCGGACTAACCTATTGACAAGATGCCATAGAGCCAATTCCTTGTTTTCTGCTGTTTTTAGTTTCAGAAAAGTTGTTATGGAAACATTCCCAGAATTGGAAAATTCGAAGCCTCGAAGTCTTAGAATTCCCGAAGGTTCCACGGAGTCCCGAGGGACCCGGAGGGGGGCCTTAGGGGGCTCACACCATAGGGCGGCGCGCCCCCTAGCCGCGCCATGGGGTGGTGTGGGCCCCCCGACCTCCATCGCCTTTGCCCTTTTGCCTATTTATACCCTCCGAGACGTAATCCCTAAAGATATCCCATTTCGTCCCAAAAAACACCCGAGGCTGCCGTCATCGTCATCCCGAGACCGAGAGGGTCCTCGAGCTCTCCCCGCCACCCTGTCGGGAGGGGAATTCATCACCGGAGGGATCTACACCACCATGCCCTCCTCCGAAGTGATGCGTGAGTAGTTCATCCCTGGACTACGGGTCCATACCGGTAGCTAGATGGTTGTTCTCTCCACTTTGTACCTCATGTTTAGATCTCGTGAGCTGCCTCATATGGCCGAGATCATCTTTGTGTAATGCTACATGTTGTGTTTGCTAGGATCTGATGAATGTTGAATGCTATGTCTTCTGATTATCAATCTATCATGTTATCTTCATACATATGTTATTTATGATATTGCATGCTCTCCGTTATTAGTAGATGCTCTGGCCAAGTAGATGCTAGTAACTCCAAGAGAGAGTATTTATGCTCGATAGTGGGTTCATGCCTCCTTTACATCTGTGCTCGGGTGACAGAAACGTGACAGATGGAGGATGTGTTGTTGCCATTAGGGAGAAAACAACGGCATTTACCTAGTTTACATTGTTTACATTACACACTTTGCTTACGGCGATAATCTGTTGCTAGCAACTTAATACCCAACATTTGTCGGATGATATTTGGAGGGTGGATTATTAGACATAGATGCAGTTCGATGACGGTCTATGTATTTTGTTGTAATGCCCGCATGGATCACATAGTAATCTTTATGTCTTGCATATGCACTACGGTGCAGCCTTCATTGCTGTCAATTGCCTAGCTGTAATTTATTCACCACGCATGTTATTTATCTTTCACGGAGAGACACCACTAGTGAACTGTGGAACCCGGTCCATTTTCCTCATACTGATAAAACACCTACTGCTTTCATACTTCTTTCATACTGTTTTCCTACTGTTTTCCACACCATACGTTTAACTTCTTTGTGTTCAGCAAAACCGGTGAGATTGACAACCTCACTGCTTCGTTGCGGGAAAAGTGATTTGATTGTGTTGTGTAGGTTCCACGTTGCTGCTAAACCGGTAGTGTGCCCTGCCATCTCAGCTGCATCAACCTTCAGAAGTGCTTCTTCTCCTACTGGTCGATTCAACATTGGTTTCTTTTCTGAGGGAAAACTTGCTGCTGCACTCTTCACGCCCTACGCTTGGGGGTCTCCAAACGAGCGTGTGTCTACACTCCATCAGGATCATACTTTCACTAGCGGACACTCTCAACAATAATAACATAATTGAATGCATAAATACCATCTCTTCACTAAGCTACTCCGAACCACTCTCCGGTCGGATAACAAACACCAATCATTGCGTAGGGCTGTAAGAGCACTCCTTAGAGTTCACATTTCCCCATCTAGGTAACCCCGATGCTATCACCATGAGACCTAGATGGTTCCAAACAAACACAACAATTTCATAGGGTCATCCAGCAAAAAATATAAATATCATGCTAAACCACACGGTGCACACACGGTCACCATTACATCGTGATCAAAGTGTCTACAGAGATCTCATAACAAAACCACTTGAGTAGCATGACAGATGAATAGTAACATCTACTTATTCAGCTAGATTACAAAGCTCGTGATCACATAAAGATCACACCATGGGAGAGAGAGATGAGACACATAGCTACCGGTAGAGCCCTCAGCTCCGGGGGAGAACTACTCCCTCCTTATCATAGGAGGCAGCAACAACGATGAAGATGGCAGTGAAGTCGATGGAGATGGCTCCGAGGGCACTTCCCCGTCCCGGTAGGGTGCCGTAACAGAGACTCATGTCCCCCGAAAATTTTCGGCGGCGGCAGGCGGAGCTACAGAACTTTTCGTGGAAGGCGGGCCTGATATATTTAGGGTTTATGCATCGGGGAGAATAAATAGGCAAAAGGGAGATGGCGGTGGGTGGCCAGGGGGCCCACACCACCCCTAGGTGTGGCTAGAGGGGGAACCGTGCCCCCTATGGTGTGGTCCCTCTGTGGCCCTCTCTAGGTCTCCTTTGGACTCCGTTGACGCTCCAGGAATTCTAAGACTTTTGGCTTTTGTTTTGCCAATTCCGAGAATATTTGAAGAAAAACTTTTCTGAAATAAAAAACAGCAGAAAACATGAACTGTCTCTGTGGCATCTTGTCAATAGGTTAGTCCATGAAAACGTCCGTAAAACAAAGGAAAACATGTGAAAACATAAAGGTATTGGATATAAAACTATCACGGAGTATCAAAAATTATAGATACGTTTGAGACGTATCAAGCATCCCCAATCTTAACTCCTTCTCGTCCTTGAGTAGGTAAGTGATAACAAAATAATTTTTTAGGTGACATGCTACCAACATAAACTTGATCATCATAATGTAAAGCATGTAAACTAAGATCAAATGAATAAAGGTTGTGGTTTATAGTTGATATCAAAATAGATTAATGTATAAACCATTAGGAAAAACAAAGTAAAACTTTTCAATGAATCAATACTAAAAGACAATCAACTGTGCAATGTGTATTAAAGATGATTTAAGCTTCAAGAACAACAATATAATCATCCTAAGAATCAAACTCTCACAACAACTCCTGTTAGGATCAAGTCAAGTGACAACAATATGCACGTAGGAAAATCATCAAACTATTTGTGCACTCAAAACAAGCAAGCGTTCTGTATTGGTTCCTCGCACCAGGATGTTATGGCTAAAAGAACATTATGGGGGGTTTGCAATGTCAATGGAAGAAATCCTCACACAGCTGAAAGTGATCATTAGACAAGAGAAAGTCTTATACTTGAAGCTATGCAAGGAGTAGTGATTGCCACACAACAGATGCACATAGAGCTATAAGTGTATGAAAGCTCTCCAATTGAACTAGTGGGGGTGCATCCAACTTGCTTGCTCACGAAGACTTAGAGAACTTTTGAGGAGGCTCATCATTGGAATATACAAGCCAAGTTATATTATGTAAGTTCCCCACATAGTTATGCAAGTCATAAAACGAAAACTCTCTCCAAACTGAAGTACTGATCCTAACCAAGCACAAGTGTGGAATTAATGATAGTAGTGCCCCCCCTCTCTCTTTATTATCTCTCTTTTGCCCTTTTTTTTCTTTTTGGGCTTTTTTTAATATATAACCTCACTGGTAGGGGCAAAACTCTATTTTACAATGAATCGTCACACTTTTAGTACTCATAACTCAAACTGAAATATCTTTGATGTATATAAAACTAAATTCTCATGATAGTGTAGTAGTATGCAAAATAACAATGAAGCATGACAACAAGTAACATAATGAAGATGGATGTTGTATGACAATATATCTCGAAATGGCTATGGAAATACCATAGTAGGTAGGTATGGTGGCTGTTTTGAGGAAGATACTTTTTGGCTTATGTGTAGAAGAACAAAGTTCTCCCACGGGGTTTGGATGCACTGTCGAAGTTTGCACCAACTCTCAATGTGAGAATGGGCAATGCATAGTACAGAAGAGGCTAGCAAATATGGATGGTGGAAGTGCCAGAAAACCGCAACTTAGAACTCACAAGTTAAAAGATTACAACTAGAAATATGATTATACAAGGCATAATGGAAATCACTCCAAGAGGGTCTATGGCAGTGACAAGTCACTGTTGGCTACCCCGACCGTAGAGCGTAACAAAAACCATTACGATTGTTATCAGCAGAGAAAGTCATATACCATTATACTATCAACTGGTTTTTTGAGTGTGGCACAGTTTCAACCTTTTAGACCAACCATTAATTTTTTTTACCTTACTAAACTAGAAGTTTTACCACTAATAATATTAATAACTCAAAACAACAACAAATAATCAAGTGAAACAGTTTAATGGTCTACAAGAATATGCAAGTTTTTTCTGTTATACCATCTACCACATGTAGCATTTTCTATTTCCATCAAACACCAAACAACAAAAACTCTCCAACTAATATAGCAATGAAACAAGAGAGTACTAACATAACTCTACTAGAACTAATAGCTCTGAATAAGAGATGCATGAAAAACAGGAGCTAAAAGGATTTGCAGCAGCTAGAAGAAAAACTAAGAATACGAGCAAGTATTCATATGAAAAGAGGAGAGTGTCTATCTCCCACACAAGAATGATGGGTTCCAACTATATTTATTGCAGAAAGGAAAACAAAACAAAAAACAAACATACATTCCAAGTAAAGTGCATATGATGTGACCGAATAAAAATATAGTTTAACTAGAAGTGACATGATAAGTTGCTGATGAAGAAGGGGATGCCTTGGGCATCCCCAAGCTTAGACGCTTGAGTCTTCTTAGAATTTTCTGGGAAGAACCACAGGGGCATCTCCAAGCTTTGGCTTTGCACTCTTCTTGATCACATATATCATCCTCTTCTGTTGACCCTTGAAAACTTCCTTCACACCAAACCCAATGTAATTCGCATTAGAGGGTTAGTGCATAATCAAAATTCACATGTTCTCCATGAACACAAGCATTATTAATACTTTTTAAACATTAGCTACAACCACTGATGTTTTGTGGAGCAAAGAAATCCACTCAACATAGTAAAATAGATAATGCAAGTAAAAAGGCAGAATCTGTCAAAACCAGAAAAGTCTGTAAAGACGATTTTTTCGGGGCACTTACGTTACTCAAATCGAAAAACGCAAAGCTAGAAGAAGTTTCGGAGTTAGCTGAGGAATAAGAACAAAAGTTTGTACGTCGTTTTGATCTTTCTGTGAATTTACACGAACTTAACGGTGGGCATCAGAAATCTATTTCCTGCGCAGAAATCCAAATCTAACCTCAACTTTCACTAGAGACTTTACTTGGAACAACAAATGCGAGAACATGAAGGTACAAACGAGTTGCTACAGAATTAAACAACACCTTGAATCAAAGAAAACAGAAGAAAACAATGCAAAAATAAAGCCATGCGTTATCTCCCAAGTAGTGCTTTTATTTAACGCCTTTTAGCTAGGCATGATTATTTGAGAAAATGCTCACATGAGAAATATGAATTCAAGCAAAAGAGATCATCAAGAAGCAAATGTAAAACAAATTTAAGTCTAACCCACTTCCGATGAAAAAGAATCGTGTAGAAAAACAAGTCAATAAAGCACAAAACAACAAGCATAGGAAATAAAACAAGTCCAACTTCAAAAATTTCAACATAAAGAGGGGAAACTTGATATTGTTGAGATGCATAAGACTATGTTTCCCTCTCTCATAATAACTTTCAGTATCATCATGAATAAAATTAACAGTATAACTATCACATAAAACATTCTTACCATGAGCTACATGCATATAAGAATTGATACTCTCCACATAAGCATAGCCATTCTCATTAATAGTAGTGGGAGAAAATTCAACAAAATATCTATCATTATTATTCTCATCACCATAATCATCAAATATAGGAGGCATATTGTAGTCATAATTAATTTTCTCCTCAATAGTAGGTGGACTGAAAATATCATATTCATCATTGCAATCATCATAAATTGGAGGAATAGTATAATCATAATGAACTTTGTCCTCAACAGTAGGTGGAACTAGAATACCACAATCATTATAATTATCATATATTGGAAGCAAATTATCAACAAAGAAAATTTCCTCCTCAAAACTTGGGGGACTAAAAAGATCATTTTTATAAAAACTAGCTTCCCCAAGCTTAGACTTTTCCATATCATTAGAAATAATGGTGTGCAAAGAATTCATACCAATAAAATTGCTACTAGAATGAAAATAAAGTTCCATAGGTTTATTAATTTTCTCTTCAAACACTTCATGTCCTAACTCAAGATAAATATGAAGGGTTCATTGCATTGAAAATAAAAAATTTCCTACGCGAGATAAACCCGAAGGGCCAAGATCTAATCTAGGAGATGAAAGGCAACGGGGAGAAAGAGTCTTAGGAGAACATACCCTCGAAGACACAAAGAGTTACAAGATAAAATCTCGTTGGTGATGTAGTCCTACTCACATCGATCTAAAGATCGCGAAGAAGAGCGTTGCAATCAGGCAGCGCTTCCGCACTCGGTCACACATACAACTCTATGACGACCTCCGTTTCCTCGATCCAGCGGGGCAGCAGAAGTAGAGGATCCCTCGGAATCTCCAACAACACGACGATGTGGTGTGGTGAAGAAAACTTCATTCAGGTCTTTGCCAAGCGCATGAACATGAGGTGGATCAGCGGGAGGAGGGAGGTACAGATTACACCAAGTGTGTGTGTGGGGGAGAGGGAGCTTCCACAACTCCTTATATCGGAGGGGATGGCATCCACGAATTTTTGGGTGTCTCCACCTCTCCCTCATCATGTGAGTGGAGTCTCCACTCAACCCACTCATTCTTTCATTAATTCCCACTCAAAATCCAAAGGTTTTTATTTAATAAATAAATAAACCAATTTTATTTCTTTATTTTAATATTTGTTAATTCCATTAACAAATATTAACATATAACCCCTTGAGTTAGTTGTGAAATCTATTAACAACCATTTGATAAGAATCCCCTTGAACTATTTCAAAATTACCCGAAATAATTTCGGTGTTGTCCAGACTTTTCTCCGATGTTCCGTATCCACTCAAACGCGTCATCGAACCTTAAGTGTGTCATCCTACGGTTCGTGAATAATGCAGACATGATCGAGACACCTCTCCGATCAATAGCCAATAGCGGGATCTGGAGATCCATAATGACTCCTACACATTCAATGATGAATCTAGTGATCGTGTGAACCATAAACGTCGTAACTATTCCCTTTGTCTCACGATATTTTACTTGTTCGAGATCCGATCATTGGTATCAACCATACCTAGTTCGATCTCGTTACCGACAAGTACTCTTTTACTCGTTCTGTGATATGACATCCTTGTGACCTAGTCACGTGCTTGCAAGCGGTGTCGATGTGATATCACCGAGAGGGCCCAGAGTATATCTCTCCGTCATTTGGATGGACAAATCCCACTCTTGATCCATGAGCCTCAACTAATACTTTCCGAATACCCAACGACACCTTTATAGTCACCCTGTTACGGTGTGACGTTTGATGACATCAAAGCACCCTTCCGGTATTAGTGATTGACATGATCTCATGGTCTAAGGAATAAGTTACTCTAACAATATAAACTAAATGACTTGATCGTATTGTTATACTTAATTTGGGTCTATGTTCATCACATCATTCTTCTAATGACATGACCCCGTTATTAACAACATCCAATGTTCATGATCAGGAAACCTTGATCATCTATTAATCAACGAGCTAGTTAAAAGAGAGGCTTTACTAGGAACCATTGTTTGTTTATTAAACACACATGTATCAACGTTTCCGGTTAATACAATTCTAGCATGAGAAATAAACATTTATCATAAACAAGGAATAAGATAATAACCACTTTATTATTGCCTCTCGGGCATATTCCCTTCAGTCTCCCACTTGCACTAGAGTCAATAATCTAGTATGTAAGCACTTAACACATATGGCGTTCCAGTGTTATTACCATGCTTCGCATGTGGTAAACATCATCAAAAGATCTGACATGTTCAGGTCCTATTGTATTTTCATGTTCTTTGCGTCTACACGCATCACTCATTCTCTAATGAGATGGCTTTGTATATATTTGGTCAACTAGTGAGACCTTAATTCCTCAGCTTAAACCAATGTTACTAACATTGTGAAAATGTAGCTTCATAGTGTTAGCATTCTTGGAAATTCACCAATTTCAATAAATAACTCCTTGACACAATAAACTCCTATTATTTGTAGTCAACACAACGATATACTTAGCCTTTGTTGTAGTATCCGTCACAATACTTTTAATTTTGAAACTCATTCAAATCAGCATGGAACTTTCTTCCAGCCTATTGTGCTACCTTTCATCACATGTTTTAATTGAGATAAAATTACTTGAATAAGTGACAAGACTATTAGTGTAACATATTACAACTAATATTTTGTCATTACTACATAGGAAAACATATCCTTAGCATTTCTAAAATGACACAAGGATCTCTCCCACTGTTGTCTAATCATCATATGAATTATCCTGCTATAACATTCTATAGCACATGACTCATATGGTTGTGTACATAGCATGGAACACATGACTTAGAAATCTTAATTTCAATTATGCTCATCATGTGTCAAAACACTTGAATCTTGCTCAATTCTTTTCCATGTCACAAGAACTCCTTCTTGTCATTTCGATATTGACTTACTTCAATATTTCATCTATGTAATTTGGCTCAACCATATCAGGTGTTTCAATCCATCTCTTATAGATCTCGATACCCAATATCTCCTAAGCCTTTCATCAATATGAAAATCTTAACCGTGTTAATTTAAAATACATATTTTCCAATCAACCATATGTCATCTACATAAAGAATTAGAAATATGTCATAGCGCTCCCACTTAATTTCTTGTAACTCTACAAGCATCTTTACCGTTCATGATGGAATCAAACTCTTTTCATAACTTCATTAAGGTAAAGATTCCAACTTCGTTATGCTCACGTCAACCATTGAAGTGTGCATACCTTTCCAGCAACCTTTTGAATTTTACAAAACTCTCAGACCGTGTCAAGTACACATCCTTGATCAAACTTCCTTGAGAGGAAAGTTGGTTTTGTTATTCAACTGCCATATCATAATATGTAACTTTTGCTAGAACTATCCGCAAAGACTAAAGCATCACTACGGAAGATCAAAATCTTATAGTAGTCAACTCTTTGAAATTCATCGAAAACATATTTTCGACAAGAACAACTTTCAAAGGATGTAAAAATCCATGTCTTTGTCGCTATATAGACCTGTTTGCTATCGTTAGGCATCATGCCTTTCGAAAAGACTACCAAGTCACATACTTGATATTCATACAGGAATACTATCACGGATATAATGACTCATAGCCAATTTTACTAAGTCAGGGCCCATCATTTGCTTCCTTTATAAGTTCCAGGTCCTTTGTTGTCAAAACAACACTTTACTCTTAAACCACAAGTTGGTCTAAGTACAAAGTTTTAGGACTTTTGTGGTTCAGTTCGCAAACTCATTCGAAGTATCTACAACATATGTAGTGTCTTCTACTTGGTCAAAATAGGAAACCCCGGAACAACTTCAAGTGTTGCGCTACTCTTGACATGATAACAAAGATTCTCTAATCTCGTTGAGTTTGTCTGTCCTCTCACTCACTTGTTTCGCAAGAACTACTTTCTCGAGAAATCAACCTTTCTGACAAACAACATTTGTCTTTTGGTTCGGTGATAGGAGAAATACCCAATGGATTCGTTGGGATAACCTTATAAACATATATGTATCCTATTTTGGTTGTAAACATTTTACACATGCTATGCATACCAAAACTTAAGAAAAAGACAATTCGGGTCACTACCCAAACCATAACTTATATGGTGTCAATTTCAACGGATCATGATGGCGCTCTTTTCAGTGTAAAAGAGGTTGTCTCTAATGTATAAACTACAAAATTATAATGGCAATTTTATTAATCTTACCATGTCCAACAAGGTTTGATTTTTTCTCTTGAATACTCCAAACTAATGTGGGGTATTCGAGAAGTATACGTTGTAGAACAATTCTGCAACTCCTCAGATGTTTTGCTAAATTTGTAACTCAAACTTTATCCTTTATGATCCAATCATAAATACTTGATTATCTTGTTACAATGATTTTTACTTCATACTAACAATAGTTTGAACCAATTCAAAAATGTCAAACTCCGTTCTCTTTAAATAGATATATATCTACTCAAATCATCGACGGAATTTTATGAAGGAAAAATTAATCCACCACACATGACTACACATAATGGACTATATACATCGATATGTACAATCTCCATTAAATTAGTCGTCCATTCTACTTTGGCCTATGAACGGAATTCTAGTCATCATTTGGAAGAGGTCTCACAAGCGTCAATTTATTCAGAACAAAATGACTCCGGAAGTCCATCAACATGGAGTTCCTTCATGTTTTCCTTTCCGATATGAACTAAAATGGTGGTGTC
This sequence comes from Alopecurus myosuroides, assembly GCA_028641055.1. Classification (NCBI taxonomy): domain Eukaryota; kingdom Viridiplantae; phylum Streptophyta; class Magnoliopsida; order Poales; family Poaceae; genus Alopecurus; species Alopecurus myosuroides. The sequence continues at coordinate 86,187,837 of CM054062.1, read as the reverse complement.
ACAATTTAAGTGAAATTCTTTTATGTCTTGCAACGTTTAGCATTTAGTCTTATAGATGTTTACTTTACCAACACGATTTATATTAACTCATCCATCAATTATGGAATATGGTCATAGTTTGAACAATCTCATTTGTTCTCACAAAAGACCGGAACAAAATAACATCTTATTAAGTTCTTAATGTAAATCTTGAATGTTTGGTTCGATATGACAATGAACATAATAACACTTTATTTCTGTTCTTGTCATGATCGATTCCACATCTACTACTATTTCCTTTTAGGCCCTTGTATTTCTTGCATTGTGTTGCTTTGTATGAAAACTCATACCAACCAATCTGGTATCAAAATACCCAAAAAAATACTTTGTTAACTAGTAATACATCTATAACTTGTATATCAAGCATATACACCTGAGCTGGACTTTTCCAGTTATCTTCTTTTCTGCCATATATCTTTTGTAATTCTATTTTCAATATTCCTTTTCTTTACAGAAGAATCATTCAACATCAAACAATGATAGTCGTACTAGCACATTTTCCTTGGCGTGTTAGTCATGTACTATCACCCATTGAGTCATACTTTGAGTTTGATTGTTCTACTAATATCACCATATTAATAGCATTCTTCCAGATTCCACTCTTAGCAATCTCCAAGCAAGGTAAACGATTTTTACCCATACTTTTAATCCATCCCATCATAACAATTTTGTGATTAAGCTACTATAGCTCGAAGGAAGGAATTTAGAGGATAAATTTCAGCGCCCAACTTCTTGGAAGATTCAAAAGCCTAGCGTCTTCAATCATTGCATATATTCAAATAATATAAGCACACATTGTCACGCTAAATTATACTCAGTCATGTTGCCACAAATAAGTTTCTAGATATCAATATATCTTTCACTTGATTGTTTCTGAAAACAATTCTTTTGAGTTCCTAAAATACCTTGATCAACAAAACATTCTTTTGAAGATAAAGTATTATGGAAGCAAGCATGACACTGGATTCTAAGTAGGAATTATTTGCTCTATAGATCAATCAATCATTAATCATATGGAGTTAGGTAGGTTATACCGAAAATCTACAATAGGACTCAATTTTAAATTTCACTAATACGGTACCAATCTTAAATGGTTTTACCAGATCATAACAGTTATATCTCAATTAATAATCTAAGTGTAAGGTAGTTTGTGGATGCCAATAAATACTACAATTTATGCAAATTCACTTTGATTGGTTGTTCATGATAAAATAAGTTCAAGTTAATTCAAAATTACTACGTGAAATCCCACTCAAAAACAACATCCCTCTAGTCGTTTTAGTGATTACACAAACCAAATTCACTACACCAAAACCGATCATCACGTGAGATGATGTAGCTGCAAAGGCGAACATCGACATGTTCATCATATCATCCATATGACTCATGCTTTACCTTTCGGTTACGTGTTCCGAGGCCATGTCTGTACATGCTAGGCTCGCCAAGTAGAACCGTAGTATTGCGTGTGTTCCGAGGCCATGTCTGTACATGCTAGGCTCGTCAGCACCCGTTGTATGCGAACGTTGAGTCTGTCACACCCGATCATCACGTGGTGTCTCGAAACGACGAACTTTCTTAACGGTGCATACTAAGGAAGAACACATTATTATCTTGATATTAAGTGAGAGGGATCATCTTATAATGCTACCGTCGCGATCTAAGAAAAATAAGATGCATAAAAGGATTAACATCACATGCATGGATAATGTGATATGATATGGTCCTTCTTGCACTTGATCTCCATCTTGTGCATCATGGTATGATCTCTATCATTCCACCGACGTGGCACCAAGGTCCATGGCACCTCCATCTTGATTGTCCATTACAACATATCACATGGATATGATATATAGCACGATGGCCATAAATAATAAGACAACCATATGGCTCCTGCCGGTATATCAATAATTTACAAAAGAGATTATCTCATAATCAAATTTATAACATTGACCATATCACATCACATGCCCTGCAAAAACAAGTTAGACGTCTCTAATTTATTTTTGCATATTTTACGTGGCTTGGGCTTTCGAGGATAGAACCGTTCATACCTACGAACATGAACCACAACGTTGATAAACATATTTTTAACATCCCTTCGTAGATTAGATCTTAACTATAGTAGGAGAAACAGACACCCCCTCAGCCACAAGTAAGACAAGTCTCGCGTACATAGTACACGTAAAGTAAGTCTAGGGCAGCTTCATCCTACTATGCCACTAAGATCATAAAATACTCAAGGAGGCAATAACATGATCATTAACGCCCACATACACCTATGTGTGCTACCCGTACAAATCATCTACGCATAGATACGGCTCTGATACCATTGAAGGGTTCGTTGCATAGAAAACAAAAATTTTCCTACGCGAGATAAACCCGAAGGGCCAAGATCCAATCTAGGAGATGAAAGGCAACGTGGAGAAAGAGTCTTAGGAGAACACACCCTCGAAGACACAAAGTGTTACGAGATCAAATCTCGTTGGTGATGTAGTCGTACTCACATCGATCTCAAGATCGCGAAGAAGAGCGCTGCAATCCGGCAGCGCTTCCGCACTCGGTCACACGTACAGCTCGATGACGACCTCCATTCCCTCGATCCGGCGGGGCAGCGGAAGTAGACGATCCCTCGGAATCTCCAACAACACTCCGGCGTGGTGTGGTGAAGAAAACTTCGTTCAGGGCTTCTCCAAGCGTATGAACATGAGGTGCATCAGCGGGAGGAGGAAGGTGGATATTACACCAAGTGTGTGTGTGCGTGGGAGAGGGAGCTTCCACCCCTCCTTATATAGGAGGGGATGGCATCCACTAATTTTTGGGTGTCTCCACCTCTCCCGCATCATGTGAGTGGAGTCTCCACTCAACCCACTCATTCTTTCATTGATTCCCACTCAAAATCCCAAGGGTTTTCTTTAATAAGAAAATAAAACAATTTTATTGCTTTATTTTAATATTTGTTAATTCCATTAACAAACATTAACATATAACCCCTTGAGTTAGTTGTTAAATCTATTAACAACCATTTGATAAGAATCCCCTCAAACTATTTCAAAATTACCCGAACAATTTCGGTGTTGTCCAGACTCTTCTCCGATATTCCGTATCCACTCAAACGCGTCATCGAACCTTAAGTGTGTCACCCTACAGTTCGTGAATAATGCAGACATGATAGAGACACCTCTCCGATCAATAGCCAATAGCGGGATCTGGAGATCCATAATGACTCCTACACATTCAACGATGAATCTAGTGATCGTGTGAACCATAAACGTCGTAACTATTCCCTTTGTCTCGCGATATTTTACTTGTCCGAGATCCGATCATTGGTATCAACCATACCTAGTTCGATCTCGTTACCGACAAGTACTCTTTTACTCGTTCCGTGATATGACATCCTTGTGACCTAGTCACATGCTTGCAAGCGGTGTCAATGTGATATCACCTAGAGGGGCCAGAGTATATCTCTCCGTAATTTGGATGGACAAATCCCACTCTTGATCCAGGAGCCGCAACTAATACTTTCCGAATACCCAACGTCACCTTTATAGTCACCCTGTTACGACGTGACGTTTGATGACATCAAAGCGCCCTTCCGGTATTAGTGATTGACATGATCTAATGGTCTAAGGAATAAGTTACTTCGAATGTAAGATATAACAATATAAACTAAATGACTTGATCGTATTGTTATACTTAATTTGGGTGTATGTTCATCACATCATTCTTCTAATGACATGCCCCCGTTATTAACAACATCCAATGTTCATAATCAGGAAACCTTGATCATCTATTAATCAACGAGCTAGTTAAAAGAGAGGCTTTACTAGGAACCATTGTTTGTTTATTAAACACACATGTATCAACGTTTCCGGTTAATACAATTCTAGCATGAGAAATAAACATTTATCATAAACAAGGAATAAGATAATGACCACTTTATTATTGCCTCTCGGGCATATTCCCTTCAAAATATTATAACGCTCTCTCATATTTTTGTTGTTTTCCATTAATCGTAACTAGTAAAAATAAAAACAAGGAACAAGTAAAGATAAGCCTAACTAGTGAAAACAAGAAACAAAAAGATATAATCGCAGAATCTAAAGGAAATAACTTCGAGCACTCACAGAGGATGTGAGTACCTTTTACCTTACCTCCCCGGCAACGGCGCCAGAAAAGAGCTTGATGTCTACGCACGTTCTATTCTTGTAGACACTGTTGGGCCTCCAAGTGCAGAGGTTTGTAGAACAACAGCAAGTTTCCCTTAAGTGGATCACCCAAAGTTTATCGAACTCAGGGAGGTAGAGGTCAAAGATATTCCTCTCAAGCAACCCTGCAATTACGATACAAGAATTCTCTTGTGTCCCCAACCGATCTAATACAATTTTCAGTTGTATAGGTGCACTACTTCGGCGAAGAGATAGTGAAATACAAGTAATATGGATGATTATAAGTGATAGTAGCAATCTGAAATAAAAATGGCATCAAGCAAACATGTAGCATAACTGATTGTAAATGGTGTTTCAATTCTTAGAAACAAGGACTAGGGATCATACTTTCACTAGTGGACACTCTCAACAATAATAACAAATTGAACGCATAAATATCATCTTTTCACTAAGCTACTCCGAACCAATCTCCGGTGGGATAACAAACACCAATCATTGCGTAGGGCTGTAAGAGCACTCCTTAGAGTTCGCATTTCCTCATCTAGGTAACCCCCATGCTATCACCATGAGACTTAGATGGTTCCAAACAAACACCACAATTTCATAGGGTCATGCAACACAAAATATAAATATCATGCTAAACCACACGGTGCACACACTGTCACCATTACACCGTGATCAAAGTGTCTGCAGAGATCTCATAACAAAACCAGTTGAGTAGCATGATAGATGAAGAGTAACATCTACTTATTCAACTAGATTACAAAGCTCATGATCACATAAAGATCACACCATGGGGTAGAGAGATGAGACACATAGCTACCGGTAGCGCCCTCAGCCCCGGGGGAGAACTACTCCCTCCTCATCATAGGAGACATCAACAGCGATGAAGATGGCGGTGGAGTCGATGTAGATGGCTCCGGGGGCACTTCCCGTCCCGGCAGGGTGCTGGAACAAAGATTTCTGTCCCCCAAAACTTGTCAGCGGCGGAGCTACGAAACTTTTCATGGAAGGGGGCCGATATATTTAGGGTTTATGCATCGGAGAGAATAAATAAGCGAAAGGGTGATGGCGGTGGGTGGCCATAAGGCCCACACCACCCTGGGCGCGGCCAGAGGGGGAACCGCGCCCCCTCCGGGTCTCCTCTGGACTCCGTTGAAGCTCCGAGAATTCTAAGACTTTTGGCTTTTTTTGTCCAATTCCGAGAATATTTCCAAAACAACTTTTCTGAAATAAAAAAAAGCAGAAAACATGAACTGGCTCTGTGACATCTTTTCAATAGGTTAGTCCATGAAAACATCCGAAAAACGAAGGAAAACATGTGAAAGCATAAATGTATTAGATAGAAAACAAGCATGGAGTATCTAAAATTATAGATACGTTTGAGACGTATCAATGTCAGTCTCCCAGATTACTAGAGGCATGAACCCACTATCTAGCATAAATACTATCTCTTGGAGTCACAAGTATCAACTTGGCCAGAGCATCTAATAGCAACGCATAGCATGCAAGATCACAAATAACATATATGATAGATCTATAATCAACTTGGAATAGTTTCAATATTCATCGGATCCCAGTAAACACAACACGTAGCATTACAATAAGATGATCTTGATCATGTTAGGCAGCTCACAAGATCTAAACATGATGGCACAAAAGAGGAGAAGACAATTATCTAGCTACTGCTATGGACCCGTAGTCCAAGGATGAACTACTCACGCATCACTCCGGAGGCACGCATGGTGACGAAGAGCCCTCCCGTGATGATTACCCTCCCCGGCAGGGTGCTGGGAAAAGTTTCAGAGCCCTCCCAAACTAGGTTGACGATGACGGAGGCTACAAACTTTTCTTGGATGGAGGCTCGGGTGTTTAGCGTTTTCCCGAGAAAATCAATATATAGGCGGAAGGATGATGTCGGTGGGCGTCCAAGGGGCCCACACCACGTGGTGGCGTGGCCAGGCGGCGCGCCGCCATATGGTGTGGCCCTCCTTGGCCCCTACGGGTCTCCTTCGGACTCCGTGTACGTGTCAGCAAAATAGGGATTTTGGCTTTTGTTTCGTCCAATTCAAGAATATTTCCAGAACAAGTTTTCTGAAATAAAAAACAGCAGAAAATAGGAAATGGTGATGTGGCATCTTGTCAATAGGTTAGTCTCAGAAAATGCATTAAAATGCTATGAAGTGTATAGAAAACATGTAGCAATTGGCATAATATCAACATGGAACATCACAAATTATAGATACGTTGGAGACACATCAAGCATCCCCAAGTTTAGTTCTACTCGTCCTCGAGTAGGTAAAATGATAACAACGAAATAATTTCTGAGGTGACATGCTACCAACACAATCTTGATCATCATTATTTTTTTGACGAAATGCAGCTTTTGCTGCTTTCATTGCGATTAGAGAAGAGAGTCAGGGAATTACAAAGGGATTACAACAACACGTTGAACACAAAAACAGCAGTCTGTATGACTTTGCCTATACCAGACGTGTATAATGGGAATGAGACCGCTAATCTGGCTCCAAAGGTCTATTGAGCAGCCCAATCACTCTTGACCATGCGAAATCAATCCAAGATCTTGCCTCCTCAAGGATAGTCATGAGAACAGCTTGGGGCGCCCCTGATTTGTGAGAGAAAATTCTGGCATTGCGTTCCAGCCAAAGATGCCACTAGACCAGCGGCACCACAGAGCGCCAAAACTTTCGAGCATCCTTGTCGAGACTGCCATCAGTAGCCACGGTCCGAAGGTCCAGAGAGTCGCAATCCGAAGCAGGGGCCAAGGCAGGTGGAAGCCCAGCGTGGGAGATGACCAGACGCCAAACAACAGCAGCGAAAGGACACGTTGCTAGGATGTGCACAACCGTCTCCGGAGCGCCACCGCAGAAAGAGCATAACAGGTCGTGGGATATTCCTCGACGAGCCAAGTTGTCCGCAGTTAGACAGCGGCTCTGCACCGCCAACCAAGCAAAGAACCAACATTCGGGTGGGGCATCTGACGTCTAGATAAACCGATGGAAGGCAGGCTGGATCAGACTAGGGAATTGAGCTTCATACACAGACTGGGCGGAGTAGGAGCGGTTGGCCGTCAAGCGCCAAATAAGCGAGTCATGCACCGCGGGGTTTAGGTGAGTGTTTCGAGTCAGGTTCCAAAGCTGAGATAGCTGCAGCAAAGCCGCAGTGCCGAGGTCTGCCTTGAAGTGACGCAACCACTTATCATTGAGCAACGCTTTCTGAATCGAGATCTTCCTAAGAGTGCACTGCTTGAACAGCTCGGGGAAAATGATGGAGAATTTACTAGCAGCATGCCATGAATTGTTCCAGAATTGGGTAGACTCGCCGTTAGCGAGAACAAACAGAACAGAGGCTTCAAAGAGCGCACGGACATGGTTGTCGATCGGTAGAGGCAGCCCCATCCAAGGCTTTCTATCATCCATCTAGCAGTGCCACAACCATCTGCAACGAAGGGCGGTGCTGCGAGCGGCGAGGTTCGGGATTCCCAGTCCACCGTAGCTCTTAGGGACATAGACCCCTTTCCAAGACACCAGGCAGTTACCACCCGTAGCCTTATCCTTGTTGGCCCAAAGGAAGCCACGACTTACCTTATCAATCCTCTTCACGAGCCAGCCAGGAGGATGCACATCTATAATTTGGAACACAGGCATGGCGTAAATGACGGCGATCAGCAAAGCAAGCCAACCAGCAGCCAAGGAGACCCTGTTCCAACTCGTCATCTTGGCGAGCACCTTGTCAAGAACAGGCTGCAGGTCAGCACGTCGCAATTTGGTCACCAAGAGTGGCATCCCAAGATAAGTGCATGGCAAAGCGGCTAGAGGGCATTGCAGTTCCAGCAGCAGAGGGTTTAGATCAACCCCGTCGCACCGGATTGACGAGAGAGAGCTTTTGAGAAAATTGGTGCGCAATCCAGAAGCATCTCCAAAGACGTCAAGAATCCGCCTGACCGCCGCGATCTCCACTTTGTCAGGGCGGGCAAACATGACCACATCATCAGCGTAAAGGGACGCACGGAACCTAGGCAGCGCCCCACCGATAGGGCCAAGCACACTCAGCTCGTCAGCTTTAGCCAGTAAAGCAGCAAGGATGTCAATGGCGATCACGAATAGCTGCGGTGACAACGGGTCTCCCTGCCTAAGTCCCCTCCAGTGGCAGATAGTTTTTGATAATTCACCATTCACCAAGATGCGAGTGGAAGCTATGAGAAGAATGGAAGCAATCCAAGCTCGCCAACGTCGACCAAAGCCCTTGGCCTCCAACACCTCGAGGAGGAACTGCCAGGACAGGCTGTCGAAGGCTTTCTCCACATCAAGTTTTAGAAGAACAGCAGGCGGTTTCTTCAGGAAATAAGACCTAGCGAGCCCACGGACATAAGAGTAATTATCGTGAATGACACGGCCCTTGATGAAAGCGCTTTGCGCGGGCGAGACTAACTCGTTCATCTTGGGCTGCAACCTTTTAGCCAGCACCTTCATCATCAATTTTGCAAAGAAGCGGATCAAATTGATCGGGCGGTAGTCACGGGCTGAGGCAGCATCATGCTTTTTGGGCAGAAGCACAATAGTTGCACGAATTAAGGCTCGCTAGCCGGTGGGTATTCAGCTGCTCAAAAGCGTGTACCGCAGCCATCACATCAGATTCGATCGTGTCCCAACAGTGATGATAGAATATGCCAGAGAACCCGTCGGGCCCGGGAGATTTCTGCTCATCAATGTCTCTGATTGCTGCCTTAATCTCCTCAGGGGTGAACGGGGCCTCAAGATTAGAGAGATCAACCGGAAAAATTCCAAGAGCAGGAAGATTCAGCGTGAGAGGCCGAGGTTGACCGGACCCAAGAAGCTGCGAGAAGAAATCATATAAAACCTCCATCTTCTCCTCTTGACCCGTGAGACTCACACCGTTGTGCTGCAGGGAGAGCACATAGTTTTGCGCCGACGAGCCGAGGCCCTAGCATGAAAATATCCGGTGTTCGAGTCCCCTTCCTTTAGCCACGCGTTGATCATTATTATTGTAAAAGCATTGTAAGCTGAGATTAAAGTACTCTAAACATAGGACTAAGCGTTGTTCCTTGTGCACAGAAAAATTTCTAGATAAGAATAGGACGAGGCATGTGCAGAATCTATATAGGTCCATGATCTAACCAAAACGTTACAGTTTTTGAAAAATAGTCGCTGCCTTCAGCATCGTTGCATCCATCTCCCTTTCCGGCCGGTCAGCAGCGCGCTGATCTTATCGGTTCCTCCTTACAGCCCCGTACCTCCCGGAGACCTGCTGCATGGATTGTCGACGGCGACGACCAAATTAATTAACCTTGAAAAAGGCAAGTACCAAACAACAGAGAGGCATACGTAGTTACGTACATGTGGAGGGCGGCTTTTCTTGGCCCCGCCGCCTTCTTCTTCCTTAGCCAGCAGGACCCGGCGGTACGACGCCAGGTCCGTTTTCCTCCTCCTGCAGCCGGAAGAAGAAGATGCAGAGCCACCAAGCCTAGTAAGAGCCGACCGCTTCCCTGGCCTTGCTAGCCGATGGCACTCTCCATCGTCCTTGAGCACGTTAGTAGAAGGGTACACAAGCAGCTAGTTAGCTCAGCATTGCCATATATTTTGCCAGGAAACTGTAAAAAACTGATCCATTGCAGCGCAGAAGAAGACGAGCAGAAGAAGACGTACCGGGGATGTCTCGACGAGCTCATCCGAGTCGTCATGGGTGTCATGGTCGACCTGATCCGAGGAGCATTTCAGCTCCTCGAACGCGCTGAGCGTCATGCTGGTAGGAAGGTTCTGCGAGCTTAGAGTGGTTTCTGTTCTCCCCTTAGCTGATACCTACATTGTGGAGGAAGAATGTCACTAGTATTATTATTTTTTAACTACATTTCTACTTTAGTTATCTTTTTAGGTACATATTTGCTTTAGTTATTTGCTTTCTCGTCGGATCGAATCTCCCATCAGTTAGCTGGTAACTGAAGCAAAGAGAGTTTTACACACCTGCATGCACCGATCCAATTCAAGCGCTATCTCTTCTTCGTCCTCGATTTTAAAATCTGACGTGCCGGTAGTCAACTTGTTCTGCAAGATTTAAGTTCAGAAATTTTCAGTTTACAGGCCGGTTAGGTATTATGTTAATAAGTGAGCTCTAATTTGTATATTGAGTAACTATACATGCTGAAGTGTGAAGTTTATCTTACTTTAGCCTCTTCAGTGTTTTTCTGTACGCAGGAGTGAAATGCCATATTGTCATCCTTGTTGACAAAAACATGCAGAGCAGTATCCAGTTCATTCACCTGAAGAATCTGCATTTTCTGTAACACAAGAATTAAATGTCTACAACGGTGTAATACTGTTTGTTACCACCAATTTGCTACTGGACCAAACCAAATAAAACGAAAATCGTACTCAAAATGCAGTATGGTAACAATCCATCTTGAATAAAAAAGTTGTGTCAACATAAGTGTGAATTTTGTACACTCGGATGCTCATGCACTTACGTGCTTCACAAAATAAATAAATAAATAAATAACACTTTGAGATTTTAAGGAATTGAGTCACGGGCATGACTCGATGAAGAGGTTGGGGATGCTCCTTAGTTTTTGAGACAAAAAATAAATATAAATAATTATGTAGATATACTTTATCGGGTATACTACAAACCTACAAATTATAAGTACAAATATGTCAATTTGTATTCTCTAAAGCCATTCTCATAAATATAAATGATTTCTTATTTTGCGAGCATGCAAATATAACATATTGTTTACCCTATTTTACAAATTTAGCGTCCTCATAATAATGTGCATTAGCTAAAGCAATAGACGTATAGATTGGCCCAGAGTACAATGCGACATCTCCATTGAATATATTCCTCAAAATATCGGACCAAACTAAAAATAAAGGTGAAATAAAAGTACCAAGTTACTCTCCGCAACCAGAGCTTCGATGGTGGGCTGATTAAGTTCATTTGGATAAATTTGTTCAGAACCATCAGTGTTTACTATAAAAACAAAAGGAGAGTCAGCGAATTATATAAAATTCCGCACTTTTACTGTATAGTCACGTGAGATGGACACTGAAAGTGTCATCTTTTGTTAGAACACATATGCACCTTGAGTATTTTGGCACCTTTTCGCTGATCTTGAGAAAACAATAATGTCTTGGGGGTTTGCGACCTACAATAAAAATGTTGTAAAGAGTAATAGACCATCTAATTGAGTATTATTAACAAGGGGTCCATATTAAAAAGTTCCATAATAGTTCTTGAGATACCTTCCCAACGTATTTTTGACCAAACCGCTGTGGATTTATTGTCGAAAACCCAGAATAGTCCACCTGTAGAATAAGATGAAATCTTCCATTTCACAGTCCTGGGAAAGAAATTGGAAATCACTTTCTTAAAAGCACCTGATTTATTTACCTTTATCCTAACAAGTGGAAGTTTGGTCTCTGATCCACTGGTTATGTTTCTATTATTCTTCTCAATAAGATTGCCCACCTGAAACAACTCAGTGAGTAGCCAATAAGCAAAACTAAAGAGTAAGAATTAACGATAAATATCCAACAATGGAAACCCAACTGCAACCAACCCAAATAACCAATATTTGAAATGTTTCTGATGAAAATGGAAAAAAATGTTTAGAACAACTTATGGAGCTGAGAACCTACAACTTTATCCAAATGCGCGTGAACAGACGCTTCATTGTTGGGGTCAACGTCCTCTTCATTTTCTAACACAACCTGAATTGCATTTTCATGATGAGATTGGCATTGCAATAATCATGAAGAAAGGAGTGGCTCACGTACCTCGGCATATTCAAAAGGTCTAACAGTCTTCAAAGGTATTTTAGTTGGTCTGTATTTCATTCCCTATTGAATGGAACAAAGGAAATTTAGACATGTTGATGGTTACAGCAGGTTGCAGCTATACTTGCCTGTATTTCCAACAAAAGAGCATGCTTTTGCTTTGCTTCAGCACTGGTCAGTGATGTGGCAATTGAAGATCCTGGTTGTGTGATGTGAAAACCCATACCGGGAACCTCCTATAAATAATAGATGGATTAGAAGGGAAGTAAAGTTAAATGGAAACCTTGGATGAATGAAGAACATTAATTAATACTAAATTGTAGATTTCAAATAATTATCGCATACGTTTCTTGTTGCCTCACCTGTGGATCAGCAAGGCATTCATGCTCGTGGCCCCATATTACCAAGTCTAGAGAACTCGGCAAAAGGCGTTCGCTGATGCCATTGTCAGGGCACGCCTTTCGCCTACGGAAGTTCAAGAAAACTTAATTTCTATTTGAGGGAGCATAATAGCGAAGTTAAATAAACCAGGCCAGTTACACAATTTTCATCGATGTACTCCCTCCGTCCACGATTAAGTGTACTTTTTCCTTTTTCGTCCGTCAAATTTATTAAACTTTGACTAACTTTATTGGAAAAAGTACTAACATTTATGACACCAAATTGGTATCAATAGATTTGTCTTGACATGAAGTTTTGAAATATATCATTTTGATGTCATATATATTGCTACAATTTTCTATAAATTTGGTCAAATTTTAAAAAGCTTGACTAAGTGTAAAAGTAGATGTACACTTATTCGTGGACGGAGGGAGTACATTCAATCGCTTGACATACCTATTCTGATGAAGAATCATAATGTTGAACCTGTCACATAGTGGCATATTCTCTGGACTTTCATTGTTCATCCACTGTACTGCACCTGGTGTCTGAACAACATAAGATGTTATTTATTCAGCGTCAACAAGTTTAATTAACAACTCCAGCTGCAACATTGGAAACCTTTTACAGTGAAATTGATACCTGAAACATCTTGCTCAATCTTGTATCCCTTACGTTCCCGAGGCCGTATAGCGCGACAGATGTTGCACCCTGAAGTAGCATTGGTTTCAGAACTAATTAGAATGTGGTACCGAAGATAACTAGTTAATTATAATTGAAATTGTACAGTACCGTGCGCAAACAAGAAAATTGACCTTTTGGATAAGTATAGGATGAAGTGATATCTCACCAACGCCGGAACTGCCAAGGTCCACCTTTCCAAAATAATTCACAAAACCAGCAGCGGCAAGAACATCTATGGCGGACAAGTTATCCTGGAGGGAATATAATGAAAACAAAAAATTACATTCAACAATTCAAAATTTACCATTTCCTATCATGATCATATTTTGTTTCCGAACATGATCATAAAATCTATGTGTAACTTGGGAAAATTGTACCACTCCTGTAGGATCGTCATGGTCGCCATGGATAGTGAACACAGGCAAGCCAACGTTGATGTTTGGGTCCCCGTAATTCACTCGACCGAACCTGAAGCATGCAATAACTTCATTAGTTTGAGTGAGAGAGAGAAAAAAAACTAAGAGATAGATCAAGAACGTACAAGTTCTGCAGGTTTGTTGCTTGATCACTGACCACCCGGAACTGCACCGGTCGGTCGTTGAGGCAGTGTCGCCTCAGAATCTCAATCGTCTTTACCAGCGTCGAGCGCGACGGCTTGTTCTCGTGGAACAGATTGCCACCGAGAAGCAGGAAATCCACCTGCAAATTGCCCATCGTCAAAAATAATATCGATACACATGCATGCATTGCAAAAACATCTCATGCAAGAATTGTACATATTCTACCTTCTATAAATGAAAACGCCAGCAATTGCTGGATCTTTCAAAAAACATCATGCAAGATCGTTAGTTTGTTTACCTTGTGTTGCTCTGCTAGTGAGAAAATCTCCTCGAAGGTGGCAAAGGAGTCGGATCGGCGTAGCTCGTCCTTCTCTAGATAGCCGAGGTGGCAGTCGGTCGCCACCAGTATTCGCAGCGCGCTGCTGCTTCCTCCTCCTCCTCCTCCTCCTACTGCCGCCTCCCTGAATGAAGAACACCGGCGGCCCCATGCATGGGAAAGCTAATTGCGTGAGTAAAAATAAGTTTCAGGCGCTTGAATGCAATATTGGAGGGAAAAAAATGTATACTAGCACATGCACATGTACAGTTGCCTGGCTTGCTTAGGGGCTATTTGGAGAAAACGATATTTGTCAGTAAACTTATTCCCTGTGAAAAAGAACTGATTTTCTGAGCAGGCACTCAGCTAACACTCCTATCTGGGTTGTTAATATGAGCACTAAAATCTGTGCCAGCTTTTTTTCCTCTCAAACAACTTCTCTTTTTTGTATCTTTCAGACCAACAACCTTTGAATTTGAAAATTTGCAGTTAACTTAAATATTCGAGATAGAATATGGGGGGAAATAATTTGGGTATTCTTACGATATTATATATATAATAAAAAAATATAAAAGTTTAAGTTGAGAAAAAAATCTGAACTATTTTTCCCATGTTCAGGTTCTAATATTTCAGTGATGTGCAAAGTTTCAAATATATATGTGAGCCAGGTCCCTGAGGCATCCTACAACTATGAACATGCCACTAGTTATGGAAGTAGTATTTTTTTAGAAATGGGGAAAACCCCGGCCTCTGCATCGAGTGATGCACACAACCTTTATTAAAAATTTATGTCCACAATATCATGGAAGTAGTGTGTACATGAGTATATAACCTGCATAAGAGCTGAATACCTATTCAAGTACAAATAACAAATAGTCATAACATGTCGTTGGATACATTTCAATCCATCAACCTGGCTAAAAATACAGCATGAAGGACAATAGGGACTTGGCAGCTACACCCTGGAGACCATATATAGGCTTAGTGGAAATGCCAAAGGTTTTGGGACCAGTGTACTTAGTGCCCCTCTAGGCTAGGGTCATTGCCTCATTGAGGTGTTTTGGCCTATTCTACAGTACCTTTTACTACCCTACATAATTGACTAGTATGAATTAAAATCTAACTGTTGATTAAGAGAGGCTATTCGGGCTCTTAATTAGGAAATCATTTATTGAGTCGCAAATACTACCAAATATTCCGTTGTTTTAGCCTATAATCGTGGTAACTAAATCTGATGGTCTATGCAGTTTGCTTTTGTCCAGCTGAATAGCTCCCGGTCGAGAGTCCATGGCGGCCGGCCGGGCAACTCGGGAGCATAGGTGGCCGGGCTAGTGGGCAGCACGACGGCAAAGTATTACTCCCTCCGTTCAACAATAGATGACTTGCATTTGTCTATATATGGATGCATCTAGACACTAAAACATGTCTAGATACATCCATATCTAGAAAAGTGGAAGTCATCTATTGTTGAACGGAGGGAGTAGAACATATGGAAGCCGGCCGGCCGGCCGGATAGCACGACAGAAATGATTTAGAACATGATCGACGGAATTAATGTATACCGTAAAATAGTCAAGGTCTGACACTCTGAAAGCTTCAGTTTTGACCACCACTATGCCGTCAAGTAGCAATGGCTGTCATGCATGTAGTTGTAGCAGGAATTATGGGGTCTTCATTTTTTAATCCTTTTTCACGGGCTTTCCTTTTTTAACGGGAGTACTACTCTAGCTTTATGGACTAGTATGTTTTATACTAGTCATGTTTTACGCACTAGTATGATTTAATACAAGCCATTAGATACACGAAAATGGACGGCCTATATTTATTTGGGGGTACCATAGAAGTCCTCGGTGTTTTATATCGAGCACTTAGTGGCCCTCTTAGGCTAGATGAACAAATTAAGATGTCTTCATCCTGAGTGGGTTGTGCCGCTTGAAAAAGAATGAGGGTTGGTATTTTTCACAAATTATATATGACCACGGTTCAAAGTAAAACATTGCGGTTGGTATTTTTCTCCAAATTCTCTGGCAGTGGCGAATCCAGGATGAATTTGGATGGTGGGCTCGATGAACTATTTTGATAAATAAATTCAGAAGAACAACACATAATAATCATTGTCCCGGCAATTCAAACCTTATAGGTAAAATCAGTAACTTTTATCACTTTATGTTTTTCTTATGTAAAATACAAAAAAAGAAGTTATTTGAAGTTTCTACTGCTACCAATTGGAGGTTGTTAAATACATTTTTTTTTGTTAATCAGAGTTCCATGTTGACCAATCAATTAGTGTTATAGAATGTCCCGTGCTTACTGGAATTAGATATATAAACTGTAGTCTAGCTCTTCTTCTAGGTTTATATGGTCTAATTGTAACGAGGGAAAGAAAACAAAATATCTTGGGTGCTACAAATCCCACCCGTACTGATCACTTCTACATCCAGAGGACCATTTTTTCTCAGACCTTCTTCCCAAGCTAGCTGTTGACCCTAATCAATGGATACCATGATTTCTAGATTACGATTTTTCAGGAAAAAATGAGGGTAGGCTTCAGCCTAACGAAGCCTACCTGGCAGATTCGCCCCTGCTCTCTGGCAATATAGAAGTTATTCATGATGCAAAAGTAGACCCACGAAAGATTATTATTCTTTGCAAGAATCTTCATAGAATTGTCTCATTCGTGAAAAACTTTTCACAACCATCTTAGGTGATCGATTGGGTAATACGTGATAGTTATTTTCAAGCAAGGGAAAAATTCACAAACAGTGAGAACAATGCCAACAACGAAAGCTTTAATTAAGAAAGTTTCAATCGGTTGGCATATTCCCACTCAAGAGGTTTTTTTTTACGGATCAGCGTAGCAAATGAAAAGTAAAATAAAGAATAAAATGTTATGACTCTTGCGTGGAAATCCTTGTGGGGAAAACTAGGCAGGCACAATAATGATCTTTACTATACTAGACAAAATGTTACAAAGATAGGTGATTTGTAGTACGTCTTAAAGAGTTGGTGGCTTAATAGTCTGAAATCTAATTCAATCTCTCACCATAAAAATGATTTGGGTAATATGCTAACATAATATTGTCTTTTTTCTTTTCGCACGCATGCCATGTGGTTCATGTGAAAATGACAAAATGGCATGGTACCAATAGGTGATAGCTATTAATTTGGATTTATAAAAAATGGAGATTAATTTTTTTATGGTGTTAGGCCAGTGGGTGAAATTTATTTGATAATGTTGAATCATATGAATCAAACCCCACATGCAATGATGAGTGACACTGACCAGCATGAAGACCAGTGCAGTACTACACTTCCAATTTGCAGCATTTGTGCATAGACACCTAGTTTCCTTTTATATAATAGTACACGTACGTGCAAGGCCTAAACAAGGAGATACAAGAATGCATATGTTTAGCCTACATGCATGCAGAAATGCAGAACCATCTCTTAACCGCATGCACTGTGTTCGTAGACGAACATGCAGCAGCAGAGAAATGCATCTATCTTTACATGCAGGCGGCCCCAAAGAACATTGTTGTTTTTCGGACAAACATTAACAAGATTTGGTTTTCTTAGGCGATCTACGGGAGGCCTCCCATTCCTGGAACACAGACTGGTATGAAGAAAACCTAAATCGCACAGAACCATTCCGCTATGTTGCAGGCTTGGAACTATCTTGGTCTAGAAGAGAGTTTGAGAGGAGCAACCAAATGAATCCTTTACAGTGGATTTACGAACTCACATTTGCTTGATTGCTTCCGTCCGTCTGTGAGAGCCAGCTCAGCTAGCTGAAGGCTGTGGATGGATCGATCCAGTATAACTTCCCGATCTGGATGATCCTATCTATCTAACCAGTTACCAAGTGTGTAATGGTGTGAGAGTGGCTAACGCTTGGGAGGAGAAGTGTACTGGAGTGAGTGGCTAACGCTAGGGTAGGGGATGGATCCATCCTCTGTGTAGCTTCCTTCGGAAGGAACTCCCCAAGAGTACACGGGAAGACAGACACTGAGACACACGACCAGCGACGCGATCACGGCCCTCGGCCCAGTAGACACTAGACAGGCCCAAGGAACTACTGGAAAAAAAAACGAAATACTACTGTACGAAGGAGGAGAAAAAAAAAGAGAGAAAAAGGAAAGCAGAGAGAACAGAACAGCACACCCCAGCAGCACCCGCCGCCTCCCTCCCTACGCCGGTGAGCCATCGCCTACTTCTACTACGCTCCGTTTCTCTGGGGATGTTTGTTTGAGGAACTTTTGTTCTTAATCTTCCTTGAAGGTTCGCGGGTTGATTGATTCGTGGTGGTTAGGTTGGAGGGGGGCGAGCTCGTTCGGGAATCGGGATGGTGAGTAAGCTCGCGCCGATCAATGGATCGGTTCCCCTCCCCGCACGTCCCCGGCCTCCGTCTGGTGGAAGATTGGAATTCGGATCCATCTGATTCTGATGAGTTTCTTACCTTGATTGTGCAGTCGGGGCGCAAGGAGACGGTGCTGGACCTGGCCAAGTTCGTCGACAAGGGCGTCCAGGTCAAGCTCACCGGCGGAAGGCAAGGTCCGTCACTCCACCTGTCACACCCCCACCTACTGACATGGTGGTGTATGACAAGGAAGGCAACAACAGAGAGGATGGCCTGGAACACGTGAAGGAGTAGCTAGGTGTGGCGTGCGTGAGTTGTTGGCTGGTCCAGCTGTAAGTGGCTGTTATAAGCTCCCTGTAGCCTTTGGGCAGAGATCATCGAAAATAGACATAAGTAAACTCTGAAAAGAGTCTGTCTACTCGGTCCTCCTGTATCGTGTTCATCCCCTTTCCCCCTTGTGATCTCACGAGCACCTGCTCGGGCCATCACAATTGGTATCAAGAGCCAGGTTTCCGATCCGTTCGGCGTCCAAAAAAAAAAAAAAAATTTCCGAGATCGTTCCGGTAACACCGACCAATTGGTTGGAGGTCGCTTCGGCTTGATCTCCTGTAAATCCGAAATTGGCGTTCGGACGATTCAGGAAAGGCGACGACGGCGCCGCAAACTAGCACCCCGAGTGCACAGACTCGTTTCGTTCTGCGTCACATGGAGGAAATGCAGAAAAATATACAGGAGTGGATCTCCAAGGCGTTTGAGGAGAAATTGGGGCCAGTAGCAGTCGACATGAAGAAGATGGCAGGGGAGATCCGTGAATTACGAGGCCAGGTCGAGGAATTCGGCCAGGATCTGGATGCGGTCAAGCAAGTGCAAGGATCAGGCTCACATCCATGCGACCATCGCCGTCAGCCTCCAATTCGCGGAGCAGTTGGGTTTGCTACCCAGGATGCAGACGCCGGAAGCGAGCCTCTCGATCTGGACCACGGGCGCAGCGACGCCGACGACACGCGCGCGCGCCGCGACGGCGACGACAACCGCGCGCGCCGCGACGGCGACGACAACCGCCAGCGTCGCGGTGACAACCGCGCATACCGCGACGGCGAGGACCCCCGCGTGCGACGCGACGACGACGACGTCCGCGAGCACCGCGACGGCTACCGCCTCAAGCCCCCCAAGCATCCGTTTCCAGTCTTCAAAGGGGAGTTTCCTTTGCTATGGATTGATAACTGCTATACATACTTTGACATGTACAATGTTCCTGCTCGTCACTGGATTAGCACTGCTACCCTGTACTTTGAGGATCACGCTGCTCTCTGGTTGCAAGCTTACAAGCGTACGCATCGGCAGATTATTTGGGATTCCTTCATCACTGCAGTGGTTGCAGAGTTTGGCTGTGATGATTATGATGGGCAGATGTCAGTATTGTTGCAGCTTCGACAAACAGGCTCGGTTGCTGAGTACAAACGCTCATTTGAATCCTGCATGTATCACTTACTGTCCGTTGATTCCTCTCTCAATTCCAAATGGTTTATCTCACACTTTGTTCATGGATTGCGTGATGATCTTCGTGCCGCAGTTCGGTTGCAACATCCAACTAGTGTTACCAGGGCAGCTTCTTTGGCACGCATCCAGGAAGAGGAGCATGAACATCAGCGTCCTCGTGCTCGTCCCCCAGCACCAACTAAACATCCTACTGTTGCAGCCCCTAATGCTGGTGCTGTGGTCCGAACAGAAGTAGTTCGTCGAACTGGTGATGATTATACTCGTGAACGCCAGTTGAGGGATTTCCGCAAAGCAAATGGTCTTTGTTTTCGCTGCGGAGATAAATACAGTAGAGACCATAAGTGCAAGCAGCCAGCTCAAGTGCTGATGATTGAGTTAGGTGAGTTTGGTGAAGTATTGTCTGAAGATACAGTTCATGCGTTGGAACTTCTTGATGAGACTGTACCAGATGAAGCCTGTTGCTCTCTGTCCGTTCATGCTCTTGCTGGAACAGAAGAACTGAATACACTACGGTTACGTGCCATGGTTGGAAACAAAGTTATGCTTATTCTAATTGACTCAGGCAGTACGGGAAGTTTTGTTAATTCTGCATTTGTGCAGCATGCTCGACTGCCTGTCAAAAATGCTTCTCGTATTGTGGTGGGAATCGCAGATGGATCAAAAATGTACTCAACTACCTATGTTCCGAGTCTGACCTGGTGGTGCCAAGGAAATACTTTTAGCAATGACATGAGGGTCCTTGATTTGGGTGCTTACGATGCAGTCTTGGGAATGGACTGGTTAGCTAGTTTCAGTCCAATGAACTGCCACTGGCGTGACAAGCATATTTCCTTTGATTATGGAAACAAAGAGGTTCATTTGCAGGGCATCCTCACTGCCAAACAGAAGCAACTGCAGGAAATGGAATTTTCCCAGTTACAAAAATGGGTGGCTGGAAATGATGTATGGGCCTTGGCCGTGATTGAGCAATCCTCAGTAGATCAGATGGAAGTTTCTCAACCCCGAGAAGTGCAGAACCTGCTAAATGAGTTTGTGGATGTTTTTCAGGAACCAAAGACCTTACCTCCTCACCGAGCATTTGATCATGCTATTACTTTGGATACTTCTGCTCAACCCATCAACTCGAGGCCTTACCGATACTCTCCTTTGCAGAAGGATGAGATAGAGCGCCAGGTCCAAGAAATGTTGGACGCAGGGCTTATCACTCCCAGTCTGAGTCCCTTTGCATCCCCGGTACTGTTGGTCAAAAAGAAAGACAACACCTGGCGTTTTTGTGTGGATTACAGAAAGCTCAATGATGTTACAGTTAAAAACAAGTTTCCACTACCTATTGCGGAGGAGTTAATGGATGAATTGGCAGGCACTAAATTCTTTTCTAAGTTGGATTTACGTGCGGGTTATCACCAGATCCGAATGCGTGAAGATGATGAACCCAAAACAGCCTTCAAAACTCATCATGGCCACTTCCAGTTTAGGGTGATGCCGTTCGGTTTAACCAATGCACCCGCTACATTCCAGTGTTTGATGAATTCAATTTTTGCCCCATACACTAGGAAGTTTGTCATTGTCTTTCTGGATGATATACTGGTATATAGCCCTGATTTGGAAACTCATTTACAGCATTTGAGGCAAGTTCTTACTACTCTGCGTGAACATAAGCTTTATGCTAAAGTGACTAAGTGTTCTTTTGCCAAAGACAACATTGAGTACCTTGGGCACATCATATCTGATAAAGGTGTGGCTACTGACCCTGACAAGACTGCAGCAATGAAACAATGGCCACTGCCAACAAACGCAACTGAGTTGAGAGGCTTTCTGGGGTTAACCGGCTACTACAGAAAATTTGTTCGGAACTATGGTATTATAGCCAAACCTCTCACAAATCTCTTGACCAAGAAAGGTTTTATGTGGACAGAACAAGCTACCGTGGCATTTAATCTGTTGAAAGAAGCCATGACTAACACACCAGTGCTAACTTTGCCCAATTTTATGATGCCTTTTGTGGTGGAGACTGATGCTTGTGATACTGGTATTGGGGCGGTTTTGATGCAGCAAGGACATCCTGTGGCCTACATGAGTAAAGCATTGGGTGTCAAGAATAGCAAATTGTCAATCTATGAAAAAGAATTCTTGGCGATGATAATGGCAGTTGACAAGTGGCGTTCTTACTTGCAAAGGGGGCCTTTCATTATTCTCACAGATCATCAGAGTTTGTGCTCCTTGACAGACCAACATCTCACTACTGATCTGCAAAAGAAAGCCATGGCCAAGCTTCTAGGATTACAATTCTCTATCAGATATCGCAAAGGTAGTGAAAATAATGTTGCAGATTCCTTGTCAAGGGTGGGTCACTTGCTACAAATGAATGCCATGTCGATTTGTCAACCTGCATGGGCACAGGAAATACTCACTTCTTATGACATGGACCCAGATGCAGCGGCATTGCTCGCTCAATTGGCTGTTAAGAGCCCGGATTCTCGAGGTTTTTCGTTGGACAAGGGCTTGATTCGTTACAATGGGCGTCTCTACATTGGTAATCAGCTCGCCTTGCAGACCAAACTCATTAGTGCTCTCCATGACAGCCCTGTGGGAGGACATTCCGGTATTCATGCCACTTACCAGCGTGTTCGCAAGGTGTTCTTCTGGCCAGGAATCAAAATGGCAGTGGAAGATTTTGTTAAACAGTGTCCAACCTGTCAAAAGTCCAAGAATGAACATTGTCACCCAGCTGGTAAACTACAACCTCTTCCTCCTCCTACAAAACCATGGAAGGACATTACAATGGACTTTATTGAGGGCTTGCCATTGTCAGATGGTATGAATGTGATACTTGTGGTGGTCGACCGTTTGACAAAGTATGCACATTTCATACCTCTGCGGCACCCATATACAGCGGCATCAGTTTCAAAACTCTTTTTGGATCACGTGGTTAAATTGCATAGTGTGCCAGAGACTATTGTTTCAGACCGTGATCCAATCTTCACAAGTAATTTTTGGAGGGCCTTAATGCAAGCAGTTGGTACTAAACTGAATTACAGTACTGCCAATCATCCAGCTACCGATGGACAGAGTGAACGTGTCAATCAATGTTTAGAGCAGTACCTACGATGTGCGGTGCATGACTGCCCAAGCAAGTGGCGCCGATGGCTTCCTATGGCGGAGTTTTGGTATAACTCTTCATATCATTCCTCTATCAAATGCAGTCCCTTTAAGGCGTTATATGGACTGGACCCAAATTTTGGTGCACTACCAGACTTGAATGTTGACACTTCGTCTTGTGCTTATGATGCTGTGGCTGAACGCCAAAAGTTCACTGAATTATTGAAGGACAATCTAGTCAAGGCTCAGAACAGGATGAAGTCTTATGCAGATCAGAACCGCATAGAACGTTCCTTCTCAGTCGGTGACGACGTTCTGCTGAAATTGCAACCGTATTCACAGTCCTCGGTTGCCAATAGGCCTTATCCAAAGTTGGCATTCAAATTTTTTGGACCTTTTAAAGTGCTATCCAAGATTGGCGAGGTGGCCTATGAACTTAAATTGCCAGAAGGGAGTGCCATACATCCTGTGTTTCATGTGTCTCAATTAAAGCCTTTTCTTTCCAAGTATACTCCTGTATTCACCACCATACCAGCTCCTGATGCTTTGCACGCACATGCACCACAACCTGAAGCTATTTTGGACAGACGGATGGTGAAGAAAGGTAATGCTGCAACTGTTCAAATCCTTGTTCAGTGGTCATCTCTTCCAGTGGATTGTGCAACCTGGGAGGATTACTATGTGCTCCAAACCCGGTTTCCTAAGGCGCCAATTTGGGACCAACCTATGTTTCAAGGAGGGGCAATTGTCACACCCCCACCTACTGACATGGTGGTGTATGACAAGGAAGGCAACAACAGAGAGGATGGCCTGGAACACGTGAAGGAGTAGCTAGGTGTGGCGTGCGTGAGTTGTTGGCTGGTCCAGCTGTAAGTGGCTGTTATAAGCTCCCTGTAGCCTTTGGGCAGAGATCATCGAAAATAGACATAAGTAAACTCTGAAAAGAGTCTGTCTACTCGGTCCTCCTGTATCGTGTTCATCCCCTTTCCCCCTTGTGATCTCACGAGCACCTGCTCGGGCCATCACACCACCCCTCGCACAATCCCTTCCAAATCGGTTCATGCTATTTAGCTGTTCCCTTACGAGTTTATCGCAATTGTTTTCGCCAAGGGTCGTCACTAGTTTGACATGGTTTAGATCGATCATTCGATTTGGTTGATGTGCATAGAACTTTAGCTGGAGCTTCAAATTCGAGAATGTTAAGTAGCCAACCTATCCTAATAAATAATAATGTACATGCATAACTAGAAACCAAGGTACTGACTCCTTCGGCGAGATTCGCCGCGTGCGCCATATTGTCCGTGCCTGTTCAAATGACTGGTTGGGGACTTGTGATGCAGTTTCCTCAGTGGTTTCTTGAGTGTATTGTGTGACTTCAGTCTGTTCCTTTCTTAGATCATTCCATCCCACGGGAAAATTGTATTGTTTAGCCATGATGAATGGTGAGAATGACTTGGTTTAGTTGCATTGCTTATCATATCCCAGGATTTGGTACTTGTGGTATGCATACCTTGATAAATCAGGATTACTTTCTATGTGTTGTGTCTGTTGGTTGGTTGCTTGCTTCAGTATGCATGTGCTTAGACTGGTTCCGTTTTTCTAAAAGACTGCATGGCAGAAACTGTTATCTTGCAGTTTATCGCAACACAACTCTGGCTCTGACTTAGAACTAGTCTACCTGCTGCACAAACTATATTGTGATCTTGCAGTTTGTCCCAACGCAACGCAGGCTGACTTTGGCATTTGTGCACCTGCAGTTACAGGAACTTTGAAGGGCTATGACCAGCTTCTGAACTTGGTGCTTGATGAAGCGATTGAGTTTGAAAGAGGTACTACTTGACATGTTGCATGGTTTAATTTTATCTCGTCCCCAAAACGATACAAGGTTACGTATTATATTTGGAGCTTGGTTTGATTAAATTAATTATCAACTTAAAAGACTTGCTACGAATACGACAGAAGAAATGAGTGCATATATCAACTTAAAAGGAATATCTAATTTTAGTGCACTTTTAAAGGTGTGGACAGCCTTATGATGTCCTTTTTTTCCAAGTCCAGTGAATCTCACAGTTCACCTGTGTCATCTTATTTTGTAGAGCAAGATGATCCGCTGAAACTGTCGGCGAAAACCAGACAGCTTGGCCTCATTGTAAGTTCCTTTGCAGTGCTCCTCTATTGGCTTGGTGATTGTAGTTCCAAGAATAGTGAATTTCGTCATTCATAATTCTTTTTCATGGTACTGAAGTGCTTTCACGGTCACTTTTCCTCGAAATGCATTTATCAACTATATCTGCAACAGAACAGCAGCTGAAACATTCTCTAACGACTGTTAATTGCAGGTCTGCAGAGGCACAGCGGTGATGCTCGTGTCTCCAACCGAGGGAACAGAGGAGATCAAAAACCCCTTCCAAGAGGCTGATGGAGCACAAACCTAACCTGCCCCCTGTGTTCACCGCCTTGGTCGAAAATCTACGCACTCCTAAATATGGCCTCGGATGCTGGTGGGTTTTCCAGTGGAGAGACCTTACGTTAACTCATGTAATTTTGTGTAGCAGTCGCTTATGAGACTTCACAATCTTTGTCTGAGGGTTATATGCTGTGTGTGGTCCTCTTACATGTTTAGTGTCTTGAGCTGTGTGTGCTTGCAGTTTATTTTTGTCTATCGTTCAAGATTAGGAACTATGCCGAGGACATTGCTAGCGTGATAGGTGAGAACTGTAACTTGTTATCAGCTCAACAA
Source organism: Alopecurus myosuroides (assembly GCA_028641055.1). Lineage (NCBI taxonomy): Eukaryota > Viridiplantae > Streptophyta > Magnoliopsida > Poales > Poaceae > Alopecurus > Alopecurus myosuroides. Next base: position 86,162,184 of record CM054062.1, on the reverse strand, counting down.
AATTCCTTTTCCCGTAATAATAAATCAGAAAAAAATGCTTTCTGCAAATAAAGAAATCAGAGAAAGTAGAAGAACTAATTTGCATCGAAGAAGCCAGCAGTGTTAAGACAGAATCTGCAAACTATTACTCTTATTCTGCAGAACGCTTTGGAATTTACATGTGCATTTGCTTACGACACACTGAAACTTAAAGACTAAACGGTGAACACAAGAGCTGTTCGTTTTTTGTGTCCTTGGAGCTAAAACATATGAGTAAACACCAAATCTACTGGTCCATCCTTATGACGCAGCGCAGACCCTCCCCCTTGAGCATAAGGTCGAACGCCGTGTTGATCTGCGAGAAGGGAATGCTGTGTGTGATGAACTTCTCCAGCTCAAGCTCCTTCCTCATGTACATCTCGACGACCTCGGGGAGGTCTGTGCGCGGCTTGTAATTGCCGAAGAAGGTGCCCTTGAGCGTCCTCTCGTTGAGGAAGTTCATGGGGTGGGTCTTGAACACGGCCTCCTTGTGGGGGACGCCAACTAGAACGGCCACGCCCCACCCCTGCATCCACCACATATCAGGACATTCAGTTTAAAGCAGCAAGTACTAGTGCATGCTATTACTGACCGTTGAAAATTATTTACTTACATCGTGTACGCATTCAAAGGCAGCGATCATGGCGTCAATGTGGCCAGTGCACTCCACAGCCCGGTCGACGCCACCATTGGTCATCTCCACAAGCACCTGGGGGAACCATTGAACAGTGAGCAATTCACACAAGCTTTGTACATGTCTTGAACAAAGGGATATATCAGATGACTGAGGCAAAGATATTAACAGACCTCTTGCACTGGCTTGGTGTGGTCCTTTGGGTTCACAAAGTCAGTGCATCCAAATTTCTTAGCTGAAAAATTCATGACATGTTGTCAGCTAGGTTCAGTGTGCTAACTAAAAACATTTAGTAAAGATGTTGTCCTTGTTTTCCGCAAGGTAGACTCTACCTTGTTCATATTTGGCAGGGTTCAGGTCCACTCCAATGATCCTTGATGCCCCAGCCATCCTAGCACCTTCCATGGCCTGATCATGTGAGAAGCACACAGTGATTAGTCATGGTTACACGACATAATATATTGTGGAAAGTATTTATCAGAGTGTCACTTACAGCAAGGCCTACAGCTCCAAGACCGAAAATCGCCACGGTTGAACCTTTTTTGGGTTTCGCGACATTGAGGGTCGCACCAAGTCCTGAAGAACCATGAAATTTGAGTAAGAAATCGAGGCATCCTAAACATAGCGTTTCATCTAGAAACAATAGTTTGAGGAGCTATCTCTTACCAGTTGAGATACCACAGCTGAGAACACAAACTTTGTCAAGGGGCGCCTCAGGGTTGATCTTGGCAAGGCACCCTACATGGATCACGGTGTACTCACTAAAGGTGGAGGTCCCGACGAAGTGGAAGATTGGTTTCCCATTGACAGGTGAAGCGGGACTGCCCGTCTCCAATCATCACGCCACGATCAACATTGATCCTGAGGAGGTCACACAAGTTGCTCTCCTCCGACTTGCAGTGGGCACACTCTTTGCACTCTCCAGTAAACACCGGGAGGACATGGTCACCTGGCACTAGCTCGGTCACACCCTCTCCAACGCTCTCCACAATACTGTGAGGAAAAAGTAGTTTGAGGAAAAGAATTACTCTAAAATATAAACTATGAAGAGGGAACAGAATATTAATTAAAATACAGAAAAGAGTCCACTTGAACAGAAATGCCAAGGAATAACTTCGTTATGTGACTGTTGTTGTTCCTTTTTTGGAAATTATTATTAATACAGTGGTTAAAGACAATAGGACAACAGGAACGTAGAGAACATGAGAGTCACAGATGGATAAACCATATTATTCTACAAAGCACTTTATGTGAGCTTGTGTCATGGATGCTGTTTTTTATACCATGGCAATAAAATATGACCACTTGCCGTATATAGTTATGAATCTAATACCACTGACATATCAGGAGTCAGGATGACTATAACTAGGAGCAAACATGAGATCCAAGATTTCAGACGTAATTAGCAAAACTGTAACGGAAAAAGACAGAGACGGCGAAGGAGAGGCATACCCTCCAGCTTCATGGCCTAAGATCCTAGGGAAAACAGGAGTCTGACCCTGCATAAATCCAAGCAGAACATCAATCACCGTGTTAACTAGTACTACTAGTTACTGATCTCCAGCACACCAGGGTGTCACCATTACCCGGTTAGGAAAACACAAAAAATTACTGTATTTGAGTCGTGGATACAAACCTTGGCTTCCCAGAAGTAGACGTCGGTGTGGCAGAGGGCGGTGTAGAGGATCTTGACGCGCACCTCCATGGCCTGCGGCGGCGCCACCTCCACCTCCTCGATCGACAGCGGCTTTCCGGCCTCCCATGCCACAGCCGCTGCAAGGACCCAAGAACCAACAAACATGTAAGCCCTCCATTACTCCAAATCGAGCTTCTTCAGTCAAAATCTGCTGAACCTGTTTCGAGGACAAACCTTTGCACTTGATCACCTTCCCGGCGGTCGCCATGTCTGTCGGTCTGTCGCTAGCTCCAAGAACTTCAAAGAGAAAGATCGATCTCTGTCTGTTGGCTGTTTCTACTTGACAGGCAGTTCGTTGATGAGAAGTTGGTGAGGAAAGAAGGCGAGGCTAGCCCCGTATATATATGGTGGTACGGGAGGAATCTGCGAGTAATTAAAAAGGTTATAGCTTGGAGTGCAAGTGGGAAAAGAAGAAGGATTGTTATTTCTTGTGGCTCCGCTGCTGTTTCCGTTTGTCTGCACGCCGGTATCAGACTCTTCAGCCCCGAGTGGGTTTCTACAACGGATAAGACGTAAAAAAAAAAGAGGAGAAAGCCTTCTGCATCTCCAGCCGTTCGCCCCGAGGGCCATTTTTGGCGCTAAATAGCGCCTTCTGGGGGGCTCGGCACTATTTTTCGCCCTATGGAGGCGATAGTTTCCAGTCGTGCCCCCAAGCGAACAAGGGCGAAATTTGGCAAAATTCAAACAAATTCGGTCTAACACGACGATTTGATAAGTTTTGGACAAATATAGGCGGTTACATAGGCGATTTAAAAAAATCTAAACTAGTTGATGCCGAGGAGGTGGTAGAAGTCGGTGTAGTCGCCGGCGCCGTCGTCGTCGCTCGACAGCTGATTCTTCGGGACGGCGTAGCTGCAGCTCGCCCCTGGGTCGCCGCCACTGAACTTCTTGGGTGGCAGCGCCACCTCCCCGTCGCTGCCGTCGAGCAGGATGATGCCCCACTCCTCGTCTGCGCGGCGCCGCTCGGCAGCCTGCTCCTCGGTTGCGCGGTGCCGCTCGGCGGCCTGCTCTTGGTCGCGCCGAAATCGTGTCATCTCATCCGCCACAAAATACGCCTTGGACTCGGCGAGCACGAACTCGATGTCGTCGGTGGCCATGACGGCGCGTTCTTCCTGTTGGGAATATGCCCTAGAGGCAATCATGTATGATGTAATTCCCAATGTATTCATAAAGTTATTAAGTTGTCCTTTGGTTTGAACATCTGATATATGTCATTGAATATGTGATTCGATTGTGGAACTATGTATTCATGTTGTTCATACTAATTGTCCTTGGTCGTTAAGGTTGTGCTGGACACACACCCTAGACTAATGTGAGTGTTGGCTGATGACACGGTTCCACTTGTCATGGGCATGGTGATGCCATTCCAACGTTCACGGACTTGGCTAAAGAGTTTAGCAAGTCGAACTGACCCATATTGAGATGCAACGAGTACGTCGTCATTTGCATGTCTTAATCAATGTAATCCTTAGACCTGAGGTTGTCGCACAATCCAAGTTGTGGATCACCGACTTAGGTTCTGTCAAACGTTGTTCTGTGGCAAGGCAGCTATAAAGGCAGAGTACGGGTCGAATGAGAAGCAAGCTGCGTGATGTAGATAATCAAGATGGGATTTTGCCCCTCCGAATGGAGAGATATTCTCTGGGCCCTCTCGAGTGATATGATTCAGGAAGCATGGCTATGCGCGACTCAGTTAAGTGTTAACTGTGTCTGTTGACTAAGAGTTAGTCAGATGAATCACATATCACGGATCGAGAAGAGAGTCGAACTATTTAAGGGATGACGATAAATCGCATATAGTTCGACAAGGTATATCGTGAGGCAAAAGGGACTAAGATGAATATCACATTGGAATGTATGTCGTCATGACTCAATGGGACTTGGGAGTCGGCACGTTCTGCTAGGAGCCGCTACCGATTGATCGATTAGGAGTTGGACTCCAATCGTGTCCAAGTCGCCATGAGCCTGCAGGGTCGCACACTTAAGAGCGGGAGCAATTGTATTGGTCGGGTTGGACCCGAACCAGAAATGGACTGAGTTTGTGAGTCGGACTCACAGAGGGAATGGGCCACAAGTGTTGTGAAGCCCAATACCCTTCGCTATATAAAGAGGGGCGCAGGTTGCCCAACGGGCATGTTAGTCCACTCCCATGCGTTGGGAACCCTAGCCCCACTCAGTTCAGTCGTCGCACCGGACCTAGCAGTCCGCCGTCGGAGCTCCTCCTCGTACGTGTGGATACCGGCAGAGGTGTTGTACGTTCAGCACTTCGACGTTCGTGGGATCGAATCGGCTGGATCGGATCCCGGGACTGCACTGCCCCGACGCGCTTCATCGATAATCCGCAACCGCGCGTCTAGTGGTAATCATCGTGGCCTTCTACCTTGGCTAGATCTTGGAAGTACCGCGTAGAAAAAGTTTTGTTTCTCTCTACGCGTTCCAACAGTGGTATCAGAGCGGTAGTTTCTAGTATTAGGCCCGAGATCCGTACATATGTGATATGTAGTTAGCGTTAGATGTGATCTAATTGTTGTTTTTGTGGTCGGTCTATGAGATAGATCGGTTTTGTACAAGGTTGATTGGACCAATCATACTCGGGGTTGATGGATGATCAGGCTTCCGTGATCATACTGCTAAGGTCGTGGAACAACTTACCGCTACCGGTCGGTTTCTGCCATCGGGGTATACCGTGACACATAAATCCAGTTGCGATGATCGAAGATCAAAGAGTTTGATCGAATCGGAATACAGATAAGATTTGGGTAAAATCGTTTTATCCGATGAAGAAATCCATGTTCGGGATGCAGATGAGATCTGCGTTTTCCAAAATCGTCGGGCGCTGCCCGCACCCGCGAGGACCGCCGGCTACGCCCTGTCGTAGCGCCTTAGATGTCGTTACGAGTTTCACAACGCCGGTAGATATCGCGTCTATGCATAACTTGTTTTTGCAGGAAGTTGTGAATGGTATGGCTTATGTGCATGTGATGTGTGTAATCCATACATGATCTCAGCCGGCGCCCGGCTGGAGCCTAGGTACTGTCATTTTATTGTATTACGGCCTGCATGTCGGATTCTCTATGTAATTTTCATTTACTAGATAGTGTAGCTTGTTGGAGAACCCGGATGACATGCAAGTCGATGTACAAGTCGGCTACATGGAGCAAGATGGCACGTGACAAGAGTTGGCACAAGTCGACTTGCAAGCTTCGTGGAGATGGAGATCAGCATGAAGAGAGCCATACCATTTCACATTATAATTGCTTTATTTGTGTTATTGTTATGTCTCTATTTACCTCTATTTAGATAGTTGGTAGATTTTTATCCCTCAAAGAAGGTCTAGTCGGTCGCCCCGCCAGTGCTGCACCATCACAAGTCGGACATTCTTGGTAGTGGGCTCATAAAATTGAGGTGCTACCAATTCTTTCCGGTTAGGTGGGTTTGAGTCGGACTCTTACAAGTAGAAGCACTTGGTAATCTAGACGAGTCCATCACAACGGTTGTGGGGCTCGGGGCGAGGTAGGTTGGGAGCCGGGGCATGTGATGCCACCCAACTAACAGGAATCGTATTGGATACGATTGGCAAGGTGTTGCCTACCTAGATCACTTGACGACTAGCGGTGATGCTAAATCTCACTAGTCGGCTTGCTTATTTAGGATCTTGAATCACTTAGCAACCATCGGAGGGGTGTTGGTTCTAGTGGGAGTATAAATATTAAAACGTTTAATATGCCTTCTCTTTTATGAATACATGTCTTAAGTGTTTTGCATATTTTCTGTTGTAGATCAATGGCACCTAGCAACCTTCCTCAGTTGTCCACTTTTGCGTTGAGGTCAATCCTAGAGAAAGATAATCTTAATGGAACTAATTTCACCAACTGGTACCGTAATCTGAGGATAGTCCTCAAACATGACAAGAAAGAACATGTTCTAGAAACTCCACTTCCAGAAGAGCCAGATGAAGATGCGACTGTCGCTGTCATGAATGCCTACCGTAAGACTAGAGATGAGTCTACGGAAATTAGCTGTCTTATGCTTGCACACATGGAACCGGACTTGCAGCAGCAGTTCGAAAATGTTGAGGCCTACGATATGATCGAAAGACTCAAAAGTATGTTCCGGGCTCAGGCAAAGACCGAGAGGTATCAAGTCTCTCAAGCTTTGCTGGGCTGTAAGCTGAAAGACGGCGATCCACTGAGTCCGCATGTAATCAAGATGATTGGTTACATACAGTCTCTGGATATCTAGGATTCCCAATTAACGAAGAGTTCGCTACTGATATAATTATGAACTCTCTTCCTAGTGTGTATGGTCCGTTCATCTCGAACTACCATATGCATGGTATGGATAAGAGTATCACTGAATTACATGGGATGCTCAAAACGGCAGAGGCTGATCTTAAGAAAGGCGCTAGTCAAGTGTTGATGGTGCAGAATAAGGCTAAGTTCAAGAAGAGTTCTTGGACTAAGAAGAAGAAGGATAAGTCAGGAGGTAGCGCCCATGGCCCTGTCCAGAGTGCTTCCTGAAAGACTAAGCCATCTCCTACAGCCAGAGCCAATTGCTTCTATTGCAAGCAAGATGGCCACTGGAAGAACTGCGCCAAGTATTTGGTTGACAGAGCCAAGAGTGGAGGTGTGACTTCCAACTCAGGTACGCTTGTGTGCAATGTTATAGACATTTATCTTACTGATGCGCCTAATAGTTCTTGGGTATATGATACCAGATCAGTTATTCACATATGCAACTCGTTGCAGGGACTGGTAAGAACTAGGAGCGTGGCAAGAGGAGAGGTTGATATTCGGTTCGGCAACGAGGCGAGAGTCGCTGCGTTGGAAGTCGGCACGATGCAACTTCATTTACCATCAGGATTTTTAATGGAGCTAAATAATTGTTATTTTGTTCCAGTGCTTAGTCGAAACATTATTTCCGCCTCATGTTTGATGAGATAAGGTTATGAGTCGAATATTAAGAATAATGGTTATTCTTTATATTTGAAAGATATGTTTCATGGCTTTGCACCCGTTTAGAACGAGTTATTTATTTTGAATCTTGATAGTGAATCGGTCTATAACATAAATGTTAAAAGGTTGAAACCAAATGATCTGAATATGACTTACTTTTGGCACTGTCGGCTTGGTCATATAAGTTGGAAGCGCATGAAGAAGCTCCATGATGATGGACTTCTAACTTCGTTTGACTTAGAGTCATTCGAGACATGCTAATCATGCCTACTAGGCAAAATAACCAAGACACCTTTTGCAAGGAGTTGTGAAAGGGCGTCCGACTTGTTGGAACTAATACATAGTGATGTATGTGGTCCAATGAGCACGACAACCAGAGGTGGTTATGAGTACTTCATTACCTTCACTGATGATTTGAGTAGGTATGGATATATCTATTTAATGAAACACAAGTCGGAAGCCTTTGAAAAGTTCAAGGAATTTCAGAGTGAGGTACAAAATCAACTCGGCAAGAAAATAAAGTTTCTACGGTCGGACCATGGAGGCGAGTACATGAGCCATGAGTTTGATGACCATCTAAAGAGTTGTGGAATAGTTCCTCAATTCACTCCGCCGGGTACACCGCAGAGAAATGGTGTATCGGAACGAAGAAATCGGACCTTGTTGGACATGGTACGATCAATGATGAGTCGGGCAGATCTACCTTTATCATTTTGGGGTTATTGTCTAGAAACTGCAGCATTCACACTAAACAGAGTACCATCAAAGTCAGTAGAGAAGATGCCACATGAGATGTGGACTGGCAAAAGGCCAAGTTTGTCTTTTCTTAAGATTTGGGGTTGTGAAGCATTTTTCAAGCAACTTCAGTCGGACAAGCTCACGCCCAAGTCGGATAAGTGTATTTTCGTGGGGTATCCGAGGGAAACCTTGGGGTACTACTTCTACAACCGGGAAGAGGGCAAAGTGTTTTGTCGCTCGGAATGGTGTCTTCCTTGAGAAAGAGTTTCTCGGTCGGGAAGTCAGTGGGAGCACAGTGCAACTCAAAGAAATTCGAGAGGAATCGGCTAGGGGCGAGTCGGCGAGCGCCTTGGAGGCTGAGCCGGTCGTGGTACATATGCCGGTAACAGCACCTGAACCACGGAGATCTGCCAGATTACAAAATGCTCGTGATGTTTTACTGTTAGACAGTAATGAGCCGGCAACTTATTCGGAAGCGATGGTGGGATCTGATTCCGAGTCATGGCTTGGAGCCATGAGATCCGAGTTAAAGTCCATGGATGAAAACCAAGTTTGGAATTTGGTTGATCTGCCTGACGGTGCAAGACCCGTCGAGTGCAAATGGGTCTTTAAGAAGAAAATTGATATGGATGGAAATATTTCTGTCTATAAAGCACAACTTGTCGCGAAGGGGTTCCGACAGGTTCAAGGAGTTGACTACGACGAGACATTTTCTCCTGTAGCGATGCTTAAATCAATTCGGATCATGTTAGCCATAGCAGCCTATTTCGACTATGAGATATGTCAGATGGATGTCAAGACGGCTTTCCTTAATGGAAATTTAACTAAGGACGTGTATATGATACAGACCGAAGGTTTTGTCGATCCAGCTAACGCTGACAAGGTATGCAAACTTCAGAAATCCATTTATGGGTTGAAGCAAGCATCTCGGAGTTGGAACATTCGTTTGATGAGGTAGTCAAATCGTTTGGCTTCATCAAGAGCGATCATGATTCTTGTTTATACAAGAAGTTTAGTGGGAGCAAAGTAAATTTTCTAATCTTATATGTGGATGACATATTACTGATTGGAAATGATGTCATGATGTTGCAAGAAACCAAAGAGTCGTTGGAAAGGAGTTCCTCAATGAAGGATTTGGGTGAGGCAACTTACATATTAGGAATCAGGATCTATAGAGATAGATCAAGGCGGCTCATTGGATTGAGTCAGAGTACATATCTGGACAAAGTTTTGAAGAAATTCAAAATGGAAGCGTCCAAGAAGGGATTCTTGCCGATGTCCCATGGCATAAAACTTAGCAAGAATCAGTGTCCTTCGACGATTGATGAGAAAAGTCGGATGAGTGTGATCCCGTATGCTTGGCAATCGGATCCATCATGTATGCCATGATTTGTACTAGGCCAGATGTTTCCTATGCTCTAAGTGTTACGAGCAGATACCAGACTGACCCTGGCGAAACCCACTAGGCAGCGGTTAAAAACATCCTTAAGTACTTGAGAAGGACTAAGGAAATGTTCCTAATTTATGGAGGTGATGAGGAATTCAGTGTAAAGGGTTACACAGATGCGAGTTATCTCACCGACTCAGATGATTCTCGTTCGCAATCTGGATACGTGTTCGTAATGAACGGAGGAGCTGTGAGATGGAAGAGTTCCAAGCAAGATACGGTGTCTGCATCTACAACAGAGGCTGAGTATATTGCTGCCTCGGAGGCAGCAAAGGAAGTTGTTTGGATCAGGAACCTCCTGATAGATCTTGGTGTGGTTCAGGGCGCGTCCAATCCATTGGACGTATATTGTGACAACAATGGTGCTATCGCACAATCCAAGGAACCTAGACAACACCAGAAGAACAAACATATACTCATGTGGTACCACCTCATTCGCCAGTTTGTCGAACAAGGTGATATCAAGTTATGCAAAGTACACACGGATGCAAACATTGCAGATCCGTTGACAAAGGCGCTACCACAGCCTAAGCATGAGGCGCACACGAGAGGTATAGGCATTAGATGCTTAGGCATATGATGCCAAGATGATTGACTCTAGTGCAAGTGGGAGACTGTTGGGTATATGCCCTAGAGGCAATCATGTATGATGTAATTCCCAATGTATTCATAAAGTTATTAAGTTGTCCTTTGGTTTGAACATCTGATATATGTCATTGAATATGTGATTCGGTTGTGGAACTATGTATTCATGTTGTTCATACTAATTGTCCTTGGTCGTTAAGGTTGTGCTGGACACACACCCTAGACTAATGTGAGTGTTGGCTGATGACACGGTTCCACTTGTCATGGGCATGGTGATGCCATTCCAACGTTCACAGACTTGGCTAAAGAGTTTAGCAAGTCGGACTGACCCATATTGAGATGCAACGAGTACGTCGTCATTTTCATGTCTCAATCAATGTAATCCTTAGACCTGAGGTTGTCGCACAATCCGAATTGTGGATCACCGACTTAGGTTCTGTCAAACGTTGTTCTGTGGCAAGGCAGCTATAAAGGCAGAGTACGGGTCGAATGAGAAGCAAGCTGCGTGATGTGGATAATCAAGATGGGATTTTGCCCCTCCGAATGGAGAGATATTCTCTGGGCCCTCTCGAGTGATATGATTCAGGAAACATGGCCATGCGCGACTCAGTTAAGTGTTAACTGTGTCTGTTGACTAAGAGTTAGTCAGATGAATCACATATCACGGATCGAGAAGAGAGTTGAACTATTTAAGGGATGACGATAAATCTCCTATAGTTCGACAAGGTATATCGTGAGGCAAAAGGGACTAAGATGAATATCACATTGGAAGGTATGTCGTCATGACTCAATGGGACTTGGGAGTCGGCACGTTCTGCTAGGAGCCGCTACCGATTGATCGATTAGGAGTTGGACTCCAACCGTGTCCAAGTCGCCATAAGTCTTCAGGGTCGCACACTTAAGAGCGGGAGCAATTGTATTGGTCGGGTTGGACCCGAACCGGAAATGGACTGAGTTTGTGAGTCGGACTCACAGAGGGAATGGGCCACAAGTGTTGTGAAGCCCAATACCCTTCACCATATAAAGAGGGGCGCAGGTTGCCCAGCGGGCACGTTAGTCCACTCCCATGCGTTGGGAACCCTAACCCCACTCAGTCCAGTCGTCGCACCGGACCTAGCAGTCCGCCGTCGGAGCTCATCCTCGTACGTGTGGATACCGGCAGAGGTGTTGTACGTTCAGCACTTCGACGTTCGTGGGACCGGATCGGCTGGATCGGATCGTGGGACTGCACTGCCCCGACGCGCTTCATCGATAATCCGCAACCGCATGTCTAGTGGTAATCATCGTGGCCTTCTACCTTGGCTAGATCTTGGAAGTACCGCGTAGGAAAAGTTTTGTTTATCTCTACGCGTTCCAACACTTCCCTCCACGTCGTCGGGTTCTTCTGCTTGGTGCCGGTCTCCTTCTTCGGCCTGACAAGGTGAAAATGACCGCGAGGAGGCGACGGTGCGCGGCCACCCTCGTTGATGACGAGGTTGCCGCCGCGGGTGCGTCGTCGGAGCGGCGACTCCTCTGGTTCGGGATTGACGGGGGAGAGGGGAGGCCACGGCGCCGAGCCCGGAGAACGGGAGAGGGGAGTCATCGACGCTGAATCCGACGACCGGGAGGTCGCCCCCACTGAGGACGACGAGGACCCGGTGGCCATGCCCCTTGGCATCCACAACGCTCCTCGACGCCGAGAGAGAGACGGCCGAGGCCACTCAAGCGGCGGAGAGTTGTCGGCCTGGATGTGGGCGAGGACAGCCTCGAGTGTCTGCCCGGGCTCACCCCACCAGGAGCGCCGCCCGACGGAGTTCGTGGCCCCCGCCCCCATGATAGGTGTGCCGTTCGTGGACGCCAGACGCTGTTCGTGGCGCTGGTGGAAGTACGCCGTCCAGATGGCGTGGTTGTCCTCCGCCCAACGGGGTTCCAACTGGGCGTCCAGCGGCATGGCGGCGTGGATCTATGCGATCTCTGCCATGCGGTCCGCGCAGGTCGGCAACGGCGCCACGGGGACACCTCCGGTGCTCATATGCCAGGTGCCGGGCACGCGGACGTCGGGTGGCGTGGGGTCGTCCGGTGCGAATTGGCGGGGGGCATTTATATCGGCCAGTGCGCGGGAGCGGTGTAGACGCGTGGGCGGGAATCTTGGCAGTGGAGCGCCACTACGCCACCTCGTGGACAATTGGACGGCTCGGCCAGTCTGAAAAGCTGTCGGCGTGCATTGAACAGCGCGGGGAACAAGGCGATGAGGACGAGATAGTCGCTGACTTGGTGAGCCCATGGGCAAGGGAAACATTTTTCGCGCCATTTCTCTTCATCCGGCTCCCCCAACTGCGCCCCGGCACGCTGGGTTTGGCCTGGGTTTGCCGGGCGCTAATTTGGCCCAATCCAGCGCTATTTGGAATCGTGGGTGCGCGACTGAGCGAAAAACAGTGTGTCGGCGCAAATTAATTGGCCCTGGGGCTCCTGGGGCGGCTGGAGATGCTCTAATCACGCGGGGCTGGCTAGTTTTTTTCTTCTCTTTCTTCGTACACTCTACGTGCGACTACTCGTCTTGCGGCCGATAGCACCAGTGTTTTGACTCCGAGATCACCTCTTCCTCTCCTCATGTTTGTTTTCAAAATTTAAAAATAATATGAAAATATTAAAAAAAAAGTCTAAAAAACTTAGTAGGCAAACATATGGTAATGTTTAGTTTAACACATGTGTAAAGTTTCATGGCAAAAAAATATTCATGATACTCTCTATGAAGAAAACAAAAATTAGATATTTCTAATCTCAGAGTTGTTTTTGTTCTTTAGAGCATCTTCACTCGCGCCCCCAGTAGGCATCCGGATGGACGCCGGAGACGGGCTTTGGGGGCTGTCCGGACCGGAAGCTGGCGTTGAGGGGGCGCAACTCCCCACTCGCAGTCCCAAACAGAACCCAAAAAAAAATTCAAACATAATGCAAATTTAAACTTCGATTTCATTCAAATTTTTGGAAATATTACAATATTTGAACGAAATTTAAAATAAAAATTAAAATATAACTAAATTCGATGTGTTCACTAGTTGAACACGTCGAAGTTGCCATCGCTGCCGCCGCTTGGAGAGCGCGGCCAGTTGCTCGGCCCCGCCTCATTGTCGTTGGCCGCCGGGGATTCCACGTCGATGATGGGGGCGTCGGTCATCTCCGCGTGGTTGCGGAAGGACCATGCGCACGTCGGCTTATGACAACAGCGTCGGCGTGTTGAACGACTCGTTGAAGGCCGCCGCAAGGCCCTCCAGGTCGTTCGTCGTCACAGTGGATCGCTGGACGGCGGCCATCTCCTCGAGCAAGGTGGAGAGGCGCGGCTCCATTTTCACCTTCTTCGGGGTCGGCGTTGGCGCCAAGCGGCGCTGGGCGAACTGCGCGCCGTCGCGGATGTGCAGGCCGCCGGCCCGCGCGTTGAGGAGCACGGCTCCTGCTTGACGCGCAGATGCAGCGGCGTCCAGGTGCGCGGCTCTGTCTTCGGGACTCGCGGGGGAGGAGGCGTGGAGCGGCACGACGAGCCGCCCGCGGAGGAGGAGGACCGGGAGAGGGACAACGAGGACGTCACAGACGCGCGACTTGGGTCCCAGATAGAGGGTGCCAGCCACGGGAGGCGCGGCTGGTTGCCGGTGGCGATGTGCGCCAGGACGAAGTCCAGGGTGAACTCCGGCTGCGCCCATAATGCATTGCGCCCCCTCTGGTTGCGCTTGATGGCGGGCGACACCAGTCCGGGGCCGCCTCAGCGGTTCCACCGCCTATCGTGGAGGCGCTTTAACTCTGTCTCGTAGCGAGACGTGTTCGTCGGGTTCGCCGGATCCCACGCGGGTCGGCGCGCTGCTCATCCGTCAGCACGTCATAGTAATGGGCGAGCACCTCCGCTCCCCAAGTGGCGTCGCTCACCCGCGGCGCGTCCGGGATGGGCACGCGGGCATGGTGAAGCCGTGCCCGACACACACATCGGGGGGCACGGGTACCAGGCTTGGAAGAGGGCCTGTCGTGGGATAATCACGGCAGATGTTACCGGGGGTAACTGAGCTTGGGGCAAGACGACACAGGCGTTTGGGAGAGGGTTTAGCTCAGAGGAAAACATGGTGCAATTCGATCTGGTAGCCGGCAATCAAAGTCGCCGAGTCTCCGATCTTGATACAATAACTCAATTCTGGGATTACACTGGATGCTCGATATCAAGCGATATTGCTAGGGTTATTAGATCTCTGCCTAAACTAGATCTGGGGGTCGGTTTATAAAGCACCCGTACCCCCTGGCTTATTCTCCAAGGCGCATCCTGGATCCTACCCGGACACGGCGCACAAACCCTAACTTTCTTCTACCATAACCCACAATCCGGGTTACTGGGCCTACAAGCTTGGGCCTTTATAGGTTTCCTTATCTTTAGCCGGATCTTGCACAGCGCCCTTTGGGCCGGGTTACTCCTTGGAGTTTGGCCTACCGGGTTATCATCCCCCCATCAGTAGTCCCCAGAATAGCCTGGGCTTCATGGATCCTCCTTGAAGCGCTCGCTATTCCCTGCAGAGATATCAAACACACGAGTATGTGGAGGCCGGGTTAAAGCGCCTCAATAAATTGCTAGGCCTTACTCCATGGTGGCCATATAGTAACCCGGCTCTTCCCCAAGTACCCAAGTTACCTTCCCAGGTAAACCCCAAAATATCAAGATTTTGCGCTCGATAATTGACCTGATATCACGGGAGGGATCTCTTTCTCCTTTTCGTTCAAATCCCCTATTCAACATTTAAAACGCATCTCGCCAAAACTCAAATAAGTAGCCGTTTACTTCCGCAACTCCCGGCTCCCGCTCACTGAACCGGGCTTATCCATTCGCCCTATAAATAAGCTCCTTGGGGGTAACCCGAACCCTAACGGCTCATTTCCCCCCACTCCGCTTCCTTCCTCCCTCTGAGCTCATTCTCACTGAGCGCCACCACGGAAATCCCGCGCGCATCACCGGAGCCCATCGGCCGGAGGCTGCGCTCCGCCACCGCTTGCCCCGCGCCGCCGCCAAGATCCGTCGACGAATCTTCATCCGGCTCGTCAAGAACCGCAAAGGGTCACCAGGCTTGCGCCATCTACCTTCGCAAAGCCTCACTCAGATCTCCTCCGGTAAGCCTCTTGCGCCCATTAATTTGCCCTTGCAATTTTTGATTTCACCTTAGATTAGATCCAAATCGACCCGCCAACGATTCCTCGGCCATGCCGAATTAGGTTGCTAGTATTCTTTCCAGCTCGCCTAATAGATAAGTTATGGATTCCAATCCACTTTCCTACTACCTGCAAGTATTAATTTCACCACAAATCTGAAGATAAGATTCCCAATCTGGGCCCGATCCACTCAAAATTTCCGCCTTGGCCTCAATCACCCGGCCGGACTTCCCCTTTTCGGTTCCTTTTATACACGTTAAGTGCCTACGCGGCCATCCATCGTCCTCAAAAACTCCTTCAACACTTAGATCCCATAATTTTTCGCCATAATACTTGATACCCGGATAATTTCGAACTTTACTCTGCGGGCTAACACCCGGATTGCGTGCAATTTCTCATGCCTCAATATCACCCTGCCGATACTCGGCCAGCTCGTAGCTTCCGCGTCTTAGTCCTCTTATCCCTTTACCTTGTACTTTGCAGGTCAACCAAATGGCTCCCAAAAAGCAGGGGAAAACTCCAACCAAAGCTAAAGCCACCAACTCCATATCCGCCAACTGGGCGCGGTCTACGGTCACCAAGGCCAAGTTGGAGGAGCTGGTGGAGCTGGGAATTCTTCCTCCTCAAGAGGATATCCAGTGGAGGGTGCCGGGTAAGGAGACCCGGCCCACCCCGACAAAAGACGAGGTAATCTGCTTCGTGGAACATGTGACCCGGGGCTTCCGCCCACCGGGTCACCCTTTTTTCCGTGATGTTCTAAACCATTACGGCCTTCGCGTCTTTGATATCGGGCCCAATTCTGTTTTAAACATCTCCCACTTCATAGTCCTTTTCGAGTCTTACTTGTGCACTTCGCCAAGTCTAGCTCTCTTCATTGAGTTTTTTCAATGCAAACCGTGCCGCGAGAGCGGCGACGGGGCGCTTCTCGCTTGCGGCGGGGTTTCCATCCAGCGCCGCAAGAATTCTTTGATGCCACCCCTCACCCTTAATTCTCATGTCAAGCACTGGCAGCTCTCCTACTTTTACTGCCAAGATACCTCCCCACCCGGCCAAAAGATGCTGCCGGGTTACTCTGAGGGTCTTCTTGACATCTCTGATAAATTTAGTGCCTTCGCCCCTGACTCGGACAGGGAGGCAATTCAACCCCTTCTAGCCAAAATCACCACTCTCACGGCCCAAGGCCTCATCGGGCTCAACCTGGTGAAGACTTGGGTCGATTTCCGGATTCAACCCAACTCCATCCGCACAAAGTTGATGTGCGAGTATTCAGGGCAATCTACAGACCCGCTCCGGTATTCCGACAGCATCTTCGCAGCTGGCGACACTCATAAAACCATCAAGGGTTTTCTGACAGAAAAGCTCGAGGTAATCCGGAACATATCCGGGTTGGAGCCCTTCACACTTGAGAACCCAGCCCCCAAGGTGAAAACCCGACTTTGATGCCTTTACCTTTGCTCTTTCCACTCAATACAGTTGATAACCCTTGCACTAACACCTTTCAGGCTGACGATGATTTCTGGAAAACCAATGCCTCCCCTAGCTCCGAAAGTCCAGAAGAGCAAGAACCCGTTAACTCGGACGAAGGTACTCTCCGGATTTTATTTGGCTCCTTCAAGCTCTCCATAACCCCTTCATTTCCAACTATAACTTTGATGATATCCAGAACGAGAAGATGACGAGGAAGAAAACTCTGATGGCAAAGTAGAATCCGCCAGCGACGAGGAGGAACTGGAGCCGACCGTCAAAGTCGGATCAAAAAGGAAAACTCAAGAGGCCACCTCCAAGGTTTCATATCTCCTCCTCGCATTCAATTCGAATTACCTTAATGATACACATGAGCTACCTTGACGTTATTCCACTGGCTATGCTTGAAGGAATCGCCCATGACCAAGCGCAGGTCAACCCGGAATAACCCGGGTGATGGTACCCTTAACCCGGGTATTTCATCGACCCCGACTCGGCGGGCTGGTAATTGCCCTATCTTTTCTCGGTCAAAACATTCTCCTTGAACCATTCCCATATGACATCTATTTTGATAATTTCCAGCCTCTCCCGAGTCCAGCGATGGATTTCCTTGTGACTTTGCGGTGAACACCGGGTAAAATCCCCTTCCTGATACTCCACCACATTTCATCACCCTTTCCTGACTGTATATTTAACTGTTCGCTGACAACATCCATAGGGCCACGGTCGTTATCAACGACCAAGAGGATATGGAAAACGAGGGCCCGGGTAAGGGGAGCCCGACTGATAAGTCCACAGCCGCGTCTAGCGGCGAAAAACAAGCGTCGCCGAGAGGCCCGGACACACAAGAAGCCAAGTATCCGATTGCTTCCCATGCAAGCAAGAAGAACAAAGCCACCGTCTTGGGTGCAGAAGAAGGAGCGTCGGATTCCGACACACAAATGACCCGAGTTCCACCTCCCACTAAGAAGAAAGCTCCTTCTCGGAATTTCCAAGGCCCCGGGTCTTCTGATACGAGTAAAGACACTTTTGATCAATTGATGAACACTCTCCTCACTATGAAGAGTTCGGAGAGCCAGATCTTGGAGCGCATGGCTGCAGAGCACCAGGTAAGGACACTTGGTATCTCATATTGCATACCTAGTCCCCAAGTTTCGAGTGTGACTTGTAAAAGTTATGCTTGGTACTTTTACGCCATATTCAGCTTACCATAATATCCAACTAATACTTGCGTTCCTTGCTACTTACAGGCACAGATAACCCGGTCTGATGAAACTTTACTGAAGACCGAACGACTTCTTCTTGCCGAGATAAAACGAAGGGAAACCCTTGAGGATGACATGAGAACTTTGAAGAAGGATGTTTCCAAATACAAGAAGAAGTGCAATGCCGCCCAGACCTCACTAAAGAAACTATCGGACCAAGTCGCCGATACTTATCAGATCTTGCTTAGTAAGTTTTTGCTGCCGATTGGCTTCATATCTTTGCTTTATTATGTCTGACTCGGGATTACTGATACGTTCTCTCTTTTGTTACAACTGTAGGTGCCAACCTTGCGGCCCCAGAGGAGGATGCCATTGTCAAGGCTAAAACCCTAAAGACCGTGCTCCGAACTTTCTTTGCCGGCATGAAATTTATACTGGATGCCGTGAAGTGGCCTACGGAAGTATACCCGGGTGAAGAAAATCTCGTTCAAGCCTGCTCCACTGTGCCTGGCTGGATTGAAATCTGGAAGCGCTCGTCCTGCCGGATTGGTATGACCCGGGCCTTTACCCTGGCCAAGGCTTTCTTTCCGAAGCTTGACCCGGCAAAGGTAATATCCGGGTTTCCCGAATTCAAGGCGGATGGTTCCAAATTTACACCCAAAGATTTCAAGGCCATACAAGCCGCAGTGCGCCCCTCGGCTACCTCTTTGGCCGATAGTTTGGACCTAAACACGATCATGAGTGCATACGACGCTGATGGCAAAGTTGTTACAGAGGAAGCACCCCCGCCCTTTGATATCTTGGAGAAGTGGGCTTCTAACTCGGCCAAGAAGAGGGAAGCGACTGCAAAGAGAGAGGCCGAGCTAGGATCATGTCCTTCTGCCTCTACACCAGCCGTTCCTCCGCCTGTCCGCCCTGATGCAGTGAGTCCGGGTAAAGGTGCCGGGAAGGCTAAGCAGCAAGCCCAGGACCCAGAGCCGGAAGACCGTACTCAGGAGGCCGAATAGGGCAATACCATCATAATACCTTGTTTTCGTGATGCTTTGTACTCAAACTGTTATGCTTTTGATGATGCGCCTGTGCACCCTGATACTGATGTCGTAACTTGTAACGTACTTTAGTCCGTGATATGCTTTG
Organism: Alopecurus myosuroides; assembly: GCA_028641055.1. Taxonomy (NCBI): domain Eukaryota; kingdom Viridiplantae; phylum Streptophyta; class Magnoliopsida; order Poales; family Poaceae; genus Alopecurus; species Alopecurus myosuroides. The sequence goes on along the minus strand of CM054062.1, from coordinate 86,143,151 downwards.
CGGCTTTCATGGCCTTTTGATAACCGTATTGCTTGTCTATTCTTTGAGTTTTTCCTCGATATCCGACTCTCTATTCTGGCTCCCTTCGTAAAACTCGGTTTTCCGAGTACCAGGGGCTTTGATAAGTGGACTTTTCTTTAAGTCCCCAAGACTCGGATGCTAAGGTCTTTCGAACTGCGATAACCAAGTAGTTTGTTTCTGTTGCGAAGTCCCCAGTCCCCATGACCCAAAGTCCGAGTCATGGAGGTGTGGCCTTTCTCAGAGAACAAATTGTTTTTTACCGAGTCGAAAACCTAAGGCCATTCCGCGTAAGTACTGAAGTTATGCTTGATAGTAATTGAGTTTCCGGCTATTAGCCTTGTACTCTGCATAAACTTGTGGTTTAGATGACCCTTTTGACTATCTTGTACTGTAAGCCGGCTTTCGCGTGGATACCATGTTGTTACATCCATACGAAAACAGGGTCAGACAAGTCCCATTGGGCTTCATGACTGATTGTAATCGTAAGCGAACAAATCATGCCACTTTAGTGCGAGTCACATCGAGCTTAAGTAAGAAAAGTCAAGAAAATTTGGCTCCTTTTTCCAGTTATAAGATTGCAGCCGTACTCGTTTGCGAATAATCGGCCCCTATAACTTATAGGCATCAAGGCCGGGTCTTTCGGGTTTGTGGCTGGGCTACTTGAGCAACCAGCCCCCGAGACCTATATATGCTCAACGTTCTTAATGATACTAAAATATTGATGTCACATGGATACTACTTACTTGTAATCAGGCTGTAACGAAATAGGACTTGATAACCATCTCTTTATTGATGCGAGAAAGTTTGGATCAGCAGGCCGCCTCATTAAAAACCTTCCAGTCCCCTTAGGTACCCTGGGTAGGAAAAGAGCGCGTCTGAAACCTGCTGCCCGTTACATTGTTTAGTTCTCCATGGGGACCGGTCCCGGACTGGCGTGACCGACGCACATTCTCCACATGCTGGACTTTTTCATGATGAGTACCGGGTTTACTAATCGACCCGGGTGAGGTGTTTCCGTGACACGGCTGGTTGTGAGCGGCCGTGCAGTTTCTTCCTTTATAGCGGATTGCTTGGGGGAGTCATCCTTGGTAAAAGCCACCATTTTAGCATCTTGTGCTACTTTGGATTTTGCTCTTTCGCCTTCAGTACTCGGCCTTTTTGATGTGGTTCTATCCTCCGGGTCTGCTTGAGATCGGTAATGCTTGAGTTCTTCTTTTCTACAGGCTTGCTCGGCCATTGCTGCATCTCCTTCGTCGCATTCAGCTGCTATGTCTCGGTTTCCATGTATGGTGATGGTCTTCTTGGGACCCGGGATTTTTAGCTGTAGATATACGTAACACGGCCTAGCCATGAATTTGGCATAAGCCGGTCTTCCAAATAACGCGTGATACGGGCTGCGCAACTTGACTACCTCAAAGGTAAGCCACTCAACTCGATAGTTATCCTTTGACTCCCCAAAGGCTACCTCCAATGCGATTTTTCCCTCGGGGCACGCTGAATGACCCGGCACTATCCCATGAAAAACTGTTGAGCTTTTTTGTAGCTGAGACTCCTTGAGGCCCATGCGTAGGAAGGTTTCCCAATACAGTATGTTGATGCTGCTTCCACCATCCATCAAAACCTTTTTCAGCTCATACCCATTGACTTGTGGTGCGACCACTAATGCCAAGACTCCCGGGTGCTCCACTCTTTCTGGGTGATCCCTTCTGCTCCATGTTACCTCCTGTTCTTACCATCTCAAGTATCTCGGGACTGCTGATGAAACTGAGTTGACCGCTTGCTTCAGTATCTTTTTGTCCTTGTTAGAGCCTCCTGTGGTATGCACATGATATTGACCCAGTTGTTTGGGGTTAGCATGGAAACCTCCTGCCCCCCCTTGGTTATTGCCTTGATTTCCAGCCGCCGGGTTACCAGCTGGGGGTGGGCCGTTGCCCGGGTTTCCCCCTGGACCCGGTCCTCCTCCCTGTCCTGCACTTCGCATAGCTCTGTTCACTTCGTCATTTTTCCATCTTTGTAAATCGGCGCACTGCTCCTGAGAGTGGTTAGCTGGCCTGCCGTTCCTGCTGTGTTTCGGGCATGCCATCCTGAATATGTCCCAATTGTTACCCGGCCTTGGCGGCCCTTGATAGTTTCCTCCATTGTGATTACCTCCGTTGAAATTTCCTTCTGCTCTGGGCCTTGAAGACCCGGCTTCTGTATTGGCGACAAACTCGGAGCCTCCTTCAAACGGGCGCTTGTTCTGGCTATTTCCGTTATTACCCGGTGCTGATGCATTGCCGGTTCTTCCATTATTACTTGTGTTTGCTTTTACCTTCTTGTCATCAACTTCCTCTTCCGTAGTATCTGTCGCAGCGTGTTTGTTGCATGCGTCCATCAATTCTCCCATTGTAACTTCCGACGCATTTCGACTAGACTTCATGCGAGTTAACTTTTGCACTAAAGGTATGTACTTGCATGTTTTTGCCATGGCCTGTAGCGCATCCTTGGGCTGAATGTCCGTGGACGAGTGAAGTATCTCCATAACCCGGCGCACCCAGCTGCGCGCCGATTCTCCCTTCTTCTGGACGCCTCGTTCTAGGTCGTCAATAGTGAACAACTTCCTGCACGTCCCATGAAAGTGCTTGACAAACGCGGTCTTCAATTCCTCCCAGGACTTGATCGATCCTTCCGGCAAATTGGTGAACCACAACTTTGCTGCTCCTTCTGACATCATCAAGTACATGAACTTGGCTTGGAGATTCTCGGATGCGTTGCGAATTGACATTGCCATCTCATAGCTACTTAGCCATGTTTCTGGGTCCATAGTTGGCTCATAATTCACTACTTTCCCTGGCTCTTTGAATTTTTCCGGGTAAGGTTCAGCTCTGATATTGTCCGAGAGACACTTGGGTCCCGCAAGAACGGTTGAGGCCGGCCTTGCTCTGGAAACGTGTGACGCCGCGGGGGGGCACGGCTGGGCGCGGTGCTGCGGGAAGTCCATGCGCTGCAGACCCGGCCGCGGCCCTCCGGGCTCTAGAACTGTCCACGACAGCCTGTGCTGCTGATGCTGCTTGAGCGCGGGGAGGAGGCGGCATTTGCTGCTGCTCTTCCCTCCGCCGTGCTGAACTTGTTTGGATATTCCCTTGTTGTTGACTGACGTACGGCGTTCCATGCATACCGCTTCTGTGATCCGGATAATTGGCTTGCTGTGCCACCGCAGTGTGCAACAGATCGATGGCTTGCCGAGTCTTCTCTGCATGGGGCGACTCTCCCACGGGGATCTGATTTAACGCGAGTGTCGCCGCATACACATTGTCCATGTGGTTATTGTAGTGGCCGGCTGGTGTGCGGAATCGTGGCGGTGGCGGTGGTGGTAGATCGTTGCCGGTTGTGACTCTGGTCTGTGGTGGGGGTAACCCGGCCCGTTCATTGGCCGGATGTGTCCCTGCCGTCGCCGGTTGGGGTGTGGTTCCCTGGTTCACCACTGGTATCGGCTGATCCTGAGGTGTGATAAATAAATTAGCCGGATTAATGACCCCGCCCGTTGCTGGTAACCTGGTTTGATGCCTTTGATGCACTCTAGATGTCTCCTCTCGGAGCCGAGTTTCTAGCGCATCCAACTCACGCTGCCGCCTGGCCATCCCTTGCCTTTCTGCCTCTACCTGGCTTCTTTGCTGTTCCAGCGCACGACGAGCTACATCCAGATCCCTGACACGTTCCGCTGCGTTTTCCGGAGTGATAACTGTCGCAAGGACCGTGGGATCTAGAATCAAATTATTATCGAATAAGGCCGGGTGGCGCGGGTTTGAAGGACCCGCCCCTGGTGTCCGGTTTCCCAGGAATCCGAACGTGTTTGCGTGCAACTCCTCGTCTGCTGCGCGGCTGGTTACTGATGCCGATTCCCCATCAACCCGGGCCAAAACCGGGTCTCCGTTAGCCGCGCCCTGCTGCTGGGCCACCGCCTGAGCCGCCCCGACTGATGCCGCGGTTGCGTTTCCTTGGTTGAGATTGGCCGCGGGAGCCGCATAGACTGCGACTCGGCGTACGATATCCGGTGTGAGTTCATGCTGTTCTTCCTCATCGTTCTCCTCCTCATACCGATTTTCCAGCAGATCCAGGATAGACCCGGTATCACCTTCTCTTTCGACCCGGTCGCGCGGGGTCCATGCCGGCTCCTCCGGCTGTTCCCACTCCGCGATGGGTTCTTCTGCCGGATGTGTCGTTCCAATCGATTCTTCGTCATCTGATCGGATAGAAGTGGCTTCTCCTGGCACAGAATCAGATCCAATATTGTCAGGGATCGAATTGGAAGTACATACCATACCAATGAAGACGCTGATCCGGCCGATTGTCACGACGGATCCGGATTCGAGGTGATCCGACTCTGGCCCCCAGCCGGAATCGTCCACCATCTTTTCTCCTTTGTGGTCGACGTAGATTTCGCCGACGACGAGATTCTCCATGCTCTTCCGAGCTTCTCCCGTGATGTAAACACCTTTGGACGCAGGCCCCACGGTGGGTGCCAACTGTCGTGGGATAATCACGGCCGATGTTACCGGGGGTAACTGAGCTTGGGGCAAGACGACACAGGCGTTTGGGAGAGGGTTTAGCTCAGAGGAAAACATGGTGCAATTCGATCTGGTAGCCGGCAATCAAAGTCGCCGAGTCTCCGATCTTGATACAATAACTCAATTCTGGGATTACACTGGATGCTCGATATCAAGCGATATTGCTAGGGTTATTAGATCTCTGCCTAAACTAGATCTGGGGGTCGGTTTATAAAGCACCCGTACTCCCTGGCTTATTCTCCAAGGCGCATCCTGGATCCTACCCGGACACGGCGCACAAACCCTAACTTTCTTCTACCATAACCCACAATCCGGGTTACTGGGCCTACAAGCTTGGGCCTTTATAGGTTTCCTTATCTTTAGCCGGATCTTGCACAGCGCCCTTTGGGCCGGGTTACTCCTTGGAGTTTGGCCTACCGGGTTATCATCCCCCCATCAGGGCCCTCGCATGGTACTTTAGGAGAGAGCAGCGGAAGGAACCATTCGCGGCAAACTGGTCCATGGCGGCCGCCGGAGTGGAAGGAGAGTAAGAATATGGACGACGAGGGAGAAGACAAGGAGCGGCGGTGTGGGTGGAGGAGGGAGCAGGAGGGGGCATTATATATGGCGGCGAGCAGGCAAGAGGGCGACGCATTTACGCCGATTGCATAAGCTGGGAAACGACACGGTCGCCACGTGGGCTCTGTGACGGGCGACAGGATGGCTCGATGCGCCTCTACAACGTCTCGGGAAAAGACAAAGAACTACGCGCCGTTTTGACTACCCCCGAGTCGGTGACACGCCATGCCCATGACCATGTGGCGGCGTTTTCTTCCCGTCCGTGTAACAGCCTAAATTTTGGAAGACAGGAAAAACTTGTTTTTCATTAACCCAAAAATCAAGACCAACAAAAACTTTTTAAAATGCTTGACTAATGCTTGTGTTTAACTTCTATTTGCTTGTTGTTTGTGTTTGTTTTTGAGTTTGTTAACACCTCACAAAAAACCCAAAAAACATAACCTGCATAAAACACAACCCCTGAGATCAAGTCATGACAAGAAAACTTACCACCTTCATTTATCACCTTCTTTTTTGGCCAAACACTTTTAAAGGTGATTTGGTTTTAACAACAACCCAAAGGCCAAGCTTTTGAGAAAAAAAAAGGTATTTTCCAAAACTATATGAAAAGTATTATGGAGGTAATTATCTCCTACCTGTTTTCAACCAAAATACTTTTGCAAGTATTTCAAAAACCGCATCTCACTTTCTTCTTTGAAAAAAACATAAATGGGAACTATATTACCCCTGTGTTTTACCTCAATTATATTCTTTTTAAAATAACAAGTTTTGAGTTGAACTCCTTTCCAAAATCCTCTTGTCATGGTGTGGCTTGATCACTACCTTTAATTAACACTTCAGAAAACACTTTGGAAATTGGATTAAAGAACTCTATTGCTTGAGAGAACTTGTTAGTCTTGTTATTTTCCTGCTTAATGTGTGATCTTCTCCTGTGTTTTCTTTGAAGTGATTATATTTGTTTTATCATGAATATGTGTTGTTTTAAATGAATAAAAATATATAAATAGAAAGACCAGGCACCAGTATCAGATTCCATCCTATTTCTATCTCATCTTTTGTTTTCTTTGAATCTTCCAATTTTGGGGACATGCATCTATGTCAAATCATGATCTATTCATCAATATACCATCATGAATCTTATGGTCCATATCTATAATTCTTATCCAAATTGTAAAATTGGATGTTGGACCTCTTTAGCATTTTCTTTCAAAGCCCTCTTGAGGTCGTTCCAAAATAATGGTCATATTCCTGTTCTCTTAATGCATTTTGGCAATCTTCCTAAAAAACTCTCCTCGTTATTTTTGAGCTCTACCAACCTCCCCTTGCCATCTTCATGACTTGTACATCACATCTAGTTGGTCCATTTATTTTTCATTGGCAAATTGATTATTTTTCTCCTAGGGTTTTTAGCCTAATAAATAATCTCCTCTTTTCACCATTTTCACTTGGAGCCTCAAATATTTTCAAAAGAGTTGTTTATTAAAAATCAATTTTGAGACCTATATTATATATCCTCTCATTCAACTCAAAATATTTGTTTTAAAAAACATTTTACTATTTGTTATATTTTATCTGCTAAAAGGCCAGAAATGGACTTTTAAATATTTTGTGAATAAAAGTATTTCCTAAATTCTTGGTAAAATTGTCCAACATGCCTATGGCCATGTGGGACTTATTTATACAAATCATTTGCAACTTGTTTTCAAAATTTGGAAGAAAACATTCAAAAACAGATTTAGAGTTTTTTGTGTTTTCAAAAATATGTGAAACAAATATCTTTAGAAAATTTTGAGACCACCACTCCTAAGCTCAGGTTTCCATCCTTTTTATGCTAGACATGTTTTATTTCTTATGTTACATTAAATTTTTTAAAGAAATCAAGCACAAACACCTTCTGGTCAAAATCTATAACTCACTTCTTTTGGACTTTTCTCACTCCATTTTCTGTCCCCTTGCACCTGGACACGCACAACATCTCCCTTAACCTCCTGGACATGGTCTACCTGCTCCTATCCCTCTCTCTCACAGCCACCAACTAGTGGACCAGGAACTGATCACCCTCCTCCTTCTCAATCCACCACCTCAGTGCATCCAAGGAAGAACCCTTGCGCCTAGAAGGCTCCTCTTGCACCATGTGACTCCCTGGCAAAGCCCCTCCATCTCTACTTGTCTTCTTCTCACTGCCCGTGAGGTGGCCATGGTGCCCAGGACGAGCACGACACGTCCCTCACGTTCCGACACCTGGGTCGCATGCCGCTCTTCTACGCCTCATCAGCTGGCTCCACGAGCTCTCCAGGAGCACGCACGTGCTCTCCCTTGGCCTCCTTCACTCTTCTACCTCCTCCTCATCTTCGTCAAACACCTACAGATGCGGGACGACATTGCTCAGTCCTCTCCACCTAGATCCCTCCATATCGTGTTGGTTGCACTCTGAAAGCACCACAAAACGCGCTTGCAAACCCAGACCTACTCGGGCATGTCTCACCCCTCTGGTATGTGCTCGCCATGTCCGCCATGGACACACCTCGCTGAGCTCCAACGCCATGCGAATCCGAGCCATCCTCCTTTCTTTGGCCATGTATCCTTGACCCCTCTCCCTCTCAATCGAGCTTGGGATGAAAGATCTCCCTCCAACTCCTTCTGAATCGATGGAATCAACCTCGTCTCTGCCCCCGGGTAGCGCCTCCTCCAACCTCATCTACGGGTCGTCCCCAACCATGTTGTCTTCTCCAATATCCCTCCCGTGACCTATCTCTCTGATCATGCCCCCTCTAACTTCTTATTATACCCGTTGCAGGGTCACCGCCATCCACGGCTTTGGTCCTCCGCTTAGGAAACCATGGAAACCATAGCTCAGGCCTACCCGTGCAAGCGTCGGCGGGGGCATCGGATTCAGATCGACGCCCTGGCCCCCCTCGACCTATCTGCGCATCCCGGGGGCCTTCAGAGAGGCATACGGTGATGCTCCGGCAAAGCTCCGCCCCTGGCCTCCATCTAGTCTTTTCTGCCGCCAATTTTTGGTCACCGTCGGCCTATGCCCGCGTGGCCGCATCCCCGCCGTCCATCCCCTATCATACGGAAAGATAACTACCTCCGAGTCGGTGTCCCACTTACTGGTGGACCCATACGGGCCCGCACGTCAGGTGTTTGACTTCTACTCTGCGCGGGGAAACTCTTCGTGGACCGGTCCATCTCTATGCGGCACGGCTCTGCTCTAGATCTGGCCCTTTTGTGTTTTTCTGCAGGTGTTTATTCTTTTCCCTGCAGATCTGAATATGGTGCTTCACTTTAAATAAAATTAAAATGGCTAAATGTATTGTTTTTCGAAACCAAAATTACTAGTGGTATATATATACATTTTCTTAACCACATCCAACTTTCGGATCTGTGTTTTGTGTTGTATTTTAGGAGAACTAATGTAAATGGCAGAAGTACTCATTTTCACTAATAAAATCATAACTCGAGTTTTATGTATCCAAATCATGCAATAAATTTTTTCTGATAAACTCTTGATGTTACCTATTTGTATAAATTGACCTTGTGTTAACTTGAGCTTTTGTTTGAAAATGACATGCATGTTTGTTTTAGGACCAAAGAGCACTTCTGTGAATTATTTAATTTATTTGATGATGTATTTTGATGTGAATCCAATTGTGTTGGTTTGTTAGTGATTATAAGCACCTAATCCTAGGATTTCATGATTTTTGGAATTACAGAATAGGTTTGGTGAACTATCTAGTGTTTAGGCCTTTTCTGCCTTTTTCTTTTAGGCATTTATTAATTATTGTGTTATATTTTTATTGTTATAAATGTGATTCCTAGCACGTGTGGGGTGGTAATACATTATTGTGAATTTTTTTTGTTTATTCTACTAGCATGTTAGGATAACTAAGTGCATGTCTTGGTTTGATAGGGTTTCACCCCCTATCTAGTGTCTTCCTAGTAATTAGGAATTACTCTTGTTATTTTATTATGTTAGTAAAACATTTTGAGTGATTGCTTTAGCATTGTTTATCATAACATAGCTACTGATATTTTGGAATATTCTACTTGCTTTCATGATTGAATGAGCTCTATATCATTTTGACAGGAATTGCTAGTTTTAAGTGTTTTCTGCCATGTTTGATATTTAATAGATTATTATTGATAAATTGTTAAGGTTGTTATTTTGATATTACTAGAATGCCTGATGTTTTCTCTGATTATTTGGATGCTATATTATAGATCTAGCATGTGAGAATAAGTCGTGTTTGATGTTCTATTATGGTTATGCATGTATGCATGTCTAAATAGTCATTTTTCCATTTCCAGTTTTAGTAGTGGTTTTGCTCCATGATTATTTTCATGCATTGAGTGCTGCCATGAAATGTATAGTATAGATATGTCTCTGTTATTATGTTGCTTAGCCACTGGTTATATTCTTTCTCCATGTATAGAAAATCATGTGTTACTCTATGCTTGTAGTATTGCTTGTTATCATTTCCCTATGCATGTGTATGTGTTCCCGAGTTATTTCCTTTTGTTTTATTCATCCTCATGAATGATCAGAGAGTCATTTAACCTTATATGGACATTATATGAGAGTGGCACACCCACTGAAGTCATGCCAATTTGGTTGAGGAACAATGGCACCATTTCTAGTGTTTTTCTTTATATTGTCTATGCATGTTTTGCTTGATGGTGTGTACCCTAGTGCTATTGTTTTTTAGTGTATTTGTTTGGTGAATTTATTGTTGTTGTTTACTTTGTTAGCAAGTGCTTGCCTTTGTTTGGTTCTGATTGGGTGTTTTCCTTTTTATTTTACAACGTTAGATAATGAAGACGGTATTATTCTCGGAGAGGTTTTATTGCAAGTATCGATGACTCATATCAACAAATCCCTCGGGTGAACCGGTAGGGTTTCAAGTAGAGGAACAATGTAGGCGCTGGTAGACTCGACGGCTAACATGGGGCATGATTTTACCCAGGTTCAGGGCCTCGTAGAGGTAATACCCTTACTTCTGCTTGTCTGTCTCTAATTATAATGTTTGGTTACAATGGCTGGTGCGCAGGTCGAGAGATTGGATCCCGAGGTGCGTCTTCTATGGTGTCAACTCTAGATTGGATGTCCCCCCTCAGGTGGTTCTCCCAGGCCTGATATAGGTGGCTGGGTCTCAAACCCGTACGGGGGGGCTTACAAACCCTAGCTCTAGTCGGTGGAACCTTCCATCTTGACCCGCAAGTTTTGCGGGTGGGCCGTGGCTAGACCTTCTAGAACCATGAGGCAGCCCTTTATGCTGGGCTTTTAGTATTGGGCCTTAGACCGGGTAGGCTCATCCGATAGGCCTGGGGGTCATCCCCACATCAGTATCCCCCGAGTGTTTGTTCGACTGTAAATAGTCGAGTAAACACTTAAGACTAGTTTTAGGATCTTGCGACTGAGCAGACATGATCTAACTTGAAGGATGTGAACTCTGTAAGGGTGATACTCGAGTATCGAGCGACAAATGCGCCACACATCGGCTTTTTTCACAGAAGGGTGTGGCTCGGTTGCTTGGCTCACCCGACGGATCAGGGCCAGTTAATTGCTCTTGGGCAAAACCAGTTCTGGCCTATGCAAAGTCGAGACCTCCGACTCGAATCCGGTTAGGTGATCATTGCGACTGGGCCGTGGAGGATTTATCGAGTCGAACTTAACCTTAAAAGGGGTACCCGGCGCGTCCGCTAGGATTTTCTTCCTGTTGCTGACATGGAAAAATTACTGGAGGACGCAGCTCGAGTGCGATTCCAGGCCCATAGGACAGATCCTTGGGTCTTACCTTCGTACTCGAAGAATACGACATCCGAATGTGCCGCGATGGCCGAACGATCCGGGGTTTATCGAGTGATGTGTTTATACATCGTAATAGTGACGTATGGTGTTTGCGGGGACTGCACACCCACGATTTCCTCCTTGCATCGCAGCGAGTCCTGCTTTTTGTGTTGATTAATGGCGAGTGCCATTGTTTCCGTTTTATAATCCTCGGGCGAGGTGAATTTTTCTTCTGAGTCCATACGAAAGAAATTTCGTGTTCTAAGGTAAGCGATGACGTGACTGCGCACTTGTCTACTCCTGATGGGACGTGACGCAGTAGGACATGGCGTGTAGGCCCCACCTTATCATTTTTTTGACCGGAGACGGGCCCGCCATGCACTGGTTTTCCCGCTGGATGTGTAGTTAATTACGCACGATCTTTCTTTAAATATCGTGCAGGGTAACTTCCCCCTGGTACTTCGTTTCTGTTCGGCGCACGGTGGCATGGATGCGTGCCACGTACGCTCCTTCTATGGAGATTCACGGCTCATAGTACGCCAGTGATAGTATAAAGTGCGGTCCTTAGGGAAAATTAGTTTCCCGTGGCCCTTTTCCTCATCTTCTTCCTCGCCTCCACCATTCCCTGCGAAGGAAAGCTCCATGGCTGGAGGAAAGTGTCGTGGGATAATCACGGCAGATGTTACTGGGGGTAACTGATCTTGGGGCAAGACGACACAGGCGTTTGGGAGAGGGTTTAGCTCAGAGGAAAACATGATGGAACTCGATCTGGTAGCCGGCAATCAAGTCGCCGAGTCTCCAATCTCAAGATATTAACTCAACTCGCGTGTTACACTGGATACTCGATACCAAGCGATATTGCTAGGGTTCTTAGATCTCCCTCAACTAATCCTAGGGGTCGGTTTATAAAGCACCCGTACCCCCTGGCTTGTCCTCCAAGACGCACCCTGGATCCTACCCGGACACCACATACAAACCCTAACTTTCCTTTACCGTAACCCACAATCCGGGTTACGAGACCTACAAACTTGGGCCTTCCAGAAGTTTCTTTATCCTTAGCCGGATCTTGCGCAGCGTCCTTTGGGCCGGGTTATACCTTGGAGTTGGCCTACCGGGTTATTATCCCTCCATCAGTAGTCCCCAGAATAGCTTGGGCTTCACAGATCCTTCCTTGAAGCGCTTGCTATTCCCTGCAAAAACATCAGATGCACGAATGCATGAAGGCCGGGTTAAAGCGCTTTGATAAATAGCTAGGCCCAACTCCATGGTGGCCATATAGTAACCCGGCTTCTCTCCAAACACTTAGCTTTTCGGGTCTAAGCCCTGATAAAAATGTCAAGATCTTGTACTTTACTCGATAATTGATCTTGATATTATGAAGAATATCTCCTTCCTATTTCTGTCCGGATACCTCGCCCAATATTTAAAGCGTATCTCGCAAAACTTAAACAGATAGCCGTTACTCCGTAACTTCCGGCTCCCACCCGTTGAACTGGGCGTATCCACTCACGCTATTATAAATTGGCTCTTAGGGGTAACCCTAACCCCAACAGCTCATTTCCCCCCATTCTTCTTCCTTTCTTCCTCAGTGCTCTAGCTCACAGAGTGCCACCACGGAAACCTCGCGTGCATCACCGGAGCCTATCTGCCGTCGGCTACGCTCCGCCACGGTGCGCTCTGCACCACCGCCCAGATCCGCCGCCGGACCCCCGACTTGCCCGCCGGGAATCGCAAAGGGGCACCAGGCTTGTGCCATTTGCCTCCGTCGAGCTTCACTGCAATCCCCTCCAGTAAGCCTCTCTCATCCATTAACTAGCCTCCGCGATTTCTTGATTTTCTCCAGATTAGATCTAAGTCAACTCGCCGGTCCTTTTCCTGGTCACGCCGAATTAAGTTGCTCGTATTCATTCTAGCTCATCCAATGAATTGGATATAGACTTTATTTCACTTTCCTACCACCCATAGTCGTTAATTTTACCACAAATATAGAAACGGAGTCTCCAATCTGGGCTTGGGCCGCCCAAATTTTCCGCCCTTGTTTCCGTCACCTGGAAAATCTTCCCTTTTCCGGTTCTTTTTATTCGCAATAGGTACCTGTGCAACCATCCATCGCCCTCAAAGGCTCTTTCAATGCATAGGCCTCCATAACTTTTATTATGATGCTTGATACCCGGATAGTTTGAACCTTACTCTGCAGATTGATACCCGGATAGTATGCAACTTCCATGTTGTCTCGATATCACTCGCCAATACTCAGACAACTCATGGCTTCCGAGTCTTATTCCTTGTATCCTTCTACCTCGTGCTTTGCAGGTCAATCACATGGCTCCCAAGAAGCAGGGGAAAACACCGGCCAAGGCCAAGACCACCAGCTCCATATCCGCCAATTGGGCGCGATCCACGGTTACGAAGGCCAAGTTAGAAGAACTGGCCGAGTTAGGGGTTCTACCCCCTCAAAAGGAAATCCACTGGAGGGTGCCGGGCAACGAGACCCGGCCTACACCGGCGAAGGATGAGGTAATATGCTTTGTGGAACACGTGACCCGGGGCTTCCGTCCTCCGGGTCACCCTTTCTTCCGTGATATTCTGAGCCATTATGGCCTTCACATTTTTGACATAGGGCCTAACTCCGTGTTAAATATCTCCCACTTCATCGTTCTCTCCGAGTCATACTTGTGCACTCCGCCAAGTTTGGCTCTTTTCGTCGAGCTTTTCCAGTGCAAACCGTGCCGCGAAAGCGGTGACGGGGCACTTCTCGCTTGCGGCGGGGTTTCTATCCAGCGCCGCAAGAATTCTCTGATGCCACCCCTCACTCTCAACTCCCACGTCAAACACTGGCAACTCTCATACTTCTATTGCCGAGACACCTCCCCACCCGGCCAAAAGAAACTGCCGGGTTACTCGGAGGGCCTTCTCGATATCTCCGAGACTTTCAACGCCTTTGCCCCTGACTCGGACAGGGAGGCCATCCGGCCTTTACTAGCCAAAATCTCTGTTCTGTCGGCCCAAGATCTCATTGGGCTTAACCTGGTGAAAACTTGGGTCGATTTCCGGATCCAACCCAACTCCATCCGCACTAAGTTAATGTGCGAGTATTCAGGGCATACCACGGACTCGCTCCGGTACTCCACCCATAGATTTGCAGCCGGAGATACCAACAAGACTATCAAGAGCTTCTTGACAGAGAAGCTGGAGGTAATCCGGAATATAGCCGGGTTAGAACCCTTCACGCGTGAGAACCCGGCCCCCAAGGTAAAGACTCGGTTTTCATACTTTTGCTTTCACACTTTCCACTCGATGTGACTAATAACCCTTATTCTTATACCTTCTTCTCAGGCTGATGATCCCTTTTGGAAGATTGAAACTCCTCCTAGCTCTGAAAATCCAGAGGAGCAAGAGGATGGCACTAACTCGGATGAAGGTACGTTCCGAACTTCACTTAGTTCCTTTGAGTTCGTCGTGTCCCGTTCTTCATTTTCCAACTGTGACCTTGATAACTTCCAGAGCAAGAGGACAAGGACGAAGAAGAAGAAATTGACGGCAAGGTAGAATCCGCCAGTGATGAGGAGGAAGTGGAGCCGACAATAAAAGTCGGATCTAAGAGAAAACCCCGAGGGGTCGTCTTCAAGGTTTCATATCGCCTCCTTGTATTCAATTCGTATTCCTTTGATGATATACATGAGCTAACTTGACGTTATTCCACTGGCCATATTTGAAGGAGTCGCCCATGACCAAGCGCAGAGCGACTCGAAATTACCCGGGTGATGATGCTCTTAACCCGGGTATTCCATTGTCTCCGGCTCGGCGCGCTGGTATTTACCTTATCCTTTCTCGGACGAAACAATCTTCCTGAACCATTCCCTTACAAAATCTCGCTTGATACTTTTCAGTTTCGCCCGGGTCCAGCAGCGAATTCCCTTCGGACTTTGCGGTGAATCCCGGGTAAAGTTCCTTTCCTGACGTTCTATCACATTTTCATCACCCTTTCCTGGTTGTACACTAACTGCTCACTCATACTATCTATAGGGCCACGGTCATTATTAGCGACCAAGAGGATATGGAGACCGATGACCCGGGTAAGGGGACCCCGACTGATAATACGGCAGCCGCAGCTGGCGGCGAAGGACAAGTGTAACCGATGAACTCGGCCAGTCAAGGAGCCGGGTATCCGATAGCCTCGCATGCAAGCGAGAAGGAAAAAGCTGCAACTTTGGGTGCGGGGGGAGGAGCACCAGATTCCAACATTCGGATGACCCGGATGCCGTCTCCCGCTAAGAAGAAAACTCCTTCTCCGAGTTTCCGAGACCCCGGATCTTCTAACACGGGTAATGATACTTTTGACCAGCTGATGAGCACTCTCCTCACTATGAAGACCTCAGAGAGCAACATTCTAGAGCGCATGGCCGCAGAGCACCAGGTAACAACACTTGATATCTCGCAGTATACACTTAGTCCCCAAGTTCCGATCATAACTTTGTTGAAGTTATGCTTGGTACTTTATGCAATAGTCGGCTTGCCATGATACCCGACTGATACTTGTGCTCCTTGTTCTTTACAGGCACAGATGACCCGGTCTGATGAAGTTTTGCTCAAGACCGAACAACTTCTTCTTGCCGAGGTAAAGCGTAGAGAAGCCCTTGAGGTTGACGTGGAAACCTTGAAGAAGGATGTTTCTAAATACAAGAAGAAGTACAATACTGCTCAAACCGCACTGAAGAAATTATCGGACCAGGTTACCGATACCTATCGCATCTTGCTTAGTAAGTTTTTGCTGCCGACTGACATCATGCCTTTACTTTATTACATGATACTCGGGATTACTGATACGTCCTTCCTTTGTTTCAACTGCAGGTGCCAACCTTGCGGCCCCAGAGGAGGATGCCATTGCAAAGGCTAAAACTTTAAAGACTGTGCTCCGGACTTTCTTTGCCGGCACGAAGTTTATACTGGACGCCGTGAAGTGGCCTACTGAGGTATATCCGGGTGAATAAAATCTTATCCAAGCCTGCTCCACCGTGCCTGCCTGGATTGAAATCTGGAAACGCTCGGCATGCCGGATTGGTATGACCCGGGCCTTTACCCTGGCTAAGGCTTATTTTCTGAATCTTGATCCGGCAAAGGTAATATCCGGGTTTCCAGAATTCAAAGCGGATGGCTCCAAGTTTGTACCCAAGGACTTCAAGGCCATACAGTCCGCAGTGCGTCATTCGGCCACCACTTTGGCCGACAGTATGGATCTGAACACAATTATGAGTGCGTACGATGCTGAAGGCAAAATCGTTACGGAGGACGCACCCCCGCCCTTTGATATTTTGGAGAAATGGGCTGCTGACTCGGCCAGGAAGAGGGAAGAAACTGCGAAGAGAGAGGCCGAGTTAGGATCAGAGCCAACCACCTCTACACCAGTTGTTCTTCCGCCTGTCCGTCCTGTCGCGAAGAATCCGGGTGATGATGCCGGGAGAGCTAAAGAGAAAGTCCAGGAGCAAGACCCGGAGGGCAAGGGCAAAGATGTGGACCCTACTCAGGAAGCCGAATAGGCAAATGCCATCAAAATACTTCGATCATCTGATGCTTTTATTCAAAACTAGTATTCTTTTGACGGTGCGCCTGTGCACCATTGATACTGGTGTCGCAATTTGTAACGCACTTTAATTCCGTGATACACTTCGTGCCTTTCTAGGCCTTTTGATGAACTTGATACTTGTCTATTTTTGAACTTATTCTTGATATCCAACTTTCTTTTCATTTCTTTTTATTCCCCTCTTTATTTCCGAGTATCGTGAGTTTTGACAGGTGGACTTTTCTTTTAAGTCCCCAAGTCCCCACGACTCGGACATTGGGGTCTTTCGAGCTTAGCGACGAAATAACTTGATTCTGTTTCGAAACCCACAGTCCCCAAGGCCCGAATTTCCGAGTCTGTGGTGTGTGGTCTTTTCGAAGAGAACAAACTTGTTGTTGCTAAGCCGAAACCCGGAATTGTTTCATATAGATAATGAAGTTATGCTTGATAAACGTTGAGTTTCCAGCTATTAGCCTTGTACTCTGCATAACTTGTGGTTTAGATGACCCTTTTGACTATCTTGTACTGTAAGCCGGCTTTCGCGTGGATACCATGTTGTTACATCTATACGAAAACAGGGTCAGACAAGTCCCATTGGGCTTCATGGCTGATTGTAATCGTAAGCGAGCAAATCATGCCACTTTAGTGCGAGTCACATCGAGCTTAAGTAAGAAAAGTCAAGAAAATTTGGCTCCTTTGTCCGGTTATAAGATTGCAGCCGTACTCGTTTGCGAGTAATCGGTCCTTATAACTCATAGGCATCAAGGCCGGGTCTTTGGGTTTGTGGCTGTGCTATTCAAGCAATCAGCCCCCGAGACCTATATATATTCAACATACTTAATGATACTGATGTATTGATAGCAATGGATACTACTTACCTGTAACCGAAGTAAAGATCGTAACAAAATAGGACTTGATAACCATCTCTTTATTGATACGAGAAAGTTTGGATCAGCAGGCCGCCTCATTAAAAACCTTCCAGTCCCCTTAGGTACCCTGGGTAGAAAAAGAGCGCGTCTGAAACCTGCTGCCCGTTACATTGTTTAGTTCTTCTTGGGAACCGGTCCCGGGCTGACGTGACCGATACACATTCTCCATTTGTTGGACTTTTTCATGATGAGTACCGGGTTTACTAGCCAACCCGAGTGAGGTGTTTCCATAACGCGGCTGGCTGTGAGCGGCCGTGCAATTTCTTCTCCTATGCCAGATTGTTTGGAGGAATCATCCTTGATAAAAGCCACCATCTTAGCATCTTGTGCTGCCTTGGACTTTGCTCTTTCGCCTTCAGTGCTCGGCCTTTTTGATGTGGTTCTGTCCTCCGGGTCTGCTTGAGACCGGTAATGCTTGAGTTCTTCTTTTCTACAGGCTTGCTCGGCCATTGCTGCGTCTCCTTCATCGCATTCAGCTGCTATATCTCGATTTCCATGTATGGTAATGGTCTGCTTAGGACCCGGGATTTTTGGCTGTAGATACACGTAACACGGCCTAGCCATGAATTTAGCATAAGCCGGCCTTCCGAATAGCGCGTGATAAGGACTGCGCAATTTGACCACCTCAAAAGTGAGCCACTCAACTCGATAGTTATCCTTTGATTCCCCAAAAGCTACCTCCAATGCAATTTTTCTCTTGGGGCACGCTGAATGACCCGGCACTATCCCATGAAAAATTGTTGAACTTTTTTGTAGCTGAGACTCCTTGAGGCCCATGCGTAAGAAGGTTTCCCAATACAGTATATTGATGCTACTTCCACCGTCCATCAAAACCTTTTTCAGCTCATACCCATTGACCTGCGGTGCGACTACTAATGCTAAGACTCCCGGGTGTTCTATTCTTTCCGGGTGATCCCTTCTGCTCCATGTTACGTCCTGTTCTGACCATCTCAGGTATCTCGGGACAGCCGAAGAAACTGAGTTGACCGCTTGCTTCAGTATCTTTTTGTCCTTGTTAGAACCTCCTGTGGTATGCACGTGATATTGACCCAACTGTTTGGGGTTGGCCTGGAAACCTCCTGCTCCCCCTTGGTTATTACCTTGATTTCCAGCTGCCGGGTTACCGGATAGTTTCCTCCATTGTGGTTTCCAGTGTTAAAATTTCCTTCTGCCCTGGGTCTCGAAGACCCGGCTTCCGTGTTGGCGACAAACTCGGAGCCTCCTTCAAACGGGCGCTTGTTCTGGCTATTTCCGTTGTTACCCGGTGTTGATCCGTTGCCGGTTCTTCCGTTATTACTTGTGTTTGCTTTTGCTTTTTTATCGTCAGTTTCCTCTTCCGTAGTGTCCGTTGCGGCATGTTTGTTGCATGCATCCATCAGTTCTCCCATTGTAACCTCCGAAGCATTCCGACTAGATTTCATGCGAGTTAACTTTTGTACTAAAGGTGTGTACTTGCAGGTCTTTGCCATAGCTTGCAGCGCATCCTTGGGCTGAATATCCGTAGATGAATGAAGTATTTCCATAACCCGGCGCACCCAGCTGCGCGCCGATTCTCCCTTCTTCTGAACACATCGCTCTAGGTCATCAATAGTGAATAACTTTCTGCACGTCCCATGAAAGTGCTTGATAAACGCAGTTTTCAATTCTTCCCATGACTTAATAGATCCTTCCGGTATATTGGTGAACCATAACTTTGCTGCTCCCTCTGACATCATTAGATACATGAATTTGGCTTGAAGATTCTCGGACGCATTGCGAATCGACATGGCTATCTCATAACTGCTCAACCATGTTTCCGGATCCATGGTTGGCTCGTAATTTACTACTTTACCCGGTTCTTTGAACTTTTCCGGGTAAGGCTCAGCCCTGATGCTATCCGAAAGACACTTAGGTCCTGCAAGAATGGTCGAAGCTGGTCTTACTCGGAAAACGTGTGATCCTGCAGGGGGTACAGCTGGACGCGGTATGCTGGTATCCCATGTACCGCAGACCCGGCCACGGCTCTCCTGGCTCTGGAACTGTCCACGATGGCCTGTGCTGCTGATGCTGCTGGTACTGCCTGAATGTGTGGAGGAGGCGGCATTTGCTGCTGCTCTTCCCTCCGCCGTGCCGAACTTGTTTGGATGTTTCCAGCGTTACCTTGTTGTTGGCTGACATATGGTGTCCCATGCATTCCACTTCTGTGATCCGGGTAATTAACCTGTTACGCCACCGCGGTGCGCAGCATATCTATCGCCGCCGGGTCTCCTCTGCGTGGGGTGACTCTCTCACGGGGATTTGATTTAGTGCAAGCGTTGCCGCGTACACGTTGTCCATGGGATTGTTGTAATGACCCGCTGGTGTGCGAAAACGCGATGGTGGTGGTGGTGGTGGCGGTGGTACAGTATTGCCGGTAGTAACTCCAGTCTGTGGTGCGGGTAACCCGGCCTGCGTGTCTACCGGTTGTACTCCTCCGGTTGTCGGCTGAGGGGCGGTTCCTTGATTTGCCGCTGGAATCGGCTGATCCTGAGGCGTGATAAATAGTGCGGCCGGGTTTATGACTCCTCCCAATGCTGGCAATCTGGTTTGGTGCCTTTGATGTATTCTAGTCGTTTCCTCTCGGAGCCGGGTTTCCAGTGCATCCAGCTCGCGTTGTCGTGTGGCCATCCCTTGTCTTTCTGCTTCTACTTGCCTCCTCTGCTGCTCCAATGCACGACGGGCTACGTCCAAATCCCTAACACGTTCCGCCGCGTTCTCTGGAGTGATAACTGTGGCAAGAACTGTCGGATCTAGGATCAGATTATTGTCGAACAAGGCCGGATGTTGTGGATTGGAAGGACCCGCTCCTGGTGTCCGGTTTGCTAGGAATCCAAACGTGTTCGCGTGTAACTCGTTTTCTGGCGCTTGACTGGTAACCGATGCTGACTCTCCGTCAACCTGGGCCAAAACCGTGTTCCCGTTAGCCGGCCCTTGCTGCCGGGTTAATGCTTGTGCTGTCCCGGCTGCAGCCGCGGTTACGCTCTCTTGGTTGAGATTGGTTGCGGGAGCCGTGTAAACCGCAACTCGGCGTATGATGCTTGGCGCAAATTCATGCTGTTCCTCTTCGCTGTTATTCTCCTCATACCGGTTCTCCAGCAGATCTAGCATGGACTCGGTATCATCTTCTCTTTCGACCCGGTCACGCGGGGTCCATGCCGGTTCCTCCGGCTGTTCCCACTTCGCGATGGGTTCTTCTGTCGGATATGTCGTTCCAACTGATTCTTCTCCATCTGATTGGATATAAGTGGCCTCCCCTGGCACAGAATCAGATCCAAAATTGTCAGGGATCGAACCGGAAGTACATACCATACCGATGAAGACGCTGATCCGGCCGATTGTCACGACGGATCCGGATTCGAGGTGATCCGACTCTAGCCCCCAGCCGGAATCGTCCACCATCTTCTCCCCTTCGTGGTCGATGTAGATCTCGCCGACGACAAGATTCTCCATGTTCTTCCGAGCTTCTCCCGTGATGTAAACACCTTTGGACGTAGGCCCCACGGTGGGCACCAACTGTCGTGGGATAATCACGGCAGATGTTACCGGGGGTAACTGATCTTGGGGCAAGACGACACAGGCGTTTGGGAGAGGGTTTAGCTCATAGGAAAACATGATGGAACTCGATCTGGTAGCCGGCAATCAAGTCGCCGAGTCTCCAATCTCAAGATATTAACTCAACTCGCGTGTTACACTGGATACTCGATACCAAGCGATATTGCTAGGGTTCTTAGATCTCCCTCAACTAATCCTAGGGGTCGGTTTATAAAGCACCCGTACCCCCTGGCTTGTCCTCCAAGACGCACTCTGGATCCTACCCGGACACCACATACAAACCCTAACTTTCCTTTACCGTAACCCACAATCCGGGTTACGAGACCTACAAACTTGGGCCTTCCAGAAGTTTCTTTATCCTTAGCCGGATCTTGCGCAGCGTCCTTTGGGCCGGGTTATACCTTGGAGTTGGCCTACCAGGTTATTATCCCTCCATCAGAAAGAGCAAGCGCTCTGCGGCTGCGGCGTCTGGCAAAGATGTGGCTGATACGTCTCCAACGTATCTATAATTTCTGATGCTCCATGATCATATTTTGCCAATTGCTACTTGTTTTCTCCCTTATTTATAGCATTTTTATACGATTTCCGGGACTAACCTATTAACAAGATGCCAAGTGCCAGTTCCCTGTTTTCTGCTGTTTTTGGTTTCAGAAAAGTTGTTCTGCAAACATTCTCGGAATTGGACCCCACAAAGCCCGAAGTTTCTATTTTCCCCGGAAGCATCGAGAACACCGAAGAGGAGTCGAAGAGGGGCAACAGGGGGCCATACCATAGGATGGCGCGGGTCCCCTGGCCGCGCCACCTATAGGTGTGGGGCCCCTGGAGCTCCACCGCCTTTGCCCTTTCGCCTATTTAAGCCCCCTGGATGGAAAACCCTAAACACCTGATCAAAAATCTCCGAAAAGTTCCGCAGCCGCCATCACCGTCAACCCTATACTAGGGGGGTTCTGAAGCTGTTTCCGGCACCCTGCCAGAGAGGAGATCATCACCGGAGGCCTCTCCATCACCATGCCTGCCTCCAGAGTGATGTGTGAGTAGTTCATCCTTGGACTATGGGTCTATGTATCTTGTTGTAATTCCCACACTAAATATCATAGTAATCTTCATGTCATATTGTGCACTACGGTGCAACCTCTATTTGTCAATTGCCCAGCTGTAATTTGTTCACCCAGCATGCTATCTTTTATGGAGAGACACCACTAGTGAAACTATGAACTCCGGTCCATTTTCCACACTGTTAAACAAACCACAACAATTTCATGTTTTCTTTACTTACTGCAAGCATACACTGTTTTCCACACTATACGTCTAATCTTTGTTTTCTGCAAGACCGGTGAGATTGACAACCTCACTGTACCGTTGGGGCAAAGTATTTTGGTTGTGTTGTGTGCAGGTTCCGCGTTGTTGCTGACACCGGTGAAGCGCCAGCACCACCGTTAGTGGCATCAACCTTCTGAAGGTCCTCTTTCTCCTACTGGATTGATAACCCTGGTTCTTAACTAAGGGGAAACCGTTGTGCTCATCATACCCTCCTCTTGGGGTTCCCAACAAAGTGCATCAAGGATTTTTCTTGCGCCGTTGCCGGGGACAAGGAAGTCTTCTAGCAAGGGGAGTCTCTCACTCTCAACCACTTTATTTTGTTTATTGTTTTGTTTTTTATTTTCGTCTTGTTTTGCTTCTCTTTATTGAAAACACAAAAAATAGTTTACTTCATAGTTGTTATTTACTTTCTTGCTTTTATTCTGCTAAAATGAGTTCCTCTGATAATACCAAGTTGTTTGACTTCACTAGCACAAACAACAATGATTTTATTTGCACACCTATTGCTCCACCTGCTCCTACAACTTCTTTCTATGATATTAAACCTGCTTTATTAAATATTGTGATGAAAGAACAATTTTCTGGTATTAGTACTGATGATGCTGTTGCCCACCTTAATAATTTTGCTGGACTATGTGAGATGCAAAAATATAAAGATGTGGATGGAGATATTATTAAACTGAAATTATTTCCTTTCTCTTTGAGAGGAAGGGCTAAAGAATGGTTGCTATCTTTTCCTAGAAATAGTATTGATTCATGGACTAAGTGTAAAGATACTTTCATTGGAAAATATTATCCTCCTGCTAAGATTATATCCCTGAGAAGTGACATAATGAATTTTAAACAATTTGATAATGAACATGTTGCTAAAGCTTGGCAAAGAATGAAAACTATGGTGAAGAATTGTCCCACTCATGGACTGACTACTTGGATGATTATACAAACCTTTTATGCGGGACTAGATTTCTCCTCGAGGAACCTATTGGATTCAGCTGCTGGAGGTACCTTTATGTCCATCACTTTGGGAAAAACAACAAAGCTTCTTGATGATATGATGATAAATTATTCAGAGTGGCACACTGAGAGAGCTCCACAAGGTAAGAAGGTAAATTATGTTGAGGAAACCTCCTATTTAAGTCAAAGGCTTGATGATATTATGTCTATGCTTGTTAATGGTAAAGCTCAAGTTGATCCTAATAATGTTCCTTTAGCCTCTTTGGTTGCTCAAGAAGAGCATGTTGATGTGAACTTTATTAGAAATAATAATTTTAACAACAATGCTTATAGAAATAATTTTGGTGGAAACAATTATAAACCTTATCCTACTAATAATGGTTATGGTAATTATTATGGCAACTCCTACAATAGTAATAAAAGCTCTACCTCTAGTCTTGAAAACATGCTTAAAGAATTTATTAGCACACAAACTGCTTTTAATAAATCTGTTGAGGAAAAGCTTGGTAAAATAGATGTTCTTGCCTCTAAAGTAGATAGCTTTGCTATTGATGTTGATTTTCTAAAACTAAAGGTTTTGCAACAATATGTTAAACAAAGTAAAACTTTGAATTCCATCCAAGTTCGAATTGATGATAATGTTAGGTTGATGGCTGAATTACGTGCTAGGTGGGAAAGAGAAGATGAATTGGCTAAAAAGAATAATATTGCTAGAGTTTGCAGTATCACAACCACTAGTAAAACTGAAGTTACAAGTGCTATTAAACCTCCTACTATCAATGGTAAAGTATTTGGTGTTAATAAAGTCCCTACTCCTTTGGTGAAACGTGCTAAATTGCCTCAAACTGCTGAAATTGCTTCTGATAGAAGTGCTGGAAATTTTAGAGATGTGGGAGATAATGGTTCCATTACTTTTGATGATAATAATATTGATTTTGATGATTGCAATATCTCTGAATTTATTATGTTACTACAAAAGATTGCTAGAAGTTCCAATGCTAGTGCCATGAATATGGCCTTTACTAAACATATTACCAATGCTCTCGTGAAAGTTAGGGAGGAAAAGCTGAAACTTGAGACATCTATCCCTAGAAAATTAGATGATGGTTGGGAGCCTATCATTAATATAAAATTAAATGATTTTTATTGCAATGCTTTGTGTGATCTTGGTGCTAGTATCTCTGTTATGCCTCAAAAGCTTTATAATATGCTTAATTTACCACCGTTGGAACATTATTATTTGGATGTTCATCTTGCTGATAATGCTAAGAAGAAACCTCTTGGTAGAATTGATGATGTTCTTATTATGGTTAATAATAACCTTGCCCCTGTTGATTTTTTTGTTATTAACATTGAATGCAATGCTTCTTGTCATATTGTTTTGGGAAGACCTTTTCTTAGAACTGTTGCTGCTATTATTGACATGAAAGAGGGGAGTATTAAATATCAACTTCCCCGCAAGAAAGGTTTGGAACACTTTCCTGGAAAGAATATGAAGCTACCCTTTGACTCTATTATTAGATAAAAATATGATGTTGATGCTTCTTCACTTGAAAATACTTGAGTTGCCCTTTTATGCCTAGCTGAAAGACGTTAACGAAAAGCGCTACCGGGAGACAACCCGTTTTATTTCGTTGTTTTCAACCCGTTTTCTTTCGTTTTCTTTGGTGTTCTTTGAACCTGGGTGTTGTCTATTTACTTAGCAACCCCGATATATCTTTTCTTTTGATTTTTTGTTGAGCCAAGTAAAGCCTCTAGTGGAAAGTTGAGCCTATATTTCGGATTTCGTGCAGGAAACAGATTTCTGCTGTCCACTAGTAATTCCGTTAAAAATCATAGAAAAATCAAAATGACCTGAGATTTTTTGTGCTTAATGCTGAGTTATATACGCAAATTTTATTAGTTTACCAGATTTTGATTTGAGCAACATAATGTTTTTGAAAAAAAAACGATCTTTACCGGTTGTTCTCTTTTGACAGATTTCTGCCATTTATCGCATTTGCATCTTAATCTCTTTATTTTGGTGTTCTTTTGAGAAATAGAGTTTTGAAAGAAGTTGTGACAGTAGCTAATGTTTTTTTAGTGTTATACTTGTGTTGAAACTGAACCATGTGAATTTATTATTTCAATTGCACTAATGTTGCTAATGAAGATTGTGAGAATTTTGATGTGAATGAAGTTTTCAAGGGTCAAAAGAAGAGGATGATATGATGTGATCAAGAAGAGTGAAAATCCTAAGCTTGGGGATGCCCCGGTGGTACTTCCAAGAAAATTCCAAGAAGACTCAAGCGTCTAAGCTTGGGGATTCCCAAGGCATCCCCTTCTTCATCAACAAATTATCAGGTCACTTCTAGTGAAACTATATTTTTATTCGGTCGCATCTTATGTGCTTTACTTGGAGCATCTTTTATTTTTGTTTTCAGTTTGCTTTTGCTTTTGCTTTAAGTTTGTTTTTACTTTTTCAATAAGCTTGGTTGGACCCAAGCATTCTTTTATTGGAGAGTGACGCGCTCCGCTTTTTCATGAGAATACGTTGTATTCTTAATCTCTGTCTAGCTGTTGCATTTATTTAGCTCCTGTTTTGCATGCATCTCTTATTAGAGCTGTTAGTTTTAGTAGTGTTATGTGAGTACTCTCATGTTTGCTTGCTGTAGCATGTAGAGTATTTTTCTTAAAGCATGTTTTGTATGGTGCTTGTTGGGAGAAAGACAACTGCTGCTTGAAGTAGAATTTATAATAGTACTAGTAGAAGCTTGTATAGACTGTGGCTAGGACTTTTTAATACCATGATAAATGTTATTTTAGTTTTAAATCCTTGTGGTTATTGAGTAGCATGATTAGCCTCAAATAGCTGAGAGTGTTTAATATGTCTTGAAAGATTCATGAGTTGTTCTTGTCATAGTAAAGCATCAATATATGGTATTCTCTTCGAATGTTTTATTTGGTTGACTTGGCGCATGCTCACACCATGTTTATGACTACAAACCAGTCACAAATAGCCTCCATGACCACTTAGTTTTTGAACTTGTGATACTACTTATGTTTTAATTAATGATGCTTATGTCGCTATGCATGATTATGGCTCTTATGCTCTCTTGATTTGTCGCTCCCAGACTTTTGCTAGCCTCCATCTGTAGTGAGTATGAGCTCTACTCGTGCATCCAAACTCCCTTAAACCAAAGTTTTTCCCATTGTGTCCACCATACCTACCTACATGTGGTATTTAACTGCCATTCCAAAGTAAATTGCTCATGTGTTACATTTAAAACCTTCAAAATTACTCCTGCTTTATATTCCTGTTTTTGCTCATGAGGACGTAAATAGAGAATCTTTATCTCACTTGTTGATTGGATTTCACACCCTGGACTAGTGGCTTCATCCTCTTATCCAAATGATAGAAGAGTTGGCAGCAGGGTGCCCAGCCCAAAATTAATGCAAACAAATTCTCTTTACTATTTTTGCCCCTGATTTATCAGTCAAAGCATAATTGTGTAAACAAAAGAGAAAGAGGGATGACCTTCTGCACCAGTTGCGTCCTTCACCATGGCAGGTGCTCTTCTGAATCCAGTTGGCTTGTGACGTACTGTATTTTCTGTTTACCATTCGTTGACATTAGCATACATCTCTCATAATATAGACACTCCTCCACGGTATGTGATTGTTGGCAGGCACCCGAGGATTCGGTTAGCCATGGTTTGTGAAAGATGGATGGGAGAAGTGTCAAACTTTTAATACATCTGTTTCATAAAATAAAAGCTCTAGGGCATGAGTGATCCATGCTTCCCTCAGTGAAGGGCCTTTCTTTTACTTTTATGTTGAGTCTCCATCTTCTAACTTTATGCACAGTTGAGAGAGCATTTTTGCCATTCTGAGTTCTATGTGCATTTGTCCCATAAGCATCAATAATTACTTCATGATGTGATACCATTTGTTCTTAAATTATTTGTTCTAGTCTTCCTCATGAACTTTGAAGGTGTCCTGGAATTTATGTTTTGCCCCACTCTTAAGGACTATCGAAATATCACTTTGCCATGCTTTTTCTATACCTGAAACAAACGTCTACCTTTCTTTGCATTATTATTTATGATCCTTTATTTGAGTTACTCTCCGTGATGCAAAGTAATTGCTATGCTTTATTATTAAAGTTTTATTTATCATGCATGTGTTTAAAGTTTTATGATCTCAGCGTGCATATGCTTTTACATTAGATTGATCAAGTTTATGTTAGTAGCATGTCACCCCAGAAATTATTTTGTTTATCGTTTACCTACTCGAGGATGAGTAGGAACTAAGCTTGGGGATGCTTGATACGTCTCCAACGTATCTATAATATCTGATGCTCCATGATCATATTTTGCCAATTGCTACTTGTTTTCTCCCTTATTTATAACATTTTTATACGTTTGCCAGGACTAACCTATTAACAAGATGCCAAGTGCTAGTTCCTTGTTTTCTGGTGTTTTTGGTTTCAGAAAAGTTGTTCTGCAAACATTCTCAGAATTGGACCCCACAAAGCCCGAAGTTCCTATTTTCCCCGGAAGCATCCAAAACACCGAAAAGGAGTCGAAGAGGGGCAACAGGGGGGGCACACCATAGGGTGGCGCAGGTCCCCCTGGCCGCGCCATCTATAGGTGTGGTGCCCCTGGAGCTCCACCGCCTTTGCCCTTTCGCATATTTAAGCCCCATGGATGGAAAACCCTAAACACCTGATCAAAAATCCTCGAAAAGTGTCGCAGCCATCGTCACCGTCAACCCTAGATCAGGGCGGTTCTGAAGCTGTTTCCGGCACCCTGTCGGAGAGGAGATCATCACCGGAGGCCTCTCCATCACCATGCCTGCCTCCGGAGTGATGCGTGAGTAGTTCATCGTTGGACTACGGGTTCGTAGCTGTAGCTAGATGGTTGTCTTCTCCTCATATGCCTCCATGTTGAGATCTCGTGAGCTGCCTATCATGATCGAGATTGATCTTATGTAATTCTATATGCCGTGTTTGCAGGGATCCGATGAATATTGAACTTATGCCAAGTTGATTATAGTCTTTATTTGCATATGCTATTTCCGATCTTGCATGCTTTCCGTTGCTAGTGGTTACTCTGGCCAAGTAGTTTCTAGTGACTCCAAGAGGGAGTATTTATGCTCGATAGTGGGTTCATGCCTCCTTTTCGCCTTGCTCGAGTAACAGGAACATGAAGGGGGAGGATGTGATGTTGCCATTAGGGAGAAAACAACGGTGAGAGTGCCCGCGTGCATAATCATTACTTACATTACACAATTTGTTTAATGCAATTATCTGTTGCTTGCAACTTAATACCTAAGGGGGTTCGGATGATAACCTGAGGGTGGATTATTAGTCATAGATGCAGATGGATGTCGGTCTATGTATCTTGTTGTAATGCCCGCACTAAATATCATAGTAATGTTCATGTCATATTGTGCACTACGGTGCAACCTCTATTTGTCAATTGCCCAGCTGTAATTTGTTCACCCAACATGCTATCTTTTATGGAGAGACGCCACTAGTGAAACTATAAACCCCGGTCCATTTTCCACACTGTTAAACAAACCACAACAATTTCTTGCTTTCATTACTTACTGCAAGCATACACTGTTTTCCACACTATACGTCTAATCTTTGTTTTCAGCAAGACCGGTGAGATTGACAACCTCACTGTACCGTTGGGGCAAAGTATTTTGGTTGTGTTGTGTGCAGGTTCCATGTTGTTGCTGACACCGGTGAAGCGCCATCACCACCGTTAGTGGCATCAACCTTCCGAAGGTCCTCTTTCTCCTACTGGATTGATAACCCTGGTTCTTAACTAAGGGGAAAACTCCTACCGTTGTGCTCATCATACCCTCCTCTTGGGGTTACCAACAAAGTGCATCAGTGGCCACGGGTTCATCCGCCCCCCGCAGAAGAAGACGGGTGAATGGCACTCGTCGATTGTGACGCGGAAGAGCATCACCACCATGCAGAAAGAGGGGTTGATTCCCTCTGAAGATTCATGGCGCGTGGGACAGCCCGTGAAGGGAGAAGAAGTGTCGCGCCCCGGCGCCAACCTTCCCTCTCCATCCCTTCCTCCTCGGGCTAATGTACGTCTATGGCATACAACTTCATGATCCCCCCAACGCGGTGCAGCACATCTCGTGCTTCATCGTTCCGTGCGAGTGTATCTTGGGTATCCGCTGATGACCCACAAGTATAGGGGGTGTATCGTAGTACTTTCGATAAATAAGAGTGTCGAACCCAACAAGGAGCAGAAGGTGTTGACAAGCAGGTTGGATAGAGGATTCACTGTAAACACTAGCAAACGGGTTTTTGGAGGTTTTTGATATAGCAGATAAATAAAGTGCGAGAAAATAAAGTGCAGTAAATAATATTGCAGTGAGTAGCCAAATCCTTGTGAGACGAAAGGACAAGCTGGTTGTATTACTTATGACTCCCAAATGTTCTCGAGGATACATGGGAATTTCGTCAAGTGCTTTCGCTTCGTTACGGTTGATTAATATCCATTGGTTTGTGAAGTGTTGTGTGGGTGAACCTATGCTAATGCACCGCCCAACTAGGACTAATACATACTTGTGATTATACCCCTTGTAAGCATCCGCAAATACAAGAAAGTAATTAAGATAAATCTAACAACAACCTTAAAACTCCGGGATTCTACACTCCCTCGTGCATTGGTTTACTAACGAGGGTTTAGGTTTCTGTCACTCCGGCAACCCCACAATTATTAGCAAAATACGCAATGCATCCTCCTAGGCCCATAAAGGTGAAGTATCATGTAGTCGACGTTCACATGACACCACTAGAAAAATAGCACCACAACTTAAATACTGAACCACGAGATATTACTTCAACATAACTTCACTACTAACATCATGACTTCTCCCATGTCCTCAAGAACTAAACAAACTACTCACAAGACATCATATGGATCATAATCAGAGCTGATATAATGAATAATAACAATCTGGTCATAAAGTGCTAACACCGATAAATCTCACAAGTAGCAACTACTAACAAGTAATCCACACCGGGAGAGAGATCTAATGTAAAACAAAGATAGATGCCCCTGATTGTTACAACGGAATGACGGTGGATGATGAGGGTGATGGTGCTAGTGGCGATGATGATGACGATGACGATCTTGATGATGCCCGGAGCGATGATGGTGACGATGGTGATGATTTCCCCTCTCCGGAGAGTTATTTCCCTGGCAGATTTCTCCCTGCTGGAGAGCTTTTCTCTCTCTGGTGTTTTCCGCCCCGAGGCGGCGGCGGAATAATTCTTCGATGATATTCTGGGGATTAGGGTTCCCTGGGGGTCAAGTACGCGAAAGGGATCGACGAGAGATGGGCCAGGGTGGCCACACCACCTGGCGGCGCGGCCAAGGGGGGCGCCACCCCATGGTGTGGGCCCCTGGTGGCCCCCTCTAGCTCCCTTTCTAGCTAGCCTCCTCCTCTAAACTTCTAAGACATCTCCGATGTCCCTCATCTTCTTCTGAACTTCTGAAATAGGGTATCTCGACGGTGCTTTTCCCATCAGATTTCTGGTCCCGGTGTTTATTCTCCAAAAATTATGAAACATGCAAAATAAGATAAAATAAAATAAGTGATGCATCATAACATGAAATATATCAATGAATAACAGAAAATAACAGTATAAAACAGTGATGCAAAATGGACGTATCCACTCCCCCCAAGCTTAGACCTCGCTTGTCCCCAAGCAAAACTGAACTCAGTAAACATGACCACATGTTTATGGAGTGAGGTGTCGATAAAATAAAATACGGACAAGAGGCATCACATCTAACAAGGAACAAATCATTTTAGCAGCAACTTCCTCTCATATAATCAAACTTGAAACAAGTAAAGAACAATAAAGGTGCAAAAAGTAAATCAAAATTAGAAAAGGCAAACTTCGTTCTTGGTCAGAGAACAATTAATAGTGTACTTATGTTTCGATCAGAGTCTTTATACTAGAGCTTATATTGCAGAGCTTATCATGCTCAATTATAATGGTCTCTTTGCAGACATTGGTAACTTTCAAAGTTGTATTAAAACAGATAAAAGAATTTGTAGAAACAAGGAAGAATAAAGGACATGATTGAGTAAATCAACATATAGCTGGATGAATCACAACAACTCAAATGCTTGCTTAAGACAGTAAGAAGTAGGTTTACTGATTCAGTATAAATGTAAAAGATAGGCCCTTCGAAGAGGGAAGCATGTATCACTCATGTGCTAGATCTTTTATTTTGTAAAACAGAGGTATAAAATGGTTGACACTCCTCCCAACCTTTCTTACACAAACCATGGCTAACCGAATCCTCGGGTGCCTACCAACAATCACAACCATGGAGGAGTGTCTAATTTTGAGAGGTGTATGTTTATGTCAACGAATGGAAAACATAAAATACAGTACGTCACAAGCCAACTAGACTTCACAAGAGCGGCTCCCATAGAAGGACGCAACTGGTATAGAAGGTCATCCCTTTTTCTCTTTTGTTGACACAATTATGCTTTGACCGATAAATCAGGGGCAAAAATAGTGAAGAGAATTTGTATTATTATTTGGGGCTGGGAACCCCGCTGCCAGCTCTTCTAGCATTTGGATAAGCGGATGAAGCCACTAGTCCAGGGTGTGAAAATCCAATCAACAAGTGAGATAAAGATTCTCTATTTGCGTCCTCGTGAGCTAAAACATGAGCACAAAACTGGTGTAATTTTGAAGGTTTAAAGGTAACACACAAGCAATTTACTTGGAGTGGCGGTGAAATACCACATATAGGTAGGTATGGTGGACACAAATGGCAAGGTTTTGGGGCTCAAGGTTTGGATGCACGAGAAGCATTCCCTCTCAGTACAGGTTTTTGGCTAGCAAGGTTGGGTAGCAAGCATAAGAATCATAGTAAAACAAACAAAAACATGTATGATAAAGTCAATCATGCAATCTTCCTTGAAGGTGAAAACAAACTTATTCGAGAACACTAAGTTTATGGGCTAAAAATAAAGAAAGATCATGGAATAATATATCTACATGCAACTCCCTCATTTCTACTTAAGTCTCAACGTATTGTTGCTACTGACCAATGCTAAGTTTGCCAAAACCAACTAGATTAACTTGAAGCTCCAAAATTGATACCAATACTAATAACAAGATCAATCACATAACAAAAATTGCAAACTAAAATAAAGTAGAGCAAGTAGATGATGAAACTTCTCATTAATATTTCATTACGGCAACTCAAACCAAGGGATACAACGATAACCAACTAAGGAGTGACACTTCCATACTGCAAACCATCCTATATGATATCTTACCTACTCACGATACGACTCTACTAAAAGGTAAAAAGGGTGAAAGATAAAGGCGTGATACCGCGGCACTCCCCCAAGCTTGGAACAAGCCAAGGGGATGCCAATACCAATGACGAATCAATTCTTCGGTGGTGGTGGTGAATCCTTCTCATCATCAGCCTTCCAAGGTAAAGGCTCTCCATCCACAAATGATGTCTAGGTCTCTAATATCCTAAAACTAGTAGCCTAGCTTATACGTTTAAACTGGTTCTCATACTCACAGTTCTGATTCCGCACATCATAGAGTTGTGCTTGCAATTTGTTGGTGGTCTGGGTGAGTGAGAAGATATCCTTCCAAAGCTTCAAAGTCTCCTTCTTGTACTCAGCGATCTGTTCGATCTTTATCCTGTGGATGATCTCAACTTTACGCTCCGCCATCTTCTTGTACCTAAAGACTTCTTTCTCAAGCTCTTCCATCCTACCTTCCAGACTGCCTTCTCCTTTAGGGCCCCGAACATCTTCAATCTTCACCTCCCCATCCTTGATCAGCAACTCTTTGGGATGCATCTTCAACTTGTTCATGTACGGGCTGACAACTTCTCAAATAAACTATCTTTGGGAGATCTGGGAGAGAACATTGTGGCTCTAGATCCGAAGATGTAACCTGGCAGAAACAGCTCGAAATAGAAACACGACAATAAAACGATATAAGGACGTCGGGGGTCCGGGGGGTTATATAGCAAAAATATACGTAATGAAAGGAAAGTCCAGGTCGGAAACGACTCGGAGAGGGGATCCGGGGTGCCCACACCATAGGGTGGTGCGGCCAGGGGTAGGCACGTGCCCCACATGGTGTGGTGCCTCCGGGCACCTTCTCCAACTCCTCTTCGGCTAGGTATTTTTCATATTTTCCAAAAACCAATAAATTGTAACTTGGAAGGTAGTCCGCGAACTTTTTTTTAACAGAACGGTTACCTATTCCAAAACAGGCTCTGCGGATTCTGGAATCTCCCCTCTAATGAACTTCTCCAGAGTCATTACTTGAATAACATCAACATCTTCATCATAGGAATCCCCAGAAATATAATGTTTTGGTCTTTGTCCATTTACCACTTGTGTAGTGTTATCTTTGAGGGAAACAATTTTGATTGCACCCGAACGATACACTTCTTCAATAATATAAGGTCCTTCCATTCAGGAGAGTAATTTTCCTGCAAAAAATCTGAGACGAGACCGATATAATAGAACTTTCTCACCAACATGAAACTCTCTTTTAAGGATTATTTTATCATGCCATTGTTTAACTTTCTCTTTAAAGAGCTTGGCATTTTTATAAGCTTCACATCTCCATTCATCTAAATGATTCAAATCAAGCATTCTTTTCTTACCAGCAAGTTTAAATCTTTGTTAAGTTCTTTCACTGCCCAATAAGCTTTGTGTTCTAATTCTAAAGGCAAGTGACAAGCTTTTCTATAAACCATTTTATAGGGAGACATACCCATATGATTTTATAAGCATTTCTATAAGCCCATACAGAATCATTAAACTTATCTGACCAATTCTTCCTAGATTTATTAATAGTCTTTTGCAAGATAGATTTAATTTCTCTATTTGATAATTCTACTTGCCCACTGGTTTGAGGATGATAAGCTGAGGCAATTCTATGATTAACATCATATTTAGCAAGGGTCTTTTTAAAACCACCATGAATAAACTGAGAACCTCCATCAGTCATAAGATATCTAGACACACCAAATCTAGGAAAAATAACATCTTTAAGCATTTTTATAGAGGTATCACCATCAACACTTTTAGTAGGTATAGCTTCTACCCACTTAGTAACATAATAAAAAACAACAAGAATATGAGTATAACCATTCGAAGGAGGAAAATGACCCATAAAGTCAAATCCCCAACAATCAAAAGGTTCAATAACAAGAGAATAACTCATAGGCATTTCATTACGTCTAGAAATATTGCCTACTCTTTGACATTCATCACAAAATAAAATAAATGTATGTGCATCTTTAAAGAGCGTAGGCCAATAGAAACCTGATTGTAGAACCTTCTGTGCGGTTCTATCTCCAGCGTGATGTCCTCCATAAGCACTAATATGGCACTTCTTCAATATTTCACGTTGTTCATAATCTGGTACACATCTTCTCATAATACCATCTACTCCTTCTTTATATAAATGTGGGTCATCCCAAAAATAATGCCTCAAATCATAGAAGAATTTTCTTCTTTGTTGAGATGAAACTGTTGGAGGCAAATACTTTGAAACAATAAAGTTAGCATAATCAGCATACCATGGACTATCTTGGGATTTTACCTTTATTGCAGCCAACTGTTGATTTGGCAAACTATCATTAACTGGAATGGGATCAAAAGTAATGTTTTCAAATCTAGACAAGTTATCAGCAACAGGATTTTCAGCACCCTTCCTATCCACAATATGCAAACCAAACTCTTGTAAAAGCAACACCCATGTAATAAGCCTAGGCTTAGCATCTTTCTTTTCCATAAGGTATCTTATAGCAGCATGATCAGTATGAATAGTAACCTTTGAGTCAACAATATAAGGCCTAAACTTATCACATGCAAAAACTACAGCTAAGAACTCTTTTTCAGTAGTAGCATCATTCTTTTGAGCATCATCAAGAGTCTTACTAGCATAATGAATAACATTCAACTTCTTATCTACGTGCTGTCGGAGAATAGCACCTACAGCAAAATCACTAGCATCACACATAATTTGAAAAGGTAAATTCCAATCAGGTGGTTGAACAATAGGAGCGGTAGTTAAAGTCTTCTTTAAAGTTTCAAAAGCTTCATTACAATCATCATCAAAAACAAATGGTACATCTTTTTGAAGAAGATTAGTAAGAGGCTTTGATATTTTAGAGAAATCTTTAATAAACCTCCTATAAAAACCAGCATGACCAAGAACACCACGAATACCTTTAACATCCCTAGGACAGGGCATTTTCTCTATGGCTTCCACTTTAGCTCTGTCTGTCAACTTCAATACCTCTTTCAGAAATTTTATGTCTAAGAACAATTCCTTCATTAACCATAAAGTGGCATTTCTCCCAATTAATAACAAGATTGGTTTCCTCACATCTCTGCAAAACTTTATCAAGCTTGTGCAAACAATTATCAAAAGAAGTTCCATAGACGGAAAAATCATCCATGAATACTTCCACAATTTCTTCACAAAAACCATGAAAAATAGCAGACATGCATTTTTTAAAAGTAGCAGGAGCATTACACAAACGAAAAGGCATACATATGTAAGCATAAGTACCATAAGGACAAGTAAAGGTTGTTTTCTCTTGATCTTGCTTCCTAACAACAGTCTGAGAAAACCCAGAATAACCATCAAGAAAGCAAAAATGATTTTTCTTAGACAACCTCTCTAGCATTTGATCAATAAAGGGTAAAGGATAATGGTCTTTCTTAGTAAATTTATTAACCTTTCTAAAATCAATACACATTCTATAACAAACTACTACTCTTTGTGGAATGAGCTCATTTTTTTCATTAGGCACAACAGTCATTCCTCCCTTTTTAGGGACATAATGCATAGGGATCACCCATCTACTATCAGCAATAGGAAAAATAATACCAACATCAAGAAGTTCTAATACCTCATTTCTTACCACTTCCTTCATCTTAGGAATTTAACGGCGTTGATGTTCAACAACTGGCTTTGCATCAGGTTCAATGTTAATAGCATGCTCACATATATTAGGACAAATTCCCTCTCAAATCATCCAAAGTATATCCAATAGCTCCACGGTTTTCCTTTAGAATTCCCAATAATCTTTCCTCTTCTTCACCTGAAAGTTTAGCACTAATAATAACAGGATATATTTTCTTATCATCAATACAAGCATATTTAAGATCATGAGGCAAAGGTTTTTAATCAAAAACAGGATCCTCCTTGGGTGGTAATGTGGTACCCAAGTCTTCCACAAGGTAAATTATGTTTCAGTCCGGTTGACGAACAAGAATATCGTCAATCTCATTTCTCTCTTCCATAAATACCTCACTCTCGTGGTCCTCCATATATTGCTGCAAAGCATTGTTAGGAGCAAGATCAATAGAAGCAAGTTGTTCAACTTTAAAATTCTCATCAGGCAATTTAGATTCATAAGGTGTTCTAGCAAATTTAGAGAAATTGAACTCATAAGACTTCCCATCGAATTTATTTAAAATCTTCTCCCTCATACAATCTATAATAGCACCACAAGTATTCAAGAAAGGTCTACCAAAAATAATAGGACAAGTTTTACTAGCAGCCTTACCAAGTACTAGAAAATCAGTGGGATATTTAGTCTTACCACATAAAACTTCCACATCTCTAACAATACCAATCGGAAAGACAATTTCTCTATTAGCAAGCTGAATAACCACATCAATATCTTCAAGTTCACAAGAACCAATTTCATGCATAATTTCTCTATAAAGCTCATAAGGTATAGCACTAGAACTAGCACCAGTATCACATAAACCATAATAGCAATGATCACCAATCTTAACAGAAAGCGCATGAACACTAGTTTTGTTAGGTCTATGAGGATGGGAAACAATATTAGAAGCATCCTCGCAGAAGACAATGTGTTCATCCTCCACATTTCCACAAACAAGATCTTTTACTATTGCTACAGCAGGTTCAACAGTTATTTGTTCATCGGGTTCAATAGATTTCTTATTACTCTTATTTACAACACTAGCCACCATAGAGTGTTCTTTCACCTTAGCAGGGAAAGGCATTCTTTCAACGTACGGCTCAGGAACAGCAGGATTAACAACATGCACTTCTATATTACTAGCAGGAACAATATCTTTATAAGGTGCATGGTACTTGCTAAATTCCTTCTTAGGAATATCAAGATAGGAGGCAAAAGCTTTAAGACAGTTTGCAAAGATTTGAGAATCAAGACCAGAAACATCACTAACATCATAGAAATCATTGGTTCCCATAAAAGATTTAATGCATTCATAATCATTTATACCTGACTTTCTGCCTTTGTCATTCTCCCATCCTTTAGTGTTTTCTTGAATACGGTCAAGAAGACCCCATTTAGCTTCTTCCTTCTTACGTGTGAATGATCTAGAACAAGAAGCATCCAATAAATCCTTATCATGAAGAGAAAGCCTTGCATAAAAATTATTGATA
The DNA here is from genome assembly GCA_028641055.1 of Alopecurus myosuroides. Classification (NCBI taxonomy): domain Eukaryota; kingdom Viridiplantae; phylum Streptophyta; class Magnoliopsida; order Poales; family Poaceae; genus Alopecurus; species Alopecurus myosuroides. The sequence continues at coordinate 86,105,416 of CM054062.1, read as the reverse complement.
ACAATATTACTCGGGAGTTCATGAATGGGACATTTGAGCATTAATAACTTCATTTTCCCCCACGCTTGGGCAATACTCTCTCCATCATGAGGCCAGAAATCATAAATTTGATTCCGGTCTTTATGAATCTCACTAGGAGGATAAAATTTAGAATAAAAGAGAGGAACAATTTCCTCCCATCCAATAGATTCACCATTCTTCAGTAATTTGAACCATTCAGCGGCTCTTCCTTTTAGCGATAAGGAGAATAATTTCCTTTTAACTTGATCCATTGTAATACCCGCACACCTGAATAACCCGCATAATTCATGTATAAAGAGAAAATGATCACCGGGATGGACAGTTCCATCACCGTAATAGCAGTTATCCATAACACGTCCAACAATTTTCATAGGTATTTTATAAGGATATTCAGCAGATAACGGGTTACCCACTACCCTAGTAGTAACGGTAGAAGTACCCCTAAACAGAGAACCAAAAGTATTCTCCATAATGAAATAAAACAACAGACAGAAATAAAAACAACACTCACAGTAAAAGTTTCTCTTACCAATTCCACTTACCAATAGAGCTTCACTCCCCGAAAACGGTGCCAGAAAATAGTCTTGATGACCCACAAGTATAGGGGGTGTATCGTAGTACTTTCTATAAATAAGAGTGTCGAACCCAACGAGGAGCGGAAGGTGTTGACAAGCAGGTTGGATAGAGGATTCACTGTAAACACTAGCAAACGAGTTTTTGGAGGTTTTTGATATAGCAGATAAATAAAGTGCGGTAAATAATATTGCAGCGAGTGACCCAATCCTTTTGAGAGAAAAGGACAAGACGGCTGTATTACTTATGACTACCAAACGTTCTCGAGGACACATGGGAATTTTGTCAAGTGCTTTCGCTTCGTTACAGTTGATTAATATCCATTGGTTCGTGAAGTGTTGTGTGGGTGAACCTATGCTAATGCACCGCCCAACTAGGACTAGTACATACTTGTGATTATACCCCTTGTAAGAATCCACAAATACAAGAAAGTAATTAAGATAAATCTAACCATAGCCTTAAAACTTCGGGATTCTACACTCCCTCGTGCATTGGTTTCCTAACGGGGGTTTAGGCTTCTGTCACTCCGGCAACCCTAGAATTACTAGCCAAATACACAATACATCCTCTTAGGCCCATAAAGGTCAAGTATCATGTAGTCGACGTTCACATTACACCAATAGAAGAATAGCACCACAACTTAAATGCTGAACCACGAGATATTACTTCAACATAACTTCACTACTAACATCATGACTTCTCCAATGTCCTCAGGAACTAAATGAACTACTCACAATACATCATATGGATCATAATTAGAGGTGATATAATGGATAATAACAATCTGGTCATAAAGTGCTGGATGATCCACACCGGGAGAGAGATCTAATGTAAAACAACGATAGAGGACCCTAATTGTTACATCAGGATGACGGTGGATGATGAGGGTGATGGTGCTGGTGGTGATGATGATGACAATGACGATCTTGATGATGCCTGGAGTGATGACGGTGACGATGGCGATGATTTCCCCTCTCCGTAGAGTTATTTCCCCGGCAGATTTCTCCCTGCCGGAGAGCTTTTGTCTCTCTGGTGTTTTCCGCCCCGAGGCGGTGGCGGAATAATTCTTCGATGATAGTCTGGGGCTTAGGGATCCCTGGGGTCAAGTACGCAAAAGGGATCGACCAGAGGTGGGCCAGGGTGGCCACACCACCTGGCGGCGCGGCCAAGGGGGTGGGAGCCACCCCATGGTGTGGGACCCCCTGTGGCTCCCCTTCTGGCTAGCCTCCTCCTCTGAACTTCTAAGACATCTCTGATGTCCCCCGTCTTCTTATGAACTTATGAAATAGGGTATCTCGATGGTGCTTTTCCCATCAGATTTCCGGTCCCGATGTTTATTCTCCAAAAATTATGAAACATGCAAAATAAGATAAAATAACATAAGTGATGCATCATAACATGAAACATATCGATAAATAACAGAAAATAACATTATAAAATAGTGATGCAAAATGGACGTATCATCCGCCCGCAATGGGGGTTGTGGAGGACCATTTTCTCAGTGGTAATCCACCGAGAGAAGGCGTCTGAAGGAGGCAAGAAGCTAGGGGAACCCATGGCGACTAGAAGCTTCGGAGTCCAGGAGAGTACCGAGTTCCCCTACTTCGAGATGAATTTCGTCGAGTCTGCCCAAGGATGGTGCAGGTTTGTGCTATGTCCAAGACAATGACGCGGGTGGCGTTCCCGAATTCAAGCCATTTGCGCCTTTGAAGCGGAGGGAGTCCTGGGCGCACAAGTTGTCACCCGAAGAAACCAAAGCCACCACCCCGTTGCTCGAACAATTTTCGCGGCTTCATCGGCAAGACAAAGGGCTCCTGCTGAACGAGATCCACCGTGTGACCGTTTTCCTACGTCAAAGGGTGCAACCACTACAGAATCGGCCAATCACTTTGTGGGAGTATTCGGGTGTGAATGACCCGAGTCAAACGTGCAGCGACCTGCTCTCGAACAACGTGTTCGAGACAAAGCTCACTGCCATCACCAGCCTGAAGAAAGGCGAGTCTTAATCCACCTCTCCCTTCAAACCCTTCGACTCATATCACCCCCCTACCGAGGTAAATTTGTTTTCTTCTCTTGCGTTGATTCATTGTTTTTGAGTACTGGTTTGATTGAGTTCCATCTTTTTCTTTGATAGAACAAAGATGTGGCGGTGTGTTACCCGCCACTTGCTACCTTGGGTGATGGGGACTCCGATCTCCTCGCGAGTAACCTTGATGCTCCTCTCAATACGAGCATTGCAAACGCAGAGTCGAGTGAAGAGCAAGAAGAGGTGGAAGAGGAGGAAGAAGACGAGGACCTCAGCTTCTTCACCGTAAGCTTCGCAGGCTCGAGGAAGATGAAGTGACCTCTAAAGAAAAGTCCTTGAGCCAGGAGACTGTTGAGGAGATCGAACCCTACCCTATCCGGGTGATGCCTCTGAACATGCTTCCGCCTGCAATCCAGCAGTCGAAGATTCCCATTGCTTGGGACTTGGCCAACTTTGACGAGGACGACGATGATGAGTAAGTTATACGCTTCACGAATTTGGATGTGCTTCTTTGTTCTTGCCTTTAATCTTTTCTCAGTGTTCTGGTTCTTAGCAGGGATCAGTTCGCATCCTCGGCTCAGTCTACCAAGCAAACGGGGGCTGCGCCTGGGCCAGCCAAAGCGTCGAGTCCTCTTTCGCATCCTTTGAGTCCTACGAAGGCAGTTGAGGCTTCTCAATATGGGATGGCTGGCTTCGCAATGGACCAGTCGAAGGATGATGGAGCGTCCGCGAGCAAGGAGGTTTCGGGTAGCTTGCCTGATCCTCTGTCGAGTCCCAGTGGCAAGGTGAATTTCTGTTTTCTCGTATTCTATCTTATTTTTTCGGGTGCACGCCAGTGCTCCCAATGGGAGTAGCCCCCGAGTTAGTAGGCGACTGATTCTAGTCGGTTACTGACTCAATTAATCTGTTTCCTTTTCCTTGTTTAATTTTGCATGTTTATCGCGTGCACGTCAGTGCTCCCGATGGGAGTAGCCCCTGTGTCTATAGTCGACTGTGTACAGTCGGGTGTTTACTCAAGCGACAATGTACTGATTTGTCTCTTCTATTGCAGGCTATTCTTGACTCTTAGCCGTTTTCGGACGTCGTCTTGCAGTAGTTGAGGCAGAATGCGTCTTTCTTTGTCAAGAGCGCGATCAATGCCTTCAGGACGTTCGTTCTTCGAGAGGTGAATTATCGTATATTTCGCGACCAACTTTGTCCTTATGATTCCTTCATTATTAACATGCTTGCTTCCTGCTGCAGATGAGGCCATCCGCGCGAATACCGAGAAGACCGAAGCTTGCGCTCGGATCAAAGATCTCGAGAAGGAGTTGGAGTCCACCTGAAAGGAGTTGGATTCCACTCAAAAGAATGCGGTCGATCGTCTCGCTGAGTCTCGAGAAGCCCTAAAGAAGTTCGAGGACACGGGTGTGGCCCGTGATAACCAACTGTCTGACACCCTCCGTCCTATAGCTCATGCCTTATCGGGTACGTTGTTTGTTTACTTGCGATTTATCTCGAGGTTTGCTCTTCCTTTCGTCATACTTTCTTGCAGACGCTTTTGGGGTTGCCTTGGCGATCCCTGGCAAAGTCTGCACTCAGGTGCAAGAGCATGGGAAGAAGGCCTACTTTGCTATCCGCGATGCTTCTCGAGTGTTATCGCAGCTGCATCAACGGGTGTTCGCGGGGAAGCCGGTTCCTTCGACCATGGAGGGCCTCCTGCATGCTTTTCTTTGCGAGGGTGATCTCTTTCAGGAGTATACCCTTGCCCAGACTGAATGCGGAGCGAAGACGGCCATCCAGTTTGCCCTGGCGCACAACGTCCAAGGTGACATGGAGATTGCGGAGCTCCAGCTTGGCCGTCTGCTTCTCCATGAGCTCGCCCTACCTAGACTTCGCCTGGAGCTCCCTCAGTGCGGCGTCGGTTTTGGCGTCGGAGATGCAGAGGTCGATCGACGCTTGTAGGCGCTCCGCTGCGGGCGCCGAGTCCCTTGCCGCCTTGGCCTTCTTGTTGCCGATCGGGCGATCCTCCATGCCGTCTAGCGGCGCGTCTGGGTTGTAGACGCTGTTGTTCTTGACGAGGGATAGCCGAACCTCCTTCCATTTCTGGCACGTCTCGGTCCGGGTGAAGACATGCAGAAACCTTAAGTCGCCGTCGTTGTTGTCCTGGCGGTACAGGTCGAACATCCAGACCATCTGCACAAACAGCGGCATCGATCAGCGAAAGACATGGCGAAAGGCGGCGCCGATCGGCGAAAGTGGCTCGGGTATACCCGCTGCTCGAGGCTGGCGCCGCTCTCTGGCCGGGACTGGGCCTCCTCCTGGATGCCATGCCATTTGTTGCACGCCTGCTGGATCGCCGCCCAGTGGTTATCCATCGCCTTCTCGCCGCGGTCCATGTGTATACCTTTGAACTGGGCGTCGACCATATTGCGCCCGTTGAACTCCGTCTTCACCCGGCACCAGTAGTTGTCGACGTTCTGGTTCGCGCCGGTGAGCGAGTCGATGCTGATGGTCTTCCATGCTTTGGCGAGACACTCGTCTTCCTTCGTCGACCACTTGATCCGCGGTTCTCCCGGTGGCTTGGCGTTCTCCTGACGCTTGCGTTTCCCCTTGGCGGCCACCTACGACATTTGGGCTGGCTCCAACTCTTCCACCTCCTCAGCATTGTCCAGGTAGACGCCGTCCTGTTCGCCGACCTTCGTATCCAGCTCCTGTGAGTTGACCTGCGTGAAGAACCCGGGAGACGAGGCGGCGGCCGCCGAGCCGGAGGCGATGATGTCGTCCATCTCGGCCTCCGTGGCGCTGAACTGCGGCGCCGAACTTGAGTTGGCACCGAAGGGGAGAGGGCCACGGTGCAGAACTTAAGCGTGGAGGGACGGGGGGTGGGCGTACGAGGCCAGGGAGTAGCCGTAGGGAACGTTGAGGTCGACGGCGAAGACGGGCGCCAATGGGGCGCGTGGCGGCGCGTGGAAGGCGGTGTTGGGGTTGAAACCGCCGAGAGGGTCGCCGTCGATGTAGTCCGGCGATGGGGAGTACCTCCACACCTGCGGCGAGAAGCCGGCCGCCGATGATTAGACGCTCGACTGGCTTTCCCACGCCCCGTGCATGTACGGACTTGACACCGATTGGGCGGGCTAGGCGGGCTGCTGGGGAAGCGGGGGCGTAGGCTGGCGAGCCGCCGCATTCCTCGCCATGACGGCGCGGGACTCCTCCTCTTCCGCCGCCGCCGCGTCCCTCATCTTCTTGGCTTCCAACCTGCGCCGCCTGTCGTCGGTGACGGTCGTCCTGCGATCCAGGTCGGCTTTCCACTCGGCGTTGGTCATGCCGGCCGGCCTCGGCAATGGTATCCTCGTCCTCCTCACCTTGGGTTGCTCATCCTCTCCGACGGTGCGTGGCTGCTTGTATTTTTTGGTGGCATGGCGGGCGCTGGAGATCTATGGAGGGAAGAAAGGGCGGGAGCTGGGCGGGCAAGGAGGTAGTTGGGCACGATGAAGGTAAAACGGGGGGAAAATGGCGCGAAACCTGGCCATAGCCGCCGACAGGACGGACCCACGTGTGGTTTCGCTTCATCAGGCGCCCCCAAGAGCCCCCCAGCGCCCTGGGTTCGGCCTGGGTTCGCCGGGCGCTAATTTGGCCCAAACCGGCGCTATCGCACGTTCTGGGGGCGCGGTTGGGTGAAAATCGGCGTACCGGCGTAAAAAAGGGTAGGGCTCGTGGGGGGACGACTGGAGATGCTCTATGATCGAGGTTTTCTTTTCTTTAGCCGACGGTGAGCGAGAAATCCGCGCTAAAAAAATACTTCGGGGGCGAGGCTAAGCGGGAGCCAGAAGTGGCCAACGCCATCCGCGAGATTTTGCCGGATGAGCGGAACCACCGTTTCGAAGGTAGACTCCTGGAATCTGGCTATCCCAACCTCCTTCATCCTCTCAACCAAACGGCTGCTAACCACTAAAAAGTGGCTACCCCTACCACTCGGGGATAACCACTCAACCAAACACACCCTAAATGGAGTTTTTTTTAGAAATGGGTGTTCCTTGCCTCTGCATCGGAGTGATGCACGCGGCATTTTATTAAAACAAATGCAAGTTTACACAAAGTTTACAGATCGAAAGTAAGGATGTTCATCAACCAAGTTGGCTACAATCTAGCCACTCTGGCAAAAGAAACTTGAATAACTAAGTGATTAAGCCGCAGCAATACGTCGATCATGTTGCCACCCATTGGAGCAAAGGATAGCACGCACCACCGCCATTAAACGGTGGCATCCAGCTTCCATGAAAGGGCGCTGGTCTGTCTTGAGAAAGAGAGACCATGAAGTAATAAAAAAGGAGGCTTTGTGGATGACCTGTAAGAAATGGAGACAATCAACTTTGTTAAAAATAACATCATTTCGACACATCCAGATAGCTCAAATAAACGCACAAACGCCAATACGTATACGTTTTTTTAACTATCTTACATAGATCATTCAGCCAAGAGCCAAACATGTGATCTAAACTCGTAGGTGGGGTATATTAAAAGTAAACTGAAGCAACCTCCAAATTTTGTGAGTAAAGGGACAAGAAATCAATAAGTGCTCAACAGACTCGTCATGGGTGCAAAAAAACACATTGTTTAGATCCCACCCAATTACGCCTAATGAGATTATCCTTAGTTAGAATCACTTTCCTATTGACAAACCACATGAAAATCTTGATCTTTAGTGGTATTTTCATTTTCCACAGATAGTTATGAAGAAAAGCTGTGTGATCATTCATAAAATCCGCGTACATTGGTCTAACCGAGAATAACCCATCTGTGGTCAAATTCCACCCAAATGTGTCATTTTCGGTTGACAAAGACACCGTCATGAGCTGCTGTACTAAATTAAGCCAATCCACCCATTTAGTACTGGTCAAACTTCTTCGAAATTGAATGTTTGATTGGAGCGACATTAGGTAGCACATCGGCTATAAGAACATTCTTATCACGCACAATGTTAAAAAGATCCGGATAGGCAACAGCTAAAGGCCTATCTCCTAACCACATGTCCTCCTAAAATCTAGTAATTTGGCCATTGCCAACAATGAAAAGACCTCGGCTAAAAAACTCATGTCTAACCGTCACAATGTCCCTCCAAAAAGGAGAATCATTATGTTTAGGTTTGACCTGCCCTAACGCCTTGCCACATAAATATTTTTTTGTATTAAGTTTCTTTCAAACCCTTTCCTCATTCAGAAGTTTAAAAAGCCATTTACTTAGCAAGCATTTAAAAAGAGTAAAATACATGCTGGGTCACTAAACTTGTAACGAAAAATCACGTAGGTCACTGTACTCCCCATAGTTGCAATTACGGTCATCAAAGACGCGCGCGTGTGACACGTACGGTCACTGTGGACGCTGCAGCTACGTATTAGTAGACCTGGAAATGTGGGGCCCACTAGTCAGAGGTGGAGAACAGCGGCGCGTCAATCTTACACGAGACGGCACCTGAATTAATTGCAAATCTTAAATATGCCCTCGCTCCAGACGTGGGGAGTTATAAAAATAAAAATTTCTTGTCCGCCCCCGCGAATCCCTAATCTTCTATCTTTCCCCAAATCCCTCGGGTTCCCCTTCTGCGAGCTCGTCGCCGACGATTCTCGGAAGCACTGCCGTGGGGCTCGTCGGAATGTCGTTTAGCAGCTCCTCCAGGTCTACTCGTCGTCGTGCCCCCCCCAATGTCGTGATTCCGCTGGTGTGTTGCCCTGATTGTGGCCGCAAGGTGAAGTGCTGGACTTCGAACACGGCGGAGCACACCGGCTGGGTCTTCTACAAATGCGTCGATCATGGGGTTAGATCTGTGCTTACCCTGCTCTCCCCTACTCTGCATTGCTTGATTTGATCTATCTTAGTACTGTATTTGACTCCGAAATTCACTCTTTTCTGAACCGGCTGTTTTCGTCAGATAACCTGCAACTTCTGGCACTGGGAGCGTGAGTACGTTGGTTTCCTCGTTGAGACCAATGTGCTTGAAGGTAATGATGCTGTTGAAGCCATTGGATGGGCAGATGATCGTAGGCAGGACCTACAGCTTCTGATGGGCAGGAGGAAGTTTGCAGAAGAGTGGGGAAGAGGATTTAGAGGTGCCAGCTGCAGCAATAGTGCTCCACCAGCCACAGCACAGGGACATGATGAGCAGGTGCTTAGGACTCTGAATGAATTGGTACTCATGGGGAGGGACATGATGCTGATGGTGAAGATTGCTGTGGGTATTCTGTGCTGCTGTGTTGCAATGGTTGTTGTGTTCATCGTCAAGAAATGAAGCAGAAGAAGATAGCACCTGAATGTGTGTGTAGAACTGTAGTGGAAGAAGTGGTCTGTAGTATGAACTAGTAGATGAATGTGTAGGTGTGCAAGAACTTGTGTGTCTGTGAACTTGTGTGTGTTTGTGAACTGCCTGATGTGTTGATCTACCATGTGAACCTATGTTTGTGAACTTGTGTGTCTGTGAGCTATGTAATGTTGTTCTGTGTTGATATTTGTGAATTATCTTCTCAATTTGCATATATGTGATATCAGAGTTGATATCTTTGTTGTTATTGCAAGATAAGCAGTGTAATGTTGCCTGAGTTAGCAAGTATAAAACAAATTGACAGTAATTCATAGTTGGCATTCAAAAGGCATAGCTACCAGGTAAATTACATGCCCAAAAAATGGTACTTCTCAGGTCAATTACATGCCCAAAACTAGGAACTTCCCAGGTCAATTACATGCCCAAAACATGATAAGCAACCTAATATTCTATCTTAATTCATCAAACATGTTTACTTTCTTGCACTTGTTTGACAGCACACCTGCTGATGGTTCAACATCAACTGGATACTTCCTCTTCTGCTCCTTTTTCTTGTCTGCAGCCTCCTTTTTCTTGTCTGCAGCCTCCTTCTTCTTCTCTGCAGCCTCCTTTTTCTTCTGCTCTTCAAGTTCTTGCTTTCTTGCTTTTTCTTCATTTCTCTTATCTTGTAGCTGTTTCTTCTTTTTTTCTGCCTCTTCCTTCTTCTTCTTGTCTGCCTCCTCCTTCTTGGCAGCTGCAGCTTTCTCTAGACCAGCACAGAACCTCCTAGCTTCTGCTTTGGCTTGCTTGGCTACTTCCTTGTTGGCTCTTCAAGAAATCATTAGGAAATTGAAGCAGAAACCACTGTGGTACTACAAAGCATTCAGTAGCTTACTTGTTGAACACCTCTGAGTTATTATTCAGAAGGACATCACACTTTGGTAGTTCACTTTGGAAAGCCCTGATCCAGGTGTTGGGTGGCAGCTCAAATAGCCATGCATGAGCCTCTGGACTGATAGCTTTCATAGCCTCCATGTTGGCTTCATACTTGGCCACAGTGCTACTCCTAGCAATCTTCCAAAGCTGATTTTTCAACACATCATCTCTGAATGTCTGCTGGAAATTTTGCCAAAGGTGTCTCACACAGAATCTGTGCTCAGAATCTCTAAAGTGTTCTTGTACAACATTGATCAGCCCCTGAATTTAAATAATTGTGATGTGAAACAGTTAAATACATGTGCAACACATGAATGACAAGTTATAAAACATGTGATGTGAAGCAGTTAAATTACTTGTGAGGTAAAACTGTTAAATTGCTAACCTTTTGCTTGTCTGACATGATTGTCCAATGACAAGTGTTTTCAATGTGTAGGTCCTGTTTCAGTGTCTCCAGAAACCATTTCCAGTTTTTGGTGTCTTCTACCTCAACCACTGCAAATGCTATTGGAAATATGCAGTCATTTGGGTCCATTCCTATTGTAGTGAGGAGCTGACCTCTATACCTAGTTTTAATGTGACAGCCATCAAGGAACAACACTGGTCTGCAACCCTCAAGAAATCCCCTCTTGCAAGCATCCAAACTAACATAGCAGTGCTTAAACCTTGACATCTCATCTAATGCTAGATAGAATGTGCTACCAGGGTTACTCCTTCTAATCTCAGCAGCATAGTCCCAGAGGAGCTTGTACTGACCTACTTCATCACCATAGATCACTTTCATTGCTGTTCTTTTGGCCCTCTGCAATTTACTTGTGCTAGGTTCCATATTCCAGTCCTTCACAACTACTCTTTTGAAGTTCCTAATGCTCATGTTCTCATCAGCCCTGAAATTCTCAACATACTTCTCAGCTACAAATTTAGCACTAAATGCCTTTGGTTTCCAAGTCTTGGTGCACTTGTGCTCTCCTGTAAATCTATTGACCATGAAACACTTGGTTCTGCTATCTTTGGATGCCCATAAGTACCAAGGGCATCCATCAACACACTTGGCTGATAGCCTGGCTTGATCATTAACCCCATATCTGATGTCATTCCTGTTTTTGCAAATGTACTCACTTAAAGCCTTCCTCCACAACTCCACAGACTCAAATATCTGCCCTACATGGAAGGCTGGATCATGCAAATCTTCTTTTCTGAAAGATTTAAACCTCAACTCTACTTTATCTTCATCTGAGTCAGCAGCCCATAGATCTTCATCTTCTGATATTTCATCACCAACTGGTTTGTTTCCTTTGCCCTTATCATGTACCACCTCTTCTTCAACAAGATTAGCATCACCGTCAAATATTTCATTCTCACTGTCTTCTATCTCACCTCCATTATATTCTGAATCATCCTCTGAATCATTCTCAGAATCATTCTCTGAAGAATCTTCACATATCACTTGAGCTCTCTTTGGATTTCTCCTTAACCTCCTTGCATTTGCCATGTTAACATCAGGGGGATCAGCTGCAATAACCTGAATAGGTACAGGTTCTGCTTCTTCAACTTGCAGTTGCACATTGCCTGTAGCCTTCACAAGACTGATCACTTTAGGAAGATGAGCTGCAGGGTGATCAACAACATCATCCAAGTCCTCCTTCCATAAGCTTTCATCATGATCTAAATAGACATGCACCAGATCATAGCCAATGGACACAAACTCAAGCATTCTGTCAGTGTCTTCAGAAGTAGTTAAGTTCCTCAAACCATTGTTGGCTAGTGTCAGAAGAGGGATGCAGTAATACAACTTAATTCTACCTCCCATCTCATATCCAATTTCCTCTACAAAGTTCTCAGCTTCTGAAGGTGACCAATTGCCACTGTCGATATGATCATAGATAATTGATGAACCATTAACATACGACCTGTTGCGTCCAGTACCAAGAAAGTACCCACCATGGTGAAATTCCACTGATAATTGGCCACTATCTGAGCCTGTAATGCACAAACACATGAAACAAATTCACAAACTGCTCTGTTTAAAACATGCAATGCCACATTTAACTGAAATATCATGCTAAAAACCCTGTGCAAGCAGAGTACAATACGGATTTTCAGACTTTGACAGAAATATAACCAAACCCCCACCAATCAGTCAACAATCCAGTACTGCGGAACTAACCAAACCCCTAGCCAAACCACAGTTCTAACGCGCAAAATCCTACAGAAAACCCTACCCAAACCCCTGCCCAAACCCCTACCCAAACCAGTAGACAAAGAAGCGCACAAACCTAACATAAATAGATGATTCAACATCTAAAAACCCTAAATAAACATAAAAGACCAGCCTTTATCGACAAATCATGAAGAAATTCGACGAAATCCATGGATTCAGAGCAGATAAACGAACTCACCGTAGTCGGGGGGTGGAGCTCCTTCGAGGCGACGCGAAGGAGGCATCTCAGCCGCCTCCTGCCGCCGGAGATGGCCTGCCGCCGGAGATGTCCCGCCGCCGTAGATGGAAGGCGCGGAGATTTCGCTATCGCCTCCGCCTGGGCCGCATCCTTCCCTCTCCCTGCTGGCGATATGATCGGCGTGGACGACAGGACAGTGCCTAAAGTGAACGAGTGGAGCGAGGGCATATTTAAGATTTGCAATTAATTCAGGTACCGTTTCGTGTAAGATTGACGCGCCGCTGTTCTCCACCTCTTACTAGTGGGCCCCACATCTCCAGGTCTAGGAATACGTAGCTGCATCGTCCACAGTGACCGTACGTGTCACCCGCGCCCGTCTTTTTTTTTTTTTTGAAACTTAATACTTCACTGATTACTCATAGCGATTACAAGAAGATTGAATACAATCTCTCAGGAAAGAAGGAATAAAATTCACCCAAAGGCATCTACGTCTAGCCGAATTCGCCTGTTTTGCACAAAGATGTGCAGCTTCATTGCCCGTTCTCTGAATATAAGATATAGAGTACAGTAACCTACGTGATTATTCAATACAAGTTTAGTTACCCACCATGTATTTTACTCATTTAAAAACCCTAAATGGAGTTACCGATTCAAGCGTTGGTTTCAAAGTTGCTTCGTCTACTGGTGACTCTGTTCTCAGTGTTTTTAAAAAATAGACTCTGTTCTATCTCCGGCATGGCATCGGCCGCCACATCTTCACCACTGGGCAGACGATATCTCGCCGGGACTGCATCTCCTGGCCCCCCTCGCTGTCGATTCGCTCCTCCCCTCGTCGTTCATGATGCCTAGATCCGGATGTGCGGCGGCGGATCTGAAAGGAGGAGGTGGTGGCGGCAGCTCAGCGAGGGGAACTGGCGGCGGCGCGAGCGCTGGCGCAGTAGGGGGAGGAAACATAGTGGAACATATTAACAGTACACCGGCCAACTTTAGCTTCCTCCTCACTCCTCAGCAACCACCTGGTCAGTCTGCTGTCTACTTGATAAGTTATCAGCTTTAAAAGTAGGAGTACTACCTATTTGTATACTCCGTACATTCTTGCAAATATAATTGCATGTCGAAAACTGAACTGTGAGCCTAGGACATTTTATAAGCACAATGGATGGTGTATGTGGCTACATAAAACTACCCCACTAGAAATTAGATTTCCGCAGACCAAAATCAAGTTATTTAGGAATAAACGACAGATAACAGTATATTTGAGGTTGGCAGGTGTTCAACTGTTCATATATCTCTTTCAATATAAGGTTCTTAAATCCTTTACTACCTACGTTGCCTCCGAAACCATTTTTCTTAATGTTACGTTTAGTTGCTACACAAACTATTGTTATGTTCATTAAAAAGTTACATGTACAGGAAGAAAACCCCAAATATTTCTGGAGTAAAGGAAGTCCAGGGTCTTTGGTGGTTTCTGGGATTGCCTTGCGATGTGGGATTATAGACAGCGCTTTTTCGGTATTAGCAAATAAACAAGGATGAATTCAATAATAGAAGCTATAATTTTCAGTTGCAAAATGTTAAGGATTACTAGTTTTTTTCGGGGTTAGAAAGACATAGTAACCGACTTGTGAGCCTAAGAAGAATCACAAGTGGGAACCTCAAGGATTCTAAATCGACTGAAGAACAGGGTCCTCAACCCACCTACTAGAGCTAATACTCTTATGACTTAGTGATCAGCAGCGCAACACCATACACTTGGTTTCTACAAACTAAACACCCCAAAAAATCTCACTTACATATGAAGGATGTCCCTCTATTTATAGGAATCACATACTTGTACTGTGAACCCACTAAGGTGTGAAAACTAGCTGGCAATAGTGGCTGGTTCATGCCAAAAGCTACTTTTACGGCAGTACAAACAAAATATGAGATTGACTTTCTCAAACTGCAGCTTTAAGTCGGTTTTGCTCTGTTAAATTTGCACACTCGCACAGGTCTGGTCGTATCACCTTGTCTCTTCAGTTCTGTTGCATTGTCAGGGTGGTTCTCCCTTCGCTGCTATCTTCCAGCCAGTATATACTCTCATGGGGCTAGCTCTTGTCACCCTTGAGAGTAAGAAAATAGTGTAACAGAACAGTCTATAAATAGGTTCGTGATCATTAACATTGGAGTGGAGCTAAAGTTGTTGCTCATCCATTTAAAGTTGTAGTGATTGACCTCTACTTAGTGTTGTGGTATATTATAATGAGGAGAAGAAGAGAGCTAGAAGTAACAAGGGAAGTCAAGTAGATTTTGAAGGCATCTTCGAAGTAGTAGATATTTTTTAAGAGGCGAAATTTGCTTATTTTAGCTTTGTGCTGAGCATGGATAATTGATTGTCGCAAAAGGAAATTTGTTCCATCAACAATGAACAGGGATTGATGTAGCTGACATAAATAATTCCAAGGATGTGAGTTTCATATTTAGTTGCAGCATATCAGGCGAACTAAATGTAATTCAGAGTGTCGTGTTGTAGCTGTACAATGTTACTCAACTGTATAGAAATTGTTGCTCGTCAATTTGCAATATCTGGTATATAATTTACATGGAAAAGTTTTTCTTTACTTCTTTTTAAGAAGAGGAGAACCTCCACGTATCACAACTCAGAACCAACAAAAAAGACCTTAACAACTTGCGTGAATCATGAAAAGTCTCAGTGTACTCCCCGTTTAGGCTCTTTAACTGATGAAGCCGACCGTCCTATTCTGGATTATCTTGTGATTTACTTACAGCTTACATTGCTGAAGGTCTTGTGGCAATTATAGCTATATTGTGCTCTATTCTGAAGGTCTAGAACAGCTTGGTGGTTTTTAGCTGTGAGCATCATTCAGTTCCCTGATCACCATGAAATCAAAGAAGTTCATGATTGCATAGATCAGATATTTGTACAATTATTTCCAAATGTGAAAAGGTTTTACAGCAAAGTAGTGCGTGCAAAAATAACTGACAGCAATAAATAGTTGCTAAACTATGGAGATGCTGAATGAGAATGTACCTGTACCTGTACCTGTAGAAGATTTCATATGTGTGACATGTAAGCTGCATATATAGTACCACTTGTTTGTTCATTGATTTGCAGGTAAGTGGTGAGATTTCTTTCAGAATCAGGCAACTTAATTGGACATATGGTTCGGGTAATTACTAGTTTGTTCTTAATTAGTGTGTTGTAGCTAAATTTGGTTCAATTAGAGAAGAGAAGCGTGTTTAGCTCCAAAGCATGCAGTAGTAGTGGCATATATGCTGTAGCTAGATTTGGTTCGATTTAAGGACATATATCGGCTGTCCCATCAAATGCAGATATTTCTAGTTCCATCATATATAGCTATAATGCTTGCTTGCCATAATTGGCCAACATAAATAAAAGAAAATTCAGCAATTACAAGCTTGCCTTCCTTTATTCGTTCTGATCGAAATACAACTTTTTAATTTTCTGAAACAAAGATTACTGACATCGAACTGCGAAGTTGTTGTGAACATTACATTCAAATAAAGCTCGAACCCTGGCTGCCCAGGCCACCACCTCATGGTGCTAGTCAGTAAAACCCAGTTCCTTGTAGTTGTTCCCTCTCTTTTCTATCTTCTCTCTTCTCTCTCTTGACCAAATGAAGAAAATAGAGGACTAGCACTACAGAGGAACACACAAGTATATTTCAAGCAACATATGCCTTCTTTTTTTTATTAGCTTTTGCAGCAACGAATGGTACACACTGCTCAGCAACAAATGCTTACAAACTTAGCAACCAATGCTTGCCCTCAGCAACCTATGCTAGGCCCTATTTATACACAAGTTCAGCTTGCTCCATGAACAGACTTGCCACAAACCGACTGGCAGGTTCACTCAATCCTGGAGCAACTCAAACTCAACTTATGCTACTACTCTTGTCAGTTCACATCCTGCAAACCTGACAAGCCCAACCTGCACACTGCTGCAAACACACTGCAGCATGCCTATATATTCAGTACACAACTTATGTGCCCTGTTCACACACACACAACCAGCACACAACCTATGTGTTCTGTTTACACTACAACCTTCACGTGCAGTTCACACCATGAAAAGATTATAGGCTAACATACCCTTGTGTGTGAATTATTACATCGAAGTTGCATCAGTGCGTTCTGTTATAGCTGCAAGTAGTCTTGGCATCGGGGGCATATCAATCTCCTGTGGACCCTCAAGAACGCGAAGCACTTCATCCATCGTCGGCCGATCATACTCATTATCTTGGATGCACCAATATGCAACTTTGCAAGCCCTTTCAGCTTGTTCCAAATTGAGGTCTCCCTGTAATTGTGGATCCACCAAACTCAGCACATCTCCCGCGTGAAGCTTGCTGATGGCTAACACTGGAAAATATTCAACATGACAATTGCTGCTACTGTATGATTCGCGGGAGTTCCTTCTTCCTGATATGATTTCCAACAGTACCATGCCAAAGCTGTAAACATCTATTTTTGGAGTAATAGCAACTCCGCTAAGCCACTCTGGGGCAAGATAACCTGCAGTTCCTCTGAATGTAGTCAGGACACGGCTAAAATCCCTTCCCACAAATGCTGCCAACCCAAAGTCTGCAACTTTAGGAATAAATGATGCATCGAGAAGTATGTTTTCTGGCTTAATATCACAGTGTATGATACACTTGTGGCAACTCTGATGCAAGTAGGACAATCCTCTTGCCACTCCTAGGGCTATTTGATACCTGGTGTTCCAATTCAGGACAACATCATTACTCTCAAATAGATGAGCATCAAGAGATCCATTTAACATCTTTTCATACACAAGCAGCCTTTTGTCACCTTCGCAGCAGAAACCAATCAATTTGACTAGGTTGATGTGTTGGATGAGTCCAATTGAGCTCACCTCCGCCCTGAATTGCTTCTCTCCCTGACGTGCACCATCAAGCCTTTTCACTGCTATAGTAGTCGAGTCACTTAGCACTCCCTTGTATACAGAACCAAAACCACCTGCTCCCAGCTTTTCTGTGAAGTTTTTAGTAGCATGGACTAAATCAGTATATCTAAAGACTATAATCCCACCACTTCCTTGATTTCTGTATGATGGTGAACCACAACACTTGAATTTCTTCCTCCAAATCACTAACAACAGCATGAGCATCATTATTAACCCAAAACTGATAGTGCTTGCAGCAATAACAAATCCAGTGTTTGGCTTTCTTGTGTTTTTTGTCAGACTTGGCAAATCTTCAGCGGCAAGGCGAAGGTAAAGAGCATCTTCAGAGGTAATGCCAATACCGTCATTCAGCTTTGCACTAAACAATTCCCCATGCCAGACAGAGCATCTGCTGTTGTTGTAGGAATAAGCAGTGCAGGAGCAAGAGTTGAGACAAGCTTCTTCACATTTGCTCTGAGTGGTGGCAACGGCTATGCTTTGCCGGCTGTCAGGCAATTGAACCTTAGCAATGGGGTGGAACACGTCTGTTGAACTTGTGATGTTTCCATTAGCAGTGCAATGTAAGGGAGTTTCTCTGATGCATCCTCCTGTTCGATCATCAAACTCCCAATCATGAGGCGACCTCTGAGAAAATTTCTCCATACAATCACAAGATGGGGTTGCTTTGTTGTTGCAGGCCGTAAAAGGTCCGCAGGCAGCAGGCGGAGTGCAAGGATCAACAGGTTCAGTATATAAGTTTTGCCAGGACTGTTTGGGTTCTGACCAAATATTCAGCTTGACCCGACCAGAGATGTCTAGTGCAGCATATACGGAGTCTCTATCATCCGCTAAAGTGTACATGTAGTACTCCTCTACACTGTTATCAACATATGCTAGCTCAAACAGACCTGTGGTAAGTGGATTCATTTTGAAGATGGAGTTGAGTATTGGTATAAGCTTGGATGTGGATGTTCCGGATGTCCAAGACCAGTACACTACGGAGGGGTTGCTGCGCTGCAGGACCATCCCACTGGGGCCTACTCCAATGGTGTACGAGCCGAGGCCCGGATCGATGAGGCTCTTCTTTGAGATGAGCGGACGGTTCAGACCGGTGAGCTTGTTCCGGCCGAACTTGGCACCAGAGAGGGCAACATCTGCTGGGTAATCGAAGCTCTGCCACAAGAGTAGCTTGGATGATGGGGTTTCTACGAGGGCAAAGTTTCCAGTGTTCAAGAGAAGGGCCAGATTTGTGTCTTGTGTCCTGTTGGCAGTGTCAGTGTGGGTGGACCAGATTAAGGATTCACTAGAACCGACATGGTCTAGGATGACAAGATTGCCATGGCTTGAGATTTTGAGCTTGGGATCAGTGCATGGCTTGTCTCTGTTACCGACCCAGACGGTAGTGAAAACTGGGATGTTGTTGAACCATATGCCAAGGTACCAGCTGGAGCTGGAGTTGGGGGAGATGGACTTACTGCTGGTGATGCTTGCAGTTGCAGCTGGCTGGAAGAAGCCGAGCGCAAACTTGCCGTTCCTTGAGATGAGCTTGTCACCCACGGCTAGCGCTTGGCCTGCGGTGAGAGTGTCATTTGCGGCTTCAGAGGAGCATGGAGTGTGCAAGAGGACAAGCCCGAGTAGCATGTAGAGGAGAGGCATGATGGTGTAGAGGAGAGGCATGATGGAGTAGAGTGTGGATGGATTGGAGATGACTGACTGATGCTGGATGGATGGCATGTGTGCTCTGCTCTGCTATGCTACTTGTAGAAGGAAGAAGAGGATGTATGCGTGTACAGACTACAGAGTGGTGGGACAGATCTGCAGGAGGACGCGCAGGAATATTCAGTCGACTTGAGTACTATTGAATATTGATGGACTTGGGATAAATTGGAGTCAGTACGGAGTACTATTGATTGACCACTTGAGCTAGGTGGCTGTACACACATGTGCTATGGTGTCCCTCTGTACAAGGAAGGTAGCTCTCCGGGACCAGGAGGCTTCAACCTTGGGGTGTCACTTGAATTTCTAGTCCCACGCAATGCCACATTGCTCTAGACCCCGAAAAAAAAAATCGGTCCTAGTTGGCCAATGTCTTTGTATGGGCTTGATGATGGAGTGATCTAAACAGGGCGGAAACGTCCTACTATGTATTGTACCAAAACCAACATCTGCTGGTAATCCTACTAAGTCACAAATTCTGAGAAATATGCTTGGAACCTAGGATTGTAGATCTACAGGATTTTTGTTTGTGCAATTATAATCGGACAGATGATAGAGAAAGCAACTGCGTACTTAATAATTCTAAACAGGACTGTAGTAGCTCTGCTGATGGCGATTTAATTACGGGACTCCACTGCTGTCCTGCTCTCGAACGGACAATGAAGTGAAGAAAGAGAAGTACTACTCCCCACTTGTGAATAGAGCAGGAATCTCTTGACCGACCTTGCGCATTCTATTCTAGACTAGAGAGTGGGGCGTCTCTTAGGGCGCCTCCTCACCGGTTAGTGACAGCCCTATACAAATTTGTACCAGGTTAGCGTTGTTTCCACTACACTTTTATTGGACCGGACGTAGTATTAAATTCATATTTTTTGTCGATTTGTGGTGTGCTTGTTGTCTCATCATTTGGCTAAACAATACAAGACCCGGTTCATGTGCAAAAGAGACCGGTGAAACTAAATTGATGTGGTGTAGGGGGAGCTGGTTCGTAATATGGATCTCTTTACATAAGCTTAAATATTGACAAGATATACAACATTCAGAATCTCCGGAGACATTGTTTTTTGGAAAACAGAAGTTTTTGACAAAGCCAAGACAACACACATGCTAGTTTTATATACTGATACATTCTAAGTGACTTCTCACACAAATTTCTTGAGCATCTCTTGTCTCTTGATCACCTATCTGAGCTCATTGGAGCATCTTATGAGCTAGAACATAATGCGTACTGCCGCTGGAGATCGAGCAAGCACAAGTAACACGATATATTATTTTCAAGAACCAAAGTCACAATATTGACAAATGCATTGGTCAATATATCTCCAAATTTTAGTCTAACTAAGAACTGATTTTAAGCACAGTGAAACATTCTAGAGAAAATAGAAAGGAATCCACGAGTTTGAAGAATGGACAAAAAATATTGAAGTAGCCAGAACAGATTCTTCACCATCTTGACTAAAATGTAATCTAGCAATGGTGATACAAAAACTAATAGCAAACTACAATGCAAAAACTAATAGCAGACTACAGTGATGTCCGTACATCAATGGTTATTATTCATCGGAATTATCATATGCCAGACCAAGTAGGTCTCAGTTACATCCTGTTGCCTAGGCTCTGTTCTGTTTGTTCAGCTGGATTTAAGAATGTGTGCGCATAATTGACTGCCCCATGAGATGATATTACTCACTCTCACCAAGTAATTGATTCTGAAATCAAGAGATTTCACTCAGATGAACTTTCTTATATGGTTTAGGTCTCTTGTCTCAACTTAGTAGCTTACCTTACACAGAGGATCAACTTTTGGTCTAGACTCAAGTACTCGACACAAAGAGCCACCAGTATAGCAAAAAGCAGGTACAAAATCAACTAAGATTATTGCTTTTTAAGGCCATGATTAAAGAAACCAAACACACTGAATGAGAAACCACACCTATCTAGGCTTGTGTCTCTGCTATGCTATTCCGACCATGAAAACAAATCGCACATGCTTGACTTGCTAACCTTAGACATAGTAGTTATATGGACATTGACCAGATGTAAACACTTTGAAGTTGTGAAAAAATAAAATAAAAGAGAATATAGCTCGATATGAAAAACAAGATGAGGTTATCTGTGACAATACTTTAAATGTAGTCTGGATATTACCCAAAGCCCATTTAAACACCCGAAAAACTCTCTTTACTAAACTCCACAGTCCACAAGATCATTTACCCTCTTATTGTTAAGTAAAGATAATCAGACTCCAAGATCCCGCTTGGCTATTACAGTGTAGCTTTGTTTCTACAGTACTTCGAAAAGCAAGTTGCGTGTATGCCTATAACAAGCACTTTCCTACTGTTTGCAATGATAACATTTCACCCTCGCAATGTTTTGAAAGCCTTAAGCTGAAACAACTAAAACCAAGTTATAGTGGGTTATAATGTGTCTCTAATTGAAACATAATTATATAAAGTCTAAGAAATAGGTCTGGGGACAGATATGTAATTATCGAAAAGGCCCGTCGCTTCATATGAGTAATATAAAAACAATGGATATGAACACGGAACAACAATCCAGAAAACACATATGTCCCTAATCAATCTATAGATTTTGACATGACAAGAACATACAAAATCCAAGAGTTGAAGTGACCTGTGTCACGGATGGAGTCACTAGTGGAAAATGAGCCAAAGGGTTTTACCTTTAGTACCGGTTTGCTTACGAACCGGTACTAAAGATTGCACTAGTACCGGTTTCAGAGCCCAGGGCGCCAGAATCATCAGTACCGGTTCTTTCTCGACGTTTAGTACCGGTTTGTGAGACAAAACGAGACTAAACGGTTTCGCGCCAAAATTTGTTGCGCAGGTGGGGCCGGTGATGCGCCTGTAGTACCAGTTCGTATCACTGTAACATCCCAAGTATGAAAACCACCCCTAGAATGTTTGATTCTTGTTTTATTAAAGTTTTGCATCATGTCATCATAATCATTGATTTGTTTGCAATTGTTTTGCATCTGTTTTCAATTGTTTTCTATTTCAAATTCAAACCAATTGTCAAATGCTTTGTTTCATACTTGTTATGTTACAATTTCTCAAATAAAAAGTTCAACTCAAAACTCCATTTGTTTCCATTAATCCATAAGGTTCAAATAAAACTCCCATTTGCTTCCATGAAAATAAAAAGCTCAACTATTAAGTGGTTCTTTAATAATCCACTTAATTCCAACTTGCATTCAAAATTCAAATCAAATCACAAACAGCACCCAATTTCAAATTATGAAAATTACCAAAACATTCTAATTCTTTTTGTTTCTTTTAAACAATAGGGTCCACCCTATTTAAATTTTTGTTTTCAATAATCACTTAATCCCAAAATCATTCAAATTGGAATCAATTCACAAACAACACTTTTATTTTGACTTTTTGGAAAACCAAAACTTGGCAAGTGTTGCTATTGCAATAAAGTGATTTTACAAAATTTTCCCTAAAAATTCCTAACCCAAAAATCCTTCTTTTCTTCCTATTCCAATTCAGCAAAAAAAAACTAACAAAACAAATAATAAAAAGGAAAACTAGCAGGAGAGGGGGAGAGGCAGGCCCAGCCCACCAGGCTGCAGCCCGAAACCTATCTCCCCCAACCTCCCTACGCTCGCTGACATTGGCAATGGTGACAGCAACGTGTGCGTGCCCCCACTGCTCCACTCCCCTCCTCCCTTTTTAACCCTCTAGGGTTTCCCCCCTCGCTGCCTAACCCTAGCCGCCCCCATCTCCCTCCTCTCTCCCACCTCCGCCGCCATCGAGAGGAGGACCTCGCCTCCGTTACCTGTGCCACGGCCGCCGGCCGCCGGAGCACGGCGCCGTCGCCTCCGCCTCCCTCCGACCGCGCAGAGAGCACCCCTGCGAAGAGGGTAACGTCCTCTATCCATTCCCCTACCTCCCTCTCGATTTCCCTGCTGTATGTGCATCTTTCCCTTCCGGCCATGGTCGAGTTGCTGCTCCATGTCGTGCTTGATTTCCGTCAGAAAGGAACAGATGCGTGCGCTCGTTGCAGGTTCAGTTAACCCAGTGTGTTTGGTTCAAAACCCACTCGAGCCCGTATCCACCAAACCAGCCGCAGCTAGCCCACTGGCTGCGTCCGCGCGCAGCAAGCCAACAGCTCGCGGGATCAAGTCCCAGCCCCCCCCCCCCCCCGTTTATTCTGCTCCTTTTTTTTTGATTTGTTTCAGCATGCGATTCATGAACCATAACCACCCACTGCCCCTTTCCCTGTCACCAATCGAGCCTCCACCCCACTGGTTAACCCCCCTGCGAGCAAGCCTTAGGTCTAGGGTTCGATTCCCCCTCAACCCACCTTTTTTTACCTCTGTTTTTCTTTTCTGCCCAAATCTTCAGAAACTCAGATCTGAACCATTACTTCAAAAATCCATATCAATTTGAATATCACTCCAATTTGAATGATTCAAAATCCTGTGGCTTCATAATTCTGTGCTCTTTCTATTAATGCCAAGTTTGCAATATGTTGCTGTAACAATTTGCACTAAATAATTAATTACTGAAAATGCAATAAAAATTGGAAACTTTGGAATTTCATAACTTTAGTTCTACTCATCCAATTTAAGCAAACTTGGGCTCTAAAAATTTGTCTTAACAAACTCTACACATTGGTATTTTATTTGGGCACAATTGAATTAATTTTGAACATGTTTTCCTCTGTTTACTAAAAAGGGCAGAATAAAACTATTTATGGAAAATGGCATAATTAATTCAATAATAACCCAAAAATTATGTTTGATAGCTATAAATGTTCAATGAAACATTTGCTACATGTTTTCAACCTTTTCGATGCAATTTGTTACTGTTTTGAATATTTTAAATTGTTGAAATATTTGAATTCTTGTTTAATTCACTTAAACTTGCAAAAATCATAACTTGTTCATAAAAATTCCAAATTCCACAAACTAAATATGTTTTCCAATCAACTTTTCATTTACTTTCCAAATATCAATTTTGTTTACTGTTTTGAATAATTTAAATTGCTGAAAACAACGGTTTCTTATTTAATGCATTTAAAATTGCCAAAATAATAACTTGCTCATTTTAAATCCAATTTCCACAAATAAAATATGTTTTCAAACCATAAAAGCATAACCTTTTCAAATATGAACTTCACTCAATGCTTTGAACAAATAAAAATTCAAACAAGTTCATGTTTGAATTAAATTTCAATTAAAACTTGTTCAAACTTGTTTAATTCATAAATAATTTATTTGAAATCCTTTTTCAACAAGTGAAACATGTATTCCAACTAAAATCTTGTGTTCTTTCCAAATATAAACTTTGTTATCCATTTTGAACAATTAAAAGTGGTGAAAACAACAAATGCTTGTGTAACCCCTTTGAGGAACCAAAATTCCAACACTTAATAAACAAATTCCCAAACTTGTTAAACCTTATTTCCATTTGGTTCTATTGTTGTTATTTTGCTGTTTTCCTCATCCATGCATCATGCTAATTCACTTACACATGATGGTTAGTTGTAAAACAATTGTTTCACCCTTAATTCATGGGCTTTTCATATGCAATCCAATTGCATGTGGGTCCATTTAATCATGTTGTTATCTTGTCAACTAGTTTATTTCTGATGCATCAATTAATTTGACATGCATCATCCCATGTTTGTGCACTATGCCATGATATTGATTGTTTGTCTCTCTGCGTTGTTTGTTTGCTTCTTCTCGGATAAACGACGACGTTGAGACCGACGATCCTTACGACACCCCTTCTAAGGAGTTAGCTCAGTACCAGGCTACTGGGTTTGCAGGCTATTCACTCACATGAACCACTGTGTTCCTTTCAACATTGGTTACCGATACTTGCCGTTGTCTATTTTGCTAGCCATATGTATCGTTGCTTGTTCTCCGAGCCTATCACATGATACCCTGAACCCTGATATTGCCTCACCCCCACTCCTATCACCCCATTGTTTGAGCCCGTGTCTTACTAGCATGCTTAGGTTGTTTTGATCGAGTCTGTTAACCGTTACTTTCTGTAATTATTTCATTATGTTCTGGGGCTCGATGTTAAACAACAACCTGTTAATTTTGGGTAATAATAACTTGCTGATAAGGCACCGGCAGGAGGCCCGGGTTAGGGTTTTGGAGCCGGCTGGTGTCGAAACTAGGAAAAGGGTCTTGTCTACTGATCCATGATGAGCGTGCTCACCGCATCCGGGTGGTAGTATGGGACCCCCCTCGACTTAGACCTGATCTGCAGCTTGTCCGAAGAGCCACACTTAGTTCGGGTGTTCCATTTGCTCCTTGCATAATGGGTTGGCCCCCCTTGGTTACTGATGATGATGATGATGCATATAGGGCGAGGCCTGTAGTGCCGGGGTGTTGTGTCCTGCGGGAGTTTTGCACACCTGCGCTGAGTATTCGGCTGCGTGGCTGGGACCTTATAGCTCCGTGGCTCCTAGGATGGGTTGTAGAGATGGTTTGGGTCGTGTCAAGCCAACCTGAGTTTTAGTTGGTAGCTTGAGTGTGTACGGGTACTGGAGCACACCCTGCAGGGATAAATCTTCTCGAGAAGCCGTGTTTTCCGCGGTTATGGATTACTTGGTGAAAGTACTGGCTAACAAGTACTCAGACAACTTACACCTAACTATAATAACTTGACTAGTAATAGGTCTATTGACACAATAACCTGAACCAACATTAAACCAACTGTGTGAGTTATCCTCGGATTGCTTCTTTGGATAAGGGGCGAGATCCAGGATGGGTTTGTTTGGTGGTTAGCTATAGTTGGTTACTATACGCGATCTTATCTCCTTTCTGTTAGCCGGAAGTTGTAGTATGTTTCTGTAGTTGGTTAGAGCAGCCAGTTGCAACATCTTTTATCCCCTTTCCTCCGTTGAACCCAAGGCATCTGCGCCTGGTGTTGACGGGCTACACTTTGGTGAACTGTGAGTCTTGCTTGCCAGTACGTTTATGTACTGACCCCTTTGGGGCTGTGGTTTACGCAGACGACGATTCCGAGGATCCCCATGGTGGCTACTACGTGGAGTATGAAGAGACTGCTGACGAGTAGATAGCGGACCCGGGCAGGATCCGAGACTTCGTGGATGGGCTCCGTCTGTTCGTTTCCGGCCTCTTAGGCCTATTTGGATCTTGTCTGTACTCAGACATGTTGAATGCTTCCGCTGTGTTGTAATGATGATATGTTGGGACATGTGTCCTCTGGATGATTGTATTTGCTATCTCTGCTCTAACGAGAGCTATTTGCAACTTATTTCAAGCTTTTGTGTCGTAGAGATCTGTTGTGATATCAGTTGTTCAAACGCCGTTGACGTACCATGTGTGTATGTTTTGAAGTACGTCAACGGAAGTATCCTGATTTCTATGGGATAGTTTACGTCGATGCTGAACATATAGGGGTTGGTTGTCACACATACGTGTGTTGGCCTACTCGTAAGAGGACGCGGGTGCCGGTAAGCCCCGTAATCCAATCTACTACTGTTCAACGGAACGGCGAGTATCATTTAGAAGTCCGGGTGCGACAATCACGAACCGGTACTAGAGGGTGTGCAACCTATTTCTTCAACCCGACCCACCCATGCTAGCTCTCCAATTTCATTACAACACATTTCCAAAAAAAAAATCTCTCCTCTCACACTCCAACAAATCTTTATTTCTCTCCACCATTTTGTTAAGATTGGCAGCAACCATCTATACAAGGGTTAGCAACATGATCATTTCTTCCGGCGTTCCTAATTTAGCTCATTTCCTATACTTTAACTTGTTTCATTTTTTAGTGCTAGCAAGTTGTTTGATGAAATGTCTAAGTTAGGGATTTCATTCGTTTTATATGCAATTTGAGCTTAAATTAAAGTATGTTTTGTTGGTTTAGTATCTTCTCCGTCCTCACCGCCCTCGATCGCCAGCGCCGTCCCTAGCCGGCATCACCTCGGTGATCCTACTTGTTTTTATGTTTTATAAAAAAAATAGTTTTATGTGATAGATGCATATATATTACTTTATGATTTTCTTACCTGTATGATTGTTTTTTATGTATATTGTCATGGTTTTGATATCCGTCCCCGTCGGCCCTCGTTCGGTCTATAATTTTCTTACTTTCATAACTATTTGTTTCATTTCGTCCTATGATAATTATGCCGACCAACTTGACATAGATATTTTATCTAGGAGGTAGTTGAACCAGAAATTCCAACCGACCCTCTGGTCGAGATGCTTAATTTATTTGAGAAAGAAAATAATGATTTGATTTTTTTTTTTGAAAAGAAGTGAAGATCTTCATCTGCAATGCCTAGAAGAGAAGATGAAATTGGTCTTGAAGCTTGCCGACGTTGTCGATGATCACCAGATCAAGATGGATGCAATGCGCTTGAAGATTAAAAATATTAGAAAATATGCCATTAATCTAGAGGCTTGGTTTCTAGTGTAATGAGTGTATGTTAGTGTGAGCGTATGTTTTATAAGAACTATGTATTATATTTGGTCAGTACTCTACTTTACTTTTAATCTGATGGACATGTATATTAATTAATTTGGTCACTCATCTATGACGTACTATAATGAATGGTTTTTTATATACTTATATAATACAGATGAACCGACAATGGATGTACGGTGACCGACGTTGTACGGAGTTTCTTAATGGCATGCAAAATTTTCTCCACGTGGATGAGGCAAGCAAGAGGTCGAATGGTTTCATGTGTTGTCCATGTAGTGCCTGTATGAATATGAAGGATTCATCTAACTCAAGAGCCATTCACTTCCACCTGTTTGAGAACGGTTTTATGCCCGACTATAATTGTTGGACAAATTACGGAGAAATAGGGGTTATAATGGAAGACAACAAAGAAGAAGAGAACGACAACCATCCTATGTTCACTGAACATGGTGGTACTAAAATGGCGGGAATACGAAGCTGAAGAAGAGTCCATTGTTGACGAGCCCGATGATGATCTTCGTCGGGCCATTGTTGATGCGAAAATAAATTGCGGAACTGACAACGAGAGGTTGAAGTAGAAGAGAATGTTAGAGGATCACAACAAATTGTTGTACCCAAATTGCAAAGATGTCCAAAAAAAGCTAGGTATCACACCGGAATTGCTGCAATGGAAGTCAGAGTGTGTTCTGGTTGACAAGAGTTTTGAAAAGTTGCTAACAAAAATAAAGAAGATTCCCCCCAGTACGTACGAAGCAAAGAAAGTTTTCTGCCCTCTAGTACTAGAGGTGCAGAAGATACATGCATGCATCAATGACTGCATCCTCTACAGCGGCGAGGAGTACGAGAATTTGAATGCATGCCCGGTATGCAGTGCATTGCGGTATAAGATCAGGCGAGATGACCCTGGTGATGTTGAGGGCGAGCCGTGCCCAAGGAAGAGGATTCCTACCAAGGTGATGTGGTATGCTCCTATAATACCACGGTTGAAACGTTTGTTCTAAATCAAAGAGCATGCCAAGTTGTTGCGTTGGCACAAAGAAGACCGTAAGAAAGACGTGATACCGAGACACCCCGCTGATGGGTCGCAGTGAGAAAAATTGATAGAGACTTCCCGATATTTTCAGATGACACAAGGACTTAAGATTTGGTCTAAGTATAGATGGCTTCAATCCTTTCGAGGAGCTAAGCTCCAGTCATACCACACGGCTTGTGACTCTCCTTCCTCCTTGGTTGTGCATGAAGCGGAAGTTCATTATGATGTCAGTGCTCATCCAAGGCCCGAAGCAATCCGGCAACAACAATGATGTGTACCTGAGGCCATTGGTTGAAGAACTTTTGCAGTTGTGGCGCGAAGAAGGTGTATATGTGTGGGATGAGGATGAATAAAAGGAATTTGACCTACGAGCATTGTTGTTTGTAACCATCAATGTTTAGCCTGCTCTTAGTAACATTTCAGGACAGCCAAACAAGGGATATAATGCATGCACACACTATTTAGGTGAGAATGAAAGTATATATTTGACAACCAAGAATTTTTACATGGATCATCATAGATTTCTTCAAAAACAGCATCACGTAAGAAAGAAAGGCAAGCATTTCAAAGGTGAGGCAGATCACCCTACGAAGCCTACCCGCCCTACCGGGATGTTATATATGATATGGTCAAGGATTTAAAAGTAATCTTTGAAAAGGGTCTTGGCGGACAATATGTTATGAATGACGCTGACGGACACATACCCATGTGGAAGAAGAAATCTATATTTTAGGAGCTACCCTATTGGAAAATCCTAGAGGTTCACTCTGCAATCGACGTGATGCACGTGATAAAAAAATCTTTGCGTGAACCTACTAAACTTCTTGGGCGTGTATGGGAAGACGAAAGATACATCATATCCACGGCAGGACCATCAACATATGCACGAACGAGACAACCTGAATCCAGAGAAGTATCAAGGTATTGCCAGTTACGCTCTTACCAAAGAAGAGAATGAGATCTTTTTTGAAGTCCTGAGCAGTATCAAGGTCCTGTCTGGCTTCTCTTTGAATATAAAGAGAATAATAAACATGGCAGAGAAAAAGTTCTAAAACCTAAAGTCTCATGACTGCCACGTTATTATGACACAATTACTTCCGGTTGCGTTGAGGGGGCTTCCGCCGGTAATTGTTCGAGTAAACCATTGTGAAGTTATGTGCATTCCTCAATGTAATTACTCAGAAGGTGATCAATCCACTAACTCTACCAAGTTTATAGAAGGATGTAGTGCAATGTCTTGTCAGCTTCGAGTTGGTGTTCCCACCATCTTTCTTCAATATTATGACGTACCTCATAGTTCACCTAGTCGAAGAGATTGGCGTTCTCGGTCTGTATTTCTACACAACATGTTCCTCTTCAAGAGATTCATGGGAGTCTTAAAGAAATACGTTCATAACCGTTCTAGGACAGAAGAAAGCATCTCCAAGGGCTATGGAACAGAGGAGGTCATTGAGTTTTGTGTTGACTTTATTCCTGACCTTAAGCTGATCGGTGTTCCTCGATTGCGCCATGAGGGGAGACTGCGTGGAAAAGGCACGATGGGAAGGACATTCTTTCACTCAATCATACTACATAGTTCTACATAATTCCAGTTTGGTGGCTCCGTATATAGTGGAACACAAGAATATTTTAAGCTCAAAATACGCTAGGCAACATGAAGAATGGATTGATGGAGAACACATGAAGATTTTCGGAGGTTGGTTGCAAACACGTCTCATTAATGACACCACTGTTGGAGAACATCTATACTTTTTTGGCTAAGCAACCATCTTTGACTATATTGACATTTCAAGGGTACGAGATAAATCGGAATATATTTTACACGTCCGACCAATATAAAAAGAGCACCAACCAAAATAGTGATGTCCGCTTTGATGCAAAAAACAACAATGGGAAAAAGGACACATATTATGGTTACATAGAGCAGATATGGGAACTTGACTATGGACCTTTTTTAAGGTCCCTTTGTTCTCGTGCAATTGGTTCAACCTAAAAGGAAGGGTACAGGTAGACCCGCAGTACGGAATGACTACAGCGGATCTCAAGAATCTAGGGTACGACACTGAACCATTCGTCCTAGCCAGTGAAGTGGCTAGGGTTTTATATGTGAAGGAGATGTCTACCAAACCGAAAAAATTAAAAGAAAGGCAAGCGAGTAGATCATACAATGAGCTAGAGGGCCACATAGTTCTTTTAGATAAAAGAAACATCGTAGGAGTGGAGGACAAGACAGAAATGTCAGAAGATTATAATAATTTTGATAAAATTCCACCCTTCACAGCAAAAACTGACCCAAGCATTGTGTTAAATGATGAATATTGTCCATCGTTACGTTGCAATCAGAAGAAAGGGAAACAAACAAATAAATAGTGATGAAGATTGTCCATGGATGTTGTTGGTGATGTGTGATAATGTATTCAGAAACCTTTTAATTATGTAATTCTGTTCTGAAAACTTAGAAGACGTTGGAACAAAACATTGGATGTATGAAAAACACTCGATGAACTAAATGATTTTGTAGATAGAACAAAACATACCATTTCCCTTGCATATAGCCCGACGATGGCTCGTGAGTGCCTGCATATCAAATGCACCGTTGGATGTATGCAGGGAATCTGAATGATCTGTATTTGGTCGATGAACTGAAGGATTTTGTAGATAGAACAAAACAATCGGTTTCG
This sequence comes from Alopecurus myosuroides, assembly GCA_028641055.1. Classification (NCBI taxonomy): domain Eukaryota; kingdom Viridiplantae; phylum Streptophyta; class Magnoliopsida; order Poales; family Poaceae; genus Alopecurus; species Alopecurus myosuroides. The sequence goes on along the minus strand of CM054062.1, from coordinate 86,074,380 downwards.
CTAGCATACTGCCCGATGGTGGCTCGTGAGTGCCTGCATATCAAATGCATCGTCGGATTTATGCTGGAGAATCCGAATGATGTGTATTCGGTCGATGAACTGAAGGATGTATGCAGGGAATCCGAGAGGTGGGCTATATATACGGTCGTGTGGCTTACAAAGTGATTGTGCTAGTGTTGATCAAACGGCTCACAAGTGCTCGAAAGAAACACAACCCTGATCCAACGGCTCAAAAGCATTCGAAATAAACACAGGATCCGTGTGCTTCTTCCTTATTGGTGGGAACAAATAAGCCCCTTTAGTCCCGGTTGGTAAATTGCTGCCCGTTCTGGGCTCCGGTCAATACTAGATAGGGATGTTGCTGGTAAAATTGCTACCCCCTCAGGGAACTAGGCTCAAAGATACATGTTTGTGTACAAATATGTAGTTTTGTACCTAAAAACTACGAGCAACCTGTAGTTCAAATTTGACCTGTTTCCAGCTGAATCGGCAGAAACTTGTGTTTTTTAAAAGAGGTGGATGGAAACCTTTTCAGAGGCAACAATTTGGTTATATGTGTATATAACATGGTCTAGTATTTTCAAAAAATGCAGTTCTCAAGTTTTGCAACATATTTGTGGTTGGTCCTTCACAAAAGTCCCATTTTTCACACCCAGAAAATGGTTTTTTGTGCAATAAAAAAGGAAAACTTTGTTTGTCAACATTGTACGTGCTTCTAAGATACATGTTTGTGTAGAATATGGGCACATTTTAACAAACTATGCCATGGATGTGGCCATAAAACCTGTGAAAGTGCTGATCCAACAGCTCACAAGCGCTCGAAAGAAACACACCCCTGATCCAACGGATCACAAGCGCTTAAAAGAAACACACGATCCAGGTGATTCTTCCTGATTGGTGAGATTCAGACGCTCTGGAGCCCCTCTCCGATGAAACCCTAACCCTTCATTCCCGGTTGGTAAAACATGACAGGTCTAAACGTCTGTTTCTTCCCGCCTTATTATTTTCCCGCTTCACCGTGTTCCCGCCTTATTTCTTCCCTCCTCCGTCTTCCCGCCATTTCTCACTATATATATGGAGGCTTGGCCGCCATTGGTATAACACATCTAAACTCATATCTGCAACCTCATCACTCTCCCATGGCTTCTACCGTACCCACTCTAACCTACCCGGAGGCGGAGGCGCCTTCCGCCTCGAACTACCCCTGCTCGCCTGGTTACAGCGTCCCCGTCATCTGGAGGCTGAGCGCCAGAGGCGTGCCGGTCCCTCCTATCCCTCAAGGTGTGGCGCGCCGGGCGGCCATCACGAACCAATACTACCACGAGCTCATGCCGGAGCAGCGGAGGGATCCCAACTACCTCCCTACTTGGGAAGCCTTCTTCATTAATCGGCATGAGAGGGCGCTTGCCACGTATGAGGAGAACGTCCTGCCTCATTCGAACTTCAACGAGGCCGGTTGTCAGTGGTGGTTGGGCGGAAGGACTCTTCAGAGCGTCATGGACTACATCAGGGCCGACGATAACCCTCGCCTACGCTACCCTTATGCAACAACCCAATTTTTGGAAGACAGGAAAAACTTGTTTTCAATAACCCAAAAATCAGGTCCAACAAAAACTTTTTGATATGTTTGACTAATGCTTGTGTTTATTTTCTATTTTCTTGTTGATTGTGTTTTGTTTTAGTTTGTTAACAGCTAACATTAAAACCAATGATCATAACTCTCTTAAAACACAACCCTTGTGATCAAGTCATGACAAGAAAGCTTATCATCTTCATCCATCACACTCTTTTGACAAAAACCTTTCTGAAACTGTTTTGATTTTAGAAGAAACCCAAAGGCCAAGTTTTCAGAAAACAAAAGATAATTTCCAAAGCTATATGAAGAGTATTTTGGAGCTAATCATCTCCAACCTATTTTCAACCAAGATGTTTTTGCAAGTATTTCAAAAACTCCTTGTCACTTCCTTCTTTTGCAAAAACAATAAGAGGGGACTATGTTACCCCTGTGTTTTACCTCAATTATATTCTTTTGGAAATAACAACTTTTGAGCTGAACCTATTTACAAAATCCTCTTGTCATGGTATATCTTGATCACTGCCATAAGATTAACACTTGAGAAAAACACCTGGAAATTTAATTGAACTCAGTTGTTTGAGTGATCTTGTGTGTCTTGTTATTTTCCATGCTTTATGTGTTATCTTCCCTTAACTTTTGCATTTAAGTGATTGTATTGGTTTGCATATGTTTGTGTGTTGTTTTAATAAAATAAAACCTATTAGTAACAAGATCAAGCATCAATATCATAATCCATCACATGTCCATATCATCTTATGTTTTCTTAAAAATCTCCAACTTTGGAGACATGCTTCTATGGCAAATCTTGAACTAATCATCAATGCATCATCATAAATCTCATTGTATATATCTATGCTATCTATCCAAGTTGGTATTCTAGATATTGAAACACTTTGGTATCTTGTTTCAAAGTCCTTTAGAAGGCATCCCTCAATATTGATCATATTCCTGTTATCTTGATGCACTTTTTCTGTATTACTCTCACTCATTATTGTTTTCAAGCTCCATAAACCTACCCTTGTAATATCCATAACCTATACATCATATCCATGTGGTCCATTTATTTTTTTCAAAGGCCATTTAATTACTTATCTCTTATGGTTTTTAGCCTATTAAATAAACACCTGTTTTCACACTTTTCCACTTGGTGCCTCAAATATTTTCAAAAGAGTTGATTATTAAAAATCACTTTTGAGATCTATATTACATACTCTCTCCTCCCAACTCAAAAATATTTGTTTTAAACACATTTTACTATTTGTTATTTTCCATTTTCCAAAAGGCCAGAAATGGATTTTAAATTTTTTTGTGAAGAAAAGTATTTCCTAAAATCTTGGAAAAATTACCCAAAATGCCTATAGTCATGTGGGACTTATTTGTACAAAAACATTTTCAAGTTGTGATGAAAATTTTGGAGAAAACATTTCAAAACTGTCTCTGCCATTTTTGGATTCCCCAAATTTTGTGAAATAAATGTTTTCAGAAAAACTTGAGACCACCATCACTAGACTCCATTTTTCACCCTTTATCCAATGGACATGATACTTCATATGTGTTCCATTCAAAAATTCTGGTGAAAACAAGCAAAAACCACCTCTGTTCTTTCTAGACACTGTTGAGTTCATGCCTCTACTAGTCAATCATTGTACTATCTCCACCTCTCTCTTGTTCTGAGCAGTATTAAATATCTCCCTTGACCTCCTGGACATGGTCTACCTGCCCCTACGCCTCTCTCTCTTCCTCTAGCTCAGCCACCAACATAGGGACAAGGATGGTGATCACCACCCATTTATCTAATCCACTCCCTCAGTCCATTCCTGGTCGAGCCCGTGCACCACTAGGCTCCTAGTGCAACCTGTGACTCCATGGAAGAACTCCACCCCCTCTCCTTGTCTCCTTCCCCCTCGGCCATGATCTGGCCATGGTGTCCAGGACGCACGCGACACGTCCCTCGCGTTCCAACACCTGGGCCGCATGCCACGCCTCCACCCCTTATCTACTAGCTCCACTAGCCTCCCAGGAACACACCCGTGCCTCCCATTCCTCTCCTCGCGCTCTCCTTCCTCCTCTAATTGTTGTTGAACACCTGCGGGTGGAAGCTCGGAGCTCAGGCTCCCGCTTGCTACAAACCCCTCCTCTCGCTCTAGCTGTTCCTAGAGGACCCCCTGGTCATGCTTCACTCCCTAGACATCATGCACTCCCTCCTTGATGTCAGCAACCGAGCCGCCATGGTCGCCGCGATCCGCGCTCACCGAGCTCCAGCGAGAGCCATCTCTGATCCATCCGCTTTTGCTGTCACCATGTCTACCCAACCCCTCTTCATCTCAATCGAGCTTAGGAAGAAAGAGCTCCCTCCAAATCCTCCCGAATCGACGGAATCGAGCTCGACGTCGCCGTGGACAAGCCCCTCGTCGAGCCACCTAATCAGGCCGTAACCGCTCCTATAATCCCTTCCTCTTGGTCCTTGGGATCTCTGTTGAGCTCCTTCTCATCTCATTTTTGGACTTTGTCCCTTGCAGGTGCGGACGCGACCTCGACCTAGGCCCGCCTCCGCGGGTTCATGCCGGAGCACTTCTAGGGCCCTCTGGTGAGACCATCGTTGGGGGCATGTCATCCGCGACCCCGTCCTGGTCTCCTGGTGCAAGCTGCGCTTGCTGGCGTGCCTCAGCGCCACCGGCGGCGAGCTCGCAGCCTCCTACCGCCGTCGGAGGCGGACTCCGCCGCGTCAGATGGTCGACGTCGGTGCCTGTCGACGTAGCTCCCTCTCGGTCATCGGATCCTGATCCGACGGCAGCTTACCCTTTCGCCCAGCGCCTCATTGATGGGCGGGCCTAGCCGCGTCCCAGTTCCGCGTTTGAAATTCTTCCCGCACGGCAGAGCACCTAGCAGGCCGGCCCAGCTCACAGATCTGGCATGTTTCTTCTCTGAAGGTTGTTCTTTTTCTTTTTCCTGTAGATCCAGATCTGGTGTTTTACTTTAAGTCGAAATGAAAATGAATATGAGTAAAACTTGCCAAACTAAAAACCACAGATGTAGATTTACTAATTTCTAACCACATCCAACTTGTAGATCCATGTTTTGTGTTGTATTTTAGGAGAACTAAAATAAATGGCAAAAGCACTCTGTTTCACCACTTAATTAATAACTTGAGTTTTATGTATCCAAATCATGCAAACTAAACTGTTCTGAGTATCCCTTGTTGATGTCTATCTGTGGAAGTTGTCCTTGTGATGACTTGAGTTGTGGTGTGGAAATGACATGCATGTTAGATTTAGGCCAGAGAGCACTTCTGTGAATTGTTTAATTTTATTGGTGATGATTTTTGTTGTGAATCCACTTGTGTTGGTTTGATAGTGACTAGGATCACCTTATACTAGATTTTCATGATTTTTAGGAGTTATAGAATAGGCTTGGTGCATTATTTAGTGTTTATCCCTTTTCTGCATATTATTGATATGCCTTTATTAACTTGTGTGTTATATTGTTTTTGTTATAAAATTGTTTCCTAGCATGTTTAGGGTGGTAATACTTGTTTGAGTTGTTCTTTTATTGTAACACTATCATGTTAGTATTTGTGTGTGAAAACCATTATTGTTATAGTTTAAATCTCATAGGGTTGTTTTTCTAGTAACAGTAGGTTAAATTATGTTATTCTAGTAATAGTAGGTTAAATTATGTTATTCTTCATATTGGTATGATGAATTGAATAAATGCTTTAGTATTGTTCTCCATAGCATAGCTACTGTTATTATAGCATATTATACTTGCTTGCATGCTTGGGTGAGCTCTAGATCAAATTGTCATGCTATGTTAGTGTTAGATGATTTTCTGCCATAAGTTGTTATTTGCATGCTTAATTTTCGACGCATTGATTAGATTGTTATTTTGATATTACTATCATGTCTAGGTGTTGTTTTCTATGTTATTTGGATGCTATCTTATAGATCTATCATGTTAGAATAAATCATGTTTGATGATCTATTATTGTTATGCATGTATGCATGTCTAAATAGCCCCTTTTGCATCTTTAGTTTTAGTGGTCATTTTGCTCCATGATTATTTTCATGTATTGAGTGATGCCATGATATGTTTGGTATTGTTTTGTCTCTATTATTAGGTTGTTTATCTACTGGTTATATTATTTCTCCATGTTTATAAAAGCATGTGTTACTATGGGCTTGTAGTATTACTTGTTAATATTTTCCTATGCATGTGTAGTTGTTTCTAGATTGTTTTCTTGATATTTTGTTCATCCTCATGAATGACCAGAGAGTCATTTAACCTTATTTGGGCATGATATGAGAGTGGCACACCCACCGGACTCATGCCATTTTGGCTGAGGATCCATAGCATCTATTCTAGTGTTATTCATGTGTGTTATATGTGCATGTTTTGCTTGATGGTGTGCACCCTAGTAATATTGTTTGTGAGTGTACTTGTTTGATGAAATGCTTGCTGTATGTTTAATTTTTGTCAAGTGCTTGCCTTTGTTTTGTTCTGATTGGGTGTTTTCCTTTTTGAGATTACGACGTTAGATAACAAAGACGGTATTATTTCCCGGAGAGGTTTTTATTGCAACTCTTGTTTATTTCAAGAGCAAGACCAAGACCAGTGCGAAGGAAAGCCACTCTAAATGCTTGCTGTTTTTTTACTTATCATTATCTATCATGCTTGTTTTACTTCTGAAGTTTTACAAAAGTTGATTCAAAAACTATTTCCTCAAGTGGACTATACCACTATCTATTTTATGTATCTAATATGCTATATCCACTATATAATCTTGGTGTTACCAAGCCCTTTAGATATTTTAATATCATCACCTCATTCACTTAAGTACCCTAGTGGACATTTTAACTTTATGTTTTTGAAAAGCAAAAGCCTTGGAAAAACCCCGAGGAAAGGTGGGACCTTGTCCGAGGGAGGTTTGTGAAGGAGGAAATGTTTTCGACTTGTTTTCCAAAAATGACACATAACCTAGTCTTCGCCGGACAACCAAGCCGTGCTTCCACATTACCCCAATATGGGAACGGGGTCTAGCTAAAAGCTTGTCGATGTTAGTCCGTGTCTACCTCAATGTGCTATAGGGGTTAGAGTCCACTAAACCGAATTGTCGCCAGAAAGGAAAGAATGGGACATTCAGAGTGTGGGATTAAGTTCACCACCGGTTGCAACAGTTGGGTCTCCTGTCATGGTGGTGTGTTGTCAGGGGAAACCGGATCGATACATCCGACTCACTCGGTGCCGAGGAGAACAAACCCAGTTGAAGAGGTAGCCATTTACTAGCGCTTGCATAGTGGATAGTTAGGAACAGTTATCTGATGTTTGCATACTGTCTTGGATAGTCCGTGGTTGTTCACGGCGGATGTACTGGATCTTGTGGATTGTGTACACCTATGTAGAGTAAAACTATTCAGAATAGCCGCGTCCTCGGATATGGACAGTTGAATGGCCATGTAGCTAGCATTGTGTCGAATGGTATCTGGGAGGTACGTTGAAAGGGAATGATTGTACCTTTGAGGTACATGAAAAATGATGGTTTTGAAGAGGTGATTCTCCAAGAAGTTTTGCAAAGAGAAACTTTCTTTATTTTAAAATGCTTTATCAAAACCTGGTGGATATGCAATATCTATAAGAGAGATGAAATATCTTTTGAACTATCTTCTTCAACAAAGAAAAATAAATCTTGTGCAACTATGATGGGTCTTAAATTCATCATATCTAGTTGAACTCTAATTACAACCTTACTACCACCTATATTTATGCATACTTGCATGTTTAGCTTTCATTTGGGGTGTCTTGAGAGTACATTCTAATGTACTCACAATGGTTTCGTCCCTGGCTATTGTCTTAGCCAGACTTTGAGCAGAAACCCGGAGAACCTGAAGAAGATGGTGTCGCTGACGGCTGTGCGAACTAGGAACTTCTCTGAGTCAGTAGCCTGTAGGTAGTCAGGGCATGACTTGGGTTTACCACGAGTGTGTTTTTGAAGAATTTCGCTGTTTACCACGAGTATGTGGTTGTTTACGACGGATGTACTGGATCTTGTGGATTGTGTACACCTCTGTAGAGTAAAACTATTCAGAATAGCCGCGTCCTCGAATATGGACAGTTGAATGACCATGTAGCTAGCACCGTGTCAACATTTTCGAAAAGCTGGAAAAGTGTTTTGGAACTTGTACCTTGGAGGTACGTGGAAAGTGAATGATTGTACCTTTGAGGTACGGGAAAAATGATGGTTTTGAAGAGGTGATTCTCCAAGAAGTTTTGCAAAAAAAATTCTTTTATTTAGAATGCTTTATCAGAACTTTGTGGATATGCAGTATCTACAAGAGAAATTAAATATCTTTTGAAGTATCTTCTTCAACAAAAAAAAAACTAAAACTTGTGCAACTATGATGGGTCTTAAATTCATCATGGCTAGTTGAACCTTAATTACAGCCTTCCTACCACCTTTATTTATGCATACTTGGATGTTTAGCTTTCATTTGGGGTGTATTGCGAGTACATTCCAATGTACTCACAATGGTTTTGTCCCTTGCTATTGTCTTAGCCAGACTTTGAGCAGAAATCCGGAGAACCTGAAGAAGATGGTGTCGCTGACGGCTGTGCGAACTAGGAACGTCTCCGAGTCAGTAGCCTGTAGGTAGTCAAGGAATTACTTGGGTTTACCACGAGTGTGTTTAGAAGACTTCCAATGTTTTAGTGTGTGTTCCTGCCCTGCGTGGCAGTTGTTTTCAACTGAGTCATATGACCAGTTGTGTAAGCCGTGTATTCGCGTAGTGGTTGTTGTAATCTGCAATGCCAACTCGAGTATGTTGTTCACGACTAACTGATCATGGGATCGTGAATGCATGCATACTGGAGGTCTTGGACTGCTAGTCTGAGGTCCCCACACCTTACTTCTAGTCTAGGCGTTCTCATCCTTCGAGGTTCCAGCCCCGAGCGTCGTCCGACGATAGTGATGACAATGGTGGCGACCACGACAACTACTAGGACTAGAATTATAGGCCTAGGCAGGAGTATGACTAAATCGGAGATCCACTCTTGTCATTCAATACTTCTGGTCTAGCTATCTGCACCCTGCCCTAAATGTGTTCTGAAAACTGCCGGCGCCATTACCCCTAGCTCGTTTAAGTAATAGTAATAGTGTTCTAGATATTGTTGGTGATGTGGTAATGATAAGCATTTAAATAAAATTATGTAAAAGAAAACAAAAGAAGAAAAACAAACTAGAAAAAAACAATTAATTTTTTTTTTGATCAAAGTATATAAAAGAAAACAGAGACATAAAAAGAAACTAGAAAAAACAATTCAAAAAGCATTAAATCAAAAGATATTAAAAAACACAAAAAAATATTAGAAAAAACAATTAAAAAGCATTTAAATGAAAGTATATAAAAGAAATCAGAAAAGGAAAAAAACTAGACAAACCAATTCAAAAAGCATTAAATCAAACGATATAAAAGAAAACAGAAATAATAGTAGAAAAAAAATAAAAAAGCATTAAAATGAAAGTATATAAAAGAAAATAGAAAAAGAAATAAAAACTAGACAAAACAATTCAAAAAGCATTAAATCAAAAGATATTAAAGAAAAAAAGAATATTATAAAAAACAATTAAAAAGGCATTTAAATGGAAGTATATAAAAGAAAACAGAAAAAGAAATACAAAAAATCTTTTAGTACCAGACATACCTTTAGTCTAAAAAGAAAGTACCTTTTAGGTTTGTCTGGGCTATGCGCTCTAGTTTGGCGGCCCACATAGACCTTTAGTACCGGTTGGTGTTACCAACCGGTACTAATAGCTATCTTTAGTACCGGTTCGTAACACCAACATGTACTATACATCCTTTAGTCTCGGTTCATGGCTGGAACCGGGACTAAAGGTCCTTTGGGCGGTTACTTGGCTTGGGACTTGGCCAAAATTTTCATATTCTTTCCGGACGAAGAGACGCTCCTCCGGGCTCCCGAGAAGAACGCCTCTGCCTCCACTGCTCCGGCGTCCTGCTGCTCCGGTGCCCCCTGCTCCATCGCCCTCCCCTCGCTCCAGCTCCCTCCGCTGGCGCCCCTCCTCCAGCTCCCTTCGCTGGCGCCCCTCCCTTGCCTCGAGCTCCCTCCGTCGGCGCGCCCCTCCCCTGCCTAGCTCCAACGATACCCCCGCCCGCTCCCCGGCGCCACCTTTCCGCGGCGTCCCCACCGCGCACTCCAATCGTCCTCTGGCCAAGCTCCCTGCCGCGGCCAGCCTCAAGGGAGAGAGCTAGGTGAGTTGTATTTTATTTTATTGTTATTTTAGATAATGATTAATGTTATTATTACTTTTAGGAAATTATTAGTACTATTATTAGTTTTAGGAAATTATTGTTATTATTAGTTTTAGGTTTAGATAATTATTAGTGTTATTATTAGTTTTAGGAAATTATTTTTATTATTAGTTTTAGGTTTAGATAATGATTAGTGTTATTATTTAGGATTTATTGCTAAGTCAGTTTAAATTATTTAGTACTTTATTTAAATTGGCTTAGCAAATTATTATATTTATTTATTATTAGTGTTGTAATTACCAGTTTTAGCAATTTTAGCAAATTATTAGTGTTAGAAATTTTTAGCAAATCAATTGTGTTTAGAAAATTATTAGTTTTAGCAAATTTAGATAGTTTCTATGTACTTTGTCTAAATTTGCTAAGTCTATTTTGTTATAGTTGCTATGTACTTTAGAAAATAAATACTTTAGGTTATTAGTGTTAACTATTTTTTGATAGTTGACATGTACTTTGTTTAAATTTGCTAAGTCAATTTAAATTTCTAAGTCAATTTTTTTATAGTTGCTATGTACTTTAGAAAAATAAATACTTTAGGTTACTAGTGTTAACATTTTTTTTGATAGTTCCTATGTACTTTATTTAAATTTGCTAATTAAGTTCAAATTTCTAAGTCAATTTTTTTATACTTGCCATGTACTTTAGAAAAATAAGTGCTTTAGATTATTAGTGTTAACTTTTTTTATTGGTTGTTATGTACTTTGTTTAAATTTGCTAATTCAGTTTAAGTTTTAATTAGTTTTTTTTTGGATAGTTGATATGTACTTTAGAAAAATAAGTGCTTTAGATTATTAGTGTTTTTTTTATATTTGCTACGTACTTTATTTAAATTTGCTAAGTCTATTTTGTTTGTGTTAGCAAATAAAGTGTTATTTGATTGCTTGTTATTTAAATTTGATTGAAGTGACATTGAGCTATGGACTCCCCCTTCATTAGAGACGAGGAGAATGAAGACGCAGTGCAACAAATTATATATGAGAAGGCCCGTGGAACTGAATCCGATGGAGAAGACGATGATTTCAGCTCTCAATTTCTGAACGACTCCAGCGACGAACTTGAGTCTGAAGAAAGAAGAAATGACGAAGTGCCCCTAACAAACTCCGACGAGGTGTATATATATATTAAGGTGTGTTGATCAGTAGATGCATTTATTTATTTGTATTGCACTTATTAATGAATTATTTTTCTTTTAGCCTTCCGGGTCATCGAGAAAATCTGCTAAAAAGCAAGGTCCTCGAGGCCCGACGAAAAGAATGTCGGGGGAGGGTAGGTTACCCATCACCACAATTAAGATAATGGCAAACCTGCTGGAACCCAAAGAGAACTGCCATAAATTTGAAAGTCAAGCTAGAGGGCTAGTTAGGGACAGGGTACCGATCTGCATCGCAGAATGGCATAAGCCGAAGGACGAGAGTGATGGAGCTAGTTATGTCAATGAACATACAAAGGAATTGCTCTGGGAGAATATAATGACACACTTCAACCTACCGGAAAATTTCACGCAAGACAAGAGGGATAAAGTCAACCAATGGAATCTTAAGAAGATGGCCACACAATTCCAGAGCAGGAAGAAAAAAAAACACGGAAACAATATGAAAATGAAGATCCAGAATTCAAGGGAAGACTAGAGAAGATATAACAACACTGGACCATGTTTAAGGTGTATTAGCTATCGTCCAAGCGTGTGTCCCGATCGTCATAAATAGGAAAATGCTAAGAAGAAGCAATATCTCATATAGGTTGCGGACAGATGGCTACAAGACTGCCATTGCTAAGTGGGAAGCATTTGAAGTTGACTTGATTTCCAGAGGGATCATTCCACATACATCGGACTGGCCTGATAGATCCAAGTTATGGTTGTTCACGCATGGGGCAGGGTTGGACTCACAGACAGGACAGATCGTTGCACATGAAAAATGGAAGGAAAAATTGCAACAATCACTCCGCTGCTTGAAGACGCAATAGTGAAAGTTAGAAATGGAGAATACCATCCCGAGAGAAAGAAGGACGAGCTGACACTCGCCCTGGGGAATCCTGAACACGTTGGACGCGTACGAACCGCTCAAGGTGTTTGACGACAAGGCCGCTCAATCTTCTCTACAATACATAGGTGAAACAACCTTTTACCCCTTCAGTGATCTAGCATATAAATATGCTCACGCGGAAAATTTGGTTGAGAATGTGAGGTCACTAACAAAAAAATTGCATAATTTGCATACCTGGTACAAGAATGTCGCAAAGACTGAGACCAATTGTATCATGGTGGGAGTTAAGGAAGAGTACTACTTCCAAGAATATACCGTGGTCGTTAAGTTCAGCGAACTTTTTTAGTTATACAATCTCCGGGCCCTCGAAAAATCTATCCTCAGTTGCTATTGTCTATAAGTGATTTATTTCTGTAATTTAAGTCTTTAGCTTAGCTCGTTCATTGTCTGCAATTATCCTCAATTTAATCTTTTGTGCGCTATATTATGCAGATTGACGATGCTCAAATGCAAAAGAGAGGAAATCACAAACTTTGGGTTTATTGACCCGGATAAAATTCATGAAGTCACCATAGAAAATCCCATTCATAACAAGGATACACCAGGGACTTTGCTAAGATTTTTTAAGCAACAACGTGACAGAAAATAAATACTTTTTCCGTACAACTACAGGTGATTGTAACTGTCTTACACATTATGTTTGGCTCACTATATGTTATAGTTTTAACTCATGAGTTATCTATGACATTGCATATATAAACATGCGCAGGTTCCACTTTATTTTCTCGTCATTAAAATTCACGATGGAAAAAATTGAAGTCCTTGACTCATCAAGGAGAGATCCTAGAGAATACAAGTCTTGTTTTGATATGCTTAGAAAGTAATTTTAATTCTTATCGCCTCTTTTGTTCATTTCCTGATATCAACTAATTAATAACTATTTTGTTCATTTGAATTTTCGGGCAGCGTCTGGCAATCGTTCATCGAGGAAGATCCGGCCGGTGGATGGAAACTAAAGCTGATATGGCATTTGAACAAAGTAAGTAGTACCACCTAGGTCCACGCAACATTATCATACTTGATTATTGTTTGATTGAATTCTATTCTTGTACAGACTTGCGCAAAACAACCACAGGGGAATGGTCTATGTGGGTACTATGTTTGCGAGTACATCACATGAGGGTGAGCGAGAGAATAAAGAATCAAAGAAATCAAGAAGTACATAAACATTATTCACAAATTTATTTTGTTATCATCAGTTGTGCTGAGTTTAGTCATAATTGTTTCATTATGATTTGATATATACACACATAACTCATGTATTAATTTTGATCTCATTCTTTTAAAGTTGGCAAGAAAGCGGGACGCCCTCCAAATAAAGGACCGCTTCAAAGCAATCTGCGAGGAATTGGCAGAATTTTTCCTTGCAGAGGTCATAACTAATTTTGGAGAGTACCACTATGCTCCGACGCAATAGTACGCCTCCATGTAACAGTGATCTACATGTAATAGTGATCTACATGTAATACTATGCTCCACCACTTTAGCGCAATTTGTCATAGTATGCTCCAAAACGTGATCTTCATGTACTACTTAATTTGCGATCGTATGCAATTGTCTTTGTTATATACATGATCAAATTGACCTTCATGTAGTAATTTATGTGTGCCAAAACGCATTTTTGGCGTATAGACGTGATCCTCGTACTCCGAAAGCATCTGACACCCCTCCTAAACCCTAAACCGTGCAAAAAAATCGAAACGAAAAAAGGGGGCAAACCTTTAGTACCGGTTCGTGTTAAGAACAGGGACTAAAGGTTCCCATCTCCGCGGGCTCCTCGGGACCACGTGGCGCCCCTTTTTTACCGGTTCGTGGGACTAAAGGGGGGCTCAGTCCCGATTTATTAGTCGCGGTTACCAAACCGGGACTAAAGGCCCTCTGGAACCAGGACTAGTGCCCCTTTTTCTACTAGTGGGTTGGCATGGAATTGTGCGAGAAAACCAACGAAAATTGCCCCAACTCTCCTAGTGTCATCCTCTCTATCAATGCTCTATCTGAAACAACTATCAAGCTCAACACATGATCGGTGGTCGGGTAAAAGCTATACTTCAGGATCATATAGGAGACTGTCGGCAACGTCAGGACGTCATTGAGGTCGCCACACCTAAGATTCTGCAGCACGTACTTTAAGAGAGAACAACACCACTAAAAAAAAGTTTGGAAAACAGTAAACAGAATTGAGCTATAAGTCGACCTGGAAATCATCCCAAACAAATCTCTGAACCACCACCAAATTCAAACCAACATGAGCTCTGAATCTGAGAAAATTATGTGATAAATGTCTCGAACAATCCATCACACTTATATTTCCATGAAAATTTACCCATAAATATCTTGTATAGTGTATCACACAACACAACTATATTTCGGAAAAGAAATTAATAGTAGAAATAGGAATTAATTTTCCGCAGTGGCCTTGTTAGATTTTCATCGTACACCTTGTAGGCATGGATAGACAATAATTTACATAAGCAAGGATGAAAATTGCAATGTTTGCTTAACCCTACAACCTGGTTTACTCGGAGAAACACACACCTATTCCTATCTATTTCACTGGAGAATTTCAACAAACGAATAGTGGTCGGCCATGCAGTGCACTCCATCTCATCTAGCTCTCGACATGCTCCGTCCATGTCGATGGGAGACCGCGGGGGTGGTCGGTTCAAGCATGGCCGCAGTCAGAATCAAGGTCAAGGGAATGCAGACCAGGGCCGCGAATGTTTAGTATCGGAATCATGAAGACCCGCCGCAAGGATCATCCAATCCCGGCATAGATTCGGGATCTGGATCTGAAAGGTGGGATACTATAGCCAATGCAGGGAAGCGGCAGCAATACATCGTCAAGCCTGCGCCTGGAGCTATGGGGCATGCACATCAGTAGGAGCCTGGTCAGAGGTTTTTCTTCCTTCCGGATGATAGTGCGGCTAAGATGATCAAGGAGAGAGCTAGTAGTGTAGTGATTACTGTTGTGGAAGGTGTGGTCACTGCTAGGGAAATTGAGTTGGAGTTCAATGCCTTTTTAGTGATGGCTGGAGGTGCACTGCTTGATCAATTGGACCGAATCAATTCACTATGCGATTGCCTAATTCCAAGGAGGTGTAACGTGATGTGTACTAATGGGGCGAATGATAATGAAAACTAAGGATGTTACGTTGCAGTTATCTGTTTGGACTACATCTGTTGGGGATAAGGCCGCTCTCCAGAAGGAGTGGGTGAAAATTAGCAATATTCCTTTGAACAAGAGAACTGAGAGCAATGTGTACTTTGTGGGGTCATTGTTTGGGGTATCACTGGAGCTTGATGGAAGTACCTTACACAAGTCTGAATTTGTGCGATTTCTGATAGGGTGTAGGAAGCTGGAAGAAATGGCTGCATATGCGGAGGGATGTTTGGGTGATAAATTTTATGAATTCTTCTATGAAATTGACAAAGTGGTGGTGGGTGGCCCTCCTATGCAATCAAAACTGTTACTTTTGATAATTCAGCTGGCACCCCTTCTCCTAAGAGGCAAAGAAACGATATTCTGTCTTCGGTTGCTGAGGGCAATTCAAAAGATCAGGATACAGAGAACTTCATGGTGGATAGTTATGTGGTGTCTGAGTAGGAGAATTCTGCGGAGGATAGGTTGATGGTCCTGGACTATTCATTGATAATCTGGTTTAGGAAAATGAGTGTGCTAGAGGGCAGGAATCTATTCATATGAACAAGTGACTGGTCCCATGTCCTATGATGCAAAATATGAATGGGATTGGGCTGAGACAGGACACTAAAGCTGGGAAGATGACTGCTTTTGGTAATTTTCCTCCTCAAGTGTTGGACAAGTCTGTATGGCCTCCTCTTATTTCAGTTACTGATGTGTCTATGGAAGGTGGTTCTCCTATGGTGGGATCTCCTAATTACCTGGTGCACTCGCCGGGCTCTCTTGACGAAGAGGTGTGTCAGCTAGTTGATGAATCCCTGCCCTAAGAACGTTGTCTAAACCTAAGGACTAGCTCCATGGCGACTGTGAGTGTGATGGACAAAGATACAAATGCTTATCGTAAAAGAAATCTTGAAGGTTGATATGTTTCAAACATATCTATAATTTTCGATGTTCCATGCTTGTTTTCTATCCAATACCTCTATGTTTTCACATGTTTTCCTTCGTTTTCCGGATGTTTTCTGAACTAACCTATTGACAAGATGTCATATAGCCAGTTCCTGTTTTCTGCTGTTTTTGGTTTCAGAAAAGTTGTTCTGAAAATGTTCTCGGAATTGGACGGAACAAAATCCCTGAGTCTTAGAATTCCCGACACGTCAACGGAGTCCAAAGGAGACCCGGAGGGGGGCCACACCATGGCGAGGGCGCGAGTCCCCCATGGCCGCGCCACCAGGTGGTGTGAGCCCCTTAGCCACCCACCGACATTGCCCTTTCGCCTATATAATACCCCTGATGCATAAACCCTAAAATGTCCATCCTCCTCCCATGAAAAGTTCTGTAGCTTCGCCGCCATCGTCATTGGACAGAAATCTTTGTTTCGCCACCATGCCGGGACGGGGAAGTGCCCCTAGAGCCATCTCCATCGACTCCACCGCCATCTTCATCGCTGTTTCTGACTCCCATGATGAGGAGAGAGTAGTTCTCCCCCGAGGCTGAGGACTCTACCGGTAGCTATGTGTTTCATCTTTCTCCCATGGTGTGATCTTTATGTGATCGTGAGCTTTGTAATCTAGTTGAATAAGTAGATGTTACTCTTCATCCGTTGTGCTACTTCAAGTGGTTTTGTTATGAGATTTCGGCAGACACTTTGATCACGGTGTAAAGGTGACAGTGTGTGCACTATATGGTTTAGCATGATATATATATATATATGAGTGTGGATTTCCTGCCATGGGGTGTAGCTACCCATGACATAAGAGCCGTTGGATGATACAAATCACGGTTTGCACCACACGTACGTCATGCTCCCAAGCAAGTGGGCCTCGCACATGCATCCAAATGGGAACAAACAAGAAGTGGTGGGCTCATGTCAGGAAAAAAAGTCGGTCACCGTGTCAAAAGAAAAGTCACTAAAAACTATTTGCACCACCGTGTTGTTTCATTTCTCCATGTGGGCAAAATGTTTTTTTTATAATGCGAGCCCAAGATGTCTGACCGGTCCCTCCTACACTTTTACTCTTTTGACATGCTCCACATGTTGAGATCCTCAGAATGTAACAACTTCTCTATTATTGATGGATGATGCAGAGTGATGTTCAGTAACATGTAAGGTATTGTATAGTTTCTGCAGATGAAAGAAATTTCATACATAATCAGACTATTTTGAGTCAAACCAACCATTCATGTATAGAAAGCTGCCTATTTGAGACTGGCTAAAATGACTCGAACTCATCAGGCGAGCACCCAAGTACAATACTGGCAATTTTGGATAATAGAAACGCAATAATAATGTTACAAACTTGTCTGGGAGAAATTGTCACTGCCCCCGAAATATTTTGTTGGCTAAAATGAAGAAGCAAAACTCGTGTCCATTTGGAGGACACCGAATGCTGCTTGGAGGCTTGCCTTCCATTTCTGAAACTGCTGCTATTGATTCAGCAACAACAGTCCTAGAATTTTAAACAGCGAAAGCTATAAGCACCACATTTCTTTGGTATAGTACCATGAGCATAAAACCGGGGAGGAACAAATATAACACCACATGTACCGATTTTAAAAAAAAACATGTACCGAAATGAAAGCTAGATTTTTTTTGACGAATGAAAGGCAAAATTCTTGAAACAACAAGCAAAGAAACTTAAATGTAAAAACGAAAATAAACAACAAAAAACCAGATTGAAAACTTGCCCAACAACGGAATGCAAACTTGTCCATCCTAACATTATTAAGGCGGAAGATCCCAAATTAAAAAATCACACAATTCCCAGATGTGGCTTCCCCAATGTAGCTGCGACGCCGGCCTGAAAGTACACTGATCTTCCACCCCTTCCAGTAACCAAAATAGGATTGTACGTTGTCGTACACCTGGGGCCTGAGAGCAGGTAGCCGGTAGGAGGTAGAAGGTTGCCGTGGTACCGATTGATACTGAAAGATCGATTAACATGACATCAAGGAAAAGGTAGAATCAAACCTTCCCACAAATCTATCATAGGCTGCTATTCGAATCACCTCAACTCAAAACTCCATAATAGAAAAGAACAAACTAATCTCAGGTCTCTACCAACTGAGCCTTTTGGTCAAGCTGTCAATGGAGAAGCATGCTCCATCACTGTTAGCCGCCAATTTCCAGTTCAGTGGCAAATGCTTTTTATCAATGCGACCTAGTATTTTTTTATAAAGAAAAAGATCTCATTTCCGATTAGCAGTGGATAATGTGTAGACTTATCAATTCGTCCAGGGCCCGAAGGGAAATACAACGGAAGAGATTGGAACCTAATTAGATTCAGAACCAAAACATTGATCCACATAAGGAATAATTTTTTGAGAACCGATATATGGAACAAACAATGGATAAATCTTTGATGCCAAGAGAGAAAATATGGTAGGAAAAAAATCAAATTGACGTACTGCTAAAGCTCTCTGAATCCTTGTACCATGGAAAAAAAACTCGATGTATTTCTTCCCTCCTCAAAAAACATTTGTTCGGCAAACAAAAATCAGAATGAAGAGAGGATAAAACAGGTGATGCAGCTCCGGTAGGATGGAGGACATCAGCACCAAAAGTGTAAATGGGATTTTATTGAGAAAAAGAAAGGGGATGTGAAGAAATTTGGAGTCATGAAGGATGAGCACTAAATCAACAAAAAAAAGGTACGGATCCAAGCAGAGCAACAACGAAGAGGTTATTTTGTGAGGGTGAAGTGAGCCAAACCAGAAGGGAACCGGCTCCATGAGCGAAGACGGTGACTCCAAGCAATAACATGAACAGATCTCACCAGACTCTCGACCTGACCTCACCGCATGGCAAGGGATTCCGATGGCAAAGGGCACCGGATCTGGGAGGAAAGACTGTCGGAGGAGTAGCTCAAAAAAAAGGAAACTAGACCGGAATAAAAACAACATGAAAACGGGCCCTACCAATCACATGTGACTGCAGGTCACGCACCAGCTTTAGCGTTAGGATTATGCACGACGTTAGACACGCGTCGATCAAGCCAGGCATGTGTAGCTACACCCCTATTCAGCTGGCAATTTTCGATATATATGTATATATATATCGAAAATTGCCAGCTACAAAGGAGGGTAGCTACCTCCCCCTCCAGAGCCGTTGGATTGTTGCATCAAGATCCGCTCTCGGTCAAAGCATCATACCTATTAATGTAATGAAAGTTTTAATATGAAACGTGTCCGGATGTTAGACATGTTGGTGCTGTGAAGTTGGATGGCCGCCGTTACTTTTGTTCTTTGTTTCGTGCTGATTTCAGATTTACTCGTAGACTGAATAAAGTCATCTTTGCACTGACATTGGCATGAACAAAGTCATGTTTGCACTGACATAGGCAGTGTGAATAAAGTTAGTATTACATTGTATATATGGTCAGAAGTTACTTTTTGTGAATGATGTAAAACTTTGCTTGTTAGGGTCTATACATATCCGTGAAACCAATCAAATCTTCTATCCATGTATCTATTTGGAGTCCATTTTGTTAATCCCAATATAATAAAATTGTCAGCCGCTGTAATCGGATATGAGTTAACTCACTCTCTGTATCGGTACGCGGGAAAACAGTGTGCACCAGCTTTTAACGGTACCTGTGATCAGCACGTACATGCTAACGCGCGAAAAGGAAGTGCATCAGCTTTTAGAAATTTGTGAAATTAGCACGTACATGCTAATAATAGCTTTCACAGCTTGCCAGGAATGGGTTAGCACATGCAGATGCCATGCACGGGCGACGTCGTTTTCACGTCTCCGTTATGTCAGAACGGCGCGCATGGAATAGTTAGATTAGCCAACAGTGATAACCATAAACGTAGTCAAACCACCTGACACATGCGCATGGTTGGCACGAATCTTACAGACAAAATCTATGGTCCAGAATGGTGCGGTAGCTACCCCCTTTTCATTAAATCCACACTATATATATTTGTGCTGGATGACCCTATGAAATTGTGTTGTTTGTCTAGAACCATCTAGGGCTCGTAGTGATAGTGTGAGGTTATCTGGATAGGGAAATGCGAACTCTAAGGAGTGCTTTTATAGCCCTATGCAACAATTGGTGTTTGTTATCCGATCGGAGAGTGGTTCGGAGTAGCATAGTGAAGAGATGTTATTTATGCATTCAATTATGTTATTATTGTTGTGAGTGTCCACTAGTGAAAGTATGATCCATGGGCCTTGTTTCTAAGCATTGAAACACCATTTACAATCAGTTCTGATACATGTTTGCTTGCTTCCATTTTTATTTCAGATTGCTATTATCGCTTATAATCATCCATATTACTTGTATTTCACTCTCTCTTCACCGAACTAGTGCACCTATATAACTGAAAATTGTATTAGGTGTGTTGGGTACACAATAGACTTCTTGTATCATAATTGCAGGCATGCTTGAGAGGGATATCTTTGACCTCTTTCTCCCTGAGTTCGATAAACCTTGGGTGATCAACTTAAGGGAAACTTGACGTTGTTCTATAAACCTCTACACTTAGAGGGCCAACACTATGTACAAGAATAGAAGCGTGCGTAGACATCAAAGGTACTTCTGATCCCCCTCCTACATCTAACTCTTTTGCTGTGCTGTGCAATCATGAAATTATGGTGAGATCTTCTAAAATGGGAGTGAACATTCCTGATAATGATTTTACTATGATTAATCTTGTTAGGGAAATGGAAACTGCTAGAAATAACCTAAGTGGGAAAATTGAAAGTTCTTCTTCTTCAACTGCTCCTTTGTTCATTGAGATTAATTTAGGCGAATCAACTCCTTTAAATATGGATTGGATGGAATCTGCTGGTGGGGTAGATGACTCCTTTGTTCTTGTGGAAATTAGAAAACCAGGAAATATTAGAGAAAGAAGTATATGGTAGTGTCGAAACCTATTACTTGAAGTCAGAGCAAAATGAATGGTGATGTTAGTAACTCTACTGTGCCTCCTAGTAGAGTTGCTAGAAACAGGAAAAAAAAACCTGATAAATATTCATGTTAGGTTGATTTATGACTATTAGAGGGTTTGGTAAGAAAGGAGCTCCTTTGTATGTGGCTAATATGCTCTCTGATATTGCTCTTGATTTTATTGGAATTCAAGAAACGATTAAAAAGTACTATACGCTGAATTTCCTTCGAAGGTTGGATCCTGGTGATAAGTTTTTTTGCAAGTGGAACCCTTCTGTTGGGATGTCTAGGGGATCCTTTGTGGTATCAAGAGTGAATCTTTCGATGTAAGTGCCTTCAAGGCTGAGAGATTTATGTTGCAATTTATTCTTTGGGACAAAAAATGTAATTGGGGGCTTGTTGTAGTGTATGGTGCAGCTAATGATGAAATGAAACTTGAGTTTTTGACTGAGTTATCTGATTTTTTTCATGGATGCATATTACCTACATTGTTGGAAAGATTTTAATGTGTTGAGACATGGGGGGGGGGGAGAATACCCACTTTACCCTAAACCAATGGTCTGATTTATTCAATTCTATTATTCATGTCTCGGGTTTGAGGGAGATTTTTATGCATGGGGGTCTTTATACTTGGTCTAACAATCATGTGTGTATTACTATGGAAAAATTGGACATAGTGCTCATGTCCCCGGAGTGGGAGACTTTGTTTATTTTAGTATCGGTTAAAAAGATCTCCAAAGAAATTTCGGACCATAATCCTTTGTTGTTTGACTCGGGTGATAATGTTCCTTTGGAATAGTTTGCGAGTGAGTTTAGATTTGACTTAACTTGGATTTAAAATGAGGATTTCCTTCCTTTGGTGAAGACCATTTGGGATAAACCTGTTAATAGTACTGATCCTATTGATATCCTCAATATCAAGTTAAATATATTTAAAAAGTTCTTTAAAGACTGGGGGAAATATGTTTGGAAATAATAGAAAAAGAATAAATGAAATCAAAGAGGAGTTGGTTTCCTTGGAAAATTATGAGGAGGGAAATCTCTTGTCTCCTGAGATTTCCTTCAAAAAAAAATGATATCCTTAAGGAGTTGCGTGCTTTATATGCAGACGAGTAATTGATGTGGTTTCAAAGATCACACCAGCGGTGGCTGCTGGAGGATGATCAGAATACTAACTACTTCCATAGAGTAGCTAACGGGAGAAAGCGCAGAAATAATATGTTATCGCTTGAGGATGGGGAAATTAATATCGAGGGCACTGATAACTTGTTGATACATGCTACTTCATTCTATAAAAACCTTTTTGGGCCAGCCCCTGGAAGTTATGTTCCATTAGAGATAATATGTGGGAGGATACCGAGAGGTTAAACGAACAAGACAACATTACGTTATGTAAGCATTTTTCGGTGGAGGAGATTAAGAATGCTCTATTTTCTATGGATGCTAACAGAGCCCCTGGGCCAGATCATATTCCTATCGAATTTTACCAGTTTTGTTGGGAAGTAGTAGGTGTTGACGTGGTTCGTCTGTTTGATGCCTTTTACTGTAGGGGTCTTGATGTTCAAAGACTGAATTATGGTGTTATCACGTTATTACCTAAGGTGGCTGAGGCTGATAAGATTACTCAGTTTAGACAAATTTATCTCTTGCGATGCATTTATAAGCTGATCGCTAAAGTGCTTACGATTCAATTGGAACCTTTGGCCGATAAGTTGTTTAGTTTTCACCAGAGATCTTTGATAAAAAAAGGAACATCACTGATAGTATGTTATCTCTTCATGAGTTATTGCACTATTGCCATGTTAAGAAAAAGGTGGGTGTGCTGTTAAAATTATATTTCGAGAAAGCCTATGATAGAATCAATTGGGAGTTCCTTCTTGGTTGTCACAAGGCTAAAGGTTTTTGTGACAAGTGGTGTGGGTGGACTAGACAAATTATTTTTTATGGGACTATCTCGGCTAAGATCAACAATAAACTTGGGCCTTAAATTGAGTGAGACAAGGGGACCCCCTTTCCCCGACATTGTTTAATATGGCTGCTGAATGCCTGACAAAATTGATTTTTAATGCTCAAAAGAATGGATTGATAGTGGGTATGGCTCCAGACTTGATCAATCGAGGCGTTGCAGCATTACAATATGCTGACGACATTGTTATTTGTCTTGATCATAGTGGTGAAAGTTCCCTGAATATGAAGTTTCTTTTGTATATGTTCGAGCTTATGTCAGGTCTTAAAATTAACTATTCTAAAAGTGAGATCTTCCTGGTGGGTGGGGATAACACTATAGCCGAGTTTTACACGGAAACCTTTGGGTGCAAAATTGGTTGCTTGCCCTGCAGTACCTTGGTATGCCTGTGAGCTTTAGGGCCTTAAAAAATTCTGATTGGGATTTTATTGACTCTCATTTTATAAAAAAAACACTTGATGCATGGCAGGGTAACTCCTCTTCCTCGGAGGGGAGGCTTATTCTAGTTGATTCTACTTATCTGGGACCCCCTCGTATCATATGTCGATGTACCTACTGAGTAATTCTTTCATTGAGTAAACTGAAAGGCATAGAAGGAGATTTTTTTTGGCATGGAAGTAAAGGGAGGAAGGGGTATTATAGGGTGAAATGGGACAGGGTCTGTAGATCTAAGGGCAAAGGTGGCATGTGGATCAAGAATTTGAGGATACAAAATATAAGCCTGCTCTGTAAGTGGCTTTAGAGGCTTGAGGTAAAATATGGTATTTGGAAAACTATTGTGAAATCCCGATACGGTAAAGGTAAGCTATTACTGACATCTTGTGATGACTCTCCATGTTGGAAAGCTATTATGAAAATTAGAGACATTTATCTTTTGGGCAGAAAAGTTGTTGTGCAAAATGGTGATATGTGTAGGCTTTGGAAAGACAAATTTGGGTCAAATGCTTTGCCTTTGGGTGATAAGTACCCCAATTTGTTTGATATATATCAAGCTCAGTATTGTACCATTAAGCATGTGGTTGATCTAGAGTTCAATGTCCCCTTCCGAAGAAGATTGCATGGGGTGCTTGCATCTCAATGGAATGAAATTGTTGCTTTGACTCAATCCTTGAGTTTGGGGGGGGGGGTCTAGTGATAGTATTTATTGGTCTTTGAATTCGAATGGTGTTTTCTCTACCAAAGATGCTTACATGCTTTTGGAGAAAAGTGTTTCGGGGGATAACTATAGTTGTATTTGGGGGGCGAAGCTCCCGCTGAAAATAAAAAATTTCATGTGGCAATTGTTGCAAAATGCGGTGCTGACAAGGATGATATGAAAAGAAAAAAATGGCATGGGTCTCCTTTTTGCTCTTTTTGCTCTTAAGCTGAATCTGCAAATCATTTGTTCTTTTGTTGTGATGTGGCTGTCGTTATGTGGGGCGCTTTGGGTAGCATCCTGGGAACTACCTGCTGTCCCAACAACGTCTGGTAGGCTTTTGTGTGGTTTCTTTCCTTTCGTCCTAATGGAGACAGGTTGTATATGGTTGGGATGGCAGCTATGTGCTGGGCCATTTGGAAAGAAAGAAACAAAGTCACGTTCGAGGAGCATAAGTTGAGAACACCCTATGATTTTTTTATCATGCATATGCTTTGATCTCTTACTTGTCAGGTCTGCACAAGGATGGCGACAAGGTGCTGCTGGAGTTGGGAGCTGGAAAGATGCTGGAAGCAGCGTCGTCTCTTCTTCAATCACAAGGAAACTATCATGCTGACTTCGTTGCCTGGAACGGTGGCATTTCTACTATCAGTTGTTTGGTATGAAGCTTTGAGAGTTCTCGTTGGAAGCTTGGCTCTTGGTCTTCGTAGCTGTGAAGGCGTTGTAGGAGTCGTACCTTGTATGTTTTGGGCTCCATCTCTTGTAGGGTCCCTGGAGTGGTTTAGTAGTGGTGGTTGTTAGTTTCCTGAACCCTGTTGGTGTGTATGTCGGTTGTTATTTTCCTTGACTCTGGAGTTTGCCCGTGTTACCAGGTTTTTGCCCCGCAGGTAGTGCTCGATGGCGAGCACTTCTCAGTGGGTTTCCTGGTAACTGCGCCAACTCGCTTCCTTGTTTCCTCTATCCCGCTTTCTTTCGCATGTAAAACTGGATATTTCCGTTTATTAATGGAAAGGGGTGGAAGCTCGGTTGGAAAAAATATATATTATGCACGAGTTCCTTCGAAATGGGTCGATTTGTGGATTAAAAAAATGACAAGCTCAGCCACAGAGTGTACAACACTGAGGTGTCTCCTCGCGATGTGTAGGTGCTCCGCATACGCGCATGATGCTTTTTTGCATCAACAAACACTGACATGAAGGTTACACGGCCCCTGTACCGCGGAAACCAGATCCTGCAGCCTCTGGTATTCCATACCAGCCTTCCATACCTCTGATCTCGCCGTCACAACAAGAGAATGTTGGAAGAATATGTAGCTAACACGTACTACGTGTGAGTAAGCTACAAATGTAGAGGGTATTTTACGATAGTCACTTTCCAACTGCGCGAGAAGATTCCAGTATCTCTTTGAGGTCACAACTTAACAATAAGACCCTACTATGACTAAACTTGAAACCTTCCTTTTGCAACGAAGAGTGGGACGTCGCCTTCTCCAATCACATCCTTCACGCCCTCTCGACCATTTCCCTCTACTTCTATCCCATGAAAAGGGCCCCGGCAAGCCTAAGACCTTTTGCTTTCCAAACTTTTGGATCAAGATGCCCGGTTTCCTTGAGGTGGTCAATGAGGCATGGAATGGAGAGTTTAATCATGTTGACCTGTGCCACCTCCTCTTTCACAAGTTTAAGAGAACCGGCCAAAGATTGAGGTGTTGGAGTAAATCTCTTTTCTCCAAAACAAAGGTGGAGTTTCAAATGTCCCTTGAGGTCATCCTACGCCTTTACATAGCTCAAGACTCTAGAGGCTTTAGCAATGAGGAAAGAGATCTTCGTACTCGCTTAAAGAGGAGAACTATTGGATTGACGTTTCTTGAGAGGACCCAGAAGAGGCAAAGATCTAGAGTCATAAACCTCAAGGAAGGGGATGCCAATACTAGAAGGAGGAAAAATCATATCCGTAGACTAAAGCACAACAATGGGTGGGTCACAAGTCATGACCATAAGAAGAGCATTATTGATGAGCACTTCAAAGAAATTAGCAAGAAAGTACCTCCGTGTGAAGTGGATTTTAATTGGACTACCATCCCTTACCCCAGTGCAACCTTCGGAATCTTGATGTCTCATTCACAATGGAAGAGGTGAAGGTTGCGGTGGACAAGACCGCAAGCGACGAGGCGCCGGAACCAGATGGGTTCATGGGCACTTTCTTCAAAATTTGTTGGGATATCATCAAAAAGAATATAATGGCGGTGGTTAATCAATTTGGCTCTCTTCACACAACAACCTTCATTGGCTAAATTCGGCAAATATTTCTCTCATTCCGAAAAAACAGGGAGCCGAAGAGGTGATCGATTTTCGACCAATTAGCCTCATCCTTGCCATTGCCAAGATCATTTCCAAAATGATGGCTACACGTCTAGCCTCGCACATGAACAAGCTTGTTTCCCACTCTCAAAGTGCATTCATCAAGACTAGGAGCATCCATGAGAATTTTCTTTATGTTAGTAATCTTGCTAGGCGCCTCAACAAGTGAAAGACCCCGACGCTTCTATTCAAGTTGGACATTAAGGATGCTTTTGACTCGGTTAGATGGGACTACTTGATGGATTTGCTTCAACATTTGGGGTTCCCGTCAAAATTTCGCGATTGGATCTCGGACCTCTTGGCCTCGTCCTCCTCTATGGTGCTTCTTAATGGCATCGCTGGTGACCCCATTTCCCATGGTCATGGCCTAAGGAAAGGATACCCGCTCTCCCCGCTCCTTTTTGTGTTGGCTATTGACTCTCTCCATCACATCCTTCACAAAGCCACCTCTCAAGGACACCTCCACAAGCTTGGGGGAAGGGCCCCTACGGTGCACACATCTCTCCATGTCGATAATGCGTAAATTTTAATGACTCCAAGCAAAGGGGACATCTCGTTCATGGCCAACATGTTGACCCAAGTTGGTATCATCATCGGGCTTGTTACCAGTTGTGAGAAGAGCCAAGTTGCCCTTATCCGGTGGGACAGGGTTGATCTTGACGACATCTTAAAAGTTTTTCTCGTGCGCCGCACAAACTTCCCAATGAAGTACCTTGGTATCCCCTTGTCGGTCTTCCGGCTCAAAAGGATGCACTTCCAAACCTTGGTCTCCCCTTGGTGGGAAAGTCGGTTCCTTGGATTGGGAGACATGTCACTATGGCCAGGCGTGCCACCCTCTTGAAGGCGGTGCTCACTAGTATTGGTGTATACTTCATCACTGATACGTCATAAATGTATCCTTAATTTATGATTTTTCATGTTGTTTTCTTATTGTTTCCCACATGTTTGCTATACACTTTATGTCATTTTTATCGATTTTCCGGACTAACCTATAAACAGGATGCCACAGAGCCAGTTCCCTGTTTTATGTTGTTTTTAGTTTCAGAAAAGTTGTTCTGGAAATATTCTTGGAATTGGAAAATTTGAAGCCCGGAAGTCTTAGAATTCCCGAAGGTTCCATGGAGTCCCGAAGAGACCCAGAGGGGGCCACAGAGGGCCCACACCATAGGGCGGCGCACCCGCTGGCCGCGCCATGGGGTGGTGCGGCCCCCCCGACCTCCACCGCCTTTTCCCTTTCGCCTATGTATACCCCCCGAGACGTAAACCCTAAAGATATACCACTTCGTCCCGAAGAACACCCGAGGCCGCCGTCATCGTCATCCCGAGATCGGGAGGGTTCTGGAGCTCTCCCCGGCACCCTCCCATGTCGCACCCGGACTTCTAGGGGATACTCACAGTCCGTTTAACAGTAGATAAATGGCTTACGGGGCATACCGGCACCCGCATCTCAATATGAGCAGGCCAACACGCGAACGTGTGACAACCATTCTCTTACTATTCATCGTCTGAGCAAACTATCCCATAGAAATCCAGATACTTCCATTGACGTACTTCAAACATACACACATGGTACGTCAACGGCATTGGAACAAGTGATATCACAACAGATCTCTACGACACAAAAGATTGAAATAAGTTGCAAATAGCTCTCACTAGAGCAGAGATAGCAAATACAATCATCCAGAGGACACATGTCCCAACATATCATCATTACAACACAGCGGAAGCATTCAACATGTCTGAGTACATACAAGATCCAAATAGGCCTAAGAGGCCGGAAACGAACAGACGGAGCCCATCCACGAAGTCTCGGATCCTGCCCGGGTCCGCTATCTACTCGTCAGCAGTCTCGTCATAATCCACGTAGTAGCCACCATGGGGATCCTCGGAAACGTAGTCTGCGGAAACCACAGCCCCAAAGGGGTCAGTACATAAACGTACTGGCAAGCAAGACTCACAATTCACCAAAGTGTAACCCGTCAACACCAAGCACAGATGCTTTGGGTTCAACGGAAAGAAGGGGATATAAAAGATGCTGCAACTGGCTGCTCTAACCAACTACATAGTTGCTATAACTTCCGACTATCAGAAAAGGGATAAGATAGCGTATCGTAACCAACTATAACTAACCACCAAACAAACCCATCCTGGATCTCGCCCCTTATCCAAAGAAGCAATCCGAGGATAACTCACACAGTTGGATTAGTGATGGTTCAGATTGTTGTGTCAATAAGCCTATTACTAGTCAATTTATCATTAGTTAGGTGTAAGTTGTTCTGAGTACTTGTTAGCCAGTACTTTCACCAAGTAATCCATAACCGCGGAAAACACGGCTTCTCGAGAAGATTTATCCCTGCAGGGTTGCACCAATTTGGCCGTACACGCAAGAATAACCCGCCAGATGGGATGCCTCCCACCAAGCGGGGCACTCTACACAACTCAACTCTTCTTCGCATCAAGCCCAAAGAACCACATGCTGTGCGTGCGCGGCTAATCGAGCCCCACGAAGAAAAGGGGACCCTCATAGCACTCTAAGACCACGCCGCCCTAAATGCCGACCACAAAGGTTCCACCCTGGCGCCAAGGGTTCGCACCTGCACATGCATGCATCAAATGGAAAGCCCGAACTAAGTGTGGCGATTTGGACGAGATGCGAATCGAATCAAATTGAGGGGGGCGCCCATACTCGCTTCCCACATGCGGTTAGTGCGCTCATCATGGATCGGTAGACAAGATCCTTTTCCTAATTAGGGTCGACACTAGCAGGCCTCAAAACCACGCCGGGCCTCCTGCCGGTGCCTTATCAGCAAATTATTATTACCTCAAAATTAACAGGTTGTTGTTTAACATCGAGCCCCAGAACATAATGGAAATATAGTAACAGAAAGTAACGGGTAACAGACTCGAGCAAAACAACCCTAAGCATGCTAGTAAGACACGGGCAACAAGCAAAGGGGTTATGGGAGTGGAGATGAGGCAATATCAGGGTTCAGGATATCATGTGATAGGTTCGTAACAGAAGCAATGATTCATAGGGCTAGCAGAATAGACAACGGAAAGTATCGGTATCCAATGTTGAAAGGAACACAATGGTTCATGTGAGTGAATACTTGCCTGCAAACCCAGTAGCCTGGTACTGAGCTAAGTCCTTAGAAGGGGTGTCGTAAGTATCGTCGGTCTCAACGTCGTCGTGTATCCGAGAAGAAGCAAACAAACAATGCAGAAAGATAAACAATCAATATCATGGCATAGTGCACAATCATGGGATGATGTATGTCAAGTTAATGGATGCATCAAAATAAACTAGTTGACATGGTAACACAATTTAAATGGACACATATGCAATTTTGGGTTGCATATGAAAAGCCCATGAATTTTGGTTGAAACAGTTGTTTTCTAATTAACCAACAGGTGAAGTGGTTTAGTATGATGCATGGATGTGGAAAACAACAAAATAACAACATTAGAGCCAATTGGAAATAAGGTTTACCAATTTAGAAATTTATTTATTAAGTTAGGGAATTTTTTGGTTCCTTAAAGGGATTACACAATTAGTTGTTGTTTTCACCAGTTTAAATTGTTCAAAATAGATAACAAAGTTCATATTTGAAAAGGTTATACTTTTATGGTTGGAAAACATATTTTATATGTCCCCAAAGAAATTAATTTGACCAAGTTATGAATTTAACAATTTTAAATGATTTAAACAAGGTTTAAATTATTTAACCAATTTTAATTATTCAAAACATGAAACAAATTTTATATTTGGAAAGGTGGTTTAATTTTGCATGGAAAACATATTTCATTTGTTGAAATTGGATTTAAAATGAGCAAGTTATTATTTTGGCAATTTTAAATGCATTAATTAAGAAACAGTTGTTTTCAGCAATTTAAGTTATTCAAAACAGCAAACAAAATTTATATTTGGAAATTACATGAAAAGTTGATTGGAAAACATATTTAGTTTGTTGAATTTGGAATTTTTATGCCCAAGTTATGAATTTTGCAAAATTAAGTGAATTAAACAAGAATTCAAATATTGCACCAATTTAAAATAGTCAAAACAGTAACAAATTGCATTGAAAAGGTTGAAAACATGTAGCAAAGGTTTCATTGAACATTTTGAGCTATCAAACATAATTTTTGGGGGATTATTGAATTTATTATGCAATTTTCCATAATCATTCTTATTCTGCCATTTTTAGTAAACAGAGGGAAACATGCTCAAAATTAATTCAATTGTGTCCAAATAAAATACCAATGTGTAGAGTTTGTTAAGACAATTTTTTTAGAGACCAAGTTTGCTTAATTTGGATGAGTAGAATTAAAGTTATGAAATTCCAAAGTTTCCAAATTTTATTGCATTTTCAGTAATTAATTATTTAGTGCAAAAATTGTTACAGAAACATATGGCAAACTTGACATTAACAGAAAGGGCTCAAAATTATGAATCCACAAGATTTTGAATCGTTCAAATTGGAGTGATATTCAATTTTAGATAGATTTTAGAGTTAATGGTTCAGATCTGAGTTGCTGAGATTTGGGCAGAAAAAGGAAAAGCAGAAATAAAAGGTGGGGGTTAGGGGATTCGAACCCAGCACCTCCAGGGCGCGCGCTAGGGACAGTGACCAGTTGGTCTGTGACTTGTTTGGTGACAGGAAGGGTGGTGGGGGGGTGGATATGCTGTTGCTCGCGGTTTAACTGAACTAAAACTGCATCGTTCATCTCTGTATCTTGCCAGCGACAGAGAGAAAGAAGGCAGCGATCATGGCGGCCATCTGCTGCTGCGAGCACGGGAGAGGAGCCGCGGCCGTGTGCTTGGTGCGCGTGGTGCTCGAGGGCTAGAGGAAGGAGGGAGTGAGGAAGGGGAGGTGGGGTGCCTCACCTCGAGCGGCAGGAGGAGGCGGTCGGGCAGGGAGTCGATGCAGGAGGGCGACCGACTGCTCGAGGAGGACGGCGGCGGCGGCACGAGCCCTCCCGGCCCTCGCCGCGGGGTGGAGGAGGAAGAGGGGGCCGGGGGGGTTCCATTCCCGCCCCTTCCCATCGAGGAGGAGGCCTCCAACGTCGTTGATCACCGGAGGAAGTGGAGGACAATTTCGGTTCAGTAGTTGGGTTCAGTAGTTACAGAGAGAAGAGAGATGGAGGGGAGGTGGAAGGGAGAGGGAAGATGGAGGCGGGAGAGGGAAGAAGGAGGGGAAAAGGATTAGGGTTAGGGAACCCTAGGGCTCTGGCTAGGTTTATTGGAGGGGAGGAGGGGAGCACAGCCGTTCCTCCATTCTCTGTATACGTGGAAGCTCCAGATGGAGTCCGTACGAGGAAGAAGACGACCCCAAGGGGTATCGGGCCTGGGGGGAAATAGGTGGGCTGGGCCTCTCTCTGCTGGCTGCTCTCTCTCTCCCTCTTTTTATTCTTTTGCTTTGTTTTTTTTTGCAGAAAAGGATTAGGAAGGAAAAGAGAGTTTTGGGGTTAGTAAAAATTCTAGAAAAATTTGTGTTAACTCCTTAATGGAATGGTAACCAAATGCAAGTTTGGCATTTCAAATTAACTGAATTATGGTGCTGTTTTGAATTGGAATGAATTTGATTG
This sequence comes from Alopecurus myosuroides, assembly GCA_028641055.1. Taxonomy (NCBI): domain Eukaryota; kingdom Viridiplantae; phylum Streptophyta; class Magnoliopsida; order Poales; family Poaceae; genus Alopecurus; species Alopecurus myosuroides. The sequence continues at coordinate 86,042,358 of CM054062.1, read as the reverse complement.
AAATTTGTGGTTAAGTGGTTATTGAAAACACTATTTTAATTATGGTGATCAAATGATTTTAATTGGAAACAAATGAGCACAAATGTTTTGGTTATTTCATAATTTCAAAAGTGGGTACTGTTTGCAATTGAATATGAAATAACATTGGAAGTAAGTTTGGATTAATTAAATTATTAAAAGCCATAATTTTAATGGTTGAACCTTATGGAAACAAATGATTGATTTGTTTGCAATTTTCATAACTTTCAACATGGTTGTTGTTTGGAAGAAAATCATAATTGAATTTGAAAAGGGTTTGATATTAAATGAATTTTTGATAGAAACAAAACAATAGTTTTGGAATCACACTTTAATGGAAACAATTGATTGTTTTATTTTGAAATGTTCATTTGGAAATTGTAACATCACAAGGATGAAACAAAAGGTTTGAAATCCAAATAGAAAACAAAGGAAAACAGTTGGAAAACAAATGGAAAACAAGCAAAACAAATGCAATCAACATGATGTCATGATGCAAAACATAAAATAACAGAGAGCAAACATTCTAATGGCTTATTTTTTCATACTTGGGATGTTACAAAACGCCCCCCCTTGAAGGAATCTCGCCCCGAGATTCCTACTGAGAAAGAAAAGGTCCGGATACTTCTTGGGAAGATCCTCTTGAGCTGTGACACGTGAAACACATCGTGCACATTGGATAGTTTTTCTGGAAGTTCAAGATGATAGGCATTCCTAGCAACTCTTCTGGAAAGACGTCAGGGAATTTGGAAACCACCGGAACATTTTCAAGTAAAAGGGAGAGGTTTTGTATTGAGGGTGTATAGCTGGATAGAACTTGATTCATTTGTAGAATAGATTATCTGGAATGTGGTGATTCAGGAATGCTTCCTCGAAACAACCCCAGGTGATAGGAATGCCAGCTCTCATAGCCTGGAATCAACAACAACAACAACAACAACAACAACAACAACAACAACAACAACAACAACAACAACCTTTCTGGCCAGATAGACTTGATATTTGGGAAGTTTTGATTAGACGCCGGTAGAAGAATCAACGGACGAAAAGGATGTTGAGAAGAACAGGATAACGAAGCAACATCGGGAAAACGAGATCAAAACACTCCTGAGGTACTACGGAAAAACCCATCCGGGGTTCTAAAGGATCAATATCTACTGCTTAAGGAATAGAGGATCTGCTTCCGGGGCTTACACGCCTCCGTTCTCAATCGTGAGTAGGCAACATGATAAATCATGTCACAACCACCTCCATTCCTATGGTCTAGTAGATATAACCATCCTAGAGAAACCAGGATTCGTGAAAACCTAACTTGAAAGTTTAGATGAGAAGAGAAAACAACGTTGCACTTCCTTACCAGAAAAAGGGAGGGTGGGTGGGGAAAGAAGAAAAAGAACAGAATTGCTACTCTCACGTTTCATTTTTCCTATATAGCTACAAAATAGTTTCTAGACTCAACTGCGACCAGTAAAAAGGGATCCTACAGGCAGACAGGCTCTGATACCATTTGTCGCACCCGGACTTCTAGGGGATACTCACAGTCCGTTTAACAGTAGATAAATGGCTTACGGGGCATACCGGCACCCGCATCTCAATATGAGAAGGCCAACACGCGAACGTGTGACAACCATTCTCTTACTATTCATCGTCTGAGCAAACTATCCCATAGAAATCCAGATACTTCCATTGACGTACTTCAAACATACACACATGGTACGTCAACGGCATTGGAACAAGTGATATCACAACAGATCTCTACGACACAAAAGATTGAAATAAGTTGCAAATAGCTCTCACTAGAGCAGAGATAGCAAATACAATCATCCAGAGGACACATGTCCCAACATATCATCATTACAACACAGCGGAAGCATTCAACATGACTGAGTGCTGACAAGATCCAAATAGGCCTAAGAGGCCGGAAACGAACAGACGGAGCCCATCCACGAAGTCTCGGATCCTGCCCGGGTCCACTATCTACTCATCAGCAGTCTCGTCATAATCCACGTAGTAGCCACCATGGGGATCCTCGGAAACATAGTCTGCGGAAACCACAGCCCCAAAGGGGTCAGTACATAAACGTACTGGCAAGCAAGACTCACAATTCACCAAAGTGTAACCCGTCAACACCAAGCACAGATGCTTTGGGTTCAACGGAAAGAAGGGGATATAAAAGATGCTGCAACTGGCTGCTCTAACCAACTACAGAGTTGCTATAACTTCCGACTATCAGAAAAGGGATAAGATAGCGTATCGTAACCAACTATAACTAACCACCAAACAAACCCATCCTGGATCTCGCCCCTTATCCAAAGAAGCAATCCGAGGATAACTCACACAGTTGGATTATTGATGGTTCAGATTGTTGTGTCAATAAGCCTATTACTAGTCAATTTATCATTAGTTAGGTGTAAGTTGTTCTGAGTACTTGTTAGCCAGTACTTTCACCAAGTAATCCATAACCGCGGAAAACACGGCTTCTCGAGAAGATTTATCCCTGCAGGGTTGCACCAATTTGGCCGTACACGCAAGAATAACCCGCCAGATGGGATGCCTCCCACCAAGCGGGGCACTCTACACAACTCAACTCTTCTTCGCATCAAGCCCAAAGAACCACATGCTGTGCGTGCGCGGCTAATCGAGCCCCACGAAGAAAAGGGGACCCTCATAGCACTCTAAGACCATGCCGCCCTAAATGCCGACTACAAAAGTTCCACCCTGGCGCCAAGGGTTCGCACCTGCACATGCATGCATCAAATGGAAACCCCGAACTAAGTGTGGCGATTTGGACGAGATGCGAATCGAATCAAATTGAGGGGGGCGCCCATACTCGCTTCCCACATGCGGTTAGTGCGCTCATCATGGATCGATAGACAAGACCCTTTTCCTAATTAGGGTCGACACTAGCAGGCCTCAAAACCACGCCGGGCCTCCTGCCGGTGCCTTGTCAGCAAATTATTATTACCTCAAAATTAACAGGTTGTTGTTTAACATCGAGCCCCAGAACATAATGGAAATATAGTAACAGAAAGTAACGGGTAACAGACTCGAGCAAAACAACCCTAAGCATGCTAGTAAGACACGGGCAACAAGCAAAGGGGTTATGGGAGTGGAGATGAGGCAATATCAGGGTTCAGGATATCATGTGATAGGTTCGTAACAGAAGCAACGATTCATAGGGCTAGCAGAATAGACAACGGAAAGTATCGATATCCAATGTTGAAAGGAACACAATGGTTCATGTGAGTGAATACTTGCCTGCAAACCCAGTAGCCTGGTACTGAGCTAAGTCCTTAGAAGGGGTGTCGTAAGTATCGTCGGTCTCAACGTCGTCGTGTATCCGAGAAGAAGCAAACAAACAATGCAGAAAGATAAACAACCAATATCATGGCATAGTGCACAATCATGGGATGATGCATGTCAAGTTAATGGATGCATCAAAATAAACTAGTTGACATGGTAACACAATTTAAATGGACACATATGCAATTTTGGGTTGCATATGAAAAGCCCATGAATTTTGGTTGAAACAGTTGTTTTCTAATTAACCAACAGGTGAAAGTGGTTTAGTATGATGCATGGATGTGAAAAACAACAAAATAACAACATTAGAGCCAATTGGAAATAAGGTTTACCAATTTAGAAATTTATTTATTAAGTTAGGGAATTTTTTGGTTCCTTAAAGGGATTACACAATTAGTTGTTGTTTTCACCAGTTTAAATTGTTCAAAATAGATAACAAAGTTCATATTTGAAAAGGTTATACTTTTATGGTTGGAAAACATATTTTATATGTCCCCAAAGAAATTAATTTGACCAAGTTATGAATTTAACAATTTTAAATGATTTAAACAAGGTTTAAATTATTTAACCAATTTTAATTATTCAAAACATGAAACAAATTTTATATTTGGAAAGGTGGTTTAATTTTGCACGGAAAACATATTTCATTTGTTGAAATTGGATTTAAAATGAGCTAAACTTCTGGCCCAAGTTTGTAGGCCTCATAAGCCGGATTGTGGATTACGGTAAAGGAAAGTTAGAGTTTGTATGCGGTGTCCAGGTAGGATTCAGGGTGCGCCTTGGAGAATAAGCCAGGGGGTACGGGTGCTTTATAAACCGACCCCCAGGTCTAGTTGAGAGAGATCTAAGAACCCTAGTAGTACCAGTTGATATCGAGCATCCAGTGTATACGAGAGATTGAGTTAATATATTGAGATTGGAGACTCGGCGACTTGATTGCCGGCTACCAGATCGAGTTCCATCATGTTTTCCTCTGAGCTAAACCCTCTCCCAAACGCCTGTGTCGTCTTGCCTCAAGATCAGTTACCCCCGGTAACGTCTGCCGTGATAATCCCACGACAATTAGGGTTAGGGAACCCTAGGGCTCTGGCTAGGTTTATAGGAGGGGAGGAGGGGAGCACAGCCGTTCCTCCATTCTCTGTATACGTGGAAGCTCCAGATGGAGTCCGTACGAGGAAGAAGACGACCCCAAGGGGTATCAGGCCTGAGGGGGAAATAGGTGGGCTGGGCCTCTCTCTGCTGGCTGCTCTCTCTCTCCCTATTTTTATTCTTTTGCTTTGTTTTTTTTTTGCAGAAAAGGATTAGGAAGGAAAAGAGAGTTTTGGGGTTAGTAAAAATTCTAGAAAAATTTGTGTTAACTCCTTAATGGAATGGTAACCAAATGCAAGTTTGGCATTTCAAATTAACTGAATTATGGTGCTGTTTTGAATTGGAATGAATTTGATTGAAATTTGTGGTTAAGTGGTTATTGAAAACACTATTTTAATTATGGTGATCAAATGATTTTAATTGGAAAAAAATGAGCACAAATGTTTTGGTTATTTCATAATTTCAAAAGTGGGTACTGTTTGCAATTGAATTTGAAATAACATTGGAAGTAAGTTTGGATTAATTAAATTATTAAAAGCCATAATTTTAATGGTTGAACCTTATGGAAACAAATGATTGATTTGTTTGCAATTTTCATAACTTTCAACATGGTTGTTGTTTGGAAGAAAATCATAATTGAATTTGAAAAGGGTTTGATATTAAATGAATTTTTGATAGAAACAAAACAATAGTTTTGGAATCACACTTTAATGGAAACAATTGATTGTTTTATTTTGAAATGTTCATTTGGAAATTGTAACATCACAAGGATGAAACAAAAGGTTTGAAATCCAAATAGAAAACAAAGGAAAACAGTTGGAAAACAAATGGAAAACAAGCAAAACAAATGCAATCAACATGATGTCATGATGCAAAACATAAAATAACAGAGAGCAAACATTCTAATGGCTTATTTTTCATACTTGGGATGTTACATCCCAGGAGGGTAATTCATCCCTAGAGGATTCTACACCACCATGCCCTCCTCCGAAGTGATGCGTGAGTAGTTCATCCCTGGACTACGGATCCATATTAGTAGCTAGATGGTTGTTCTCGCCACTTTGTACCTCATGTTTAGATCTCATGAGCTGCCTCACATGATCGAGATCAACTTTATGTAATGCAACATGTTGTGTTTGCTGGGATCTGATGAATGTTGAATGCTTTGTCTTCTGATTATCAATCTATCATGTTATCTTCATGCTTATGTTATTTATGATCTTGCATGCTCTCTGTTATTAGTAGATGGTCTGTCCAAGTAGATGCTAGTAACTCCAAGAGGGAGTATTTATGCTCGATAGTGGGTTCATGCCTCCTTTGCATCTGTGCTCGAGTGACAGAAACGTGATGGATGGAGGATGTGTTGTTGCCATTAGGGAGAAACCAACGGTGTTTACCTAGTTTACATTGTTTACATTACACACTTTTCTTACTGCGATAATCTGTTGCTAGCAACTTAATACACAACGTTTGTTTGGATCATATTCGTAGGGTGGATTATTAGACATAGATGCACTTGGATGACGGTCTATGTATTTTGTTGTAATGCCTGCATGAATCACATAGTAATATTTATGTCTTGCATATGCACTACGGTGCAGCCTTCATTTCTGTCAATTGCCCAGCTGTAATTTGTTCACCACACATGTTATTTATCCTTCACGGAGAGACACCACTAGTGAACTGTGGACCCCGGTCCATTTTCCTCATACTGTTAAAACACCTACTGCTTTCATACTGCTGCTACTGCTTTCATACTGTTTTCCTGCTGTTTTCCACACTATACGTTTAACCTCTTTGTGTTCAGCAAAACCGGTGAGATTGACAACCTCACTGATACGTTGGGGCAAAGTGATTTGATTGTGTTATGTAGGTTCCACGTTGTTGCTGAACCGGTAGTGCGCCCTGCCACCCCAGCTGCATCAACCTTCAGACATTGTTTGTCCTCCTACTGGTCGATTCAACCTTGGTTTCTTTTCTGAGGGAAAACTTGCCGTTGCACTCTTCACAACCTTCCACTTGGGGTTTACCAATGTTTGCATCATGGTTTTCTGGCGCCGTTGCCGGGGAGGAAAAAATTTTCTGCAAGGGGAGTCTCTCACTTCTAATCTCTTTACTTCGGGTTTTTTTTTTGCTTAGTTCATTTTATTTTGTCTTGTTTGGTTCTCTTTATCAAAAACACAAAAAAATGTTCTTATTCTAGCTGTAGTTTTATTCCGGTTTTTAGTCTTGCTAAAATGAGTGTTCCTGAAGTTGAAGTTCGTTCCTTTAAGCAACAAGGGGGAGAAAGTTTGAAAGATGCTTGGTATAGGATAAGTGATGCTCATCATAGATGCACTAAGAAATACTCCACCTTAATCCTTCTTAGGAATTTTTATGTTGGTATTACTAGCTGGTATAGGTATGTTGTAGACACTATTACATGCGGTAATTTTCTGGGCACACATGCTTTGGAAGCCTGTAATTTAATTGAAAGTTTACTTGGAACACCACCTACTAAAGTTGTTAAAACTGAGATCACTTTAGATGATTATATTAAAAAGCTAAACTCTATGGAGAAAAATTTGCGAAAGTTCCTTGATAATGCTATCAAAATTAATGAATCAATAGTAAGTATCAACAAAAAAATCACTGTTTTAGAAGCTAGCAATGTCCATGATCGTCAAAATATGAGGATTGGTAAATTAGAGGAGGCTATGTAAACTTTAAGCTCAACCTTTTCTGCTCTTAAGTTTAAAAGAGAGAAACCTTCGGTGGTAAAAGAGAGAAAAATTACGTATCTCCCAAAGGTACCTAAACTGAAATCCCCTAATGTGCTTAAAATTAATAAAACTTTTAGTGAAACTAAAAGTGATTTGCATGTTGAATCATCTTCATGGGTATCAAAGGTACCCATTGCTACAATTAGTGTTTTGGAGGAAATTATTGATTTGGATGCTTCTTCACTTGAAAACACTTGATTCCACTTTTGTAGGCCTAGCTAAAATGCATTAAAGAAAAACACTTCTTGGGAGATAACCCATGGTTTTATTTTTGTTTTGTTTTTATATGTTTTCTCTGAGTCAAGGGGTTGCATACTTCTGTACAGACTCATTTGTATTTTTATTTTCATGTTTTACTTGTGCCAAGTAAGGTTTCTGACGAGAGTTGGAGTTGGTTTTTGGATTTCTGCGCAGGAAACAGATTTTTGCTGTCCACCGTAAAAAAATCTTATAATTCACAGAAAAATCAGAATGACCTGAAATTTATTGTGCTTAATACTCAGCTAATTCCGCAAAATTTTAGTTCTTTAAGTTTTTCGATCTGCACAACATAAGTGCCTCGAAAAAATTCTCTTTTACATATTGTTCTGGTTTTGACGGATTCTGCTATTTTTCTTGCATTTGCTCTTTTGCGATGTCAAGTGGATTTCTTTGCTTCATGAAACATCAGTGGCTGTAGCTAATGTTTAAAAGTGTCAATATAACTTGTGCCATACATAAACAATGGATTTTTAATTTTTGCACTAACCCTCTAATGCGAATTACTCTTTGAGTGTGGTGTGAAGGAAGTTTCCAAGGGTCGAGAGAAGAGGATGATATATGTGATCAAGAAGAGTCCAAGGTAAATGCTTGGGGATGCCCCCGTAGTTCATCCAAGCATATTTTTAGAAAACTTAATCATCTAAGCTTGGGGATGCCCAAGGCATCCCCTTCTTCGTAAACTATCTATCAGGTCACTTCTAGTGAAACTATATTTTTATTCGGTCACATCATATGAAGTTTACTTGGAGCGTCTGTTTGTTTTTATTTTGTTTTACTTGCTGCAATAATATAGTTGGACCCTAGAATTCTCTGTTTGGGAGAGAGACATGCTCCGCTTTTTCGTTTGAATACTTGTTATGCTAGTATTCTTAGTTTTTCTTCTAGTCGCTGCAAAAATTCATGTTTAGCTCTTGTTATCATTGCATCTCTTGTTCAGAGTTGTTAGTTTTAGGAGTGTTATGTGAGTAATCTCATTTTTATTTCTGTATCATTTAGAGAGTTTTTTTAAAGCATGTTTTGTATGGTGCTTGTTGGGAAAAGAAACTGCTGCTTGAAGTAGAATTTTTAACGATGCAAGTAGAAGCTTGTATAGACTATGGCTAGACTTTTTCATATCATGCTAGATGTCATTTTAGTTCTAAAGCCTTGTGGTTATTTAGTAGAATGATTAGTCTCAAATAGCTAAGAGTTTTTAATGTGCCATTGAAAGAATCATTTGTTGTTCTTGTCATATTGTAGCATAAATTTGTGGTGTTCTACTTTGAATGTTTTATTTGGTTGACTTGGCACATGCTCAAACCATGTTTATGACTATGAACCATTCACTTATAGCCTCCATGATCATTTAGTTTTTGAACTTTTGGTACCACTTATGCTTTTATTAATGATGCTTATGTCGCTATGCATGATTATGGCTCTTATGCTCTCTTGATTTGTCGCTCCTAGTCTTTTGCTAGCCTCCACCTGTACTGAGTATGAGCTCTACTCGTGCATCCAACTCCCAAAAACCAAAGTTTTCCCATTGTGTCCACCATACCTACCTACATGTGGTATTTAACAACCACTCCAAAGTAAATTGCTCATGTGTTACCTTTAAAACTTTCAAAATTACTCATGTTTTATGCTCATGTTTTAGCTCATGAGGACGTAAATAGAGAATATTTATCTCACTTGTTGATTGGACTTTCACACCTTAGACAAGTGGCTTCATCTGCTTATCCAATGATAGAAGAGCTGGCAGCGGGGTGCCCAACCCCAAATTAATAACACAAATTCTCTCCACTATTTTTGCCCCTGATTTATCATTAAAAGAATAATCGTGTAAACAAAAGAGAAAGAGGGATGACCTTCTACCCAGATGCGTCGTTCTATGGGAGCCGCTCTTGTGAAGTCTAGTTGGCTTGTGACATACTGTATTTTCTGTTTACCATTTGTTGACATAAGCATACACCTCTCTTAAAATATAGACAATCCTCCACGGTATGTGATTGTTGGAAGGCACCCGAGGATTCGGTTAACCATGGTTTGTGTAAGATGGTTGGGAGGAGTGTCAAGCTTTTTATACCTCTGTTTAATAAAATAAAATCTCTAGCACATGAATGATCCATGCTTCCCTCTACGAAGGGCCTTTATTTTATTTTTATGTTGAGTCTCCATCTTCTAACTTTATGTACGGTTGAGAGAGCATAGTTGCCATTGTGATTTTTATGTGCATTTGTCCCAGAAACATTATTACTTTTCTCTAATTATTTGTTCTAGTCTTTCTCATAAACTTTGAAGGTGTCCTGGCATTTATGTTTTGCCCCACTCTTAAGGACTAGCAAAATATCACTTTGACATGTTTTCTCTATACTTGAAACAAACTTATATCTTTTGTTGCATTGTTATTCATGATCTTTTATTTGTGTTACTTCTCATGATGCAAGGTGATTGTTATGCTTTATTATTAAAACTCTATTTATCATGCTTGTGTTGTAGTTCTATGATCTCAGCTTACTTATGCTCTTACATTATTGATGACCAAGTTTATGTTGGTAGCATGTCACCTCAGAAAATTATGTGCTTTTATTGTTTACCTACTCGAGGACGAGTAGGAAGTAAGCTTGGGGATGTTGATACTTCATAAATGTATCCTTAATTTTTGACGTTCCATGTTGTTTTCTTATTGTTTCCCACATGTTTTCTATACACTTTATGTCATTTTTATCGATTTTCCGAACTAACCTATTGACAAGATGCCACAAAGCTAGTTCCATGTTTTCTGTTGTTGTTAGTTTCAGAAAAGTTGTTCTGGAAATATTTTCGGAATTGGATTCGAAGCCCGGAAGTCTTAGAATTCCTGAAGGTTCCACGGAGTCCCGAAGAGACCCGGAGGGGGGCCACAGGGGGCCCACACCATAGGGAAGTGCGCCCCCTGCCGCGCCATGGTGTGGTGTGGACCCCCGGCCTCCACCGCCTTTGAAACCCTAAAGATATACCACTTCGTACCGAAAAACACCCGAGGCCGCCTTCATCGTCATCCTGAGATTGAGAGGGTTCTGGAGCTCTCCCCGACACCCTACCGGGAGAGGAATTCATCACTAGAGGGGCCTACACCACCATGCCCTCCTCCGAAGTGATGCGCGAGTATTTCATCCCTAGACTACGGGTCCATAGCAGGAGCTAGATTGTTGTTCTCTCCACTTTGTACCTCATGTTTAGATCTCGTGAGCTGCCTCACATGATCGATATCATGTTTATGTAATGTTGCATGTTGTGTTTGCTAGGATCTAATGAATGTTGAATGCTATGTCTTCTGATTATCAATCTATCATGTTATCTTCATGCTCTCTGTTATTTATGATCTTGCATACTCTCTGTTATTAGTAGATGCTATGGCCAAGTAGATGCTAGTAACTCCAAGAGGGAGTATTTATGCTCGATAGTGGGTTCATGCCTCCTTTGCATCTATGCTCGAGTGAAAGAAACGTGACTGATGGAGGATGTGATGTTGCCATTAGGGAGAAAACAACGGTGTTTACCTAGTTTGCATTGTTTACATTACACACTTTGCTTACTGTGATAATTTGTTGCTACCAACTTAATACCCATTGTTTGTTCGGATGATATTCGGAGGTTGGATTATTAGACATAGATGCAGTTGGATGACGGTCTATGTATTTTGTTGTAATGCCCGCATGAATCACATAGTAATCTTTATGTCTTGCATAGCAATTGACAAAAATGAAGGTTGCACCGTAGTGCATATGCAAGACATAAAGATTACTGTGTGATTCATGCGGGCATTACAACAAAATACATAAACCGTCATCCAACTGCGTCGATGACTAATAATCCACCCTCCGAATATCATCCGAACACACGTTGGGTATTAAGTTGCAAGCAACAGATTATCGCGGTAAGCAAAGTGTGTAATGTAAACAATGTAATCTATGTAAACACCGTTGTTTTCTCCCTAATTGCAACAACACATTCTCCATCAGTCACGTTTCTTTCACTCGAGCATAGATGCAAAGGAGGCATGAACCCACTATCGAGCATAAATACTCCCTCTTGGAGTTACTAGCATCTACTTGGCTAGAGCATCTACTAATAACAGAGAGCATGCAAGATCACAAATAACATAAGCATGAAGATAACATGAAAGATTGATAATCAGAAGACATAGAATTCAACATTCATGAGATCCCAGCAAACACAACATGTAGCATTACATAAAGATGATCTCGATCATGTGAGGCAGCTCACAAGATCTAAATATGAGGTACAAATTAAGTGGAGAAGACAACCATCTAGCTCCTACTATGGACCCGTAGTCTAGGGATGAGCTACTCACGCATCACTTTGGAGCAGGGCATGGTGGTGTAGACCCCTCCGGTGATGAATTCTCCTCCTGGCAGGGTGCCGGGGAGAGCTCCAGAACCCTCCCGATCTCGGGATGACGATGACGATGACGACAGTCTCGGGTGTTTCTCGGGATGAAGTGGTATATTTTTAGGGTTAACGTATCGGGGGGTATAAATAGGCGAAAGGGCAAAGGGGTGGAGGCCTGGGATCCCCACACCACCCCATGGCGCGGCCAGGGGCGCGCCGCCCTATGGTGTGGCCCCTATGGCCCCCCTCGGGCCTCTTCGGGACTCCGTGGAACCTTCGGGAATTCTAGACCTCCGGACTTCGAATTTTCCAATTCCGAGAATATTTCCAGAACAACTTTTCTTAAATAAAAACAACATAAAACAGGGAACTGGCTCTGTGGCATCTTGTCAATAGGTCAGTCCGGAAAATCGATAAAAATGACATAAACTGTATAGCAAACATGTAGGAAACAATATGAAAACAACATGGAACATCAGAAATTAAGGATACGTTTATGACGTATCAACATCCCCAAGCTTAGTTCCTACTCGTCCTCGAGTAGGTAAACGATAAAAACACATAATTTCTGAGGTGACATGGTACCAACATAAACTTGATCAGCAATAATGTAAAAGCATAAGTAAGTTGAGATCATAGAACTTCAACACAAGCATGATAAAAAATAAAGCATAGCAATCACCTTGCATCGTGAGAGGTAACACAAATAAAAGATCATGAATAACAATGCAACGAAATATATATTTTTGTTTCAAGTATAGAGAAAACATGGCAAAATGATATTTCGCTAGTACTTAAGAGTGGGGCAAAACATAAATGCCAGGACACCTTCAAAGTTCACGAGGAAGGCTAGAACAAATAATTAGAGAACAATCAATGACACATCATGAATCAATTAATAATGTTTCTAGGACAAATGCACATAAAACTCAGAATGGCAACTATGCTCTCTCAAATGTGCATAAATTTAGAAGATGGAGACTCAACATAAAAGTAAAAGAAAGGACCTTCGTAGAGGGAAGAAGGGATCAACTCATGTGCTAGAGCTTTTTATTTTATTAAACAGAGGTATAAAATCTCGACACTCCTCCATCCATCTTACACAAACCATGGCTAACCGAATCCTCGGGTGCCTGCCAACAATCACATACCGTGGAGGAGTGTCTATATTTTTTAGAGAGGTGTATGCTTATGTCAACGAATGGTAAACAGAAAATACAGTACGTCACAAGCCAACTAGACTTCACAAGAGAGGCTCCCGTAGAAGGACGCATCTGGGTAGAAGGTCATCCCTCTTTCTCTTTTGTTTACACAATTATGCTTTTACTGATAAATCAGGGGCAAAAATAGTGAAGAGAATTTGTTGTTATTATTTGGGGTTGGGCACCCTGCTGCCAGCTCTTCTATCAATTGGATAAGCGGATGAAGCCACCGGTCCAGGGTGTGAAAGTCCAATCAACAAGTGAGATAAAGATTCTCTATTTACGTCCTCATGAGCTAAAACAGGAGCACAAAACAGGAGTAATTTTGAAAGTTTTAAAGGTAACACATGAGCAATTTACTTTGGAGTGGCGGTTAAATACCACATGTAGGTAGGTATGGTGGACACATTTGGCATACTTTGGTTTTTGGGAGTTGGATGCACGAGTAGAGCTCATACTCAGTACAGGTGGAGGCTAGCAAAAGACTGAGAGCAACAAATCAAGAGAGCATAAGAGCCATAATCATGCATAGCGACATAAACATCATTAATCAAAGCATAAGTGGTACCACAAGTTCAAAAATTAAATGATCATAGAGGCTATAAGTGACTGATTTGTAGTCATAAACATGGTGTGAGCATGCGCCAAGTCAACCAAATAAAACATTCAAAGGAGAACACCACAAATTTATGCTTCAATATGAAAAAAAAACAACTCATGATTCTTTCAATGGCACATTAAACACTCTCAGCTATTTGAGTCTAATCAAGCTACTAAATAACCACTAGGATTTAGAATTAAAATAACATCTAAAATGATATTAAAAAGTCTAGCCACATTCTATACAAGCTTCTACTTGCACCGTTATAAATTCTACTACGTGCAGCAGTTTCTTTTCCCAACAAGCACCATACAAAACATGCTTTAACAAAAACTCTCTAAATGCTACAGCAAGAAAACATGAGAGTACTCACACAAAAATACTAAAACTAACAGCTCTGAATAAGAGATGTAATGAAAACGAGAGGTAAACATGAATTTTTTGCAGCAACTAGAAGAAAAACTAAGAATACTAGCATAACGAGTATTCAAACAAAAAAGCGGAGCGTGTCTCTATCCCAAACAAGGAATGCTAGGGTCAAACTATATTATTGCAGAAAGTCAAACAAAATAAAACAAAATAAAAGAAAAACAAATAACGCTCCAAGTAAACTTCATACGATGTGACCAAATAAAAATATAGTTTCACAAGAAGTGGCCTGATAGATTGTTGATGAAGAAGGGATGCCTTGGGCATCCCCAAGATTATATGCTTTAGTCTTCTTAAAATATGCTTAGATGAACCATGGGGGCATCCCCAAGCATTGACCTTGCACTCTTCTTGATCACATATATCACCCTCTTCTCTTGACCCTTGAAAACTTTCTTCACACCACACTCAAAGAGTAATTCGCATTAAAGGGTTACTGAAACAATAAAAAATCCATGGGTTGTGTAAAGTTACAAGTGATATTGATAATTTTAAACATTAGCTACAGCCACTTATGTTTCATGAAGCAAAGAAATCCACTTGACATTGTAAAAGAGCAAATGCAAGAAAAATGGCAGAATCTGTCAAACCAGAACAGCCTGTAAGTACGAATTTTTTTGGGGCACTTATGTTGCTTAGATCGAAAAACTTAAAGACCATAAATGTTGAGGAATTAGCCTAGGAATAAGAACAAGAAATTTCAGGTCATTCTGATTTTTCTGTGAATTATACGACTTTTTACGGTGGACAACAGAAATCTGTTTCTTGCGCAGAAATCCAAAAACAACTCCAACTCTCGTCAGAAACTTTATTTTGCACAACTAAAACATGAAAAGAAAGATACAAAGGAGTTTATATAGAAGTATACAACCCCTTGACTCAAAGAAAACAGAGAAAAACAAAGCAAAATTAAAACCATGGGTTATCTCCCAAGAAGTGCTTTTCCTTAACGCCTTTTAGCTAGGCCTAGAAAAGTGGATTCACGTGAATGCTCACATAAGAAATATGAATTAAGCAAAATAGAGAATCGAGAAGCAAGTATAAAGCAAATTTAAGTCTAACCTACTTCCTATGCATTGGAATCTTGTAAAGAAATAAATTAAAGAATCTCAAACTAGAAATCATGGGAAGGTAGAACAAGAGCAACTTCAAAACTTTCAACAAAAAGAGAGGTGTTTTAGTAACATAAAAATTACTACAACCATATTTTCCTCTCTCATAATAATTTTCAGTAGCATCATGAACAAACTCAACAACATAATTATCACATAAAGCATGTTTGTCATGGTCTAAAAGCACACAATTCATATCAAGCTAAAAACAATGGGATCAAAATTATAAGTAAAGACCTCTTCTTTCCCACTTTTAGCAATAGAAAAACAAGATGATTGGTCACTCTTAAAAGGTATAGGACACATTATAGCAATCCTATTTTCAGTAGCGTTATAATTTATAACATCAAGTAACATATGACCATCATCTAGAGCATTCTCATATAAATTTCCTAAACAAACTTCCTCATTATCACGCATATCAATAGTTGGAATAAATAGAGGATTCTCATAGTATTTATCAAAGTAGCATGGAATATCATAATAACAGTAGAAATATCATTCTCATAAGTTTCATTCATAGTAGTATCAAAGTCACGAGTATAACAAGTATCAATTTCATCAAATAATGTATGAGTTAAAGAGTTGCTATCATTGGGAGGTAGACATGGGTAGCTCCATTCTTCCTCCTCCTGATCATTACTCTCCTCCTCTTTTTCATCCAATGAGCTTCCAGATTCGGCAATTTCTTCTTCCATAGGCTCTTGCAAGGCATTAGTCTCTTCCTTAGATTGAGAACATTTATTAAGATATTACATAATGTAGTAATTACAATCCTTATAATTATCAAAGCAATATTCAAGTATAGCATAAATATCGTATTTATAAGGTGCATCATCAATACTTTCAAGAAAATAGGGCAATTTCGAATGCACCCTTGCAAGCAATAAATTCTTCAATTTGTTCCACATGATATAATTCATAATTTCCCTTAACATAAGAAGATATGGTAACATTATCATTATACTCACATTGAAAAGGGAGGTTTTTATACCTCCTACAGCAACAAGATTTATCAAGGCAATAAGTAACATTACAAGCAGAGAATAAGTTTTTAGCATAGTTATGCAATTTCTTAATTTGCTCCCATAAGTGTTTCCCTTTTTGTGACAAGCGGTGTTCCTTATCATATTTTTTTTGTTCATCTGTGACCCCACCTTATCGATAAGATCTAGTTTCAAAGACGTCATCCATTGATAGCAAGCATGATAAAGCAAAAATAACAACTAGAATAAGAACTATTTTTTTGTGTTTTTGATAAAGAGAAGCAAACAAGACAAAATAAAATAAACTAAGCAAAACAAAAACAAAGTAAAGAGATTGGAATTGAGAGACTCCCCTTGCAGAAATTCTCATCCTCCCTAGCAACGGTGCCAGAAAAGTGCTTGATGTGTGTGACCACACGTTCGTTGGGAGACCCCAAGAGGAAGCTATGAAGAGTGCAGCAACAAGTTTCCCTCAGAAAGAAACCAAGGTTGAATCGACCAGTAGGAGGAAGGAGTAACTTCAGAAGGTTGATGCAGCTGAGATGGCAGGGCGCACTACCCGGGTCAGAAGAAACGTGGAACCTACACAACACAATCAAATCCCTTTGCCCCAACAAAGCAGTGAGGTTGTCAATCTCACCGGTTTTGCTGAACACAAAGAGGTTAAACGTATGGTGTGGAAAACTGTAGGAAAACAGTATGAAAGCAGTAGCAGCAGTATGAAAGCAGTGTGTGTATTATCAGTATGAGAAAAAGGACCGGGGTCCACAATTCACTAGTGGTGTCTCTCCGTGAAAGATAAATAACATGTGTGGTGAACAAATTACAGCTGGGCAATTGACAGAAATGAAGGTTGCACAGTAGTGCATATGCAAGACATAAAGATTACTATGTGATTCATGCGGGCATTACAACAAAATACATAGACCGTCATCCAACTGCATCTATGACTAATAATCCACCCTCTGAATATCATCCGAACAAACGTTGGGTATTAAGTTGCAAGCAACAAATTACCAGAGTAAGAAAAGTGTGTAATGTAAACAATGTAAACTAGGTAAGCACTGTTGTTTTCTCCCTAATGGAAACATCACATCCTCCATCCGTCACGTTTCTGTCACTCGAGCACAGATGCAAAGGAGGCATGAACCCACTATCGAGCATAAATACTCCCTCTTGGAGTTACTAGCATCTACTTGGTCAGAGCATCTACTAATAACGGAGAGCATGGAAGATCATAAATAACATAAGCATGAAGATAACATGATAGATTGGTAACCAGAAGACATAGAATTCAACATTCATCAGATCCCAACAAACACAACATGTAGCATTACATAAAGATGATCTCGATCATGTGAGGCAGCTCACGAGATCTAGACATGAGGTACAAAGTGGAGAAGACAACCATCTAGCTACTGTTATGGATCTGTAGTCCAGGGATGAACTACTCACGCATCACTTCGGAGGAGGGCATGGTGGTGTAGACCCCTCCGGTGATGAATTCGCCTCCCGGCAGGGTGCCGGGGAGAGCTCCAGAACCCTCCTGGTCTCGGCATGATGATGACGGCGGCCTCGGGTGTTTCTCGGAACAAAGTGGTATATTTTTAGGGTTAACGTATCGGGGGTATAAATAGGCGAAAGGGCATAGGAGGTGGAGGCCTGGGGGGGCCCACACCACCCCATGGCGCGACCAGCGGGGCGCGCTGCCCTATTGTGTCGCCCCCTGATGACCCACAAGTATAGGGGATCGCAACAGTCTTCGAGGAAAGTAAACCCCAAATTTATTGATTCGACACAAGGGGAGCCAAAGAATATTTGTGAGCCTTAACAAGTGAGTTGTCAATTCACCTGCACCTGAAAGTGGACTTGTTCGCAGTGGTTTATCAGTAGTAACAGCTTTATAGCAGCAGCAGTAGTGAAATAATAGCAGCAGTGAAATGAAAACAACAGTAGTAGTGTTTGAAGTAAACAGAGAGATTAAATATTGTAGGCATAGGGATAGATGAACGGGCGTTGCATGGATAAGATGGTTCATATAATAATCAAGACATGGGCATTGCAGATGAATAAGATAAAGCATCCAAGCACTAAGTAACCATAGGCATGTGTTCCGTAAATAGTCGTACCTGCTCGCAATGAGAACTTGCACAACATCTTTTGTCCTACCAGCCCGTTTTCAGCGGGGCCTCAAGGGAACTACTGGTAATTAAGTTGTTCCTTTTAATAGAACACCGGAGAAAAGCACTAACACTCCGTGAACACATGTGATCCTCACATCAAAGCCATCCCCTCTGGTTGTCCCAAATTCTGTCACTTCGGGGCCTCGGGTTCCATACAACGATATGTAAACAACTTGCAGGTATGATCAAGAAACAATAATTATCATTGTGATTCAATAACATGTTCAGATATGACATCATGGCACTCGGGCCCAAAGTGAAATCTTTGATAATTGTTAGCTGGTTCCAATAACAAAATTAGTGATATAGTTATATGAAATTGTGTAGAATTATCTACGAATTCACTGAAACACTTTGCAATTGAATTCAAGTGAATCCATTAATTTTTTTTCATATCCAATCTATGTTATAATAAGGTTGGAGTTATGATCAATTTAAGTTAATAAATTGTGCTAGATGAGTTTTGTGGCTTATTCCCACAATCCGAGGAACTAAGGTTTTGATATATTAGATGTTCTTTTTTATGTTTAAACTCCATTATCTTTACAATGAATTAATATATAATAGATATAAGATAGGTATCATAATATTCTATATTATTTAGTGTAGTTTTTGTATATCGCAAATATTTATTGTTTTATAGTATGAAGGAGTGACAACATACTCCATGTTCATGTTTTTTGTGTGTACCGTCGCATTCATGCAGGTTTTTTCCTTGTATTTTAGATAAACCTTTGAGGTTGGCCTGAAATTAGATGAAATCATACATTATCTTATTTAGAGGTCTAGACATGCTTATATGTGCAAGCTAGTATAGTAAAATCCAATTATAGAAATTACGTTGATGATATTTTCTTTAAACTAAATTCTATGTAAAAATCATATGGATCAACGTCTAGCATGATTTGCACGCTGAGAAAATGGTCGAAAGTTTTGGAGTAAACAATTAATATATTTTTAACTAGCAAATGTTGTTGATAGTGTGATAAATTTATATAATGTAGTTAATGAACGTTGTGTAGTTTTGGAGTAAATCCCAATCCAATCTCATAAGCTTGAAGGACCAGAAATTACTAAAAATACCTGATCTGTGTGAATCTTAGCGATTAGCAACCGGCGATTATCTTCACGAGGCGGTAGGTTTTCTTCAAAACGCACATAATACATGTATTAATCACGCAACCGTAGGTCACTCATCATTTATTCCATATGGCGTTGTCTCGCGGTCCCTGACAAGGAGCTCACATAAGTCGCCATCTATGTGTTGCAAAGATTACCAGACGAACCCAACAATCCGTCGGAGTAGATCGAGGAGGATAAAATCTCAATGCCGGCGTACCCAGTGAGAGGATAGAAACCCTCGAAATAGGAGATTTTTTTTTCATGGCAAATCCTAAGGGTTTTGTGATAGCAAGTTTAAGATCACCATTATCTCAAGCATGGTATCAGATCATAAAGATCCAAGGTGACGAGAATCTCCGTGTGAGATGGAGACGACGATGCGAGGTGGAGGCCGTTGGCAGTGTGATGTTGCTGGCGGCTTGTTGCGGCACGAGGCTGTTAGGATGAGGATGCACTCTGGCATACGCGGGGAGAGGAGAGAAACCATAGAGAGAGGGGATTTCAGTTTAGATTAGTTAATTTCCATATTTAGTGGGAATATGATTGCTAGGGGAACGATTTACCCCTTTAATGGTCTACAATACCCTTTGAAAATCAATGGTAAGATTTAATTCATACTAGCCATTGCTCGCTAGTAGTAAAAAAAACCGCAAAATTGGCCTAAAAATATATCAAAGAAACTTCTTTTGTAACAACTTCAACAATGTAATTCTTGTGACACGTAGCCACGTTTATATTGGTACTTGTCAAATCTACATAAATTGGGGTGGTGGGGTATTCATATATGCATAACTAAGATGAGCAAATGTATTCTACAAGTCTCTACTAGCAAGGATATAAGCTATACTCTATATTGTAGAACATCGTACCAAGGTATTTAAATATACACGAATTATAGTTCATCAAACGGGCCTAGCACAAAATCTTTGGGACATGGATATGATTTTCATTTTCTCGAACAAAAGAAATTTAATACACTGGAATATCCCAAACAATTTTAAAATAAAAACATTACGAATGAATGGAATTACTTTACCCATGGTGTAATTTTTATCATAAAATTCATTTTTGTAACGTTGTTTCAAGTTTTTTGTTAAATGTTATATCCGTGAAAAAATAGAGTGAAAATATTACCGTTTATTGGAAAAAGTTGTTTAGTAGAAGAAAGGAATATTGAATCTCCATGTTCTAGTTAAAGTGCAACAAGCTTCCTGCATGTACAATTGTGGTGGTGGATAAATGGCGAGCGAACAAGCTCGAGGAGGGACTTAGGACTGTCATGTACCTCAGCTGCTAGAGACCCGATTAGTAATTGCATCCACTACAAGTCATGGCACAAAACTTGGCTTGTCGTTTCCCCATTGTGTATGACATGGTGAAGATGATCAAAAACATCAGTCACTTGAGTTTACATCACCTCAGTTTCTATTTGCTTCCCTGATTACTTTGACAGGATTGTGGATGGTTTGAATTGTTGGTTACACGTAACTTTTGTGACTCGATCTGCATGACTAGAGTGGCCGCTATTTTTGGAAGAAATTTGAATTTCTTCGTTCTACACTTTGCTTAACAGAATAATAAAAGTCCTCCCATCACTAGCAACGATGGGATCATTGGTCAATTTAGTTCAGTTATGGGGCATTGATCATGCCTTTTCTTCTTTTGTTAGAGAGACCAAACTAAACAAAAATGTTGATCCATCTCTAGGTTTTCTGAGTAGAGTATCAGATTGAGCCACATAACAGTTTCAATTACAATTTCACTAAACGGCCAACAAAACCTCAACTAAGCCGTCATAGTGTCATGGAAGCGAAAAGGAAAAAAGAGACATCTATCTATTCTTTCTATCTATTATATACTAAAAGCAATATACGGAACTCTAACGGAGACATCACGTTAATCCACATCATCTGTATTATTTGGACCGTCAGATCTGGATATCATGGCTGATATTTAATGATAGACTAATTAAGAATAGAGTGAGTCTGCGTTAAATCGGCCGAGATGACACGTTTAAACATGTGTGCGCAACACTCAAAATAAAAAAAATCTATACCAACGACGCGGTTGGCAAAACGCACCCTCCTTCTAATATAGCAGAACCTGGCCCATATTGATCAGACTAGAGCTGGTTTAGATCTTATCTGATAAATCAATGGAAAATACTTATCTTAGGGCGACCTACGCGAGCGAAACGTAGGTTGCTCGTTCGCTTCGCTGCGCGCTACCCCTTGTTGGGCCTTCTACTCGTACGCTGGACCCAGTAAGCAATAGACTTTTTTCTGTGCTAGTTTTATGTCTTCTGAACCGAACTGAAAGGCCCAAACTAGTAACTAGGAGCAGCCACACATACGCTAAGTGTTTTCACCGTGTTCGGCCAAAGTTGCGTACGTACTAAAATTTTGTAACAGGTTTGCCCATATTTTGTTGAGAAATCACAAACGAGATATTGTAATGTTTTTTCTAGACAAATACATGTGTATTTAAAATTCATTTGGAATGATATACGCTCATTCACATGTTCTAAACATGTAATTTTTTTTGTTGCTATCGATTTAAGTTTTTGATGAAATAAGTGATAATTTTTGTTGCAACTGAAACAGTGACAAATTATTTTGTTGCTTACCAACTTTTTTAATTGGTGCAAATAATTTTGTTGTTGCAATAGGTTGTGATTTTTCTTGAATTTTTTAAACTTTTTGTTGCAACTCAATAACATATTGTTTAACTATTATTTGTAATATTACTTATTTTTCGAAAAAGATTTAGAACAATTTGTTGCAATACTTTTTTTTATACACGGGCCGATAATTTTTATTGCGATATCAGTGAAGTTGTTGCAATGGCAGTTTTGCTGTAACTACCGAGATGACCAGGGGCAACACAATATACCTTTTCGTTTTAAGTGGGGCTGCTGTGGAGTGCGGGTTCTATATCCGAAAAACAGGGGGCTAAAATATAAAACTGTGTTGTGCTAATTCAAGTCATCGGACACTAGCCTATATATGGACACTAGCCAAATCTGCACGCTGTAGTCACATATATACACATGTCTAAGAGAAGGTTGGCTAATCACGCGAAATAAAGAAGTTGGGCAGGCGAATACGGGAAATTATTTCCAAAGGAGATATGTGCATGTGCATAGGGAATTTATCGGGATTTCCGTAAGCTCAATATCCATGTTTTTCAAGCATCGTATATAGGAAAGTCGGGAGATGCATGTCACAAATTCTGAAGTTTTGCATGTCCTACAATTAATTTTCGTTTATTTTGTTGATAGGACTTTGAGGTACTGAAGGTTTTGGATCAAAGGAAGTCACAAGCACTAGCTAAGCCATGTCTAGCTTCTTATTTTCTTGATAAGTGATACCTTGATTATAATTATAACTAAAGTTTTTATTAGAGATGTAATAATTATTTTCACTATTTTACATCACCGGGGAAAGCAAGATACAACCAAAAGTAGAGAGATTATTAACCCAATAACTAATGGCCGCTTTGGTGGATCATAGTAGATCTCGATATTTACATATATTTAACCGTACTTAAATAGTGTGGCCCTAACTTTACAAAAGTATTCATTTATAAATTAACGGTGGTAGAACATGCATTGCAAAGACGATCCATGAAATGATTATGTATATCAAATTTCGGGCACCAACAAGTAGAACCAAACATCTGAATAAAAATTTATGAAAAGATTGGGAAGTCAACATATACTTCCACACACTCTTTCATAAGGGGCTCACTAAAGCCAAAACATGGACATAAAGAGGGCAAACAATTTATTTTCTAAATTGTGAAAGCTGGGACTTGAAACCAAGTCATCTGCTCTCATGCCATAATAAGATTCATGCATCAATAAGTTGAACCAAAAATCCAAAATGATGCAAAAAAAATTACACAGTCAAGATATGCTTCAACAAGGTATGTCGAGTATTCTCAAGGAAACAAAGATCGTCACATATATCAGGATAGATTTATTTTCATGTAAAGGGATTTAAAGAAAACATTATTTTTATTTGATTGCTTAAAAAAAATTCTATCCATTGGAAATCACAGATAGACATCATTTGGGCTTTTCTCAAGTAGTCCCTAATTATTACATGCACAATTTTTTTTATTCACATCTAAATACCAGTGACTGATATTGGAGTCACTGGTGTGATGTTGTCGGTGATAACCTCAACATCATGTTTTCTGAAATGAAATTAACAACATGGCCGGAAACTAATTAAAGATGATTGGATACATTGCATGTACATGCAATATTCTATATACCACTTTACCTCCGCTAACTATATACTTATTTTACTTCCTATCAAATAATGTGAATATTCATGAAACCGTAAATTAATATATCAACCAGTTTCAATCCACGAAACATGGTGCCCTTGCATTTGCGAGGGCCACCCTGCTAGTTCTGATAATAAAAGTAATTCTACGCTAACATTTATGCTCTTGCCGCGTACGTCCTCGCCCTTATCCCCTGCACCCGTACATTTCCCGGTTGAGAGTTGGCCAATTTGACCCAGCTGGCTCCCCTTTCCTCTTAGGTGGCTCTGCCTGCCTGCGTATAGAGATTGTTGCGAGGGCCATACACATCAGTTGTTTAGGATTCGTTGGTTTGCTTTATAGTGTTACGCCGGTAGTGAGTTAGTTCCTAGTGCATCCTAGCTGCGCTTGGAGACATCGATTCATTCTTCTACTCACGGTATTCCGATGGCCTGAGGTGGTGCGGGGTTGTGTTTCCTAATGGCTCGTATAATTTTTTTTTCAAGGATACGTCATAGAAAGACGTATCGTTTTCAAGAAGGAATGCCAAAAGGCCAAGATTTACAACGCGGTCGGCACAGACGCCGAGAACGCACACCCACCACCTGACGAAGGCTACTACTCGCCAACCCTCCACCGCTCCACCTGAGCTAAGTCTTTCCTAAAAAGCTTGGCCGCCCTCCACCGGTCGGCCTCTACCACTATGCTCTGGATCGCCACCGCCGCATCTGGCCGCTGACCATCAAAGACGATACTATTCCTATGCTTCCAAATGCACCAGAGTATGAGCCCCAGCGCTGTCCAGCTATCACGCCCTGAACCCTGTCCCGATCTAGCAGGCAACCACTCCACCAAGTGATCCCCCAGGTTGGGGATCCAACCTTCAAGGCCCCAATGTCGCAGGAAAGTCGTCCACACTTCCCACGCCAACACGCAACCCAGGAGGAGGTTATCAATGTCTTCTGCGTGTTGGTCACAGAAGGGGCAAGCTGAAGGTCTCGGTAGTCCACGCCTTTCCAGTCGTTCCGCCGTCCAACATCGGTTACGTAAGGCAAGCCAGATAAAGAACTTGCACTCCGCAGGTGCTCGGGACCTCTAGATCTGCTGGGCGCCTCCGAAATCAGTGGTGCCGGCAAAAAGCGCCACATACGCCGAGCGCGCAGAATAGGTGTGAACGCTCTCTCAGTTCCACCTGAATGAGTCCACCGACCCTTCCACGAGATCAACTGCTGCAATGCGCTCAGCCAGCGCCAGGAGCTCACCGAGCGCCACCGCCCCAAGGTCGTGAGAGATGCCTCGAAGCCATCCACCTAAAATGCCCTCCCGCACCCTCAAGGTTCTCTTTGCCCGCTTGGAGACTTTGGAGAAGAGGTTTGGGGCCAGGTCTTTTATCCTCCCCTCTGGGAGCCACCTGTCGGACCAAAAGAAGGTATCTCTCCCATCTCCCAAAACTGAAGTGGTGGCAGCCTCGAAAAGTTGCCAGACTTCGAAGGGAACTTGTATGTTGAATTCCCTCCATGGCTTATCCGTCTCTGTCCTTTCCAGCCAGATCCAGCGGGCTCTTAGCGCCAGGTTCATTAATCTGAGATTTGGGATACCCAGACCTCCCAGCGCCTTGGGCATGCAAACTCTACCCCACACCACTAGGCAGTGTCCACCTTGGACGTCCTTCCGACCTTTCCAAAGAAATCCCCTGAGAATCTTCTCCAAGGCTTTTAGCGTCTTCACAGGGACATCAAGTGACATCATTGCAAAGATCGGGATGGAAGCGAGTGTCGTTTTGACAAGCTCCAGCCTGCCTCCTCTGTTTATCATCCTGGCACTCCACCCAGGCAGTCTACTAGCTACGCAATCCACCAGGTACTCCAGCTGGGCTGTTGACGGCTTCCGTAGAGAGAGAGGCAATCCCAAGTAACGGAACAGAAGGGGACGAATCGGGCAGCCAAGCTCCTGGGCAACCAAACCCTCCACGAAGCATCACACCTGATTAGATGCGCGGAGCACTTGTTTAGGTTCGCTCTCAGACCCGATGCCGACCCAAAATCCTCGATGAGGGAAGCAAAGGACCGTAGATCCATAATCGTGGGGCGGATGAAGGAGACCACGTCGTCGGCGTAGATCGATGTTCTGTTCTTTAGCCCGGTGTTAGCTAAGGGGGTGAGAAAGCCTCTCCTAGAAGCCAACTCTACGAGATAGTGAAACACCTCCATGACAAGGATGAAAAGTTGTGGTGAGAGTGGGTATCCTTGCCTAAGTCCACACCTGTTAAAAATGCGGCCTCCAGGTGTCCCATTCAAGAGAATGCGAGTAGATGCCGAAGATAAGAGGGCACAGATCCACGCGATCATGCGATCGCCGAAGCCAAATTTCCTGAGCACTTCCACAAGAAAGGCCCAATCCACTGTGTCAAATGCTTTGGTGATGTCGAGCTTCAGCAGAATTGCTGGCGAGCGGGAGCTGTGAAGCTTGCGTGCCAAGCCTTGCCCGACCATGAAATTATCATGGATACACCGTTTACGAATAAAGGCGCTTTGGTGTCCACCAACTAGTCCTGGGAGGGACGGGGCCAACCTCCGCGCCAGCACCTTCGCAACCAACTTAGCGAAGCTGTGGATGAGACTAATTGGTCTGAAGTCCTTGATCTCCTCCGCCCCCTGCTACTTCGGTAGCAACGAGACGAGGGCTTGGTTGACCGCCCCAAATCCACGCACATCGAGTCTCGCCAGTGACCCGAAGGCTGACATAACGTCGTCCTTTACTGTGGACCAGCAGGAGATGAAGAATCTGTTGGTGAAGCCATCGGGCCCAGGGAATTTATCCAGCTGCATCTCCTTGATCGCCTCCCAAACCTCCTCAGCCGAGAATCCCGCCTCAAGATGGCTCAGGTCAGCCGATGGGAGACCCAGGGCATCGAGATCTAGTGAGAAGGGTCGGTCCACCTCCATTCCCAGTAGCTCGTCATAGAACATATCCACGGCCTCGGCCTTGCCTGCATGATCGGTCACTCTAACCCCCTCCACAAGAAGGTGATCCACAAAGTTATTCCGGCGACGATGACTGGCATGAGCATGGAAGAAACGTGTGCAGGCGTCCCCTTCCTGAAGCCAGAGTTGTCTTGATCTCTGCCGCGCAATGGATCTCTCCAAAGAGGCCAAACCCAGTAACTTCTTTTTCAGAAGCCTTCTAAGACCACGCTCTTCTGGAGAGAGCTGTCTGGGTCCATTGCGGCATCAAGTCGTAGGATCACCTCATTAGCCAGCAGGATCTGCATCTTCACGCTACCAATGAACTTGGAGCTCCAGCGGGAGAGCTCTTTGGCTGTAGCCCTAAGTTTTTGGTCAAGCCTTTTGAAGGGATTTGGCTCGTGTTCCACCGAGTTCCACGCATTGGTAACAACCTGCTGAAAGTCCTCCACTTTCGTCCAAAAGGATTGAAAATGAAATCTACGCCCCCAATGTAAGTTTGGGGCCAACCGTAGGACCAGCGGGCAGTGATCCGATGGTCCGGAGGAGAGGGCCGTGAGGAAGGAGTCCGGAAAAAGCTCTTCCCAATCGACCGAGGTGACCACCCTGTCGAGCTTCTCCAGAGTGGGGTTTTGCCTCTCATTGGACCAAGTGAAACGACGGCCGGTGAGGTAGAGGTCCTTGAGTTCGAGCTGTGCTAGAGTGCACCTAAAACGGCCCATCAAACCCCTGTGAAGCGAGCCTTGATTCTTCTTGTCAGCATTGGCAAAAAGGTTGAAATCCCCGGCCACTAGCCAAGGGCCTGCATGTAGATCCCTGATGTCCTGCAACTCCTCCAGAAAAGCCCTTCTGTTGTCGTCCCCGTGAGATGGCCCGTAGACCCCTGTAAACCACCACCCATGACCTCCATCCACCGATATACGATCTGCAATGGCGTTAGTCGACGGGTGGGGGTTGGATACCGCGACCAGCGCAGATTGCCAAGCGAGAAGAATTCCACCGCGGGTGCCATCGGCAGGGAGGTATAGAAACCCGTCAAATGCGGATCCCAGGCAATCCCGCACCACACGATCGTCGATGACCGCCATCTTAGTTTCCTGTATGCACACCGCCGCGGCGTTAACGGGGGCCAAGACCTGAAAGATCGCCGCCCTTCGTGCCACATCATTAAGTCCACGCCCGTTCCAGATTGCAATGGAAATATCAGGGTTCATAACTACCACCAAAAACGCGAGTTCAAGGCTTACAACAAGGAGCCAATATTACAGGCGGAGGAGCAAACACGAGACAACAACTAAACCACACAGTCTGTCTGCGTCTCGTCCACCAAGGGGAGAGCCTCTGGCTGCCAACCGAAAAGGCCCACAATAACATCTATCTGATCCTGCCGTAGGGGCCGAGAGAAGAGCTCTAGGTAAGCCGCCACCGCCTCATCGCCAATCACCTCTGTTTGCCGTGCAATCCCAAGCTTGAGGATCAACTCACGCTGTTGCCTACGCACCGGGGTGCCAGCCGTGAACTTACCCTGTAGACGGGAACTCCTCCGCACAGTTCCCCCACTTGGGCAACGGGTACGCCCCTTCTTCGCCGGTCTGGCAAGGAGAGGTGAGATCGACCTTCTGTAGTAACGACGTAGCTGTGCGACATTTAGGGGTTGTTGGACTCTCGGCACAGAAGGGCCAGAATCACTCTCCACACTCAACTCCAGAGGCCCACCAACCGCAGGGGTGGCAGCCTCATCCACGGCCCAAGGCCCAGTAGAATCCCTCGCTCACAGACCAGCCGAGCCAACATACTGGTTGTCTTTTGGGCTGGAAACTGAAACCTGGAACATGTCCAGTACCGAAATTGGTGACCCAAAGGGTGAGTCAGCCTCGGAGTCCGGGTCAGAGGTATCCTCAACACGCTGCGACAGAGAGCAGGTACGCACCGTAGACAGGAGCCCAGGGGATGATAAAAGCTGATTTCCGTCAGGTGTTGGGACCCCACCGAAAGCTGCTGGACAGGTTGCTTTATTGACCAAACCCGATCCATAAGTTGGGGATGAGAACCCGCGCCTTGCAATTTCGAACTCGGAGGCAGCAAAAACTGGTGCGGACCGCTCCCCACTCGCCACGTTCTCCTCCGTCGGGCCTCCCCCAGAAAAAGCCAAGAAGTCCTTTCCACGTGGCCCAACCAGAGGGGAAAGAGAAGATTCCAGCAGCATAGGGTCCTGCACATAGACCCCACTATCATGCCATCCCAGAGGGCCCGAGCGCACGTCATCCGCGGGCCCAACGACCTCAGCGCAGACCGGGTCCTCGAGCGCCTGAACCGCGCCAGCGCGGCCTGCTCCCCCAATGTCCTCGGCAGCGGCGGACCGCCGCTGCTCGCCGGCAGGATTCCGCACCCAAGTGAGAGACCTCCGTCTCTGGTGCGGTCGCGCTCCGTCGTCGGCGCGGTCCCGACCTGACAGGCCACCGTCCCTCCTGTCATGTCCACCTCGGCGCTCATCTCCATTGCCGCGCCGGTCACCGTTTCTGCGCTCGCTACCATTACCGCCGCCTCCACCAGGGCCATTAGCCGGCGGCGCCGTCATGTTGACAGAGCGAGTGACGTGAACGGTGATGACATGCAAAATCATGTTCTTCTCCAGGGGTATCAGCGCGTCGCCAGGGAGCACCAGCCCGTCGTCGTCCTCCAATCGATCGTCGGGTTCCTCGATGAGAAGAGCCTTCCGCTTCGGGATCAGGGAGAGGTCATCCGTCAACACCGTCGCTGAAAACGTGCGCATGTCCTGACGGCTTGCCGTAGCCGCGTCCATGCGCTCAACCCACGCTGCCGACCCCATCGGCGCGATCACCGTCGTCAAGTTCCATGCATGGGCCGGCATGCCAGTGAGCTCCACCGCAATTCGATAGCGCATTGAACGCCGCGTCGCCTGAAGTTGTCGGTTCCAAGGGGAGAAATGCAGGGCAAAGTCTCTCCCGTCAATCACTCCGGCGTTGAAGACCTCGTCGCGGATACGCCTGCTCCCGAACACGAAGAGGAGGTCAGATGGCCAATGCCGGTGCACCGTGTAGTTGTCCGCGACCAGAGGTAACTGAGCATCCAGCGCCGCCGCGGCTTCTCTCGGCGAGACTTGGCTGCGCCCGCCGGAGACGAAGGCGACCATCCCCCATCGCAGTGCATCTTCCGCAGCGGCAATCTCCGCCGAGCGCGGCAGGTAGACCCTCTCGAGGCGCAGCATCGCCGGAATCGACTCATCGGCAGCGCACTCCAATCCACGTCCAACCGTCTCGCCGCGCCCCCGCTGCAGAGACCGCGAAGGAGACGGCGACCTTGCCACGCGACGTTCACCGCTCCGGTGACGCGCAGAACCACCCTCGCGCTGCCGGGAGGACGAGCCCACCTCCCAGCGCGATCCACCGTGCTGCTCCACGACGCGTTCCCGCGCCAAGGTGCGGCCGCCGCGATCGACGATGTGCTCCGCGGCGCTTGCGCCATGTCTTCCACGCTCAATCGCCCGAGCCTCACAGCCGCTCTCCACAACCCGCTCCGTCTCCCTGGTGCGCTCCGCGGCCGCGCGCTCGACGACGTCGGCCTCACGGTCACGGCCACCCCGCGCATCCCCACGGCCACCGCCGCGGTCCACCCGGCCGTCCGCAGCGTCCCGAGCCATCGCCTGTGCTCTTCCGGGGGCCGGGCCGCCCTCCCGTCTCGGCGAAGGCTCCACCTGCGGGATGCGAGGCGAGGTCGACACGGCCTGCAACGTGTTAGGGCGAGCCTCCTCCACCACCCGGACTCCAATCCGCTCGTGGACAGACACCCCGACTCGCTGGCCGATGCGCAGGTGGACGTCGCCCGCCGGCGCTGCGCGGCGAGGTTGGCCGCACTCCCGCGCATGGTGCCCTTCCTGCCGGCAACGGAGGCACACCGTCTGGAACGTGCACTCCCGGGAGATGTGACAGGGTCGCAGGCAGTTGAAGCATCCTCCCGCGAGATCCGGCGGCAGGTCGTCTCTGATGACGAGGGCCGGCAGGGTGTTGCGCTGCTGCAGGTGGCGTCGCGACCGTCCGCCGCCGTGGATCCACGGCCTGGGGCCAGCGTCGTCCGTCCGCACCGGCGACCGGGCGCGAGACACGAGCGGGGGAAACTCCTCACGGGACGCCAGGTTGTGCGGGGGAGAGGGCGCAGCAGGCTTTGAGGACACCGTGGCCGGCGAAGGGGACCTCGGAGGAGTCGGTGCCGGAGGCGTCCCGCTACGGAGGACTTCGCAGTAGGAGCGCGGGGACGAGGAGCCTTCTTCGTCGTCGGAGTAGTCCGCCCAGCGGCGCCTCTCAGCAGAGGAGGTGGTCGGGGACGTCATGGCTCTCGGAGCGGGAAGGGGAGGGGGCTTGGGTGGCCGCCGGGGCCGGAATAGCAGCCGGCGGGTGGGCTAGGTGGACGCCGTCGTCGGAGTGACGAGCGGCGGAAGCCTGGCTCGTATAATAAGCTCAGATACCTCCCGGATATGTAGGTTTCTTCTACTCTTATTCTTATTCTCTTCAGCCCTCCATATTGGAGAAAGGAAAGGTACGAAGGAGGAGGCCCGTGGGTCATATTTTTTGACTAGTGCGGTATCCCAACACACCACTGCATGACGTAGTGCACAATTAATTGACATAATACTCACAGAAGTACTTATCGGTAAATATTACATCTCTCAGAGTGGTACACCAGAAATATATATGGTCTAAGCTAACACTATAGAAGTATAATTATATTCAATACAAAATCTCGAGAATTTCCTTGATACATATAGAAACAAGTTTCATGCAAATAAAACACAAGAAGGTCCAAATCGTAACTCTAAGCTGAATACAGCTCTAACTCTAATGCCTAATCATTGTTGCTCAGGCAACCCTATTCTATTTTATCTAGAATATCTTTATCCAGGCTAGGTTGGACTCCTTCTTCCACTTTGTCATCGTTTAGACCATTGGAAATGCGGTTGTTGCTCCTCCATTGGTAATATTGTCCCCGTGTACAGCATTGGCAACGTTGTCGTCGTTGCTCCATTGGCGAAGTAATAGTTTACTCCTTCAAACTCCACCATATATATTTCATTCCCATTAAAGACTTTCTCATCAGTGGCGAAGCTAGCTCAGCGGTATAGCCCAGGTAAAGTCAAGTAAACATGCTACCTCACTAGTTCTTGCATGCAAAAAGTCATGCTTAAAAGCTTCGCCAGCTGAATAGCCCCGGTACTTAAAGAAAAATCACCAGCTTAACCCAGGCAGGTGCCCGGGCATGCCGGGCCTTAGCTCCGCCATTGTTTCTCATCATCGTGATGGATAACTGGAAACTTCCATGATGGCTCCAAAGTCTAAGAAGGAGATTCAAATAGAAGTGAATGAGTAGAGCGGCAAGTTCAAATAATGGATAGATAAGGTGCTTGAATGCACTAGCTACTTCCCTCGCTGTAGGTTGTAGGAAAACATGGAGATTTTCATAAAATTTTGTTCAAGAGATTGGTTTTGTTTTGGAAAAAATATATCCGACAGCCTACACAGGTTGTGAGAATCTCGTGGGACTCCTTCCCCACAACGATCGTAGCCCCTTCCTAAAACAAGGAGTGATAATCCACAATTATTACAATTTGCGGAGGCGCGTTATTTTGCCGATAGGAGTTCCTCGGCCTTATTGAATTTTAATAGTGGTATTCCCACACACAATTCCTTTGGGTGGAGGCAGGTCTGAAGTTCCAAGCCAATCACCGCCCTTCTCTGCGACCCCATATATCTGCCTAATGTGATGCAGGCGGTACAAAACCAATGGAACATCACCCACTACTAAGCTACTATAACCCTCACGCAAGTTTGGTGGTAAGTATACTTGTTTACGCGCTATTGTCCCGCCGCAACGGACCCAACCAGGTTTAGCCTCCGGAGGATAAGCAAAAGGAAGAATGGATGACCTAACCGTCCATAGCAAATCTCATGGTCAATGTTGTTTATACGGTACATAGGACGACTCCCGGCATTTGTTGCTAATCCTATACGGATGATTTTCCCGGTACGATGGAACCTCCACCACATCAAATATTTTGTGCTTCCATCGCCCACCGACATATATGAAATTCATAATTGTAAAATAGGAATTTATTTCGACACGGTAATAAAATGAATAAATAGATTGCAATTAATTTTGATAAAAATAATTCAAAATGGACATGAGTAAGAATAAACTTGTATCTGGTAGAAGCGGTTGGTCAAGGCCTTCGGTGTCCTACGGTGTGCGTAGCAATCTAGTTATGATAAGTAGTACCAAAACAGTAGCAAAATGCTATTATGCATAGTCATAGTCTTAATATACAACATGAAATACCATACAAATACCCAAGCTTGAATGATTAGCTTAGTCTTACGTGATATTTCGATAATATCATATTACTTGACTTAGGGTTGCTTCAACTACGGGGATTTTTACGGTAGGGATGGAGAGATATGAGCCGTCCAGGCCAGCAAATCCACTGGTCCAGATTAATCAATACCAGTGACCAGAATGAGTAGTATATTTTCATGGAAGGGCATATTCGATAGATGATAAAAGGAAAATCCGTACAAAATAAAAGAGAGAAACGCCTAGAAATCCACCCCGGCTAGAGTTCGCCAACCAAAAATCCAATCCTCTCCCTCACCTTCTCACTAACTCGTCTTCCCCGCTAGGGCCATGTCGCCTCGTTGCTGACCACTTGAGAAGTTGAGATGGAGCAGAGCAGCAATGGCAAGGTTCCACCCGGCGGTGCCGCTGATCTATGACCAGCTTGTTTATGCATCAACCATGAGGGAGAGATAGAAGGCCAAGCACCGAATACTTCTGGTGTGGTGCGGCGGTGCAACGAGAGGAGAATGCAGGCTGGGTCAGAACTTAGGTTCCAGAAGACAGGCACAGGCCGCGGCGGCAGATGGGTGCAGATATTGCCGCCACTGAATTTCCGATGGGCGCACCGCTTACTGCCGGATCACAGTCTTCGACTGCCTCTTGTGGTCAACCTAGGCACCGGGTAAGACTTCCATGCTACACTTTGTGGAGTTCCTCAAGCGTAGTCCTAGCGATAGGAGCCACTCCGCGTTAGGGCTTTGGTTCCTTAGCATTTTCTCGCCCCGGTTTTGTTGCTGACTTGGAGGATCTTTTTCTTTTGCAGCTCTGGTGAGGCATTCTTTGTTTGTCTACGGTGTCATGTACGTAGTCGGTTCAGACGGACGCAACATCGAGCTCATCAATATTGTCATTGGAGATGACCGGATGGTGTTTCCTGCAATCCTTTTGAGGCTCTTTTTATAAATGTGGAGGACATGGTTCCAATTCTCATTTTCTTCTATTGTCCTCTCTGTAATTTGTGAACTCACCGATTAATGCAACACCGGACCCTTTTGGATCCCTTCTTTTGTTCAAAAAACGCTAGAACTTGCAAGTACAGACAAGTCCCTTGTAAATTATTAAGCCGATCGATCTGTGGATTATAAAAATGGCCCCACACTCACGAAACTATAAAGCACTGAGGTGTCTCCTCCCGATGTTTGAGCATGTAGGATCGCACTTGTTAGCAGGCCCTGACATGAAGAACTAGGCCCCTGGTATCAAGTAGGGATTTCCCAATACTACGATTGCCCCCCCCCCCCACACACACACAATCACAGTCGTTGGATGTGGTAAAAGTCCACCCAGTCAATGTTTGGCGTACTTACATTTTCACCCCCCGAAAAACTGCTGAATTAACCCCCGCTCCGTCCTGGCAGCTGGACACACCCGACCCGACCAAAACCCTGGAGCCTCCAGTCCCGCACCACCCACGCGCCCCCTATCCCCACTCCCCACCACAAACCCTAAGAGCATCACTAGCAGTACCCTTAAAAGGGCCAACCCTTTAAAATAACTGCTTTTATACGGGTTCGGGAGGAAAATTTCGAACTAGCAGAACCCTTAAACCCATAAAACCGTAAAAATGAGTCCGGGTTGGAGCACGGTTTGGGCTGTCAACCCTTAACTGTGAGGGTTGGGAAGGGCAGCACGTTGCCAACCCCTACTCCTCTTCACCTCGCGCGCGGGAGGGAAAAAGAGCCACCCGCGCCCGCCGCCCCGCCTCCCGCGCCGCCGCCCCGCCATGGAGCTCCCACCGGAGGCCTCTCCCTCCGCCGCCGCGGCCTCCGCCCCTCCCGCCCCTCCCGTCGCCGCCCCTCCCGCCCCACCCGCGCCTGTCCCTTCTGCCCCGGCCGCCCCTCCCGCCGCCGCGAGCAAGGCCGAGGTGGCCAAGGTGGTCGCGGCCACCCACGTAGGCACGAAGAGGCGGCGCGCGAGCATGCACATCGTCGCCCCTCCCGTGCCCGCCGACGGCCCCTCGCCCGTCCCGCCTCCCGCGGCTGTCGCCGCCTCGCCTCGTCGTCCCGGCGGGAAGAAGCCCGGGAAGAAGACCACCGTCCGCCGCCCCTCCCGTGCGGCCGCCTCCCCTTCCGTGCCCGCCGCAAGCCCTCCGGTGGTCGTCCCCGAGGTGCTCGATGAAATGGCCGCACTGTTGGGAATATTCCCTAGATGCAATCATGTATGATGTAATTCCCACTGTATTCATAAAGTTATTAAGTTGTCCTTGTTTTGAACATCTGATATATGTCATTGAATATGTGATTCGATTGTGGAACTATATATTCATGTTGTTCATACTAGATTGTCCTTGGTCATTTAGGTTGTGCTGGACACACACCCTAGACTAATGTGAGTGTTGGCTGATGACACGGTTTCACTTGTCATGGGCATGGTGATGCCATTCCAACGTTCACGGACTTGGCTAAAGAGTTTAGCAAGTCGGACTGACCCACATTGAGATGCAACGATCAAGTCGTCATTTGCATGTCTCAATCAATGTAATCCTTAGACCTGAGATTGTCGCACAATCCGAGTTGTGGATCACCGACTTAGGTTCTGTCAAACGTTGTTCTGTGACAAGGCAACTATAAAGGCAGAGTTCGGGTCGAATGAGAAGCAAGCTGCGTGATGTGGATAATCAAGATGGGATTTTGCCCCTCCGAATGGAGAGATATTCTCTGGGCCCTCTCGAGTGATATGATTCAGGAAGCATGGCCATGCGCGACTCAGTTAAGTGTTAACTGTGTCGGTTGACTAAGAGTTAGTCAGATGAATCACATGTCACAGATCGAGAAGAGAGTTGAGCTATTTAAGGGATGACGATAAATCGCCTATAGCTCGACAAGGTATATCGTGAGGCAAAAGGGACTAAGATGAATATCACATTGAAAGGTATGTCGTCATGACTCAATGGGACTTGGGAGTCGGCACGTTCTGCTAGGAGCCGCTACCGATTGATCGATTGAGAGTCGGACTCCAATCGTGTCCAAGTCGCCATGAGCCTGCAGGGTCGCACACTTAAGAGCGGGAGCAAGTATTGGTCGGGTTGGACCCGAACCGGAAATGGACTGGTTTTGTGAGTCGGACTCACAGAGGAAATGGGCCACAAGTGTTGTGAAGCCCATTACCATACGCTATATAAAGAGGGGCGCATGTTGCCCAGCGGGCACGTTAGTCCACTCTCCCATGCGTTGGGAACCCTAGCCCCACTCAGTCCAGCCGCCGCACCGGACCTAGCAGTCCGCCGTCGGAGCTCCTCCTCGTACGTGTGGATACCGGCAGAGGTGATGTACGTTCAGCACTTCGACGTTCGAGGGATTGGATCGGCCGGATCGGATCGTGGGACTGCACTGCCCCGACGCGCTGCATCGATAATCCGCACCTGCGCGTCTAGTGGTAATACTCGTGGCCTTCTACCTCGGCTAGATCTTGGAAGTATCGCGTAGGAAAAGTTTTTGTTTATCTCTACGCGTTCCAACACCACCCGGTTCGTTCATGGGTATGCTCAATTCCGCCGAGGTGGACCTCGGGGCTCCGGGCATTCAAGCATTTGATTTTGGAGATGATGAGGAGGAGGGGGAGGTGATGAGGAGGAGGAGGAAGAAGATGACGAGTTGACCGAGATAGATGCGGGAGGGTTTACCGCCGGCAAATCTCGCCCGACAAACTACACCGAAATTGAAGATGTCCTCTTGGTTCGTGCTTGGGGGGATGTAGGGATGGATGCGGGCACCGGGACGGATCAAACCGGGAAGCGCTATTGGAAACGCATAGAGGACCGCTATTGTAAGATCAAGCCGAAGACCGCATCATTGGTAGCCCGTTCATACCGGTCGCTTCAAGGCCGGTGGGAGTTGATGAAGCCCCATTGTGCTCGTTGGAGTGCGGCAATGGACCAAGTGAGGGCGGCACCACCTAGTGGAAGCGTTGAGAGTGACTATGTGAGTATATTTCTCATCTATTTGGGTTTATTTGTTTGTTTACTACTATATTGTTTTGTTTACTATGCTATGTTTGAGAGTGACTATGTGAGTATATTGTTTTGTTTACTATGCTATGTTTGTGTTCGTAGGAGAAATATGCCGACTTGAGGTACAAGGATATGGCCGCTTCCAAAGGCAAGCCGGCTTCGCCCTGTCGTAGCGCCTTAGATGTCGTTGCGAGTTTCACAACGCCGGTAGATATCGTATCTATGCATAATTTGTTTTTGCAGGAAGTTGTGAATGGTATGGCTTATGTGCATGTGATGTGTGTAATCCATACATGATCTGCGTATCATGTTCTTGTCAGCCGGCTGGAGCCTAGGTGCTGTCATTTTTATTGTATAACGACCTGCGTGTCGGATTCTCTATGTAATTTTTCATTTACTAGCTAGTGTAGCTTGTTGTAGAACCCGGAAGGCATGCAAGTCGATGTACAAGTCGGCTACATGGAGTAAGATGGCACGTGACAAGAGTTGGCACGAGTTGACTTACAAGCTTTGTGGACATGGAGATCACCGTGAAGAGAGCCATACCATTTCACATTATAATTGCTTTATTTGTGTTATTGTTATGTCTCTATTTACCTCTATTTAGATAGTTGGTAGATTTTAATCCCTCAAAGAAGGTCTAGTCGATCGCCCCGCCAGTGCTGCACCATCACAAGTCGGACATTCTTGGTAGTGGGCTCATAAAATTGAGGTGCTACCAATTCTTTCCGGTTAGGTGGGTTTGAGTCGGACTCTTACAAGCAGAAGCACTTGGTAATCTAGACGAGTCCATCACAACGGTTGTGGGGCTCGGGGCGAGGTAGGTTGGGAGCCGGGGCATGTGATGTCACCCAACTAACAGGAGTCGTATTGGATACGATTGGCAAGGTGTTGCCTACCTAGATCACTTGACGGCTAGCGGTGATGCTAAAGCTCACTAGTCGGCTTGCTTATTTAGGATCTTGAATCACTTAGCAACCATCGGAGGGATGTTGGTTCTAGTGGGAGCATAAGTATTAAAGCATTTAATATGCCTGCTCTTTTATGAATACATGTCTTAAGTGTTTTTGCGTAT
Organism: Alopecurus myosuroides; assembly: GCA_028641055.1. Lineage (NCBI taxonomy): Eukaryota > Viridiplantae > Streptophyta > Magnoliopsida > Poales > Poaceae > Alopecurus > Alopecurus myosuroides. The sequence continues at coordinate 86,004,249 of CM054062.1, read as the reverse complement.
TTTATGTTGTAGATCAATGGCATCTAGCAACCTTTCTCAGTTGTCCGCGTTTGCGTTGAGGTCAATCCTAGAGAAAGATAAGCTTAATGGAACTAATTTCACCAACTGGTATCGTAATCTGAGGATAGTCCTCAAGCATGACAAGAAAGAACGTGTTCTAGAAAATCCACTTCCAGAAGAGCCAGATGACCATGCGACTGTCGCTGTCACGAATGCCTACCGTAAGACTAGAGATGAGTCTACGGAAATTAGCTGTCTTATGCTTGCACACATGGAACCGGACTTGCAGCAGCAGTTCGAGAATGTTGAGGCCTACGATATGATCGAAAGCCTCAAAAGTATGTTCCAGGCTCAGACAAAGACCGAGAGGTATCAAGTCTCTCAAGCTTTGCTGGGCTGTAAGCTGAAAGATGGCGATCCACTGAGTCCGGATGTAATCAAGATGATTGGTTACATTCAGTCTCTGGATCGGCTGGGCGTCCCAATTAACGAAGAGTTCTCTACTGATATAATTCTGAACTCTCTTCCTAGTGCGTATGGTTCGTTCATCTCGAACTACCATATGCATGGTATGGATAAGAGTATCACTGAATTACATGGGATGCTCAAAACGGCAGAGGCTGATATCAAGAAAGGCGCCAGTCAAGTGTTGATGGTGCAGAATAAGGCTAAGTTCAAGAAGAGTTCTTGGACTAAGAAGAAGAAGGATAAGTCAGGAGGTAGCACCCATGGCCCTGTCCAGAGTGCTCCCTCAAAGACTAAACCTTCTCCTACAGTCGGAGCCAACTGCTTGTATTGCAAGCAAGATGGCCACTGGAAGAGGAACTGCACCAAGTATTTGGCTGACAGAGCCAAGAGTGAAGGTGTGACTTCCAACTCAGGTACACTTGTGTGCAATGTTATAGACATTTATCTTGCTGATGCGCCTAATAGTTCTTGGGTATATGATACCGGATCAGTTATTCACATATGCAACTCGTTGCAGGAACTGGTAAGAACTAGGAGCGTGGCAAGAGGAGAGGTTGACATTCGGGTCGGCAACAAGGCGAGAGTCGCTGCGTTGGAAGTCGGCACGATGCAACTTCATTTACCTTCAGGATTTATTTTGGAACTAAATAATTGTTATTATGTTCCAGCGCTTAGTCGAAACATTATTTTCGCCTCATGTTTGATGAGACAAGGTTATGAGTCGAATATTAAGAATAATGGTTGTTCTTTATATTTGAAAGATATGTTTCATGGCTTTGCACCCGTTTAGAACGGGTTATTTATTTTAAATCTTGATAGTGAATCGGTCTATAACATAAATGTTAAAAGGTTGAAACCAAATGATCTGAATATGACTTACTTTTGGCACTGTCGGCTTGGTCATATAAGTTGAAAGCGCATGAAGAAGCTCCATGATGATGGACTTCTAACTTCATTTGACTTAGAGTCATTCGAGACATGTGAATCATGCCTACTAGGCAAAATGACCAAGACACCTTTTGCAAGGAGTTGTGAAAGGGCGTCCGACTTGTTGGAACTAATACATAGTGATGTATGTGGTCCAATGAGCACGACAGCCAGAGGTGGTTATGAGTACTTCATTACCTTCACTGATGATTTGAGTAGGTATGGATATATCTATTTAATGAAACACAAGTCGGAAGCTTTTGAAAAGTTCAAGGAATTCCAGAGTGAGGTACAAAATCAACTCGGCAAGAAAATAAAGTTTCTACGGTCGTACCGTGGAGGCGAGTATATGAGCCATGAGTTTGATGACCATCTAAAGAGTTGTGGAATAGTTCCTCAACTCACTCCGCCGGGTACACCGCAGAGAAACGGTGTATCGGAACGGAGAAATCGGACCTTGTTGGACATGGTACGATCAATCATGAGTCGGACAGATCTACCTTTATCATTTTGGGGTTATTGTCTAGAAACTGCAGCTTTCACACTAAACAGAGTACCATCAAAGTCAGTAGAGAAGACACCACATGATATGTGGACGGGCAAAAAGCCAAGTTTGTCTTTTCTTAAGATTTGGGGTTGTGAGGCATTTGTCAAGCGACTTCAGTCGGACAAGCTCACGCCCAAGTCGGATAAGTGTATTTTCGTGGGGTATCCGAGGGAAACCTTGGGGTACTACTTCTACAACCGGGAAGAGGGCAAAGTGTTTGTCGCTCGGAATGGTGTCTTCCTTGAGAAAGAGTTTCTCAGTCGGGAAGTCAGTGGGAGCACGGTGCAACTCGAAGAAATTCGAGAAGAACCAGCTAGGGGCGAGTCGGCAATGGCCTTGGAGGCTGAGCCGGTCGTGGTACCTACATCGGTTACAGCACCTGAACCTCGGAGATCTGCCAGATTACAGAGTGCTCGAGATGTTTTACTGTTAGACAGTAATGAGCCGGCAACTTATTCGGAAGCGATGGTGGGATCTGATTCGGAGTCATGGCTTGGAGCCATGAGATCCGAGTTAAAGTCCATGGATGAAAACCAAGTTTGGAATTTGGTTGATCTGCCTGACGGTGCAAGACCCGTCGAGTGCAAATGGGTCTTTAAGAAGAAAATTGATATGGATGGAAATAGTTCCGTCTATAAAGCACGACTTGTCGCGAAGGGGTTCCGACAAGTTCAAGGAGTTGACTACGACGAGACCTTCTCGCCCGTAGCGATGCTTAAATCAATTCGGATCATTTTAGCCATAGCAGCCTATTTCGACTATGAGATATGGCAGATGGATGTCAAGACAGCTTTCCATAATGGAAATTTAACTGAGGACGTGTATATGATACAGCCCGAAGGTTTTGTCGATCCAGCTAATGCTGACAAGGTATGCAAACTTCAGAAATCCATTTATGGGTTGAAGCAAGCATCTCGGAGTTGGAACATTCGCTTTGATGAGGTAGTCAAATCGTTTGGCTTCATCAAGAGTGATCATGATTCTTGTTTATACAAGAAGTTTAGTGGGAGCAAAGTAAACTTTCTAATCTTATATGTGGATGACATATTACTGATTGGAAATGATGTCATGATGTTGCAAGAAACCAAAGAATCATTGGAAAGGAGTTTCTCAATGAAAGATTTGGGTGAGGCGACTTAGATATTAGGAATCAGGATCTATAGAGATAGATCAAGGCGGCTCATTGGATTGAGTCAGAGTACTTATCTGGACAAGGTTTTGAAGAAATTCAAAATGGAAGAGTCCAAGAAGGGATTCTTACCGATGTCCCATGGTATAAAACTTAGCAAGACTCAGTGTCCTTCGACGACTGATGAGCGAAGTCAGATGAGTGTGATTCCGTATGCTTCGGCAATCGGATCCATCATGTATGCCATGATTTGTACTAGGCCAGATGTTTCCTATGCTCTAAGTGTTACGAGCAGATACCAGGTTGACCCTGGCAAAGCCCATTGGGCAGCGGTTAAAAACATTCTTAAGTATTTGAGAAATACTAAGGAAATGTTCCTAGTTTATGGAGGTGATGAGGAATTCAGTGTAAAGGGTTACACGGATGCGAGTTATCTCACCGACTCAGATGATTCTCGTTCGCAATCTGGATACGTGTTCGTAATGAACGGAGGAGCTGTGAGCTGGAAGAGTTCCAAGCAAGATATGGTGTCTGCATCTACAACAGAGGCTGAGTATATTGCTGCCTCGGAGGCGGCAAAGGAAGCTGTTTGGATCAGGAACCTCCTGATAGATCTTGGTGTGGTTCAGGGCGCGTCCAATCCTTTGGACGTATATTGTGACAACAATGGTGCTATCGCACAGGCCAAGGAACCTAGACAATACCAGAAGAACAAACATATACTCATGCGGTACCACCTCATTCGCCAGTTTGTCGAACAAGGTGATATCAAGTTATGCAAAGTACACACAGATGCAAACATTGCAGATCCGTTGACAAAGGCGCTACCACAGCCTAAGCATGAGGCGCACACGAGAGGCATGGGCATTCGATGCCTAGGCATATGATGCCAGGATGATTGACTCTAGTGCAAGTGGGAGACTGTTGGGAATATGCCCTAGAGGCAATCTTGTATGATGTAATTCCCACTGTATTCATAAAGTTATTAAGTTGTCCTTGTTTTGAACATCTGATATATGTCATTGAATATGTGATTCGATTGTGGAACTATATATTCATGTTGTTCATACTAGATTGTCCTTGGTCATTTAGGTTGTGCTGGACACACACCCTAGACTAATGTGAGTGTTGGCTGATGACACGGTTTCACTTGTCATGGGCATGGTGATGTCATTCCAACGTTCACGGACTTGGCTAAAGAGTTTAGCAAGTCGGACTGACCCACATTGAGATGCAACGATCAAGTCGTCATTTGCATGTCTCAATCAATGTAATCCTTAGACCTGAGGTTGTCGCACAATCCGAGTTGTGGATCACCGACTTAGGTTCTGTCAAATGTTGTTCTGTGACAAGGCAACTATAAATGCAGAGTTCGGGTCGAATGAGAAGCAAGCTGCGTGATGTGGATAATCAAGATGGGATTTTGCCCCTCCGAATGGAGAGATATTCTCTGGGCCCTCTCGAGTGATATGATTCAGGAAGCATGGCCATGCGCGACTCAGTTAAGTGTTAACTGTGTCGGTTGACTAAGAGTTAGTCAGATGAATCACATGTCACAGATCGAGAAGAGAGTTGAGATATTTAAGGGATGACGATAAATCGCCTATAGCTCGACAAGGTATATCGTGAGGCAAAAGGGACTAATATGAATATCACATTGAAAGCTATGTCGTCGTGACTCAATGGGACTTGGGAGTCGGCACGTTCTGCTAGGAGCCGCTACCGATTGATCGATTGAGAGTCGGACTCCAATCGTGTCCAAGTCGCCATGAGCCTGCAGGGTCGCACACTTAAGAGCGGGAGCAAGTATTGGTCGGGTTGGACCCGAACCGGAAATGGACTGGTTTTGTGAGTCGGACTCACAGAGGAAATGGGCCACAAGTGTTGTGAAGCCCATTACCATACGCTATATAAAGAGGGGCGCAGGTTGCCCAGCGGGCACGTTAGTCCACTCTCCCATGCGTTGGGAACCCTAGCCCCACTCAGTCCAGCCGCCGCACCGGACCTAGCAGTCCGCCGTCGGAGCTCCTCCTCGTACGTGTGGATACCGGCAGAGGTGTTGTACGTTCAGCACTTCGACGTTCGAGGGATTGGATCGGCCGGATCGGATCGTGGGACTGCACTGCCCCGACGCGCTGCATCGATAATCCGCACCTGCACGTCTAGTGGTAATACTCATGGCCTTCTACCTCGGCTAGATCTTGGAAGTATCGCGTAGGAAAAGTTTTTGTTTATCTCTACGCGTTCCAACACCACCCGGTTCGTTCATGGGTATGCTCAATTCCGCCGAGGTGGACCTCGGGGCTCCGGGCATTCATGCATTTTATTTTGGAGATGATGAGGAGGAGGGGGGAGGTGATGAGGAGGAGGAGGAAGAAGATGACGAGTTGACCGAGATAGATGCGGGAGGGTTCACCGCCGGCAAATCTCGCTCGACAAACTACAACGAAATTGAAGATGTCCTCTTGGTTCGTGCTTGGGGGGATGTGGGGATGGATGCGGGCACCGGGACGGATCAAACCGGGAAGCGCTATTGGAAACGCATAGAGGACCGCTATTGTAAGATCAAGCCAAAGACCGCATCATTGGTAGCCCGTTCATACCGGTCGCTTCAAGGCCGGTGGGAGTTGATGAAGCCCCATTGTGCTCGTTGGAGTGCGGCAATGGACCAAGTGAGGGCGGCACCACCTAGTGGAAGCGTTCAGAGTGACTATGTGAGTATATTTCTCATCTATTTGGGTTTATTTGTTTGTTTACTACTATATTGTTTTGTTTACTATGCTATGTTTGAGAGTGACTATGTGAGTACATTGTTTTGTTTACTATGCTATGTTTGTGTTCGTAGGAGAAATATGCCGACTTGAGGTACAAGGATATGGCTGCTTCCAAAGGCAAGCCATTCCAATTTAAGCATGTTTGGGCATTGCTTAAAGATCTTGACAAGTGGAAGCTAAGGGATCAAGAGAGTGCACTGAAGAAAGCGGATATGGTTAAGATGGATCATAGTGATGATGAAGGAAGAAACAATGCAAAGCCCGAGGGAAACAAGAAGGCAAAGGAGAGGATGAAGTTAGAAGGAGAGGCATCAAGCTTGAGGGAGAAGATGGGGGAGATAATGAAGGCAAAGGAGACCTTGACAATCAAGGCATTGGAGACAAAGCTCCTTATCACCGAGAAGAAGAAAGAGGTCAAGCTAGCACAAGTTGGGGCAAGGCGGGAGAAGCCAAGCGCAAGGCGGACTTGGAGGAGAGGATGATCAAGATCAAGGAAGCAAAGGCATGGAAAGAACTCATGGCCGAGGAGAAGGAGCATATGATGATGCCTAAGAAGGACATGGACGAAGACCAATTGGTGTGGTGGAAGGAGACCAAGGAGGACATCGCGGAGAGGAAGAGGCTTCTACGGGCTTCGACCTCTACTCTTCGAGGTGAGTCGGTGATGAGTGGTGGTGGTGATGGTGGCGTGGAGGACTCCATCGGTGGAGGTGATTGATGGATGCGGATGTGATTTAGGAGATGGCGCCGAGTTGCAATTTTTTGATGATGGTGCCGATGAGTTAGATGATGATTTTGTGATGTAAAACTATGAAACCATGCATCAAGATTGTATTTTGCTAGTGATAATCCTATGTAGATGTCAAATGATAGTTTTAAGGGTTGGGGTTGGGGTTGTGGCATCTAGCAGTGCCCTCAAACCCAACCCTGCTAACGGAATATTCTGCTATAAGGGTTGAGTTTGAGGGTACTGATCGGTGCCCTCTGTTTACAACCCTTAAAACATCCAATTCTCGACCCTTATTCTCTTTTTAGGGGTTGGCCTTTTAAGGGTACTGCTAGTGATGCTGTAACCCCCTCCTCCATCTCCCCCCGACCGCCGTCGGCGGCTCCCGTGGCTCCTCTCTCCGGCGGCTCCCATGGCTCCTCTCTCCCCCGGATCCGACCGACGGCGGCCAAGCCCTTCCACCCACCTTTCCCGTCTTCCGCGCTCCACGACACGGATCTGGAGCGGCGACCAGCACATCCACGACACGAGCTCAGGGCGCGAGATCCCCTCCATCGACCCGTCCTCCTCCAGGAAGGAGGGAACGGAGGAGATGCTCCCGTCGAGCACCTCCAGGACGCCCCCGTCGAGCTCCTCCAGGCCAGAGGGGATGAAGGAGCCGCGCCCGCCCCTGTCGAGCTCCACCAGGACGGTGCGAGCACGACGCTGGCGAGGCGGCAACTGCCGAGAGCAATGATGCCTGAGTCAGAGGCAACTTCATTTTCTTGCTTTTTTCTTGATTTTTTTCTAATATGTTGATTCTACATGCCAAGCTTCTCGGTCTTGTATGCAACATGTTATTCTATGAATGTTTGTTTAATCATGTATATGCCTTTCAATTTTTTTCATGATATGATTGGATCTATGATGCAGTGAACAAAAAATTAGTGAATTGTGTTTGGATTTGTATGCATCCGAATCTTGCATGGAAGTGATTGTCCAAAGTTGGTATCTTTTATATTTTCTGTTAGTCTGACAAACTTGTACGATTATGTGACAAAATTGCATGAATCGTGTATGAAAATTGTACGATCTTATGTGAATCTTTTCTTCTGTCAATCTTGGAAAAATATATTGTTGTTATGTACACTTTTTTTTCTTGTTCTTTTTTTTCCTTGCAGACGATGATCACACTGAATCCAAGCCTTGTTCTTAGTTTCTGCTATGAATTCATGTTGAATCTTGCTTCATGTCGAATTTCTTGAATCGTTGATAAATCCTCTATTCAGTTTCATGTGTGTTCCTTAACCTGTGATGATCCTAGTATGAAGTAGTACTTGTACATGTAGAATCTCTTGTGAATCTTGATTGATTATGCAAATCTGGTATGAATGCATTGTGAATATTTGTGGGATTCTTGCTAAATCAGTAAATCATTTGTGATTTTCGAAAAAAAAGTAGTATTGCTACATGTATGAAACTCTTATGAATCTATGTATTTCTATGTATGAATCTGGCATGAAGTTTTAAAGGAATGCATTGCGGTTTCTGTGCTATGTATAAAACTCTTACGAATCTACGTATTTCTATGTATGAATTTGTGGAGACAATGTATAAAACAGTCAACAAAAAATATGGGAATATTTGAAAAATGTATAGAACTTGTTGAATATTTAGTGAAAATTCTTATATGAAAAAAATGTATGTAACTTATATGAATTTTTGCTGATTATAAATCTCTCGTAATATTTCAACGTGTTTAAACTTGTTGAGTGAAACATATATGAATTTTGGTTGATAATTATTTAGAGATAAAGAATTAGGTAATACAGTTTAATATTTCTGAAAAATAATATTCTATGAAAATATTGAAGTCATACGTTGTAACTATTATTTTTACAGCTTCTCTCAGAGAGAGAGTCAAACTCGGGTTGAGTATTTGTGGAATATTCTGTGTTAAATTGTTTAGAAAAATTATGGGGGAAAAAGTCATAAGAAGAAGAGGGGACACGTACTTGAAAAAAGAAAAAATATAAGGTGCATTGTGCAAATTTATAATCTGAGGGTGGTCTTGCAAAAAACTAAACTGCAGCACGAATCTCCAACAAAAGATCAGATGGACGGTCCAGATAGTAGATTGGGCCCAATGTAGAATTTTTTTTTTTTTTTTTTTTTGCATTTTCTACTGGCATCGTGGAAACCATGACCTGTAGCATCTGGTTTTTTCCCACGCGTCCGCGTCTCCCGTATCTCCGCTCTCGCCGTCACCCCAAGAGCATGTGGTGAAAATAAGTGTGCCTAGCTAACCGGTACGCCTGAAGATTTGAGGACGCTGCGTGCCTGGACTGAACTATCAGTTTCAGAAACTTGCCTCCGCCCCCCCCCCCCTTTTCCTGTCTCTCTCCCCCCCGCTACAGTACTTGGCCTTTGCATCTCAGATCCCGGCGAGCTCCCGCCCGCTCCCCGACGGCGATGCCGGTCGGAGGCGAGTAGGCTGCTTCGCGCGGGTTGTACAGAGTAGAATTAGGTTTATTTCTTCTGTTGTTGCTTTAGTTGTTGAGAGTTTCGTCGTTATGACGTTGAGGCCGTGCGAGCTCTTGCGTCCGGGCCGCAGAAGCTTGCTGTTGGTCTTGCTGCTCCCCCGTCTGCTACTCCGGTGGTCGGAGTCTCTCGAGGAGGTTCAAGACGCGGTCACCTTCCCTCATAAGCTCGTGGGCTGGCCTCTCAGTCTGGGAGCCAGACTTGGCTGCTCTGCATCGACAAGGTTCAATACTTGGGCTTCTCTGCCGGCCGGCCGTGGAGGCGAGGGGAAGAGAAGCTGCGACTGTTGTTCTCTGCTTGCAGGTCAGTGCGGGATGCTGCATCCAAGATCGAATCAAGTGGAGGTCATGTTGACCTCGCTTATCAGTGGCCGGAAGGGCGGCCCGATTTGTTCCTCCGCGGCTGCGGAGGTCTTCCGAGTGATTCGCCGGAGCTCGCTGCTCGGAGGAGGACAAGTGGTTCGTCCCCGTCTTCCTCCTGACTGCCGGTGGATCATTCTTGTTGCTGGTCATGGAGAGCTCTCGAGCACCGCTCTCGACCTCGACATCTGCGTCTGGAGGTCGCCGGCGACCGGTGGTGAAGAGGCCTGGGGACTGGATTGCTTTTCTGTTTTTGTCCTAGGGACCTGTTTGCGAAAAGACTGGCCTTATCTTCAAATTATCTGGTTCATTGTGCAAGCGTTGTAAAAGGGCCAGTCTGTATTTTGTACTCACCACCCTGTTCCACATAATTGCAGCTCTAGGGTCCTTTGGACCCTCCTCTTGTTCAAAAAAAAAACTATCAGTTCGGTAGATTTGCACGATTTTTTTAATCTTTATCTTCCTACGAGATGAGGGCATCAAAGGAAGAGAAGACACACCACACACCTGATATTCGTAGTACTACTACGGAACCGCCAGTTGTATTGTCGAAATACGTACATACGATACGTGGGCATTTATCAAAATACAATACACCAGCCTCAACATACTGAGAGTGACAACAAATAGTAACTAAGCGACACACGCCGCATTTGCGAAGCCGAGCGACAAAACCTCGGCCTCCGCGACGAACAACCTGACAACTCGGGACGCCAAAGCGGCAAAAGCCGGCGCGTGGTGCACCTGGTTTCCGCCCACCAGACCATAATAAACCACGCGCGCGCCCTTGCGCACGAGATTGCGACGGCTGGCTGACACTCGTGCCCTGCACCGCACGTCTGCCCGCTCGCACGGTTACATAACAGAGCAGCTCCGCCCGGCGTTTCCTATAAAACCACCGTGACGACGAAAACAGCCATCTCGCAACTCAACACGCACACAACATCATCGAACTACTCGAAACACGTCTAGAGAGTACAGTTAACCAGATGGCGAGCGCCAGCGGGAAGGCGAGGGTGTCGTCGTGGGCTTCAGCGCCGACCCTGGGTGCGGGCACGGCCGAGGCGCTCAAGGACCGGCACGCCGGTCTGCGCCGCTGGAACCCCGCGTTCCGGTCTGTCCCGCAACGCGCCAGTAGTAGTACCGCCGCGGCCGGCAACGGCCAGTACTCTGCCGGCGGTGCTGCCGCGAGGAGGAAGGCAAAGAAGCAGGACCAGGAGGAGCTCCGGACGGTCATGTACCTCACCAACTGGGGCCCCAACAACTAGCAAACCAATCTCTGGTTACAGTCTAGATCTTCTTAGTCAGATAACAATTGGAGCTAGCTGCACCAGTTTCTGTCGCTGGATCAGGAGGGTTTAACTAATTTCAACTGTAAGCGCTTTTACTGAATTTGCAACATCGGCCGTAAATAGAGGCCTTCAAATCTTCATGTAATTCTCCTTAATCAATAGATCGAGGCAAAGTTTTTGCCTCCGTTCAGAAAAAAAAGGCCTCCATACGCATTTTTTTTTTTGGCTTACCATACGCATTGTTATTAGTTCAGCGATGAATGAAACTAAATCGTTCTGCTGGGAAAACGACCGCGGATCCAGTCTACCACGCACGCGTTGCTTTTATTGATACAGGGGGCACGGTAGCGTTTTAGACTGCTCACAATAGGAGTAACATAGATGGTAACATAAGTGCCATGTAGTCAAAAAAGATGATGAGACACTCATTAAATGTGGAGAGGTGCTAGTGGTATCATAGGTAGATACCATAGGTAGATACCGTAACATAACGCATTCCAAAACAAGATGTGTCTACAGCCTAATAAATATACTACTAGTATATGATACTACAAATATGTTACTACTCATTGTGGGATTGTGGGAATAGTAACATAGACTAGTATCATATGCATGATACTACTTTATGATACTCCCCATTGTGAGTCACAATGGGGAGTATCATAAAGTAGTATCATGCATATGATACTAGTCTATGTTACCACTTCCACAATGCATAGTAACATATTTGTGGTATCATATACTAGTACATTTATTAGCTTATAGACTCATCTTGTCTTGGAAAGCGTTATGTTACGGTATCTACCTATGATACCACTAACACGTCTCTCCTTATTAAATGAGTGCCACATCATCTTTTTTGCCTATGTGGCACTTATGATACCACCTATGTTACTCTCATTGTGCCTAGTCTGACTAGTCTTAGTCTTACACGGTGCCCCACCTATTTTTGGATGTCTTAACCTCGCGTTTCCTTTTATGGCAAGGCGTGATGGACTAGTATAACCCGTGTCCATCTTGTTTTGTCGTTATTTTGGTCACATACTCTCAATTTCAACTAGCTTCACAGTTTCATTTTTTAACGAAATAGACCAACATCGTGATACTCTTTAATAATAATTTCTTTGATAAGGTAGAGGAGAGCTCTGCCTTATGGTTACTCATCGCTAGGATGATTTATCTTATTTATCTGCAATGCCCATATCTTGATTATTATATGAACTATCTTATCCATGCAACGCCCGTTCATTCATCACTATGCCTACAGTATTTAATCCCATTGTTTACTTCAAACACCACTACTGTTGTTTTCATCTCAATCCTACTATTATTTCACTACTACTGCTACTATAAAACTGTTACTACTGATAAACCACTGCGAACAGAAGTAATTTCAGGTGCAGGTGAATTGACAACTCACTTGTTAAGACTCGAAAATATTTTTTTGACTCCCCTTGTGTCGAATCAATAAATTTGGGTTTTACTTCCCTCGAACACTGTTGCAATCCCCTAGACTTGTGGTTCATCAAGACTATTTTCTGGCGCCGTTGTCGGGGAACATAGCTTTATTTGCGAGCTCAGCGGAGAGTACTATTATCTACTTCCATCATTCATCATGGGTAAGACTCGTGATGGAAAGTTTCCTATATTACCATCCACTACAAGAAGAGGTACAACTCTGAACACCTCTGTTGCTCTTGATTCACCGTCTGTTATGAGTAAGCTGCTTACACCACCACATGCTACACATGCTACTTCTGCTGAATCTGAAAATACTTCTGATACTTTTGATGATACTTCTACTGTGCTTGATGAGAGTGGTTCTCTGGATCCTGTCTTAGATGCTACTATTGCTAAAGCTAAAAATATTGCAAACACCGAAACCCCTGATAAAAATCCTGTTACTCCTGCTGTTTCACCTGAGCTTATAGAGAATGCTAGTTATGATTTTGATGATTCCCATATTGATCTTAATGATGATCTTATTGATGAAATACATGTTATGAAGGATAAAGATGCTGTTATGAGTCTTATTGAAAGTCGTGTTGTTAAATATAAATTATCTCCTGATGCTAAGTTTGCCACCTCTCCCATTAATATTAGGGATAACGATTATGATTTCTCTCTTGATTTATCTTATATATCTATTGTTGAGAAAGAACCTTTTTGTGGTACTGAAAATGAAAGTGCTATGAAACATATGAATGAGCTCTACTCTTTGAGTAGTTTATTCTCTGATGATCTTAAGAAACGTAGATACTTTGTTGCTAAAATATTCCCTTTCTCATTAAAAGATGGGGCTAAAACTTGGTTTAATAATTTGTCTCTGGGATCTATTGATAGTCCTATTGGTTTGGTTAATGTTTTCTTTCAGAAATATTTTCCTGCTAGTGCTTAACATGCTGCTTTACAAGATATATTTAATTTCAAGCAATTGGAAGGAGAGAAATTGCATGTATCTTAGGCAAGGTTCTGTTCTTTAGTTAGGGCTACACCTAGGCATAAGCTAGAAAATAATAAACTTCTTAATATATTCTATAATGGACTAACAGTTGAATCTAGGACATACCTGGATAGTTGTGCTGGTTGTGTTTTCAGGCAAAGAACTCCAGATGAAGCTGAGGAATTAATGGCTAAAATAAGCCAAAATCATGATTATTGGACTATGGTTGAGCCTGAGCCGACTCCTACTCCAGTATCAACACCAACACCAACACCCAAGAAGAGGGGAATGGTTGAATTAAATGATGAAGTGATGAGAGAAGCCGAGAAATCTCTTAAAGAGAGGGATATTAAATCTGAAGATGTGAATAATCTTCCACCTATAGAAGAATTATGTAAGCCAATCCCTCACTCATCCACCATTGAGGTACACTCTCTCCAATATTTTGATAGTAGAGATATTCCCTATAATAAACCTCCTGATCAATGTTTAGATGAATTTGATAATTATGTTATCAAGCAAGATAATTTTAATATGAGAGTGCAAAACCACCTAATGGAAAACTCTAGAGCTATTGATAATTTGCATGGTATTATAGAAAGAACCTCTAATGATGTTAAAATGCTTGTTAAACATTTTCAAATGGTTCAAACTCAAATTGATCAACTTGGTAAAGTGCAAAAAGATTTGCTAGTTAATGCTTCTAAAGAAAAGCATGCTTAAATAAGAACTAGAAGTGGTATTGCTACACAAGATCCTTTATATCCTGAGGGACATCCTAAAAGAATTGAACATGATTCTCAGCAGACTAATGATAATGTTATTCATACTAAGAAGAAAAAGAAGAAGAAACATAAAACTGCTGTAGAATCCTCTGAGCTTGTTAAAGATCCTAATAGTATATCTATCCGTGATGCTGAAACTGAAAGTGGTAATGATAAAAGTGAAGCTTCTGATAAAGAAGAACCTGTAGAGGAACCTGAAAAGCAAACTAAAACTGCGAAGTATACTAAGGAGGATTTCATTGCTAATAAACATGGTAATGAGAGAGAACCTTGGGTGCAAAAACCAATGCTTTTTCCTAATAAGAAACACAAATCTAAGGAAGAAGAACATTATAGCAAGTTTTGTGAATGGATGAAACCTTTGTTCTTGCAAATTCCTTTAACTGATGCTATTAAATTGCCTCCTTATGAAAAGTATATGAAAGATATTGTATCTAACAAAAGGAAGATTCCTAATGAGGAAATATCCACTGATGCATGCTAATTACTCTTTTATTAGCAAGGTTCCTGAGAAGCTTGGAGATCCTGGTATACCAACTATTCCTTGTTCTATTAAAAATAATTATGTTAGAACTGCTCTGTGTGATTTAGGACCTGGAGTTCGTGTCATGCCTTTTACTCTCTATAAAAGACTCCTCCTAGAAAAATTGATACCAACTGATATATCTTTGCAAATGACTGATAAGTCTACCGCTATTCCTGTGGGTACATGTGAGGATGTTCTTGTTCAAGTTGCTAATAATTGTCTGATATTAACTGACTTTGTTGTGTTGGAAATGCCTGAAGATGATAATATGTATATTATTCTTGGAAGACCTTTTCTTAATACTGCAGGGGATTTTATTGATTGCAATCAAGAAAAAGTTACTTTTAATGTTAATGATAAAGAGAACACTGTTTATTTTCCCAAGAAGATTGATAGAAAATATGGTCTAAATTCCATTGAAAAGATTGAGACCATCAAGATTGGAGAATTTTATTGTCCTATTCTAAAGACACCCAAAGAATATGAAATTATTATGATTGGGACTATGTCTATCAAGGTAGAGGTAACATGAGTATTTAGTGAGAAACAAAGTTTTGTTTCATATAAAATTATTTTGGTAGCAAGACTTGATCACCCTTGTTAAAAAAATGATTTTAAATGAAATGGGCAATGTTTTGACTATGTTTTCACCTTCCCCATTATTGTTTTCACCATGTTTACTTCTGTTATTACATTACTACTTGAGTACAATCATGTTTTCCACCATCCTTATGCATGTTTTCCTGTTGTTTTCACTCTGATTACTGAGGTTATGCATGTTTTCACCACCCATACTTTTGTTTTCACCACTAGCACCTTTGTTTTCTTTGGATATTATTTCATTAGAGTGTCATAGAACCTCTGTACTGCTGATTTTGGTTTTGTTTTCCACCTTTTCACTTTCGTTTTCCTGGTTTACTAATTATTAAAATTCTGGAAATACCTCAAAAATAAAGTTTCCCGAAAAAATCCAGAAAAATTATAATAATTTTTTACGTAAAAATGAGGCAGAAAGCCACCTGAGAGGCCCCAGGGGGACCCACCAGTCAGGCACACCACAGGGTGGCGCGGCCAGCCCCCTGGTGGCGCCAGCACATGGTGTGGGGCCCCCTGGCCCTCCACTTACTCTCTCCACTACCAAAGTCTTCTCTCTCACCTCCCAAACTGAAAACATTTCCTGGAACCCGTGTTCTTGTTGTTCTTCCTCTGGATTTTTGATCTCCTTCTTCAGCCCATCATTTGTGCCGATATTTGGTGTGTTTGATCTCCGGTATGTGACTCCTCCGATGATCCAAGTAGATTTTTGTTTAGTGAAGTATTTCTTGAGTATTTTGGTACTGTAGGTGACAACTTATGTGAGTTTGCATGCTTGATTTGAGTAGAAATAATGTAGTTTTGATGTATGTTTAGCTCTCATATAAGTCCCTATGGTAGTTTTCACCTTATAGTTGCTTGAAATTAATTTTCGTGATGATTGTTGAAACATTTCAGAGATGGAGCACAATGTTCATCAACTAAACCAGCAAGAGTTGGAGTTGCATGAGGTCATGCTCGTGCACCGTGAAGAGATAGTGTTCCCATCAATCTATCTGTGTCAGGAATTCATGAGGACTACGGAAATTTCACAGGATTTTAACACTCTAGTGCATAATGCAGGCTTGGACCGTTTCATTGAGGATGAGCCTATCCAATATGTGAAACTAACTATGTCTGTGGTGCAGGATTTTCATTTTAAATGGTCCTCAACTAACCCAATGGTCCATTATAAAATTTACAATAAAGCTGTGAGCCTGCCTTTCAGTGATTTTTGTGCAGCTATTAAGGTACCGGAGTGGGGTTCTTGTGAGAAGATAAGTGGGCAACCTAAACCACTACTGGATTTATATGGAGAGATTTGCCAAGGCAGAAGCTTCACAGGGGAGAGTGGTAAAATTCGTGAAGTTCAACTCCCTAGCATTCGATACTTTGCCTACTTTATTTCTAAATGTGTGTTAGCTAGAAAAACTGCCAACAAGCTCTCTGTCTATGATTTGGCGTTTATTGCAGCTGACTTAAGATGTGATAGGTCTTACAATTTTGGCACTTTGATTTCTTACCGTCTCTCACATAACCGTGAGAAGGGCGGAATTTGTGGAGGTCTTATTGCCTCGCGCTTGCTAACTTTGCATGGTTTGGAGCCACACTCTCTAGACGTGCAGTTTCCTATAGAGAGGCTTGATCTTGTTTCCATGGTTCAACATAAGTTTCTTGCTACCCATGCTCATTTACATAATCTATCTTTTGAATTAACTTTCTCCGAACGATCCGGATGGAGAGTTGTTAAAACTTTTAGGGAAGTACTTTTGCCTGCACCTCTTTTGTTTAATCTTAATAACAGGCAAGGATGGGAGCTTTCTGAGAGCGAGATGGACACATACCTTGAGAATCACCCCCAGCAAGGGGAGGATGCCGACGAGGGGGACGATGGTGATTTCGTCCAGCCCTATGACACCACGGGGATCCCATACCAGCACCCCGGTTATGACTATGCACGAGCTGCTTCATCTTCTTCTTGGGCGCCCGAGTACGACCATGGGAGGGATGACCCACCGCAGTGGGGATATTTTCCGCGCTTTGATTGATCTCCACTTAGGCCAAAAACCTAAGCTTGGGGGGAGGTATACCGACATCACACTCATTTATATATCATGTTCAATCAGTTCTTTGTATATCCATGTTTTTTTTTCTCTCGCTTCTTTTTGTTTCTTTCGTTTCTTTTGTTGTTTTCGTTTCTTTCATTTCTCTTTGTTTTATTGTTTTGTTTTTATTTTCCAAAACACAAAAAGACCAAAAATATTCCTGTTGTATCTCTCTATTTGTTTCTTTCTTTGGTTTGCTTTCTTTTCTCATTTCGTTTTAGTACTCAAAAATCCAAAAATATTTTGCTTTGTTTGCTTGTTCTCTTTATGTCCGTGCTTTAATTGAAAAACCCAAAAATATTTGTTGTTCTTCTTTGGTTTTGTAAAGTTTGTTGCAGAGTTCAATAGTCGTTCGTGGCTCCATTGGAGCTTGATTTTCATTATATATTATTCGAGCCACAAGTGAAGAGCAATAATGACGATCTACGACAATTGAAGCTGTGGTGAGAGGCTGGTATGAACTCTATTTGCTTTCATTTTTGTACATATATCCATCTATGTGAGCATGCTTAGTTGGTTCGTATAAGATATATGTGACTTAATGGCTGCTTAATAGTTCGTGCTCTCTCATGTTTTGTTCCAATTTATTAATGGTAAATGACATGTCATATAAATATGTGTTCGCATTGTTCCATTCGTAGAAGGACATGATATTGTGGTAGCCTCCTCTGACTGTTTCATTTGAATCGACTTGGCACATGCTCACACATGCTAAGAATGAAAACAAAAAGTCAATAAGCCTCGATGATTTATTTTGCCTCAGAGTTCTAGTATCAATTTTGTGCCTTAGTTAACTTTACTTTGTCGCAAACATGATTATGATAGTTGTTGCTCTCTTGATTGTCGCTCCCTGTCTATTTGCTAGCCTTCACATGTACTGAGTATGAGCTCTACTCGTGCATCCAACTTCCAAAAACCAAAGTTTTCCAAATGTCTCCACCATACCTACCTATATGTGGCATTTAACAGCCACTCCAAGTAAATTGCTCGTGTGCTACCTTTAAAACCTGCTAAAAATTATTCCTGTTTTGTGCCCCTGTTTTAGCTCATGAGGACGTAAATAGAGAATCTTTAACTCACTTGTTGACTGGATTTCACACCCTGGACTAGTGGCTTCATCCGCTTATCCAAATGATAGAAGAGCTCGCATCGGGGTGCCCAGCCCCAAATTAATACACACAAATTATCTTCACTCTGTTTGCCCCTGATTTATCAGGCAAAGCATAATTGTGTAAACAAAAGAGAAAGAGGGATGACCTTCTACCCAGATGCATCCTTCACATGGGAGCCGCTCTTGTGAATCCAGTTGGCTTATGACGTACTGTATTGTCTTTTTACCATTCGTTGATATAAGCATACACCTTTCTCAAAATGTTTTCAATACCTCTGTTTAATAAAATAAAAGGCTCTAGCACATGAGTGATCCATGCTTCCCTCTGCGAATGGCCTTTCTTTTACTTTTATGCTGAGTCTCCATCATATTCTTTGAGCACTTTCTTGAGAGCACAATGGTCATTCTTAGTGTGATGTGTTTGTCCCAAAGCACGGTTGATTGTGGTATAATCTTGACACTTGTATCTTTGATATCTTTACTTCTGGTCTTCCCTTGAACTTCAGAGGTGTCGTGGCATTTATGTTTTGCCCCACACTTAAGGGCAAGCAAGATACCACTTTATTAGATCCTTTTATGAGTATTACAATCTTGCAAATAGTTATGCTTCACGTTGTTTATTATTAATGTGTTGTTATCTCCTCATGGTTTGCATAGCTATTAAGTGACAGTATTTTGCATGTATCTTATCATGAGCATAATTAAGCATTTGATCATATAGTGAGTATATTTACATCATATGAAAGAAATGTGTGCGTAAAAGTCTTTTATCGCACTCAGTTGTCACTGAATTGCTTGAGGACAAGCAATAAGCTAAGCTTGGGGGAGTTGATACGTCGAAAATGTATCTCCTTTTCCGAACACTTTTCCTATTGTTTGCCTCTAAACTTGTGTGTTTTGAATGCAACTAACACGGACTAACGTTGTTTTCAGCAGATTACTTTGGTGTCTCGTTTTTGTGCAGAAAAATCAACTTTTGGGAAATTGCCCAGAAAAGACCCCATTGGCCCTAAAACACCAGAAGACCCCGGGAGCCAGAAGGAGACCCGGAGAGGGGCCAGGAGGTTGCCAAACCACCCCCCGACGCCCCCCTAGGCCGCGCCAGCAGGTGGTGTGGGCCACTCCCACACCCCTTCGGTCTCCCCTTTCGATTATAAATAGCCTTCAACCCTAAAACACGAGGGGGTTCGATAGTTTTCCAGAAAGAAGTCCGTAGCTCCGCCGCCACCCCGAACCTCGATTCGGGGATCAGAAGTTCCTGTTCTGGCACCCTGCCGGGACGGGGAATTGGAGGAGATCATCGCCATCATCATCACCAACGCCTCTCCATCAACCATCCATGTTTCCCCCATCCATGTGTGAGTAATTCTCTCGCTGTAGGCTGAAGGGGATGGTAGGGATTGGATGAGATTGTTCATGTAATAATGTCGTGATTATTAGGGCATAGTGCCTAGTATCCAATATTTGTGCTATTGACATTGTTGCAACTTGTTATGCTTAATTCTTGCCACTTTGGGCCCGGGTGCCACGATCTCCTATCTGAACATGTTATTGAATCACGGTGATAATTATTGTTTCTTGATCATACCTGCAAGTTGTTTACACATATCATTGTCCGGAACCCGATGCCCCGAAGTGACAGAAATTGGGACAGCCGGAGGGGATGGCTATGATGTGAGGATCACATGTGTTCACGGAGTGTTAATGCTTCCGGTGTTCTATTAAAAGGAACACCTTAATTACCAGTAGTTCCCTTAAGGCCCCACTGAAAACGGGCTGGTAGGACAAAAGATGTTGTGGAAGTTCTCATTGCGAGCACGTACGACTATTTACGGAACACATGCCTATGGTTACTTAGTGTTAGGATGCTTTATCTTATTTATCTGCAATGCCCATGTCTTGATTATTATATGAACTATCTTATCCATGCAACGCCCGTTCATTCATCCCTATGCCTAGAGTATTTAATCCCGCTGTTTACTTCAAACACCACTACTGCTGTTTTCATCTCACTTCTGCTACTATGAAACTGTTACTACTGATAAACCACTGCGAACAAAAGTACTTTCAGGTGCAGGTGAATTGACAACTCACTTGTTAAGTCTCACAAATATTCTTTGGCTCCTCTTGTGTCGAATCAATAAATTTGGGTTTTACTTCCCTCGAAGACTGTTGCGATCCCCTATACTTGTGGGTCATCATCCATCAAAATTACAACATATCTCATGGATATGATACACAGAACGCATGCCATAAATAATAAGACAACCATATGGCTCCTGCCGGTATGTCAATAATTTACAAAAGATATCATCGCATACATCAAATTTGTAACATTGGCCATATCACATCACTTGCCCTGCAAAAACAAGTTAGACGTCTCTAATTTATTTTTGCATATTTTACGTGGCTTGGGCTTTCGAGGATAGAACCATTCATACCTACGAACATGAACCACACAGTTGATAAACATATTTTTAACAACCCTTCGTAGATTAGATCTTAACTATAGTAGGAGAAATGGACACCCCCTCAACCACAAGTGAGACAGGTCTCGCGTACATAGTACACGTAAAGTTAGTCTACGACAGCTTCATCCTACTATGCCACTAAGATCATAAAATACTCAAGGAGGAAATAACATGATCATCAATGCACACATACACCTATGTGTTCTACCCGTACAAATCATCTACGCATAGATCCGGCTCTGATACCACTGAAGGGTTTGTTGCATAGAAAGCAAAAAAATTCCTACGCGAGAGATACCCGAAGGGCCAAGATCTGATCTAGGAGATGAAAGCAACGGGGAGAAAGAGAGTCTTAAGGAGAACATACCCTCGAAGACACAAAGCATTATGAGATCGAATCTCGTTGTTGGCGTAGTCGTACTCACACCAATCTCAAGACCGAGAAGATGTGCACCGTAGTCCGGCGGTGCCTCCATGATCGGTCGCACGTACTGCTTGATAACGACCTCCGTTCCCTCGATCCAGCGGGGCAACATAAGTAGAGGATCCCCCGGAAATCCAGCAGCACGACGGCATGGTGTGGTGGCGAAAACTTCGTTCAGGGCTTCGCCAAGCGCATGAACATGAGGTGGAGCAGCGGGAGGAGGGAGGTGGAGATGACACCAAGTGTGTGGGGAGAGGGAGGTCCAACCCCTCTTTATATAGGAGGGGGAGGCAGCCACGAAATTTTGGTGCCTCCACCTCTCCCCTCATCATGTGGGTGGAGTCTCCACTCAACCCACTCATTCTCTGATCAATTCCCACTCAAAATTCCAAGGGTTTTCTTTAATAAAAAAAAACCATTTCTTTATTTTAATATTTGTTAATCCTATTAACAAACATTAACACTTACCCCCTTGAACTATTTTTTAATCAAACATTAACATATACCACCTTGAACTATTTCAGTATTCCCCGAAACAATTCCGGTGACTATTTCAGTATTCCCCAAAACAATTTCGGTGTTGTCCAAACTTTTCTCCGATATTCCGTATCCACTCAATCGCATCATCAAACCTTAAGTGTGTCACCCTACGGTTCGTGAATAATGTAGACATGATCGAGACACCTCTCCGATAAATAATCAACATCGGGACCTAGAGATCCGTAATGACTCCTACACATTCAACGATGAATCTAGTGATCGTGTGAACCATAAACGTAGTAACAATTCCCTTTGTCTCACGATATTTTACTTGTCTGAGATCCGATCATTGGTATCAACCATACCTGGTTCAATCTCGTTACCGACAAGTAATCTTTTACTCGTTCTGTGATATGACATCCATGTGACCTAGTCACGTGCTTGCAAGCGGTGTCGATGTGATATGACCGAGAGGGCACAGAGTATATCTCTCTGTCATTTGGATGGACAAATCCTACTCTTGATCCATGAGCCTCAATTAATACTTTCCGAATACCCAACGACACCTTTATAGTCACCCTGTTATGGTGTGACGTTTGATAACATCAAAGCACTCTTCTGGTGTTAGTGATTGACATGATCTCATGGTCTAAGGATTAGAGTCACTTCGTATGTTTGATATAATAATGTAAACTTAATGACTTGATCGCATTGCTATATTCACTTTGGGTCTATGTTCATCACATCATTCTACCAATGATATGACCCCGTTATTAACAACATCCAATGTTCATGATCAGGAAACCTTGATCATCAGTTAATCAACGAGCTAGTTAAATGAGAGGCATTACTAGGAACCATTGTTTGTTTATTAAACACACATGTATCAACGCTTCCGATTGATAAAATTCTAGCATGAGAAATAAACATTTATCATAAACAAGGAATAAGATAATAACCACTTTATTATTGCCTCTTGGGCATATCCCCTTCAGTAGTTTCCAGGGTCCTGAAATTTACACCAAATCTCATACGCTTGAATATAAACTCATACTCATAGTTTTGGTTTTGCAAATCATAGATCTGTGCTTGCAGGTGTGATGTCTCTTTCTGTAGTAGATTGACTTTCTCCCAAAGAAGTCTTTTTTCTTTGCGGTAATCATCGATGAGATCTAAAATAATGCAATGATTCACTTCCACTCCATATTCCACCATCTTCTTTTACTTGAAAACTTCGTGCTCCAGTTCTTCAAGTCTCGTCTTCTCATCTCCCACCTTCTTCGGTTCCTCTAGATCTTGCTTGTGGAGTACGCCATCCTTCAACTAGAGAGTTTGGGGATGCATCATCACCCTAGCTAGGTAGGGGCTGATGACGTTGATGAAGAACTTGTCCTTGGGAGAGCTTGGAGGATTCATTGCAACTAGGGTTTGGTGGATTTCTTCCTGGCAGAAACAACTAAAAAAAAACTCGTCGAAAACACAAGATACGATCCCGGGACAATCTCGGGGATTATATATCAAAAAGTTATGGAACGAAAGGAAGGTAAAAAGTCAAAGCGTAGTCGGAGTCGCGCTCCGGGGCCTCCAGGGGACCACCAGGCGTGGCCAAGGAGCCTGCGCCCGAGGCCCAGCTGGTGGCCTCCGGTCCCGGCTTCGACTCTTTGTCGTACCCAAATTTTTCCTATTTTCCAAAAAAAGTAAATATAATATTTTACGGTGTTTTGCGAAGGTTTTCTTACCGAAATGGATACCTATTCAAATTCTCACTCTGTTCTGCTCTGATATTTGGCTCTAATATGATCTTCCGGAGTGAGCACCCAAACAATATCATTTATACGTTGCAAACGTATCTATACTTTTTTATGCTCCATGCTTGGTTTATACCAATTGCTACATGTTTTATTTACACTTCATAGAATTTTTATGCATTTTCTGGGACTAACCTATTAACAAGATGCACAATGTCAGTTCTTGTCTTATGTTGTTTTTGTATTTCACCAAAGTTGTTCTAGAAAAATTCTCGGAATTGGACGAAACGAAAGCCTAGGGTCCTATTTTTTTTGTCACGCACACGGAGTCCAAAGGATAAACGAAGTGGGACGAGGAGGCATCCACATCATGTGGCAGCGCGGGCTCCCCCTGGCCGCGCCACCACGTGGTGTGGACCCCTCGGGCGCCCACCGACATCGCCCTTTCGCCTATATATTGCCCCCAACGCGAAAACCCTAAATCAATCAGCTTCCATTGATGAAAAGTTCCATAGCTCCGCCGCCATCGAAGACAAGTTTCGGGGGACAGAAATCTCTGTTCCGGCTCCCTACCGAGACGGGGAATTGCCCCTGGAGCCATCTCCATCGACTCCACTGCCATGTTCATCGCTGTTGCTGACTCCCGTGATGAGGAGGGAGTAGTTCTCTCCTGAGGCTGAGGGCTCTGCCGGTAGCTATGTGGTTTATCTCTCTCTCCATGGTGTGATCTTTATGTGATCATGAGCTTTGTAATCTAGTTGAATAAGTAGATGTTACTCTTCATCTATTATGCTTTTCAAGTGGTTTTATTAATGTTACCTCCGGAGACACCTTTATCCCACGGTGTGAAGGTGATGGTGTGCGCATCGTGTGTGTCTCTTAGGCTAAAGATTACAAGAATACGTATCATGAGTTATTATTTGTGTTGGATGTCTCTATGAAATTGTTTTGTTTCTTAGTACTATCTTTGGATGCTCAAAGTGACAGAGTGGGGTGTCCCTAGATGTGGAATGCGACTTTAAGGGGTGCTTTTGTAGCCCTACGCAGTATATTGGTGTTCGTTATCCAACTAGAGAGTGGTTCAGAGTAGCATAGTGAAGAGAGGATATTTATGTATTAAATTATGATATCATTGTTGAGAGTGTACACTAGTGAAAGTATGATCCCTAGGCCTTGTTTCTAAGCATTGAAACACCATTTACAACCAGTTCTGCTACATGTTTGCTTGCTTCCATTTTGATTTCAGATTGCAATTTCCACTTATAATCATCCATATTACTTGTATTTCACTATCTCTTCGCCGAACTAGTGCACCTATACAACTGACAAGTGTATTGGGTGTGTTGGGGACACAAGAGACTTCTTGTATCTTAATTGCAGGGTTTCTTGATAGGGATATCTTTGACCTCTACCTCCCAGAGTTTGATAAACCTTGAGTGATTCACTTAAGGGAAACTTGCTATTGTTCTACAAACCTCTGCTCTTTGAGGCCAAACACTGTCTACAAGAATAGAACCGTGCGTAGAATCAAGCTCTTTTTTGGCGTCGTTGCCGGGGAGGTAAGGTAAAAGGCACTCACATCCTATGGCTACTAAGCTATTTTTTTAGTACTGTTGCTGGTGTATGAGTGCTCAAAATTATTTCCTTTAGATTCTGCAATTATATCTTTTTGTTTCTTGTTTTTATTTTCAGTAGTTAGGCTTATTTTTACTTGTTCCTTGTTTTTATTTTTACTAGTTGGTCTATGGGAAAAAAATATGAGAGAGCTTTATAATATTTATCTTGAGTTAGGACATGAAGTGTTTCAAGAGAAAATTAAAAAACCTATGGAGCTTTATTTGCATGCTAGTAGCAATGTTATTAGTATGAATTCTTTGAACACCATTATTGCTAATGCTATGGAAAAGTCTTAGCTTGGGTAAGCTAGTTTTTATGAAAATGATCTTTATCTCTCATATGTGATAATTCTAATGATGCTCGTGATATTTTAAATCCACCTACTGAAAGTATTCCTTTTTAAATACCTATGGAAATTGTTAAAAAGATTATGGATGAATATTATGCAGGGGATGGAACAGTCCATCCAAGTGATCACTTGTTGAAACTTAAAGAACTTTGTGAGTTGTTTAAGGTTGCAGGTTTATCAAGAGAAAATGTCATGATGAAATTATTTCCATTGTCACTTAAGGACAATGCAAGGGAGTGGTATGAGCTACTAAATGATCCTCATCATTCGGGGTGGAAGGAGATTGAATATCTCTTTTACTCTAAATTTTATCCTCCTCATGAGATGCATTTAGATAGGAATTACATTTATAATTTTCATCCTCGTGATAGAGAAAGCATTTCTCAAGCTTGGGGGAGACTGAAAATATTAATACTCAAATGTCCTAACCATGAGCTTCCTGAGAAAATAATTGTTACTAATTTTCATGCAATGCTTTCAGGGCATTGCAAGGATTATCTAGATGCTTATTCAGAGGGTTCTTTCACAAGTAAGAAGTTTTAAGCTAAGTGGATACTTCTTGAAACAGTTCAAACAATACTAAAGATTGTGATAACGACAAAGGTAAAGAATCAGGTATAAACTATGAGTATGATTGCATCAAGTCTTTCACTGAAACTGCTGATTTTCAAGAGCTTAGTGCGAAATATGGTCTTGATCCTCAAATTATTGTTGATTACTGTAGAGCCTTTGCTTCTCATATCAATGTTCCTAAAGAAAATTGGGACATGTATCATGAACCTTTTAAAGACACTTGCATGAAAAATTAAATTGTTATTAATGATTGCAATAAACATGCTCAAACTTCTAAAAGTACTATTTCTTATAAGCATGTTATTTTTTTTGGAGCACTTAGACCTTGTGAAAAGAACCAAATCGAAGAAGAATATTGTACCCATCACAGGAATGAAAAAACTAGAACGTGGGACAGGGCTCTAAATAATCTTTGTGAAAAAGTTTGTGCCCTCTATCCTTTTATTTGTGAACTTTGCTATAAAGTGGTTCATTTAAATTTTCACTGCTTAGGCTATGATAATAGCCTTTCGAATCCAATGAGTATTGCAAATTTGTATTGTGATGACATCATCACTCCTAATCGGTATGATAAACTTACATTATTTTTGGGGTGTGAAGAGTTATCAAGAAAAACTTCTTTGGTAGATATGAGTGCTTTTGATATGAATAGCGTCCTGCATGGATGTTGTCTTTATTGTGTTGATAATTGCCATGCAAATACTTACATACAAAATATTATAAAAGATGAGACTTTACCAAAATATGATAGGACTAATGTGTGTTTTGTTCTTATTAATGAAAAGAAGGAATCCTCCAAAGTTTCTTCTATTGTTTCTGACAATAAACCAGGTTATGTGGAGAAGCTTCCTTTCAGGCCTCTCCCTCTTAAATAGGGGAAGAAGAAGAAGGAGAGAAGGGGTAAAAGGAGAGAGGAAATAGTATCTTCCCCTAATCATGTTGCTCCTATTATAGTTGTTGCTAATGAGTCTGGACTCGATGATGATCCTATGCCTACTTATAGTAGTGACCATGATTGGGAGAAGCAAACTAATTTTGATATTTATAATCTCTTTGGTACCAATTCTGAAAATGATGTTGTTAATAATTTTTGTACTATTAGTACTATCCATGTTTCTTCCAATGATGATATAGAAAGCTCTAAGCTTGTGGATGTTGTGTTTGAAAATCCTTTTGCTACTGATGATTATATGTTGGATACATCTCCTACTAGTAAAAATGATGATATGTTTACAAATGAACACACTTTGGAAGATAACTATTCTATTGTTTATGATGATACTATGCCTCCAGTCTTATAATTATTATAAAGAATACCATGACATAGGCTATAATCACAATCATCCTCATGAAAATTGTCATGGTTATGGAGGTATTACCCAAAACCATCTCTCTAATATACAACTTGTATATCATATTTGATTTCTTTATGATGATCCTACTCCTAGTACTATTAATAGGAATGACTATGCTTATGTGGAAAGTATTAATTCTTTTATGCATGTGGCTCATGGTAAGAATGTTTTATGTGCTAGGTATATTGTTAATTTTATTCATGATGCTACTAAAAGTTATTATGAGAGAGGGAAACATGATTTTATGTATCTCAATAATATTAAGTTTCCCCTCTTTATATTGAAATTTTCGAACTTGCACTTATTTTGTCTTCCTATACTAGTCACTTTGTGCTTTATTGACTTGTTTTTCTACAAGATTATTTTGCATAGGAAGTGGGTTAGACTTAAATGTGTTTTATAGATGCGTCTTGATACTCTCTTATTGTGCTCCAATTCTTAATATTATGTGAGCATCTTCAAAAATCATTTTTCCTAGCTAAAAGGCGTTAAAGAAAAGAGCTTTTGGGAGATAACCCATTATATTTTTGCTTTCAGTTTCCTATTGTTTTCTTCGAGTCTTGGAAGTCGTTACCTCTGTAGCAACCTCTCCTTATACTTTTTATTTCGTTTTTGTGCCAAGAGTAGCCTCTAATAGGGAGGAAGTAAGATTTGGGGAAGTTGTTGTCATGAAACAGATTCTGTACTGCCACCAAAAACATTAATTCTCTCAGCCAGAACATCAAATTGATCTAAAAGTTTTTGTGCACATTACCCATGTTATTATCTAACTTTATTATTTTTCACTTTTTTATTTGAGCAACAAAAAATTTCAAAAAAATCGATGTTTACCCGTTGTTCTGTTTTGTCGGATTTCTGCCAATATTTGCATTTGCCTCTTACTCTTTTTCTTTTGGTCTTCTTTTGAGCGGAAGAGCTTTAAAAGAAGTTATGACCGTAGCTAATGTTTTAATGGGTGTTAGAATTGTGTTGAAACTGAACCAAAGTGGATTTATTATTTTGATTACACTAACATTGCTAATTAAAATTGTGCGAAGTTTTGTATGGAGGAAGTTTTCAAGTGTAGGGAGAGGAGAATGATATGATGAGACGAAGGATGGAAAAAAGCTCAAGATTGGGGATGCCCATGTCACCCCAAGAAATATCCAATAAGTACAAGCATCAAAGCTTGGGGATGCCCAAGGCATCTCCTTCTTCATCAACAAAATAACAGGGCCCCTTTCAAGACACTATATTTTTATTGCTTCATATATTATGTGTTATTCTTGAAGCGTAAATTATTTTTGATTTTAGTTTGTTTTGTTTTCTTTGCTGTAGTATATGGTTGGATCCTATCATATTTTTTTTGGAGAGAGACACGCTCCATTTTCATTTCTTAGAACACTCTAGTTTTCACTCTTATTGTTCTGTGAGTGTTCACTTTTTGCTAGTAATGCGTTTAGCTCTTGTTTTCCACTCGTATTTTTTAGAGGTTGTTGGTTTGCTTAAGTTATATATGATTAGATCTCTGGTCTTTTATGATTATTAGCTATGATAGTTGCTTCAAAAAAGTTGATTGGTGTTGGAGAAGAGTAAAATATTTCATGCTTATAGCGGTGCAATAGGAAGCTCGTCTAGACTGTGGCCTAGACTTTAGCATGTCATGTTAGATGTTATTTTAATTATATTCTTAGTATTTTATTATGTAGCATGACTTGTCTCAAATAGCTGAGAGTTCTTAATGTGCCACCGAAAGAAATCATGTGTTGTTTTTATCATACTGAAGCATAGTATCGTGGTATTCTCCTTTGATGCTTTATTTGGGTTGACTTGGCGCATGCTCACACCATATCATGACTACAAACCAGTCACCTATAGCCTCCATGATAATTTAGTTTTTGACTTGTAATATCACTTTATGCTTTGATTAATAATGTTTTGTCGCTATGCATGATTATGACTGTTATTGCTCTCTTAGTTGGTCGCTCCCAGTCTCTTGCTAGCCTTCACATGTACTGAGTATGAGCTCTACTCATGCGTTCAACCCCCAAAAACAAAAGTTTTCCAAATGTGTCCACCATACCTACCTATATGTGGTATTTCACCACCACTCCGAATAAATTGCTTGTGCGCTACCTTTAAAACCTTCAAAACTATTAAACATGTTTTGTGCTCCTATTTTAGCTCATGAGGAAGTAGTTAAGGTTTATCATGTCTTATGTCAAGCCAAGTTCTTCCCCCTCTTTCACCCGATGAGTATTGAATTTGTGCTCATCTTAATATTGTAGAGAGCTGGTGCCAAATATTATGAACTATAAAATAAATAAAAGACACTTCCCCATGGATTCATGATTGATGGTCGGCAACCGAGGATTCGGTTAGCCATGATTTGTGTAAGAAAAGGCGGGGGAAGTGCTAGCAATAAGGAAAAGAGAAAAGTGCCAATGGAAACTGTCTCAAAAGTCTACAAACCTTACTTGACAAGAGTTATGATAAGTTTTTCATTACCATTCATTGACATAGACATACACCATTCTCAAAATTATATTTTCAATACTTCTGATTTATTTAAAATAAAAATCTCTAGCACGTGAGTGATCCCTGCTTCCCTCTGCGAAGGGCCTTTCTTTTAGTTTTATGTCGAGTCTTCATCTTCTAACTTTATGCACCAGTTAAGAGAGCATAGTTGTCATTCTAAGTATAATGTGCATAGTCCCGAAATTTATTATTGATTGATTCACAATTATTTTATTACTTGTTCTCAAATTATTTGTATCTAGTCACCACTTGAACTTTGAAGGTGTCCTGGCATTTATGTTTTGCTATTCCATGAAGGACAAGCTTAATACCACTTTGCTATGTTTTCTCTATGCTCAAAACAAACGTATAACTTTCAGTGCATTATTATTCATGATCTTTTGTTTGTGTTACTTTTCATGTTGCAACATAGTTGCTAAGTTACATTGTTGGAATTGTATCTATCATGCCTATGTTTAGAGTACTTTGACCTCAGTTTGCAATGCTTTTACATAACGTTGATCAAGATTGTGTTGGCTGCATGTCACCTCAAAAAATATTTTTTATCACTTATCTACTCGTGGACGATCAAGAGTTAACCTTGGGGATGCTGATACGTCGCAAACATATCTATAACTTTTTATGCTTCATGCTTGTTTTATACCAATTGCTACATGTTTTATATAAACTTCATAGCATTTTTATGCATTTTCTGGGACTAACCTATTAACAAGATGTCGTAGTGCCAGTTCTTATCTTATGTTGTTTTTGTATTTCAGAAAAGTTGTTCTGGTAATATTCTCGGAATTGGACGAAATGAAAGCCCAGAGTCCTATTTTTCTGTCACGCACACGGAGTCCAAAGGAGACACGAAGTGGGCCGAGGAGGTAGCCACACCACGTGGCGGCGCGGGCTCCCCCTGTCCACGCCTGATGGTGAAAATGTTAACGGGGGAGTGGTTGCTTCTGGATGTCTTTGAAATCCCCAGAAAACTAAGGTGTGCACTCGTTGGGAAACCCCTAGAGAAAGGTTATGAAGGGTGCAGCGGCAAGTTTTCCCTCAGAAAGAAACTAAGGTTGAATCGACCAGTAGGATAAAGAAATAACTTCCGAAGGTTGATGCAGCTGATGTTGGCAGAGCGCACTACCGGTTCAGCAACAACATGGAATATACACAACACAATCAAATTACTTTGCCCCAACGAAGCAGTGAGGTTGTCAATCGCACCGGTTTTGCTGAAACAAAGGATTAGGCGTATAGTGTGGAAAGTAGTACTCCCTCCGTCCTAAATTAATTGTCTCAAACTTGGACAAAAATGGATGCATCTAGACATATTTTAGTGTTAGATACATCCACTTTTGTCTAAATTTGAGACAAATAATTTGAGACGGAGGGAGTACTTGTTTGCAGTAAATGAAAAAGAACAGTGATGGCAGTATGAAAACAGTAATTGTAGTAGGAACATAGCGGTTGGAGTGGTTGTATATCAGTGTAAAGAAATGGACCGGGGTCCACAGTTCACTAGTGGTGTCTCTCCAAAACAGATATATAACATGCTAGGTAAACAACTTACAACTGGGACGCATGACATGATGATTACTATGTGATTCATGCGGGCATTACAACAAGATACATAGACCCTTATCCAACTGCATTTATGACTAATAATCCACCCTCAGAGTGTCATACGAGCAAACCTTGCGTATTAAGTTGCAAGCAATAGATAATTGCATTAAGAAAAGTGTGTAATATAAACAATAAATTATCCTTAGACAAAGCATTGTTGTTTTCTCTCTAATGGCAACAACACATCCCCCACCCGTTACGTTTCTGTCACTCCAGCGTGAGTGAAAGGGAGGATGAACCCACTATCGAGCATAAATACTCCCTCTTGGAGTTACAAGCATCAATTTGGACAGAGCATCTACTAGTAACGGAGAGCATGCAAGATCATAAATGACATACACATGAAAGAACATGATAGATTGATAATCATTGGACATAACATTCAATATTCATCGGATCCCAGCAAACACAACATGTAGCATTACAATAAGATGATCTTGATCATGTTAGGCAACTCACAAGATCTAAACATGAGGCATAAACAGGAGAGAAGAACCATTTGGCTACTCCTATGGACCCGTAGTCTAGGGATGAACTACTCACGCATCACTCCGGAGGCATTCATGGTGATGTAGAGCCCTCTGGTGATGATTCCCCCTCCCGACAGGGTGCCGGGGAGAGCTCTAGAACCCTCCCGAACTAGGGTTGACGATGACGGAGAATGCAGATGTTTTTGGTGGAAAAGGCTTGGGTCTTTAGGGTTAACCCGAGTAGAGGTATAAATAGACGAGAGGGCAATGTCGGTGGGTGGCCAGGGGGCCCACATCGCCCCTGGGTGCGGCCAGAGGGGGGCGCGCCGCCCTCTGGTATGGGGCTCCTGAGCCCCCCCCCCTCTGGGTCCCCTCCGAACTCTGTGCACGTGACGACTTTCTAAGACTCTGGGATTTTTTCCGTCCAATTCCGAGAATATTTCCAAATCAACTTTTCTAAAACCAAAAACAGCAGAAAACAAGAACTAGCTCTGTAGCATCTTGTCAATAGGTTAGTTCCAGAAAATCTATAAAAATGACATAAAGTGTATAAGAAACATGTAGCATATGGCATGAAAACAACATGGAACATCAGAAATTACGGACACGTTTGTGAAGTATCAGCGCCACCACGTCGTGTGGGCCCACCGACATTGTCTCAAAGTATCCATAATTTTGGATGTTCCATGTTGTTTTCGTGCCATATGTTACATGTTTCTTATACACTTTATGTCATTTTTATGGATTTTTTGGGACTAACCTATTGACAAGATGCCACAGAGCCAGTTCATGTGTTTTGCTGTTTTTGGTTTCAGAAAAGTTTTTCTGGAAATATTCTCGGAATTGGACGAAACAAAATCACAGAGTATTAGAAAGTCATCACGTATATAGAGTCTAGAGGAGACCCGAAGGGGGGCCTCAGGGGCCCCACACTCTAGGGCGGCGCGCCCCCCTTTGGCCGCGCCTAGGGGTGGTGTGGGCCCCCTGGCCGCCCACTGACGTTTCCCTCTCTCCTATTTATACTTCACCACGGGTTAACCCTAGATACCCGACCCTTTTCCACCAAAAAGATCCATAGCCGCCATCATCGTCAACCCTAGTTTGGGAGGGTTCTGGAGCTCTCCCCGACACCCTGCCGGGAGGTGGAATCATCACCGGAGGGCTCTTCATCACCATGCCTGCCTCCGGAGTGATGCGTGAATAGTTCATCCCTGGACTACGGGACCATAGCAGTAGCTATATGGTTGTTCTCTCCTCTTTATGCCTCATGTTTAGATCTTGTGAGCTGCCTAACATGATCAAGATCATCTTATTGTAATGCTACATGTTGTGTCTGCTGGGATCTGATGAATATTGAATGCTATGTCCAGTGATTATCAATCTATCATGTTCTTTCATGTGTATGTTATTTATTATCTTGCATGCTCTCCGTTACTAGTAGATGCTCTGGCCAAGTTGATGCTTGTAACTCCAAGAGGGAGTATTTATGCTCGATAGTGGGTTCACGCCTCCCTTTCACTCACGCTCGAGTGACACAAACGTAACGGGTGGAGGAGAGGACGTTGCCATTAGGGAGAAAACAACAATGCTTTGTCTAAGGATGATTTTATTGTTTAAATTACACACTTTTCTTAATGCAATTATCCGTTGCTTGCAACTTAATACCCAAAGTTTGCTCGGATGACACTCTGATGGTGGATTATTAGTCATAGATGCAGTTGGATAACGGTCTATGTATCTTGTTGTAATGCCCGCATGAATCATATAGTAATCATCATGTCATGCATATGCACTACGGTGCAGCCTTTATATCTGTCAATTGCCCAACTGTAATTTGTTTACCCAACATGTTATCTATCTGTTTTGGAGAGACGCCTCTAGTGAACTGTGGACCCTGGTCCATTTCTTTACACTAATATACAACCACTGCAACCGCTATTTTACTACTGCAATTATTGTTTTCCTACTTCCATCATTATTCTATTTCATCTACTGCAAACAAATACTATTTTGCACACTGTACGTCTAATCCTTTGTTTCAGCAAAACCAGTGAGATTGGCAACCTCACTGCTTCGTTGGGGCGAAGTAATTTGATTGTGTTGTGTATATTCCACGTTGCTGCTGAACCGGTAGTGCGTCCTGCCAACATCAGCCGCATCAACCTTCGGAAGTGATTTCTTTCTCCTACTGGTCGATTCAACCTTGGTTTATTTCTGAGGTAAAACTTGCCGCTGCACTCTTCATAACCTTTCTCTTGGGGTTTTCCAACGAGTGTCAACCACACACCGATTAGTAGGTTCATTCCTCTCCTACATCTGTGCTCGAGTGAGAGAAACATGATGGATGGGGTATGTGATGTTGATACTAGGGAGAAAACAGTGCTGCTCTTGTCTATGGACTAGGACCACTGCTTACATTATGCATTGTTCTTAATGCATTTGTCTCTTGCACCCATAGCAATCACTTCGTGGTGTAACCTAATACCAGAGAGATTTGTTGGATAGCTTTCTTGAGGTGGACTTTTAGATATGGATGCATGCTGGATAGCGGTCCATATGCCTTGACGTAATGTCTATAATGTTAGAACCTATGAACTATATCTCGTCATAATAGTATTGTTATAAGTTCATGATTTGTCAATTGCCAAGTTGTAATTCGTTCACCCAACATATTTGTTTTCGTTGGAGAGACACCACTAGTGAACCTATGGCCCCCGGTCCTATTTTCCTCATATTTCCAACCTTCTTTTAAGCACTTTCAAAATTGTTTCCTTGTTGTTCTGTTTCTACTTTTACTACTTTTCAAGACTCTATACGTTTAATTATCTAGTTTTCAGGAAGACCGAAAGATTGACAACCTTCTAGAAGGCCCAGCAGAACCAGCTCGCCAGCCCGCGTCGCACATACCCCTCTCCCTTCCACTGATGCATGGGCCCCGCATGACGTCGTGCCTACGTCATCGTCGCTTTCCCCTCCCCCACGGAACGGAGTCCGAGCAGAGCACGACGTCACC
The DNA here is from genome assembly GCA_028641055.1 of Alopecurus myosuroides. Lineage (NCBI taxonomy): Eukaryota > Viridiplantae > Streptophyta > Magnoliopsida > Poales > Poaceae > Alopecurus > Alopecurus myosuroides. The sequence continues at coordinate 85,969,341 of CM054062.1, read as the reverse complement.
GTCAAAATCCTTCCGTTTAAACACGATTTCGATCTTGCTGTCGCCTCCTATTTATACCCCATGCCCTCCTCTCTGTTTCGCCCCAGAAATCCCGAGGAGAGATGCACCCAGGCCGCCGCAGTCGAGCTTGGAACGCCGCCGTGGCCGTCAGCTAGGGTTCGAGATTCTGGTAATCGTCGTCGACCTCATCCCTCCTATCTGCCTCCTCCCGTTTTCTCTCATTGTAGAGCATCTCACTGACATCCTTAGCACGCGTTTTCGTCAAGAAGATTGTCGCTGCCAACCGCGTCCGAGCCCGCCCGCTGCCCCGCACTTCTCCGACGAGCTATCCCCGATGGGACAGGAAGTGAGGGAGCAAACCACCGCGCCATCGAGTCCACGGCGTCGTCCTACGCCTCCTGGTAAGTTTTGCGCTCCCCCTAGAACCATAGGTTAGCAACACCGTTCCCACGCTCTCGTCTGCTGTCGCGCGCTCACTTTCTCCGGCGATCTCCGGTGACCCCCGAAGCAGAGGAGCAGCGTCGACCGTACGATCGCGATCGAAGGGCCACGAATGAAGCCGACAGCAAACCGTTTTAGTTTAATCCTGGTCGCGCGAAATTCTTTAGATCTAACGCCTCACAGCGAGCAATCCGAGCGAAACGTTTTCGACCAATCAGAGCGTGCCTTAGCCCTCGCCCCGGATAGATCATATTTTTAGTTAAAAACAAAATATCCATCATAGTGTTAGGGAAAAACTTGTTTTTTTGCAAATATCCTAAACTCCACCAAGCCAGATATGCATGTAGTTTAGACTTGCCATTTTATATCCATCATAGTGTCATTTGCCAGTACATCAAATTGTATTGACCTCCTTCGGGGGCTGCATATTCCAACGTGCAGGAAATTCTGAGGATGAAATTTGATCAAGTGCTTGGACTCGAGTCTACACCCAACATGCAATGCATCTGGCGCATGATTGAAGATGGAGGCTCATTGCTACTTTATTTCTGCTGTTTAGAACTCTGAGTTTTGCTAGTCTTTCAAGACTATGCATTTTGTAATAAAGCTATGCTTGGCTATTCTGGACCTTTTGTAATAAACTAGTAAATATGCCCGTGTCTTGCTACAGGGATGACATATTTTTTAAGTGACGGAAAACTTCACTACTGAAATCATTTTCTTTACACAGATGCAACTATTATAAAAAATCGGTAATCAGGCCATGCTACCGTAAAACTATGGTAATCCAACCCCCGATGATTCTTTGCTATAGAAATTTGAACAATTCCTATCTCCGCAGCCTCACTTGATGCCCTGATGCAGCATTCCCTTTTTTAGTTTCTGCCTTAAATTCCTTTATATTATGTAACACATATTCCCGAAGTCCGACTCCGACTCATTGTACTACAGTAATGATAGTTCTTTCTTGCCGGTTATGTCCCACTCTGAACAGCGCACCATTTTCATTGTACTACCGTCATGAATGATATTCTTTCTTGCCAGTTATCTCCCACTCTGAAGAGCACACCATTCTGTTACCCTTCACTGTGTACCCAACCTTTATGCACTGGGTTATTTGTATGGTCTTGACAAAGCCTTTCTTTTTTACTACAATCAACACTTAGTACTCCTCATCTTAAGTAGATTGTACACATGATTGTTTTCTCTAGCCTTGGAAAGTTTGTACATATCACCGCCGGCATTGGTGTGTGACCGCAATTGGTTTGACGAAGTCGACAACTTCTTTCAAGATGATCTTTCCACCGTCATCATCCTGACCGCCAACGTTATATCTGAACTGTACTTCTTAGCTGCTGCTACTCGCCTCCTCCTGGTATGAGAAATTTTCCATGTTTTTTTTACGAGAACAGCAGGCGCACTGCTTTTATGCGTTAAGAAGAGTCAAGAAGTTACAAATAACATGTGCTGGCCTAGCCAAAGCTAGCTGCAACCACGGGAACAAAAAGTAAACAGAAAAAGAATGAGGCTCTGAAAGCTAATCTAAACATAGCTACACCATCCAGAGCACGAGCAGCTACAACCGCGGCAGAGGAAGACGATTGCTTGAAGATCCTCTGGTTACGCTCAAGCCAGATGTTTCAAATCACATAGGCTGCCACTGTGACAGAATTATTTCTCAAGTTGGCATTGAGGTTCTGAAGCTTCTCCCACCAAATAAGGACATCAATCACTAAGCTAGAGAGAAGACCAAGCTGAGCCTCAACATTTCTCACGTTGCAAATTTTTTCAAATATCATTTATGCCCTGCAAAATTTGAATTTCTTATCTTGTTAAATAAGCCAAACTTTGCGTATTTTATTTCATTGGTAAAAATAGAAGTAATACATGCTCCTAACCATAGCGGTTCAAATTTCTTTGCCAATTGAGTTACAGTACAACAATGGCAAGAACTTAAAGCTCACTCTTCATGCATAACGGGCCACCGTTTTAGTACTTCCTCCATCTAGACATGTTTTGACAAATTCAAATCAATTAATTTGGGACGGAGGGAGTACACCCAACCACACACACATAAAAGCAGTCCAACTCAAACGTCAATATTTGCTTACATATTTTCAACTCAATCGACAGTTTTTTTGCATTCAACCTCCCTTTGCAGGAAGCTCTTCCTTGTCATTAGCAACCATGTCTTTGTCATATGGTACTACGTTGCTTGTTGGGTTGATTATCAATTTTTTTGCAGGCTACAAATCCTCCCAAATTCCAATGAAATTCCTTGATGACCAGCATAGTTCCTTCATGGGCATCATAGCCTGTACCGATTTCATCTTGTACTAAACTGTGGTGGTCTGAAATTGGACGAAGCCAGGTAAACTGCAGAAGGAAATTGCAAAACTCTGAACAGAACTGCACTAAGACAGACGGTGATAGGGTGAAGCCTACTAATCCAATCCTTGGCCAGCGGTCGCATATCTAGGGAATTTTACCTTTGTGTCAAGCCTAAATCGAAAAAGTATTAAAATATGGAGGTATCACCTATTCACCCCCTTTAGGTGACCATATTATCCGTTCACTATCTAGCATATAAACTCTCTCTTGGAGGTGCATACAATAACTTGGCCAAGAAAATCATACAATCAAAGACCATTGCAAGACAAGATTAAAACTCTCTAAAGATATAAGTGAAACATCTCAATATGACATGAACAATATAATCATAATCACATGATTCATCAGATCTCAGGAAATACAACACGTAGAAATTATAACAGTGATCCTATCATGTAGGGCAGATCACTAGATCTAAACATGGTGACACAAAGTGGAGAGAACACCATCTATCTCCTTCTATGGACCCGTAATCTCAGGATGAACTATTCACACATCTGTCCCAAGGAAAACATGGCGATGTAAAGGCCTCATATGACGCCCCCTCTCCGGTAGGGTGTTGGAGTAGGACTCCAGAAGCCATATATTAGACTTTCGAGGTGACGGCGCCTCTGTGTCTGTTTCGCGGAAAATTTCTCCGTCCCCGACGTTTTTAGGGTTAAAGCCATTTTATAGGCGAAGAGGCAATGGGAAACGGTGCCCAGGGACACGAGGTGACCCCATGGAACTGACTTTGAGCATCTTGTTAATAGGTTAGTCCATGAAATCATCCGAAAAACAAAGAAAAACATGAAAAAACATATAGAAAACAAGCACAAAGTATAAAATTATATATATGTTTGAGACGTATCAATCATCCCCAATTTGAAATAACAAGATTCAAACTCTAAATTAACCTCGAAGACTAATACAATCGAACATAAAAATTTAAACTAACCTACCACGTGCTTCAATTGTGGTATATCCGTCCAGTGCTATCAGCACTCCAAGAAATCCACTACGACACTTTGAGTCCACAATATCAATTGATGGCGGGAGCACAATCAAACGACATCTCGCGGTACAGGATGGGCTTGCCGCTTTCCCTGGCTTCTGACGGCCACACGATGATGTCCCGCCCCTCGATAAACTGTCATAGCTGCCATGGCTGTGAGCCGCCATGCTCTACTAGCTAGATATGAATGTGGAAGAAAGGAGAAACTCTAATTCTGAGCGAGATGGGGATGGGATGTAACTGCGGGTCGATTTCTAACCGTTGGACATCGCGGTGGACTAAACCAGTGTCCAAAACTGATCCTAAGAGGCTCTAAAGGTTAGTCGCCCGATTTTTGTTAGTTTAGAGGGTTAAGCATGCCACTTGAAAAGTCAGATACTTGTAGAGATTATGTGGACATTTTTCCCATCTTTTATTTTCTTTTGTTTCACATCCTTAGCCTTCTCCCTTCTTCCTCCAGACACACGTCAGCCTTCTAAGTGCACACATCGCCTCCCGCACGCGCCCGACCCCACTGCGCCGCCCGAGCCCGCCGGCCGGTGACTACCACGCGCATCCTTCCTCCTCTCCTTTCTAAGCGCGCGCCACGCCTGCTCGCACGCTCGTTAGTGTGATTTCGCGTCCTAGGACGAGCCGGATAGCGAAATCACTAAAAAAAGGCTTCCCTCTCGGAAGGGCACCCACGTTGTCGCGCTCTCCTTCTTCCTAGCCTCTGCAGGATGCCCGCATGCATGACAAGTGTCACCACCACCGAGTTTTGGGGGATTTTCCCTTTGCCACGCACGAACGGAGGTGAGGGTGTGAACGCATTTATTTCGTGATTCCTTTTTTAAAATGAAATATCTCTTGAACCGTATTTCGAAATTACGAACCATTTTTATATTTGAGATCCTCGCGTCGAGATATTCAAAACTATATCCCATGTTGATAGGTTTCGACAATTTTTTTTTGTACACTCAGAATCAACATGGATGTACGCCCAGTTACACACAGATGTACGCCAAGTGTAGTGAACGAAGTACATCCCAAGTGCAGTGTTGACGGGTGTACGTCCAGACGGTTGTACACCCAGATGCATGCGGATGTACACCCAGACGGATGTACACTAAGGCGGATGTACATCCAGTGAAGGGGCGACGTACACCCAGACGGTTGTACATCCGACTACAGTCGGATGTACGTCCAGGTGGATGTACACCCAGATACACCGTGCGTATACTTTTCAGAATAGTTTTTTATATACTTTTCAGTACCATTTTTTTAATACTTTCACATATAACATGTATACTTTCAGAACAACGTTTGTATACTTTCTGTAGCTAATTTTTTTTAGAAACAACGTTTGTATACTTTTAGTAACAACTTTTTTATACTTTTCAGATACAACACGTGTACATGGTGTACATGATGTACACACGCACGTGCTACCGAAAGTATAAAGTATAAACAATAGGGTATATAGAGTCCATTTTTTTCCTCAAAACTTATCAACATGAGATCTAGTTTTGAAGATCTCGACGCGAAGAGCTCAAATATTAAAACGGTTCGTAATTCCGAATTACGGTTCTAAAGATATTTCGTTTTGAAAAAACGGATCTAAAAAGAAGTGCGTGCGCACTCCCTTTGTTGATTCCTCGCGTACTAGCCTGCCATGTGTCATCCTCGCGTGGGCTCATTTTTTCCTTCCTTTTGCTTCCGAGAGGGAAACCTTTCCCTAATCGCACCCGCCGGATAGTTTTTTTTTTTGTTTCTTTAAAGCTAAGTCGAGCCGGGTAGGTAGGCACAGGCAGAAGACCAGCAGCCCATCTGATCACTAGGCCCAAAAAGGGCCCACTCGCCCCCGTAAGCCAGCCCATCTCTTTCTCCCTTCCCCTTTCTCTCCAACGCGACGAACAGATCGAGCGAGACGATCGACGAACAGCGATCGGCCGATACAGACTCTTTTTTTTTTTGGCGAAACTCACGGAATTGAGAGTTTAGACCTCGCCTGCCTGCCTTGCCACCGCTCAAACTCGCCGGCCGGCCGCCATGGACGCCGGTCAGCTCTTCTCCGTCGACCCCCTCGAGCGCCAGGCCGCGAGGGGCCACGGAGCCGTCACTTCCATGGCAGCCGGCAGCGACGTCATCGTCCTCGGAACGTCCCGGGGCTGGCTCGTCCGCCACGATTTCTCCTTCGAGGACGCCCAGGGTGAGTCTCCTCCCTCCCCTCTCTCCACTCTGCATGCCCGTTTCTGCTTAGCTAATTAACACTGCCTCTGCTCCAGATCTCGACCTTGGGCTTGGCCGCTCCGGCGAGCACGCGGTGCATCGGGTGTTCCTGGACCCCGGGGGCAAGCACTGTGTCGTCACGGTGATCCACCCGGGGGGCGCCGAGACCTACTACCACCACGCCAGGTGGCCGCGACCCAAGCTGCTCACCCGCCTCCGTGGCCTCCTCGTCAATGCCGTCGCCTGGAATCGCCAATCCATCACCGAAGGTTTTGTTCTGCTTATGGGTCCAACTACATTTGATGATTTGTGGCTTTTTCTGCTGTTCTGCTGTTCTTGACTTGTCAATCTCTATCATACTCTTGCTGCAGCGTCAACCAAGGAGATAATCCTGGGCACAGAAACTGGGCAGCTCTTTGAGATGGCCGTGGACGAGGCTGACAAGAAGGAGAAGTATGTGAAGCTGCTCTTTGAGCTCACGGAGCTGCACGAGGGCATCAAGGACCTGCAGGTTTGAATTCTTGCGACAAGTGCCATGGTTCAGTGCATTAATTTTTGTTGGAGTGAGAGTTATTGAGCAATTTGTTGCGCAGATGGAGACAACTGTGGTTGGGAATGCCACAAGGTACTATGTGATGGCTGTCACACCCACACGGCTTTACTCATTCACTGGCATTGGTTCGCTGGAAGTAAGTGCATCTTATGATGTGGTATCGAGATTGAGTGCATTAGTGAATAAAATAACAACTTAGTTTTAGAATTTGTAATTCGATAGATTTGTTTGCCTCTTACATCAAGTAACATGACTCAGCAACAGAGAAAATGCTACACCATATGCTCAGCCATTTCAAATCAGTACATCTTTGTTCTAGATAGTTGTACACAATTAGAATTTACCCTTGCAATGTCTTGTCCTTCTGCGAGTATAATCGTATACTACACATTTTCTGCAGAAGATTTTGTGTTATGGTTTGGTCTTTCAGTTTCATTTTTTAAGAAATGCAAGATGTGCATATATGGCCATTTTCTTATGATATGGTCTGTAATAACAACCTTGCTGCACAGACTGTTTTTGCTAGCTATTCCGACCGTGCCGTTCACTTCATGGAACTTCCAGGAGAAATTCCTAATAGGCAAGTGTAACATGATCTAATTTATACGATGTTATAGCTAAGTGACTGCCTTTTGTACTCTATTACTGTGTGGAGGGATTTTCTGTTTGTAACATATGTATGCATTGCATGTCATCCAGTGAACTACATTTCTTCATCAAGCAAAGAAGGGCTAAACATTTTGGATGGCTTTCTGGAGCTGGAATTTATTACGGCGAACTGAATTTTGGAGCTCAACACAGGTGAATTATGTAGCTTAATTTCATCATGTATTTTAATAATTTGATTAGATCATGGTTTTCTCTAAACCCCTGATGGCACCTAACAATGAATTTCTCCTAATCATGTTTGTCATAACTGACTAAACTTGTTCTAAGTTTCATTATTGAACTTACAGAGAATGAGGCAAATCAATGTAATCGAGTGTCTAGAAAGGACACAAAGAAATGAAATGACTAAAATTCTTAATAGGGGTCAAGTTCAAATTTAGCTTTTACCCATTTGTTGTGATAGGAATACATGATCAATGTTTTACCTTCACAACTTGAAACTGTAAAAAGTCACGAGACACTCTTTTGAAATAGAAAAAACCTTATAAAATGAGCCTAATGAATGTTTGTGTCACTCTAGATTCGATGCTTATGAACTTGAAATTTCATAGTTTCTGGCTAGCTGCTTTAATGGCTAAGTTTCAACCTTTTGTATGCCATGCTCACAAATAGCATCAAACCAGCTTAGTGGCAACACACGACAAGCCCTAATGTTAAGACGCAATGTCAAATGAAGTTCAAGTGTCTGTATTAAGCTATTCTTATACCTATTGACTCTCTCAAAAGAAATGAATTTATATTTCTACTTTATCATTCCTTGCTATAATAATATTTCAACCACTGCTTTATTCTTGAATTAATATTGGTAAACTCAATTTGGAGCACTTTATTTATGTACTATTTGTTAGTTCTGCAGCTCTACTAGTGGAGATGAAAATTTTGTGGAAAACAAGGGTTTCTTTGACTATTCAAAACTAGGAGATTCCAGCACGAAACCAGTGTCATTTGCATTGTCTGAGTTCCATTTTCTGCTCTTGATTGGGGACAAAATTAAGGTAAGATGCTGCTAAAATAGATTTGCATATTTTATCTTTGACTGACTTTGCATTCTTGCATTAAATTTCCTCTTCCCCACTATGTATTACTACCTCCTTATCAAAATATAAGATGTTTTAGCATTTTCTAGACTGCACGTATCTAGACATGTTTTAGTGTGTAGATTCATGTGCATCTTACACTAAAACATGTCTAGATACGTGTAGTCTAATCTAAAAATCATTAAAACATCTTATATTTCGATACGGAGGGAGTACTTATAAAGGCAAGGCATCATATACCTTGTATTTCTTAGGTTGTGAACAGAATCAGTCAGCGAATCGTGGAGGAGATTGTAGTTGATAATACAGCGGAATCTTCAAAAGGAATCATTGGGCTCTGCAGTGATGCATCAACCGGAGTTTTCTATGCATTTGATGAAAATTCTATATTCCAGGTTTGGAATTTTGATGCTTGCTTTGGGGTTGTGTAATAATGCTTCTAGAATGATGTTGCTAATTATGTTTGCCTTTTAGGTTTCTACGTCTGATGAGGGTCGTGATATGTGGCAAGTATACTTGGATATGAAGGCATATGCTGTTGCTTTGTCCCATTGCCGCAACTCTTTCCAGAGGGACCAAGTTTATCTGGTGCAGGTAATGTTTTTTATTTCTTGAGATTAATATGAAGTAATGTTCTAATATCTCGTTGTATGTGAAATTTTTTGCAGCATAGTACCATGTTTGTGCTCCTGCATCATTTCTTATAGATGATGATAAGCTTGACGTTTTTTGTATCTTGCAATGATCAATGACTTTCGTTCTTGTAATTTTTTTTTCCTTTGCAGGCTGATTCTGCATTTGCTGCAAAAGAATATTACATAGCAGCTTCGTTCTACGCAAAGGTAAATTCCATTCTGCAATTTTTTTTTGCTAGTTATTGTCCTGTTAATTGATATCATGTTCTTTGTTCAGATGAATTATATCCTATCATTTGAGGAGATCAGTTTAAAATTTATATCTGTGGGTGAGCAGGTAATTTGCTCAAAACTTTCTGATATTTTTGAAAGTTATCTTTCTAGAAAACTTCTACTGGTCAGTGGGTATTGTTGAAAACTTCTATAAGACCTATTTCTTGTTGATATATTCATTTATTCTGATATTTGTCACATCCATGTGAAATATTGAAGGTTTAGTACGTGTAGGGTTCATCATGAGAAATATAATATCATTAAGGTTGTGCATTTTCTTCCTGGATGCTTTCGTTGTTCTCTGGTCTGCTTTCATAGGATTTGCGCTGTTATAACATTTTCCATGTGACTCACTGGATTTATGTCTGCAATTGTTGACCTGTCTACTCGACAGGATGCTCTCAGGACTTTCTTATTACGAAGGCTTGATAACCTCACCAAAAATGATAAGATGCAGATAACGATGATCTCGACTTGGGCCACTGAGCTGTACTTAGACAAGGTATCAACTGCTCATGATTCCATTTTGCAGCACTCTAGATAAATGTGACTTCAATTGCTTTGCCATTGAAATATTCCTTCAATTTCTGGTTGCATAACTGCATTTGTGGGGCTTACTCAGTATTTTGCAAAAAAATTGTAGATTAATCGTCTCCTGTTGGAAGATGGCACAGGCGCTACTACAAACACAGTAACAGATTCCCACAGCTCGGCATATCGTTCAGTAGTAAATGAATTCCGTGCATTTCTCAGTGATAGCAAAGATGTCTTAGATGAAGCAACAACTATGATACTGTTGGAAAGGTATGTTTATTATTGTTACACATTACATCTCAGTTATATTCTTAGTTTGCTCCCACTCTGATAGTCATATATATGCAATCATACAGATACGCAATATATTGTCAAGTTGTCAAGACTATATTTATGTTGTATACTTGTGATACGCTGAAACATGAAACATCGATCAAAACTTACGAATAAGGATTAAGACCCTGACAGATCTGGGATGATTGGAGAGCTAATCGTTGTCTTTGTTTACCCCCAGCCATCTGTGTATAGTCCGTGTGATTATGGATTAGGAAGCACAGTATCTTTGTAGCCTTCTATAACATATTTATTTAGCAGGGAGACTGCTGAGTTGCCTAAATAGATAAATGTAAATTATGCCGATTTTGTATTAGATGGTTCTTTTGTACTTGTATAATGCGCAAGATGCCAAGATTGTGTTTTCTCTGTTTGTTTCAGCGCCTTCGTGTTGTATGTATGAGCCTCGGTCCTCTGATCAATCTCTTTAAAATGTTGGCAGTTATGGCAGAGTTGATGAACTGGTATATTTTGCTGGTTTGAAGGAGCAGTATGAAATTGTGGTTCATCATTACATTCAGGTCAGGCACTTATTAACTTAACAGTATTGCTGTTGAGCCTAATAATAGGACATGCTGTTGTCAGTCACCATGTGCTAGCTAGTCTTAACGTAATATTTCTGTATCATCTTGAGTGAAGGTAATCGCTCTTAACATATCTGCTATTACTGCTTTAGGCCTAGTCGGGGTCCGATAGCAGTTGGAAAATCCCATAACCCGTCTAACTATTTTTTTAGAAGCATGCTCCTGTAACATATGTGCTGGTATGGGCTCAGGTCAGTCTGGAGTAGCTTGGGCAGTCTTGTGTTCGTGCTATAGATGTCTACCATTAAATTCCTGTACCAATCCCGTTTTGAACAACTTTAATATTTAAGTAAATTAGGGTATGTGTAAAAATAATAAAGGGAGAAGTTATTCCACGTAATACATCCATGTATAAATGTCTCCAGACTTTCATCATCTTTTATGCTTGTTGCAATACACGTGCTTTATGACTTTGTTGCACATGTTTTCTTGAGCCCATTGTTTCGCTTTGATGTATGTCTTCTCTGTAAAAATCATATATCCATCTTATTAGGAACATAATTCTTACAAACCCATTGACCTTGGATGAGGGCGGGTGCTAATGTTTTCCTGTTTACTAGTTCAGCAAGGAGAAGCAAGGAAAGCCTTGGAAGTGCTTCAACGACCTAATGTTGCAGTAGAACTTGTGGTACTTTAACTCGAAATTTTTTGTTCTTTCTATCACACATTACTATTTCCGTTCCATAATTCTTATCATGGTTTAAAAACCATAATAAGAATTATGGAACGGAGGGAGTACCTTTTATATTTACTTACGTCGATTATTAAGCAGCTAAAACTTGTTAAGTAAAGCAAATTGTCCACCTATATTGTTTTCTTGCAGTATAAATTTGCCCCAGATTTAATCATGTTAGATGCTTACGAGACTGTCGAATCATGGATGATGGCAAGAAGCAAGTTGAATCCAGGGAAGCTTATACCGGCAATGATGCGTTATGTGAGCGAACCACATGCCAAGTAAGACACACAAATCTCTAGTACTTGAAATCTTCCTACACGAATTGCCTTGCTACCCAGATAGCAGTTTACAATCGGAAATAAATGCCATTGTATGCAGTTCATTTCTTTTCTCTGTTTCTGAGTATTAAAGGGTGTACATTTCCTGTGTCTCAAACAGGGCCTAAGGGTTTAGCATATCAGGAAAGTCTATGAATGGTACAATAAAAATATTTGTTATATTGAAAATGGTAATTTCAACTCTGCAGTCATATTGGACCCCAGTCCCAACTGAGATGGCAAAACTGCGAATCATAGTGTTAGAAGTGTTTTAGTAGGCATTATTCTCAGCTCTGGAGTAACCTGCAATCCTGTGCAGCGAACTTGTTTTTTCTGTTGTTTGGATGATATATGAACTGAACATGTTAGCAACTCTTGTAGGAATGAAACACACGAGGTCATTAAGTACTTGGAATTTTGTGTTAAAGATTTGAACAACGAAGATCCTGGAGTGCACAATCTGCTGCTCTCCTTGTATTCCAAGAAGGTATATTTCTTTCCATAATGCAATAATGCGTACTTTTATTGCTCATGCCTGTTGTATGCCAAGAAAGTACATTGTCTGGCCATTCTTTCAAAATAGAAAGAAATGTGGAGTAATTTTATAATGGCACTTGCCTTATTTCTGTTGAAACATCGACTTTTTACCTATGCATGATAGTAACATCACTTACTGTTGCATTGCAGTAATGTCATTCTTCTTTTTTCCTGCGTTTATTTACCCTGTTGTAACTTTTGGGTACCATAAGTCAATATTTTTCGCACATACAAAATGATGAAAGTTATATGTTTTGTTATGATTTGGTCTTTTCATATATAGGAGGATGAGTCCCAGCTTTTGCAATTTCTCGACACCAAGTTTGGTAATGGACAAGCAAATGGACCTGAGTTCTTTTACGAACCCCAGTATGCTCTGCGTCTATGTCTCCAAGAGAAGAGAATGCGTGCATGTGTTCGTATTTACAGCATGATGTCCATGCATGAGGAAGCTGTGGCACTTGCTTTGAGAGTAAGCTTCACTATGTTTCATCTGAGAAGCATCTGTTGTGCCTTTACATATTGATGCCTTAGTGTTCTCATTTCCTGAGGTTCTCTTATTGCTGTACTTTATTTGGTTCTCATTAGGTGGACTTAGAGCTTGCAAAGGCAGAAGCAGACAAAGTCGAAGACGACGAAGAGCTTAGGAAAAAACTGTGGCTTAAGGTTGCAAAGCATGTCATCGAGCAAGAGAAAGGAGTCAAGAGAGAGAACATAAAGAAAGCTATAGAATTCCTATCAGAGACTAACAACTTGCTGAAGATTGAGGATATCTTGCCATTTTTCCCAGACTTTGTATTGATTGACGACTTTAAAGTAAGATATATGCATCTGATCTATGTACATATCAACTTCTAATGCTCATATTTTGTTCTTGGAGGCTCATAAATTCACGTCGTTCATAGTTTATAGTTACTGTTCTACATTTCAGTCATTATTTCCGTGCCTTCCTTTCTTGGCAATAACAATATGAACATGGTCCGAGCAGGAGGAAATCTGCAAATCTCTCAAGGACTATAACAGCCAGATTGAGCAACTGAAGCAAGAGATGGATGATGCTACGCGTGGAGCAGACAACATCAGGAGTGATATCGGTGCCCTTGCTCAGAGATATACTGTGATTGATCGCGAGGAGGAATGTGGGGTAAGAGAACCGTGCCATGAGATCTGGTATATCGAAATGGCTTTGTTGCAGTTTCTTACGTGATAAATCATTAGTTTCCCATCCGTTTGCATCCTGAGCATGCAAAATGCAAGCAAAGTTTTAGAAAAAAGCTGACCTGCGATATTGGCCGACATCTGTCTTGTTAGGCTGGTGCCAACGCGGTCGACACGCGGGGCGGTAGGGGGCCTTATCGCCCCGCGCGGGGCGACAGCGGGCGATAGGCGGGGCGAGAGTGGGCAGGCGGGCGATGGCGGGCTCGCCCGGCGATAGGGGGCGATATCGCCCGCTATCACCCGCGTAGGCGGGGCGAGAGGGAGGGCCAGGGGCGAGAGCGGGGGCGATAGCGCGGGCGACACGGTGCCAATGGGGGCGATAGGCCGGGCGATAGTGGGGAGAGGAGTGTGGTAGTGGGAGCTATAGCCCGTGCACTGGCACCGTGCCGTGAGAGTGGCGTGAGAGTGGGGTGATAGTGAGGGAAAAATCTTACGTGGCAGGGCTATAGCCCGTGAGAAGGGGTGATGCATTGGCACCAGCCTTAGTACAGCGTGTCCTCAAGTGCACCCACATTCTTTTCCTATTTTAATGCAGACGGTTCACCGTCTTATGAATTAATGTATTATATATATTGTGCACTGTATCAAGACTATATTATGGTGCTAATTAGGTGCCCTGAACTAACAGGTATGCCGGCGCAAAATATTGACTGTGGGAGGATTGCACCAGGTAGGAAGAAGTTATACATCTGTTGGACACATGGCCCCTTTCTATGTGTTTCCCTGTGGACACGCGTTCCATGCGAATTGTTTGATTGGTCATGTAACTCGCTGCACTAGCCAAGTCCAAGTAAGTCTTTCTGCAACTGTTTGTTCCATTTCTCAATAAAAGACCAGGCTTAAGTTCAGTCTTGTGTTCCTATCGGTTACGGATGAGTTCCATCTTTTTTGTAGGCTGAGAGAATACTGAACCTTCAGAAGCAGCTTAGCTTAATGGACAGGAAAGCGACAAAAGACAATGGTGGGATCGGGAATGGTGAATCTGTTACGAGCACAACGCCGGTTGATAAGGTTTGGTGATATTTAAAGTTTGGTATATTTCACTCTGCGGCCCTTATGCTGATGTCATGGTAATAACTGTTTAACAGCTGAGGTCACAGCTGGACGATGCTGTAGCAAGCGAGTGCCCCTTCTGCGGCGATCTGATGATCAGGGAGATCTCATTGCCTTTCATTCTCCCTGAAGAGGCGGCTGAGAAGGCTTCGTGGGAGATCAAACCACAAGCGACGGCTCAGAAGATTCTTCCGATGACCATGTCTTTATGATGCTAGGGATGTCTGTGCCTAGTGTCGACAACTTAGTCCTAGGTTTTGGGTGGATTTGGTCGTCACTGTTGTGCAGCTTATCGGTTTTCTGAACCAGAGGTGTTTCTCCATGCAGCTTTTGTTCATAAATAAAAACTTTGAGTTACCTCACATGGGCCCTTCCTTGTACAGCGCAGGACCTCTCGTGTGATTCTACACGCCACTGTTTTGCAAATATATATTTCGATCCAGTTGTATTGTACGCCTGTACATGAGATGTTTCGATTCAATTGTGAGAAGTGTCTAATCATCTGTGGCTGCATCTGAAGTAGTAAGTGTTCCGAGTAGCATGAAATACAGCTCTGAGCTTCCCTAGTTAATTGGAGGAATTGAGTGGACGATTTCTGAATTAATCTCCCAATTCCTCAAGAATTTTTGACAAGTGGTAGGTAACTCATGGAGAATGCAAATAACCGATTGATTGACCTAGGAACGCAGCGTCTGCACACGTGATGTGATGGATGCGAGGTTTTGCGTGGCATCCGTGTGAGGTGAGGATGTTGACATGTTGTGTTGCCGATCGACAGTGTGACAATGTTCCGTCATCACTAGTGTTGCACCTGCAAATCGCTGCACGATTATTGTTGCAACGGACACTGCTTCTTCTCGGTTAATAAGAGGAGCTAAGAAAGAAAGAAACAGTGCAGACTAAATATGGATTGAAAAGGCTGAGACCGGACCGGTGGCAAGCAACCCGAAGAAGAATGAGGCCCTAATTTTAGCAGCAGGTTCTCATAAATAGGTAGCTTGCATTCTCATCCATGAGTGTATCCATTGGACAGGGTTTCCCACTCGCGGTGAGGTGCGGTGCTATAAACAAGCTACAGCCTTCCTCCAAGAACGGGGCTACACACCTCCGCTCCTCTCCTTCTCTCCTCCTCGGACCTCTCTTCCATCCGTCGCCCTTGTCTCGCCGGTCCCCGCAAAGATGGCGGGCGGCGTGGTGGTAACCGCCTCTGGGGGCAAGGTCTACCCTGGCCACATGACGGCCTTCGTCTTCTTCTCCTGCCTCGTCGCCTCCTCCGGCGGGCTCATCTTCGGCTACGACATCGGCATCTCAGGTATATATGCATTTCTCTCTTCACTCACTCTTCACACCACCAATGCAATTGAATCGGTAAATAGAGTAACTCGATATTGACATTGTCTTTGACAAAGGCGGCGTCACGTCCATGGACTCCTTCCTCAGCGAGTTCTTCCCCTCGGTGTACGCCCAGGCCAAGGCCAGCAAGGACACCAACCAGTACTGCAAGTTCAACAGCCAGCTGCTGACGCTCTTCACCTCCTCGCTCTACCTCTCCGCGCTTGCCACGTCCTTCGTCGCCGCCTCCGTCACGCGCGTCTTCGGCCGGAAGTGGTCCATGTTCTGCGGCGGCATCACTTTCCTCGCCGGCTCCGCCCTCAACGGTGCCGCCACCAACGTCCTCATGCTCATCCTCGGCCGCATCCTCCTCGGAGTCGGCGTCGGCTTCGCCAACCAGTCCGTGCCGCTCTACCTCTCCGAGATGGCCCCCGCCAACCTCCGCGGCATGCTCAACATCGGCTTCCAGCTCATGACCACCATCGGCATCCTCGCCGCCAACCTCATCAACTACGCCACCGTCAGCATCGAGGGCGGCTGGGGATGGCGCGTCGGACTCGGCCTCGCCGGCGTCCCGGCCCTCATCATCACCATCGGCTCGCTCGCCCTTCCCGACACCCCCAACTCCCTCATCGCCCGGGGATACACCGACGACGCCAAGAAGGTGCTGGTCAAGGTCCGGGGCACCACCGACGTGAACGACGAGTACGACGACATGGTCGCCGCCAGCGAGGAGGCCAGCGCCATCAAGCACCCGTGGCGGAACATCTTCGAGCCCAAGTACCGGCCCCAGCTCACCATCGCCGTGCTCATCCCAGCCTTCCAGCAGCTCACGGGGATCAACGTCATCATGTTCTACGCGCCCGTGCTCTTCCTCACCATCGGCTTCGGGGGGGACGCCTCCCTCATGTCCGCCGTCATCACGGGCCTCGTCAACATGTTCGCCACCATCGTCTCCATCGTATCCGTCGACCGCCTCGGCCGCCGCGCCCTCTTCCTCCAGGGCGGCACGCAGATGTTCGTGTCCCAGGTGGTGGTGGGCACGCTCATCGCGCTCCAGTTCGGCACCTCGGGCGTCGGCGAGATGTCCAGGCCCTACGCCCTGCTGCTCGTCGTCTTCATCTGCTTCTACGTCGCCGGCTTCGCCTGGTCCTGGGGTCCCCTGGGTTGGCTCGTGCCCAGCGAGGTGTTCTCGCTGGAGATCAGGTCGGCTGGCCAGAGCATCGCCGTCTGCGTCAACATGACGCTCACCTTCATCATCGGCCAGGCCTTCCTCACCATGCTCTGTCACCTCAAGTTCGGCCTCTTCTACTTCTTCGCGGGGTGGATGGTCGTCATGACTTCATTCATTGCCTTCTTCCTGCCTGAGACCAAGGGGGTGCCCATCGACGAGATGAACCTCGTCTGGAGCAGACACTGGTTCTGGAGCAAGTACGTCACCGCCGGACACGAAGGCGGCAGCAACCGCAGAATGCACGGCGTCTAGCTTGGCGGCTCCGTCAGACGTAGTTACTCACTCACTCACAAGAAAAGTTTGGCAAACCTCTCGCACAGTTTTATTTTAACCTGTAATTCGATTTATTTAATTCGGAACTTTTTACTTAGGACATTTCCTAAGATTGTTATAGAAATTAAGCCCTGCAGATTAAGATGTAGTGCTGTTTCCTTAGAGATTTCAAAGACTGAATTTAGTGGTTTCCTGTTGTAGATGAATATTAGTGGTCTAAGATCGTCTCCACCTGCGCTCTCTACGGCTGCTGCTGTGGGCGTGGGACCGACTGCTTATAGCGGCGACCCCCCAATAGGCCCTTCCAATAGAAATTTTGTTCTAATTTTCTTCACAAAAAGAACTCCATACAACATATTTCTACCTAAAATGCAACCATGTTGCATAGTTTCAAATATATAAATTAGCTCCACAATAATGGAAGCATAGAAACAAAATAAGTCTTACAACAATTCAAATTAAATGAGATCCAAGAAGTTAAACTAGATCAAGACGCTTGAAGTTCTTTGCGCACCCATATATGCTCAACTAGATCATTTTGCAGCTGGTTATGATGTCTTCGTCATAGATTTCCGCATGTGTGAAGAAGAAATTGGCAAACTCGACAGCCATCTAATGATAAACCTAGGCAAGAGGGTTCTACATCTCATACAACTAATCATCAATCACTAGAGTAGCACACCCACTCTCGATTATCATGTTATCCATGATAAGAGAAGCAACCATGACCTCCCACATATGCTCTTTTGATCAGGTTAGAGTAGTGTACCATACAATAGAAGACGAGTTTAGGACACACGAAATGTCCGCTCGACATCCTTCCTAGCACTCTCTTGGCACCCTGCAAATCAAGATTGGTTCTGATCTAAAGGGTTGGAGATTGTCTTCACAAATATCGACCCTTTTAGATAGATGTCATGGGCCAGATAGCACCCCTTGCTATTTTGGTGACCATTGATCTTATAGTTGCACTCACATGACCTCCAGGAAGTCTTGAAAACACCGGATACTATTGCAACATGTTGATGTCATTGTGAGACCTCTCCATGCAAAAAAAAAAAAAACGTGCCAGATTCACATGTCATAATCTAACACATCTTCAAGCATGACACTACACTCTCCAACATGACCTTTGTACAATCCTTTTCAAGAAAATGGACAATTCTTCCGCCGCCAATGCATGCAATTGATACTTACAAGCATATCAAGAAATCCTCCCTCTGTGTTTATGCCAGGATCCGAGCTATGTCTACATCATTTGGTGCTCTTAAATAGATTGGTCCAAACACTGCTACCACCGCCTTGCAAACATTGTACACGGTCTGATTGCATGTGGACTCAGCCATGCATATGTAGTCATCTTGTGTACTTGCAATAGCTCCATATGTAAGAAATTTCAATGCAACAATGCATTTCTAAATATATGAGAAACCAACCATTTAGGTGAAGTATTTTTTGCACATGAAGTAGTCATCATAACCCCAACTACTATTTGCAATGCGCATGAACGCCTCTTTCTTCATCTTAAAGCGCCGCCAAAAATCCCTCCGCACATGCGTTGGCTCGTCGTCAAAATAGTCGGCCACTAGAATAAAATGACCCTCCATTCTATGACAATCCTATTGGTGTACATAGCAGAATTTAAAAATTTCTTTCCTACGTAGCACACATGATCTACTATCGAGGTACATGCGAGGTTAGATCCGATCGTTACCGACACAGAGCGTGGAATTGGCGTCGATAACAATGTCGATGAAGTCTGATGAAGAGTCACACGGCTAAGCCTAACAGTGGGACTGTTGCCGAATCCCCGTAATGTGCCTTCTGGATCCAACAGAGTGAGGGTATCACGTGTTACCCCTCTGAGAGTTCGCACACGTCCGTCCGTCAAAATCCGGCAGTGCTTCGCTGTCCAGGCTAATCGTTACCGGCTCACAATTGAGGTGGAGAGATCCCAACACATGGGAGAAAGAGATAGATAGATTAGAGCTAGGTCTAACAAGAGATTATCAACATCTCTTAATTAGAAGAGTCTCTGAACCAATTAGAGGGTCTCTAATCAGAAGTTCTAATCCAATGAGAAGCGTTCTAATTAGAGACTATAATTCTATTAGAGAGGTTCTAATTAGAGCCTTTAATTCAATTTGAGGATCTCTAATCCAGAAAGAGAGAGAGAGAATAGAACGAAGGCTCAAAATTGTGTCTCAACAATGAGGAGGGATTGGGATTATATAGTGGGACAAATGAGGGGACCTGCCAAAGAGGGGTGGGGGGGGAGGGGTAGGTTTCCCCCTCCTCCTCTTGGCCGCAACACCCCTCCTAAGGGATTTTGGATTTGGCTCCCTTGTGGAGTCCAATCCCACCTCCCCCCTTTTTTCTTTTTTCCCCACTCATTTATTTCTCAAATAAATTCGGTAAAATCTTACGGAAAGCTTGTGCACCCTTGGGACCATGGGCCCCACCTGGCATTCCCTAAATTTAGGTTTTTCCCATAGGGGGGAATCTGCCCCCTCCGGCACTACTTCCATATAAGGAAAGTGCCCCAGAACTCTTCCGAAACTCCGTTACCCCTATAAATAAAATGATAGATGTTATCTAACGACGTTAGAAACACACTTCTAACATCCTCAGCCATCTCATGTCCTCCGAAATCTCTCTGGATAATAATTCTATCACGCCGGAAAACATCCGGATGATACCTGCTCTTTCTACGGACCATACAATGTGAACAAATGAATATGACGACTTAAGTGTGTGACCCCTACAGGTTAGATAACAATTAGACATGATTAGGAAACCCCTTTCCTAATAAATAATCAACCTATGGACCGTGGATATCCATATTGACTCTTACAAGTTATACGAAGAAAACTGCTAAACCTGTTGGTTTGTTAAGTATGTTCCCATTAATTCGCGATACCAATCAATACCCTGGGACGAGATAGATAATAAGACCGTGATTAAACTCTTTAATCACCTTGTATTCCCGATATCTTGTATGATTCCTTTTACTCATTACCGTGTTATAGTATCTCCATGACTAGTGTCATGTCCTTGTATGCGCATACTTATTTATTTACCGATACTATTTCACCAAGTGGATCCTAGATGTATATCTCTAATAACTAGAGGAGTAATTACCAATCTTGAACTATCACAATGAATAAATACTTTCGTGACCACTCAATGTTAGCCTTTTTGATCACCCAGTTTACGGTGTGAAACTTGACTATACCAAAATGATCCTTACGGTAAATATCATTGAATATTTCCATGGTCTGAGGAAGCAAAAAAACAACCATCTAATGACGATACTATTTACCATAATAAATCTCGTAGTATCTCAAATACTTTGGTTTACCCAGCCACTATGTTGAAACAACAAAGTGCCCTTATTAATATCGACAAACGATCTAATATTAACAAGTTTGTGTGTGAAACATGCAAAAGGTATATAATTGTGTTTATGTTTCTACACGTGTGTATGAGTTTTCCTCTGAATCTCATATTCAGTAACCATAGCAGTTATAACATAAAAATATAATACTTTAACCATGAAATAGATGCATATCATTGTCTCTTGGGCATACATCCAACAGTCTCCCACTTGCACTAGATACAATAATCTAGCTATTACACTGAGCCTTCTTTTAGTCCAATCCCTGATTGGTGAAACTCAAATTTGAGACGTGGTAGAGCTTTTGTCAGCGGATCTGAAACATTCAGATCCGTATGAATTTAGCAAATCTTTGTGTACCCTTTTGACATGTGATCTATTATAAGATGATCCTTGCGGTCTATGTGTTTGGCTTTGCTGTGAGACCTAGGATCCTTTGCCGGGGCCATTGCACTACTATTGTCGGAATAGCGCTCAACCGGGTCCGTTGCAGAAGGAACAACTCCAAGTTTAGTAATGAACTTTTTTATACAATATACATCCTTTGCAGCTTCAGATGCTTCCACATACTCCGTCTCCATTGTAGAGTCCGCCACAGTGCCTGCTTGGAGCTCCTCCAGCTAACCGTACCGCCACTCAGAATGAACGCATAACCTGATTGTGCTTTGGAATCATCTAGATCAGACTGAAACTCTGAGTCAGTGTAACCTCTTATTCTGAGCTCTTCTTCACCTCCATAGACTAGGAACATGTTCTTAGTCCTCCTGAGGTATTTTAGAATATTCTTAACTGTTGTCTAATGCAGTTTACTAGGTGTAGCTTGATATCCACTGTTAACACTTAAGGCACAAGACACATCTGGTCTTGTACAAGTCATAGAATACATGATGGAACCTATTGCCGAGGTATAAGGTTATCCTCCATGTTCTTTTTCTCAGCAGCTGTTTGAGGACAGTGCTTCTTGCTCAATACTGTTCCGGGTGCCATAGGAATGTAACCCTTTCCAGAATTGTCCATGTTGAATCTCTTCAACACCTTTTTATGTATGTTCCTTGTCTTAGCCCTATTAGACGCCTTGATCTATCACGATAGATATTAATGCCTAATATGTAGGCTGCCTCTCCTAAGTATTTCATCGCAAACCTCCTTTCCAATGAAATTTTGAATTCCCTAAGAAATACTTTATCATTTTCTGTTAACAGAATGTCATCGACATAAAGTACAAGGAATGCCACAGAGCTCCCACTTACTTTCTTGTATACACAAGTTTCCTCGAAATTCCAAGTGAAGCCAAACCCTTTGACTACCTCATCAAATCATAAATTCTAACTCCTGGATGCTTGCTTAAGACCATATATTGATCTTTCTAGTTTGCATACCTTACTAGCTTTATTTGGATTGACAAAACCCTCGGGTTGTACCATGTAAACATCGTCGGTTAAATTTACATTAAGAAAAGTCGTTTTGACATCCATCTGCCATATCTCATAATCATAATAGGCAGCTATTGCTAGTAATATCCTGATAGACTTAAGCATTGCTACAGGAGAGAAAGTCCCCTCATTTTCTACAGCTTGAATTTGTAGAAAACCCTTTGCGAAAAGTCATGCTTTATGGACAGTAATATTATCATCCACATACGTCTTTGTCTTGAAGATCCATTTGCATTCAGTTGGTCTTACACCCTCATGAGGATCGACCAATTTCTAGACTTGATTGTCATGCATGGACTTTATTTCTGAGTTCATGGCTTTAAGCCATTTGTTGGAATTTGTATCATTCATCGCTTTTTAATAGCTTGCTGGTTCACCATCCTTTAGAAGTAGAACATCCTTATCTATAAGATAGGATCCACTTTCGTACCACTCATGCGGTTCTCAAGTTCTTACTCTTCTAGGGGTAGGTACAATTGGAGTCTTATCAACAGTTATGACTGGAGTTCCATGATCCTCTGGAAGAGGATTGGATACTTCCCTCTCAGACGTTGTATTGACAATAACTAGATCTTCGTCATGTACATTGTCCCTTACAATCTCTTTGGTAGATTCAAGAATCTCCTCAAGACTAATCGTTCTCCCACTGATTTCTTTTGAAAGATAATCTTTTTCAAGAAATACAACATTCCTGGCAACAATTTTCTTTTCTTTCTATACCATTGTAAAATCTGCACCCTATACTATTTTGAGCATGCCCTATGAAGACACATTTGTCTGTCCTTGCCTCTAGATTGGTGGCTTGCAAACTCTTAACATAAGCATTACAACCCCAGACTTTGAGATGACTCAAATTAGGGTTTGTTTCCATCCATAACTCATATAGCGTAGATGGTACAGACTTTGATGATGATCTATTTAAAGTGTAGGCAATAGTTTCTAGTGCAAATCGCCAAAACGATAGTGGTAGGTTAGATAGTGCCATCATAGACCTAACCGAATCCATTAATGTCTGGTTCCGTCTTCCTGAAACTCCATTCCTTTGCGAAGTTGTGGAACAATTCCATGTTCCTTCATGTAATGGCTAAACTCATGACTAATATATTCTCCTCCACGATCTGATCGTGAGAATTTATATTTTTGTCATGTTTATTTTCTACCTTATTTTGAATCTCTTTGAATTTCTCAAAGATTTCTGACTTTTTCTTCATCAAGTAGACATAACCATATGTACTCAAGTCGTCGGTAGATGTCACAAAATAAAGGAAGCCACGTGCAAATAAATGTTCAAAGGAACACACACATAAGAGTGTATGACTTTGAGAACTTCTGTTCCCTTTCAACAATACAGTTGAGTGGTATCCTGGCCGGTTTTCCATCAAGCAAGCCTCACATTGGTCATATGATTCTAAAAACCCATTTTTATGAAGTTGCTTCATGCGAGCCTTTCCAATGTGCCCAATACAGCAGTGCCATGTGTAAGTATCATCTTTCACCACCTTTAGCCTTTCAGGAATAATGTGCAAAACATCTACTTCCTTCTCAAGATTCATTTTGAACGGACCATCCACAACAGGGGTTGATCCGTAAAATGCATTCTTAAAATAAATAAAATAAGATTTGTTCTCATAATTAAAAGAATACCAGTCACGCAAGAGCAGTGACCCTGAAATAATATTCGTTGTCAAAACTTGGACATAGTAACAATTACTAAGTTCCAAAGTGAATGCTGAAGGTAGGTGAAGTTCCATGGTTCCGACAGCACGAACATGAAGTTCTTCTCCGTTACCAACCTTCATTGGTAGTTCTCCAAACCTTAACTCCTTCACATTCTTTAACCCCATCTTGGAGTTGCAATTGTGAGCTACCGATTCGATGTTAAAAATCCATGAGTCACCGTGAGGACTAGTTAAGTAGATGTCCAATACATGAATTATTTTATGATGTCTAATCCCTTTTCCTCCCTTTAACTTTAGATTTTTTTTTCAAGCCTTTGTGATGATATGATGTTCCAATCCACTTCACATGAGCTCATGGCTTCCGTTGCTTGGATTTTGGATAGATGAGGAGGAAATGAATTTAGCAAAATCATTTGAATTATTTGGGCATTCATTGGAGAACCTAGATCCTCCAACATTTGATTAAACTTAATCATGCTAGCCAAATAATCAACGAGCGAATCTTTTTCATCTAACTTACAATTAACGAGATAACTTTCTATCTCATGGCAAGCATTTTTAATCCTCTATCCAAATAGGTTATGCAACTCTATGAGCACATCACACCCATTTTATTTTTCAAAGGCAGTGTGTAGTGACCTATCTATGTAAGTTAGCATGAAGTTCTTTAGAGAACAATCATCCTTTTCACAAATGTCATTATATGACACTCTTGAAATAGTTGCATCTAGAACATAAAGTTTCCTAGATTTTCTAAGAATAACATTAGAAATGAGTTTATAACATCGTCTCGATATTATCTATAGGTGTAACGGGGTTCCGGAAAAGTTTTGGGGGGGACTTTCCTTATATGGAATCAGTGCTGGAGGGGGGCAGTTTTCCCCCTATGGACAAAACCTAATTTTAGGGAATGCCATGTGGATCCCATGGTCTCACAAAGTGCACAAGGATTCCATAAGTATTTTTCCTGAATTTATTTGATAAATAAATGAGAGGGAAAAAAAAGAAAAAAAAGGAAAAAAAAAAGAGGTGGGATTGGAGTCCACAACCAATTCCTCCTAGGAGGAGGGGTGCAACCAAGGAGGGGAGAGACAAATGTCTTATATGACACTCCTGAATTAGTTGCATCTAGAACATAAAGTTTCCTAGCTTTTACGATAATATTGTTAGAAATGAATTTCTAACATCGTAAGATAATATCGATGATTTTATCTATAGGGGTAACGGGGTTCCGGAAAAGTTTCGGGGGACTTTCCTAATATGGAATCAGTGCCGAAGGGGGGAATTTTCCCCCTATGGGGAAAACCTAATTTTAGGGGATGTCGGGTGGATCCCATGGTGTCACAAAATGCACAATGATTCCATAAGTATTTGTACTAAATTTATTTGATAAATAAATGAGAGGAAAAAGAAAAAGAAATGAAAAAGAAAAAAAGGGGGTGGGATTGGACTCCACAAGGAGGCCAATCCGATTTCTCCTAGGAGGAGGGGTGCATCCAAGGAGGGGAAAGGGAAACCGACCTTGCCCCTTAGGCAAGTGCCCTCCTTGATCCACTATATAATCCCACCCCTCGTCCTCTTTGGAAACACGATCAATTGAGCCTTTTCTCTCTCTCTCAGAACTAGAGATCTAATTAGAGGGCATCAAGAATTAGAGCCTCTAATTAGAGGTCTAATTAGAGAATCTCTAATTGAATTAGATCCTCTAATTAGAAACATCTCTAATTGGATTAGAGGCTCTTCTAATCGGGTTTTTGAGTTATACTCTTTTGATTAGACCTAGCTCTAATTGTTTTATCTCTCATGTGTTGAGAACTTCCAGTTTCATAATAGCTCTAATCACATTTGATTAGTGATACCAACTAACAACGCGGAAGGCTGTCTCTCTTCGTCTGTGCTGAAACCTGCACGACGGAGCGCTGACGGGTTGACACGAGTGTATGCATGCACCATAAGAGGGATTACACGTGTGATCCTAAGGAGAGAAGACTGAGCGACATCCTTCAACTAGGCCTAATTGTAAGGATCTACGATTGTTCATAACTCTTCTACGACTACATCGATTCTGCTGCCCAGTGAGTCGTTTTCCAGATCCTCGCATGTATGGGCATGTCTTGTTATCTGCATAGTGATCTTGGCGGACTACGTAGGACAAAAAATTTAAATTCTGCAACATAGACCAACAGCCTTCACCTGGCCCGCTAGCCACTCGGCATCTGCCTTGTAAGCATCTGACTTCTCGGCCTTAAGATGAAGATCCTTCCAGTCTTTCTCATGTGAGGCGTCCATTTCCTGCAGATTTCATGATAGTACGACAGCCAGAAGCATGTTCTTCATCTCCTCCTTCAAACCGACATTCTCCCTTGACATTTGGAGAGAGTGCATATTGGTGATCAATAATAAGCAAATTCAAGAATAGAAGATGAATCACTTACTCTCCAGGGAATCTGAAAGAACATTTCTTAATCCCTTGAGTTTTGTGTGTTTGTTAACAAAATACATGATATCTCACCGTGTGCTGCATGTTTAAGGTACACCTATTACCAGCACAAAGCGGTGTCAAAATTATGGCGAAGGAGAAAAAGATCAAGGCCTGTTTTCTCTGCAAGCAGAGGTTTCTGTTAGCATCCGTATTCATTCTGAAATTGACGCAAAAACCTCTATTAGCATTCGGAGTCATTCCGGGCTATTCCGGTCTGTCGAATCATTCCAGATCACTTCCGTAATGACCATGAAAACCTCTATTAGCATCCGGAATGCCCTGGAATATTCCGGATGGACGGATTGATTTTCGGATTGCTCGCAAGCTGCATGGAAACTGACTAGTTTTTTAGTGGACCTATAAATAGAAGACCCCTTCTTCTCCAAAGAGCTAGCTCGTCCAGAATTGATTGCTCCATTAATTGAGCTCACCCACCAAGCTAGATCTCCCAATCCCTCCACCCAAACTTGTTTATTCTTGGAGGATTGAAGGAGAAGGCCCGGATCTACATCTTCACCAACTCGTTCTTCATTTCCCCCCTCATTTGCTTGAGGGATTTGAATCTAGGGTTTCTTTGTGGAAAACCTAGATTATATTGTTGCTTACTTGTTGATTGAAGCTAGATTGTTGGTGATTCTTTGGAGCCCCCAATTTGGTTGTGGGTGTGTGCCTCAAGCTCAATGTAAATGACTCGATTTCTGCCTCAAAACGAATTAATAGCGGAAGGTGAACTAGGCAGTTGTGGCGAGGTTCATGAAATAATAGGGTGAGGCCTTTGTGACGTTGAGTAGGCCTTCGTGGCGAAACTCACACCCCTCCAACGAGACGTACTCCCCTCAAAAGGAGGAACTCGGGATTACATCCTTATCTCCGCGTGCTTCCGTTACCGGTTACCTCGCCCCATCTCCTTTACTTTCTGTTTGTATCTTGATTATTGTTGTTCTTGTTATATAGGTAAATTCACCATAGTTGCATACTTAGAGAATTTACCTTTGTGTCAAGACTAAACTGAAGAAAAATTAAAATTGGTCATAGCACCTATTCCCCCCTCTAGGTTTTTTTAGAAATGGGGAAAAACCCCAGCCTCTGCATCGAGTGATGCACACAGCCTTTATTAATCATTAAGTTTCAAAATATCTCAAATGTTTACATGTCTATAAATACCTCACAAAGATATAGGCCTCCCTCAGAGTTAGAAGCATAGAAACAACACTACAAAAGTCTATTAATATGCTGCCAAGTATGCCGGTAGAAAAAATCCTGTGCCACCGTAAACAGACAATTGCATCCATCCACCATAAGCTCTCTCTGGTCCGAAGAAAGCAGGAAAGCCCATAGCTGAATCCAATGCACCGCCATATAAATAACCTGTAAGACATGAAAGTGTTCCTTCCTGGTAAAAACAAGATTATTCCTACAATTCCACAAAGACCAACAAATAGCCGAGACGACTATACGAATTCTATTTTTGTCTTCTTGTCCAACCCATTTAACCAATTACCAAACATATTAGTAACATTGAAGGGTGGGGTTATATTGTAGGTACAAAAAACTACACGTCAAACAAGTTTAGCAAATGGGCTTGAGATAAATAAGTGGTCAATCGTTTCCTCGCTCCCACAAAAAGAACAATGTGTATCACCTTTCCAATTGCACTTAGCTAGATTATCCCTAGTAAGCAAGACCTTCTTGTCTAAGAACCACATATTTTTATTTTATTTTTAGAGGAATCATCAACTTCCACAAATAAGATTTCAGAAAAAACAGTATGACCATTCATAAGATCTTCATACATATATTTAGTGAGGAAACACCATCTTGAGACAACTTCCAATGAAAACAATCAGGATAAGAATTAAGAGAAACATTCATTAAACATAAACATAGATGAGACCAACTATCCCACAAATTCCCAACAAGGTTCCTCCTAAAACCTATGTTAAGAGGTGGAGCATTGTGAACCACTTCATGCAACGAAACATGTTTATGTTGCACAATATTATAAAGGATCGGGTACTGATCTTTTAATGGAGATGGACCAAGCCAGGTATCTTCCCAAAACCTAGTTGTTTCACCATTACCTACTTTAAAAGAGCCTCTACGAAAGAAATCTCCCTTAATTTTTATTAGACCCTTCCAGAAGGGTGAATCGGTAGGTTTAGCCTCCACATGAGCCAAAGATTTTCTATGAAGGTATTTATTTTGCAGCAATTCTTGCCAAACACCTTCCTCATCATTAAGAAGCTTAAACAACCACTTACTCAGCAAACATTTGTTCTTTAACTCTAGCACTTCCACCCCTAACCCACCCCGGTCCTTAGGCCTACAAATGATATTCCATTTTGTAAGTTTGTATTTACGTTTATTCTCGTCACTTTTCCAAAAGAATAGAGATTTGTAGAAATCTAATCTTTTCTGGACCCCCTTAGGAATCTCCAGAAAGGATAGCATAAACATGGGTAAACTTGTTAACACTGAATTAACAAGAACTAAACGATCCCCATAGGATAAAAGCTTTCCTTTACAGCATCCAAGTTTGTTCTCAAAACGACACTCAATTGGATGCCACTCAGAGTTTCTAAGTTTTCTATAATGAATAGGAATGCCCAAATATTTAAAAGGTAAAGAACCACAACCAAAAATTTGTTTGTACTAGTTGTCCACCTCTTTAGCCTTTCCAAAACAAAAAACTTTCCATACCATCCATTCAACATCGAGCTACTGCTTGAAAGCCCGCTTTCTTTTCCGTTCCTTCTCCCCGGAGTGCTGAAAAATGGAGACAAATGAGCACATGTTGTCAATCCGGGCGGTTAGGTGCAGCCATCCCCCGCTGGCCCAAGCCCGAGCACACACCTCGATCAGCTTGTTAACTGACTTTCACGCGATGAGCACAGCCTCCAAGTCCTTCTCTAGGCCCCTTCCTGTGGAAATTGACGAAGGCGGAATGCGAAGAACACCCTTCCGCTTGGAGATAGACCGTGTGAGTTAAGACACCAAGGCTCTCTTTGTGTTCACGTCGGTTGGGAGGGGATAGGCGTTCGCTGCAGGAGGTAGAACCGTCAGTGCCCTAGACGCCTAGCCGTCTACCCATGCCGTAGTCGGCTCTTTGATGGGCATCCCTAGCCCGACCGGGGGCTTGACTCCACACTTGGACTCCAGCAGTAATTGCGCCACTAGATTCCGGCTCCGTCCGAGCTGGGATGTAACATCCCAAGTATGAAAACCACACCTAGAATGTTTGTTTCTTGCTTTATTATTGTTTTGCATCATGGCATCTTAATCATTGCATTTGTTTTCCTTTTGTTTGCATCTGTTTTCCTTTGTTTTCCCATTTGAAATTCAAACAATATTCAAATGCTTTATTCATACTTGTTATGTTACAATTTTTCCAACTAAAAAGTTCAATCAAAACAACCATTTTGTTTCCATTAAACCATAAGGTTCAAACCATTAAAATTATGGCTTTTAATAATTCACTTAATCCAAACTTATTTCAAATGTTATTCAAATAAAATTCCAAACAACAACCCCTTTGGAATTAATGAAATTTACAAAACAATTCTAAGCAATTTGTTGCAAATAAAATCGAGGGTTCAACCTATTTGAAATGTTTGTTTTTAATAAATCACTTAATCTCAAAATCCATTAAATTTCCATCAAATTACAAACAGCATTTTATTTTGAACTTTTTGTAAAACAAAACTTGGCAAGTTGTTGCTGTTACATAGTTAAGCAATACCAAATTTTTCTAAATTTTTCTAACATCCAAACCTAGCCCTTTTCTTCCATTTTCATTTCAGCAAAAAAAAAAAAAAAACAGAACAAAATAATAAAAGAAAAAAAAACGCACAGAGAGAGAGGGGCAGTGGGCTGTGCCCCCCACGCAGGCCCAGCCCACGCAGGCTGCAGCCCGCTACCCCTTCTCCCCCAACCTCCATACAGCTGACGTCGGCAATGGAGACAGCGACATGCGTGCCCCCACTGCTCCACTCCCCCTCCTCCTTTTTAACCCCCTAGGGTTTCCCCCTCGATGCCTAACCCTAGCCGCACCCTTCTCCCTCCTCTCTCCCATCTCCGCCGCCATCGAGAGGAGGGCGCCGCCGTTTCCTTCTGCCACGGCCGCCGCTCGCCGGACCTCGCCGCCGTCGCCTCCGTCACCCTCCGGCCGTGCTGAGGCCACCCCTGCGAAGAGGGTGAGCCCCTCATTCCATTCCCCTACTCACCCGCTCGTTTCCTTGCTGTTTGCACCGCGAATTCTTCCATGCCAAGGTGCGGTCGATGCCCTGTTCGTCGACAGAGAAAACGTCTGTGCGTTCGCTTGCAGTTTCAGTTAGGCCGCATGCTAGACTCAAAACCAAACCAACCCCGTATGCATCCAAACAGCCGCAGCAGCCCATTGGCTGCGTCCGCTGCGCGCGCACCAAGCGCTCGCGGGATCGAGTCCCAGCAACCCCCTTTTCTGCTCCTTTTTTCTAATTGTTTCAGTAGACGATTATTGAACCTTAACCCCCCTGCGAGTAGTCCCCTTTCACCAACACAGCAGTAGCCCACTGGTTACTCCAATGCGCTGCCAGGAGGAGGGCAGGGGTTCGAATCCCACCCCTGCACCTTAAAATCCATCTTTTTTCATTCTTTTCCTAGATCCAGATCTACTCCAATTTGCACCCAAGTCCCTGCTAGCATTTATCTAGGTCCCTGTTAATTTCTTTCCAAGTCCCTGTAGCTTTTCTAGGTCCTTGGTTATTTCTATAAACCATAAAAATGCTTAAACTTGGTAATTTAATAACTTTTGTTTGGAAACTCCAATTGCAAAACTTTAAACATGTAAACCACTCCATTTTAAATTCTCTACCCAAATATAAAATTTGTTTACTGTTTTGAATATTTTAAATTGGTGAAATATTTGAATTCTTGTTTAATTCACTTAATTTTGCAAAATTCATAACTTGAGCAAAAAATTCCAAACTCAACAAATAAAATATGTTTTCCATCCCATTTTTCATGTACTTTGCAAATATAAACTTTGTTTCATGTTTTGAATAATTATAATTGGTCAAATAATTTAAACCTTGTTTAAATCCTATAAAATTGCTAAATTCATAACTTGCTCAAATTAATTTATTTTTGAACATATAAAATATGTTTTCAAACCAGAAAAACATAACCTTTTCAAATATGAACTTGGTTTGATGTTTTGAACAAATAAAATTAAAATAATGTTCCTACTTGAATTTAATTCATTTAAATCTTGTTTAACTTGTTTAATTCATAAATAATTCATCTTAATTCCTTTTTCAATAATTGAAACATGTAATCCACCTAAAATTTTGTGTACTTTCCAAATATGAATTTTGTTATTTGTTTTGAACAATTAAAATTGATGAAAACAACAAATGCTTATGTAACACCTTTAAGGAACCAAAATTCCCTAACTTAAAAAATGAATTTCCAAACTTGGTAAACCTTATTTCAAAATGGTTTCTATTGTTGTTATTTTTCTGTTTTCCTCATCCATGCATCATACTAATCCACTGTTACCTGTTGATTAGTTGTAAAACAATTATTCCAACCTTAATTCATGGGCTTTCCATATGCAATCCAAATTGCCTGTGGATCCATTTAATTATGTTATATTACCATGTCAAATAGTTTATTTTTATGCATCAATTAAATGGTCATGCATCATCCCATGATTGTGCATTATGCCATGTTATTGATTGTTTATCTCTTTGCGTTGTTTGTTTGCTTCTTCTCGAATAGACGACGACGTTGAGACAGACGAGCTTTACGACACCCCTTCTGGGGAACTAGCTCAGTACCAGGATACTGAGTTTGCAGGCAAGTATTCACTCACATGAACCATTGTGTTCCTTTCAACATTGGATACCGATACTTTTCGTTTTCTATTCTGCTAGCCTTATGAATCGTTGCTTCTGTTACGAACCTATCACATGTTATCCTTTAACCCTGATATAGCCTCACCTCCACACCTATAACCCCATTGATTGTTGCCCGTGTCTTACTAGCATGCTTAGGGTTGTTTTGCTCGAGTCTGTTGCCCGTTACTTTCTATTACTATATTTCATTATGTTCTGGGGCTCGATGTTAAACAACAATCTGCTAATTTTGAGGTAATAATAATTTGCTGATAAGGCACCGGCAGGAGGCCCGGCGTGGTTTTGAGGCCTGCTAGTGTCAACCCTAATTAGGAAAAGGGTCTTGTCTACTGATCCATGATGAGCGCACTATCCGCATGTGGGAAGCGTGTATGGGCGCCCCCCTCAATTTGATTCGATTCGCATCTCGTCCAAATCGCCTCATTTAGTTCGGGTTTTCCATTTGCCGCATGCATATGCAGGTGCGAACCCTTGGTACCAAGGTGGAACTTTTGTAGTCGGCATTTAGGGAGACACGTTCTTAGAGTGCTATGAGGGTCCCCTTTTCTTCGTGGGGCTTGATTAGCCGTGCGCTCAATTGCACGGGGTTCTTTGGGCTTGATGCGAAGAAGAGTTGAGTTGTGTTGAGTGCCCCGCTTGGTGGGAGGCATTCCATCTGGCGGGTTATTCTTACGTGTACGGACAAATTGGTGCACCCCTGCAGGGATAAATCTTCTCGAGAAGCCGTGTTTTCCGCGGTTATGGTTGACTTGGTGAAAGTACTGGCTAACAAGTACTCAGAACAACTTACACCTAACTAATGATAACTTGACAAGTAATAGTCTTGTTGACACAATAAATTGACACATCATTAATCCAACTGTGTGAGTTTATCCTCGGATTGCTTCTTTGGATAAGGGGCGAGATCCAGGATGAGTTTTGTTTGGTGGCTAGTTGTAGTTGGTTACGATACGCTATCTTATCTCCTTTCTGTTAGCCGGAAGTTGTAGTGTGTATCTGTAGTTGGTTAGTGCAGCCAGCTGCCGCATCTTTTGTATCACCCTTTTCTTCCGTTGAACCCAAAGCATCTGTGCTTGATGTTGTTGGGATCACTTTGGTGAACTGTGAGTCTTGCTTGCCAGTACGTTTATGTACTGACCCCTTTGGGGCTGTGGTTTCCGCAGACTACGCTTACGAGGATCCCCGTGATGGCTACTACGTGGAGTTTGACGAGGCTGCTGACGAGTAGATAACGGACCCGGGCAGGATCCGAGACATCGTGGATGGGCTCCGTTTTCCTTTCATTCCCGGCCTCTTAGGCCTATTTGGTTTTTTCTGTACTCAGACCTGTTGAATGCTTCCGCTGTGATGTAATGATGATATGTTGGGACATGTGTCCTCTGGATGATTGTATTTGCTATCTCTGCTCTAGTGAGAGCTATTTGCAACTTATTCCAATCTTTTGTGTCTTAGAGATATGTTGTGCTATCATTCTGTTAAACGCCGTTGACGTACCATGTGTGTATGGTATGAAGTACGTCAATGGTAGTATCCTGATTTCTATGGGATTGTTTACGTAGACGATGAACAGTAGGGGTTGGTTGTCACACATACGTGTGTTGGCCTACTCGTAAGAGATGCGGGTGCCGGTAAGCCCCGTAATCCAATCAACTACTGTTCAACGGAACTGCGAGTATCCTCTAGAAGTCCGGGTGCGACAAATGGTATCAGAGCCTGTCTGCCTGTAGGATCCCTTTTACTGGTCGCAGTTGAGTCTAGAAACTATTTTGTAGCTATATAGGAAAAAATGAAACGTGAGAGTAGGAATTCTGCCATTTTATTTCTTTCCCCACCCACCCTCCCTTTTCTGGTAAGGAAGTGCAACGTTGTTTTCTCTTCTCATCTAAACTTTCAAGTTAGGTTTTCACGTATCCTGGTTTCTCTAGGATAGTTATATCTACTAGACCATAGGAATGGAGGTGGTTGTGACATGATTTATCATGTTGCCTACTCACGATTGAGAACGGAGGCGTGTAAGCCCCAGAAGCAAATCCTCTATTCCTTAAGAAGTAGATATTGATACTTTAGAAGCCCGGATGGGTTTTCCGTAGTACCTCAGGAGTTTTGGTCTCGTGTTTCCCGATGTTGCTTCGATATCCTGTTCTTCTCAACATCCTTTTCGTCCGTTGAAACCTTGTTGTTGCTTTCCACGTCAGTTCTTCTACCGGCGTCTAATCAAAACTTCCCCAATCATCTGCAGATGGATCTCAGGTTCTACCCGCAGGTGGTTCGGATGACTCGTTGCGACAGCACTGCCGGTTATCCGGAGATGCTGAGGGACATGGTCACTTATCTGGGGTTCCGTTGGGCACCAGAGTACCAGGTCTACGAGCAGCAGCGAGAGTTTGACCAGACCTACTACCAGGCTATCGTCTACATTCTGTCAGATGATGGCATGAGCGTTTTCCACCGCTACGAGGCAGTAGGTTCCACAGTGGACATGGCTGTGCAGCAGGCAGCTTATGTGAGTCTCACCGTCCTTCGTGCTGACTACTGGGGATTTGACGATTCTATCTATCGCCACATCCCCCGTGGTCACATCACTTCGGAGGGAGCTCACTTCACTCTCTACGACAACCTAGATGTCTACGAGCATGATAACTCCAGGCTGCACACCACCGCTCAGTTCGTGAGGCACAGTGACGCAGTTGCCAGCACACTATCTCAGGAGTTGGTTTCAGTCAGAGAGCAGCTCTACCTTGCTTTGACTCGTCTGGCGACGTACACCGCAGACTTTGTTGGAGACGAGCGCTTTGCACGTTTCGATCAGCCAGTTGGTCGTCGTCTGCCAGATGCTGGAGGTTACGAGCCGATCAGAGGTCCACTCCTCAACCTCGGTGCTGGTTACACTGGGATTCCATGCTTTGGAGCACAGGGAGTCGACGCTATGTACTTCACCACACCTAGAGTCGCTCTCAGACCACGTCAGATCTATGTGGATCGTCGTTCTACCTACTTTCGTGGGCGTGCTCCTCACCATACCTATCGCCGTACTCCTAGCCTCCGTCCTGCGTGATGAGCATGGGAGTATCGATGTATCCATTTCTAGCTATGTTTAGTTATCCTTTGGAATTCGAACCATTTGTGGTGTGTTGGATATTCTGATGTATTTGAACATGTGATGATGTACCTGTTGGTTATCTATTCATGCATCGGAATAATCTCTCTTTCGGTTTCCAAGTCTATCCTTTTCTATTGTTGTGCTAAAATGCATTTCCATTCAGGATGCCGCCAACAAGGAACACCCCGCCTGAGCCACCGCCAATCACGGAGCTGTTGACTCAGATGACCCAAGTTATGGCACAGATGGCCCAGTTCCAGACTAATCAGCACAACAACCAGAATGCTCCACGAGTCAGTATCAAGGAGTTTCTCAGTCTGGGGCCGAGAGCTTTCGTGGCAACACGGGAGCCTCTGGATGCTGATGACTGGATCTGTGAGATAGCTAGGGCTCTGGAGATTGCTCACGTCGCTTAGGAAGATAAGGTCAAGTATGCCTCCTATCTCCTGAAGGGTCAGGCAGCTACTTGGTGGGAGAACTACCAGACCATGAGAGCTTGCTACCCAATCACCTGGGGTTGTTTCAAGGAAGCCTTCCTGAAGCACCACATTCGAGATGGTCTCATGGAAAGGATGCGTGAAGAGTTTTGCTCACTCAAGCAGGGCAAGCTGGACGTCATTGGCTATCAGAGTGAGTTCAATCGCCTCGCTCGTTACGCTGGTGATGAGGTGTCCACTGAGGCTAAGAAGATGGCAAGGTTCCGCAGAGGTTTTAACCCGGAACTCAAGTACGCCCTCACCAACATCAAGGCCAACAACTTCGAGGAGCTCGTTAACACCGCGCTCAATGAAGAAAATGGGCGCAAGGCGTTCGAGGAGTCTCGCAAGCACTCGCGTGAGGGTGGTTCCTCCTCCAACATGACTACCCCTCCGCAGAAGCGCCGCATCTGGGTGCCAAATGGTGCTTTCACTCGGGCTCCATATGCCCAAGCTTCTCCAGGCTTCGCTCCCCGCCCACCCAACCCTGCTCAGATGCATGATCAGAGGGCTTCGATGGGGCAGCCAAGGCCAGGGCCTCCTCGTGTCGTCACTTGCTACAAATGCAAGCAGACGGGGCACTACGCTGACAAGTGCACGCAGAGGCAGCTACCTCCACCACCACCTCGCCCCAACACCAACCAGGCAATGGTGCGCGCTCCCCCGCCTAAGGCCTTCAACTCCAACAACAGGCCTGTCGGGAGGACCGCAAGGGTGAATCATGTCAAGATCGACAAAGCTGAGGAAGCTCCTGACGTCGTTCTCGGTATATTACCCGTAAACTCTTTTCCAGCTAAAGTGTTGTTTGATACCGGAGCATCACATTCTTTCGTGTCAAAGACTTTTGCCGCAACAAACAACTTAAGTGTGGTTCCACTAAGCAATCAAATCACCGTTCACTCCCCGGGATCTCAAATGTTGACTTCCAAGATAAGTAAGGATAATCAAATCCTAATTGGAGGCCACATTTTCCTTGCCTCACTCATGTTTCTGGGAAGTTCTGACATTGATGTCATTCTTGGTATGGATTGGCTGAAAGCTAATAAAGCAAGAATTGACTGTGCTCAGAAGTCAATAACTCTGTTCCACCCTTCTGGCCAGATAGTCTATTCTCCAAATGAATCAAGTTCCAGTCAGCTATGCACCCTGGATACTAAACCTCTACCTCTACTCGAAAATGTTCCGGTGGTTTGTGAATTCCCTGACGTTTTTCCAGAAGAGTTGCCAGGGATGCCTCCGGACAGAGCTGTTGAGTTCGTGATTGAGCTTGAACCAGGTACTGCTCCAATCTCTAAGCATCCATACAAGATAGCTCCTCCTGAACTGAAACTGTTAAAGGAGCAAATCGATATGTACATGGAAAAAGGTTACATTCAACCTAGTTCATCGGCTTGGGGTTGCCCAACTCTGTTCGTTGCGAAGAAGGATCACACAAAGAGACTCGTGGTTGACTATCGTCCTCTCAACGAGAAAACCATCAAAAACAAGTATCCAATTCCTCGTATCGATGATCTTTTTGATCAACTTGCCGGAGCCTCAATATTCTCAAAGTTGGACTTGAGGATGGGTTACCATCAAATAAAGATCAGAAAGGAAGATATTCCAAAAACAGCTTTCACCACTCGCTACGGTCTATATGAATTCACCGTCATGTCCTTTGGTCTCACCAATGCACCGGCGACATTCTCACGACTCATGAATTCTGTTTTCCATGAATACCTCGACAAGTTTGTTGTGGTATATCTCGATGATATTATTGTCTACTCAAAATCCGAGGAAGAGCATGAAGAACATCTTCGTCTCACTCTCATGAAACTTCGCGAGCATCGTCTATATGCCAAATTCTCCAAATGTGAGTTCTGGATTCCAGAAGTTGCTTACCTTGGTCATGTCATCTCTGCCAAGGGCATAGCCATTGATCCAGAAAAGGTTAAAGCAATTGTTGATTGGAAACCTCCAAAGACGGTAAAGCAAGTAAGAAGTTTTCTTGGCTTGGCTAGCTATTGCCGTCGTTTCGTCCAAAACTTTTCCAAGATTGCCAAACCTCTCACTGATCTCACAAAGAAGGACAAGAAGTTCGTTTGGTCTCCACAATATGATGAAAGTTTCAATCTCTTGAAGACTAAACTCACTTCTACACCAGTTCTGGTTGGCCCAGATACTACCAAACCTTTCCAGATATTCTGTGATGCATCTCTCCAAGGTCTAGGTGCAGTTCTTATGCAAGAACGTCAAGTTGTGGCTTATGCTTCACGTCAGTTGAACGCACATGAGCTCAATTATCCCACTCATGACCTTGAACTTGCAGCAGTTGTGTTTGCCCTCAAGAAATGGAGACAATACTTGTTGGGTAACCGCACTGAAATCTTTTCCGATCATAAGAGTCTGAAATACATCTTCACTCAACCAGATCTAAACCTCAGGCAAAGGAGATGGATTGAAAAGATTAAAGACTTTGATCTCACCATTTCTTACACTCCAGGCAAGGCTAATGTTATGGCTGATGCTCTCAGTCGCAAGTCGTATTGCAGTAATCTCATGATCATGGAAAGGCAACCTCCTCTTCATGAAGAATTCCAGAAGCTCAACCTTGGTCTTGTTCCTCAAGGTTATCTTGCGAACTTAACAGCCAGTCCAACTCTTGAGGACAAGATTCGTTCTGAACAACTTCGTGATGCTGAAATCAAGAAGATGGTAGAACACATCAAAGAAGGCAAGGAGAAATTTAAGTCCTTCTCAATTGATGACAAGGGAACTGTGTTCTTCGAAGGACGCATTGCAGTTCCTCAAATTCAAAGTCTCAAAGATATCATTCTGAAGGAGGCTCATGAAACTCCTCTCTCCATCCACCCTGGAAGTACAAAGATGTACCAGGATCTCAAGACACTGTATTGGTGGCCTGGCATGAAACGTGAAATTGCTCAATACGTTTCTGAATGCGACGTTTGTCAACGTGTTAAGGCAGTCCATCAGAAAACAGCCGGTCTTCTCCAACCTCTGAAAATTCCTGAGTGGAAGTGGGACATGATTGAAATGGACTTCGTCACTGGTTTTCCAAAGTCCAAGAGGGGCAACGATGCAATCTTCGTTGTCATTGATCGTCTCACTAAAGTAGCTCATTTCTTTGCTGTCAAAGAAACAATCTCAGCTAGCCAGTTAGCAGAGCTCTACACAGCAAAGATTGTTCCTCTTCATGGTGTTCCATTGGAAATAAGCTCAGACCGTGGAAGCATCTTCACTTCTCATTTCTGGAAAAGCTTTCAAGAAGCATTGGGCACCAAACTTCTGTTCAGCACAGCTTATCACCCTCAGTCTCAGGGGCAAGTCGAAAGAGTCAATCAGATTCTCGAGGATATGCTCTGTAACATCCCAAGTATGAAAACCATCCCCTTAGAATGTTTGTTGCATGTTTATTAAAGTATTGCATCATGTCATCATATTGGTTTCATGTTGTTTGCATTTGTTTCTTAATTGTTGCATTTGTTTTCCACTGTTTTCACAACTCAAATTCAAACCTTATTCAAACAATGGTTTCATACTTGCTCTGTTACAACATTTTGAATAAAAATCACAAATAATAACAACCAATTGGTTTCATGTTTTTCCATAGTGATCACTTGTGAAAATGATGGTTGTAAACCAATCAATCAATTTTCCAAACACATTTAAAATTCCAAATTCAAGCATCAAACAGCAACCAATTGAATCCATGCAAATTATAACACAATTTTGATCAATGGTTTATAATTTAACATAGGGGTTACCCTATTTAAAAGTGGGTTCTTATTAATGAGCATGTAATATTAAAATTCCCCAAATTTGGTTTAAATTCAAACAACCAGCAAATATTTAAACTTTTGAAAATAAAAGTTAACAACTGTTTGTAATTGTCCTAAGGAACTTCCTCTATTTTTTTCCAAATTTTTCATTAAGTTAAACCTATCAAATTCTTCCAAATACTATTTCAGCAAAAAAAAGGAGGAGAAATAAAAAATTCAAACCGTTTTGGCGCCAACAGAGGGTGGGCTGCGCCCAGCCCATCTCGCTTCCCTTCCGCGCCCAGCCCAGCCTGCCACTTAAACGAAGAAAACGCTTCGTTTTTTTTCCCTCGCTCCTTTTCCTTCTTCCCGCAGTACGGCGTTCATCCGCCGGTGCCACCGCGACAGAAACGCCACCCGACGGTGATCCCGCCCCCGTACTCCCTACTTATACCCCCTAGGGCTCCGCGCCACCTACCCCTAACCCTAGGTCGCTATTCCCCCTCGCGCCGCCGCCGTCTGCCCCTCTCCCGGCCACCTCCCGCTCTCTGTCACCCCTCACCGGAGAACCTCGACTGAATCCGTTCACCGCGCCGTCGCCATGGCTTTCCACTCCCCTACCTAGACCCAAAAATCGAAAGCCCGCATCTGCCTCTTCCGTTTGGACACCAGAGCGCTCACGAAGACCCCCTGGATCTTCCCCGCCGTCCTCGTCCACGCCGCGGTCGCCGCCGTCTGCCGAGCTCTGCAACCGCGACCTTTCCGGTGAGCCACCGTGCTGCCTCCTCCCATCTCTCCCTCTGTTGCATCCACCAAGGTACCGTGCACGTCCACCGCATCCAGCACACGCACACACCCCTCAGATCGAGCACGGCCGTGTTGTCTCCCCGCCGGTGAGCAACGATCATTTCTCTGTCAGTTAGCTTCAGTTTCAGCGCGCGCAAAAATTCAGTTAGATAGATCTGAACTATAACCTGTTTTCGCCCCCGTTACTGTCAAAGCTGAAGCAGCAACGCAGTGGTTGCACTGCGCTGTTCCTTGCGCGCGGTCGTGGGATCGATTCCCCGCGGCCGCAGTTGAAAAACCACCTTTTTTTCCCCGCAGCGGAGTGGCAGGGCCCACCTGTAAGCCACCGTGTCTGCCACGCGCGCGTCGCACGCCACGCTGGCCCCCCAGGCCCACGCTGCAGTGGCTTGGGCTGGCTAGCTGTGCGTAACAAAAGTTTCTGCGTTTTTCTGTTTTCAAAAATAGAACCTTTTAATTAC
Source organism: Alopecurus myosuroides (assembly GCA_028641055.1). Classification (NCBI taxonomy): domain Eukaryota; kingdom Viridiplantae; phylum Streptophyta; class Magnoliopsida; order Poales; family Poaceae; genus Alopecurus; species Alopecurus myosuroides. The sequence goes on along the minus strand of CM054062.1, from coordinate 85,928,559 downwards.
AGATTAGTCCTAAATTTTAATTGGTTAATAACTTTTAATATATAACTCAAAAAAATAAAAGTTAAATATGTTTATTGTTCTAAATTTAATTGTCCATCCATCTATGCCACTTGTGTACTGTTTTGAATTTTCAAAATGCAATTCAAATTTGAATTCAAATAATTCAAATGCAAATTTCTAAATTCAATAACTAATTCATACCTAATCCAATAAATGCAAATAAAATATGTTTTCCATGCTATTTTGAATAACCTTTTCAAATATAAATTCTGTTTCATGGTTTGAATAATTTAAATTGCCTAAATAATTTAATCCTTATTTAATTCATTTAAATTTGATAAAATCATAACTTGCCCCAAATAAATTATTTTTTGAACATGCAAAATATGTTTTCAAACCCCCAAAGTATAAACTTTTCAAATATGAGTTTGAAAGTATGTTTTGAGCAAATAAAAATTCAAATAAAATTCATGCTTGTTTTAAATTCATTTAAAACTTGTTTAATTTTGTTTAAGTCCTAATAAATTCATCCAAATTCCTTTTTCAATATTTGAAACATGCAATCCACCCAAAATTTCATGATATTTTCAAATATGAATTTAGTTATTTGTTTTGAACAATTTAAATGGTTGAAAACAACAAATACTTGTGTGTCCCCTTTAATGCACCAATAATTCCCTAAATTGATAAATAAAATTCTTAATTGGTAAACCCTATTTTAAATTGGTTCTAATGTTGTTATTTTGTTGTTTTCCTCATGCATGCATCATACTAAACCACTAGCACCTGTTGATTAGTTGGAAAACAAATAATCTAACCAAAAATCCATGGTCCTTTCATATGCAACTCAAAATTGCATATGTGTCCATTTAAATTGTGTTACCATGTCAATTAGGTTATTTTGATGCATCTATTAACTTGACATGCATCATCCTATGATTGTGCACTATGCCATGATATTGATTGTTTATTCTTCCTGTATTGTTTGTTTGCTTCTTCTCGGATAGACGACGACGTTGATACCGACGATCTTTACGACACCCCTTCTGAGGATCTAGCTCAGTACCCGGCTACTGGGTTTGCAGGCAAGTTATCACTCACATGAACCACTGTGTTCCTTTCAACATTGGTTACCGATACTTTCCGTTGTCTATATTTGCTAGCCCTATGTATCGTTGCTTCTGTTACGAACCTATCACATGATACCCTAAACCCTGATATTGCCACACTTCTATCCTAAAACCCCGTTGCTTGGGCCCGTGTCTTACTAGCATGCTTAGGGTTGTTTTTACTCGAGTCTGTTATCAGTTACTTTCTGTTATTATATTCTGTTATATTCTGGGGCTCGATGTTAAACAACAACCTGTTAATTTGAGGTAATAATAATTTGCTGATAAGGCACCGGCAGGAGGCCCGGCGTGGTTTTGAGGCCTGCTAGTGTCGACCCTAATAGGAAAAGGGTCTTGTCTACTGATCCATGATGAGCGCACTATCCGCATGTGGGAAGCGTGTATGGGCGCCCCCCTCAATTTGACTCGATCCGCATCTCGTCCAAATCACCACACTTAGTTCGGGCTTTCCATTTGATGCACGCATATGCAGGTACGAACCCGAGGCCAGGGTGAAACTTTTGTAGTCGGCATTTAGGGCGGCGTGGTCTTCCAGTGCTATTAGGATCCCCTTTTCTTCGTGGGGCTCGATTAGCCGCGCACGCACAGCACGTGGTGCTTTGGGCTTGATACGAAGAAGAGTTGAGTTGTGTTGAGTGCCCCGCTTGGTGGGAAAGGCCTTCCCATCTAGCGGGTTATTCTTACGTGTACGACCAAATTGGTGCACCCCTGCAGGGATAAATCTTCTCGAGAAGCCGTGTTTTCCGCGGTTATGGTTGACTTGGTGAAAGTACTGGCTAACAAGTACTCAGAACAACTTACACCTAACTAATGGTAAACTTGACTAGTAATAGATTTATTGACACAACAACTTGATCCATCATTAATTCAACTGTGTGAGTTTATCCTCGGATTGCTTCTTTGGATAAGGGGCGAGATCCAGGATGGGTTTGATTGGTGGTTAGATATAGTTGGTTACGATACGCTATCTTATCTCTTTCTGTTACACCGGAAGTTGTAGTATGTTCTGTAGTTGGTTAGTGCAGCCAGTTGCAGCATCTTTTATACCCTTTTCTTCCGTTGATCCCAAGGCATCTGTGCTTGGTGTTGACGGGCTACACTTTGGTGAACTGTGAGTCTTGCTTGCCAGTATGTTTATGTACTGACCCCTTTGGGGCTGTGGTTTCCGCAGACTACGCTTACGAGGATCTAGGTGACGGCTACTACGTGGAGTTTGACGAGGTTGCTGACGAGTAGTTAGCGGACCCGGGCAGGATCCGAGACATCGTGGATGGGCTCCGTTTTCTTTTCATTCCCGGCTTCTTAAGCCTATTTGGATTTGTCTGTACTCAGACCCCTTTGAATGCTTCCGCTGAGTTGTAATGATGCTATGTTGGGACATGTGTCCTCTGGATGATTGTATTTGCTATTCTCTGCCCTAGTGAGGGCCAGTTGCAACTTATTTCAATCTTTTGTGTCTTAGAGATATGTTATGTTATCATCTTGTTCAAAGCCGTTGACGTACCATGTGTGTATGGTATGAAGTACGTCAATGGTAGTGTCCTGATTTCTACGGGATAGTTTACATCGACGGTGAACAGTAAAAGATTGGTTGTCACACATAAGTGTTGGCCTACTCGTAAGAGCTGCGGGTGCCGGTAAGCCCCGTAATCCAATCTAAATACTGTTCAGTTCGTACGGTGAGTATCCTCTAGAAGTCCGGGTGCGACAGATGGTATCAGAGCCTGTCTGCCTGTAGGATCCCTTTTACTGGTCGCAGTTGAGTCTAGAAACTATTTTGTAGCTATATAGGAAAAATGAAACGTGAGAGTAGGAATTCTGCCATTTTTCTTCTTTCCCCACCCACCCACCCTTTTCTGGTAAGGAAGTGCAACGTTGTTTTCTGTTCTCACCTAAACTTTCAAGTTAGGGTTTCACGTATCCTGGTTTCTCAAGGATAGTTATAACTACTAGACCATAGGAATGGAGGTGGTTGTGACATGATTTATCATGTTGCCTACTCATGATTGAGAACGGAGGCGTGTAAGCCCCGGAAGCAAATCCTCTATCCCTTAAGCAGTAGGTATTGATCCTTTAGAAGCCCGGATGGGTTTTTCTGTAGTACCTCAGGAGTTTTGGTCTCGTGTTTCCCGTTGTTGCTTCGATATCCTGTTCTTCTCAACATCCTTTTCGTCCGTTGAACCTTGTTGTTGCTTTCCACTTCAGTTCTTCTACCGGCGTCTAATCAAAACTTCCCCGATCATCTGCAGATGGATCTCAGGTTCTTCCCGCAGGTGGTTCGGATGACTCGTTGTGAGAGCACCGCCGGTTATCCGGAGATGCTGAGAGACATGGTCACTTATCTGGGGTTCCATTGGGCGCCAGAGTACCAGGTCTACGAGCAGCAGCGAGAGTTTGACCAGACCTACTACCAGGCTATCGTCTACATTCTGTCAGATGATGGCATGAGCGTTGTCCACCGCTACGAGGCAGTAGGTTCCACAGTGGATATGGCCGTGCAGCAGGCAGCTTACGTGAGTCTCACCGTCCTCCGTGCTGACTACTGGGGGTTTGACGATTCTATCTATCGCCACATCCCCCGTGGTTACATCACTTCAGCGGGAGCTCACTTCACCCTCTACGACAACCTGGATGTCTACGAGCATGATAACACCAGGCTGCACACCACTGCTCAGTTTGTGAGGCACAGTGACGCTATTGCGACCACACTTTCTCAGGAGTTGGCCTCAGTCAGGGAGCAGCTCTACCTTACTTTGACTCGTCTGGCTACGTACACCACAGACTTTGTTGGAGATGAGCGCTTTGCACGTTTCCATCAGATAGTTGGACGTAGTTTGCCAGATGCAGGAGGTTACGAGCCGATCAGAGGTCCACTACTCAACCTCGGAGCTGGTTACACTGGGATTCCACGCTTTGGAGCACAGGGAGACGACGCTTTCTACTTCACCACACCGAGAGTCGCTCTCAGAGCAGTCCCGCTCTACGTGGATCGTCGTTCTACCTACTTCCGTGGGATTCCTCCTCACCGTATCTCTCGGCGTACTACTCACCGCCGTCCTGCGTGATGAGCATGGGAGTACCGATGTATCCATTCATAGCTATGTTTAGTTATCCTTTGGCTTTCGAACCATGTATTGGCTGTTGGATATTCTGATGTATTTGAACATGTGATGATGTACCTGTTGGTTATCTATTCATGCGTCGGAATAATCTCTCTTTCGGTTACCAAGTCTATCCTTTTCTGTTGTTGTGCTAAAATGCATGTCTATTCAGGTTGCCACCAACAAGGAGCAACCCGCCTGAACCACCTCCGCTCACTGATCTGTTGACTCAGATGACTCAGGTCGTGACTCAGATGGCCCAGATCCAGGCTAACCAGCACAACAACCAGAATGCTCCGCGAGTCAGCATCAAGGAGTTTCTGAGTCTGGGGCCGAGAGCTTTCGTGGCAACACGGGAGCCTCTGGATGCTGATGACTGGATAAGGGAGATGGCCAGGGCTCTTGACATTGCTCACGTTGCTGAGGAGGATAAAGTCAAGTATGCCACCTACCTACTGAAGGGTCAGGCAGCTACCTGGTGGGAGAACTACCAGACCATGAGAGCTGGCTATCCTATCACCTGGGGTTGTTTCAAGGATGCCTTCCTGAAGCACCACATCCCAGATGGTCTCATGGAAAGGATGCGTGAAGAGTTCTGCTCTCTTAAGCAGGGCAAGATGGACGTCATTGGCTACCAGAATGAGTTCAATCGCCTCACTCGTTATGCTGGTGATGAGGTGTCCACAGAGGCCAAAAAGATGGCAAGGTTCCGCCGAGGTTTTAACCCGGAACTGAAGTACGCTCTCACCAACATCAAGTGCAAGGACTTCGAGGAGCTTGTGAACACCGCGCTCAATGAGGAGAATGGGCGCAAGGCGTTCGAAGAGTCGCGCAAGCACTCGCGTGAGGGTGGTTCCTCCTCCAACATGACCACCCCTCCGCAGAAGCGCCGCATCTGGGTGCCAAACAGTGCTGTCACTAGGGCTCCATATGCCCAAGCTTCTCCAGGCTTTGGTCCCCACCCACCCAACCCAGCTCAGATGCAGGCTCAGAGGTTCTCAATGGGGCAGCCAAGGCCAGATGCACCTCGTGTCGTCACTTGCTTCAAATGCAAGCAGACTGGACACTATGCTGATAAGTGCACTCAGAGGCAACTACCTCCACCACCTCCTCGCCCCAACACCAACCAGGCAATGGTGCGTGCTCCTCCGGCTAAAGCCTTCAACTCCAACAACAGGCCTGTCGGGAGGACCGCGAGGGTGAATCATATCAAGGCCGACAAAGCTGAGGAAGCTGCTGACGTCATTCTCGGTACATTCCCCGTAAACTCTAACCCAGCTAAAGTGTTGTTTGATACCGGAGCATCGCATTCTTTCGTGTCAAAGATCTTTGCGACAGCAATTAGGCTCCCTTTTGTTGGTTTGGGTTCCCCGCTAGTAGTAAACTCCCCTGGAGCAACTATGCAAACTTCCAAGATCAGTCACGAGAATCAGATCTTGATTGGAGGTCACATATTCCTTGCTTCCCTCATTCTGCTTGGCAATTCTGACATTGATGTCATCCTTGGCATGGATTGGTTGAAGGCCAATAAAGCTACGATTGATTGTGCTAAGAAGTCAATAACTCTGTTCCACCCTTCCGGCCAGATAGTCTATTCTCCAAGTGAATCAAGTTCTGTTCAGCTGTACACCCTGGATGCTAAACCTCTACCTCTGCTCGAAAATGTTCCGGTGGTTTGTGAATTCCCTGACGTCTTTCCAGAAGAGTTGCCAGGGATGCCTCCGGACAGAGCAGTTGAGTTCGTGATCGAGCTTGAACCAGGTACTGCTCCAATCTCTAAGCATCCATACAAGATAGCTCCTCCTGAACTGAAATTGTTGAAGGAGCAAATCGATATGTACATGGAGAAAGGTTACATTCAGCCTAGTTCCTCCGCTTGGGGTTGCCCAACTCTGTTTGTTGCCAAGAAGGATCAAACAAAAAGACTCGTGGTTGACTATCGTCCTCTCAACGAGAAAACTATCAAAAACAAGTATCCAATTCCTCGTATCGATGATCTTTTTTATCAACTTGCTGGAGCCTCAATATTCTCAAAGTTGGACTTGAGGATGGGTTACCATCAAATAAAGATCAGAAAGGAAGATATTCCAAAAACAGCTTTCACCACTCGGTACGGTCTATATGAATACACCGTCATGTCCTTTGGTCTCACCAATGCACCGGCGACTTTCTCAAGACTAATGAATTCTGTATTCGATGAATACCTCGACAAGTTCATTGTGGTATATCTTGATGACATTCTAGTCTACTCAAAATCTGAGGAAGAGCATGGAGAACACCTTCGTCTCACTCTCATCAAACTTCGCGAGCATCGTCTGTATGCCAAGTTCTCCAAATGTGAGTTCTGGATTGCAGAAGTTGCTTACCTTGGTCATGTCATCTCCGCCAAGGGCATAGCCATTGATCCAGAAAAGGTTAAAGCAATTGTTGATTGGAAACCTCCTAAGACGGTAAAACAAGTTAGAAGCTTTCTAGGCTTGGCTAGCTATTGCCGTCGTTTCGTCCAAAACTTTTCCAAGATTGCCAAACCTCTCACTGATCTCACAAAGAAGGACAAGAAGTTCGTTTGGACTCCACAATGTGATGAGAGTTTCAATCTCCTGAAGACTAAACTCACTTCCACCCCAGTTCTGGTTGGCCCAGATACTACCAAACCTTTCCAGATATTCTGCGATGCATCTCTGCAAGGTCTAGGTGCAGTTCTTATGCAAGAACGTCAAGTTGTGGCTTATGCTTCACGTCAGTTGAACCCACATGAGCAAAACTATCCAACACATGATCTTGAACTTGCAGCAGTGGTGTTTGCCCTCAAGAAATGGAGACAATACTTGTTGGGTAACAAAACTGAAATCTTCTCCGATCATAAGAGTCTGAAATACATCTTCACTCAACCAGATCTAAACCTCAGGCAAAGGAGATGGATTGAAAAGATTAAGGACTTTGATCTCACCATTTCTTACACTCCAGGCAAGGCTAATGTTATGGCCGATGCTCTCAGTCGCAAGTCATATTGCAATAATCTCATGATCATGGAAAGCCAACCTCCACTTCATGAAGAATTCCAGAAGATGAACCTTGGTCTTGTTCCTCAAGGCTACCTTTCTAGCTTGACAGCCAGTCCAACTCTCGAGGACAAGATTCGTTCTGAACAACTTCGTGATACTGAAATCAAGAAGATGGTTGAACACATCAAGGAAGGCAAGGAGAAATTCAAGTCTTTCTCAGTTGACGATAAAGGAACGGTGTTCTTTGAAGGACGCATTGCAGTTCCTCAAGTTCAAAGCCTCAAAGATGTTATTCTCAAGGAGGCTCATGAAACTCCTCTCTCCATCCACCCTGGAAGTACAAAGATGTACCAGGATCTCAAGACTCTGTATTGGTGGCCTGGCATGAAACGTGAAATTGCTCAATACGTTTCAGAATGCGACGTTTGTCAACGTGTTAAGGCAGTCCATCAGCAAACAGCCGGTCTACTCCAACCTCTGAAAATTCCTGAGTGGAAGTGGGACATGATTGAAATGGACTTCGTCACTGGTTTTCCAAAGTCCAAGAAGGGCAACGATGCAATCCTCGTTGTTATTGATCGTCTCACTAAGGTAGCTCACTTCTTTGCTGTCAAGGAAACTATCTCAGCTAGCCAGTTAGCAGAGCTCTACACAGCAAAGATTGTTCCTCTTCATGGTGTTCCATTGGAAATAAGCTCAGACCGTGGAAGTATCTTCACTTCTCATTTCTGGAAGAGTTTTCAAGAAGCATTGGGCACCAAACTTCTGTTCAGCACAGCTTATCACCCTCAGTCTCAGGGGCAAGTCGAAAGAGTCAATCAGATTCTCGAGGATATGCTCAGAGCATGTGGTATCTCCTTTGGCATGAAATGGGAGGATTGCCTTCCATATGCTGAATTCTCCTACAACAACAGCTACCAGGCAAGCCTAGGTATGGCACCATTTGAAGCACTGTATGGCCGCAGATGCAGGAGTCCAATCAATTGGTCTGGAGCTGGTGAGCGTTCACTCTTAGGCCCTGACATTGTTAAGGAAGCCGAGGAGAAAGTTCGTATCATTCGTGACAATCTCAGGATTGCTCAGTCTCGTCAGAAAAGCTACTACGACAGCAAGCACAGGGATATGATCTATGCACATGGTGACAAGGCATATCTCCGCGTAACTCCCCTCAGAGGCACTCATCGTTTTGGTGTGAAAGGAAAGCTTGCACCAAGATACATTGGTCCTTTCAACATTCTCTCAAGGCATGCAGAAAATGCTTATCGTCTTGAACTTCCAGAAAAGCTATCCAAGGTGCACGATGTGTTCCACGTGTCACAGCTCAAGAAGTGTTTCAAAGATCCAGATCGTGCAGTTGATCATGATTCCATTGAACTGCAAGATGATCTATCTTATGAGGAGCACCCTGTTCGTATTCTCAATGAGACCGAGCGTAAGACTCGCAACAAGAGCACCAAGTTCTTGAAAGTGCAGTGGTCGCATCATTCCGATAAAGAGGCAACGTGGGAGACCGAAGAGGATCTTCGCAAGAAGTATCCGGACCTTTTCCTTTCTCAGTAGGAATCTCGGGGCGCGATTCCTTCAAGGGGGGCGTTTTGTAACATCCCAAGTATGAAAACCATCCCCTTAGAATGTTTGTTGCATGTTTATTAAAGTATTGCATCATGTCATCATATTGGTTTCATGTTGTTTGCATTTGTTTCTTAATTGTTGCATTTGTTTTCCACTGTTTTCACAACTCAAATTCAAACCTTATTCAAACAATGGTTTCATACTTGCTCTGTTACAACATTTTGAATAAAAATCACAAATAATAACAACCAATTGGTTTCATGTTTTTCCATAGTGATCACTTGTGAAAATGATGGTTGTAAACCAATCAATTAATTTTCCAAACACATTTAAAATTCCAAATTCAAGCATCAAACAGCAACCAATTGAATCCATGCAAATTATAACACAATTTTGATCAATGGTTTATAATTTAACATAGGGGTTACCCTATTTAAAAGTGGGTTCTTATTAATGAGCATGTAATATTAAAATTCCCCAAATTTGGTTTAAATTCAAACAACCAGCAAATATTTAAACTTTTGAAAATAAAAGTTAACAACTGTTTGTAATTGGCCTAAGGAACTTCCTCTATTTTTTTCCAAATTTTTCATTAAGTTAAACCTATCAAATTCTTCCAAATACTATTTCAGCAAAAAAAAGGAGGAGAAATAAAAAATTCAAACCGTTTTGGCGCCAATAGAGGGTGGGCTGCGCCCAGCCCACCTCGCTTCCCTTCCGCGCCCAGCCCAGCCTGCCACTTAAACGAAGAAAACGCTTCGTTTTTTTTCCCTCGCTCCTTTTCCTTCTTCCCGCAGTACGGCGTTCATCCGCCGGTGCCACCGCGACAGAAACGCCACCCGACGGTGATCCCGCCCCTGTACTCCCTACTTATACCCCCTAGGGCTCCGCGCCACCTACCCCTAACCCTAGGTCGCTATTCCCCCTCGCGCCGCCGCCGTCTGCCCCTCTCCCGCCCACCTCCCGCTCTTTGTCACCCCTCACCGGAGAACCTCAACTGAATCCGTTCACCGCGCCGTCGCCATGGCTTTCCACTCCCCTACCTAGACCCAAAAATCGAAAGCCCGCATCTGCCTCTTCCGTTTGGACACCCGAGCGCTCACGGAGACCCCCTGGATCTTCCCCGCCGTCCTCGTCCACGCCGCGGTCGCCGCCGTCTGCCGAGCTCTGCAACCGCGACCTTTCCGGTGAGCCACCGTGCTGCCTCCTCCCATCTCTCCCTCTGTTGCATCCACCACGGTACCGTGCACGTCCACCGCATCCAGCACACGCACACACCCCTCAGATCGAGCACGGCCGCGTTGTCTCCCCGCCGGCGAGCAACGATCATTTCTCTGTCAGTTAGCTTCAGTTTCAGCGCGCGCAAAAATTCAGTTAGATAGATCTGAACTATAACCTATTTTCGCCCCCGTTACTGTCAAAGCTGAAGCAGCAACGCAGTGGTTGCACTGCGCTGTTCCTTGCGCGCGGTCGTGGGATCGATTCCCCGCGGCCGCAGTTGAAAAACCACCTTTTTTTTCCCGCAGCGGAGTGGCAGGGCCCACCTGTAAGCCACCGTGTCTGCCACGCGCGCGTCGCACGCCACGCTGGCCCCCCAGGCCCACGCTGCAGTGACTTGGGCTGGCTAGCTGTGCCTAACAAAAGTTTCTGCGTTTTTCTGTTTTCAAAAATAGAACCTTTTAATTACAGATTAGTCCTAAATTTTAATTGGTTAATAACTTTTAATCTTTACCTAATAATAAAGGCACTAAGGTTTCTGCCAAAATTTTCGTCCAACACAAATTTACCGTTTTGCCCTCCCACCAAAATACATATTACTGCACAATTGCCCCGTACCGGTTCGGGCAATTTATTTCTCCCCGGAAGGAACTTCTTATCTCCCCTGTTGAACCATACAATGGCCACGATCCAAATCCAGCCGCCACCACGTCGAGCTCCCGGCACCGGCGATCTCCACCTCCTCCGTCCAGTGAAACGGGACCGCGGCGGCCAATCTCTCCCTTCCCTTAAGCTCGAGGTCCTCCCGCGACCGAGTCTCCGTCCCGAGGTGTTTCTGTGATTGGGGCGTGTGATGCGAACTCTGACTATGGTGGGAGTTGACCAGGAAAGAGCATATGGGGTCTCAGTTCTTCTCCTTCCCTTTCTTTCCTTGATGAGTTGGAGTAAACTCAAGCTCCGACGACCTGCTCTGTTGGATGAATGGTGAGCGGCGCATCTGGAGGCTCAGATCTTCCAATCCAGTGCCGCCGATGGCCACAGCTACTACGAGAATGGCCACGGGGCGCTTGGTGCTAATGTGTTCGACCTGGGGCCTCCTGTTCCAGTCCCTTTCCCCTCTTCTCATCGGGCTCCCCTTCTCATCCCACACCGTTCTCTGCTATGGTCTGTTCAGTCTAATTACTAATGAATGGTTTACAATATTAACCCAATTTCTGGAGTTCAAAGATGAACGGAGGGAAAATGTCACGGATTCGTGCCTACCGGCGCTCGTAGGTTCTTATCATTGTTATTGCTGCTAGGCGAGAATTCCTCTGCCATCATCTTCTCCACTAGGCCAACCTGCAAGTCAATCCCCTCCCCTGTAAATATTGTTGCTTCTGCTGAGCTTCACCGTCGTACTGATGTTGCTTGTGTCCCCGAGAAGGCGAGAAGTGCTCGCTAATATATCCGCGTCCACTGCTCTTCGATTCTGGATGAGGCTGATGCTTTAGCCAGCTCAAGGCAGAAGCGTGAAAGAAAGAAAAAAAAATAGAGAGATATGTGAGTGGATGAGAACTAAACATGTGGGTGAAAAATCAGTACACGTGCAGTTTTTTGGTGGTGCACACGTTCGGTAGTGGAAGTTGCATTTCAGAAGGACGCACTGTCCACTTGTTCGACAGGCATAGCATGTCATGTTACAAGAAAAAAAAATTCTTCGGAAACCTCACTTAGTTACACTAGCAAGTAAAAATAAAGTACGCAAAGATTCTTTCTTCTTGAAAGTGTGCACTGTATATGAAGTACAACAATGTACTCACTCCGTTCTTAATTATAAGATGTTTTATCCTTTTCTGGATCGCATATTAGTTTGTCTGTTCACTTATTTCGATCCATCTGAATATGTAGTCTATACTGAAATATTCAAAACATGTCATAATTTGAAATTAACGGATAGGAATAACATACATAAATTTGGCTCGGGATGTTCGAGAGATTGTACAAAAATGTTCTACGAAGAGTACACAAATCAATTTCTACACGACATAGTGCAACGAGTGGATGTCCAATCCAATTTCTTAATGTTGATATATACGACGTGAGCGCCGGGTAACTGAGAGACAGCTGACTCGATACGGACCTAACGAGACCAAAGGACCACGCAGCGCATGTCGACAGAATATTCATAAGAAAGAAGATGACAAAATATTCATAAGAAAGAAGATGAAATTCAGAGGTTATCACCATCGTCATCATCATCAGCGAGTTGATCGTTGGCTCGCTGGTGGCCGCTGTCGTCACTTCTCCAGACCATGACAGGAGGCAGCAAACCCTCGCCGGAACGACCGGATGCGCACACCAAGGACCTCGGGCAAAGCACGACGCGATATTGGCATGGCCATGCATCGTTTTGTCCGTCGCTCGCGCTACCCAAGCTGGTTTTCCTTTTGTCCAACCGGCTTAGCAATTGTGGATAGTCCCGATCTGAATCTCAATCCATTCGACATGGGGATTCCTTCCTCATACAGACCTTTTCGGTTACAACGCAAACGATGTTGCGGGGAGGCTGTCCCGATCGTCCGTCCCAACGTGAGGACCCTGCCCCTCCGGACTCACTGATGGGACAGGAACCGTCAGCGGTGGTGGTCGCCAAATCGCCATGGGAAGGGTAAAAGTACAGAAATTTAGGAGGAAACAACTTTTTGCAGTTAACAATCTAATGTTGCTTTTGATCATGCTTCTGCTTCTACACATGACTAGACATGTACTATTTGGCATTGATTAGTTACGTGAGAGCCGAAGCTTGCAGGTGTTGGAAACCAGGCTTCCCATGCATCACTCTGGTAGGTGCGAGGGGCCAAGGGGGAGCTCACGGGCGATCTCGCCTTCCGTTGCCCCGATGGAGAGGAGATCGGTATGGGCGCATGGCCATCCCTGTTGGCGACGGATTCCTGTAATGGAGTCGCTGACCTCTGTCCTTGCGTTTCCAACTTCGCGACTAGACCCTGTTGATATGTAGAGAAGGCGTCTACTACATTGTCGGCTAGACGGCAGCCTAAGCACGGCTACAAGCAACTCGAAGGGATACATTGACCGAAGACTTTTATCCACCCTCCGCAGGACACCAATGACCAAACAGTACACCAATGACCAAACAGTTAATTGTTATTTGTTCAAAGTTATTTCAAAGTAATGAAATAACTATGTATGCGTTTTAATAAACAATATTTACTATATCGATCACTCTATGCAGTGTGATGCCACCCTGCCTTTGAACTACGTCGTAACAATGCCCTTCTCAATTACAACCATGGAGCTCTATGTGCTGACTGTAAATAAAAATATAAAATAAATAAATATCGAAACCAGTAGTAGATGAAATCAAAACGCATTTCAATTGTTAATAATATGATTTTATGTACTTATTATTCGTCATATAAATTATTATTGTTTTACAGACTATTCTACCATATCAATTTAACTGGGTTTTTTTTTAATTGGGATGTTCAAATACACCGTATGGGAATTAGAGAGTCCATCAGAATGTCGATGGAAATCGAAGAGACATTTTCTTTACGTACTTTAGGTCGACTGGCTATAACTAGAGACACCCCCACCCCCCCACCCCCCCCACCCCGGCGTCGCCGCTCTGCTTAAGAAGAGAATGAAGAAATCGAACTGAGGGTTATGTTGGTTGATCGTTTTGGGGGCCGTGTAATTTTCTCTCCCGTTGGAACGCACGGGCATGTTTGCTAGTATATAACTCAAAAAAATAAAAGTTAAATATGTTTATTGTTCTAAATTTAATTGTCTATCCATCTATGCCACTTGTGTACTGTTTTGAATTTTCAAAATGCAATTCAAATTTGAATTCAAATAATTCAAATGCAAATTTCTAAATTCAATAACTAATTCATACCTAATCCAATAAATGCAAATAAAATATGTTTTCCATGCTATTTTGAATAACCTTTTCAAATATAAATTTTGTTTCATGGTTTGAATAATTTAAATTGCCTAAATAATTTAATCCTTATTTAATTCATTTAAATTTGATAAAATCATAACTTGCCCCAAATAAATTATTTTTTGAACATGCAAAATATGTTTTCAAACCCCCAAAGTATAAACTTTTCAAATATGAGTTTGAAAGTATGTTTTGAGCAAATAAAAATTCAAATAAAATTCATGCTTGTTTTAAATTCATTTAAAACTTGTTTAATTTTGTTTAAGTCCTAATAAATTCATCCAAATTCCTTTTTCAATATTTGAAACATGCAATCCACCCAAAATTTCATGATCTTTTCAAATATGAATTTAGTTATTTGTTTTGAACAATTTAAATGGTTGAAAACAACAAATACTTGTGTGTCCCCTTTAATGCACCAATAATTCCCTCAATTGATAAATAAAATTCTTAATTGGTAAACCCTATTTTAAATTGGTTCTAATGTTGTTATTTTGTTGTTTTCCTCATGCATGCATCATACTAAACCACTAGCACCTGTTGATTAGTTGGAAAACAAATAATCTAACCAAAAATCCATGGTCCTTTCATATGCAACTCAAAATTGCATATGTGTCCATTTAAATTGTGTTACCATGTCAATTAGGTTATTTTGATGCATCTATTAACTTGACATGCATCATCCTATGATTGTGCACTATGCCATGATATTGATTGTTTATTCTTCCTGTATTGTTTGTTTGCTTCTTCTCGGATAGACGACGACGTTGATACCGACGATCTTTACGACACCCCTTCTGAGGATCTAGCTCAGTACCCGGCTACTGGGTTTGCAGGCAAGTTATCACTCACATGAACCACTGTGTTCCTTTCAACATTGGTTACCGATACTTTCCGTTGTCTATATTTGCTAGCCCTATGTATCGTTGCTTCTGTTACGAACCTATCACATGATACCCTAAACCCTGATATTGCCACACCTCCAGTCCTAAAACCCCGTTGCTTGGGCCCGTGTCTTACTAGCATGCTTAGGGTTGTTTTGCTCGAGTCTGTTATCAGTTACTTTCTGTTATTATATTCTGTTATATTCTGGGGCTCGATGTTAAACAACAACCTGTTAATTTGAGGTAATAATAATTTGCTGATAAGGCACCGGCAGGAGGCCCGACGTGGTTTTGAGGCCTGCTAGTGTCGACCCTAATAGGAAAAGGGTCTTGTCTACTGATCCATGATGAGCGCACTATCCGCATGTGGGAAGCGTGTATGGGCGCCCCCCTCAATTTGACTCAATCCGCATCTCGTCCAAATCACCACACTTAGTTCGGGCTTTCCATTTGATGCACGCATATGTAGGTACGAACCCGAGGCCAGGGTGGAACTTTTGTAGTCGGAATTTAGGGCGGCGTGGTCTTCCAGTGCTATGAGGGTCCCCTTTTCTTCGTGGGGCTCGATTAGCCGCGCACGCACAGCACGTGGTGCTTTGGGCTTGATGCGAAGAAGAGTTGAGTTGTGTTGAGTGCCCCGCTTGGTGGGAAAGGCCTTCCCATCTGGCGGGTTATTCTTACGTGTACGGCCAAATTGGTGCACCCCTGCAGGGATAAATCTTCTCGAGAAGCCGTGTTTTCCGCGGTTATGGTTGACTTGGTGAAAGTACTGGCTAACAAGTACTCAGAACAACTTACACCTAACTAATGGTAAACTTGACTAGTAATAGACTTATTGACACAACAACTTGATCCATCATTAATTCAACTGTGTGAGTTATCCTCGGATTGCTTCTTTGGATAAGGGGCGAGATCCAGGATGGGTTTGATTGGTGGTTAGCTATAGTTGGTTACGATACGCTATCTTATCTCTTTCTGTTACACCGGAAGTTGTAGTATGTTCTGTAGTTGGTTAGTGCAGCCAGTTGCAGCATCTTTTATACCCTTTTCTTCCGTTGATCCCAAGGCATCTGTGCTTGGTGTTGACGGGCTACACTTTGGTGAACTGTGAGTCTTGCTTGCCAGTATGTTTATGTACTGACCCCTTTGGGGCTGTGGTTTCCGCAGACTACGCTTACGAGGATCCAGGTGACGGCTACTACGTGGAGTTTGACGAGGTTGCTGACGAGTAGTTAGCGGACCCGGGCAGGATCCGAGACATCGTGGATGGGCTCCGTTTTCTTTTCATTCCCGGCTTCTTAAGCCTATTTGGATTTGTCTGTACTCAGACCCCTTTGAATGCTTCCGCTGAGTTGTAATGATGCTATGTTGGGACATGTGTCCTCTGGATGATTGTATTTGCTATTCTCTGCCCTAGTGAGGGCCAGTTGCAACTTATTTCAATCTTTTGTGTCTTAGAGATATGTTATGTTATCATCTTGTTCAAAGCCGTTGACGTACCATGTGTGTATGGTATGAAGTACGTCAATGGTAGTGTCCTGATTTCTACGGGATAGTTTACATCGACGGTGAACAGTAAAAGATTGGTTGTCACACATAAGTGTTGGCCTACTCGTAAGAGCTGCGGGTGCCGGTAAGCCTCGTAATCCAATCTAAATACTGTTCAGTTCGTACGGTGAGTATCCTCTAGAAGTCCGGGTGCGACATGCTCAGAGCATGTGGTATCTCTTTTGGCATGAAATGGGAGGAATGCCTTCCATATGCTGAATTCTCCTACAACAACAGCTTCCAGGCAAGCCTAGGCATGGCACCATTTGAAGCTCTCTATGGCCGCAGATGCAGGAGTCCAATCAATTGGTCTGGAGCTGGTGAACGTTCACTCTTAGGACCTGACATTGTTAAGGAAGCCGAAGAGAAAGTTCGTATCATCCGTGACAATCTCAAGATTGCTCAGTCTCGTCAGAAAAGCTACTATGACAGCAAGCACAGGGATATGATCTATGCACCTGGTGACAAAGCATATCTCCATGTAACTCCCCTCCGAGGCACTCATCGTTTTGGTGTGAAAGGAAAGCTTGCACCAAGATACATTGGTCCTTTGAACATTCTCTCAAGGCGTGCGGAAAATGCCTATCGTCTTGAACTTCCAGAAAAACTATCCAAGGTGCACGATGTGTTTCACGTGTCACAACTCAAGAGGTGTTTCAAAGATCCAGATCGTGCAGTTGATCATGATTCCATTGAACTCCAAGAAGATCTATCTTATGAGGAGCACCCTGTTCGTATTCTCGATGAGACCGAGCGTAAGACTCGCAACAAGAGCACCAAGTTCTTGAAAGTGCAGTGGTCCCATCATTCCGATAAAGAGGCAACGTGGGAGACCGAAGAGGATCTTCGCAAGAAGTATCCGGACCTTTTCTCTTCTCAGTAGGAATCTCGGGGCGCGATTCCTTCAAGGGGGGGCGTTTTGTAACATCCCAAGTATGAAAACCACCCCTAGAATGTTTGTTTCTTGCTTTATTATTGTTTTGCATCATGGCATCTTAATCATTGCATTTTTTTCCTTTTGTTTGCATCTGTTTTCCTTTGTTTTCCCATTTGAAATTCAAACAATATTCAAATGCTTTGTTCATACTTGTTATGTTACAATTTTTCCAACTAAAAAGTTCAATCAAAACAACCATTTTGTTTCCATTAAACCATAAGGTTCAAACCATTAAAATTATGGCTTTTAATAATTCACTTAATCCAAACTTAATTCAAATGTTATTCAAATAAAATTCCAAACAGCAACCCCTTTGGAATTAATGAAATTTACAAAACAATTCTAAGCAATTTGTTGCAAATAAAATTGAGGGTTCAACCTATTTGAAATGTTTGTTTTTAATAAATCACTTAATCTCAAAATCCATTAAATTTCCATCAAATTACAAACATCATTTTATTTTGAACTTTTTGTAAAACAAAACTTGGCAAGTTGTTGCTGTTACATAGTTAAGCAATACCAAATTTTTCTAAATTTTTCTAACATCCAAACCTAGCCCTTTTCTTCCTTTTTCATTTCAGCAAAAAAAAAAACACAACAAAATAATAAAAGGAAAAAAACGCACAGAGAGAGAGGGGCAGTGGGCTGTGCCCCCCACGCAGGCCCAGCCCACCCAGGCTGCAGCCCGATACCCCTTCTCCCCCAACCTCCGTACAGCTGACGTCGGCAATGGAGACAGCGACATGCGTGCCCCCACTGCTCCACTCCCCCTCCTCCTTTTTAACCCCCTAGGGTTTCCCCCTCGATGCCTAACCCTAGCCGCACCCTTCTCCCTCCTCTCTCCCATCTCCGCCGCCATCGAGAGGAGTGCGCTGCCGTTTCCTTCTACCACAGCCGCCGCTCGCCGGACCTCGCCGCCGTCGCCTCCATCACCCTCCGGCCGCGCTGAGGCCACCCCTGCGAAGAGGGTGAGCCCCTCATTCCATTCCCCTACTCACATGCTCGTTTCCTTGCTGTTTGCACCGCGAATTCTTCCATGCCAAGGTGCGGTCGATGCCCTGTTCGTCGACAGAGAAAACGTCTGTGCGTTCGCTTGCAGTTTCAGTTAGGCCGCATGCTAGACTCAAAACCAAACCAACCTCGTATGCATCCAAACAGCCGCAGCAGCCCATTGGCCGCGTCCGCTGCGCGCGCACCAAGCGCTCGCGGGATCGAGTCCCAGCAACCCCCCTTTTCTGCTCCTTTTTTCGAATTGTTTCAGTAGACGATTTCTGAACCTTAACCCCCCTGCGAGTAGTCCCCTTTCACCAACACAGCAGTAGCCCACTGGTTACTCCAATGCGCTGCCAGCAGGAGGGCAGGGGTTCGAATCCCACCCCTGCACCTTAAAATCCATCTTTTTTCATTCTTTTCCTAGATCCAGATCTACTCCAATTTGCACCCAAGTCCCTGCTAGCATTTATCTAGGTCCCTGTTAATTTCTTTCCAAGTCCCTGTAGCTTTTCTAGGTCCATGGTTATTTCTATAAACCATAAAAATGCTTAAACTTGGTAATTTAATAACTTTTGTTTGGAAGCTCCAATTGCAAAACTTTAAACATGTAAACCACTCCATTTTAAATTCTCTACCCAAATATAAAATTTGTTTACTGTTTTGAATAATTTAAATTGGTGAAATATTTGAATTCTTGTTTAATTCACTTAATTTTGCAAAATTCATAACTTGAGCAAAATAATTCCAAACTCAACAAATAAATATGTTTTCCATCCCATTTTTCATGTACTTTGCAAATATAAACTTTGTTTCATGTTTTGAATAATTATAATTGGTCAAATAATTTAAACCTTGTTTAAATCCTATAAAATTGCTAAATTCATAACTTGCTCAAATTAATTTATTTTTGAACATATAACATATGTTTTCAAACCAGAAAAACATAACCTTTTCAAATATGAACTTGGTTTGATGTTTTGAACAAATAAAATTCAAATAATGTTCCTACTTGAATTTAATTCATTTAAATCTTGTTTAACTTGTTTAATTCATAAATAATTCAACTTAATTCCTTTTTCAATAATTGAAACATGTAATCCACCTAAAATTTTGTGTACTTTCTAAATATGAATTTTGTTATTTGTTTTGAACAATTAAAATTGATGAAAACAACAAAGGCTTATGTAACACCTTTAAGGAACCAAAATTCCCTAACTTAAAAAATGAATTTCCAAACTTGGTAAACCTTATTTCAAAATGGTTTCTATTGTTGTTATTTTTCTGTTTTCCTCATCCATGCATCATACTAATCCACTGTCACCTGTTGATTAGTTGTAAAACAATTATTCCAACCTTAATTCATGGGCTTTCCATATGCAATCCAAATTTCCTGTGGATCCATTTAATTATGTTATGTTACCATGTCAAATAGTTTATTTTTATGCATAAATTAAATGGTCATGCATCATCCCATGATTGTGCATTATGCCATGTTATTGATTGTTTATCTCTTTGCGTTGTTTGTTTGCTTCTTCTTGAATAGACGACGACGTTGAGACAGACGAGCTTTACGACACCCCTTCTGAGGAACTAGCTCAGTACCAGGCTACTGAGTTTGCAGGCAAGTATTCACTCACATGAACCATTGTGTTCCTTTCAACATTGGATACCGATACGTTCCGTTGTCTACTCTGCTAGCCTTATGAATCGTTGCTTCTGTTACGAACCTATCACATGTTATCCTTTAACCCTGATATAGCCTCACCTCCACACCTATAACCCCATTGATTGTTGCCCGTGTCTTACTAGCATGCTTAGGGTTGTTTTGCTCGAGTCTGTTGCCCGTTACTTTCTGTTACTATATTTCATTATGTTCTGGGGCTCGATGTTAAAACAACAATCTGCTAATTTTGAGGTAATAATAATTTGCTGATAAGGCACCGGCAGGAGGCCCGACGTGGTTTTGAGGCCTGCTAGTGTCGACCCTAATTAGGAAAAGGGTCTTGTCTACTGATCCATGATGAGCGCACTATCCGCATGTGGGAAGCGTGTATGGGCGCCCCCCTCAATTTGATTCGATTCGCATCTCGTCCAAATCGCCTCATTTAGTTCGGGTTTTCCATTTGCCGCATGCATATGCAGGTGCGAACCCTTGGTACCAGGGTGGAACTTTTGTAGTCGGCATTTAGGGAGACACGTTCTTAGAGTGCTATGAGGGTCCCCTTTTCTTCGTGGGGCTTGATTAGCCGTGCGCTCAATTGCACGGGGTTCTTTGGGCTTGATGCGAAGAAGAGTTGAGTTGTGTTGAGTGCCCCGCTTGGTGGGAGGCATTCCATCTGGCGGGTTATTCTTACGTGTACGGCCAAATTGGTGCACCCCTGCAGGGATAAATCTTCTCGAGAAGCCGTGTTTTCCGCGGTTATGGTTGACTTGGTGAAAGTACTGGCTAACAAGTACTCAGAACAACTTACACCTAACTAATGATAACTTGACTAGTAATAGTCTTGTTGACACAATAACTTGACCCATCATTAATCCAACTGTGTGAGTTTATCCTCGGATTGCTTCTTTGGATAAGGGGCGAGATCCAGGATGAGTTTTGTTTGGTGGCTAGTTGTAGTTGGTTACGATACGCTATCTTATCTCCTTTCTGTTAGCCGGAAGTTGTAGTGTGTATCTGTAGTTGGTTAGTGCAGCCAGCTGCCGCATCTTTTGTATCACCCTTTTCTTCCGTTGAACCCAAAGCATCTGTGCTTGATGTTGTTGGGCTCACTTTGGTGAACTGTGAGTCTTACTTGCAAGTACGTTTATGTACTGACCCCTTTGGGGCTGTGGTTTCCGCAGACTACGCTTACGAGGATCCCCGTGATGGCTACTACGTGGAGTTTGACGAGGCTGCTGACGAGTAGATAGCGGACCCGGGCAGGATCCGAGACATCGTGGATGGGCTCCGTTTTCCTTTCATTCCCGGCCTCTTAGGCCTATTTGGCTTTGTCTGTACTCAGACCTGTTGAATGCTTCCGCTGTGATGTAATGATGATATGTTGGGACATGTGTCCTCTGGATGATTGTATTTGCTATCTCTGCTCTAGTGAGAGCTATTTGCAACTTATTCCAATCTTTTGTGTCTTAGAGATATGTTGTGCTATCATTCTGTTGAACGCCGTTGACGTACCATGTGTGTATGGTATGAAGTACGTCAATGGTAGTATCCTGATTTCTATGGGATGGTTTACGTAGACAATGAACAGTAGGGGTTGGTTGTCACACATACGTGTGTTCGCCTACTCGTAAGAGATGCGGGTGCCGGTAAGCCCCGTAATCCAATCAACTACTGTTCAACGGAACTGCGAGTATCCTCTAGAAGTCCGGGTGCGACATGGGATCTCCATTAGCACGACGTCCAGCTGGACCTCGCCTCCGGCTTCAGAGCCTGCCATCGTCGCGTGGCTCCCGCGCTCGCCGTGTCGTGTAGAACCACCTCGGGCGGCGCCATGTCGAATTTCTCCTCTGGCTGTGATCCACCTCTGGCTCGAGAGTTTGCCACGAGAGGCGGAGACGGATCCCGACACGGAGGGGTAGGCGCAGACATTCACATCAAGCTGGCAATGCCCATGGACAAAGTATTACTACAAGGAAAAGCTGCCAATACAACCGGAAAAGAAGGAAAAGGGCGCATACAAGCAAGTGAAGAGTTGATGCACCCAAAATGCATCTACTTTTCCAAGCACTTTGCATCATATTTCTCTCCGGAGTCCCCCCATAATTGAATAAATCTGCAGAATCTGACGCTGTTTTTAGCAAAATTCTTCTTTCCGTCTATTTTCGCAGGACTTTTCGCAGGGGACGAAAACCACGTAACTTTTTATGGAAAAGAAGGGGAATGAGCACCAGATGGGGCTGGGGGGCCACCCGAGGGCCAAAAGGGGGCCCCACACGCGGCCAGATTCCTTGGCCGCGTGGGGTCACCCCTTTTGGGCCTAGATGGCCCACTCCGGCTAGGTCTTCGACGTACCCCTCCATATATACGAGAAACTGACGGGTTTCGAAGGGGAGGGCTGTTTGCGAAACGGAGCGCCGCCGCCACCACGATCTTCGATTTCGGAGTCAGATTGATCCGGGATTTCACCCCCGAAGGTGGAATTCGAGGGGCTTCGTCACCATCATCATCACCACCATCATCTCCATCAACCATGAGCTCCATCACCCCCTCCATGTGTGAGTAGTTGCTGTAGGCATGTGAGGTGTGAGGGGTTTTGGATGAGATTGATCATGTAATTGCTACCCGGTATGCGGGATCTAGGGGTTTGTCTTGAGAATTCTTATGTCTTATGTTGATGCACTATTGCTAGGATTAATGCTTGTTACTAGGGCCCAAGTGGCATGATTTCAGTACTGAACTTACATTGCTACATCATATATTTGAGTTTGGTATCTATCTGCAATGTGTATTACCTACTATTATGTTGAACCTGCGAACCCTAAAGTGACAGCTAGGGAAAACAAGGGGGATATGTTCTAGTTTGAGGATTATGTGTGTTCATGGAGTGTTAATGCGTTGGTCCGGGCTATTCGAAAGGGTAGACCTTAATTACCTGTAGTTCCAAATTGGCCCCGGTGAAATGGGCAGGTAGGACAATAGGCTTTGTGCAAATTCTCTTGGTTAGTACGCACAATAATTTACGGAACACACACCTACATAAAACTGAGATAGAGAAAGGCCCCGCTGCTAGCAAAACATTATTACATGATCAATCTTATCCGTGCAACACCCCGCTGTCACCTCATGCCTGCGTTTTAGTCTCTAGTTTACTTTCACCCTTTTCCGGTGAAAACTGGGAAAACACTTGCTCTCCATTTACTTTCTGTTTGTTTACTTTCACTGCATTATTACACTCACCACTCTCGCTGCAAGTTTGTTGATACACAGGTGTGGTTGGGAGTGACGTCCCAATTGCTAAAGTCTCACCGGTATTCTTGTGTTCCCACTGAGTCGAACTACAAATTTGGGTAATACTTCCCATCGAAGACTACGATTGATCTCCTACACTTGGGAGCCATCAAGACTGTTTTCTGGCGCCGTTGCCGAGGAGCCTAGCTTTATTGGTAAGACCACTTGTTATTTTCTACTTGCTGCACTTTCTTGTTCCCTACAATGGGAAAGGGAAAGGACACTTCGAAGGAGGTAATGCCTTCGACTACTCGTTCTGGTAATGATTTGCCTAGTAGACCAAAATTTTCACCTAATATTGTTTCTACTGTGGCTGCTAAGAAAAAGAAAGGAATAGCTGGTAAATCACCATTGTCAAAAATGTCTACTAGTACATCTAATGATCAAACACTTGATAATGTAGACAAAGAACTAGCTTCTGAAATTCCTGAAACTATTGAAACACCTGAGGCAAATGAAACACCTGAAACAACTGAAATTCCTGAATCTTCTGTAGATGAAAATGTAGAACTTGAGCTGGAAAGAAATGAGACTCGTAGAGAGTATGAATATGGGGCCTCTTCTGAAGAAGAAGAAGAAGAAGCATTTATTGAGGCCTTTATATCACGTGATTATACAAAACTTGAGAAACTCTCTATTTATGATGATGCATCTCTTGGAAACTGTTTTGCTGCTACTAGGAATTTGTGTGGCCCAGCTATTAGAATTAGAGATAAAGATTATGAATTCAATGTTAATCCTGAGATAATTGAGATAGTTGAGAAGTCTAGATTCTGTGGAAAGGATGAGGAGTCTCCTCTTGATCATATTGCTGAATTGCATGCTTTATCTACTACATTTGGAAATGATGAAATCCGTCAACATTATTTGTTCTTAAAATTGTTTCCTTTTCTTTGGGTGAAGATGCTAGAGTTTGGTATAATCGTTTAGGACCTGCATGTATTACTAGTAAGGAAGAATGCTTGCAATTGTTTTTCAATAAATATTTTCCTGCTGAAAGGATACATGCATTAACTGTTGAAATTGGCAATTTTAAACAAGATAAGAAAGAGAGTCTACCCCAAGCTTGGGGGAGATTTGGTAAAATGTGTAAGAAATGTCCTGGTCATGGTTTTAAACCTCATGAATTGCTTGATATATTCTATAATGGACTAATGGGGGAAACAAGAGACTACCTTGATAGTATTGCAGGGAATATCTTTAGGGACAGAAGTGTTGATGAAGCAATTGAATTACTGGAGTCTATTCTCGAGAATGAAGCTGATTGGAACATTGAGGAGATAGATAAAAACGAGACACTCCCAGAGAAGAAAGGAGGTATACTCGAATTGAACCAAGAAACAATGGCTGAAGCTTCCAAGGATATTAAAGAGAAGGGAATTAAAACCTCTCATCTCAAGGAATTATCTGAAATGGGTATTAAACTTCCTACTGATGAACCATGCTTTCCAATTCAAGTGAACTCTATACTCCCTATGGAAGGTAATGAGGAGGTAACACCTCCTGTTGATGTCTCTTATGTTAACAATTTTGCTTATCATGATAATCCTGAGGAGCGTAAAATTAGAATGACTATCATGGAAAACCAGCATAAAATTAATTTCCTCCGTGAAAATTTAAATGCTAGTGTAGGGGAAGTTAAAAGAATTGTTAAAAATTGTGAAATGATGAACAATCAAGTTGAGCAAATGATTTCTTTACAAAATCAATTGTATGAAAATCTGAATAAACAAAAATAATTATGTGGAGTTAATACAAGGGGAGGTGCAAGCACCCAGGATCCTGATTATCCCGATGATCATCCTAAAAGAAAAGAGCAAGTTGCTCTTAAAGATAAATCTTTTGCAGGAAAATCTCCCAATGAAAATGAGCATGATGATGACTCCAATGAGCAAGACAAGGATATTTCTATTTCTGATGCTAAAACTGAGGATGATAATAATGAAGAAGAAGAATCATCTCCGCCTGATATTGAACAACATGATGATAATAATGAAGAAGCTGCTGTTAAGGAGGATCCTCAGCCTCCTATTGAGAAGACCAAGAAGAAGAAGAAACCAAATAAAGATAAAGATAAAGGTAAAGAAAGGGATCCATGGGTACAAAGACCCATTCCATATCCCCAAGAGGTATCAAAAACAAAAGATGAAGAGAGGTATGGGCAATTTTATGATATGATTAAGAATATGAAATTAGAGATTCCACTTATTGATGCTATTAAGAATCCTCCATATTCAAAATACATGAAAGATATTGTCACTAATAAAAGAAAGATACCTACTGATGCTATTACTGCTATGCTTGCTGATTATTCATTTAAAGGAAAATTGCCTGAAAAACGTGGAGATCCTGGTATTCCTACTATTCCTTGCAAAATTAAAGAAGCCTGTGTGAAATATGCATTATGTGATTTAGGAGCTGGTGTTAGTGTTATGCCTTTCTCACTATATAAGAAGCTTAATTTGAACAAACTAGTTCCAACAGAAATATCTTTACAAATGGCTGATAAAACAACTGCTGTACCTATAGGAATATGTGAGGATGTTCCCATCTCTATTGCTAATGAGTTGATACCTACTGATTTTGTTATATTAGAAATGCCTGAAGATGATAATATATCTATTATTTTTGGTAGACCTTTTTTGAATACTACAGGAGCCGTGATAAATTGCACTGAGAGCAAAGTGACATTTAATGTTAAAGGCAAAGAGCACACTATTTATTTTCCCAAGAAGAAACATGTTACAAGTATGAGCACAAGTGTGAATGCTATACAAATAAATTCCATTAAGATTGGTAGCATTGAAGTACCTATACCACCTCCAGCACCAAGGTATGAAATATTGATGATTGGGACCATTCCAATCAAATATGAGGTAACTTGATTTATTGTTTTATAATAAGTAATAATAAGAATCATGAGCTATATTCTTTACATGTTGCTAATGAGACCTGATCAACCTCATTACTAATGTCGAAATGATAAAGGCATGATTCACAAACATTTAAATTGCATTTTTTTTATGTTATTTGCTTTACAATTGTGAGACATAGACATAGTATTAAAAAATTTAGAATCAGAAATCACAGAATATGAAGTTTTAGAAATTCTCTGTAGAAAAGTTTCACGTAAAATTCCAGAAAAATTAGGGGGTCAGTTTTTTGCCCGAAGGGACCAGCAGCCAGCGGGGGAGCACCAGCAGGCCACCAGGGGCCAAAATAGGTACCTCCACGCGGCCAGATTCCTTGGCCGCGTGGGATACCCCATTTTTTGCCACAAGTGGATGTTGGGGCCCATCCAATGCTCATCTGCTCCCTTTCGACCGAAAACCAACCCCAGTTCATCTCCTCCATTTTTCCCGTGCCCTGTTTCTCCGTCAATCCTCGATCTCCACATTTGAGGCAGATTTTTCAAATATGTTTGATGGAATCACTCCTTGGTATGTAACTCCTTCACTCATCCAATTACTTTTTGCTCCCTTGCTTTGTGTATGAAGTATTTTTCTGCACTAGGTGTCACCTATTATGTCTAAGAACTCCATGAATTTAAGTTTTCTAGTTGATATGGATGCATGATATTGATTCGAGGACTAGTTATGGATGCCTTAGCAATGTTTTAGAGTGATACAATTTAATTTTTGTTGAATTTTATTTTGGTACAGCAAGGTAACATGTTGAACAAGGGAAAGGCATTGCTTGGGATGTCCTCAAGGACAATAAGAAGAGAATCAAGGGTGTCCAACAATCATGATGATAGTCAGTTATGGGAGGATGAATTGGTTTTTGCAGGTGAAAATCTGCGTGTCCATACCACAAGATGGCAAGACCCCGAAGTTCTTGAACATTGGGGGATTGCTGAAGATTTCCAAGCCTTTGCTGCAACTACGGGGCTGCTTGAGTTCTCACGCCATCCACGCAACACATATGTGGAACTCTCGAGGGAATTCCTCTCTACATTCAAGTTTGAGGGACCGGTGGTGCACCAGAAAAGTAAGTCTAAGAACCCTCCTTCAGCTACTTTTGTCATTAAATTTACAATGAGGGGGCAGCGTTTAGTCATGTCTAGAGGAATTCTATAAGGCTATACGTGTACCAACTACGGGGTTATGGGATGAAACATATGCTGATTCTAGAGAAGAACTTGTCACATTCTGGCGTAGCATTGCTAAAAATATTCCTGAAAGAATGAATAGAGGCAAGCTCACATGCATCCAACACCCGGGCCTTAGATATTTTGCATTGTTTCTTGCTAGAGGATTCCTGGCTAGGGATAACATTTCTGATTGCACTGGTCCTATGATCTATTTATAAAAATGTGCAATGGAAAATACAACACCTATATATAACCTGGGAACCATACTTGCTAGAACTTTGCATTTAGCTGTGAGTAGGAATGGCACGGATAAAACTCCTTTATATGTTGGTGCCATTGCCACTTTAATCCATGAATACATTATGGCAGAACGAGGTTTTAATGATAACTTGGGTACCATGGTAAATGAGTCTCGACTGCTGGATTTTGGTTTATTTTTTCACATGGATATGAGCAGGGCTGAGAAAGAACATTTTTCATGTTGCTATAAGGATTCTAATGGGCACATTGTGTCTGTTAGGCTCCATTGTGCTGACTTGTTTGACCGGGAGACAAAGTGGACTGTGCAAGAAGAGCCACAACAAGGAGAGCAACAACAAGAGGAGCCCCAATACCAGGCGCCTATGGCATATCCCTGGGGCTTCCCTGAACCACACCTTGGAGCACAGGCATGGCAGGATCCATCCTTCTTCCAGGGAGGTTCGTCGAGTGGTGGACATTATTACCACCGAGGATACTAGCTTGATCACAAGCTTGGGGGAGTATTTCTCTCCTTCCTCATTCGTTGTGTTATATCACTTGCATGTTATTTGTTGTTTTATGTTCTTTAAATCTGAAAAACACAAAAATATTTTTGTTATTTGTTAGCTAGTTTACTTCTGGTTATTTACATTATGTTTCTAAAAATCAAAAACCACAAAAAGATTTTTGTTTTCTTGAGTTTAGTATAAATACGGAGCTGCAGGAATTGCTGAAATATGTTCACTGTTATATGCTTTAATCTTTACTTGTGACTCCGTTTAAGCTGAAAATTTAATCACTACTGCAACTTTTTATGGCCTTCACCTCTGTAAAACATGAGAAAATTTTGAGGTGTTTAGGTAGGTAAACAAATTGCTGAATGCAGTAACTTTTTATAGCAAGATTTGAGTTTTTATTGAGCAGTTCAAGTGGGGAGAGGAGAACAACAATGATATGATAATGTGCTTGAAGGGATGAAAGGTATGACACCTTTGCCATGCTTATGTATGCTTTTTAATAACAGCAAGTGCACACCTTATGATTCCCTTAACACTTAGTGACATAATATCCATTGTTTATCTTCTCCGTGGTTTAGTAGAATATATTCTGATGCAACTGAAATATTGTTTAGTGTCATTACTTGGCTGATGGATTGAATATTTGTAGCCTTAAGCAGAGGTTTACGCATCCCATTGTGCTTACTGAACTTGCCAACCAAGGAAAGAATTAAAATAGAAAATTTCATGAATGATAAAAGTGGAGTCTTATGCTTGACGAACTTATGGTTGGGGGTTAGTCTAAATGTGTATCACATGGAAAATTTTCAACGCTGCACTAAGAATTCTATATTCAAGTTGATATTATGTTCTTTTAACTGTGGATGCCTGTCATGCCGAAATGAGGTAGAGGAATAGTAAGTCTTGATGAGTAAGTATATATGATTAGAGCGACGCATTGGGCCGCTAACCCAAGCCATGCGATATCATGGTGGAAATTTACTTATAGCTAGAATGGACTCCGCAACATATCCTATAATAAAATAAGAAGCTATCATATAGTGAATGAAATAAAAAAGGACAATGAGTCCATTCCATTTGTTTGTCTTGCCATTTTGACATGGGCTGGTTTCCATGTCATGGGGCAAGAGGTACCCCAATTGCTGCTCTCTATGATGTCATTAATACTTACAATGATTGTACAAGGCTTATTAGGAATGTAGAGTTGAGTAATCATGGTGCGGGACTTCGCTTTTAAGGGGCATGAGGCTTTCAACTTGTAGTTTGTCAAGCATAAGAATCAAAATGAAAAATTAATGCTTTAGCAAAACTGAGAGCAAGTTAGTAAGCACAATGATTTTACTTGTCAACATATGAAAGAATCAGAGATCTCAAAAATCTTGATATGATTCAGTCATCAGCGATGCACAAGCCTTTGTTTATGTCTACAATTGAGCAAACTCATTCAAGTATTAACACTTCATGTTATTTCTATTGCAACAAGTATATATGCTTCAACACTGAGTAGATGCACACTTGCTAGTATTTTGCTACTTGTTACAGGAATCATGTCTTGAGTATTTGCTAGTATTAATTGATGATGCATATGCAATGCAAAGTTCTTGCCAAAGTTTTTATCGCTTCTGCACTGCGTTTGAGTTGTTCGAGGACAAACAACGAGCTAAGCTTGGGGGAGTTGATGCACCCAAAATGCATCTACTTTTCCAAGCACTTTGCATCGTATTTGTCTCCGAAGTCCCCCCATAATTGAATAAATCTGCAGAATCTGACGCTGTTTTTAGCAAAAGTCTTCTTTCCGTCTATTTTCGCAGGACTTTTCACAGGGGACGAAAACCATGTAACTTTTTATGGAAAAGAAGGGGAATGAGCACCAGATGGGGCCGGGGGGCCACCCGAGGGCCAAAAGGGGGCCCCACACGCGACCAGATTCCTTGGCCGCGTGGGGTCACCCCTTTTGGGCCCAGATGGCCCACTCCGGCTAGGTCTTCGACGTACCCCTCGATATATACGAGAAACTGACCGGTTTCAAAGGGGAGGGCTGTTCGCGAAACGGAGCGCCGCCGCCACCACGATCTTCGATTTCGGAGTCAGATTGATCCGGGATTTCACCCCCGGAGGTGGAATTCGAGGGGCTTCATCACCATCATGATCACCACCATCATCTCCATCAACCATGAGCTCCATCACCCCCACCATGTGTGAGTAGTTGTTGTAGGCATGTGAGGTGTGAGGGGTTTTGGATGAGATTGGTCATGTAATTGCTACCCGGTATGCGGGATCTAGGGGTTTGTCTTGAGAATTCTTATGTCTTATGTTGATGCACTATTGCTAGGCTTAATGCTTGTTACTAGGGCCCAAGTGGCATGATTTCAGTACTGAACTTACATTGCTACATCATATATTTGAGTTTGGTATCTATCTGCAATGTGTATTACCTGCTATTATGTTGAACCTGCGAACCCTAAAGTGACAGCTAGGGAAAACAAGGGGGATATGTTCTAGTTTGAGGATTATGTGTGTTCATGGAGTGTTAATGCGTTGGTCCGGGCTATTCGAAAGGGTAGACCTTAATTACCTGTAGTTCCAAATTGGCCCCGGTGAAATGGGCAGGTAGGACAATAGGTTTTGTGCAAATTCTCTTGGTTAGTACACACAATAATTTACGGAACACACACCTACATAAAATTGAGATAGAGAAAGGCCCCGCTGCTAGCAAAACATTATTACATGATCAATCTTATCCGTGCAACACCCCGCTGTCACCTCATGCCTGCGTTTTAGTCTCTGGTTTACTTTCACTCTTTTCCGGTGAAAACTGGGAAAACACTTGCTCTCCATTTACTTTCTGTTTGTTTACTTTCACTGCATTATTACACTCACCACTCTCGCTGTAAGTTTGTTGATACACAGGTGTGGTTGGGAGTGACGTCCCAATTGCTAAAGTCTCACCGGTATTCTTGTGTTCCCACTGAGTCGAACTACAAATTTGGGTAATACTTCCCATCGAAAACTATGATTGATCTCCTGCACTTGGGAGCCATCAAGAGCCACCGCACCCTTCGATGGTGGGGGCTCCCCTCCTCCACGGACCTCACATACCGCCTGCGGGCGGTACCTACGCTCGTCCATTCTTCGCGACCGGCTCCTCGGCCTCTCTACTAGTCGGCTCATTGACCCGGCAGACCGACGACGCTTAGAAGTCACTACAGACGACGAGTGTCTACATCAGAATCATCACCAACCTTGATAATATAAATGGAAGGATCGTTCACCCAATCTCTTGAGCTCGTGGGCTTACTCTTAACAACCGACATGGCGTCCCTCTTGGCCTCGTCTGGTTCATCCACCTCATCCTCGGCCTGCTGCGGCTGCTCGGACGACTCGGGGAAATCGTCGGCGAAATACGGCCTGTTGGGGCCGTCTTCCGTGTCCTCGAGGGGAAATAGTTGTGCAAGCCGTCACGATTGGCGCCATTCATAGAGAAGCATATTTTCAATCGGAAGAAGGGTAAGGGGAAGAAACTTACCCGATATGGCGGATTCTGCCGGTCATACGGTGCCACGTCGTAGAATCACATCTCAGTGACCACCTCCTTAGGGGCGAGGAGAGTCACCGAGTGCCTCATCCCCGTACAAGGCACCTCGGTCGTCGACTGCCAGATCGTGTCAAAGTTCCCGGATGTGAAGCACATGTTGTGGGAATGGCGCTTCAGCGGCAGAAGCCGACACACTATCCAGCAAAGGAGTAGGCCGTGTGACGTCAAGACCTGGTCGGCTAGCTCCCCTACCCGACACAACAACGCCTCCACCTCCTCTTTGTCGTCGTGGAACTTGTTGCCCGAGTTTTTCTGCAAAATCAGAGGTGCAATCGAGAACGCCGACAAGCCAGTCAGATCCTCTGTCGTCAGGTTATCAGAGTAGAATTACGAGTTCTGCCACTTCTTGGCACACTCGTTCAACATCAACTTTAGCTATCCAGTCGAGCCCCGAGCCAGGTTGATGGCACAACCGTACTTCACTAGGGGTCCCTACGCCTGTTTAGTCTCCGTCTTGATGAACAAAGGACGACAAAAGAGACCCATGTGTGGCGAGATGCCCAGGTAGCTCTCGCAGCAGGCGATGTGTTAGGAGAGGTACTTCATGCTGTTGGCCCCCAGATGGTGGAGCTGCAGCCAGAAGAACTACAGAAACTCTAGCAGGAAGCCACTCACCTGGGAACAACAACCCACATTCCAAGTGGGACAGGAAGAGGACTCACTCTCCGGCTTCTGGTATCCGGAGGGCGATCCACTTTTCGTTTGGTGGGAGGGGAGGTTCTCCGAGAGCGGCGATTCATAGATGACGACGAACTCCGGTGATCTGAAGTACCCGCCGCAGAGGAAGTGGTTCAAATCTCGTTTTGTCACCGCGGATCCCATCCATCCTCCTCGCTAGCTCAACATATCGATCGAAGCATCGGGAAACTCACACCGCACTCGGTGGCTGGCGATGAAGAGGTAGTCGTGGTGGTGTTGTCGCGCGTCGCAACAAGGGAGGTCCTGGCCTTCACACCGCAACATATGCACGTCAGTTGCGAGAAGAAGTTCCTTGTCGCGAGTTCCAAGCGGAGCGAGGTGGAGGCGTTAAAAGACGGTGGCGAGGCACTCCGGGGAAGATGAGAAGATGAGGTGCACGAGGGAAGAAATGATGAAGAGAGGAAGAAGGCCTCCCCGACATCTATTTATGGAGGGTCTAGTGCTAACGTGAGCGTGGCGTGCAGTGCGAACCATCGCACACGATCTTCCCATGTGGCGTTGAGCGACGCGCCGCCGTAGGACTCGTTCTGCAAAGGATCCCGCTCCCTAGGTCTCGCCCATAGAAGATCCCGAGCACAAGAGCCCGAACAGTCGACAAGACCGGACCCGGGGAACAGAGCGACGGGGTGTGGCCTGTGTCATCAATGACGTCAAGTATACCCGACCAACTCGAGTTTTCAAGGCTTCATGCACCAAGCCGGCCAATTCCTCCCACCATCTTCAAAGAAGCACGTAGAAGCTTTCCGCCAAAGCCGATCGTGAAGCTCGGACGTGCTCTGGGGCTAGTGTTGGAGGGGGGATGAACCCCGGGTGGCCAAAGATACATGAGGATCTTCTCTCTAGAAATTCGGTCGGCTAGGCGAACCGACTTTGTTCGGAACCTAGCTGTGTGTGCCGGCCTGCTGGCTAGAGAAGGCAGAATCGGCCGAAGGCTCTGGACAGTTAGAGAAAGTCAAGGCGACATGTGGGTATGGGCCGCGTACCTACATAGTAGGGTGACGCCGCCCACAGCACCCCACGACGCAAACTACATGGAAATACTTAAAGCAGGCGGCAGGAGCCGAAGACTTTGGCCTCCCACGTTGTAACGGTGGCACAACGGTACGATGTTGTATCATTGTGTCGGACATCCTTAGGAATACCCCTATAGACGACTATGAAGTGGGCCCAACTAGCAACCCGTTGTCAAGCTAGACCCACCTGTAAGCCAGCCAACCATCCTCTATATAAGGCAGACTGGATTCCGAAAGGAAGCACTAGACTCTCCGGACTCCCTCTTCCTCCCAACAGACAACACAGCTCAAGGAGCAACTTGTAACCTATGCCACCGATAGTTCATCCTTGCAGGAGTAGGGGTGTTACCTCGCATGAGGGCCCCAAAACTGGGTACATCGTGTCTCCACGCTTGTTCCCAATCCCTCGCGAGCACTAGCGCATGCTAGTTTACCCCCTTAGTAAACTCCATCGTTAGCTCGATGGTACTGCCATGCGCTTTCCCACGACAACCGAGATTTTGAGGATGACCTCCCACATACTATGGGTACAAGGACACCATGGCGATATGACAAGGAGTTGATGCACTCGATAGAAGCATGCAATACATAATGGTTTGTCAAGACCGACCTTTTGGGGGCAATACTATCGTGTTCGTTGGGGACTGTGTCCGATATTTTGGAAAGCGTCCCAGGGTTAGATAATTGACGTGACCCTACGAAGTTCAAACCTTTGGAAAGACATCCTGCAGCTAAGCCCCGTCACCAACATGAGGGTGTAAAAAGACCGGTGGTTTGTGGATTACATGCCGAGGGTAGGTAATGGCACTAAGAAACTGACGAGGAACACAACATTCAGCTCCCCAGATATATTTGTGTGCCATCCACATTCGACATGGTTGACACAAAGAAACAAATCGACCGTGTGTTTCCTGCCCTAGAACACAACATGGTCAATCCAAATAACATGACTTCTCGAACGATCCTCTCCACAAAGAACGACAACCTTGATGGAACAAACATGCGCATGATTGAGCATTTTTAGGGCGATGAGATGATCTACCATAACTTCGATAGTGTAGAGAACAATGCGCATGGCACCTATTTTAACCTAGCTAACGAGCTATGTAATAAGACGAAGCTTGCGGTCCGTGGGTTCCAGAGGAACACAATAGATGGGGAGATCATGGTGGGACAACACACTGGGAGAGTGTGTTTCTCCCTCGACTACCTCTTTGTGCCTCCAACGATGGCATGCTCCTATTGAGATTCAAGAGGAAGCGTTCACCATCAGGCTCATCTTTGCCATGGCGATCAACAAAGGGCAAGGAAAGACCATGCCGAATTGGTATTCTCTCATGGTTAGTTGTACATCGTGTTATCTGGAGCCACCAGTAAGAGCAACATCAAGATACTCATAATCAAAGACAAGAAAAAAGACAAAACCAAGAACTCAAAGAAGTCGAAAAGGACCATTCTTAGTAGATCCACATAGTATACAAGTAACTCTTAGCACTTGAAGTCGCTGGATCAAATTTTTACTAGCTTTCTTGATGATCATTAAATACCTTCATTAGTGGCATCTTTCAAGATGTAATGGTTACGACGGACCGGTACGTACACGACAGGGAAGGAAGAGGCGATCGTGAGGCGGCTCTACAAACCCATCTAGGGTTCCGTACCCCTCGCCGGCGACGCCGCTGGTCCACTCCGTCTCCGGTGGCCTTAGGCCTCGGAGGCGTGGCGGATCACGACCTCTTGCCGGCGGGAGGTTTTCTGGTCGTTGTTTTGATTTTGTCCAGTGTCTTGTTCAAAATGGTGAGGCGGCAGCTACATCTTGAAATTAGAATAAGGTGCTTCCCGTCCTATCCTCGCTCCGGTGGTGCGCCTAGCGCCGACGGAGGACGCGTGGAGGCGTTTGTCCACACGATCTTCCCAGGTCCAGTCCGTTTTCGTGTTCATCCATGTGGTTATAGGTCTGGCTATTCCGATCTACAGTTGTCATCATTGACGATGGTTATTCCTCTGGTGCGCTGGTCTTTCGGGGCCTTAGCACGACGACTTTCCGTCTGTCTACTACAACAAGGTTTACCCGGCTTCAATGAGCGAGGGAGGAGAGGTGGGGGGGGGGGGGGGGGACGGCGGCGCGCCTTCGGCTCGCTTAAGTGTTTGTAGTGGTCCTTAGGTGGTCTAAAGACCTATTTGTAATTTTTATTACTTTCAGGATTCTTTGTAGCGTTGGTGATGATCAATAATTTGGTTGGCCTTTTCGCAAAAAAAAATGTAATGGTTACAAATATATCAATTTTTAATACAACACTATGTAGCTGCCTTTTTTTTTTTGCAGCGCGCGATCTTCTTTTGTAAACATGCATCCCCTCGTCCAGTGCCTCTTTGTTATGGACGTGCCAAGCGTGCAAGTCCACCTCCATGTGACAGCCCGTGCATCATCGGCTCTTCGCTACGTTAGAAATGGTATATGCGGGTCCGTCCCGGCAGCCGCTAAACGAGGTTCAAAATGGAAATAAAAGCAGACATCGG
This sequence comes from Alopecurus myosuroides, assembly GCA_028641055.1. Lineage (NCBI taxonomy): Eukaryota > Viridiplantae > Streptophyta > Magnoliopsida > Poales > Poaceae > Alopecurus > Alopecurus myosuroides. Next base: position 85,892,593 of record CM054062.1, on the reverse strand, counting down.
CAGGATAACAAGTCTGGCAAGGATTAATTTGTCACATAAAATGATTTCTTGGCCAATAAGTTGTTTTGCAGAGAAATTCTTGGCCAACAAGCAGTGACGTAAGTGCACAGCACAAAATATTTTCGGATTTCTGCCAGTTAACAGAAGCAGGTCCAACAGATCTGATCACCAGCGAGGTCGGCGATGAGCCTGGGCTACCTGAGCAGGGTGTGCGTCAGGGTGGTGCAGGCCGTCGTCCGCGCTGAGCAGCCAGCGTCCACCAAGCCGCCGATGATGCCTAGGTCGTCGCCGGCGGTCCCCGCTCCACACCGTCGGCCTTGGTTCTCGGGCGGCATGGCTGAGATGCGGGCGGTGGTGAAGACGGCGGCAGAGAAGACGAGGAGAGCGGAGAAGGACGAGAGTGTGATGCACCTCATCTGCTGGGGACCAGATTAGTAGATCCAGGGAAGATTAGTCTCATATGCTGTTCCTGTCCTTTGGTTGTGATTTTGTTCCCATCCTTTGGTTTGATTTCGAGTGCAAAAATGTATTAGTAGATGAACATCGTCTTCCTATCGCAGTTTGCCAAAATATAACTAGCTGCTTAGATATTCTTGTATAGCTTGTTCGTTTATACAATGCATGTAGCCGGAAATTTAGCTCGTAATTGGTAAAGCTTGCTCATCGGGGTATATCTTAATGCATGTTTCACAACATGGCAAACCTTTTGCCTAGCTTCAAAAACAACTTCAGGTCATACGTCTACGGATATATCGTACTCCAGAAACGCCCACTTGCACACATTCCGATCACCAATTTACCTAGAAGGTGGAGTGCGTGTTGCTGCGCCGTTTTCTCCTTTATCCTCGCCGTCTCAAAATAATTACATCCATTTCTACTCATTTCAACGACAATTAATTTAAGACGGAGGGAGTACCATTTTTTCCTTTAATCATGACACACAATGGTGAAGTTCGTAAACTGTTGCGAAAAAAACACCCGAATCGCCATCTGTGGTATATGCCATCATCAGTGAACTTGTAAGACATCTAAAAACACCACAATATGTTGTGTACATTGCAAGCTCATTGTATCAAACTAATACAACACAAGTTAGCACATACCACACATCGACAATGTCATAAAGCCTCTAAGAAACTTGAAGCCATAGAAGCTAAGGGCTCCTTTGATTTGGAGGAAAAATAGAGGAAATATGCAGGGTTAGAAATATTTTCCTAGATGTCACTGTTCACTTCATTGATTAGTGGGAATGGTGCAAGTGAAAACTAGAGAATTTTTTTCTTACAAAGGATAATCTCCTTAAGCGAAATTGGCATGGTTGCAAGAAGTGTGTGTTCTGCAGTTATGACGAAACTGTAGAACACCTGTTCATCTCGTGTCCCTTTATTATCAGAATATGGAGACTGCTCCATTTACTTTTAATGTTTCTCCTCCTATGAGTCTGGATCATATGTTTGGTGATTGGTACCCAAACATGATAAACATCGTATTCGGATTGGTGTGTGTGCCTTTGTATGGGCGGTGTGGAATTGTCGCAATGATGCGATTTTTAATAGGGTACAACATATATATTTCTTGCAGGTTGTCCACAAGGCTATCTATTGGATTACTTCGTGGTCTCTCCTTCTGCCACAAGACCAACGCCATTTCATGGAGGCTGGATGCAACCGGTTGCTGGCTATAGTTCGGGCCATCCTCTTTTCCAAAGGGTGGCAGCATGATAGAAGGATTTGTACTTCATAGTCGAAGTCTGTCCTAGCTTTCGTTGTCTCTTTTTTACTTGTAACTTTTGGATGGGTGCTCGTTGTAATACTTTGACTCCTTAATATTTTTAATAAAAAGCCGTGTGCGTCACTCTGATGCAGAGGCTAGGGCTTTATGCTCCTATTTCTATATAAAAAAGAGAATTTTTTCTACAGATCTCACGTTCAAGGCAAAACTTAAAGGATAACAAAAATATACTTAGACCTTTGAATCCTATGCACAAGGAAGTAGGTGAAAGGACATTTGTTCCTAATCTTGTTTTCGGTGTTTGATCACAACATATGGAAGATCAAATGTTTTCCCTAAGTATGATTCAGAGCCTATCATGGAGAAATGCAATCATACACTTCCTTGGACATCCCTGTGATTGACAGCAAAAAGGAAGAAAAGAAACAGGAAGACGAAAAGAGAAAACAGGGGAGCCGGCCTCCCTCGCCAGCCTGGCCGGGCTGCTCGGGCGTTGCCCCGGCCCCGCTTCGTCTCCACACCGGCCCTAGGCCGGGCTGCTCGAGCGCTGCCCCGGCCTCGCTTCGTCCCCACGCCGGCCCCAGGCCAGGCACTAGGCCGGGTGGTCCGGGCACTGTCCCGGCCCCGCCTCGTCCCCACGCCGGCCCCAGGCCGGGGTGGGAAGGGTGGCGCCGGCCCCAGACCGGGTGCCAGCCGACCCCACAGTGGCTCGAGGCCGGGGTGGGAACGAGATGCTGTTCCGGCCTCCCTAGCCGTCCTGGCCGGCCCCCTAGGCCGGGGTGGGCTGCAGCGAGGGGATTCCCCCCAACGACCATTTTCTACCTCTCCGGTATAAAATGAGCTCATCCTCTACCTTTAGAAAGTGTCAATTAAACGCACTCTCTCCACCATTGATTGACCTCACTCAAGCTCAAGCATCTCCCCAAATCCCCAACCAAATCTCGTGATACTTTAGGATTTGGAGGAGACATCCCCGATCTACAATTCCACCAAGCCGATTAGAAATCACCCCACTCATCCCTTCGGGATCTTGTAGTTCTTAGTTCATCAGAGCCAAGAACCTTGTTTCTCTTAGCTCATCGGAGCTCGGAGCCTTGTTGATATCCTCGAAGCTCTTGTGCTCGTGGATCTTGTTTCTCGGAGTCTTGGTGGCTTTCGGGATTTGGTGAGGACCATCCAAAGTTGTGGAGTGTGCCTCATCCTTGTAAAGGTTCTAGTTGTCAACCTCAACGACAACATAGTGATTCGAGTCTCTCCACATCGGTGGAAGGACTCGAAGGAGATACGGTGTGCCATTTGAGGGCTACTCGGTGTTCCACATTGGTGGCACCGCCCCGCTCCAACGGAGATTAGCTTCCATTGGGAAGTGAACTCCGGGATGCATCTCCGTGTCATTGTGTTCGGTTATTCCTCAACTTACCTTTACTTGTCGCTACTAGCTTAGTTATATATTCACCTTGTTCTAGTTGTACTTGCTCAACATATAGGTTTGTTCACCTAGTTACATAATCTAGACAATCTATATTTGAGCACTATCTTGTTAACTCGAAAAAGAAGCTAAAATTTGTAGTTAACCTATTCACCCCCCTCTAGTTAACCTCTCGATCTTTCAATTGGTATCAGAGCCTCGTCTCTTTATTAAGGGCTTTACCGCCTAAAGAGGAGGAAAGGATGGCTAGTGATCCCGTCACCATGGAGGGATTCAAAAGCTAATCCGAGCTATGATTGATAGCTCCGAGAAAAATATGGAGGGACTAATAAAGGAATTGGCATCTTCATCTAATCAATCTAGAGAAAATGTTGTCTTAGATGAACATGGAAACCCCATTCCATCTAAGGAAGGGTCCGCAACATCGACACCCGGAAGTGGTAGTGGTGGAACTTCTTTTGGCTTTGCTTATAACAATGCTCCAAATGTTCAACATCCACATGTTAATCATCTTGGTCCACCTCCTATGGTAGATAGAATCGTTTTACTAATTAGAAAGCTTCCATGAAGTCTTACATGTGCAGCTCTTCAATGCAAATCTGGAGAATTGTTGATAAGGGGTATGAGCCAAAGGACCCCAAGAACTTAAGCTCAAGTGACATCGTAGATGAGCAACGCAACGCTCATGCCATGCACATGTTGGAGAAGGCAATGGAAAAGGAAGGAGTTGAGCACATCCGGTCCTTCTCAAGTGCAAAGAAAGCTTGGGATTGCCTTGTCGATATTTATGACGACAACATCAATCTTTAACGATCCAAGAAGTCAATCATCCAAAGAAAAGTTGAACACTTTCATTTGGGTGATGGAGAGAACATCGAAGACATGTTTAGAAGACTCAAGGCTCTTGTAAATGATATGAGAGATTGTGGCTTCAAGGATTGTACAGATGATTGGGTCAAGGAGAAATTTCTACTCACCTTGATTCCATACAATCAAAACATGGTGATGAATGTGCAATCAAGGGCCGATTACTTGGATCTATCCCCCAATGATGTTTTGGGTCTCTTCATCACTCTAAAAGTCATGAAGCAAACCTCCGATGATGTCATGGCCCATGTAAACGAAATGAAGCAAACCTCCGATTATGTTGAGGTCACCCCCTATGAAGAGAATGACTCAAGTGATGATGGTGGATCCACACATGATGTGTCCGAGAAAAAGATGAAGACATCACATGAAGAATTCTTGGCCCTTGCTCAACACAAGTGGTGGAAGAAAGGACATTTTAGATCAAATTCTACAAAGAACAAGGGAAAATAAGTCTCAAGCGTGAAGAAGGCAAGGACTTGCTTCAATTGTGGAGATACCGAGCACTTTGTTGTCGAGTGCCCCTTCAAGAGTAGAATTGAAAATGGTGGAGGACTCATCTAGAAATCCACCTTCATTCCCAAGTCCAAGAACTTCATCAAGAGAGGCCCTCCTAGGGCAATGGTTGCAAAAGAAGTTGAGTACACGTCCGGTGGTGAAGAGAGTGATGGTGATGATGAACAAGTAGGTATGGCGGCCATGGCTAGGAGCGTCGTACCCCCTAACTTAAGCTCTCTCTTCTCCAACCCTAATGACAACAAGGATCCCTCGAGTCACAAGTGCTTCATGGCCAAGGGTATATCCCCAAAGGTGACTCCTACACTCAAACTTGCAAACTCTTCTACTCCTTCACTATTAAATTATGTCGAGGAAGACCCCTTGATAAACTTTGTGGAGAAACTAGAAGGAGAAACTAAATCTATCTTTGTCTCTCTCATGGATGAACTAAGTGAGGCACATGGACTCATTGATGAACATGAGGAGAAAATAACTTTACTTGAAAAGTTAGCTCGTGACGATGCTAGTAAAATTGAGGAGCTTGAGAAAGCTCTAGATGAATCACATTGCTCTAGAGAAAGCATAGAGGAAACCTTTGCAATTGACAAAGCTAAAGTAAAACTTGATTGTGAGCATGCTTTTGCTAAGGTAACATAATTCATGGCCTTAAATGATGCAACTACACAATTTCAAATGATCTCAAAACTTTGAAAGGGTTAAAAATGTAGATGAACACTCTTGTATTACTAACCCTCTGTGTGTCAAGGAAACTCTCATCGAGGAGAACAATAGGTTGAAGGAACAACTCAATAAAGTCTTGCCACATGCATCCAAGGGCAAAAGAACCTTAATGATCTTTTGAGAAATCAAAAGAAAGTTATTGGCAAGGAAGTCCTTGGTTTTGGTTCCACTTCCAAGGTGGCCTACAAGAAGAAGTCAACTCTCTCCACTAACTCTATTGTTTTTGTGAAGGAGGGGGAGTTGGCTAATGATGAAGATGAGTTTGATGTGATTGCTAAGAGTATTGTTCCTAGGAACACTACTACTTACAACAACTTTGCGGGAAAGTATAACCCATCATATGTGCTTCTTAAATCTATTGATGGTCATGTTTATGCAAAATATGTTGGCACCTCATATGGTGATGATTACAAGTATGCTATTTGGGTTCCTAAGACCCTTGTGACTAATAAGAAGGACCCATCCAAAAATGGGTACCTAAGACAAGAAGTTGATTCATTGTAGGGTTGTGTTTCCAGAGGAACATCATGGATGATTGATAGTGGTTGTTCCGCACATATGACCGGAAGCAAGGAAGTGTTGAATGACTTAAAACTCCAACTCCTAAAATTTGATCATGTAACTATTGGTGATCGCTCACAACTTAAGGTATTGGGACATGGCAAGGTGGTCATTTCTCCGGATTCATACATTGAGAAAGTCCTCCTTGTTGAGTCCCTTGGCTATAATCTTCTTTCCGTCTTGCAACTTTGTGAATGCAATTTTACATGTGTATTTGGGCAACATCACGTGCTTGTTCTTCACACCATTTCTCTTAAAGTAGCCTTTGTTGGATTTGTGGAAAACGGTTTGTATATAGTGGATTTCTCGAAAGAAACTACACATATCGCCACTTGCTAATGGCTAAATCCGACGTGGGGTGGCTTTGGCATCGCCGCTTGGGCCACGTCGGTATGAGAAATTTACAAACTCTTGTGAAGGATGAGCACGTGGTAGGACTAACAAGTGTGAATTTTTTCCAAAGATCGCCCTTGTAGCTCTTGTATTGCCGGAAACATGCATGAGAAGAATCATCCCAAGACATCAATCATCTCCACAACAAGGACCTTTGAGCGTATTCACTTGGACTTATTTGGGCCTCCCACATATGATAGTCTCGGTGGCAAAAAGTATTGTTTGGTGATTGTTGATGATAATACAAGATACACTTGGATATTCTATATCAAGAGGAAGAGTGAGACTCAAGAAAGGTTCATATCTTGGGCCACGGAAGTGCAACGCCAATATGACACCAAGATCTTGTCAATTAGGAGTGACAATGGGTCCGAGTTCAAGAACTACACCATGGATGAACTCGTGAGTGAAGAGGGGATAAGACATCAATATTCCGCTGCGTACACCCCTCAACAAAATAGTGTAGCGAAGAGAAGAATCGCACACTTATTGATATGGCAAGAACTATGACGGCCGAGTTTAAATCCCCATATAACTTTTGGGCCGAAGCCATCAACACCGCTTGTCATCTATCTAACCGACTCTTCCTTCGTATTATGATTGGTATGACTCCATATGAACTCCTAACCGGTAGCAAACCCAACCTCAAGTATCTTCAAGTCTTTGGATGCAAATGTCAAGTTTACATTAAAGCGACTAGATTGTCTAAATTTGATCCTAGAACTTTTGAAGGTATATTTGTTGGTTATGCCACGAACTCTCCCACTTATAGAGTCTACAACATATCCACCGTGTGTGTTGAAGAATCTATGAATGTAGAGTTTCATGAGGATAATGGCTCCCAAGTGGAGCAAATTGATTGTGATGATGTAGGTGATGAACCTTCCTCCATAGCCATAAGAAGAATGGGTATAGGTCCCCTTATACCCATTGAGGGACACCTTGTGGCAAATACGGATGGGACTAGCTCTACGCAAGTGGAGCCCTCTACATCAACCACCAATCAAATGGTAGACCAAGAACAAGAACAAGACCTTCAAGTGGATACCTCTCATCAAGAAAGTGATCAAGATCCACCCAATGATAATGGTGGAAATGATTTAGGTGATTCTTCACCAAGAACTCCACTCCGGATGGATCATGGTCTTGATGACGGAAATGATGAGGATATCCCTCCAAATGAGAATTACGATGATGCACTAGTTCGTATTATGACTCGTCAAGCTTCAAGATTGCAACAAAAGTCACATTATCAAAAGAATATTATTGGTGGCTTGGGAAGACGTGTCTCCACTCGTTGACAAGTTCTCAAGTTTTGTGGTATTCATTCATATGTCTCTCATGTTGAACCTATCAAAGTTTATGATGCTCTTGAAGATGAAGATTGGGTTCAAGCCATGCATGAAGAGCTCAATAACTTTGAAAGAAACAAAGTATGGTCACTAGTGGAAAGACCCAAGGATCACAATGTCATTGGAACAAAATGGGTGTTCAAGAACAAGCAAGATTCTCATGGGCAAGTGATTCACAACAAGGCTCGATTGGTTGCTCAAGGCTACTCTTAAGTCGAAGGACTTGACTACGGTGAAACTTTCGCTCCCGTAGCTAGACTTGAATCCATTCGTATATTACTTGTATTTGCCACTAGCCATAACTTCGTCTTGCATCAAATGGATGTTAAAAGTGCTTTTCTAAATGGTCCTCTAAGTGAATTGGTATATGTTAAACAACCCCCGGGGTTCGAGTATCCCAAGTATCCTAACCATGTCTACTTCCTCCATAAGGCTTTGTATGGCCTCAAACAATCCCCACGTGCTTGGTATGATCATCTAAAGGAGTTCCTAGTAGATCGTGGTTTCGTACTTGGGGTAATTGACCCCACACTTTTTACCAAAAGTGTAGATGAACATTTCTTCGTTTGTCAAGTATATGTTGATGATACTATATTTGGATCTTCTAGTGTGAGCTTTGTAGACCAATTTTCCAATTTAATGACAAGTGAGTTTGAGATGTCTATGATGGGAGAATTGAAGTTCTTTCTTGGTTTTGAAATCAAGCAATATTATGAAGGAACTTTTATTTGTCAAGCACAATATATTCAAGACATGCTCAAGAAATTTGATATGAAAAATTCCAAGACACTAGCTTATCCAATGTCAACAACTGTGAATCTTACTATGGATCACAAAGGTATACCGGTTGATCCCAAACTTTATCGTTCTATCATTGGATCTTTGCTTTACCTTTGTGCATCTAGACCGGATTTTATGTTTAGTGTGGGTTTGTGTGCAAGATTTCAATCTAACCCCAAGGAAAGCCATATGATTGCGGTCAAAAGGATTCTTAGGTATTTGGTTGACACTCCTACACATGGCCTTTGGTACCCATCAAACACAACTTTTGATCTTGTGGGATATTCGGATGCGGATTGGGGAGGTGACAAGGTGGATAGAAAATCAACCTCGGGTGCTTGCCAATTCTTGGTAGGTCACTCGTATGTTGGTCTTCCAAGAAGCAAAATTGCATTGCCACCTCCTCCACGAAAGTGGAGTATATTTACGCCGCTAGTTGTTGCTATCAAGTTTTATGGATGAGGCAATGTCTTAAGGATTTTTGAATTGAGATTAAGACAATGTCTCTTGTATGTGACAATGAGAGTGCTATAAAGATTGGTCACAATCCGGTACTTCATGGCAAGACCAAGCATATTGAGATTCAGTATCATTTCATTCGAGATCATGTGGCCAATGGAGATATCTCACTTTCCTATATCAACACCAAAGATCAACTTGCCGACATCCTTACAAAACCTCTAGATGAGAAGAGATTCAAGAAATTAAGGAGTGAGCTCAATGTCGTATGTGCAAGCAATTTTAGTTGATTGAAAATCTTGCATACACACCTCTACTAGACTCATATTTGGCTCTTAGATGTATGCATAGACATATGGGGAGTGTAGCTCAGTCAATGAGTCAACACTACTTCTATAATGCATAAATAAACAAATCATGCATAATGGTCATTCCAAATGATATAATGTGCTTCAATGATGGGTCTCGACAATGCACCCAAGATATATCTTCGCGGTGTCATATCGAACATACTCATACATGGTGGCTAAGGCCACCGCCCAAAATTCAAGATTCGAGTGTTGTTTGGTTTTCATATTGATAAGACATTTTGTGTTCCACTCATATGCATTTTCGTTTTTCATATTTCATATTGCATCCAATTTTGTTTATTTCACTTTTATTTTTCTCCATTGGATGCTTATGGAAATCATCATGTTCATTTCATCTCATCACATTTGTGCTCATGGTCGAGTAAAATTTGCTAACAACAAAATAGAAAACTTACCGTTGTATCACTCGTTTAAGTAAACTTGTATCTTTAAAAAAAAGGGGGGAAACAATTCAACAATTCCGTGTTTTAAAAAAAGGGGGGAAGAAAAAAAAATTGCCCAAAACCGGCCTGGACGGCCGGCCTGGCCAGCTCTCTAGGCCGGCTCCCTCCGCCTCCCAGCCGGCCTCGCCCTCACCCCCGCGCCGGCCCCAGGCCAGGGCCTAGGCCGAGCCGCTCGGCCATCCATCCGGCCTCACGCGCCCCCACGCCGGCCTAGCTGGCACCCCGGGCCGGGCGCTCGCCAGCGCACGCACAACACAAAAGGGGAGGGGCCACAAACCCCTCCAACCCCTCCCTAACCTCCCCCTTCTCCCCCCCACAAACCACCACCATTAGAGCCCCCCTTGGAGCTCTCCTTCCCCCCTCCCCCCACTATCAATGTCAAGTTTGGCGAGAAGGGTGAGGTCCGCAAATGGTTGGTGAATCTCCTCTTTCATATTGGCACTGCTATGAGGAACCACAAGCCTTCGGATATTCTAGATTACATGTGGCATGAGATGCGAACTGTGGTTCGTGACAAGAGGGTCTCAATCTATGGCCCATATATTCAGATACTCATTGAGTCTAAGATTCCAGCTGGTCTCATCAACAACTAATCCAAGGTGACTCCCAAACAGTATGTTCTTCTCTCGGCTGCTGAGGCTGAGATAGCTGCTGCTCAAGACCCCAAGCGCACCCGCACATTGTCCACTAGGCCTAGTACATCTCCAGGTATCCCCAACTCTTCTTCTCCAGACCCTACTGTCCCAGCTTCTGGCACATTCATCATCAAGAGGGCTCTTCAGAAGATGAATTGCTTCTTCATTGACAAGAAGAAGCAAGACTATCAATCCTATCATAAGGTCAAGGCCTCTCGTCGCAACCAGCGGGCTATCATGACAGCTCTTCAGCTTCCACTCGGCTCTCCTAGCTCGGAGGAGCTCACGGAGGACACATGGAAGTCAAAGCACACCTTCTGGCTTGGTTATGATGCTAGTTCTCTCGGGCCTTTTGGGGCCTCATTTGCAGCTGCAGCTAGTTCCAGTCAGGCACCTAATGAGGACTTTCCCTGCGCCGGATGCTGAGATGGATGACGACGAGTGATTGTACATGCATCATTTTCTCCCTTTTTGGTGTCTTGATGCCAGGGGGAGAAATATTAGGATCCTCAACGCATTGCATTGATATCATGCATCCATTTGCGTTTTATCATCGTTATTGCTTTCCTCGATCTTAGTTGATCTTACTATTTGTGTGTTTCATTGAACTTTGTTGCTATTGTAAGACTATGTCTCTACTATCTATCGTACTATCTATTTATATACTATGTGATGTGATATTTGATGTGTTGAAGATCATAGTAAGGTTATCATACTATCTATCTACTCACTACTTGATGAGATGAAGACCATAATGAGGTTATTCTTTATCTATCTATCTACTATGAGATGAAAGCTATGGTGAGATTTTTTTGTGCAAAACAATAACTTATATAAGAACCTTGCCTATACATGTATCTTCACTACTTGGTTCAAAGTTGATTCAAAGAACTCATAGCTAATACATATCCATCTATAGTGCTAGATCATTTTCGAATCATCTTCACATTTCACATATGAATATCATGTTAAGCATCACATATCATATTGACCTATAGAACATAAAGGGAGATGAGAATCATAATCATTGCACTCCATTTGTTCATCAAAAAAATATCTTATGATTGGGCACACAAATAGGGGGAGTACCTCTATAAGTTTTATCTCCTTACAAATAGCCATGATAAATTATCCGTAATGCAAATCTGTATGTTTTCATCAAACATCAAAAAGGGGGAGATTGAAAGGACATTTGTTCCTAATCTTGTTTTCGGTGTTTGATCACAACATATGGAAGATCTAATGTTTTCCCTAAGTATGATTCAGAGCCTATCATGGAGAAATGCAATCATACACTTCCTTGCACATCCCTGTGATTGACAGCAAAAAGGAAGAAAATAAACAGGAAAAGGAAAAGAGAAAACAAGGGAGACGGCCTCCCTGGCCGGCCTGGCCGGGCTCCCAGGCCGGGCTGCTCGGGCGTTGCCCAGGCCCCACTTCGTCCCCACGCCGGCCCCAGGCCATGCACTAGGCCGGGTGGTCCACCCACGCCTCGTCTCCACGCCGGCACCAGGCCGGGCAATCTCCAGGCCAGGGTGGGAAGGGTGGCGCCGGCCGCAGACCGGGTGCCAGCCGGCCCCACAGTGGCTCGAGGCCTCCCTGGCCGGCCTGGCCGGGCTCCCAGGTCGGGCTGCTCGGGCGTTGCCCAGGCCCCACTTCGTCCCCACGCCGGCCCCAGGCCATGCACTAGGCCGGGTGGTCCACCCACGCCTCGTCTCCACGCCGGCACCAGGCCGGGCAATCTCCAGGCCAGGGTGGGAAGGGTGGCGCCGGCCGCAGACCGGGTGCCAGCCGGCCCCACAGTGGCTCGAGGCCGGGGTGGGAACGGGATGCTGTTCCGGCCTCCCTAGCCGCCTGGCCGCCCCCCTAGGCCGGGGTGGGATGCAGCGAGGGGATTCCCCCCAAAGACCGTTTTCTTCCCATCCGGTATAAAAGGAGCTCATCCTCTACCTTTATAAAGTGTCAATTAAACTCACTCTCTCCACCATTGATTGACCTCACTAAAGCTCAAGCATCTCCCCAAATCCCCAACCAAATCTCGTGATACTTTGGATTTGGAGGAGACATCCCCGGTCTACAACTCCACCAAGCCGATTAGAAATCACCCCACTCATCCCTTCGGGATCTTGTAGTTCTTAGTTCATCGGAGCCAAGAACCTTGTTGCTCTTAGCTCATCAGAGCTCAGAGCCTTGTTGATATCCTCGGAGCTCTTGTGCTCGTGGATCTTGTTTCTCAGAGTCTTGGTGGCTTCCGGGATTTGGTGAGGACCCTCCAAAGTTGTGGAGTGTGCCTCATCCTTGTAAAGGTTCTAGTTGTCAACCTCAACGGCAACATAGTGATTCGAGCCTCTCCACATCGGTGGAAGGACTCGAAGGAGATACAGTGCGCCATTTGAGGGCTACTCGGTCTTCCACATTGGTGGCACCGCACCGCTCCAACGGAGATTAGCTTCCATTGGGAAGTGATCTTCGGGATACATCTCCGCGTCATTGTGTTCGGTTATTCCTCAACTTACCTTTACTTGTTGCTACTAGTTTAGTTATATATTCACCTTGTGCTAGTTGTACTTGCTCAACATATAGGTTTGTTCACCTAGTTGCATAATCTAGACAATCTATATCTGAGCACTATCTTGTTAACTCGAAAAAGAAGCTAAAATTTGTAGTTAATCTATTCACCTCCCTCTAGTTAACCTCTCGATCTTTCAGTAAGAAAGTTATACGCATGTCATCCTCTCCCATCCCTATTCCTTTAATATTCCTTTGACACACTCTAGACCTGTGAATCAAAGAGGCCCTAAGTGGTTTGTCCCATAGCAACGGTTTACTGGAGTAGTACATGCAACATAGCATACTGATGAAACGATCGAAGACGGTTACAAATAAATTCATAAACTGATAAAAAAGGATGTGATGTAAAGGCTGCTAAAGTTTATACAAGAGCTATACATTGTCGCTCATGCTCAAGTGGGTGTGGTAACTCTTTCAGGATGAGGAGCCTATCTGGAAGACTTTTATGAAAGCCAAATATCCGAAATTAGGTAATATCTGGAAGACTATTGGATCCATAGTTTTGGATCGAGTCTCCATATCGGGAGAATTTCTTTTGAAGAATGTGTGGGAATGGCTCTGATACCAGATTGTTAGCACCACAATTGGATTCTATGGATCAAATTCACTATCAGTATCTATCCAACTAAAATTACTAGCTAGATCTAGGAGGAACCGAGAGATGCTACAAGCCAACATAAGCCCTATGCCATCTCTCATTTGCCGCCACGGAAGGTTGTTGAAGCTTGATTTATATAGAGGACCAATCGCTAGATGCCACTTCAGCAGCGGACCCTCCTTGCCAGAGTATTGGACACTCTCACATGTTGGACGCTTCTCTCGCAATGCTTCTTCCTATGGGCCCTGCTCGTCAGTGTCTGTGATAACAATTACCTGGAGAAGCGCCCATATTGAGATAATTTGAGGTCTTGCTATGGTGAATTATCATTTTGACATGTTCTCGACGGTGGTGTGAGCAACTTCTTGGAGAATCGTGTTGGCAATATTGACGGCAATCACCACTTGTCCCAGGCGCCTATATGGCAGCTGATCATCAGATATATAGTGTTGTTGTTCAAGCTCGGTGTGGCAAACTCTATGTGCATTCTCTTGAGGTTCCACTTCCAAATGGTTGAAGGGGGAGATCCTCCGGGGTCATCCCAAAACGAATTCCTGTGCAGCTGCTCAGGTAAGTCGTTGGAGACCAGCTGGGAAAGAATAAGGTCGTAGTCCTGCCTCTAACCCTCCTGGTAATTAGCGACACTCCTAGTCCACGTGTCGGCTTGCCAACCATGAGTCTTCTCATCGGGGCACAACTCAAGAAACTTGATGTGGCTGCCTTTTGGTGTCGACGGCAATGTCGCAAACACGCCACACATTATGGCGGTTGAGCTTGTTGTGATATAGCGGTGGTGGCAAAGGCACATAACAAATATGAGGGCAATCGTGTTGAAGCACGTTGCACAAGAGGATGCCCCATGAATGGTCTAGGAAACCCATGGTACCATAGTCTCCACCAACGGTGATCACCTCAAATGTAATGTGGCGAAACTCTCCCTCTTGCTGCTACTGCTGCTCGTTCAGAATTAAGAACGGCTTCTTAACAGTCTAAGTTTATGTCTTTGAGCTGTAGAGATACAGTTCTAAGTGCAGAGGCTCCAAGGAATTCAAGACTGCGGCGACATGGTAGTCGTGGTTGTGGCAGGAGCCACCAACACTTTTTTTGTTGCCTTGCTTGTTGGCGTGATCACACACCCGTTGGGAAACCTCAAGAGGAAGGTATTATGTAGTCAGCAACGAATTTCCCCCAGTTAAGAAATTAGGGTGATCAATCCAGTAGGACTTCGAAGTCTCTCAGTAGGTTGCTTGTTGTCTGGCGCTTCAAGAAGCATGGAACTGCACACAAACACAAACCCTCTCTTGCTCCCAACTTTCCGAGAAGGTTGTCAATCTTCATGTCTTGCTGAAAACTAGAGAACTAATTGTATCGAATGGTTGGAGAACATTAAATACAAACGGAAAAAAGAGCAAGTTATGGTGAAAGCAAGTAAATGAGATTGTAATCAATGAGGAAAATAGGACCGGGGTGAAGGGGTCGTTGCACAAAAAACAAAAAAATTCCTACGCGAGAGACACCCGAAAGGCCAAGATCTAATCTAGGAGATGAAGTGCAACGGGCATAGAGAGAGTCTAAGAAGAACATACCCTCGAAGACACAAAGCGTTACGAGATCGAATCTCGTCGTTGGCGTAGTCGTACTCACACCGATCCCGAGAGCGAGAATATGTGCACCGCAATCCGGCGGTGCCTCCGTGATCGGTCACACGTACGGTTGATGACGACCTCCGTTCCCTCGATCCAGCGGGGAGGCGGAAGTAGAGGATCCCTCGGAACTCCATCAAGACGACGACGTGGTGGTTGTGAAGGATCCCACGGTCAGGCCTTCGCCAAGCCGGAGACCATGGAATGGAGCAGCGGGTGGAGAGAAAAGTGAGGTGGGCAAGTGTGTGTGAGAGAGGGAGCTCATGCCCTCTATTTATAGGAGAGGGGGGCAGCCCAAGGGGGGTGCGGCCAGCCCATGGGTGTGCCCCCACCTCTTCCCTCATCATGTGAGTGGACACTCCACTCACACCCACTCATTTTCCCTTAAAACTCCACTTTAGAAAATTCAAGAGTTTTTCTTTAATAAATAAATACATATTTTTATTTCTTTATTTCAGCATGTTTTTATTATATTAACAAACTTTTGCATATAACACCTCGAATCATTTGTTAATTCTATTAACAACCATTAGATGAAAAACCCCTTGAACTATTTCAATTTTCCCCGAAACAATTTCGGTGCTGCCCAAAACATTCTTTGATATTCCGTATCCTCTCAGACACGTCATCGGACCTTAAGTGTGTCACCCTACGGTTCGCGAATAATATAGACATGATCGAGACTCCTCTCCGATCAATAATAAACAACGGGATCTGGAGATCTGTGATGACTCCTACATTATTCAACGATGACTCTCTTGATCGTGTGAACCATCAAAGTCGTGACTAATTCCCTTTGTCTCGCGATATTTTACTTGTCCGAGATTCGATCATTGGTATCAACCATACCTTGTTCAATCTCGTTACCGACAAGTACTCTTTCCTCGTTCCCATGATATAACATCCTTGTGATCATATCACGTGCTTGCAAGCGGTGTCGATGTGATATCACCGAGAGGGCCCAGAGTATATCTCTCCGTCATTTTGGATGGACAAATCCCACTCTCATGATCCTCAATTAATACTTTCCGAATACCTAATGGAACCTTTATAGTCACCCTTCTACGGTGTGAAATTTGATGACATCAAAGCACCCTTCCGGTACCAGTAGTTGGCATGATCTCATGGTCTAAGGAATAAGTTACTTCGTACGCAAGATATAACAATATAAAATAAATGACTTGATCGTATTGTTGTCTTGATATTGGGTCTATGTTCATCACATCATTCTTATAATGACATGACCCCATTATTAACAACATCCAATGTTCATGATCAGGAAACCTTGATCATCTATTAATCAACGAGCTAGTTAAAAGAGAGGCTTTACTAAGAACCATTGTTTGTTTATTAAACACACATGTATCAACGTTTCCGGTTAATACAATTCTAGCATGATAAATAAACATTTATCATAAACAAGGAGTAAGATAATAACCATTTTATTATTGCCTCTCGGGCATATTCCCTTCAGTCTTCCACTTGCACTAGAGTCAATAATCTAGTCTGTAAGCACTTAACACATATGGCGTTGCAGTGTTATTACCATGCTTCGCATGTGCTAAACATCATTGAAAAGATCTGAATTGTTCAGGTCCTATTGTATTTGGATTTTCTTTGCGTCTATACGCATCACTCATTCTCTAATGAGATGGCTTTGTATATATTTGGTCAATCGATGAAACCTTAATTCCCCAGCTTAAACCAATGTCACTAACATTGTAAAAATGTAGCTTCATAGTGTCAGCATTCTTGGAAATTCACCAAGTTGCGGTGAGACCTTAATTCTCAGCTTAAACCAATGTTACTAACATTGTGAAAATGCAGCTTCATAGTGTCAGCAATCTTGGAAATTCATCAAGTTCAATAAAGAACTTCTTAACACAAAATACGCTTATTATCTGTTGTCAACACAACAATATACTTAGCCTTTGTTGTAGTATTCGTCATAACACTTCAATTTTGAAATTCTTTCAAATCCAGCATGGAACTTTCTTCCAGCCTATTGTGCTACCATTCATTACATATTTTAATTGAGATAAAATTATTTGAATAGATGACAAGACTATTAGTGTAACATATTACAACTAACATTTTCTCATTACTACATAGGAAAACATATCCTTATCATTTCTAAAATGACACAAGGATCTCTCCCACTGTTGTCTAATCATCATATGAATTATCCTACTATAACATTTTATAGCATAGGACTCATCTGGTTGTGTACATAGCATGGAAAACTGACTTAGAAATCTCAATTTCAATGATGCTCATCATGTGCCAAAACACTTGAATCTTGCTCAATTATTTTCCATGTGACAATAACTCCTTCTTGTCATTTCGATATTGACTTACTTCAATATTTCATCTATGTAATTTGGCTTAATTCATGTCAGGCGCTTCAATCCATCCCTTATAGATATCGATGCCCAATATCTTCTAAGCCTTTCATCAATAAGAAAATCTTAAACGTGTTAATTTAAAATTACATATTTTCCAATCAACCATATGTCATCTACATAAAGTATTGGAAATATGTCATAGCGCTCCCACTTAATTTTTTGTAATTCTACAAGCATCTTTATCGTTCATGATGCAATCAAACTATTTTGATAACTTCATTAAGGTAAAGATTTCAACTTCGTTATGCTCACTTCAACCATTGAAGTGTGCATACCTTTCTAGCAACCTTTTGAATTTTACAAAACTCTCAAACTGTGTCAAGTACACATCCTTGATCAAACTTCCTCGAGAGGAGAGTTGGTTTTGTTATTCAACTTCCATATCATAATATGTAACTTTTCTAGAACTATCCGCAAAGACTAAGCATCACTACGGAAGATCAAAATCTTGTAGTAGTCAACTCTTTGAACTTCGTCGAAAACAACTTTCGATAAGTACAACTTTCAAAGGATGTTAAAATCCATGTCTTTGTTCTTATATAGACCCTTTTGCTATCGTTAGGCATCAATCCTATCGAAAGGACTACCAAGTCACATACTTGATATTCATACAAGGATACTATGGTGGACATAATGACTCACAGTCAATTTTACGAAGTCAGAGCCCATCATTTGCTTCCTTTATAAGGTCCAGGTCCTTTTGTTGTCAAAACAACACTTTACTCTTAAACCATAAGTTGGTCTAAGTATAAAGTTTTAGTACTTTTGTGGTTCAGTTCGCAAACTCATTTGAAGTATCTACAATATTTGTAGTGTCTTCTACTTAGTCAAAATAGGAAACCCCGAAAAAACTTCCAGTGCTGCGCTACTCTGATATGATAACAAAAATTCTCTAATCCTGTTGAGTTTGTACTATCCTCCCACTCACTTGTTTCGCAAGAACTACTTTCTCGAGAAATCTACCCTTTGTGGCAAACAACATTTGTCTTTTGGTTCGGTGATAGGAGAAATACCCAATGTTTTATTTGGGATAACCTTATAAACATATATTTATTCTATTTTGGTTGTAAACATTTTACACATGCTATGCATACCAAAACTTAAGAAAATGACAATTCGGGTCACTACCCCAACCATATCTTATATGTTGTCAATTTCAACCGATCATGATGGTGCTCTTTTCAGTAAAAAAGCGGTTGTCACTAATGTATAAACTACAAAATTATAATGGCATTTTTATTAATCTTACCATGTCCAACAAGGTTTGATTTTGTCTCTTGAATACTCCAAACTAATATGGGGTATTCGAGAAGTATAATTTGTAGAACAGTTCAGCAACTTCTCATATGTTTTTGCTAAACTTGTAACTCAAACTTTATCCTTTATGATCCAATCATAAATACTTGATTATCTTGTTACATTGATTTTTACTTTCATTTAACAACCATTTGAACCAATTCAAAATGTCAAACTCCGTTCTCTTTAAATAGATATACTCACATATCTACTGAAATCATCGACATAATTTTATGAAGGATAAATTAATCCACCATACATGACTACACATAATAGACTATATACATCAACATGTACAATCTCCATTAAATTAGTCGTCCATTCTACTTTGGCCTATGAACGGAATTCTTAGTCATATTTTGGAAGAGGTCTCACAAGCGTCAATTTATTCAAAACAAAATGACTCTGGAATTCCATCAATATGGAGTTCCTTCATGTTTTATTTTCCGATATGAACTAAAATGGTGGTGTCACAATTTAAGTGAAACTCTTTTACGTCTTTCAACGTTTAGCATTTAGTGTTATAGATGTTTACTTTACCAACATGATTTATATTAACATATCCATCAATTATGGAATATGGTCATAGTTTGAACAATCTCATTTGTTCTCACAAAAGACCAGAACAAAATAACAACTTATTAAGTTCTTAAAATAAATCTTGAATGTTTGGTACGATGCGACAATGAAAACAATAACACTTTATTGCTGTTCTTGTCATAATCGATTCCACATCTATTACTAGTTTCTTTTAGGCCCTTGTATTTTTTGCATTGCGTTACTTTGTATGAAAACTCATACCAACCAATGTGGTATCAAAATACCCAAAAATACTTTGTTAAGTAGTAATACATCTATAACTTGTATATCAAGCATATACTCCTGAGCTGTACTTTTCCAGTTATTCTCTTTTCTGCCATATATCTTTTTATAATTCTATTTTCAATATTCCATTTCCTTTACAGAAGAATTATTCAACATCAAACAATGCTAGCCTTACTAGCTCATTTTCTTTGGCGTGTTAGTCATATACTATCACCCATTGAGTCATACTTTGAGTTTGATTGTTCTACTAATATCACCATATTAATAATATTCTTCTAGATTTCACTCTTAGCAATCTCCAAGTAAGGTAAACGACTTTACCCATAATTTTAATCCATCCCATCATAACAATTTTATGATTAAGCTACTATAGCTCGAAGGAATGAATTTATAGGTTAATTTTTAGCGTCCAACTTCTTGGAATATTCAAACGCCTAGCGTCTTCAATCATTGCATATATTCAAATAATATATAAGCATATATTGTTACGCTAAATTATACTCAGTCATGTTGCCACAAATAAGTTTCTAGATATCAATATATCTTTCACTTGATTGTTTCTGAAAACAACTCTTTTCAGTTCCTAAATCACCTTGATCAATAAAACATTCTTTTGAAGATAAAGTAATACGGAAGCAACCATGACTCTAGATTCTAAGTAGGAATAATTTGCTCTCTAGATCAATCAATCATTAATCATATGGAGCTAGGTAGGAAATACGAAAATATACAATAGGACTCAATTTTAAATTTCACTAATACGGTACCAATCTTAAATGATTTTTACCAGATCATAACAGTTATATCTCAATTAACAATCTAAGTTTAAGGTAGTTATGTGGATGCCAATGAATACTACAATTTGTGCAAATTCACTTTGATTGGTTGTTCATGATAAATAAGTTCAGGTTAATTCAAAATTATACCATGAACTCCCACTAAAAAACAACATCCCTCTTAGTCGTCTTTAGTGATTACACGAACCAAATTCAGTACACCAAAACCGATCATCACCTGAGATGATGTAGCTTCAAATGCGAACATCGACATGTTGAAAGTATAGTATGGGCACCTAGAGGGGGGGGGGGTGAATAGGTGCTACGGCAATTTTTAATTTTTCTCAAATTTAGGCTTGACAAGAAAGGTAAATTCTTTAAATAGTGCGACTAGTGATGAATTTACCTATATGACAAGACAAGCAATCAATGCAACAAGTACAAGTAAGTAAAGAGAGGGAGGAACGAGGTAACCGATGGAAGCACACGGAGACACGATGTATTTCCGAGTTCCTCCTTTTTAGGGGAGTACGTCTCGTTGGAGAGGTGTGAGCTCGCCACAAAGGCCTACTCAACGCCACTAAGGCTTCACCTTAATCTCCGATGAACTTCGCCACAAAGGCCTAGTTCACCTTCCACTATAGAACCCCTTTGAGGCGGGGATCAAATCCTTTACAAACCACTTGGGGCACACACCCACAACTTAATTGGGGGCTCCCAAACCTTCTTGAATCACCAACAAGAAACAAGACGCCTAGGTTCTCCACAAGAGGAAACCCTAGGCAAGATCCCTCGAGCTAGAGAGGGGGAAATGAAGAACGGGTTGGTGAAGATGTAGATCCGGTGGTCCTCCTTCAATCCTCAAGGAATCAACGAGTTTGGGTGGAGGAGGAGGGAGATCTTGCTAGTGGGTGAGCTCCATTAATGGTGTATTCAATGCTGGGAAGAGCTAACCCTTGGAGAGAGAAGTGAAGCTCTATTTATAGCCTCCAAGAAAACTAGCCGTTTTTGGGCCAGATTTCGACCAGCCCGGAATGGTCCGGAATTTTCCGGAACCCCGGAATATTCCGGAGCAATCCGGATGCCACCCGAACAATTCGCCGTTGTGGCCGGAATGGCTCCCGGAATATTCCGGATGCCAACAGAACAATTTCCCGTTGTGGCCGGAATGGACCCGGAAAATTCCGGCTGCCGGAAAGTTCCGGAATATTCCGGATTGCAACAGAGCAATTTCCTATAGTGGCCGGAATAATCCGGAACCATTCCGGATGCCCGGAATTTTCCGGCCTTTCCTTTGAAACTCTGTAGAAGGCCAGAAAAGTTCCATTGATCTTCGAATTCTTCACCATTTCTTTGACACCGTATACGTGCTGATATATGACCAACCTTTTAACAAGAAAATCGTATACGGTTAGCAACTTCTTTATGTTGTTAACAAACACACAAAACCGTGAGATATCAAGAATGCACTTTCAATCTCCCCCTTTTTGGTGTTTGATGACAACATAAAGATTTCACGGGATGAACAATATGAACTAAAGAAATGGTGTCCAAAGAATAGACGGAGTTCTACCTCGATGTGTGTCGTGAGACACACACTTCATAGGTTTTGCTCCCCCTACGTTTTAAACACCAAGCCGGGAAAACAAGTTCATACAATCATGCATAGATAATCATAGACAATAAGGTACGCATGATAAAAGTAACATAACCACGGGAGGGGTGACACGAATACGTCACGAGGTTCCACACACATAGAACGAAGTTTTAAAACTAGGAAACGAAATAAAGATACCGGAGCACAAGCCTATAAGATCGAAATCAAAAGCAAAAGACTTGTGCCCCAACCCTTGCAAATCCCGTGGAAACCTAATATGGGGGACTCCTTCTCCCCCTTTGGCATCAAGACGCCAAAAAGGGACAAAGAGCCCACTAGCGCCCCAAGAGATCACTCCATGAAGTCATCTTCTCCATGCTCTTCCTCAACATCGCCTTCTTCCTCATCATCGCGTCCTCCAAGCCCAGCAGCATCAAAGTCATCATCATCATTGGACAGCTCCTCCTCATCATCAACATCTGCCGGTGGGACCCCGAAATAGAAGTCATCATCATGGATCTCGGGCATCTCAATGGGGACCAAAACAGCAGGAGCAAGTGACACGGGATCAGCAGGTACATCAATCCCAGCAAGCCTACGGTCGGCGTTCTGAATACGCCGAGTCTCCTTGGCCAACTCATGCGCCTCATGGGCAATGGCCCTAGTGTCCTTGCACATGTTGAACATAGCCTTGAAGAACTTTGCAATTCCACCAGAGGGACGCTCAGGAATGCCACTTGAGGAAGCAGAAGGAGTGGCCGAGGGGGACTTGGACTTGGCAAACTCCGGAATCTCATCACCATTGATCAACCGGGGTGCCATCTTCTTGCACTTGATCACATCAAAGTTTTCCATGATTTCAACCCCCACCTTGAAATTGATGAACTTCTGAATGAGTGGGCCATAGGCGGGCTTCCTCTTCTCCATGACCCCAAGACAAATCTCTCGGTAGATGAAATCCATCACGTCAATCTTCCTTTGATTTTTAGGCCTTGTGAGGAACATGAGGTTCACCATGAAGGCCCTCATAGCTGAGAAGTCACCGGCCTTTATCACAATGGAGGCACGGAAGATTTTGGAGAGCAAGTTGTAGTAGGGGTACATGTTGGAGTTGAAGGGCTTAGTCTTGCCCTTAGCATTGGGGGGATAGCAGAAATCCAGACTGGAGATATCATACTCAGGGGCATCATGAATCCTGTAACCGTGATCAGCATAGGTGGCAGACCAGGTGTATCCCAAGGCCTCAGCAAACTCAGTCAAATTGCTGGAGATCTTCTGCTCACCACACATCCAAGTCATGGAGCGTGTGGCATCACCCTTAGCATGGAGTGTGCAATAGAACTGAGCAACCAACTCTGGGCAGTACTCACCCTCAGTGTTGTCAAACAGTGGCATCATGCCAAACTTCTCCAAACAGGCATGCACATGGCGAAGCTCAGAGTTCTTGTACCTATTGTAGACATCCATGTCCATTTGAGCTTGCACACAAGTAAGAGGCTGCTGAGTAGAATAGAATTCCTCCCAACACTTGAGCTGCAGATTTGTCCAGAACCGAGGATCCTCACAGGTGGACTCGGGGAAGCGGTAAGGATTCTTCCGCTTGATATACTTCCACTGAGGGACGGAGCAGGTTTTCAGATCAATATCAGGAACTGACTCAGTGTTGGCATCCTCACGAGTCTCATGGAAGGAGGAGGAACGACCAGCCCGTCCTCTGACCGGACGAGCACCCCTTGAAACAGATTGCTTCCTTTTCAGACCAGTACGAGCTCCAGGACCTGCGAATGGAGGATACAGGAGTAGCAAAGATAAGTGCATATGCCATATGGGTCAAAAGGAACTCCAAAAGGTTAGGTGTAGTGCAAAAGCTCGAATTCCTGGCAGCATCCGGAAAATTCCGGAGTGATCCGGAATATTCCGGCTGGGCCGGAATGGTCCGGAATATTCCGGCTGAGCCGGAAATTTCCGGAGCAATTCCGGGCTCCTCGATCTGATTCGAGGAACTGCCTAAGACTTCGAATTTTTGTCTCACAACTACACCAAACATCTAGGAAACCAAAGAGGATGCGCCTAGTATAGATCTACGTGCTGGAAAACATGGGAAGGCCACAAACTAAGATTGGGATCTAAGTCTAGATGTAGATTGGTTAGACTAGATCGAAGGGAAGCATGGCATCTAGGTAGTGAATGGCAAGATAAACACATTGATAGAACTTGGAACTAGATCAAGCCCTAGTGAGATTGCATCTAGAGCCAAAATCAACCAATCAAAACGAAGAAAAAGAGATGCCAAACAACATACCGTCCATGGGGATGTCCTTGTCCACGGGAGGGATCCAACAATCCTCCCTAGGGGCAACGGGGACGAAATCGACGAAAGGAGGCGGCTAGGGCACGGGAGGGGAGAAAGAAGTGGAGAAAAACTTCCTCCCGTGCGTGCGGGGTATTTATAGACGAAAACTGCCCATCCGGAATGGCCCGGAAAATTCCGGAGGTCCGGAATATTCAGGGGCAATCCGGCTATCCGGAAAGATCCGGAAAATTCCGGATGGTCGGAATTTTCCGGCAGGAGCAACAGTCAGCTCCAAAAATTTCGGAGTAGGCAAGTTTTTGAAGGGCAAGGAATGATGTGTGATGTGTGGAGTATGGCATATGCAAAGATGAACATGGGAGAGGATACAAAGAGCAAAACAAGGGTTAGGTTTCCTAGTCTTACTTCTCGGAAAAGAACCAAATAAGAACGAAATAGCAACGAGAAGTAGTATTCGGACAAGAAACACAATAACCAAAAGATATGCAACTAAGAACCAACTCTTCACGTAGGGAGAGGTTGGTGGCCTAAGCCACCATGTAAGAGTTCATGGTATGCAACCGCGAAGATATATCTTGGGGGCATTGCCAAAACTCAACATTGAAGCTCACAATTCAACATTAGAAAAGAGAGATCACAATGAATTTTTGCTATGGGCATAATGGGGGGAGGGAGAACCCAATGTGTTAGGATAGCACTCCCCCTATGTCCATGCCTACATCTAAGCTCGACCACGTTTCATCTAGAGGGGTGTGCGCATGATAGTCAAGCCAAGCTCCTCGAATCAATCACATTTAGCTCATTCCTCAAGAATGTGAACCTTGCATCATCAAGTGGCTTCGTGAAAATATCCGCAAGATTGTCCTTGGTGGGCACATAACCGAGTGCAATGTCTCCTCTTGCCACGTGATCACGGATGAAGTGGTGGCGAATCTCAATGTGCTTCGTCCTTGTGTGTTGCACCGGATTGTATGCAATCTTGATAGCACTTTCATTGTCGCATAGAAGAGGCACTTTGTCCAAATGAATTCCATATTCCTTGAGAGTTTGCCTCATCCATAGCAATTGGGTGCATGCACTCGCGGCGGCAACATATTCCGCTTCGGCGGTGGAGAGAGAGATGCAATTTTGTTTCTTCGAGGACCAACTTACAAGGGACCTACCAAGGAATTGGCAAGCCCCCGAAGTTGACTTCCTATCATCTTGATCACCCGCCCAATCGGAATCCGTATATCCATTGAGAGCAAATTGTGTCCCCTTTGGGTACCACAAACCAAATCTTGAGGTATGAACCAAATAACGAAAGATTCTATGAACCGCCATTAGATGGCAATCCTTAGGAGCCGCTTGATACCTTGCACACACACCTACACTCAAAACGATATCGGGCCTAGATGCACAAAGATAGAGCAAAGAACCAATCATAGAACGGTAGAGCTTTTGGTCCACATCCTTACTCCCTTTTGGATTACGAGATAGATGACACTTGACTTGCATAGGAGTGGTTTTGATCTTTGCCTCTTGGAAGTTAAACCTCTTGAGCATGTCTTGAGTATACTTGGCTTGAGAAATGAAGGTACCAAAGGCCAATTGCTTGATCTCAAAGCCAAGGAAGAATTTAAGCTCACCCATCATAGACATCTCGAACCTGTCAGTCATAAGCTTAGAGAACTCATTATTGAAAGCTTGGTTAGTTGAGCCAAAGATGATATCGTCCACATAGAGTTGGCATATGAAGAGCTCTCCCTTTACTCTCTTGGTGAAGAGAGTGGGGTCAATCTTCCCAACTTCGAAACCACGATCATCTAACAACTCCCTAAGGTGCTCATACCAAGCACGAGGTGCTTGCTTGAGACCATAGAGAGCCTTGTCAAGTTTGTAAACGTGGTTGGGAAAGTTGAGATTCTCGAACCCCGGAGGTTGCTTAACATATACCTCCTCTTTTAGTGGACCATTCAAGAAAGCACTTTTCACATCCATTTGTTGCAACTTGAAATTATGTGAGGAAGCATAAGCAAGGAGGATACGGATGGACTCAAGGCGAGCCACGGGCGCATAGGTTTCATCAAAGTCAATGCCTTCAACTTGGGTGTAACCTTGAGCGACCAATCTTGCCTTGTTCCTAATGACAATGCCATTCTCATCTTGCTTGTTCTTGAATATCCACTTGGTGCCAATAACATTGTGGCAATCCTTGGGTTTCTCAACCAATCTCCAAACCTTGTTGCGCTCAAAGTTATTGAGCTCATCATGCATAGCTTCAACCCAATCGGAGTCCTCAAGAGCTTCATACACTTTCTTAGGCTCCACCATAGAGATATGAGCTTGATGCTCACAAAAATGAGCCAATTGCCTTCTAGTGGATCTTCTAGCTTGAACATCCTCCAAGACCTTGTCATCTTGGGCATCAATTAGCTTCAAAGCTCTTCTTATCCTTTTGATGCGACGGGCTTCAATCTCCTCATTATTGCGAGGAGGAGATACTTGATCATCTTGATCATTTGGGTCCCCATCTTGACCATGATGGCCTTGATCATCAACATCATCATCAACAATATCTTCACAACTAGCTTCAACTCGAGAAGAGGATGACGAGGACGATTGATCTTGGCCTTGATCTTGACTCGCATTAGTGAGAGGAGTGGGTACGACTTGCGGAGTCACTTGATCAACGAGAGGAGGGTCTTGAATATGTTCTCGGTTAGGTGTGGAAGGAGGCTCCTTGGTTTTATCTTCAAATGTAGAGGAGGGCTCCACTTGGGTAGAGCATAGTCCTTCTCGAGTCGCCACAAGGTGTCCCTCGATGGGGCGGAAGAATCCCACGCCCATCCTTCCTATGGCTTCTTGAGGCATTTCAACATCTACATTTGAAACATGAAATTGCGCCACTTGGGAGCCGTCATTTTCCTCGAAAACCACACTACAAGATTCTATGACAATCCGTGAGGCTTTGTCATAGACTCTATAAGTGTGGGATTCGGCACCGTAACCAACAAAGATACCCTCAATAGTTTTGGATTGAAATTTCGACAACCTAATACCCTTGATCAAATAGAAGCACTTACAACCGAATACACGGAAGTAGGATACGTTGGGCTTGTTGCCGGTGAGGATCTCATATGGGGTCTTGCACAAGCCTTTGCGGATGTAGAGGCGGTTGGAGGAGTGGCATGCGGTGGATACGGCCTCGGCCCATAGATATTGGGGAGAAGAGTACTCCGCCAACATGGTCCTTGCCATATCCAAGAGAGTGCGATTCTTCCTTTCGGCAACGCCATTTTGTTGAGGAGTGTAAGTGGCGGAGTATTGGTGACGAATGCCTTCTTCACTAAGAAATTCGTTCAATGTATAGTTCTTGAACTCCGACCCATTATCACTCCTAATAGCCATGATTTGCACATTGTGTTGACGTTGCACTTCGTTGGAGAAGTCGATGATGGTTTGTTGAGTCTCACTCTTGCACTTGAAGAAATACACCCAAGTGTATCTTGAATAATCATCGACAATCACCAAGCAATACTTCTTGCCGCCAAGACTTGCCTCGGGCACGGCACCAAAGAGATCAACATGGAGAAGCTCCAAGATCCTCTTTGATGAGATAATAGTCTTGGCCTTGTGCACAATATCATGCATCTTCCCTTCAACACACGACCTACAAACGCGATCCTTTGCAAAGGAAACATTTTCTTTTAGTCCGACAATAAGGCCACTTTTGTGAAGACTTTGCAAAGTTCTCATGTTGACATGGGATAGGCGGCGATGCCACAACCATCCCAAGTCCGCCTTCCCGAAAAGACACATTGCTTGAGTGTTGGTTGACTTCGAAAAGTCCACCACATACAACTCATTTTCAACATGTCCCACGTGAACGACGTCAAGAGTCTTGCTCCTCAAAAGGACCACAATATCACCATCAAAGAAGACGGAAAGACCCATCTTACTAAGAGAACGGACGGAAAGTAAATTGTAACCAAGGGATTCGACAAGCATGACGTTCACGATAGTGATATCGGGAGCCACCACAACCTTGCCAAATCCGGATACCTTAGACTTGGATGAGTCCCCATAGGTGACGGTTGCTTGGATATCATTTGGTTGCAACTCCGTCACAAGTTCTTTGCTTCCGGTCATATGATTAGTGCATCCACTATCAAGAATCCATTTAGCCCCACCGGAAGCATAGTCCTGCAAGAGATCATTGACTAGAGTTAGGACCCGAGTTGGGTCCCTTCATGTTAGCAACAAGGGTCTTTGGAACCCATATAGTGTAGTCAATGAAACCCTCAATAGGACCAACGTATTTAGCTTGCACAACACCATAATAATCAACATATAAGAAATGGTGTGGGTTGTTAGTTCCCGCGGAGGAGCTACGAGTAGTGTTGTCCCTCAAGACAATACCACCCGAAGCGCCATGCTTGTTCTTCTTCTTGTTCTTCTTCTTCTTGTTCCTTTTCTTGGCAACATAGCCAAGACCTTGCTTGCCCACTTGTTGCCTTGGAGCACTCACTTGTGGTCTAGAATTGACCGCATTAGTGCTTGAGGCAACCACCTGTGGGGTGGCAAGCACCACCTTTTCAACTTGAGTGCTTTTACCCTTGAGCCTTGCAAGTTCATCCTTCAACCTAGCATTTTCTTCAATAACATTTGCATGATCACAAGAAGATGTAGAAGTGCTAGGATGGTTAGCTTGAGTAAGTTGAGTTTGAAGTTGTTCATGCAACTCTTTGAGGGATGAGTGTTGGCTTTCCAAAGCTTTGTGAGCAATGGTTAGCTTTTCAAACTCCTCGGTTAGTTTACCATGACCAACCCCAAACTCTACTTTATCCTTTTTAGCCTTTTTATATTTAGCAATAGCAAGATCACGTTCCTTAATGATTTTAGAGACAAGTTCATTGTGAGTGGTTTCAATAGTTTCAAGTTCATCCTCTAGAGAAACTCTACCATCATGCTCTTCTTCAAGAGTCATTGAGAGAGATGCAATTTCATCCGCATCCCTTCTCTCAATCTCACCTTTCTTCTCAAGGGCCTCTTGGGCCTCTCCCAATTGCCTCATGAGATGCTCAAAGTACTTCTTGGTCTCCCCTTGCATGTTAGACATAAAACGATCCAAGGAGGCTCTTTCCTCTTCCTCTCTAAGACAAGCAATATGTTCTAGTTCACTAGGGGTCTTAGAGTTGGGAGAAGATGATACCTCCGTGGCCTTAGCCATGAAGCACTTGGCATCGTGTTGAGGAAGATTTTCATTGGGAGATTCAAAGAGGGATGACGAAGATGGAGTGGAAGCAATAGCTAGAGCGGCTACTTCACTTGTTGTTTCTTCTTCTTCATCACTCCCGGAATCATACTCCTCTTGAGTCAAGAGCACAAACTTGGTAGGAGTCTTCTTGTTGAAAGGTTTCTTCTTGAAATGAGGTTTCTTGTATTCAACCTTGGACTTGTCCTTGCGGATGAGCTTGCCACTATGGTTTTCTCTATTCTCATATGGGCATTCCGCGATGAAGTGGTACTTGTCTTGGCAATTGAAGCAAGATCTCACTCTTTGAGCCCCATCATTACCATAACGAGACTTGGTCTTCTCCTCAACAAACTTCTTGCCTTTAGGGGGATTGTTCCAAAACTTTTGCACGGTGAGAGCTATTAGATCCTTTAGAACGGGATCATATTCTTGTTCCTTCAATGGAGGCAATGCTTCTTCACCATCTTCATCATTCTCAACTTCTCTTGTCAACACCTTTGCCTTCAAAGCAACGGAAGCTCCTTGATGCATTCCAATGGCCCTAGCCCGGTTGTCAAGAGCATTCTTGGTTTGCACTTTGTAGGAGCTCAACTCTTGCATGACTTGGGTAGAGGTCATGGTGGAGAAATCATGTCTCCCTTGAATGCTCTTCATATCCGTGCCCTCGAAAGGCATCACGGCAATTATGAACTTCCTCTTGATCCAAGCATCATCAATATGTGTTGCACCCGCATTAGAGAAGGCGGTGGCAAGAGACTTGAGCCTCCGATACATGTCAACGTGATCTTCTCCATCACGCATGAAGAATCCTTCGGCCTCATTGGTCAAGGTGTCATATCGATTTCTTTGCATGCTTTCATTCCCAACAAACATGATGACAAGGGCATCCCATGTCTCTTTGGCGGTGGAGAAGTGTTGAAGATGCGGCATGTGATTGGGGCCCACGGCTTGATGAAGGATGGACAAAGCGGTGTAATTGAGTTGGCAATCTACAACCTCTCTTCTTGTGAGATTCTTGGGATCATATGGCTTGTATCCATCACGAGTGATTCTCCAAAGATCTATACAAGAAGAGTTCAAGTGAGTCTCCATGTAGTATTGCCATTCACGAAAAGAATATGCATCAATTTTAGGTGGATCACCCCTAGGAATTATATGAGGAAAAGGGATGGGAGGATCGGGAGAATATGAGCCTTCTACGGCATTATATCCTTCCTTTCCACTCGCACCCTTCTTAGAGGATTGTTCGGCGGAAGCAGTTTTAGGTAGTTCACCATCAACCCCAATCTTGGCACCCTCCGTTTCCGGAGGGGATGAGTCGACCACCTCCGGTTCCTTGGTTTTGAGGAGTGTTGTCATGAGTAGACGCAACTCCTCAAATTTAGTGTCTATGGATGAGGTCAATGATTCTCTCAAAGCATTGAGATCATTCATGGACACATTTACTTCGGACGGAGCGTCATCCTCATCACCCATACTTAAACTCTTAGGCGGTTAAGCCCGATAGAAGAGCCGAGGCTCTGATACCAATTGAAAGTATAGTATGGGCACCTAGAGGGGGGGGGGTGAATAGGTGCTACGGCAATTTTTAATTTTTCTCAAATTTAGGCTTGACAAGAAAGGTAAATTCTTTAAATAGTGCGACTAGTGATGAATTTACCTATATGACAAGACAAGCAATCAATGCAACAAGTACAAGTAAGTAAAGAGAGGGAGGAACGAGGTAACCGATGGAAGCACACGGAGACACGATGTATTTCCGAGTTCCTCCTTTTTAGGGGAGTACGTCTCGTTGGAGAGGTGTGAGCTCGCCACAAAGGCCTACTCAACGCCACTAAGGCTTCACCTTAATCTCCGATGAACTTCGCCACAAAGGCCTAGTTCACCTTCCACTATAGAACCCCTTTGAGGCGGGGATCAAATCCTTTACAAACCACTTGGGGCACACACCCACAACTTAATTGGGGGCTCCCAAACCTTCTTGAATCACCAACAAGAAACAAGACGCCTAGGTTCTCCACAAGAGGAAACCCTAGGCAAGATCCCTCGAGCTAGAGAGGGGGAAATGAAGAACGGGTTGGTGAAGATGTAGATCCGGTGGTCCTCCTTCAATCCTCAAGGAATCAACGAGTTTGGGTGGAGGAGGAGGGAGATCTTGCTAGTGGGTGAGCTCCATTAATGGTGTCTTCAATGCTGGGAAGAGCTAACCCTTGGAGAGAGAAGTGAAGCTCTATTTATAGCCTCCAAGAAAACTAGCCGTTTTTGGGCCAGATTTCGACCAGCCCGGAATGGTCCGGAATTTTCCGGAACCCTGGAATATTCCGGAGCAATCCGGATGCCACCCGAACAATTCGCCGTTGTGGCCGGAATGGCTCCCGGAATATTCCGGATGCCAACAGAACAATTTCCCGTTGTGGCCGGAATGGACCCGGAAAATTCCGGCTGCCGGAAAGTTCCGGAATATTCCGGATTGCAACAGAGCAATTTCCTATAGTGGCCGGAATAATCCGGAACCATTCCGGATGCCCGGAATTTTCCGGCCTTTCCTTTGAAACTCTGTAGAAGGCCAGAAAAGTTCCATTGATCTTCGAATTCTTCACCATTTCTTTGACACCGTATACGTGCTGATATATGACCAACCTTTTAACAAGAAAATCGTATACGGTTAGCAACTTCTTTATGTTGTTAACAAACACACAAAACCGTGAGATATCAAGAATGCACTTTCACATGTTCATCATATCATCCATATGACTCATGCTTTACCTTTCGGTTACGTATTCCGAGGCCATGTCTGTACATGCTAGGCTCGCCAAGTAGAACCGTAGTATTGCGTGTGTTTCAAGACCATGTCTGTACATGCTAGACTTGAAAACACCCGTTGTATGCGAACGTTGAGTCTGTCACACCCAATCATCACGTGGTGTCTCGAAACGACGAACTTTCTTAACGGTGCATACTTAAGGAAGAACACATTATTATCTTGATATTAAGTGAAAGGGATCATCTTATAATGCTACCGTCGCTATCTAAGCAAAATAAGATGCATAAAAAGGATTAACATCACAGACATCACATGTAAGAATAACGTGATATGATATGGTCCGTCTTGCACTTGATATCCATCATGTGCATCATGGTATGATCTCCATCATTCCACCGGCGTGGTACCAAGTTCCATGGCACCCCAATCTTGATTGTCCATCAATAATAAGACAACCATATGGATACCTTCCGGCATATCAATAATTTACAAAAGATATCATCTCATAATCAAATTTGTTACATTGACCATATCACATCACATGCCCAGCAAAAAACTAGTTAGACGCCTCTAATTTATTTTTGCATATTTTACGTGTCTTAGGGCTTTCGAGGATAGAACTGTTCATACCTACGAACATCAACCACAACGTTGATAAACATATTTTTACCAACCCTTCGTAGATTAGATCTTAACTATAGTTGGAGAAACGGACACCCCCTCAGCCACAAGTGAGACAATTCTCGCGTACATAGTACACGTAAACTTAGTCTAGGGCAGCTTCATCCAACTATACCACTAAGATCATAAAATACTCAAGGAGTCAATAACATGATCATCAACGCCCACATACACCTATGTGTTCTACCCTTACAAAACATCTATGTATAGATCCGGCTCTGATACCACTGAAGGGGTCCTTGCACAGAAAACAAAAAATTTCCTACGCGAGAGACACCCGAAAGGCCAAGATCTAATCTAGGAGATGAAGTGCAACGGGCATAGAGAGAGTCTAAGAAGAACATACCCTCGAAGACACAAAGCGTTACGAGATAAAATCTCGTTGTTGGCGTAGTCGTACTCACACCGATCCCGAGAGCGAGAAGATGTGCACCGCAATCCGGCGGGGCCTCCGTGATCGGTCACACATACGGTTGATGACGACCTCCGTTCCCTCGATCCAGCGGGGAGGCAAAAGTAGAGGATCCCTCGGAACTCCAGCAATACGACGACGTGGTGGTGGTGAAGAATCCCACGGTCAGGGCTTCGCCAAGCCGGAGACCATGGAATGGAGCAGCGGGTGGAGAGAAAGTGAGGTGGGTAAGTGTGTTCAGAGAGGGAGCTCATGCCCTCTATTTATAGGTTAGGGGGAGGCAGCCCAAGGGGGGTGCGGCCAGCCCATGGGTGTGCCCCGACCTCTTCCCTCATCATGTGAGTGGACACTCCACTCACACCCACTCATTTTCCCTTAAAACTCCACTTTAGAAAATCCAAGAGTTTTTCTTTAATAAATAAATAAATATTTTTATTTCTTTATTTCAACATTTGTTAATTCTATTAACAAACTTTTGCATATAGCACCTCGAATCATTTGTTAATTCTATTAACAACCATTCGATGGAAAACCCCTTGAACTATTTCAATTTTCCCCGAAACAAATTCGGTGCTGCCCAAAACATTCTTCGATATTCAGTATCCTCTCAAACGCGTCATCGGATCTTAAGTGTGTCACCCTACGGTTCGCGAATAAGATAGACATGATCGAGACTCCTCTCCGATCAATAATCAACAGCGGGATCTGGAGATCCGTGATGACTCCGACATTATTCAACGATGACTCTCGTGATCGTGTGAACCATCAACGTCGTGGCTAATTCCCTTTGTCTCGCGATATTTTATTGTCCGAGATTCGATCATTGGTATCAACCATACCTTGTTCAATCTCGTTACCGACAAGTACTCTTTTCTCGTTCCCATGATATAACATTCTTGTGATCATATCACGTGCTTGCAAGCGGTGTCGATGTGATATTACCGCGAGGGCCCAGAGTATCTCTCCGTCATTTTGGATTGACAAATCCCACTCTTGATCCATGATCCTCAACTAATACTTTCCAAATACCTAACGGCACCTTTATAGTCACCCTATTACGGTGTGACGTTTGATAACATCAAAGCACCCTTCCGGTATCAGTGATTGGCATGATCTCATGGTCTAAGAAATAAGTTACTTCGTACGCAAGATATAAAAATGTAAACTAAATGATTTGATCGTATTGTTATCTTGATATTGGGTCTATGTTCATCACATCATTCTTCTAATGACATGACCCCGTTAATAACAACATCCAATGTTCATGATCAGGAAACCTTGATCATCTATTAATCAACGAGCTAGTTAAAAGAGAGGCTTTACTAGGAACCATTGTTTGTTTATTAAACACACATGTATCAACGTTTCCGGTTAATAAAATTCTAGCATGATAAATAAACATTTATCATAAACAAGGAATAAGATAATAACAATTTTATTATTGCCTCTCGGGCATATTCCCTTCACGGGGCCCATAGTTCCACTAGTGGTGTCTCTCCTAAGTACAATAAACATGCTGAGTGAACAAATTACAGCTGGACAATTTGAAAAATCATGAAAATATAACAATACTATTATGAAGAAATATAGTTCATGGGTTCTAACTTTGTAGGCATTGCGTCAAGATAAATAGACCATCATCTGCCAACATCTATTACTAAAAGTCCACCTTGAGACAGAAATCCATCAAATCTCGCTGCTTTTAAGTTGCAACAACAAATCAAACCTCGCTGCTTTTAAGT
Organism: Alopecurus myosuroides; assembly: GCA_028641055.1. NCBI lineage: Eukaryota > Viridiplantae > Streptophyta > Magnoliopsida > Poales > Poaceae > Alopecurus > Alopecurus myosuroides. Next base: position 85,857,473 of record CM054062.1, on the reverse strand, counting down.
TGCAGCAACAAAGTGATTGCTTGTGTGCAACATACAAATGCATTAAGAACATTACATAATTTAAGCAATAATTCCCATCTGTAGACAAGAACACAACTGTTTTCTCCCTAGTGGCAACAACACATCCTCCACCCGTCACGTCTCTATCACTCGAGCACATATGCAAAGGAGGCATGAACCCACTATCTAGCATATAAACCCTCTCTTGGAGGTGCATACAATAACTTGGCCAAGGAAATCATACACGCCAGAGAGTATTACAAGACAAGATTAAACTCTCTAAAGATATAAGTGAAGCAACTCAATATGACATGAATAAAGTAATCATAATTTCATGGTTCATCGGATCCCAGCAAACACAATATGTAGCAATTACATAATGGTGATCTTGATCATGTAGGGAATCTCACAAGATCTAAACATGGTGGCACAAGGAGGAGAGAACACCATCTAACTACTGCTATGGACCCGTAGTCACGGGATGAACTACTCACACATTTGTCCGGTGGCAACCATGGCGATGTAGAGGCCTCCGGTGACGATTCCCTCTCCGGCAGGGTGCCGGAGCATGACTCCAGAAGCCTTAGATTGGAATTTCGAGGTGACGACGCCTCTGTATGTTTTTCGTGGAAAATTTCTCCTTCCCCGAAGTTTTAAGGTTAAAGGCAACTTATAAGCGAAGACGCGGCGTTAGGAAGTAGCCAGGGCCACGAGGGGTCCACCAGGCGCGGCCTAGGGTAGACCCGTGCCTGGCACCCCCTTGGTGTCCCCTGGCTCCCCTCCGACTCTCCTTTGGACTCCATCTTCGATTCGGGTAAAAATGGCTTCCGTCAATTTTCAGGACTTTTGACGAATATTTTCTTCAGAACTTTTATGAAACATAAAAACAACAGAAAATAGAAAGTGGCTCTAGGCATCTTGTTAATAGATTAGTCCATAAAATCATCCGGAAAACAAAGTAAAACATGTAAAAAAAACATGTAAGAACATAAAGAAAACAAGCATGGAGCATAAAAAATTATAGATATGTTTGGGACGTATCATGCCTCCTGGGAGGAGTCCAATTTGACACCGTTCGATGATATGACGGTTGCTGGATTGCGGGAGCATTATGACGGACGGCTCCCCGTTGCAGCCCCGTTAGCATGGTAAACATAGAAGGCTTACAAGTCGAGTTAGTAGAAATTCCGCTTCGCAACACCGATGTAAAAGAGTCGACCTCTGTGGAGGATGGTTGGCTTCTCAGTGAAGCTAGATCCAGTGCAGTAGTAGGCACGGAGGTGGGAAATCTGAGGAGGGTCAGCAACGACGAAGGTGATCTGGATTTTTGAGACCACACATGTGTCATCGGTATCGCAGTAGGCGGTGGATGAGTTTGTCCGGCTGACGATCAAGGCAGTGAGGCCGAGAAGAAAGCTCGTGGGACAATCTCGACGAGAGACCGCCATCATCAGGCCGGACATATACTAGCTAGCTTCATCGGCTGATTGAATATAAGAAGCAAGGCTCTTTCTTCATGAGATGTACTAGGAGACGGAAACCGAATATGATGGACATCCTTTTAAAGGACGGTTGGATCGCCTCGGTGCTTCACCCTAGGGCGTCTCAGAAGGTTGTCGCTTCCTTCCTTGATCACTCTTGTCGCGTGGAAGCTCGTTACGGAGCGCAATTCTAGAATTTCTCGTCACATCTCAAATCTTCCGAGTCTCATCATCTACAACATCAAGGAGAAGGCCCGAACTTGGATTGTGGCAGGCACGAAGTGTTTGGCGAACTTCATCATGGGAAAGTAAAAACTTCTTTTCGTTAATTTCGGTTCCCCTTAACACGCTTGTTTCTGTGTGCTCCGTCGCTACATCATAGCCATAACACATGTAATATTGTTCCTCCATGATTGGTGACATTGTAAGACTATAAAACATTCGTCTTAAATTATTTTCTTCTACAATGTTCACCATTATTGATTCACTCGTAATGTGTGAGTAGTCCCCTTGGACCAAGGGTTGAGTCCTAACCTCGCGACACCATGTGCACATAAAGATGGGATTATCGATAGAATTGACCTTTATATTTGCAGGTATTTTTCCTTTTGTTTCTCTCGATCCTAAGGCTCGGCCAGGGCCCGAGACACCAAAGATCGATACAAGGAGGAGGCACGAGAAGGGGAGAGTTGAAGGTTTTGCACGTAACCCATGACAATAATGGATCATAGAACACCGCGTTCGTGTGGTTCTACCTTAATGCAACCCCGCGACATGGATTATGGCCAAGGTTGGACAATCCAATGAGGCAGTATGTGGTGGTGTCACAAAGACCAATCGACCACTCGTACCTCTTTTAAACACAAAAAATAATTATTACTGGCATGGCCAGTATTTAGCTGACATGAAAATTTTACATACAACGTGATCAAATGATTATGAAATTAATGCACGGGAACGTAGCTCTTGGCGATTAAATGGATGTTAAACCCTTGATTTGCGTTTGCGATGCAGCTCCAAATAGTTCCAACATATTGTCAGGGGAAATTCTAGAGTACACCATTCACAACTATTTTGAACATATAGATTGCACGACCAAAATCACTTGCACCATTAAACCAGGATCGGAAGTAGTACAATTTATTTTAACACATAATATACATATACCATCTAATTTTAAAATAACAACTACCAAGCAAATGGACGAATAGAAATAAGAGTAAAATACTACTACTCCACTTGGAAAATAAGTTGTGTATTTTTAGCCAAAATCTGCTCTATACATTCAATAATTGATACTGTACCAATGTTTGCATTTTAAGTAAATTAGCCGCTCTGCAACTGGCTTATGAACTCCACTTATTCAGTGTTTTGCATGAAACTATTAACAGTTTGCAATATCGTTTTACTGAAAAAGTATTGTGAACCGTCAGGGTATGATGTTTCTGGTCAGAATGGATATGCACACCTCAGCTGAGATGAGCAATGTCAATCTCGTCGGGGAGCTTGAACGTATCTGCTGCCCCAAACTTCCTCCTGCCGTCCTCCCACTCGTCCTCATCCCCCATGCCATCCTTGTCTTCGTCGCCATGGTCGTGGTGGTGACTGTCGTGACCTTGCGAAGACAACGGGTCACTGAAGCTCTTCGACTTGCAGGGCTCGTTCGCTAGCATGGTCACCTGACCTAGGCAGGAGATCTCCACGACGATAGTGTCGTCGTCCTTTGGGAGGGGCTGCTTCCATGGCTCCCCATCGACCCTCATGAACGTGTGGTCTGCCGCGCCTTTGTGGAACTCAAAGCGGATCCTGTGGGCCTGGTTTTGCAGGATGTCAACACAAGATTGAAGGAGAGGGAGCGCACTAAAGCGTTGCAACAGGCAATCATGTATTCATGTCTCATTTTCAGTCGAGATATGCTAGAAGGACTGAAGGACAGGAGGAGGAATGGAAGAAGCTCACTTCATACCTGTGCAAGGCGATGGCCGTGCCCATTAGGAGCGAGCAAAACCAGCCCGTGCCAAGCATCACGAAACCCGACAACCTCAAGAAGGCCATCATCAACGTAAGGCTCCGTGAATTCCCTCTAGACATTGCCACAGAAATCATGTGAATCATATCAACATGCATCTCAAACATCAATTGACAGGGCATGGAGCATGGGAACTCACGTCTTCTACTCTCCTCGTGCCAGGTGAGCCCCATGGATTCAAACCTCCAGAAAAACTAGGCAGATTGAGACAGACGATCGATCGAATGCTGCAAGAGGTAGAGTGGCACATATTAGCTCCATCCCTACTCGAGAACATCACAAATGTTGTCGTGATATCAGTACAACCCAAAGTTAATTTAAGTGTACTTGTATCATATCCTACTCTAAACCTGTAGGTTTAAATTACGGTATACATGAATAAAATAAAATCCACTGAAACCAAAAGACATCAATGTGCACCTGTGATGAATTTGTAGCTCTTCCCAGTGGCTACCAGCTCTTTTCATAACCTTCACCTTTGCAAATTGAGGAATATTCCTGGAACAGAGCATTCTAGTTTATCAACAAACGAGAAAGAAGGGACCAACCTATAATAATATACAGTGCATATCCCGTTGTAGCCTAAAATTGTCCAGGAAAGGTTGGAACTTGGTAGTGATTTGGACATTGGACTTAACAGAAATGAATAAACCAGTCTTGAATTTTTTTCTTGTAAAGTACCCTCCCCTTCCACTTTATTCGCAGGGATCTCTTGGAGTTCTGTGGTCTATTTTATTTTTCTTTTGAAAATTAGGGAACGCCACGTGATCGAGATCAGATACACCCTGCCTTCACAAAAAGAAGGTCCAGGACACCTTGACTACAGAGATTGCGTAATTGAGTTGCATGGGTGAACCAGTTCACCCCAAAGGCTGATCTTACGTGGAGAGTTGGGCATATACTCATACTTGAACACTCTTCTTCACATGTAGGATATCTCTGGCCAAAGAACTCTTGGCTTTGATACAATATTGGGTTGCATGCAACAGTACACCCAAGAGTCTAAGATGATGAGGAAAGGTCGGCATACTTCAACATATATGATTCAGAAGGACATATGGATGATAATAGACAAACTACCTCGAAGATGGATGACTTAGAGAAGCACAAAACCATCCTTGTTTAAGTCCAAGCTTCGCATATGTACCCTGTATAGATGATTTGCATTAACAATTCACAAGGCTCAGCATAACTTGAACGGCACCAGCTGGTGATTTTTCTAATCAGCGGAGGGAAAGGATGGGAAATTTTTTATCTCTAAGTATTAAGAAAATAGACACCTGATTTGTCAGTTGGTTTTTGAATTTCTCTGGATTTCTCTTCCTTTCCGAATGAAATGCGTAAGACACTTCTGCATCCATCCCTACAACATGTAAAATCATGGTCATCACATATGAATTTCCATATTTTTTTTTCTTTGCCATCAGTACATGCTCGAGGGTTCACTGAAGTTTTTTTTTTTCAATATCAGAAGTGATAATCTGCTACAGCATTAAACAGTTTGGGCTGTTTAGGGTACATACTCCTATGTCATTCATGTCAGAGATAAATTAATCAGACAAACAAAGAAATTATTACCCATACTGAAGTAATTCCAAAATCCACCGCGGAATGTGTGGTAACCTTCCTGGAGGGAACAAGGAAAATCAACCGAGAAATTTGAGTTAGATTTGGTAACTACATGTCTTACTTTGATGCACATCTAACAAGAATCCAAGAAAATAATACCATAAAAATACTTGCATAAAGACATGCTTACCACATTGAGTGAGTCGCCACTTGACACACGGTGGAATGCATGTAGTGAATGAGGCAACTCTAAGGGAGCAATGGGTTCACATGGACCTTCCTTTGGAGCTCGCATCCTCAAAATTAGATGCCAACTGAAACATTAATGTGACAATTAGATTGGACCTGTGCATGCATAAGATACAGGTTACAGACATACACAAATGAAGATGCAATTCTTAAGTTACTTAAGGAACAAGAAACTGCTGTCCTATATAGATTATAGAAGCATGCGAAGAAATAAAATCAACATTGAAGCATAATACATTATTGTCGGAAATATTGACAGTTAACCTGTCTTTTTATCCTCCAGAGTCCAGACAAGCATTACATACAGAAAATAAACTGAATGATAAACACTACATTCAGCCGGTACCTATCAATTTTAATCTCTTTTGCGTGCTTCACAAGCCCAAGGAACGATTTTACAGCCTCTTGGTCTGTCGAAGGATTTTTCTTTCCCTGCAGTGTTGAATTCAGAGTGAGTTATAATTCTTCCATACATACAGAAGCAAGTATATACATGGTCCTAATCGGGAACAAGCTTCGGGTGAAAGAATGAGCTAAATCAGTCGGCATAGCTGCTAGAAACAAGAAGTCAAAGAACTTCTACATCCACCGTAGCTTAATGATATGCACAGTACTAGTTCATGCATCAGCAAGTGTATGAGTCACCTTCTTTCTGCTACCTTTCATCAGGGAGAATAAATACATAGTTTTTATCTTTTCTGTTTGGCGTGAAACTTGAGACACACAAAAGCATGAACGGATTTTTTTTTACATGCATACTGCAAAAAGTTGACCGCCTACCCATCCAAATGAAAAGGGAAGGTTGTTCCCAGTCCCCAGAGGTACGGTAGCAACTGGAGGGGGGTGGGAAAGCTTAAGATCACTGACTACCCCAAGCAGCCAACTCGCTGTACCATCGCCACCTGCAACCTATCCAAATTTATCTAGTCAATAACATGAAAGGGCAGGCCTAGAAAGGCATCATATTCACATTATATAACTTCAAGATTTCATCACTCACAATTAATCTCATTGTCCTCCAAATTTGGACAGCGAGAATGTCTCCCTCAATCTTGAGCCTTTCGACGTTGACATATAGACGGTGCAAAACCTTATCCGGAGCCTCTTCTGAGAGATCAATAACCTGAAGAAGAACTTAGTGGATGTGATAACAATTCCAGAATTCAAAATGCCACTAGCATTTCCAGAGAGACAGAAAGAGTACCTGGGCTTCATTGAGAAGTTCACGGTATGTTCTGATCAAACTACTTCCGAGTTGGCCACCAGATTTAGAGTTAATGAACACCAATACCGGACACTGTGGAGCATGATCAACAAGCACCTGTTGGGCATCTGGTTTCAAAATGTAATCTGGAATACGGTACTCCTCCAAAGGCCCACATGGCTTAGAACAAGAATCTCTAGGGGTGTCTATCTCCTCTTCCATTCTGCAAAATAGGTCTCACATTTTAATGATTTAGTTTAACTTGGCAGACTACAATGTAAATGTATAATAAGATTTCTTGGATTTAGCATCAAGCAAATAACGAATCAAACACATTTGCTAGAACAACAGCAACTAATTTTAGGGTACATACACAAGGGGACCTTATCCACGGCCTTGAGATAAATATTGCAATCATGATATATGTGCTTTATCTCTTTCTTATTTTCCTCCAAAAAATATGTCTCAAATATTTTTTTGAGAATTAGCAATCCAATATTATCATTGATATAAGAAAACAAGACTATGGGAGATCTAGAGCATTCTGGTCTACCATCATACTAAACGTAACGCTAAAATAAATATACCATAAGTATCATGTAAGATTAGAATTCTAACATTAAAGAATTTTAAAACTAAATAGAACAATAAGTGGGGGCCTTCCCTCCCGTTTCTTAGAAATGCATAAATACCATGCAACAATATATGACATAACAATGCCACAGTTTGCAGACAGAATAATTTTGTTAATGCAGATACGTTTTGCAAATAACAATTGATTCTTAAAAATAGAAATATAAAAAATACAAAAACATTGCAAGTTTATCTTGTACTCTCACAAGTCATAAAATTTGGTTTCCGTTCAAACATTTGATAATCAATATAACACAGGCTTACCAAGAAGGCTTTTCGCCCCACTTTTTAAATAAAGCAACAACCACAACCGATTTCATACAACAGCATCAACAACATAGGAAAGAAGGAAAAGTACAAGTGAACACTAGCTTGTTGGGGCAACAGCACAAGATGCACCGGATGCGTCAATTGCGTATCAGAAAGAATCACTCGATTAACCTCGGTCATCAAAATCAGAATTTATAAAAAAAAAAAAAACACGGATGCCGGGATGCGTCAATTGCTACGGCATCGTCACAAGATGAGATAACGTGATCACCAACGTCACGACACAGGGAATCCTCGAATCAAGAATCTAGATAAGAGTAATTTCAACGCGCGCCGCGTCGGGTTGTTTACCTGTGATCCCGATGTCTGGCCTGTCTATCGCCGGCCTGCACGGGCTCCGCGCGTCCGAGAACTCGGGTGTGTGGCTGATCCGGAGCTCCGATTTGGATGGGTATTAATGGGAGGAGGAGGATGGTGGCGGGAGCGAGGGAGAGGAAGGAGGAAAGAGAGGCGCTTCCATTCAGAGTGGATTGACCGGTCTGTCTGGTTCACCTGCTTCTCAATCGGTTTTTTTTTTACATGATTGCGCAGGCCTTAAAGCAATGGCAATTGCCACGTCATTTAGAGTCATCATAAAAAGAGATCATACAATAGATTGGCTACAAGAGTGACCGTTTCAAATATTGAACTATGTACTACATCCAATTTTGTCAAACTTTGTGACATTTAATTCCGGACGGAGGGAGTATTTGTACATAGTAGTGGAGCTCGCAAAAATTAGGTGGACGGACTGATATACTAAAAGAGAGTCAAATGGAATGTTAGTGAGCTCAGGGGCGGACCGAGAAAATACATTTAGTGGGGGCACAACACTTGATTAGGGGCATATCTATTGCAAATTCAAAATTTTCAAATATTTTTCATCAGACCATATAAGGATTTGCCAAATTGAGTGGGGCCTAGACCCTCCACTCAGGTCTTGGGTCCGCCCCTGAGTGAGCTAAATGTTACATATGTATAGGCAGAAATTTGCTGGGCTGGGCAGGCCACGGCCTGGTTTTGCCCCAGCTAAGCTCCGCCACTTGTACTACAGTGGTTGCATGCAAGATTCAACTAAACTTGCATTATTTGCATGCAGATGGTACAGAGTTCTAGCTGCAAGATAGCTGAAGCATTTTGGGTCTTGTGTTGTAGCTAGAGACTCATGAAGCCTCGGCTATCATCTCTCTTCATTTCTATTTCCTCCAACTAAGTTTTATGATGACGTGGATTGTTTCTAGCATGCTGGCTTAGCTCTATTATACTTGCTCTTAAGTTTCCCTAAAAAATGTCAGCAGTGAGTTTTTTTCATATGTTGGGAGTTGTGTTTATTTTATCCAACTGCCAAAATTATTTGGACCGTGTTTGACTAGGGGAGGTGATTACCAAATTCTGTTTTTGAGTGTGTACGCTTGAAAAAATATGCTCCCCCTAGGGGGAACCTGACGCATTGTTGATCTTGGTCAACCCCTTTGGCGTCGTCGTCGCTGGAGGGGTTGCCGGCAAAGCCTATGCTGGCCATAGCAAAGGTGGCGACAAGATTATATCTTCCACGACAGACACAAGAGGTTTCTAAGCGAAGCGTAGGATCTCATCCTGGAGGCCGGCAGTACAGCATGCACGTGGCTAGGCTGCCAGGGGTGGTGGTGGAGTAGGGGCGCGTGCGGCTGCAGGTATGAGGTGGTGGCCATGGCTATAGAGGGGTGGTGGGGGCACAACCCCGATCTGGGTTTGGAATTCCCCATCTGTCGTGCACAATCAACAGCATCTCTCGGTGCAGCTGTGGTTGGGGCACTCCACTCTGGTGCGGTGCAACCAGGCTGATCCCAGTAGCGTCGTCTTCCTTCTTGTGGAACGCGCCATGTAAAACAAAAATTTCTAGCGCATAACCAAGATCATATACGAGAGGGAGTGGCAACGGATCGTACCCTCGTAGATCGAATTAGTGGAATTTGTCGATGACGAGGTTGATGAAGACCGAGTCGCCCTACAACTAGACTTATCTAGTCGCGAGGAGATGTTTTATCCCACAAACAAGTACCGCACATATGATAACCCATAAATGTAAGGGCCCGCAACGGTCTTTCAGTGAAGTGTAACCCAAATTTATTGATTCGATACAAGTGGAGCCAAAGAATACATAGGCCATGTTCTTTGCCAGCTTATGAAATAAGGTGTCCTCTCCCCCCAAATTCTTCTATAAGCCAGTTGGCTTATTACTTGAGAGTTTTAAACTAGTTATATCATAACTAAATTAGAATCTTCGAGTAATAAGTTGGGTGGCTTATGAGGGAAGCTGGGGAGGGGTGGCTTATTTTTCAAGTTGACAAAAGAAATATGCCCTATAAGTCTTAGCAGCTGAGTTGTCAATTAAGCCACTCCTAAAAAAGCACTAGTAGCAATAGTTTTGTGAAAGTAGCAGCAGTTTGAGAGCAATAGTAACAGTAAAGTAGCAGTAGTAGTAACAACGGAGCCATAGTTTTACTAGTGATGCATCTCCAAAAATTAAAGAAGCAAACATGTTTGGTGAACAAACTACATTTGGGCAATTGACAAATCATTAGGGCATAACAATGTTATTATGACAGTGGAGTTCATTGTAATATTTATGTAGACATTACGTCAAACATATATAGACCGCTATCCATCATGCATCTATAACTAATAGTCCACCTTGAGACATCTATCCAACATGCATCTCGCTGGTATTAAGTTGCAAAAGCAACAAAAAATTGCATTAAGCATAATACATAATGTAAGGAATATTTATAGTCAATAAGTAGAAGTTTGTTTGTCTGTTGGGTCACTGGATTGGTAAGTTAAAGTGTCCAAGTATGACTCATGATTCCGAGTTTAGACTAGTTGGTTTTTTAACCCGGCTGCTCGGCGTGAAGATTTCATACTTCCGGAATCACTCAAACACTAAGAAAGGTTAAAGCATACAAACCAGAGAACTTAAAAGAAAAGGAGACAAATTAACTTGCAAGAATAATTTAAACTGCAAAATCATAGATTGTTCATACAAACTAGGCATTTAGAATGCATTACATAATGGGTACTACATTGTTAAGCCTTTCAGAAGTGCAGGGCTATGATCTAATCGGCATCCATGAACTCGTCGTCACTGTCGATCGGATCCTCCGGAGTTGAAGGAATTTCTTCCTCTGGGTAGAAAGTGACGGCAGAGACATCCAATTAATATTTGAGGCATGCCCCTTGACGGATTCAAAGATTTCCGTCCTTTGGGTATCAGTATACCCTTGGGGAATGCCAGTGACGACACGCCAAGACTTAGCGGTGCGGTAGTGCATATGAATGAGCCCAAGGGCCATGCATACCCCACCACGAGCGACGGACTTAAGCCATGTTTCCCGCTGCACAATTACTTCGTCAAAAGCAGCGGGAAGTTGCCCAATGTCGGCGTAGTCGTCTTTATTGTCTGGAAGGCACTTGCTCATAAGTTGCCTTCCAGATTCCTTCATGCTTTTGTAACATCCCTGATTTTTGGAGAAATTCAAAAATCACAAAAATTTAAAACTTTTGTTTTCCAATAATACACCAAAAACAAATGAAACACAACACAACGAGAAATAATAGAGATTTCCCAAAGTATTGGAATTGCTAAATTCATTTGACCCTCTATATGTTAAACCCTAAAAGTTCCTTCAAAGTAATTATTTTGCTAAGTACCTTAAATTATTTAAAAACTAATGTTGCATAAATATGTCTCTTTTCAAAACTTTGTTTCAAAATGTTTTCCAAAAGATATATATATATTGTAAGGAAATATCATGTTTTAAAGTTAAATATTATAGCATATAGTAAATTCCAAAATTGTGTTTACACCAAAAGGTATTTATAATTATTTCTAAGTGCCTTATCAATACTTCAAATACCTTAAATGGTTTCAATAAGGTTTTGTATAAAAAAAATTATCAAGTGTTTAGGAAATCAAATATTATGAATTATGGTGTTTCCCAAAATAATATTTTAGCCAAAGAAAGATTCAATTAAACCCTATTTCTAAATAGTCATAAAGTGTCCTCCTTGAATTTAAACCATTTTGAAATCCAAAAATTATTTATGATGGAAACAACACAAAATGGATTTCATTTGAAAGGATTTGTTTTTACAAAACTACAGAAATTTGTTTGAGGCTATTTGGAATTATAAAGCTTAAGTTGTGATTAGTTGAATAAAACAGGAAAAAAAAGACAGAAGAAAAAAATAATGCGCGCAGCCAGCCCCTCTGGGCCAAAGCCCATCATCTGCCCTTCTGTCCACCACGTGCGTGCAGGGCCAAACGGCCCAACAGAGGCCCACAGAGCAAGCAGGAGAACAGCAGCGCACGCGGCCCGTTTCTTTTTTCTCCCTCACGCTGACGAGCGGGTCCCGCCTCTGACGTCATCCTTGACGCCAGCGTGACGCGCGCGTGACCTCAGCCTCTCGACGTCCGTGTCCGGCCCGATCTCCTCCGCGCCGCCATCTCTTGCCCCCTCCCCCACGGTTGCGCCCTCCTTATAAGCGGAGAACCCTCGACGTCCGCGCCCCTCCTCGAACCCTAGCTCGAAAAACTGCACGCCGCCACCTCTCGTTGCGATTCCGGCGAGATCCACTCGCCATCGCCGCCGCCTCCGGAAATGCCATCCCCGGTGTTCCGAGCGAGGAGAAGTGTAACGGAGGCCATGGGGAGGATCCCCCCAGCACGAGGAGCTCGACACCGTCCTCTGCGCTTCCGGGGAGCCACTCCATCGCCCGCGCAGTCCACTTCGAGCCGCCGGCGCCGCCATCTTCTTCCTCCACGGTGAAACAACTCCGGTGAGCATCTCCTCGTTTTCCTGGCCGTTAGATCTAATCTCGACGCGCCATATTGCTTTAGCCGATACCGGCTTAAGCCCAGCCAAGCCGCAGCTCAAGCCTAAGCCAAGTCGGAGCTAACCAATGACGCAGTGCCACCTCAGATCTGTTCACTGCAGCCAATCAGAAGATGCCACGTCGCCCTTCCTTTTCTTTTTTTTTATCTCGAAATAGATTTTATTTGTCACTTTTGCAGAAAAGCCCCCCAAACTTAGGACCATCATAACTTTTTAACCGTAGATCCAAATTTAGCAAACTTGGACTTTTTGAATTCAGCTCAACACGTACAATATTTTAGCACTGTCCAAATTCATATTTGAGAAACTTAAATTGGTTCAAATTTAAATATGCTTGTTTTATGATTTTTGGCATAGTTTAAATTCTACAAATCTAAAAATTGCAAATAAAATATTTTTGGAGACCTTAGGATGTGTACTAACAGTCCCTTGCGCCCAAAATAATTTTTGGCTAAGTTAAAATGGTTTTGGTTGTTATATGCTCATATGACTATTTTTTACTTAGTTTATTTTCTGTAATTATTTTCAATATGTTTTCTCTAGCTAATTTGTGCTAAGGACTAACCTTAGACCAGAGAGACGAAAATCAAAGCCCTTATAATATTTCTAAGTTATTTTTCATAGTTGACCCTCCTAGTTGAAAACCACTAAGTCTGGATTAGTGAAAATCCAGGGAGAGGATGCTACAATTGTAACTCGAAGATTTTCAACATGAAGCAAGAAGACAAATGAAGGACTTAGCCAATAAAACAGACTTCAAAATCATCTCCAAGAAGTGGAAGCACTTAGAAGAAAACACGAGGAACTTAAGAAGACAAGAAGACCTCACATCTCTCTTTTCCTCCAAGTCTTTTCTCCTCACATCTCTCTTTTTCTCTAAGTCTTTCCTCCTCTTTCTTTTCTGTTCTCTTAGACTTTGTGCTATGGCTAAGTTAGATGAAGACCAGCCCTAGTTGTACCAAAACCAACAAGTGTTAGAAGATTTCAATGAAGTCACCACCAATGTGGAAGCTACAAAGAAGCATGGAGATTTTCTAAGACCAAGGCTGTGAAGACTTAGTATTTGTTTTCCAATACTTAGAATTTGTTTTCAAGGTGATTAGTGTTTTGTCCAAGACTTAGAATTTATTTTCCAAGTAAGATGAGAATTTTGACCAATACTTCAACAAGAAGACCTTCCTCAAGAAGAGCAACTGCAACTCAAGAAGAATACTCTCCTAGAAGATGAACAAGATGAAGATTTTTACAAGTCCTTTTAGGGGAACTCTAACAATCTCTACTACCTCTCTTATTCTATATGACTAAGTTCCTAGAATTAATAAGGAGGACTACATGCAAGGCCATTGAAGAAACATGCAAAAATACTTAGACATCAGAAGAAACTCAAGCAAGAAAAAGAAGACTTGGAGAAAACAAGACATAAATTGATTTGATCTTTGTGTGATCTTTTGATCAAAAACTAACCCTTAGTCACAAAGGGAAAACCACTAACAAGAATTTCTTAGTTCTCTTTGTGTATTGAAATAACAAGTTTTCCTTTTGCATATTAGAGTAAAGGTGATAATCCTTAGTGAGTCTTTTGTTCAATAAGTTTGGAATCCTCAAGACACAATCCTTAGCCATTTGCCATAAACTAAACCCAAATAAAATAATTCCTTTGTAGACTAAATTGTTGTGTTAAGTTTGTTGGTTGTTATACTTTGTTGTTTTGCTTGTGATTGTTAGCATGCTTGTTTACTCTGTTGTTGTGTTTTCAATGTTTAGATTGTATGGAGTGAACGTTCTTTTGTGAAGGGAGGTGATTGTTCTTCACCAAATTCAAAGGAAAGTAACACACCATCAAATCCCCCATATTTTTACTATGCATTACTAGTGTTTTTGAGTAGTATGCATGATAGGGAATTTTTACTAAGTTATTATTATGCTATGCAAAATCCCAAGTAGTGTGTAGCAATCCCTTAGACTTTATTATGGAGACTAGTACTTAGTAGATGCTTAGCATTGCTACAAATTTGTTTTACTCAATGTTGTGGAAAAATTCTAAGTATAACAATCAATGAAACACCTGGGTGGATTGGTAATTGCTTGGATTATGTTGAGTGGCTACTCAGGGCCATGTCCATGGTGGTTGTCACCTGGGTCACTCCCAGGGCTATGGATGTGGTGGTTGTCACCTGAGGGTACACTTGTGGTTTGCCACCCAGGAACAAAGAGATTCCTAAGTCCCTCTAAGTTTAGTAGCTTTCCGTGCATACCTTTGACATATGGGCTCTGTCTTGATCAACTAAGTTGTGAGAGTTCAGCCCATGCTTGACATGAAGATGTAGCATAATTATAGGTGGAACGGGTCTTGCTGGTTGGGTTGAATTCTTGCTTCTGAAAGATCTCGTCTCAATTCTCTCCTTTCCATGATGCACTCCGGGTGTATAGGATGTTTGGGCTAATTGAAGACAAAGGGTGAAAGTGCACAACCTCTGCAGAGTTAGAAACTATGATCATAGCCGTGTTCCCGGTAATGGACGACTTCGAGCAGCTGGACAAGGATGGATAGAAGGATCTCCTCATCTTTTCCGAATGAATTAAAACATGGTAGAAACCTTTTCCTAGAGCACATGGTGTGTCTACCCCTCTGTGCTACCTTTTCAAACTTCATGGTGTGTCTACCCATGATGCCTTTACCAAACTACATGGTGTGTCTACCAATGTTGGTTTTCAAAGATTTTTCAATGATTTATCAAATATAGGACAAAACTGGCTTTATGCAAACTTAGCCAAAACTCCACTCAGCCAAATATGCATGTAGTATTAGTCTTGCCATTTATATCCACCATAGTGTTACTTTCCAATACATTAAATTGTATTGACTCCCTTGTGGCTGCATATTCCATATTGCAGATGAATCTGAAGACGAGTGAGGTTTCGTTCAGGATCTCGAGTCTATCGCCAACATGTTTTTGCCTGTGGCACATGAAGAAGATGGGCTCAATGTTGTACTATGTTTTCCGCTGTAATTCTGTTTTCTGCTAGTCTTCTAAGACTATGCAAGTTGTAATCATATTTTGTAAAGACTAGATCATGCGATATAATACATTTTGACGCATTTGCATGATATTTCATTTTGAACTGTGGTGCTAGCAAGTGATCCAGGGACTAGCACATTAACACAGAGGTCTTGTCTTTGTTTAAAAGATGGGATCGCTACAAAATGGTATCAGAGCATTGTGTTGCCTGTAGAATTCGAGACCCTAAGTTTGGAAAAGACCATAGGACTAAAATTCTATTTAGTTCAAACTTTCTAGAAATAAAACATCTCGTCTTAATCTTTCTCATATCCTCTCATCTATTATTCACCTTCAAAATCTTCTTCTCTTATTATAGATGACATACCTCTTGTTTTCCATCAAGACACGAGTGGTGATGAAGTACAAGGAATACCTTTCACATGACCATTTGGTTTCAACATGAAGATCTACACTCAAGACAGTTGCAGAAACTTGGAGATATACCCAGACTTCCCAACAATCAGAAACGCCTCAAGCTGTTGACAGAAAGCCTGAAGAGACTCCAGAAGATATAGATGATACCACCAATCTAGTTACTTTGTTAGGACAACGTCAACGTGTTAGTGTATTGATCATACCAATGAGTGGGGTATGACAATATTGGTTTCTTTTTCTAAAAACCTTTTTGTTTTGGTGTGAAAATGCCTGATTAGATGTTGTTTGTAAGATGTATTTTCCTTGTTGTGTTGGGTAGGAATCTTCTTTAGATACTTCTAAATCTCTACTCATCTATGTTGAACCCAACCAGATACCTAGCCAGAATACCAACAACCATGAGAATACAACAACAAGATGGAAGATTGCCAAGGACATCAAAAGACCAACTTAAGAAGGACCCAAAGACTTTTGATTGACCCAAAGAGTGACTCTCAGTGTAACATGAAGTTCAACAAGGCACCAGTTACCCTGCAGCCCTACTCCGAAGGAAAATTCTACTCAAGACATGTGGAGACAAGCTACACAATCAATTCATGAGATTAGTATACCCACAAACATTTCTTTTAAGGGTGGTAGCCACCTAGTTGCAATGGAAACCAAGTAACCCAAACCTATCTTTATTTCTAGCCTTCCCAAATCTCGGGACGAGATTTCTTTTAAGGGTGGTAGTCTGTAACATCCCTGATTTTTGGAGAAATTCAAAAATCACAAAAATTTAAAACTTTTGTTTTCCACTAATGTAAGACACAAAAAACAAATGAAACACAACACAACGAGAAATAATAGATATTTCCCAAAGTATTGGAATTGCTAAATCCATTTGAGCCTCTATATGTTAAACCCTAAAAGTTCCTTCAAAGTAATTATTTTGCTAAGTACCTTAAATTATTTAAAAACTAATGTTGCATAAATATGTCTCTTTTCAAAACTTTGTTTCAAAATGTCTTCCACAAGATATATATATATATATTGTAAGGAAATATCATGTTTTAAAGTTAAATATTATAGCATATAGTAAATTCCAAAATTGTGTTTACACCAAAAGGTATTTATAATTATTTCTAAGTGCCTTATCAATACTTCAAATACCTTAAATGGTTTCAATAAGGTTTTGTATAAAAAAAATTATCAAGTGTTTTGGAAATCAAATATTATGAATTATGGTGTTTCCCAAAATAATATTTTAGCCAAAGAAAGATTCAATTAAACCCTATTTCTAAATAGTCATAAAGTGTCCTCCTTGAATTTAAACCATTTTGAAAATCCAAAAATTATTTATGATGGAAACAACACAAAATGGATTTCATTTGAAAGGATTTGTTTTTACAAAACTACAGAAATTTGTTTGAGGCTATTTGGAATTATAAATCTTAAGTTGTGATTAGTTGAATAAAACAGGAAAAAAAAGACAGAAGAAAAAAATAATGCGCGCAGCCAGCCCCTCTGGGCCAAAGCCCATCATCTGCTCTTCTGTCCACCGCGCGCGTGCAGCGCCAAACGGCCCAACAGAGGCCCATAAAGCAAGCAGGAGAACAGCAGCGCACGCGGCCCTTTTTTTTTCTCCCTGACGCTGACGAGCGGGTCCCGCCTCTGACGTCATCCTTGACGCCAGCGTGACGCGCGCGTGACCTCAGCCTCTCGACGTCCATGTCCGGCCCGATCTCCTCCGCGCCGCCATCTCTTGCCCCCTCCCCCACGGTTGCGCCCTCCTTATAAGCGAAGAACCCTCGACGTCCGCGCCCCTCCTAGAACCCTAGCTCGAAAAACTGCACGCCGCCACCTCCCGTTGCGATTCCGGCGAGATCCACTTGCCATCACCGCCGCCTCCGGAAAGGCCATCGCCGGTGTTCCGAGCGGGGAGAAGGGTAACGGAGGCCACGGGGAGGATCCCCCCAGCACGAGGAGCTCGACGCCCTCCTCTGCGCTTCCGGGGAGCCACTCCATCGCCCGCGCAGTCCACGTCGAGCCGCCGGCGCCGCCATCTTCTTCCTCCACAGTGAAACAACTCCGGTGAGCATCTCCTCGTTTTCCTGGCCGTTAGATATAATCTCGACGCGCCAGATTGCCACCAAAAGAATATGAAATTATTATGATTGGGACTATGTCTATCAAGGTTGAGGTAACATAATTATTTAGTCATAAGCAAAGTTTTGCTTCATATAAAAATTGTTCTGGTAACAAGACTTGATCAACCTTGTTAACAAAATGATTTTGAATGAAGAGGACAATGTTTTCACAATGTTTTGACCTTTCCCATTATGTTTTCATCATGTTATCACCTTGCCACCTTAGTATAGTAATCTTTTCCATCATCCATAGTCATGTTTTCATCATGTTTTCATCCTGATTACTTTGGTTATGCATGTTTTCACCATCCATACTGGTTGTTTTCACCACTTTCACCTTTGTTTTCTTTGGTTATTTGCCTATTGGAGTGTCATAGAACCTATGTAGTTCTGGTCTTGGTTTTGTTTTCCACCTTTCCACATTTATTTTTCTGGGTTTTAAATTAATTATTAAATTTTGAAAATACCTCGAAAATAAAGTTTCTCGAAAAATTCCAGAAAAACTATAATAATTTTTTACGTAAAAAATGAGGCAGAGAGGCACGTGGGGCACCCCAGCGGGACCCACCAGTCAGGCACACCACAGGGTGGCGCGACCAGCCCCTGGTGGCACCAGCACATGGTGTGGGGCCCCCAGGCCCCCCACTAACTCTCTCCCCTTCCAAAGATTCCTCTCTCTCACCCCAAACTCAAAACATTTCCTGGAACCCGAGTTCTTGCTGTTATTCCTCGAGATTTTTTCCGATCTCTTTGCTCAGCCCACATTTGTTGCTGAAATTTGGTGCATTTGCTCTCCGGTATGTGACTCCTGCGATTATCCAAGTAGATTTTTATTTGGTGGAGTATTTCTTGAGTATTTTAGTACTATAGGTGAAAACTTATGTGAGCTAGAATGCTTGATTTAAGTTGAAATAATATAGTTTTGATGCATGTTTAGCTCTCCTATAAGTCTCCATGGTAGTTTCCACCATATTGTTACTTGAAATCAATTTTTGTGATGATTGTTGTAAATTTCAGAAATGGACAGCCACAACTTTGGAGAAATATTTAGGAGTGATGCACCTAGAAGAACAAGGCCCTCACATTCATTTACTCTATTGGGTCCATCATATAATGAAGACCTTATTGCACCAAGCATCGATGATGCGGGAGACGATGGAATTGCTGATCCATCTAGTTTCCCTTGCTATACATTTTTGAGAGGTGCAGGTATACTTAATGACTTGTTGATGCTGATTGAAAGGGTTGGATTAACCAACTACATGTATGATGAAGGTCCCCAATATACTATTGTGAAAAAAAAACTTTTGTTGAGAGTTTTAGATTTCATAAGTCACAATATAACCCAACTGTTGCATTTAAGATCTATGGTAGCCCTTTTTCCCTTTCTTTGGAGAATTTTTACAACATTATAGATATCAACGCCTCTGGGACAACGTGTAAGATTCAGGAGAGACCCGCTGATTTGATGGAACTCTATCGAGGAGTTACCAATGATGATTGCCGATCAGCTCAGCACGGAAAAAATAAGGAATATTCAACTTCCGGCTATCAGATATTTTACTTACTATCTTGCTACTAGTATCCTTGGTAGGGAGAACACTAGCAACATTTCAAACAATCACATTGCTTTTCTTGCTGCTGCACTTAACCGTAGCGACAAGTATAACCTTGGTTCTCTCATTGCTCGCCGCCTAGCTGCTAAAGGACCCATTTATGGGGGCATTATTGCTACACGTATAATAACTGCTCTAGGCCTTCCTATTGCTTCCCATGATGAATTTATAGCTCCTTATAGAATTGATCTTTCTGCCATGAAGGCTCATCATTTTATTACTGCTAACTCTACTGCTGAACGTTTAGTATATAGAGTTTTATTTGTTGACAGAGAGGGGAGGGAAGTTACTTTGCCGCAGCCTGTTTTGTTAAAAATTGACAGGATTCCATGGTCGCACCCGAAGGGAGAGCTAGATGAGAAGCCGCGCTTGATGGAGTTCCATAGACAGCAAATGAGGCGGAATGCGCCTTGTGAGGACTACACCACGCAGTACACCGGGGCGTCCTCGAGCACATATCAGGAGGATGGCTTATCCTCGGCAAACTATGGGGGCGCCACCTCATGGCCCAATTGGGATTGATCTCCACTTAGGCCAAAAGCCTAAGCTTGGGGGGAGGTATATCTACATCACACTCATCTTTATATCATATTTCCGTCAGTTCTTTGTATATCCATGTTTTTGTTTCTTTCGTTTGTTTTTTGTTTCTTTCGCTTCTTTTGTTTCTCTTTGTTTCTATCGTTTTGTTCTTGCTTTCGAAAACACAAAAAGACCAAAAATATTTCTGTTGTTTATCTTTATTTTCTTTTGTTGGTCTGCTTTACTTTCTTGTTTTGGTTTAATATTCAAAAATCCAAAAATATTTTACTTTGTTTGCTTGTTTCCTTCTGTTCTTGTTTTTAATTCGAAAACCCAAAAATATGTGTTGTTGTTCTTTGGTTTTGTAAGCTTTGTTGCAGAGTTCATAGGTCTTCCGTGTCTCCATTGGAGCTTGGTTATCATTATATATTATTCAATCCACACAAGTAAAGAGCAATAATGACAATTTATGACAATTAAAGTTGTGGTGAGAGGCTAGTATGAACTCTATTTGTTTTATTTTTTCACATATACTCATCCATGTGGACATTCTTAGTTTGTTAGTGTAATGTGTATGCCATTTAATTGATGCTTAGTAGTTCATGCTCTCACATCTTTAGTTCCAACTTATTAATATTAGATAGCATGTCGTATAAATGTTTGCTTGCAATGTTTTATTCATAGAAGGGTATGACATTGTGGTATCTCCCTCTGATTGTTTTGCTTGAATCAACTTGCCACATGCTCACGCATGCATATCACTAAAAAAAATTCAATTAAGCCTCGATGATTAATTTTACCTCAGAGTATTTGTATCACTTTTATGCGCCTATTAATTTTGTTTTGTCGCAAGCATGATTATGACAGTTGTTGCTCTCTTGATTGTCGCTCCCCGTCTATTGCTAGCCTTCACCTGTACTGAGTATGAGCTCTACTCGTGCATCCAACTCCCAAAAACCAAAGTTTTCCAAATGTGTCCACTATACCTACCTATATGTGGTATTTAACCGCCACTCCAAGTAAATTTCTCATGTGCTACCTTTAAAACCTTCAAAAAAAGTATTCCTGTTTTGTGCCCCTGTTTTAGCTCATGAGGACGTAAATTGAGAATCTTTATTGCACTTGTTGATTGGATTTTACACCTTGGACTAGTGGCTTCATCCGCTTATCCAAATGATAGAAGAGCTGGCAGCAGGGTGCCCAGTCCCAAAATTGGTTACTATAAAATCTCTTCACTTTTTTTGCCCCTGATTTATCAGTCAAAGCATAATTGTGTAAACAAAAGAGAAAGAGGGATGACCTTCTACCCAGATGCGTCCTTCTATGTGATCCGCTCTTTTGAAGTCTAGTTGGCTTATGACGTACTGCATTGTCTGTTTACCATTTGACATAAGCATACACCTCTCCAAAAAAAATGTTTTCAATACCTTTGTTTAATAAATAAAAAGCTCTTGCACATGAGTTAATCCCTGCTTCCTTCTGCGAAGGGCTTTTCTTTTATTTTAATGACGTGTCTTCACCTTCTCACTTTATGCAGCTTCTTGAGACTGTGGCTTTCATTCTTAGTGTAATGTGCTTGTCCCAGAACACGATTGATTGTGGTATAACTTTGATGCTTGTATCTTTGATATCTATATTTCTAGTCTTCATTTGAACTTCATAGGTGCCCGAGAATTTATGTTTTGCTCCATTATTAAGGGCTAGCGAGTACACTTTATCATACCCTATTATGAGCATTGCAATCCTGCATATTGATATATTTCATGTTTATTATTATTATTTGTTGGTATCTCTTCATGGTTTGCATAACTGCTAGGTGACTTTTAACTTGCATACATCTCATTATGAATTTCCTAAGAACTTGATCATATAGTGAGTACATTTACTCATAGGATTCGAATGGTCCTTATTACAACCTGAGCATTGAAAATTGAAATGACCCACTTTACAACAAACTTCACAAAAATAAAAGGATAGAGGGCACAAACTTTTTTACTAAGATCATCCAAAGCCCTGTCCCACTTTCTAGTTTTTTCATTCCTATGATGGATGCAATATTTTTCTTCGATTTGATTCTTTTCACAAGGTCTAAGTGATCCACAAAAAATAACATGCTCATAAGAAATATTAATTTCACAAGTTTGAGCATGTTCATTGCAATCATTAATAACAATTTCATTATTCATGCAAGTGTCTTTAAAAGGTTCATGATATATGTCCCCATTTGCTTTAGGAACATTAATATAAGAAGCAAAGGATCTATACCAACCAACAATCATTTGAGGATCAAGACCATATTTAGCACTAAGCTCTTGAAAATCAGCAGTTTCAGCGAAAGACTTAATGCAATCATACTCATAGTTATGAAGGAAGTATGCCCAAGAGGCAATAATAAAGTCGTTATTACCTTATTTCTTGTTTATGATAAATGTTTATTTCTCATTCTAGAATTGTATTAACCGGAAACGTTGATACATGTGTGTCTTATAAACAAACAAGAGTTCCTAGTAACGCCTCTCTTTTAACTAGCTCGTTGATTAACTGATGATCAAGGTTTCTTGGTCATGAACATTGGATGGTGTTAATAACGTGGTCATATCATTGGTAGAATGATATGATGAACATAGACCCAAAGTGAATATAGCAATACGATCAAGTCATTAAGTTTACATTATTATATCAAACATACGAAGTAACTCTAATCCTTAGACCATGAGATCATGTCAATCACCAACACCGGAAGAGTGATTTGATGTCATCAAACGTCACACCGTAACAGGGTGGCTATAAAGGTGTCGTTGGGTATTTGGAAAGTATTAGTTGAGGCTCATGTATCAAGAGTGGGATTTGTCCATCCAAATGACGGAGAGATATACTCTGGGCACTCTCGGTGATAACGCATCGACACCGCTTGCAAGCACGTGACTAGGTCACAGGGATGTCATATCACGGAACAAGTAAAAGAGTACTTGTCGGTAATGAGATTGAACTAGGTATGGTTGATACCAATGATCGGATCTCGGAAAAGTAAAATATCGCGAGACAAATATCGGAATTAAAATATCGCAATTAAAATATCGGAATTGGTTACGGCGTTTATGGTTCACACGATCACTAGATTCATCGTTGAATGTGTAGGAGTCATTACGGATCTCCAGGTCCCGCTGTTGATTATTGATCGGAGAGGTGTCTCAATCATGTCTACATTATTCATGAACCGTAGGGTGACACACTTAAGGTTTGATGACACGATTGAGTGGATACGGAATATTGAAGAAAATTTTGGACAACACCGAAATTGTTTCAGGGAATATTGAAATAGTCACCGGAATTGTTTCGAGGAATACTGAAATAGTTCAAGGTGGTATATGCTAATGTTTGATTAACAAATAGTTCAAGGGGGTAAGTGTTAATGTTTGTTAATAGGATTAGCAAATATTAAAATAAAGAAATAAAATTGTTTTATTTATTTATTAAAGAAAACTCTTGTAATTTTGAGTGGGAATTGATGAGAGAATGAGTGGGTTGACTGGAGACTCCACCCACATGATGAGGGGAGAGGTGGAGGCACAAAAATTTCGTCGCTGCCTCCCCCTCCTATATAAAGGGGGGTTGGACCTCCCTCTTCCCACACACTTGGTGTCATCTTCACCTCCCTCCTCCCGCTACTCCACCTCATGTTCATGCGCTTGGCGAAGCCCTTAACAAAGATTTCTCCATCACACCATGCCGTCGTGCTGCTGGAGTTTCGAGGGATCCTCTACTTCCGATGCCCCGCTGGATCGAGGGAACGGAGGTCGTCATCAAGTTGTACGTGTGACCGGGTGCGGAAGCGCTGCCGGATCGCAGCGCTCTTCTTCGCGATCTTAAGATTGATGTGAGTTCGACTACATCACCAACGAGATTCGATCTTGTAACGCTTTGTGTCTTCGAGATTATGTTCTCCTTAAGACTTTCTCTTTCTCCCCGTTGCCTTTCATCTTCTAGATTAAATCTTGGCCCTTCAGGTTTATCTTGCGTAGGATTTTTTTTGTTTTCTATGCAACAAACCCTTAAGTGGTATCAGAGCCGGATCTATGTGTAGATGATTTGTACGGGTAGAACACATAGGTGTATGTGGGCGTTGATCATGTTATTTCCTCCTTGAGTATTTTATGATCTTAGTGGCATAGTAGGATGAAGCTGCCCTAGACAAACTTTACGTGTACTTTGTACGCGAGACCTGTCTCACTTGTGGCTGAGGGGGTGTTTGTTTCTCCTACTCCCTCCGATCCTAAAAAAGTGTCGGGAGCTATGCCTATGAGTTGTATGGGATTAGTTCATTTGTGGCGACACTTTTTCAGGATCGGAGGGAGTACTATAGTTAAGATCTAATCTATGAAGGGTTGTTAAAAATATGTTTGTCAACGTTGTTGTTCATGTTCGTAGGTATGAACGGTTCTATCCTCGAAATCCCTAAGCCACGTAAAATATGCAAAAATAAATTAGAGACGTCTAACTTGTTTTTGCAGGGCATGTGATGTGATATGGTCAATGTTACAAATTTGATGTATGCGATGATCTATTTTGTAAATTATTGACATACCGGCAGGAGCCATATGGTTGTCTTGTTATTTATGGCCTACGTGCTGTATATCATATCCATGTGATATGTTGTAATTTTGATGGACAATCAAGATGGAGGTGCCATGGACCTTGGTGCCACGCCAGTAGAATGATGGAGATCATACCATGATGCAAAAGATGGAGATCAAGTGCAAGAAAGACCATATCATATCACATTATCCATGCATGTGATGTTAATACTTTTATGCATCTTATTTTGCTTAGATCGCGACGGCAGAATTATAAGATGATCCCTGTCACTTAATATCAAGATAATAATGTGTTCTTCCTTAGTATGCACCGTTAAGAAAGTTCGTCATTTCGAGACACCACGTGATGATCGGGTGTGACAGACTCAATGTTCGCATACAACGGGTCCTGACGAGCCTAGCATGTACAGACATGGCCTCGGAACACACGCAATACTAAGGTTCTACTTGGCGAGC
Organism: Alopecurus myosuroides; assembly: GCA_028641055.1. Classification (NCBI taxonomy): domain Eukaryota; kingdom Viridiplantae; phylum Streptophyta; class Magnoliopsida; order Poales; family Poaceae; genus Alopecurus; species Alopecurus myosuroides. The sequence goes on along the minus strand of CM054062.1, from coordinate 85,832,373 downwards.
CTAGCATATACATACATGGCCTTGGAACATGTAACCGAAAGATAAAGCATGAATCATATGGATGATATGATGAACATGTCGATGTTCGCCTTTGCAACTACATCATCTCATGTGATGATCGGTTTTGGTGTAGTGAATTTGGTTTGTGTAATCGCTAAAACGACTAGAGGGATGTTGTTTTTTAGAGGGAGTTCACGTAGTAATTTTGAATTAAATTGAACTTATTTTATCATGAACAACCAATCAAAGTGAATTTTCATAAAGTATAATATTCATTGGCATCCACAAACTACCTTACAATTAGATTGTTAATCGAGATATAACTCTTATGATCTGGTAAAAACATTTAAGATTGGTACCGTAGTAGTGAAATTTAAAATTGAGTCATATTGTAGATTTTCGGTATAACCTACCTAGATCCATATGATTAATGATTGATTGATCTAGAGAGAAAATAATTCCTACTTAGAATCCAGTGCCATGCTTGCTTCCATAACACTTTATCTTCAAAAGAATGTTTTGTTGATCAAGGCAATTGAGGAACTGAAAAAATTCAGAAACAATCAAGTGAAAAATATATTGATATCTAGAAACTTATTTTTTCCAACATGACTGAGTATAATTTAGTGTGACAATGTATGCTTATATTATTTGAATATATGCAATGATTGAATACGCTAGGAGTTTGAATCTTCCGAGAAGTTGGGCGCTAAAATTTATCCTCTAAATTCCTTCCTTCGAGCTATAGTAGCTTAATCACAAAATTGTTATGATGGTATGGATTAAAAGTATAGGTAAAATCGTTTACCTTGCATGGAAATTGCTAAGAGTGGAATCTAGAAGAATGCTACTAATATGGTGATATTAGTAGAAAAATCAAACTCAAAGTATGACTCATTGGGTGATAGTATATGACTAACACGCCAAGGAAAATTTGCTAGTATGACTAGCATTGTTTGGTGTTGAATGATTCTTTTATAAAGGAAAGGGAATATTGAAAATAGAATTATAAAAAGGTATATGGCAATAATATAACTAGAAAATTCCAGCCAAGAATTATATGCTCGATATACAAGTTATAGATGTATTACTAGTTAACAAAGTATTTTAGGGTATTTTGCTACCAGATTGGTTGGTATGAGTTGTCATACAAAGCAACACAATGCAAGAAATACAAGGGTCTAAAAGGAACTAGTAGTAGATGTGGGATCAATCATGACAAGAACAGGAATAAAATGTTATTGTGTTCATCGTTGTATCGAACCAAATACTCAAGATTTATTTTAAGAACTTAACAAGTTGTTATTTTCTTCCGGTCTTTTTTGAGAACAAATAAGATTGTTCAAACTATGACCATATTCCATAATTGATAGATGTGTTAATATAAACCGTGTTGGTAAAGTAAACATCTATAAGATTAAATGTTAAACGTTGCAAGACGTAAAAGAATTTCACTTAAATTGTGACACCACCATTTTTAGTTCATATCGAAAAGGAAAACATGAAGGAACTCCATGTTAATGGACTTCCAGAGTCATTTTGTTTTTGAATAAATTGACGCTTGTGAGACCTCTTCCAAAAGATGACTAAAATTCCAATCATAGGCCAAAGTAGAATGGACGACTAATTTAGTGCAGATTATACATATTGATGTATATAGTACATTATGTGTATTCATGTGTGGTGGATTTATTTTTCTTCATAAAATTCCATCGACGAATTGAGTAGATATATGAGAATATCTATTTAAAGAGAAAGGAGTTTGAAATTTTTGAATTGATTCAAATTATTGTTAGTATGAAGTAAAAATCATCGTAACAAGATAATCAAGTATTTATGATTGGATCACAAAGGATAAATTTTGAGTTACAAGTTTAGCAAAACATCTGAGGAGTTGCAGAATCATTCTCGAATGCCCCACATAAGTATGGAGTGTTCGAGAGACAAAATCAAACCTTGTTGGAAATGGTAAAATAAATGAAAAAATGCCATTATAATTTTGTACTTTATATATTAGCGACAACCGCTTTTACACTAAAAAGAGAGCCATCATGATCCGTTGAAATTGACACCATATAAGTTATGGCTTGGGTAGTGATCCAAATTGTCTTTTTCTTAAATTTTGGTATGCATATCATGTGTAATATGTTTACAACCAAAATAGGATACATATCTGTTTATAAGGTTATCCCAACGAATCCATTGGGTATTTCTCCTATCACCAAACCAAAGACAAATGTTGTTTGTCAGAAAGGGTTCATTTCTCGAGAAAGTGGTTCTTGCGAAACAAGCAAATGGGAGGACAGTACAAACTCGACGAGATTAGAGAATCTTCATTACCATGTCAAGAGTAGCGCAGCACTAGAAGTTGTTCTATGGTTTCCTATTTTGACAAAGTAGAAGACACTACATGTGTTGTAGATACTTCGAATGAGTTTGCGAACTAAACCACAAAAGTCCTAAAACTTTGTACTTAGACCAGATTGTGGTTTAAGAGTAAAGTGTTGTTTTGACAAGAAAGGACCTGAAACTTATAAAGGAAGAAAATGATGGGCCCTGTCTTCGTAAAATTGGCTATGATTCATTATATCCGCAATAGTATCCCTCTATGAATATCAAGTATTTGACTTGGTAGTCATTTCGATAGGCATGATGTCTAACGATAGCAAACGGGTCTATATAGCAACAAAGACATGGATATTTACATCCTTTGAAAGTTATGCTTGTCTTCAAAGAGTTGACTACTACAAGATTTTGTTCTTTCATAGTGATGCTTTAGTCTTTGCGGATAATTCTAGCAAAAGTTACATATTATGATATGGCAGTTGAATAACAAAACCAACTCTCCTCTCTAGGATGTTTGATCAAGGATGTGTACTTGACACAGTCTGAGAGTTTTGTAAAATTCAAAAGGTTTCTAGAAAGGTATGCAAACTTCAATGGTTGAAGTGAGCATAACAAAGTTGAAATCTTTACTTTAACGAAGTTATCAAAATAGTTTGATTCCGTCATGAACAGTAAAGATGCTTGTAGAGTTACAAGAAATTAAGTGGCAACGCTAAGACATATTTCTAATGCTTTATGTAGATGACATATGGTTGATTGGAAAATATGTATTTTAAATTAACACGGTTAAGTTTTTCATATTGATGAAAGGCTTAGGAGATATTGGGCATCGATATCTGTCACGACCCCGGACCCAGAGATATACATACTGTTATGTGCTCCTAGCCATGGACTCACAAGGGCTTCAGGGTTACCAGCCCCGGCCGCAACAAACAACGGCAGGCAGACTGGATTCATCGGCACATAGTCCGGATCCCCAGTCTACTACTCCTTGTATCCATGCTAGTCATAACCAACTATGCATATCAAAGCGTCCACGAATCGTATGAAACTGAAGGAAACGGGACCAAAGCTATACAGAGATGCTATGTGTCCAGAAAGTGCAACAACAATCGAGGGTTACTGGGGTTACCTCGCCCCAGGCCGATCACATCGACAGGCGGGCTCGGACATGGATCATCGGCTCCACAAACCCTCAACTGCGACAACTATGCAGGCATAGCCAAAACTGTATAACAATGAGCTCGAAACCAACAACCGATCAAAGCAACACTCTAGACATGAAACTTGTATTAAACAGATGTTACTAGAGTATAGCTTACAAGCAGAGGTCACATGACCCAACATTACATCAGACAATGGAAGGCAAATTATGTTGCTAATCAACAAGAACCAAAAAGGCCTAAGAGGCCGCAACATAAGGCGACGTCCCAGCCCATAGATTCCAGGCTGCTACCTGGGAACCCCGAACTACTCGTCGATGTCCACGTTGAATCACCACCGATGGAGTTCTTCTCCTGAACCAAAATTAAGCAAACCTGAGTACGGGAGGTACTCAACAAGACTTAATTAACCTATTATATATCTGCTATTTCAAAAAGGGTTTCATGAAGGCTGATTTGCGTAAAGCAATATTTGTTTTGCAAGTTGAGGAAGGAATAGCACGTCTCATAGAAGGTTTTTCAAACAGATGAGAAAGGTACTCAACTACTGAGATCATCATCTTCTTGTATTCCACCAAGTCTTTCTCATTCCCACACTATCTCATGCTACAAGGATCACCCCTCCCGGCCTCTCCGGGGAGGCACCCTTCAATCATGGTTGGCATGTTTTAGTCATTCCGTTGAAGTTATCTATGATCACTGAATCCGTTGCCAAGTCGTCCGTAACCGTGGACACGGCTTCTCGAGGAGATTTATCCCTGCAGGGGGTACACTTTACCCACACGTACCATCCGACTCTTAACGCCACATGTACGCTCCTTGGGAGCGCGGCAGAGGGTGGTTGGCTCCGACCTTTACCTTGCGTAACCCTATCCATGAGTCAACCCAAACAGGGCCACCCCGTCAACAGGGAGTTGGCCACCTCCTGACGGCACCTGCTCTGTGAGTCGGGATCAAGATCCGTGTACGTCCATCACTTGTCCCGGTCACGCCCTAGGTTTTCTCCAAATCGTTTTCTGACTCACACGCAGATGGAAAGATCAAACTACGTGACTCATGGATGTGGCTAAACAAGTTAGTTAGTCAGGCGAGGTTCATTGGCTCGCTCGGGTGGTTGCACGCTCAGTCTTGGCTTCGAAGGCGAGAACTCGCTCCTAGGGGCATGAACAGGACAAAACGCCACAACCCATTGTGGCCTCACATCCATGCCGTTATTTAGTCAAGTTATCAAAAATAATACAATTCACAACAACCTGACATAAATGATTCACGTATTGACCAGATTCATCAACCGGATGGATCAGATCACAACTAAGCATGGCTAAGCAAGACTCACAGGGTTTAGCGGAGCGCGCACAAGCAAACCTATAGCTGCTAGGAGCAGTGGAACAGGATATCTAGGTTATGCAGTATATAGGGGAACTCTATCTACTGACATCAAATAGTTTGGAACCGAATGCAAAGTACGAGATTCAAAACACGTTGAAACCATATATGAGCAGATAAGAGGTTATGCTTGCCTTGGTTATAAGAAAACCAGATAAAGATGTCTTCGGGAATAAGTGCTTGACTTGTCGGTTAAGATCAAGTATTCGTCGTTGGATTGCTGGCCTTCTCTTCGGAGTCACGTTCTACCGAGGGGGAAACAACACCGAAAGAGAGGTAACAATCAACACAGGGCATCGATGCAATGCGCAATATGTATGCATGAGCAGGTTAATGCACTGAAATAAATCCCTAAGCATGATCGTTGGCTTGCTAGGGTTCATATGTCAGTTAAACATTTTTACTGAAATTCGCCCGAAATAGACCCCGGAGGGGGTTTCGGACGATTATGGAAGTGAGTACCATTTTAGTTGCTCAAATGAGGTTGAAAACATCATAACTAGGTTTAGTTTGTCATTTTGAGCAAATTGGTATATAACTTTTAATTTTCTAATTTTATTGAATAAAAACTTATTTTTCTATTTTAAAAGAATTTAACAGCATTAAATAATGTCCAAAAATGAAATGTGTCCAACATGTATGAAAGTGACATTTTTGGATAGATCTCATTTTTCTGAACACTACCATATTTTTATTTTATTTTTCTGAATTATAAATCAATAGTTATTAAATTATTAGAATTAACCCTTTTTCTCGAATTAATAATTATTTTCTGGAAAAGACAAAACAGCATTATGACGTCATGATGATGTCGGGATGACATCATCAGTGGCCGAAATTGCTCTGGACTCGCTCAATCCCGCGAATTAGTGCGCGATTCTCAAATCGAACTATACCACGCGATCGAGGAGTTCACGGGGAGACTAGGGGTGGTGGCGGACGGACCATTTGGTCGCCGGAGTGCACCGGCGAGCAATGGCGCGGCGCCGGCCGGCGGAGCACGACGCCGGGAAGAAGCATAGAGGGAGGGGCCAAAGGTAGGACACGGGAAGGCTCACCAGAGCGAGGGGAGCACGGTGGTGTCGACAGGGAGGTGCGGGAGGGCCAGAATCGTCGCCGGCGTCCGGGCATCCGCGGTGGCAGTGGAGGAACCGGCGGCGAAATTCACGCGCCTTCGGGCCTTCCCGGCTTGCGTGTGAGCTCGAGGAGCAAGAGTGAGTCGTGGCGGAGCTCACGGGATCCTCAGAACGGCGAGGGAGGCAACGTAGCGGCGGCGGTGGCGAATCTCCGGCGAGCTATGGTTTCCGGTTAGGGTTCCGCCTTGGGGAGAGCCACAGAGAGAGAGGAGGGTTCGAGGGGGGGTGCGTGAGCGAGGGCAGAGGGAGGAGGAAGGATTAGGACGCCTCCTCTCGGCTCTATCCACGGCAGAGGCCAAGCAGGAGGTGGCCACGGCATCGGCAGCTCCTGCCACGCAGCTCCTGGCTTCTGGCTGGAGCTAGAAGAAAGAGAGAAAAGAAAAGAACAATTACAAAAACCCCCTGGACTTCCAAGAATTTGCAGAAAGGTCCCTTTTTGCCTCAAAACAGCAACTAGATTTGAAAGGTTGGGGTCCTTTTTGCAAGAACAAAAATTAGCAAAAATACATTTTGGAATCCTTGTAAAATTTGCAAGCTCACCATGTATTTGCTTTCCAAAAATGAAATTATTTTTAGAACAAAATTTGTGTGATCACTTTAAGTGGTTTTTGGGCAAGTTTCATTTAAAATTCAAATTAAAACTTGGTTCAAATTTTTCATGCATGCTATGACATGAACACACACCACACCTCTCTGTTAGCAAAACAGGGATGTTACAAATCTACCCCCCTTACAAGAATCTCGTCCCGAGATTCCTGAAGGAGAAAGAAAGAAGGAACACCGGTTTTGAACGATCTTCTCGAATCTTACGGTTCTCTTCTTGAAGAGGTTGATCCATAGCACTTGCGAAGATCTCCAGAGGCTACACCTTAGGTAAGAGGGAAACTCTTAGGAAATGATCTTCACGAAGATCGAGTATCTCATGGGTAACTCATGACAGGGATGTTCATAAAGAACTTATGAGTTAACAGGCATGAAACACATCAAGGTGACGGAGTGAATAGAAGATGGTTTCAAGTTTATGGACGATGGTTCTTGAAAGGATTTAGAATATGAGCTTTGCACAAGACTTTAAATCCTTTTGGAAAAGAAAGGTTGAACAACTTTTGACATCGAGGTTTCTTCAAACAGAGTACCGAGATGAAAAGGATGGTCTTGGATACCACGACATAATATCCGTAGACGAGGGAAATCACGAGAAAACACTATAATCGTGAGGCAAAGAGAATTTGATACAGGATCAGGTTCACTCTTCGGAGTGGACACAGAAGATAACAGAACTTCATTCCGTCAAAGTTTGTCGAAAACTTTGTCAAAGATCGGGATGTTACTTCACGTCGGAGAATGAGTAACCACGGAATGTTGGAACACCGTAGTTAGGGAGGAATTTTTGGTCACACCACAAGGATGGGTAACCAACGGGGATTGAAACACCAGAAGGAATAGGAAATCTCTTTTCTATTGTGGTTTGGACGTAGCAATACATCTACCACATGGTTAAGGTCTCATGGCTGGAATGACTGACAAATTCACACAATGTGTGATATGAACACAACTTCAGGTACCAACATCTTGAAGAAGGGAACTGATCAATGGTGGTTACAAAATACCATGAGTTTTCTCATGATGAACTTGTTTCCACTAGAACAGAGGTTTTGGAGGTTCAACAGAAAGATATTGGAAAGATCAACTTCCAGGTTCTGCTGGATGTTCTAGATACCGACAGCAGGCTCATGACAAGCCTTCTATAGGTCATCCAGTGAATGTAGAACCCCGGTTTGGAAGAACAATGAGGAAAACTTGTTAGAATAAGCCACACCAGAATTATCGCAGAGAGTGGTTGTTCTTACAGATCCAGAGAGGTATGACATTAGGCCTTCCGGCTAATTGTGTCAACCACAACATCAACCATGCCAGATTTTCAAATGGACCTAGCTCAATACCCTTAAGGGAACACCAACCATCGTTCCTGCTTGAGATTCACCTCTGGTTAGTGGACTTGATAACTTAGACTCGGTATGTTTGAGCGAAGAGATTGCACCGGTTATCAACGAGATACCTATGTTGGATTCTCAAGACATGGACTATGATGCCAAGCTCAAGAAGATGAATGAGACTATAGAACTCATGCATTAGCAACTTGCGAAAGACGGTTGCACCTACATGGATTCCTTACGGAGGAACACATCGGAGTCCTTGTTGGGGAGACGATACAAAGATAACGAAGTTTTTAAACTTCTTCTCTTTCACGAGTAGTCAATCAGTGGCTTGGTGTGGATGGAAACTTATTCAAGTAAATGGAGGTAACAACCAACCATCTCAGGAATACTCCACACATGCATGACCGACTGGGATTATTCCCGAGAAACAAGAAAACTCTACTCGGATCCACGGCGACAACTTTCACCAAAAGCACACGAACCCGAGAGAGTCACTTCGAACATCGAGAACACAACTTCGTGATAACACAAGGTTGGTTCTCAAAAGTTTCCAACATTAGTGCCAAGTGTTCAACATGATCCTCTTGCAACTTGGAGAAAATAGGAATGTCATCGATGGGCTCGACAACACGCTTATCAAAACACTCCAAGAGAGGGGTTTCATATGATATATGAACAAGGCAGAACATTGGTCAGACCAAAGGACATGAGGTGTACTCAGGCCAAACACCATGAGTGAAAACACCATCAGGATAGTCCTTGAATCTGGACTTGATCTGACGATAGCCCAAATCAAGTCAAGGTAGAATGACAGCATGTCCATTAACGAGATCCTACCATGCTTCAACACGAGGGAAACTAGATATCCCTTATCAAAGGAACAAGTTGGCGGAGCTTTTGCCTTTCAACTCTCCAAGTTGTTGTTTAAGCTCAACCAACTGGTCCAGGATATCCAGCATTGTTCTCTTGGAGGAAAGAGTAATTCAAATTACCCTTTGCTTAGACATTACGGTCAGGTAAAACCTGGTGATACTTCTGGAAAGACAACCAGAATATCACAACCCACCGGTATGTCTTGGAGTTTGGAAGGGAACTTGCTTCTCAAAGCACCCGATAAGTTCTTGAGAGCTTTGGTATGGACCTAACTCTCTGACCAGAAACATGCACCGGAGTGAACGGATTTGGTAACACGACCAACTTCAAAAAGAGGCTGGGTGACCAGTAGTGCTAAGAAGGATACAGATGTTTCTTAGATCTTTCGAAGCAATGGAAATGGCTAGGAACATCTGATGCACACCTCAATGCACACCCAACATTCTTGAGCATTCCAGCTTGGAGTGAAGGTGGTTAAAGATGTGTAAGAGCATCACTTCATCAACAAGGCCACGAAACTTAACACGACCTCTTGATATAAAAGAGTGTGATACTCGAAGATAGAACAGAACAGAAGCTAATGAAACTTCTTTATTCTGTGGATTACAAAACTTTGACCTGGTTCTAGATATGAACGAGGTTCTGGAGTTTGTTTCTCCTGACATCCCAAAGTAGAACGTTATGACGGGAAACAAGAGCAAATGCATTGGAAGAATCCAACACACATAGGCAACTTGGTGTCCAAAACAACGGACGAAGTTTGGAGGCAACTAAGAAATAAGAACGTGCTCGGGGGAATCCTGAGATCACGTTTGAAAACACAGGTTAATACTCATTTGTAAAACCCATGCTAAAACGAGAGGTGTAACAGAGTCAAGAACAAGGATATGGAATCATAAAGAACACTCTTGTTGTGATCCCTTTTTGGTTCCAGAGGAAGGCCTACGGCTATGAGAGTTGGAATTTCCTAGCCATCCTGAGGTAGAACAGATTTCTCAGGATCCGAATAAACAGAACTTGGGTTAAAGGTCAGCATCATGTACTGATAGCGTGAGCATTACATGGTTAAGAAACCACATGACTCAACTCACCACAATTCAGCACATTCCGGGACCTTCGGTTCAAGTCCAAGGTTGAAAACATAGAGAAAGGAGTAACTACTATCTTAGTGTCTTGAAGGACACTATGGGTAGCAATCACGGAGTATCTTTCGAAGGACAACGATAGATCCGGAAGAACTTGAGCAGAGGATAACAGATACAATCGAGATGAAAAGCAGATCTCGTGGTTCAGGATTTAAGACTTTGGAACATGTAAGAATGTGGAATCTATACAACTCTGAGAGATTGGAATAGAAATGAAATCTCCCAGTTTAAGAGATAACGGAACTTGGAACACACACGACTCTGGAACTTAACACTAGGTCAACTGGGGTGAAAGAAACGTCCTTGCTAGAAAAAGCACCTAGGTTTTGAATGACTAGAAGAGATAGCAAAACCTTTTCAAATCAAAACAGGTTAGGTGACCCAGAGTTAGAGCGATACCAGTTAAGGAGTAAAAAGAATCCTAAGAAGGTTTTTCACAATCCATTTGAAGTTTCAAAATAGTTTTCACAAACACTAGACTCAACATCGACCAAGCAATAAGGTTTTCCTACAGGCAGTCCTGCTCTGATACCAAGACTTGTCACGACCCCGGACCCAGAGATATACATACTGTTATGTGCTCCTAGCCATGGACTCACAAGGGCTTCAGGGTTACCAGCCCCGGCCGCAACAAACAACGGCAGGCAGACTGGATTCATCGGCACGTAGTCCGGATCCCCAGTCTATTACTCCTTGTATCCATGCTAGTCATAACCAACTATGCATATCAAAGCGTCCACGAATCGTATGAAACTGAAGGAAACGGGACCAAAGCTATACAGAGATGCTATGTGTCCAGAAAGTGCAACAACAATCGAGGGTTACTGGGGTTACCTCGCCCCAGGCTGATCACATCGACAGGCGGGCTCGGACATGGATCATCGGCTCCACAAACCCTCAACTGCGACAACTATGCAGGCATAGCCAAAACTGTATAACAATGAGCTCAAAACCAACAACCGATCAAAGCAACACTCTAGACATGAAACTTGTATTAAACATATGTTACTAGAGTATAGCTTACAAGCAGAGGTCACATGACCCAACATTACATCAGACAACGGAAGGCAAATTATGTTGCTAATCAACAAGAACCAGAAAGGCCTAAGAGGCCGCAACATAAGGCGACGTCCCAGCCCATAGATTCCAGGCTGCTACCTGGGAACCCCGAACTACTCGTCGATGTCCACGTTGAATCACCACCGATGGAGTTCTTCTCCTGAACCAAAATTAAGAAAACCTGAGTACGGGAGGTACTCAACAAGACTTAATTAACCTATTATATATCTGCTATTTCGAAAAGGGTTTCATGAAGGCTGATTTGCGTAAAGCAATATTTGTTTTGCAAGTTGAGGAAGGAATAGCACGTCTCATAGAAGGTTTTTCAAACAGATGAGAAAGGTACTCAACTACTGAGATCATCATCTTCTTGTATTCCACCAAGTCTTTCTCATTCCCACACTATCTCATGCTACAAGGATCACCCCTCCCGGCCTCTCCGGGGAGGCACCCTTCAATCATGGTTGGCATGTTTTAGTCATTCCGTTGAAGTTATCTATGATCACTGAATCCGTTGCCAAGTCGTCCGTAACCGTGGACACGGCTTCTCGAGGAGATTTATCCCTGCAGGGGGTACACTTTACCCACACGTACCATCCGACTCTTAACGCCACATGTACGCTCCTTGGGAGCGCGGCAGAGGGTGGTTGGCTCCGACCTTTACCTTGCGTAACCCTATCCATGAGTCAACCCAAACAGGGCCACCCCGTCAACAGGGAGTTGGCCACCTCCTGACGGCACCTGCTCTGTGAGTCGGGATCAAGATCCGTGTACGTCCATCACTTGTCCCGGTCACGCCCTAGGTTTTCTCCAAATCGTTTTCTGACTCACACGCAGATGGAAAGATCAAACTACGTGACTCATGGATGTGGCTAAACAAGTTAGTTAGTCAGGCGAGGTTCATTGGCTCGCTCGGGTGGTTGCACGCTCAGTCTTGGCTTCGAAGGCGAGAACTCGCTCCTAGGGGCATGAACAGGACAAAACGCCACAACCCATTGTGGCCTCACATCCATGCCGTTATTTAGTCAAGTTATCAAAAATAATACAATTCACAACAACCTGACATAAATGATTCACGTATTGACCAGATTCATCAACCGGATGGATCAGATCACAACTAAGCATGGCTAAGCAAGACTCACAGGGTTTAGCGGAGCGCGCACAAGCAAACCTATAGCTGCTAGGAGCAGTGGAATAGGATATCTAGGTTATGCAGTATATAGGGGAACTCTATCTACTGACATCAAATAGTTTGGAACCGAATGCAAAGTACGAGATTCAAAACACGTTGAAACCATATATGAGCAGATAAGAGGTTATGCTTGCCTTGGTTATAAGAAAACCAGATAAAGATGTCTTCGGGAATAAGTGCTTGACTTGTCGGTTAAGATCAAGTATTCGTCGTTGGATTGCTGGCCTTCTCTTCGGAGTCACGTTCTACCGAGGGGGAAACAACACCGAAAGAGAGGTAACAATCAACACAGGGCATCGATGCAATGCGCAATATGTATGCATGAGCAGGTTAATGCACTGAAATAAATCCCTAAGCATGATCGTTGGCTTGCTAGGGTTCATATGTCAGTTAAACATTTTTACTGAAATTCGCCCGAAATAGACCCCGGAGGGGGTTTCGGACGATTATGGAAGTGAGTACCATTTTAGTTGCTCAAATGAGGTTGAAAACATCATAACTAGGTTTAGTTTGTCATTTTGAGCAAATTGGTATATAACTTTTAATTTTCTAATTTTATTGAATAAAAACTTATTTTTCTATTTTAAAAGAATTTAACAGCATTAAATAATGTCCAAAAATGAAATGTGTCCAACATGTATGAAAGTGACATTTTTGGATAGATCTCATTTTTCTGAACACTACCATATTTTTATTTTATTTTTCTGAATTATAAATCAATAGTTATTAAATTATTAGAATTAACCCTTTTTCTCGAATTAATAATTATTTTCTGGAAAAGACAAAACAGCATTATGACGTCATGATGATGTCGGGATGACATCATCAGTGGCCGAAATTGCTCTGGACTCGCTCAATCCCGCGAATTAGTGCGCGATTCTCAAATCGAACTATACCACGCGATCGAGGAGTTCACGGGGAGACTAGGGGTGGTGGCGGACGGACCATTTGGTCGCCGGAGTGTCACCGGCGAGCAATGGCGCGGCGCCGGCCGGCGGAGCACGACGCCGGGAAGAAGCATAGAGGGAGGGGCCAAAGGTAGGACACGGGAAGGCTCACCAGAGCGAGGGGAGCACGGTGGTGTCGACAGGGAGGTGCGGGAGGGCCAGAATCGTCGCCGGCGTCCGGGCATCCGCGGCGGCAGTGGAGGAACCGGCGGCGAAATTCACGCGCCTTCGGGCCTTCCCGGCTTGCGTGTGAGCTCGAGGAGCAAGAGTGAGTCGTGGCGGAGCTCACGGGATCCTCAGAACGGCGAGGGAGGCAACGTAGCGGCGGCGGTGGCAAATCTCCGGCGAGCTATGGTTTCCAGTTAGGGTTCCGCCTTGGGGAGAGCCACAGAGAGAGAGGAGGGTTCGAGGGGGGGTGCGTGAGCGAGGGCAGAGGGAGGAGGAAGGATTAGGACGCCTCCTCTCGGCTCTATCCACGGCAGAGGCCAAGCAGGAGGTGGCCACGGCATCGGCAGCTCCTGCCACGCAGCTCCTGCCTTCTGGCTGGAGCTAGAAGAAAGAGAGAAAAGAAAAGAACAATTACAAAAACCCCCTGGGCTTCCAAGAATTTGCAGAAAGGTCCCTTTTTGCCTCAAAACAGCAACTAGATTTGAAAGGTTGGGGTCCTTTTTGCAAGAACAAAAATTAGCAAAAATACATGTTGGAATCCTTGTAAAATTTGCAAGCTCACCATGTATTTGCTTTCCAAAAATGAAATTATTTTTAGAACAAAATTTGTGTGATCACTTTAAGTGGTTTTTGGGCAAGTTTCATTTAAAATTCAAATTAAAACTTGGTTCAAATTTTTCATGCATGCTATGACATGAACACACACCACACCTCTCTGTTAGCAAAACAGGGATGTTACAATATCTATAAGTGATGGATTGAAGCGCCTGATATGGTTGAGCCAAATTACATTGATGAAGTATTGAAGTAAGTCAATGTCGAAATGAGGGGTTGCCACATGGAAAAGAATTGAGCAATATTCAAGTGTTTTGACTCATGATGAGCATAATTGAAATTGAGATTTCTAAGTCATGTGTTCCATGCTATATACACAACCATATGAGTCATGTGCTATAAAATGTTATAGCGGAATAATTCATATGATGACTAGACAGCAGTGGGAGAGATCCTTATGCCATTTTATAGAAATGCTAAGGATATGTTTTCCTATGTAGTAATGACAAAATATTCATTGTAATATGTTACACTAATAGTCTTGTCATCTATTCAAATAAACCCATCTCAATTAAAATATGTGTTGAAGGGTAGCACAATAGGCTGGGAAAAAGTTTCACGCTGGATTTGAATGAGTTTCAAAATTAAAGTATTGTGACGGGTACTACAACAAAGGCTAAGTATATCGTTCTGTTGACAACAAATAATAGGAGTATTTTGTGTCAAGAAGTTCTTTATTGAACTTGTTGAATTTCCAAGATTGATGACACTATGGAGCTACATTTTCACAATGTTGGTAACATTAGTTTAAGCTGAGGAATTAAGGTCTCGCCGGTTGACCAAATATATACGAAGTCATCTATTAGAGAATAAGTGATGCGTGTAGACGTGAAAATATGCAAATACAATAGGACATGAACATGTCAGATCTTTTGATAAAGTTAACCACATGAAAAGCATGGGAATAACACTAGAACACCATATGTGTTAAGTACTTACAGACTAGATTATTGACTCTAGTACAAGTGGGAGACTGGACGGAATATTCCCGAGAGGCAATAATAAAGTGGTTATTATCTTATTTTTTGTTTATGATAAATGTTTATTTATCATGTTAGAATTGTATTAACCGGAAACGTTGATACATGTGTGTCTCATAAACAAACAAGAGTTCCTAGTAACGCCTCTCGTTTAACTAGCTCGTTGATTAACTGATGATCAAGGTTTCCTGATCATGAACTATAGAAGCCCCAAACCGGATGGTCCAGAACCCCTCGTATGCATACATTCACGATCCTAGTAATTCAGTCGTGAACAACATACGTAGTTGGTACACAGATACATTATCCATTACACGAATAAATAGATTCTTACAAGCAATGGTCACATGACCAAGTCTTAACAACTGTCACGCAGGACAGGCAAATGTCTCACAAACACACAGCGGAAACTTAGCATAACATAGGTAGCCCATGTCACGCCTTCACCAACAGGCTGCTAACCGGGAGCCGGGCCTAATTCGCATAGTCGTCGGAATAGTACTCCTCCTCGGGTGGCATCTCCTCAAAGTCTGGCCAAGTAAATAGCCAGGGGTGAAACAAATATGAGTACATTTGAATGTACTCTGCAAGACATCCTTTATAAACTTACAAATGCAAGTATGCTTATATGGTGGGTAGGTAGGCTATAAATAGGGCTCACTACCCATGGTGTAGGTAAGATAACATCATGGTTGCTTTAACATATCTATATCTTTGTTGAAGAAGATACTTCAAAAGAAAATATTATAATTTTCTTTTTCTTGTAGATATCGCATGTACAAGAGGTTTTATAAACTTGTTTTTATAAAAGATAGTTTTATTTGCAAAACTTCTTGTAAAACAACTCCAGCTTTCTTCATCGGTACCTCTCAGGTACAAGTCCTTCGATTCAAAAACTTCCTTTTTGAAAAATGACACAATGCTAGCTACATGGCCATTCAAATGCCCATATCCGAGGGCTAGGCTATTCAGAATAGTTTTACTCTGCAGAGGTGTACACATTCCACAAGATCCAATCATCTGCCATGAACTACCCATGGATCGACTCAGCGATATGCAACATCAGATGAATGATCCTAACTGTCCACTCTGATCAAGCTAGTACATGACTATCCCTTCAACTTAGTTTGTTCTCCTCGGCACCATGTCACACATCTCCACAAAGGAGACCCAATTGTCGCATCCGGAGGGAAAATTAATCCCACATTGTGTATTTCCCGTTTCTCCCTCCTAGCGACACTTCGATTCAGAGTATCATCCTCTCTATAGCCTTTTGGGATAGATCACACACTAACGAGAACAAGTATCACGATAGGCCTGTACCCATGTTGGCGTAGAGTGGCAGTATGTCTTGATTGTCCAACGAAGACTAGGTTATGTGTCTTTTGTAAACATTTTCGAAAACAACACTCTTTACCTCCCCCGGTGAACAAGGTTCCGCCTTTCCACCGTGGACTTTTCATAAGCCATTTGTTTGCAAAAGAACATTTTTAAAATGTCCACTTAGGGACTCAAGGTTATTATCTTAGGTGGTATTTATATACCTTATGGTGGCTAAAGGCTTGGTAACACCAAGTTGACTAATGGCAATGTGATAATATACATATATAATATTAATAGCAATAATAGCCACTCAAAAATAGTTTTGGTAATCAAGTTTTTTGTAAAACTTCAGAAGTAGAACATGCATGATAGATAATGATAAGTAGTATAACAGCAAGCTTTAGGATGGCTTGCCTTGGTGGACGTGAGGGTCTTGCTCCTGATAGCAACAGGAGTGATAGTAATATCCTCCCGCACCAACTATCTCTTCCTCGTTTTCTATCGCCGCAAAAATAAAATAACGACACACAATCAGAACCAAACTAAGCAAGCAATGATACTAAATCAAACAATACATCAAGCAATGCACAAAACAAAATAACACTCAAGTTTGCAAAGCAACAATCCACAAGCATACACCAAAATAACAATAATTACTACTACTACTACTACTATAGTTGAGAAATGCCATTTCTCACCAAAATGAGATGGAATCAGTGGGTGTTCCACTAGGTTTTCCATGACATTAAAGAGGTCCTAAGACTCTGGTCCTACTTGTGGAAAACAATTTTTCGACCAAACAAAATTACAACTATTGATACTAGTGACAATAACATACTATGAACAATTAAACACTCAAAGCTATACATGCTTCTCTAACAAGTTATGTGCAACCTAACAGAGGTGAAAACAACTCCTAATCAGTACAAAAATGGTACTGGATCCAACAAAACACCACTAAAAACTTAGGTAATAAAACTAGCTACACTTGCTCACAAGATCTATTAAAATAAAGACTAGAAAACATTACTATGCATATACTATTTCCATTTGTTTTCCAAACATGCACACACTTTCTAACATGCTAGATCTACAAGCGAACAACATTTTAACAGCTAGCACAACCTCTAAACATGCTATAAAACAACAAAACAACTAGCAAGCAATTATTCTAAACTATTTACACAAAAACTATTTCTAACAGAACATGTGTTGTATCTCAAAATGCTTGCCAAAAATAATATAGAGCTCTAAAAATCACACAAATGTAGGATATCATAGATCTATGCATAAACTAATAGATCCAGTTGGATTCACATAAAAAAGTATATATATATATATATATATATACAACTTCTAAAAATCCTAGAATATGCTACTGGACACATACCAAAATGGATGGCATTTCCAAATGGTAGCTCACCTTGATGTGAGGTTAAGCCCTACTGATAGATCTACTCATAAGCTACTCAGGGAATTTTAGTTTGCACAATTTGAACACACATACAAAAAATTATCCCATTTTTACTCTAACAGACAGTGTGTAGCACAAAATTTATTACAGACAAAATAATGCTCCAAAAGTAGATCTACAAGTTACATGCATTCAGGAAAATGTATATCTACCACCGGGAATTTTTGTATATTTTATTTCTTATGTTTTCTATTTTTAACAGGATTAAAGAAAACATGCATGTTTGTGTTATTTTCAAGAAGGAAAAAGAAGATGAACACGGGCTGATGTTTCTACGCCGCGCGCGGTTCGCTAAGCTGTTTCAGCCCAGCTCGCTTACGCGAGCGTGCGTACCTCTTCGCGGTTTAAACGTGGCCGTTGATCGTGAGATCAACGACGCACGGCCATCTCCTTCCTCTCCTCTATCTTCTCTCTCTCTCTCTCACTCATGATCGGAAGGGACGAACGATGGAGAGGTCACAATTAGGTCACCTAGGGTGTACATAGGACGGTGGCGCGGTGCTGGTGAGGTCTCACGGGGTCGATGCGGTGCAGGGGCAGCGTCGCTGCGAGTCGGGAAGGCTCGAGATGATGGCGCGCGTCTGCGGGTCCGCGGCGGCTCCGGCGAGCTCCACGGCGTCTTTGGAAATTACGGGTTCAGGGCGTGTTTATGGACAGAGGCGAGCACGGTGGGAGCAAACAAGAGGGGTGGGAGTGCACGGGATGTGCTCCACCTTTATTTTCCCTCCGCGGTTGCCGGCGGCGTCTACGAGCTCGCTGGGCTCACAGAGAGCCCAGGGCGTGCGCGGTATGTGTCTAGGGTGGGAGTCAGGTGGTGAGAGCGTGCTGGTGTGTTGTGAGCATGCCCGTGGCTTTATAGCCACGGTGCCACGAGTGTGTGCACTCGGGGCGGTAGTGGTGAGCTCGGAGTCACGCCCCCGGTGCCCATGCCGTGCCCCTTGCCCTTTGGGCGTGTCTGGGAGGTGGTCTAGGGGGTGGTCAAGGCCAGTGTCACACGTGAGGGGTGAAAAGATCTCGGACATGGTGATAGTTTGCAAGCTTAGTGGCGCCCTGTCAGCATACCCATGCCACCCCCTCTCTTTCTTCTGTGAACCCGCCTCTCTCCTCTCCTCTCTGGTCGACCACTTGAGCATCCAAAGCTAGGGAAAGGATAAGGGATGACAGGGCTTCTAGAAGGTCCAAGTGGTACATGTTAATTCAACTCCAAACAAAAGTTATCATCATCCAAAGTTTGGTGCATTTCACTGATTTCAGCAAATTCAGTTTCAGTTAAGAATTACTTTCATTTTGGCTAAGTGTTGAAAACAGATGGAATTAACCAAAAGTTGGTTCTGTTTTCAAGAACCAAACCATTTCCAAAATTTGTTTTCAAAGTATGGTTTTGTTAAGCATGATATGTACTTTCATAATCAACAAAAGAAAACAAATTTGAAATTCAAAAAGGCACTGAAAACAAGGTGGGAAAATAGCTAATTTCTGTTTTTCTCTGTTTTCCTAAAAACCACTTTTCTGCCTCAATTTTCTATCACAAAAACCATCAAGCATTTGATTGTTTTCTCAAACCAAGCTCATAAATTTGTAGTCCATATATTAGAGAACACATTCATGCCAAGAAAAAACATAAAATATGAGTCCGTAACATATAGATAACATGGGCTAAAAATAGCTACTTGGCTAATTTTTCGGAAACAAGTTTCTGTAGAAAACTTAAAAGAAAACACATAAACATTCTTTGCCATTTTGCTTTCTTGATTCAAACAAAGCCAAAAATTATCATTAGGTTGAAAGCAACAATATTAAAAAATATTGGATGAAAATTATTTAAATCATCACATAGAAAACCTCACGGAAACAATAAGGAACCATCAGAAAAATTTGATCAATGATTTAAATCAAAGGCTTGCTTGCATTGCATAGGTACTCATGGTTCATTACATAATGTTGGATTACACAAGTGCATAAAAAGTTTTTGTTGGCTCACAAAAATGGCTTCCCTCATTGTGTTACAAGTGACCCAAAATCTGGGGTGTGACAGATCTCCCCCCCCCCTAAAAGAATCTCGCCCGAGATTCGCGGGTCTAGTCCTCAAGGAAACAAGGGAACTCCTTCCTGATATAATCTTCACGCTCCCAGGTTGCTTCCTCCTCTGAATGATTCGTCCACTGAATCTTAAGGAACTTGAAAGCATTTCTCCTGGTAGCACGAACATTCTCCTCAAGTACACGTAAGGGTCGATCGCGGTAGGTCAAGTCATCATTTATGTCAATGGTCTTGAAGTCCACGTGTTGGTAAGTGAGATTCTTCTCAGGTACATGAAGACACTTCCGGAGCAATGACACATAAAAACATCGTGAAAGGCTGACAACTCTTCCGGCAGTTCCAGCTGGTAAGATACCTCTCCACGACGGGCTAGGATCTTAAACGGGCCAATATACCGGGGTGCAAGCTTCCCTTTGACATGGAAACTCTGCATCCCTTTGAGCGGCATAACACGCAGATACACGAAATCTCCAGTAGTGAAAGAGACGTCGCGACGCTTCGTGTCCGCAAATAACTCTTTTGGCGTGATTGTGCGGCTTTAAGACGGTCGCGGATTAATTGCACTTGCTCCTCTTCAGCTTTTAGAGTGTCAGCTCCAAAGATTTGACTGTCGCCCTGTTCAGTCTAGTTCAGAGGTGTGCGACACTTCCGTCCATATAGGGCTTCAAATGGTGCCATCTGCAAGCTTGACTGATAGCTGTTGTTGTAGGAAAGTTCTGCCAACGACAGGTAATCTTCCCGCTTAACTCCATAAGACATAACATAGGCACGAAGCATGTCCTCCAATATCTGGTTCACACGCTCTGTCTGTCCATCAGTCTACGGATGGTAGGCTGTGCTAAAGGCTATCTTGGTTCCCAGAGCTTCGTGTAACTTCTTCTAGAATCGAGATGTGAACTGTGATCCTCGATCTGACACAATCCTGCTGGGAATTCCGTGTAGGCTGACTATCCGAGAAATGTAGATATCAGCAAGCTGGTCTCCATGATATGTGGTCTTGACAGGTATAAAGTGTGCAACTTTGGTGAGCCTGTCAATGACTACCCATATTGAATCATTTCCTCGGCTGGACCTCGGTAGTCCAGTAATAAAGTCCATCCCAACTTCATCCCATTTCCAAACAGGTACTTGCAACGGCTGTAACAAACCAGCGTGACGCTGATGTCCAGCCTTTACTTGCTGACAAATATGGAACTTGGCTATAAACGAGAAAATATCTCGCTTCATTCCGTGCCACCAAAACTTCTCCTTCAAATCTTGATACATTTTAGTTCCTCTAGGGTGAATAGAGTATAAAGTGTCATGATCCTCAGTCATGATAGTTTGCTTCATCTCAGATTCAGTCGGAACACAAATGCGTCCTTCATACCATAAGACCCCATCTGAATCAATGGTAAAACCGGCAACTTCTTCTTTCTCCATGCGGGTTTTAATTTCCTCAATACTCTTCTGGCCCTTCTGAGCTTCTTTGATTTTATCCACTAGAGTTGGTTTAACTTCCATGGCGTCCAACATGCCATAGTTGACCACCTAAATACCAAGATGGTCAAGAGCAAGAGCAACCGCAACAACATTTTCTTTTCCAGGGTGATAGTGGATACTAAGATCATAGTCCTTGATGAGCTCTATCCAACGTCGTTGCCTCATATTGAGTTCAGGCTGTGTAAAGATATACTTCAAACTCTTATGATCCGTATAGATTCCACACCGCTTCCCAATAAGAAAATGTCGCAATGCTTTGAGAGCATGCACCACGGCAGCAAGCTCTAAGTCATGAGTAGGATAATTCAACTCGTGTGGTCTCAATTGACGTGAGATAAACGAGATGACTTTTCCCTCTTACATGAGAACACTTCCAAGACCAAGCTTGGAAGCATCACAATACACATAGAAACTCTTGGTCACATCCGGCATAATGAGTACTGGGGCTGACACCAGTCGATTCTTCAACTCTTGAAAACTCTCAGCACATTTGTCCGTCCATATGAACTTACTATCTTTCTTGAGCAACTGAGTGAGTGGTCTGGCGATGCTCGAGAATCCTTGAACAAAATTGTGGTAATATCCGGCTAATCCAAGAAATGATCTCACTTCAGTCTGATTAGTCGGGGCAGCCCGATTTGCAACAGACTGAACCAGAGCAGGTTCAACAAAGATTCCTGCACCAGATACTACGTGTCCAAGAAATCCGACTGCTTTCAACCAGAATTTGCACTTACCGAACTTAGCATACAGTTGATGCTGACGAAGTGCTCCGAGGACAGTTCTCAGATGTTCTTCGTGTTCTTCCTCACTCTTGGAATAAATAAGAATGTCGTTAATGAAAACCACGACAAACTTGTCCAGGCATTCCATGAAAACCTTATTCATAAGATTCATGAAGTAGGCGGAGGCATTGGTTAGCCCAAAAGACATCACGGTGTACTCATACAATCCGTAACGTGTGGTGAATGCGGTCTTTGGAATATATGTCTCACGAACCTTCAACTGATGATAACCAGTACGAAGATCGATCTTTGAGAAAATTCTTGTCCCATTCAGCTGATCAAACAAGTCTTCAATTTTGGGCAACAGGTATTTGTTCTTGATGGTCACATCATTCAACTTACGGTAATCCACACATAGATGTGAGGAACCGCCCCGTTTGTCCACAAAAATGACACGTGATCCCCATGGAGATGCACTAGGGCGAATCAAACCTTTCCGTAACATGTCATCCAGCTGCTTCTTCAACTCATCTAACTTGTTGGGGGTTACTCCCGAGTAGGGGTAAGGCAAGGTCAAGGTGCTGTTGACCGGGTAGACGGCTACCTGGGTACTTGCTACCCGGTAGGTTTCTGATGAGGATATCATAGGGGGTCCATGGTGAATGTACATGCTTGAGTTGGAAGGAAATATTGAGTCTCACTGATGTTTATTATAAGGTGAATTATTTCCTAATAATAAATAATGTTTGTGTTTATGAGAATGTTATACTACCTAAGCCTATGAATTTATGTATGATTAGGTTTATTAATAACACAAACATGGATAGAGAAGAGGAAGCAAGGAGCAAAGGAAGGAGCCATGGAAAACAACAACAAGAAAATAATGTTTCAGTTCGGACTGCCAGGAGTCCAGAATTTGAAATAGTCATGGATTCTTCATACAGGCTCCAAATACAGCAAACGAGCACAATCCGATTAGAAAATTTGAAGGGCTTTCCAATGGATCTGGCCCTATCAAGAAATTCGACTCATGCAAGCCGTGGTGACCGAAACAATCCACGAATAGTTTTCTGCCAGTTTCCAAATAGAGTCCAATTGGCTGCAGCCATGTTGGGCCAGTTTGTATCCGAGTTGGAGGAGTCCAAACGAGTAGGAATAGGTCCAATTTCGTGGGGAACATACCCTCCCTCATATATAGGTACCACCTGCGTGTGGAATAGATTAGACCAAGTTTAAGATAAACCCTAGATTTTCTAGATTGAACCATGTTCATCTGAAAGTTATCAACCACCATGTTCGTATCGATAGGGTGGTGTTACCATTGCAAAGTTGCGTGATATCTTGTTATTCCATCTCGGAATAGGGGGATACAGGACCACTCGTGATCTTTGATTACGTGTGCAAGAGTGTGTAGTTGAGAATATCCAAAGGGATTGGTTGTTGTTGCATCTGGCAACAGGGGTCATCCAAGTGAGAGGTCTCAGTGTAGCACTAGTTATCACAAAATCCAGAAAACCACTAAAAGAGAGAGAAGCTCAACGAGAAGATCGGGCCACCCCATATCAGTTTCTATCCGGCCGTATCCACTGAAGGCCAAGGGAAGATATCAAGGAAGTTACATTTGTCCGAGTAGAGAAGTTGGTCTGAGTAGACGGATGGCAATCCTACTCGGACTAGAAGTCAATGGAGCCGTTCTGACAGGAGATCCCGCGTATCCTGCGTCCGTACACGCATGCGGTTCAACTTAATAGGTTCGTGATCATCAGTGATGCAGGGTTAGGCGGCTGTCTAGTCTTGTCAAGTACAGAGGGGACAGGGCAGGATGGAGGTCTACGCTGGGAGACTGACAGAGGGGAAAGGGCTGTCAGCCGTACGGCGCGGCGCTTCTCCTCGCGGGATCCCGGAGGCGTGCCAAAGTCATCATGGTCAAGTCACATCACCGTACCTTTTAATCATTCTTTATCCGGCTGGGCACCAGTATATAAGGTGCCCTGCCTCCTCCTGCGCGAGGGACTTACTTCACTTCGCATTTATTTGCTAGAGACAACACCAGAGCGAGATAGAGCAGCAGAGTGGCTACTCGGCTAGAGGCATACAGTGTATTGTGGCTACTCGGATAACACACAAATAGAGAGAAAGGCAGGAGTAGGGGTGTTACCTCCACAGAGGGCCCTGAACCTGGGTAGATCTGGTTGTTTGCAGTGCTAGAGACATCCTACACGCGGCTACTCGCCGTGTGATCCCTCCCCGGATACCTCCAGCGTCCATCGGCCCCAACACTTTAGCCATCCCATGGCATCTGCCGTGATACCACCACGACATAACTCCTTCGGATTCATCCGGTAAGGCCTCTGTGTTATTGGTCTAGTGCCAGGTATTAATTCAATGACAAACTCGATGTCCCGATCAGGCGGCATACCGGGTAACTCCTTAGGAAACACATCCGGGTATTCAGATACTACCGGAACTTCCTCAAGTGCAGGTGTGGCTATACCAGTGTGGCAGTGGGTCTCTGACTTTGACTTAGCTGCGGCGAAAACAACATTCTATCCTTTTGCCAGAGGTCATATAAATGGACTTCTTGGTGCAATCAATAACACTGTTATACTGGCCATCCAATTCATACCTAGTACTACTTTTATCCCTTTGGATCCCAGTACTATCAGGTCGGCATGAAAAGTTTTCCCTTATATTTCCATGGGTACTTCATTGCAAACAAGGTTGGCTTGGGTACTAGCTCTAGGTATTTGTAGTAACATAGGGTTGTGCGTACGTGTATGTTTCATACCACTCTTTTCAGCAAATGGCTTTGTAACAAAGGAATGCGATGCACCCGAATCAAACAATACTTCAGCAGGTACAAAGTTGACAGGAAACGTACCCATCACCATATCAGGTGCCTCATGTACTTCTTCAGCAGTGACATGATTCAGGTAGCCTTTCATCCCATTGGGCTTCTTGTTCACTGTTGATTGTGTCATCTTGGTTGCATTGTTCTGAGCTGGGGGGGTGCTCTTGCTTGGGCATTC
Source organism: Alopecurus myosuroides (assembly GCA_028641055.1). NCBI lineage: Eukaryota > Viridiplantae > Streptophyta > Magnoliopsida > Poales > Poaceae > Alopecurus > Alopecurus myosuroides. Next base: position 85,807,350 of record CM054062.1, on the reverse strand, counting down.
ACGGGCAAAGTGTCTTTCTTTCCCACAAACAAAGCATCCTCCAACAGGCTTATGGTTCTGGTTTGGCTTGGTAGCATGGTTGGACTTGTTTCCATTTCCATTACCATTTCCACTGCCTCCTGGCTTGGGTGCATAGGATGCATGGTTGTTGTTGTTGTTGTGGCCATGGTGGTGGTTGTGGTTGTTATGTTTGGGTCTTGGCGCGTAAGCAGGTGCCCTGTCTAGTGGTGGTGGCCTTGCATAGGGTGTGGGGCGGTTTCTGGGTGCACTAGGTCCACCTTGGTACTACATCTTCCTCTTTCTGTTGTCAAAGGCATTCTGCCTCTTCTGCTCCATCATCATCGCGTCATCCGCGAGTGACTCCAAATCCATGAATGGTATGACCACAAGTGTGCACTGCAACTCATCGTGCAGCCCATTCAAGAATCTCTCCTTCTTCTTAGCTTCTGTGTTCACCTCATCTGGTGCATACTGGGATAACAGAGTGAACTCCTCCCAGTATTTTGATACAAACATTCCTCCCTGCCTCCACTTCAGGAACTTATCCTTCATGATGTTCATCACACCCTGAGGGATGTGATATTTGCGGAACCGGTCAGAGAAGTATTCCCAAGTGAAACGTGGCCAGCGGCAACAGTGGCTCGGGTAGTCTCCCACCAAGTCCTTGTTGGTCCAGCAAGAAAGTGGGTGGCAAACAACACCTTGTGATTGTCTTCCACTGATGCCACTTCCAGATTGTTGGCGATGGTGCGAAGCCAATCGTCAGCGTCTAGTGGTTCCATGATCTTGGTGAAAACCAGAGGATTGGTCTGCTAAAACTCCTTCAGCTTCGAGCGCCCACCATTACCGTTACCATCACCATTGTTGTTATTGGCACTGGCAGCGGCCATTTGCTGCAAGGAAGCAACTGTGGCAACACTCTCGGCTCTTGTGGTCTGGCGATCCTCCATCATAAGTGCCAACAATTCCTCCATCGACGGCAGGGGTGGTGGTGGTGGTTCCCGGCGAGGCGGCATGCTGTTTAGTGAAACATGTGTAAGACTATGCAGCAAGGCTTCTTTTTTTCGAAAACAAAAGAAACTAGGCAACTAAAAAGAGCGTCTAAGAACCAAAAAGAAATGACAAGTGATAAATCACAGGTAACGTTTTACGGGTTGAGACAAATTTTCAAGCATAGATATCACTCAAGCAAGCATCACATTCATAGCGTAGAGTCATAAATAGCATAACACAAACAACAGTCATCTAACACAACTATGCTCCCGAGAGCTACATAGGGGGATTCACCTCATCTGGTCGGTGTACATCTCACTGGCACAACTCCAAAAGCTAAGAGGTACTACGGCTAGTACTGCTTGTTGTCTCCGTCGAAAAGGATCTCCTCGGGATCCTCCTCTTGAGCTAAGTCGTCGTCCTCCTGCTCGCTCTGCTCGCTCATATCCATCCCATCAACATCTGATAGAATGTCATCATCGACTAGGAGATCCTCGTTCTCCCTGTGGAGCTCGGTGTTCTCCTCCTCTAGCTCCTCGAGTGTGGAGTCCCGAGTAGCTAGGTCCTCTCTCACGGTCTTCAGTCGCCCAGGCAGAATTGCGTTGGCATCCTGAAGTGCCTCCACCTTGTGGGTGAGACGGGTACGGTCCAGACGAGTGGTCCGCAGCTGTCCCTCCAAGGCTCTGGTCCGGGCGGTCGCTGTGTCAAGGTCGGTCATCACCTTACCCAGGTGGGTAACTAGAAGACGGCACTCCGCAACTATGGTCTGCTGTGACGCCCCGGGATCGGGCACTATGCAGATTTCAGTATTTCCGCCAAAATCCACATAATAACGTGATTCCAGGTTGCCACTTGTGATAACATTTCAACAGTTCACGAATATTCCGCAACAACAACAGAAGAGATATATACAAGACGACTCAAACGAGTCAAGCATACAACTGATACAATACAAAGATCCAAATAACAGCGGAAGAAACAACATAGTGTCCGACTACGGACAAGATACAAATTGGACTAAGAGTCCTGAAGATAACCGATGGCGTCCAATCCCTACCCAGGCCAAGACGGAGGAATTCTCAAGCTAACGTCGTCAGACTTCAAACCTGTTGACTGCAATGTGGAATATGCAGCCACGAAATGGATTCGTGGGTCAGTACTATTAAGTACTGGCAAGTGGATAAACCATACTCACAAGATACCAGCGTAACCAATCATCACAAGATACAAATACTTTGGGTACAACGGAAGGAAGGGATTATTGCAAAGAAGCGGCATCGGGCAGCACTAACAAACTACAGAGACGCGTTACAACTTCCGGCTAATAGAAAGGGATAAGAGAGCGTATCAGAACCAACTACAACTACTCACCAAACAATACTCATCCAGTGTTACCCCCTACTAAGGAAGCAACCCAAGGAAACTCACACTGTTGATTAAGGTGACATTCATTTTTATGGTGAAGGTAATACTATATTACTAGTCAAGTTATTATCATTAGGTGTAAGTTGTCTGAGTACTTGTGAGCCAGCACTTTCACCAAGTCGTCACATAACCGCGGACAACACGGCTTCTCGAGAAGATTCATCCCTGCAGGGTGCGCTACAGTACCCGTACACACTCAAGCCACCAACTAAAACTCAGGTTGGCTCGACTCGACCCAAACCGTCTCTACAACCCATCCTAGGAGCCACGGAGCTATAAGGTCCCGGCCAGTCCGACCTAACCTAAGCGCAAGGGTGAAAACCACACCCCCCGGCACCACAGGCCTCGCCCTATATGCATCATCATCATCATCAACAGTAACCATGGGGGGCCCACCCATTCATGCATATGAGCAAATGGAACACCCGAACTAAGTGTGGCTCTTCGGACAAGCTGCAAATTAGGTCTAAGTCGAGGGGGGTCCCATACTACCTCCCGGATGCGGTTAGCGCGCTCATCATGGATCAATGGACAAGACTCTTTTCCTAGTTTCGACACTAGCAGGCTCCAAAACCACGCCGGGCCTCCTGCCGGTGCCTTATCATCAAATTATTATTACCCCAAACATTAACATGTTGTTGATTAAATTGAAACCCAACTATCAACTAAACAGGTGATACGTCAAAGGACACAAGACTCGAGCATAAACAAATCTAAGCATGCTACTACGACACAGGCCAACAAGCAACAGGGTTATAGGTGTGGAGGTAAGGCCATATCGTGGCAGCAGGGTAAACATGTGATGGGATCGGAACACAAGCATCGAAAATACTAGGCTAGCATAAAGACAACGGAAAGAATCGGTAACAAGTGAGGAAAGGCAACATAGGTAGCAAGTGAGTATACTTGCCTGAGATCCAGCAAGCAGAGGTACATCCGAAGAACTTATCGGTGCTCACATCATCTCAACGTCCTATCCGCGAACAAGCAAAGCACTAAAAGAATCAACGGATGCAGCAATTACTTCTACGGCAAAGGATCCAGCATGATCCTATTTTATATGCATGACATGCGAGATGCAGAAAAAGATGCAATTAAATCAATTTAAATTGAGCCGGAAGCCCAACATTTAATTTAGGAGGTTCACGTTATTTATCTACCCATCAAGATTAAATTTTGTTTAACATGGAGTGACAAGGATATAGATGAGATACACAATTTAAATGGAACCGGGACAATAGTTAATTATCCCAACTCATTTCATATTTAATTATTAGGTGACATTACTATTACCCGCACCCACAATATGCAATGCAACACATGAATGATTTAATATGCACGATATAGATGTCATTTAGAAAAATAGGCATATAGGTATATGGTTGGGGTTTTGGGTTCGCACGTTGGAAAGTGATCTTCGGATTCAACGTCGATGGTTTAGATGCGTAGAGGAAGTAGTCGACGTCGAGGAAGTAGTCGTTCACGTCCGGAGTCGATGTAGTCGTTCACGTTCATCGGGATCGGTGGCGAACTTGGCGGTTCCAGTCTTCGAGGTTCAAGGCAAGCACGAAGGCGGCCAACGCAAAGCGGACACGCCGAAGGGGATAGCTTGTTGACGCCGTACAGGTCGAGTCGATCTTGGCACGGTCGTACTTGGCGGTGTAGGAACCGTAGCCGAAGTAGTCGTTCTTGTCGTCGGGTAGCCGTGGTCGAGGCTCGTATCGTAGAACTTGGCAGCGGAAACGTGCGGAGAAGAACCGGCGACGCACACGGTGCAAAATCACCAACGGGTGCATGACGTTGCGGAAAAAGTCGAGGGACACGAACGCCTCGACCGTGACAACATAGCACTGTCATGAACGGGTGCCCGCGAGGCAACACTCCTCTAGAGGACATTCCACCGAGCACCTGGCGAGCGTCACAGACGGAGGTCGGAGAGGAGACCGACGGCAACAGAAACACGTGTCGGCAGGTGAAGAGGAGGACGGTGTGGGGCCTAGGGCGATAAGGGGCGAGCTCGGCCGAAGTCGGAGGAGGACGGGCCGGCGGAGGGCGTCATGGTGGTGCCTTTGGCGCGCAAAGCAGGGCGAGGTCGGTTGCTCCGTTGTTGATGCACGGAAGGGTCGCGAGCTCATCTTGTTGTCGTCGTCGGGAGGAGCCCGGCGAGGTGAGGTCGGTGTCCTTGATGCGCTCGGGAAAACATGGTCGTCGTCACCGTAGGAGGTGGCCGAGACGGGAGGTGGGGCAGGCGAGCTTGTGGAGGGGTCAGAGACGGGTACTGAGACGGCTCCATGGATGCGCCTAACAAGGGGCAGGGAGAGCGTCCATGGTGGCGCCAAGGACGACGCTGGAGGGAGGCGGATCCTGCTCCTGGAGGCAGGGAACGGCAACGAGGCAGGCGAGCAAGGAGGGCTACCGACGGAGCTGCTCGCCGGCCAGACAGAGGGAGAGAGGCGGAGGTGGAAGGGAAAGGCAGGGAAAGTGTGAGGAGAAAGGGGAAGAGGAAGGATGCGGCGCTATGGGCTAGTAGGAGGCGACGGGGAGAAGGGGTTGGGCTCGGGACTCGGGAGGAAAGAGGGGACGAGGGGATCGATCGATCCCCTCCCGGCGGCGGTGTGCGTGTGTTTCCGTGTAGGTGGGGGTTGTGTCGGGTGCGGTGTGTGTGTGGGGTTGTGTGGGCAGGAGAGGTGGAGGGACCCAAACGCGAAAAAGAAAGACGAGGGGGTGGCGGCTGCAAGAAAGCAGGGGGTAGGAATAGAAAAAAGGCAGGGGAGGGCTAGGGTTTCGGTGGAGGCTGGTTTGGGCGGGCTTAGCTGGGCTGCTGGCCCAGTTCGGCTAGGACTGCTCTCTCTCCTCTGAAAACATATTTTTTGTTTGGTTATTTTCCAGAAATTGGTTAGGCACTAAGAAAAATAGATTTAAACATCAAATAAATTTTAGTAAATTTTAGAAAACTTGATTTGATTAATTTTAAATTAGTTTGCAAGTTTTAAATACATGATGGTGCATGATGTTATGAGATGCGCTAAAAGAAAAACAAACAATTCTAATTGGGGGAAAACCCCGGGTGTTACAGCCGACACCACTAACAAGGGATTGCGCCCTCGCAATCCGCCAACGCCAAGAGAGAGGAAGAAGCCGGACTATCGAGTCTTCGGTCACCTTGTTGATCTCCTCGACACCACTAACAAAACTTCTCGACACCACTAACAAGGAGTTCTTGCTCAGATTGATGACGACGTTCTTCCACCAGGAATCTTCCGATGATCGAACCTATTAGGTTAACGGCTCAGAAAAACGTCCACCCACATAGGATCCTAAAACTTTGAAATATAGATGAGAGAGGAGACTCCAAAATAAATAAGATAGAAGGAGAAATAGAATATAGACAAGGAGAAAACAAGAATCCTATTGAGATGTTTCCAAAATAGTTTAGCAGAAATAGTTTTTGACACTCTAGACACACGACTGTTAGCTAGGTTATCCTACAGGCTTTGCGGACCCGTTGCTTCTATAACCATTCGTATCGAAACAATATCGGTAATCGGAACCTGGCTCTAATACCATTTGTGACGCCCCGGGATCGGGCACTATGCAGATTTCAGCATTTCCGCCAAAATCCACATAATAACCAATTCCAGGTTGCAACTTGTGATAACATTACAACAGTTCACGAATATTCCGCAACAACAACAGAAGAGATATATACAAGACGACTCAATAGAGTCAAGGATACAACTGATACAATACAAAGATCCAAATAATAGCGGAAGAAACAACATAGTGTCCGACTACGGACAAGATACAAATTGGACTAAGAGTCCTGAAGATAACCGATGGCGTCCAATCCCTGCCCAGGCCAAGCCGGAGGCATTCCCAAGCTAACGTCGTCAGACTTCAAACCTGTTGACTGCAATGTGGAATATGCAGCAACGAAATGGATTCGTGGGTCAGTACTATTAAGTACTGGCAAGTGGATAAACCATACTCACAAGATACCAGCGTAACCAATCATCACAAGATACAAATACTTTGGGTACAACGGAAGGAAGGGATTATTGCAAAGAAGCGGCAGCGGGCAGCACTAACAAACTACAGAGACGCGTTACAACTTCCGGCTAATAGAAAGGGATAAGAGAGCGTATCAGAACCAACTACAACTACTCACCAAACAATACCCATCCAGTGTTACCCCCTACTAAGGAAGCAACCCAAGGAAACTCACACTGTTGATTAAGGTGACATTCATTTTTATGGTGAAGGTAATACTATATTACTAGTCAAGTTATTATCATTAGGTGTAAGTTGTCTGAGTACTTGTTAGCCAGCACTTTCACCAAGTCGTCACATAACCGCGGACAACACGGCTTCTCGAGAAGATTCATCCCTGCAGGGTGCGCTACAGTACCCGTACACACTCAAGCCACCAACTAAAACTCAGGTTGGCTCGACACGACCCAAACCGTCTCTACAACCCATCCTAGGAGCCACGGAGCTATAAGGTCCCGGCCAGTCCGACCTAACCTAAGCGCAAGGGTGAAAACCACACCCCCCGGCACCACAGGCCTCGCCCTATATGCATCATCATCATCATTAACAGTAACCATGGGGGCCCACCCATTCATGCATATGAGCTAATGGAACACCCGAACTAAGTGTGGCTCTTCGGACAAGCTGCAAATCAGGTCTAAGTCGAGGGGGGGTCCCATACTACCTCCCGGATGCGGTTAGCGCGCTCATCATGGATCAATGGACAAGACTCTTTTCCTAGTTTCGACACTAGCAGGCTCCAAAACCACTTCTGCCAACTGGGGTCGGTCTTCAACGACAAAGGCCAAGCTAGATGGGATGGCCGAGCTAGGAATCCTTCCTTCTCAAAAGGAAATACATTGGAGGGCTCCTGGCGATGAGACCCGTCCCACTCCTATCGGGAATGAGGTAATTTGCTTTACCGAGCATGTGACCCGGGGATTCCGTCCTCCGGGTCACCCTTTTTTCCGGGAAGTCTTGAGCCACTACGGCCTCCGGGTGTTCGACATAGGGCCTAACTCTATGCTGAACATCACCCACTTCATAGTTTTGTCCGAGTCGTACTTACGCACTCCGCCAAACCTTGTTCTTTTTACCGAATTATTCCAATGCGAACCATGCTATGAGAACGGTAACGGAACGCTTCTTACCTGCGGCGGGGTGTCTATCCAGCGCCGCAAACACTCACTGATGCCACCTCTCAACCTGAACTCTGACGCCAAAAACTGGCAATTATCCTTCTTTTATTGCCACGACACTTCTCCGGACGGTGAGAAGAAACTGCCGGGTTACTCGGAGACCCCCCTCGAGCCGTCCGAGTCTTTTAGTGCTTTCGCTCCTGACTCTGATAGGGAAGCAATTCGGCCCCTTTTGGCCGAACTATCGGCCCTTTCAGCCCATGGCCTTCTCGGACTTAACTTGGTAAAGACTTGGGTGGAGTTCCGGGTTCAACCCAACTCCATCCGCTCAAAGTCGCTGCACGAATACTCGGGTCACGTCACAGATTCCCTTCGCTATTCCACCAAAAACTTCCCTGCCGGTAACACCAACAAGACTATCAAGGGCTTCCTGACGGAGAGACTAGATGCCATAAAGAACACTACCGGGTTATCCCCGTTCACTCGGGAAAACCCCGCCCCAGCGGTAAGACCTGACTCCTTTTTCTCATTTCATTACTTTCATCCCTTATAGCCTCTAACCATCACTTGTGCTTATTTGTTCACAGGATAACGACCCCTTCTGGAAAGTTGAAAATCCTCCTCCTTCTCAAGACCCTGAAGAGGAAAACGAGTCTGCTGACGATGATGAGGGTACTCTCCCATACCCTTCACACCTGCCCTTCACCTGTGTTATTTCTCTTATCTGATACCTATCCGGTTTTCAGGGTCGGGGGATGAAGAGGAGGAAGAAGAAAATGACCCAGAGGCCACCGAGTCTGACCAGGAGCCCCCTGTTGGAAACAAAAGGAAGGCTAGAGGGGTAGTTGAAAAGGTTCCCTTCTCTTCTATGTCTCGTGCGCCTTACTCCTTTGCTGCTATGCATGAACTTAACGAGCGATTATCACATTCACCCTTCTTGAAGGACCCTCTCCCGACTAAACGTAGGGTGACCCGGAATTCTCCGGGGGATGATCCCCTTAACCCGGGTATCTCCACTTCACCCACTCATCGGGCCAGTACCCCTCCAGCTCAACCTTCCCAATCTCCTCAACGTCATCCATCTCCTAATCATCCACTTGCCGGGCAATTTCGCGTGCCGCAGCCAGTGCTCCTGCCGACATCATCCGCCTCCAGCGGCGAGCTTCCCCCGGACTATGCCGTGAACACCGGGTAACTACCTTTACTTACATTTTCTCGTATTAGTTACTTTTCTTTTTTCCGTATATTCCATTGATCAATACCTCCCTTCTTTTCTCCAGCGCCACAGTTACGCTAAGCGACCCGGACATCCCTGAATCAGAAGAGCAGGGAGAAGAGAAGCCGAGTGATGACATGGACGTTGAGGTTGAGGACGAGGCCGAGGATGGAAATGGAGAAGATCCTTTTAAGGACCCAATCCCACCAAAGACTGCATCACCCCAGCCCTCTGAAGAAGTGGACGAAGACATCATTGTAGAGACCAAGTCGGGCTCTCCTATCCCGGACGTTCAAACAATCCGGGTTTCGACCCCCAAACCCGGAACAACTCCTCCTCAAGAGGGCCAATCCTCCGGCCCTTCTCGACTTCGCCCTGAAGACATGACCTTTGCTCAAATGCTAGATGCCCTTCATACCTTGAAGGGCGACGAAGAAAACATACTAGATGCCTTAATAACCAAGCACGAGGTAACCCCGACTAATCATCAATTGTCTCCATGCCTAGTCCCCAAGTTCCGAGTAATTTACTAGGTAACTTGCTTGGAACTTTGCATAATGTTTCTGGCTGATCCCTCTTCATGCTTCTTTACAGGATTATGTTTCACAGTTGGAGAAGAAGCTGGCCAAGTCCACCAAGCGTATTGGAAAAGAAACGGCCCTTCGTGAAGCTGCTGAGACTGAGGCTCGCAGGTGCCAAAAGATGACGAAAAAGTACAGGAAGAGAGCTCACAGGGCTAAGGAAAAACTTACAACTCTTTCTGCTCAAATTGCTGATGTTCACCGTACCGCGACTGGTAAGATTTTTGAATTTCACCTTTTTATGACTCGGATTGCTTTGATTTGAACACTTGCACTTGCTTGCCTACTATCTTTACTCCTTTTGCCTTTCTTAGCAGGCCCACGTGATGCTGCCCCCGAAGAAGATGATGCTGCCAAGCTTAAAACCATCAAGAATACTCTTCGCCAACTTTGCGGCGGAATTAGCTGGATACTTGATGAGCTGCGACTGCCGGATGTCAAGCCAGATAATATGAAGAGATTACTGGAATTCTGCTCCACGATCCCCGAGTGGATTTGGCATTGGAAACGATCCTCCTGCCGAGTTGGGGTAACCCGGGGGCTCGCACTGGCTAAAGCATACGCCCCCAAGCTACAACTTGCCAAACTTATGAGTGGATTTCCAGAGTTCAACTTGGATGGGTCCAAGTTTTTGCCAAAGGACTTCAAGGCTATTCAGAAAGAAGTCCGCCATCCGGCTAGCGTTATTGCTGACAGCTTGGAGATTGATGAGATTCTCCCTGCTTATGATGCTAATGACAAGGTTGTCAAGGCGAACCGCCCCCAGCCGTTCGATATGCTTGCCCGTTGGAAGGAGCAGGCGATCAAGATGAAGGAAGAAGCCGCCAAGAAGGCCGAGGCCGATTCTGCTCCTGCAACTTCTGCTGCACAACCCGGGACTGCTGCCGACCCGAGTGGCGCCGCAACTACTGGTGGCGACAAGGGCAAGGCCAAGATGGATACTGCAGCTTGAAGTAATGCCTATCATTTCACACACGTCAGCCGGCAAAGCATCGTTAAAACAGTCTTTACTATTCGTTTAAGCAGAGCGCCTGTGCTCTTTTGATACTTTATGGTTTTTGTAACACTTTTATTTAAACTCCCAATGCACTTTGCGCCCCCTTTGGGCTTTTGATGAATGTGTCTTTGCATTTACTTATTCTTGATATCCACTTGCTTTATTCTCGATACCTTATACTTTTCCTTATACTTTCCTTAGCAAGACCCGTCCTCCGGGTGTCGTTGGCGTCTAGGGACCAGTTTTAGACCTGAATCCCTAAGCTCCTGAGACCCGGATGCGTGGCTTGTTTTAATTTTATCGGCTGGATGATGCTGTTTCTTCCTTAGAGCTCATAAGTCCCCAGTCCGGGTTTCTGCGTCTAGGGCACATGATTGTTTTCTTTCAAGGAAACAAATCGCCTGTCGCTGAATGCCCAAGACTTCAGGACAGCTTCTTATGAGGTTTGAAGTTATGCTTGATAATCGTTGAGTTTCCGGCTATCGGCCTTATACTCTGCATAACTTGTGGTTTAGATGACCCTTTCGACTATCTTGTACTATAAGCCGGCTTTCGCGTGGATACCATGTTGTTACATCAATACGAAAACGGGGTCAAGCAAGTCCCGTTTGGGTCTCATGACCGACATTTAATCGTAAGCGAACGAATCATGCCACTTCGTTGCGAGTCACATCGAGCTTAAGTAAGAATAGCCGAGAAATTTGGACTTCTTTGTCCGGTTATAAGATTGTAGCCGCACTCGTTTTTTCGAGTGACGGCCCCTATAACTCATTGGCATCAAGGCCGGGTCTTTTTTGAGTTTACAGCTGTGCTTGTATGAGCAACCAGCCCTCAAGACCTGAATATTCACATTGCATAAATAAAACTTGCTTCTTTTCTTGATAATCCCTTTTTATTTGATATGAAAAAATTGGGCCAGCAAGCCGCCTCATTAAAAACCCATCCAGTCCCCAAGGGTGCCCTGGATAGGAAAAGAGTGCGTCTGAAACCTGCTGCCTGTTACATCATTTTCTGCTAAGTATAGTATGGACGTAGCTGAGCCACGTTCCATGGTCTATCTCTTTCTTGCATAGGTGCAGTAGTATGAGCAGTGTCGTTGACTGTGGCCGATTCTTCTCTTGCATCTATCAAGTAATATGACCCATTATGTAGACTCCGGCTTATGATGAAAGGTCCTTCCCATGGCGGCGATAGCTTGTGTTTTCCCTCGTTTGTTTGAACCAAGCGCAGGACCAAGTCTCCCTCCTGGAAGACCCGTTGTTCCAATCGATTCTTCTTTTCCCGATCGGACATACGCGTCTTCCCCTGACATAGAATCAGATCCAACATTATCACAATTCAAACTGGAAGTACATATCATACCGACGAAGACGTTGATGCTGCCGACTGTCACGATGGATCCGGTTTCGAGGTGGTCCGACTCTGGCCCCCAGCCAGAATCGTCTACCATCTTCTCTCCTTTGCCGTTGACGTAGATTTCTCCGACGATGAGGTTCTTCATGCTCTTCCGAGCTTCTCCCGTGATGTAAACACCTTTGGACGCAGGCCCCACGGTGGGCGCCAACTGTCGTGGGATAATCACGGCAGATGTTACCGGGGGTAACTGATCTAGGGGCAAGTCGACACAGGTATTTGGGAGAGGGTGTAGCTCGAAGGAAGACATGGCGAAAAGCAATCTAAGAGCCGGAAAACAACTCGCCGGATCTCGATATGATTATGCTGGATACTCGATAATAGGTGTTACAGTTATGACTTGAATCTCTGGCAAACTAAACCTAGGGGCCGGTTTATAAAGCACCCGTACACCCCTAACTTGCCTTTCAAGGCACATCTTGAGTCCTACTCGAACTCCACATATAAAGCCTAACTTCCCTTATCGCAACCCACAAGCCGGGTTACGAATTTCACAAGCCTTTGAGCCTTCTAGTAACCTTTTTACCCCTATCCGGGTATTGATCAGCTCACCTCGGGCCGGATTATACCTTGAAGTGGGCCTACCGGGTTACTATCCCCCCATCAGTACTGATGAGGGGATAGTAACCCGGTATGCCGACTCTCAGGTGAGATCCGGCCCAAACGACGGATGGATCAAATCCGGCTAAGGACAAAGAAGCTTCTAGAAGGCCCAGGACTTGTAAGGATCGTAATCCGGATTGTGGGTTACGGTAAAGAAAATTAGGGTTCGTATGAAGAGTTCGAATAGGACTCGAGAAGCGCTTTGTAAGGCAAGTCAAGGGGGATATGAGTACTATATAAACCAACCCCTGGGCTTCGCCTAAGAGAGATTCAAGTCATAACTGTAACACCTATTATCGAGTATCCAGTATAATCATATCGAGATCCGGCGAGTTGTTTTCCGGCTCTTAGATTGCTTTTCGCCATGTCTTCCTTCGAGCTAAACCCTCTCCCAAATACCTGTGTCGACTTGCCCCTAGATCAGTTACCCCCGGTAACATCTGCCGTGATTATCCCACGACAGTTGGCGCCCACCGTGGGGCCTGCGTCCAAAGGTGTTTACATCACGGGAGAAGCTCGGAAGAGCATGAAGAACCTCATCGTCGGAGAAATCTACGTCAACGGCAAAGGAGAGAAGATGGTAGACGATTCTGGCTGGGGGCCAGAGTCGGATCACCTCGAAACCGGATCCATCGTGACAGTCGGCAGCATCAGCGTCTTCATCGGTATGGTATGTACTTCCAGTTCGAATTGTGATAGTATTGGATCTGATTCTGTGTCAGGAGAAGACGCGTATGTCCGATCGGAAAAAGAAGAGTTGATTGGAACAACGGGTCAGATAGAGAAGGAGGATGATACCGAGTCTATACGGGATTTGTCGGAAGATCGATATGAAAGGGAAACCAGCGAGGAAGAACAGTACGAATCTACACCGGGCATCATGCGCCGGGTTGCAGTTTATGCGGCACCCGCGACCAATCTCAATCAAGAAAACGCGGCCGCGGCACCAGCCGGGGCGGTTCAGGCAGCGGCTCAGCAGCAAGGAGCAGTTGACCCGGTCTTGGCCCAGGTCGATGGAGAGTCGGCGTCTGTCACCAGTCGCCCAGCAGACGAGGAGCGACACGCAAATATGTTCGGGTTCCAAGCAAACCGGACACCGGGGGCGGGCCCCTCAAACCCGCGTCACCAGGCTCTGTTTGATAATAATTTGATTTTGGACCCTACGGTCTTGGCCACAGTTATTACCCCGGAAAACGCTGCGGAGCGTGTAAGAGACCTGGACGTGGCTCGTCGTGCATTGGAGCAGCAAAGAAGGCAAGTGGAAGCAGAAAGGCAGGGGATGGTCGCGCGGCAGCGCGAATTGGATGACCGAGAAACCCGGCTCCGGGAGGAAACGACAAGGATACACCAAAGACACCGAACTATGCTGCCGGCAACAGGAGGGGTTATTAACCCGACTGCCCTGGTGTTTACGCCTCAAGATCAGCCGATTCCACCGACGAACCAAGGGACCATACCGCGACTTTCAACGGGAGCACACCCGGTAAACGCGCCAGCTGGGTTACCTCTGCCACCGACAGGGGTGACAGCCGGCAATACCATGCCGCCACCACAATCACGGTTCCGCACACCAGCGGGTCATTACAACAGTCCCATGGACAACGTGTACGCAGCAACGCTCGCATTAAACCAGATCCCTGTGGGAGACTCGCCTCATGCGGAAGGAACCCGACGAGCAATCGATCTACTACACACCGCGGTAGCACAGCAGGCCAATTATCCGGATCATAGGAGCGGGATGCATGGGACGCCGTACGCCAGCCAGCAACAGGGCCATGTTCCAACGAATGCGGCACAACGAAGGGAAGAGCAGCAGCAAATGCCGCCTCCACCGCGTATCCAGACAGCACCAGTAGTATCAGCAGCGCAGGCGGTGGTGGACAGTTCCAGAGCCAGAAGAGCCGGGGCCGGGTCTTCAGCGCACGAGTTACCGGTGGTGCCGCACCCCGCGGTACCCCCAGCCGGGTCACGCGTTTCCCGGGCAAGACCGGCCCCAACCGCCCTTGCGGGACCAAAGTGCCTTTCGGACGATATCAGAGCAGAACCTTACCCGGAGAAGTTCAAAGAGCCGGGGAAAGTAGTAAATTATGAGCCAACAATGGATCCAGAAACGTGGCTGAGCAGCTATGAGATGGCAATGTCAATTCGCAACGCATCCGAGAATCTCCAAGCCAAATTCATGTACTTAATGATGTCAGAGGGAGCAGCAAAATTATGGTTCACCAACCTACCGGAAAAATCGATCAAATCGTGGGAGGAGCTAAAGACCGCATTCATCAAACACTTTCATGGGACATGCAGAAAGTTATTTACTATTGATGATTTAGAAAGATGCGTTCAGAAGAAAGGAGAATCGGCACGCAGCTGGGTACGCCGGGTTATGGAGATACTCCACTCGTCTACGGATATCCAGCCTAAGGACGCGCTACAAGCTATGGCAAAAACATGTAAGTATGTTCCTTTAGTGCAAAAGCTAACTCGCATGAAATCTAGTAGGAATGCAGCGGAGGTTACAATGGGAGAGTTAATGGATGCGTGCAACAAACACGCTGCAACGGACACCACAGAGGAGGAAGTTGATGACAAGAAGGCAAAAGCAAGCGCAAGTAACAGTGGGAAAACCGGCAATGGATCGGCGCTAAACAATAATGGAAGTAACCAGAACAAGCGCCCGTTTGAGGGGAATTCCGAGTTTGTGGCCAATACGGAGGCCGGGTCTTCAAGACCTAGATCCGAAGGGAATTTCAATACTGGAAATCACAATGGGGGACACTACCAAGGACCTCCAAGACCAAGCAACAGTTGGGACATATTTAGGATGGCGTGCCCGAAGCATAGTAGGAATGGCAAGCCGGCCAATCATTCACTAGAGCAATGTGCCGACTTACAAAGGTGGAAGAACGAAGAAGTGAACAGAGCTATGCGAGGTGCGGGCCGGGGAGGAGGTCCGGGTCTAGGTGGAAACCTGGGTAACGGGCCGCCCCCAGCCGGCAATCCGCCAGCTGGAAATCAAGGTAACAATCAAAATGGAGCAGGAGGCTTTCAAGCTAACCCCAAACAACTGGGTCAATATCATGTGCACACTACAGGAGGCTCTAACAAGGATAAGAAGATACTGAAACAAGCAGTTAATTCGGTCTCTTCCGCTGTTCCAAGGTATTTGAGGTGGTCAGAACAAGAGGTAACATGGAGCAGGAAGGATCACCCGGATAGAGTTGATCACCCGGGAGTTTTAGCTTTGGTAGTGGCACCACAGGTCAACGGCTACGAGCTGAAAAAAGTCTTGATGGATGGAGGAAGTAGTATCAATATCCTGTACTGGGAAACTTTTCTGCGAATGGGCTTAAAGGAATCGCAGCTGCAAAAGAGTACAACAGTTTTTCACGGGATAGTGCCGGGTCACTCAGCATGCCCTGAAGGAAAGGTGGCACTGGAAGTAGCTTTTGGAGAGTCGAAGGATAATTATCGAGTCAAGTGGCTTACCTTTGAGGTAGTAAAGTTGCGCAGTCCTTATCATGCATTGTTTGGAAGGCCGGCTTATGCCAAGTTCATGGCAAGACCGTGTTATGTGTACCTACAACTGAAAATCCCGGGTCCCAAGAAGACCATTACAATACACGGAAACCGGGATATAGCGGCTGAGTGCGATGAGGGAGACGCGGCAATGGCCGAGCAAGCCTGCAGGAAGGAAGAGCTCAAACATTACCGTTCTCAGGTAGACCTAGAAGAGAGGACAACGTCAAAAAAGCCAACCCCTGAGGGGGACAAAGCAAAAGTTAGGGCAGAACAAAACCCTAAGATGGTAGGCTTCATCAGGAGCAATACTTTCAAAACCCTCAGCAGGGAAGAAGAAGACGTACCACCATCCGCAGCTGATCACGTTTCAAGGATGATATACCCGGACTGGCTAGCAAATCCGGTACCCATTACGAAAGGGCATAGCAAGTGGAGAATGTGCGTCGGCCGTATCAACGCGAGGCCGACTCTCGAGAATAACTAAAACAGTGTAAGGGGCGGCAGGTTTCATACGCACTCTTTTCCTATCCAGGGTACCTAAGGGGACTGGAAGGTTTTTAATGAGGCGGCCTGCTGATTCAAAAAAGAAATTTTTATCAATAAAAGAAGATGGTTTCGAGTCTTATCATGGTCTTTGCTTCAGTTACAAGTAAGTAACATTCTTACTATCAATACATCAGTATCATCGAAATACATTACATGAATATAGGTCTCCGGGGGGTGATCTGCTTCACTAAGTAATCACAAAACCCGGAGACCCGGCCATGATGCCTATGAGTTATGAGGGCTGATTACTCGAAAAAACGGGTACAGCTGCAATCTTATAACTGGACAAAGGAGCCAAATTTCTTGGTTATTCTTACTTAAGCTCGATGTGACTCGCACTAAAGTGGCATGATCTGTTCACGTACGATTACAATCAAACTATGCAGCCCAATGCGGCTTGCTTGATCTTGTTTTTCGTATAGATGCAACGACATGGTATCCACGCGAAAGCCGGCTTACAGTACAAGATAATCAAAAGGGTCATCTAAACCACAAGTCCATGCAGAGTATAAGGCTAGAAAAGCCGGAAACTCAACAAATATTAAGCATGACTTCAGTATTTATGTAAACAGCTATTGGTATTCAGCTTGGTAAACAGCAGTATGTCATCTGAGAAAGGCCACACCCCTATGGCTCGTACTTTGGGTCATGGGGACTGGGGACTTCGAAACAGAAACAAACTGTTTAACTACCAAAGCCTGTAAACCTTAATTTACGAGTATTGGGGACTTAAAGAAAAGTTCATCTATCAAAACCTACGATACTCGGTTAGCCGAGTCTCAAAAGGAAACTGAAAACAAGAGTTCGAAGTATCGAGAATAAGCTTATAAGTGACACAAGGATCGAGATTATCAAAAGCCAGGGGAGGCAAAGAGTTATCATAAGTTAATAAGCATACAGTCATAGTATCAGCATCAATGGTGCACAGGCGCACCGCCAAAAATCATATCAGTCTCGAGAAACACAAAGCGCTAGGTAGCGTCCTACTCGGCGTCCTGAGAGTGGTCCTCCGGGTCTAAGTCTTGGACTTGCTCCATGGCCTTACCAGCAGCTTTACCCGGGCTCTTCACTTCTGGACGAACAGGCGGGGGCACGGCTGGGGTAGAGGTAGACGGCTTTACGCCCAGTTCTGCTTCCCTCTTTGCAGCCTCTTCCTTCCTCCTAGCCAGATCAGTCGACCATTTGTCCAACATATCAATAGGGGGGGGTGCCTCCACCAGGATAACCTTGCCCTCAGAATCATACGAGCTCATAATTGTGTTTAGATCCATCTTGTCGGCCAAAGCTGTGGCTGAAGGACGTACCGCAGATTGTATAGATTTGAAATCCTGGGGCTTGAATTTGGACCCGTCAGCTTTAAATTCTGGGAACCCGGATACTATCTTCGTCGGGTCAAGCTTTGGAAAATAAGCCTTCGCCAGCGTTAAAGCTCGGGTCATCCCAATTCGGCAGGACGAACGCTTCAGTATTTCAATCCACCCAGGTGCTGTGGAAAAGGCCTGTATAAGGGTCTCCTCGCCCGGGTATACCTCAGAGGGCCACTTGATAGCATCCAGCAAAAGTTTTGTGCCGGCAAAAAACGTCCGGAGCACAGTCTTCAGAGTTTTTACTTGAGTAGTGGCATTCTCTTCCGGAGCAGCAAGGTTAGCACCTGCAATCCAAACATGCAAAAGCATATCAATCATGTTGGTTATTACAGCGGCAAGATAGAGATACGCAAATTAATCGCAAATAGCAAACTTACTTAGCAAGAGACGGTAAGTGTCCGTAAGCTGAGCGGACAGGTTATTCAGCGAGGACTGGGCAGCATTGTACTTCTTCTTGTATGAGGAGACATCTTTTTTCAAAGTCTTTATCTCCGCTTCAAGGGCCTCCCTGCGCCTAACTTCAGCCAGCAAGAGCTGCTCAGCCTTAAGTAACGCTTCATCTGATTGAGTAATCTCTGCCTGCAAAGGCCGGGTGAAGCTGTAAGCCGGATATCGCGAGAGTATTTTATCTGAGGAAATGATTATCGGCAAATACTATGCGAAGTACCGAGGATAATTAAAAAAAATTATACTCGGGACTTGGGGACTGGATGTATAATAAGGAGTATCAAGTAAAAATTACCTGATGTGCTGCAGCCATACGTTCTAGGACAGTCCCTTCTGAAGCTTTCATGGCAAGAAGAGCGCTCATCAGCTGGTTAAAGTCAGCGTTATCCGAGTTAGATGGCTCGGATACCTGGAAAGTGGGAAAAGGAGCAGTTCTTGTAACAGGAGGTGGCACCCGGGTCATCCGAATGTCGGAGTTTGGTCCCCCTCCCGCGCTTGAAGATGCTCCCTTCTCCTTCTCGTCTGCATGTGAAGCGGTTGGATATTCGGCGTCATGCCTAGCTGGCTCCGGTGGCGACACTTGCTCGTCGCCAGCCGTAGTGAAGGCATCATCAGCCGGCTCGTTCTCGACCCGGACCTTAGCTTCGGTGTCCTCCTGGTCGCTACTAATAACCGTGGCTCTGAAGAAGGTGCAAAGGCGCAATTAATCTTTTGTTATGGAAAGAAAGGGGATGAAAGTTCGGTATAATATCCGGAAAAGACGTTTACCCGGTGTTTACTGGGAAGTCCGAGGGGAAGCCGTCACTAGACCCGGAAGAGACTGAAAAATGGCAAGAGAGGTCTGGGATTACGTTACAAAGGAGTGACTGGAAAGAAATTTTGTTTGCAACAAATACCAGGGTGTTGAACCGGGGGCGGCGAAGCGACCGGGTTAGGGGTCTCGTTGCCCGGATGATTCCGGGTTACTCGGCGCCTAGTTGTGGGTGGCTCCTTCGGTTATGATCAAAAGGGGTGAAGATGGGGTCAGCCCCGGAGTGACGTTATGGGAGCAAAAAACCAAAGTGTGAGGACATGAAGTAAAAACCTGGAGGGCAATCCTCTGGGATTTCCTCTTTGTTCCGGTTCTGGTGGCCGGCTCCGGCTCTTCCTCCTCGCTGGTGGACCCGCCCCTGCTGTCCGTTTCTTCTTCTTCTTCGCTTTGGTCCTCTCGCTCTGAAAAATATCCGGGTTACAGCATAAAGAAGAAGAAAAGGCAGGATATAACGTGTGCAAGGGAATCAAGTAGGTACCTTCATTCGAGTCAACGGCATCGTCTTCCTCCTCCTCGTCTTCGGAATTAGGAGGGGTGTCGACCGTCCAAAAGTCACCATCGGCCTGAGGAGAAGATGCCAGGATAGTGATTAATATCGAGTCAAGAGAAGCGAATAAAAGTAAGTATCAGAGGTCAAAGTCAAAAGGCAGAAAACTTACCGCGGGGGTTGGATTCTCGAGGGTAAAGGGTTCTAATCCGGCTATGCTCCGGATTACCTCGAGTTTCTCTGTCAGGAAACCCTTAATCGTTTTGTTAATGTCACCCGGAGCTAGGGTGCGGGTAGAGAATCGGATCGGGTCCGTGGTTTGACCCGAGTATTCGCACATCAGCTTCTCACGAATGGAGTTTGGCTGAATGCGGAAGCTAACCCAGGTCTTCACCAGGTTAAGCCCGATAAGGCCTCGGGCGGACAAGATGGAGATCCTAGCTAACAAAGGCAAGATCGCCTCCCTGTCCGGATTAGACGCGAAGGCGTTGAATCTCTCGGAGATGTCAAGTTGACCCTCCGAGTAACCCGGCAACTTCTTTTCACCGGGTGGAGAGGTATCCTGGCAGTAGAAGTACGAAAGCTGCCAGTGCTTTACGTGGGAATTGAGAGAAATAGGAGGCATCAGGGAGTTCTTGCGGCGCTGGATGGAAACCCCGCCGCAAGTGAGAAGTGCGCCGTCGCCGCTTTCGCGACACGGCTTGCACTGAAAAAGTTCGACGAAGAGGGCTAGACTTGGCGGTGTGCACAAGTAAGATTCGGAAAGAACAATAAAATGGGAGATGTTCAAAATGGAGTTTGGACCTATATCGAAGATACGAAGGTTGTAATGGTCTAGGACGTCACGGAAGAAGGGGTGACCCGGAGGCCTAAAGCCCCGGGTCACATGTTCAACGAAGCATATTACCTCATTCGTCGCTGGAGAAGGCCGGGTTTCATTGCCTGGCACTCGCCAGTGGATAGACTCCTGTGGAGGTAGGGTTCCAAGCTCGACCAACTCCTCCAGCTTGGCCTTGGTGACGGAGGACTTCCCCCAATTGGCCGATATGGAGCTTGTGGATTTAGCCTTATTCGGCTGTTTCCCCTGCCTCTTGGGTGCCATGGGATTGACCTGGTAAAACATCGAAGGAAAAGACGTAAGGAACAAAAACTTGGAAGTTAGCAGGCAAGCAATTACCCGCAATTTGAACATAACCCGGCTATTGCCTCGCTGGGTCAAGAATGATTTATCCGGGTATCAAGTGACCTTACAAAATACATGGAGCTTTCCGTAAAAGCAAATGTTTGGAGGAGTTAGGGGGATGCTTATATGCTTACCATCTGCGAATGAGTCGGAGAAGTAAGATTTTCTGAGGAAGGAGAACAAGGGCGGAAATTTCAGATGGCCCGAGCTTAGATTGGGAATCCTATTTCTAAAATTGTGACCAGATTAACGATTACTGGAGTTAGGGGAGTAATATAAGCTATGAATCCTATCCATAGGAATGTTTATGGTAAGTATCAGTGAGTTAATCCGGCGCAGCCCGAGAAATTGCGGACCGCTCGATTCAGATCTAATTAGAGGAAGAACTAAGAAATTGCGGGGGTAAGTTGGAGGATGTAAGGGACTTACTGAAGGAGATTGGAGTAAGGCCTTGCGGAGACAGATGGCGCAAGATTCGTGTCCTTTCGTGGTCGTTGGCCGGCGAATCGGAGGCTTGACGGTGGATTCGGGAGCCGGTGCGGCTCGCGCGGCGGCGGAGCGCAAACGAAGGCGGATGGGCTCCGGCGAGATGCGTGGGGTTCCCGTGGTGGCGCTCTGCGAGCTTGAACTTGGGGAGAAGAGAAATGGGGAAAGTGAGCCGTTAAGGGTTGAGTTTGCCTCCTGGGGCTTATTTATAATAAACCGGGTGGAAAAGCTTATCCTAACGGGCGAAACCCGGGGGTTGCGGAGTAATAGTTGGACATTTTGAAATTTGAAGACGTGCTTTATGTGCACTTAGATATGGTCCCGAGAAAAGAGAAGGGGGGAGTCTCTTTCCTGGTATTAGCAATAATTATCGAAGACGGTGCGAAGTCATGGAGTTCCTTACTAAAGCTCGAGTCTGGAAGATTAAAGGAGAACCCTTGAGGGAGAGCCGGGCTTTTACTTGGCTTCCTTGGTACCAGTCACGGCTATTCATCAGCGTGCTGCGCCCTGATTTTCATATGTTTGTGTCTTATATTTCTGTAGGGAATAGCCGGCGCTTCGAAGAGTAAATCTTGGAAGCCCAGGCTATTCTGGGGACTACTGATGAGGGGATAGTAACCCGGTATGCCGACTCTCAGGTGAGATCCGGCCCAAACGACGGATGGATCAAATCCGGCTAAGGACAAAGAAGCTTCTAGAAGGCCCAGGACTTGTAAGGATCGTAATCCGGATTGTGGGTTACGGTAAAGAAAATTAGGGTTCGTATGAAGAGTTCGAATAGGACTCGAGAAGCGCTTTGTAAGGCAAGTCAAGGGGGATATGAGTACTATATAAACCAACCCCTGGGCTTCGCCTAAGAGAGATTCAAGTCATAACTGTAACACCTATTATCGAGTATCCAGTATAATCATATCGAGATCCGGCGAGTTGTTTTCCGGCTCTTAGATTGCTTTTCGCCATGTCTTCCTTCGAGCTAAACCCTCTCCCAAATACCTGTGTCGACTTGCCCCTAGATCAGTTACCCCCGGTAACATCTGCCGTGATTAACCTCTGTGGTGTCCGTTGCAGCGTGTTTGTTGCACGCATCCATTAACTCTCCCATTGTAACCTCCGCTGCATTCCTACTAGATTTCATGCGAGTTAGCTTTTGCACTAAAGGAACATACTTACATGTTTTTGCCATAGCTTGTAGCGCGTCCTTAGGCTGGATATCCGTAGACGAGTGGAGTATCTCCATAACCCGGCGTACCCAGCTGCGTGCCGATTCTCCTTTCTTCTGAACGCATCTTTCTAAATCATCAATAGTAAATAACTTTCTGCATGTCCCATGAAAGTGTTTGATGAATGCGGTCTTTAGCTCCTCCCACGATTTGATCGATTTTTCCGGTAGGTTGGTGAACCATAATTTTGCTGCTCCCTCTGACATCATTAAGTACATGAATTTGGCTTGGAGATTCTCGGATGCGTTGCGAATTGACATTGCCATCTCATAGCTGCTCAGCCACGTTTCTGGATCCATTGTTGGCTCATAATTTACTACTTTCCCCGGCTCTTTGAACTTCTCCGGGTAAGGTTCTGCTCTGATATCGTCCGAAAGGCACTTTGGTCCCGCAAGGGCGGTTGGGGCCGGTCTTGCCCGGGAAACGCGTGACCCGGCTGGGGGTACCGCGGGGTGCGGCACCACCGGTAACTCGTGCGCTGAAGACCCGGCCCCGGCTCTTCTGGCTCTGGAACTGTCCACCACCGCCTGCGCTGCTGATACTACTGGTGCTGTCTGGATACGCGGTGGAGGCGGCATTTGCTGCTGCTCTTCCCTTCGTTGTGCCGCATTCGTTGGAACATGGCCCTGTTGCTGGCTGGCGTACGGCGTCCCATGCATCCCGCTCCTATGATCCGGATAATTGGCCTGCTGTGCTACCGCGGTGTGTAGTAGATCGATTGCTCGTCGGGTTCCTTCCGCATGAGGCGAGTCTCCCACAGGGATCTGGTTTAATGCGAGCGTTGCTGCGTACACGTTGTCCATGGGACTGTTGTAATGACCCGCTGGTGTGCGGAACCGTGATTGTGGTGGCGGCATGGTATTGCCGGCTGTCACCCCTGTCGGTGGCAGAGGTAACCCAGCTGGCGCGTTTACCGGGTGTGCTCCCGTTGAAAGTCGCGGTATGGTCCCTTGGTTCGTCGGTGGAATCGGCTGATCTTGAGGCGTAAACACCAGGGCAGTCGGGTTAATAACCCCTCCTGTTGCCGGCAGCATAGTTCGGTGTCTTTGGTGTATCCTTGTCGTTTCCTCCCGGAGCCGGGTTTCTCGGTCATCCAATTCGCGCTGCCGCGCGACCATCCCCTGCCTTTCTGCTTCCACTTGCCTTCTTTGCTGCTCCAATGCACGACGAGCCACGTCCAGGTCTCTTACACGCTCCGCAGCGTTTTCCGGGGTAATAACTGTGGCCAAGACCGTAGGGTCCAAAATCAAATTATTATCAAACAGAGCCTGGTGACGCGGGTTTGAGGGGCCCGCCCCCGGTGTCCGGTTTGCTTGGAACCCGAACATATTTGCGTGTCGCTCCTCGTCTGCTGGGCGACTGGTGACAGACGCCGACTCTCCATCGACCTGGGCCAAGACCGGGTCAACTGCTCCTTGCTGCTGAGCCGCTGCCTGAACCGCCCCGGCTGGTGCCGCGGCCGCGTTTTCTTGATTGAGATTGGTCGCGGGTGCCGCATAAACTGCAACCCGGCGCATGATGCCCGGTGTAGATTCGTACTGTTCTTCCTCGCTGGTTTCCCTTTCATATCGATCTTCCGACAAATCCCGTATAGACTCGGTATCATCCTCCTTCTCTATCTGACCCGTTGTTCCAATCAACTCTTCTTTTTCCGATCGGACATACGCGTCTTCTCCTGACACAGAATCAGATCCAATACTATCACAATTCGAACTGGAAGTACATACCATACCGATGAAGACGCTGATGCTGCCGACTGTCACGATGGATCCGGTTTCGAGGTGATCCGACTCTGGCCCCCAGCCAGAATCGTCTACCATCTTCTCTCCTTTGCCGTTGACGTAGATTTCTCCGACGATGAGGTTCTTCATGCTCTTCCGAGCTTCTCCCGTGATGTAAACACCTTTGGACGCAGGCCCCACGGTGGGCGCCAACTGTCGTGGGATAATCACGGCAGATGTTACCGGGGGTAACTGATCTAGGGGCAAGTCGACACAGGTATTTGGGAGAGGGTTTAGCTCGAAGGAAGACATGGCGAAAAGCAATCTAAGAGCCGGAAAACAACTCGCCGGATCTCGATATGATTATACTGGATACTCGATAATAGGTGTTACAGTTATGACTTGAATCTCTCTTAGGCGAAGCCCAGGGGTTGGTTTATATAGTACTCATATCCCCCTTGACTTGCCTTACAAAGCGCTTCTCGAGTCCTATTCGAACTCTTCATACGAACCCTAATTTTCTTTACCGTAACCCACAATCCGGATTACGATCCTTACAAGTCCTGGGCCTTCTAGAAGCTTCTTTGTCCTTAGCCGGATTTGATCCATCCGTCGTTTGGGCCGGATCTCACCTGAGAGTCGGCATACACAATTTAAATGGAACCGGGACAATAGTTAATTATCCCAACTCATTCCATATTTAATTATTAGGTGACATTACTATTACCCGCACCCACAAGATGCAATGCAACACATGAATGATTTAATATGCACGATATAGATGACATTTAAAAAAATAGGCATATAGGTATATGGTTGGGGTTTTGGGTTCGCACGTTGGAAAGATATCTTCAGATTCAACATCGATGGTTTAGATGCGTAGAGGAAGTAGTCGACGTCGAGGAAGTAGTCGTTCACGTCCGGAGTCGATGTAGTCGTTCACGTTCATCGGGATCGGTGGCGAACTTGGCGGTTCCAGTCTTCGAGGTTCAAGGCAAGCACGAAGGCGGCCAACGCAAAGCGGACACGCCGAAGGGGATAGCTTGTTGACGCCGTACAGGTCGAGTCGATCTTGGCACGGTCGTACTTGGCGGTGTAGGAACCGTAGCCGAAGTAGTCATTCTTGTCGTCGGGTAGCCGTGGCCGAGGCTCGTATCGTAGAACTTGGCAGCGGAAACGTGCGGAGAAGAACTGGCGACGCACACGGTGCAAAATCACCAACGGGTGCATGACGTTGCGGAAAAAGTCGAGGGACATGAACGCCTCGACCGTGACAACATAGCACTGTCATGAACGGGTGCCCGCGAGGCAACACTCCTCTTGAGGACATTCCACCGAGCACCTGGCGAGCGTCACAGACAGAGGTCGGAGAGGAGACCGACGGCAACAGAAACACGTGTCGGCAGGTGAAGAGGAGGACGGTGTGGGGCCTAGGGCGACGAGGGGCGAGCTCAGCCGATGTCGGAGGAGGACGGGCCGGCGGAGGGCGTCGTGGTGGTGCCTTCGGCGTGCAAAGCAGGGCGAGGTCGGTTGCTCCGTTGTTGATGCACGGAAGGGTCGCGAGCTCGTCTTGTTGTCGTCGTTGGGAGGATCCCGGCGAGGTGAGGTCGGTCTCCTTGATGCGCTCGGGAAAACATGGTCCTCGTCACCGTAGGAGGTGGCCGAGACGGGAGGTGGGGCAGGAGAGCTTGTGGAGGGGTCAGAGACGGGTACTGAGACGGCTCCATGGATGCGCCTAACAAGGGGCAGGGAGAGCGTCCATGGTGGCGCCAAGGACGGCGCTGGAGGGAGGCGGATCCTGCTCCTGGAGGCAGGGAACGGCAACGAGGCAGGCGAGCAAGGAGGGCTACCGACGGAGCTGCTCGCCGGCCAGACAGAGGGAGAGAGGCGGAGGTGGAAGGGAAAGGCAGGGAAAGTGTGAGGAGAAAGGGGAAGAGGAAGGATGCGGCGCTATGGGCTAGTAGGAGGCGACGGGGAGAAGGGGTTGGGTTCGGGACTCGGGAGGAAAGAGGGGACGAGGGGATCGATCGATCCCCTCCTGGCGGCGGTGTGTGTGTGTTTCCGTGTAGGTGGGGGTTGTGTCGGGTGCGGTGTGTGTGTGGGGTTGTGTGGGCAGGAGAGGTGGAGGGACCCAAACGCGAAAAAGAAAGACGAGGGGGTGGCGGCTGCAAGAAAGCAGGGGGTAGGAATAGAAAAAAGGCAGGGGAGGGCTAGGGTTTCGGTGGAGGCTGGTTTGGGCGGGCTTAGCTGGGCTGCTGGCCCAGTTCGGCTAGGACTGCTCTCTCTCCTCTGAAAACATTTTTTTTTGGTTATTTTCCAGAAATTGGTTAGGCACTAAGAAAAATAGATTTAAACATCAAATAAATTTTAGTAAATTTTAGAAAACTTGATTTGATTAATTTTAAATTAGTTTGCAAGTTTTAAATAGATGATGGTGCATGATGTTATGAGATGCGCTAAAAGAAAAACAAACAATTCTAATTGGGGGAAAACCCCGGGTGTTACATCTGCTGCAGAATTCTCAAGTCATCCAGTTGACGCTGGGTGCGGTGCAGTAAGATCTCCATGTCCTCCAGGTGAGGACCCATGCCATCGAGATCATGTGGCACAATAACAGGTGTGCCAGTCTCGTCTCTCCTCCCGAAAAACTCAAAGCGAGTACCCAGATACTGGAAGTCCCTCAGATGAGCCAGGCATGCAATAGTCTCCTGGATCACCATAAAAGCGCCCTCCTCCCAGGAGCGCTCAACGACGGTGACGACGAAAGTCTCTACTGAAGGAGTGGTCAGCGGAGGACGAATAGTACAATCCACGAACCAGTCTCCCTCAATAGGAGAACCAAAAATCATCCCTCGCTGCAGCTCGGGAACCGGACGATCAATAAGCTCCGCCGTCTCTACAAGCCTCTGCTCGAACCGAAAAGCCACGTCTCTCACCAGCCCCAACTGGCAAGCCTCGGTGAACACAACTTCCATCTACACAAAATTTTAGGTAAGCTTAAGGTAGACCCAAGTGTGCAAAATTTTAGATTGGAACATGACATAACTTAATGTAAGTGGAGTTTTGTAAAATATGGAAGATAGATATAAGAATATTTTGAAACTTAGTCACTTAAGTATATTATAGATTTTCAGAGTACTAGCTAACGTCCATGCTAACTAAGGGCTCCTAAGGTCAGGATGACTCTGATACTAACTTTGTAGAAGCCCCAAACCGGATGGTCCAGAACCCCTCATATGCATACATTCACGATCCCAGGAATTCAGTCGTGAACAACATACGTAGTTAGTACACAGATACATTATCCTGTACACGAATAAATAGAGTCTTACAAGCAATGATCACATGACCAAGTCTTAACAACGGTCGCGCACGATAGGCAAATGTCTCACAAACACACAGCGGAAACTTAACATAACGTAGGTAGCTCATGTCACGCCTTCACCAACAAGCTTCTGACCGGGAGCCGGGCCTAATTCGCATAGTCGATGGAATAGTACTCCTCCTCAGGTGGCATCTCCTCAAAGTCTGGCCAAGTAAATAGCCATGGGATAAACCAATATGAGTACATTTGAATGTACTCTGCAAGACATTCTTTATAAACTTACAAATGTAGGTATGCTTATATGATGGGTAGGTAGACTATAAATAGAGCTCACTACCCATGGTGTATGTAAGATAACATCATGGTTGCTTTAACATCTCTATATCTTTGTTGAAGAAGATACTTCAAAAGAATATATTATAATTTTGTTTCTCTTGTAGATATCGCATTTACAAGAGGTTTTATAAACTTGTTTTATAAAAGATAGTTTTCTTTGCAAAACTTCTTGAAAAACAACTCCAGCTTTATTCATCGGTACCTCTCAGGTACAAGTCCTTCGTTTCAAAAACTTCCTTTTTGAAAATGACACAATGCTAGCTACATGGCCATTCAACTGCCCATATCCGAGGGCTCGGCTGCTATTCAGAATAGTTTTACTCTGCAGAGGTGTACACATCCCACAAGATCCAATCATCTACCATGAACTACCCATGGATCGACTCAGCGATATGCAAGCATCAGACGAATGATCCTAACTGTCCAATCTGATCAAGCTAGTACATGACTATCCCTTCAACTGGGTTTGTTCTCGCCGACACCATGTCACACATCGCCACAGCAGGAGACCCAATTGTTGCATCCAGAGGGAAAATTAATCGCACGCTGTGTATGTCCCGTTTCTCCCTCCTGGCGACACTTCGGTTCAGAGTACCATCCTCTCTATATCTTTTTGGGATAGATCACACACTAACAAGAACAAGTATCTAGATAGGCCCCGTACCCATGTTGGGGTAGAGTGGCAATATGTCTTGGTTGTCCAGCGAAGACTAGGTTATGTGTCTTTTGTAAACATTTTCGAAAACAACACTCTTTACCTCCCCCGGTGAATAAGGTTCCGCCATTCCACCGTGGACTTTTCATAAGCCATTTGTTTGCAAAAACACATTTTTAAAATGCCCACTTAGGGACTCAAGGTTATTATCTTAGGCGGTATTTATATACCTTATGGTGGCTAAAGGCTTGGTAACACCAAGTTGACTAATGGAAATGTGATAATATACATATATAATATTAATAGTAATAATAGCCACTCAAAAATAGTTTTGGTAATCAAGTTTTTTTTGTAAAACTTCAGAAGTAGAACATGCATGATAGATAATGATAAGTAGTATAACAGCAAGCTTTAGGATGGATTGCCTTTGTGGAGGTGAGGGTCTGGCTCGTGGTAGCAACATGAGTGATAGTAATATCCTCCCGCACCAACTATCTCTTCCTCGTTTTCTATCGTCGCAAAAATAAAATAATGACACACAATCAGAACCAAACTAAGAAAGCAATGATACTAAATCAAACAATACAGCAAGCAATGCACAAAACAAAATAACACTGAAGTTTGCAAAGCAACAATCCACAAGCATACACCAAAATAACAATAATTACTACTACTACTATAGTTGAGAAATGCCATTTCTCATCAAAATGAAATGGAACCAGTGGATGTTCCACTAGGTTTTCCATGACATTAAAGAGGTCCTAAGCCTCTATTCCTACTTGTAGAAAACAATTTTTCCACCAAAAAAATTACAACTATTGATACTAGTCAGAATAACATACTATGAACAATTAAACACTCCTAATCAGTACCAAAATGGTACTGGATCCAACAAAACACCACTAAAAACTTAGGTAATAAAACTAGCTTCACTTGCTCACAAGATCTATTAAAATAAAGACTAGAAAACATTACTCTGCATATACTATTTCCATTTGTTTTAAAAACGTGCACACACTTTCTGACATGCTAGATCTGTAAGCAAAAAACATTTTAACAGCTAGCACAACCTCTAAACATGCTAGAAAACAACAAAACAACTAGCAAGCAATTATTCTAAACTATTTACTCAAAAACTATTTCTAACAGAACATGTGATGTATCTCAAAATGCTTGCCAAAAATAATCTAGAGCTCTAAAAATCACACAAAGATAGGATATCATAGATCTACGCATACACTAACAGATCCAGTTGGATTCACATCAAAAAGTATTTATAAACAACTTCTAAAATCCTAGAATATGCTACTGGACATATACCAAAATGTATGACATTTCCAAATGGTAGCTCACCTTGATGTGAGGTTAAGCCCTACTGATAGATCTGCTCATAATATACTTAGAGAATTTTAGTTTGCACAATTTGAACACACATACAAAAAGTTATCCCATTTTTAATCTAACAGATACTGTGTTGCACAAAATTTATTACAGACAAAATAATGCTCCAAAAGTAGATCTACAAGTTCGATACGTTCAGGAAAATGTATACTACCACTAGGAATGTTTGTAGATTTTATTTCTTATGTTTTCTATTTTTAACAGGATTAAAGCAAACGAACATATTTCTGTTATTTTCAAAAAGGAAAAAGAAGATGAACATGGGCTGGAGTTTCTACGCGGCGCGCGGCCCGCTAAGCTGTTTCAGCCCAGCTCGCTTGCGTACGCGTGTACCGCTTCACGGTTTAAACATGGCCATTGATCGTGAGATCAACGGCGCACGGCCGTCTCCTTCCTCTCCTCTCTCTTCTCTCTCTCTCACTCACGATCGGAACGGCCGAACGGCAGCGAGGTCGCGATTAGGTCACCTAGGGGGTACGTAGGACGGTGGCGCGGTGCTGGTGAGGTCTCACGGGATCGATGCGGTGTAGGGGCAGCGTCACTGCGAGTCGGGAAAGCTCCAGTTGACGGCGCGCGTCTGCGGGTCCGCGGTGGCTCCGACGAGCTCCACGGAGTCTCTGCAAACGAGGGGACAAACGATGGGGTCAGGGAATGTCTACGGACAGAGGCCAGCACGGTGGGAGCAAACAAGAGGGGTGGGAGTGCACAGGATGTACTCCACCTTTCTTTTCCCTCCGCGGTGGCCGGCGGCGTCTACGAGCTCGCTGGGCTCACAGAGAGCCCAGGGCGTGCGCGGTATGTGTCTGGGGTGGGAGTGAGGTGGTGAGAGCCTGCTGGCGTGTTGTGAGCATGCCCGTGGTTGTATAGCCACGATGCCACGAGTGTGTGCACGAGTGTGCACTCGGGGCGGCAGCGGTGAGCTCGGGGTCGCGCCCCCGGTGCCCATGCCATGCCCCTTGCCCTTTGGGCGTGTCTGGGAGGTGTTCTAGGGGTGGTCAAGGCCAGTGTCACACGTGAGGGCTGAAAAGAGCTCGGACATGGAGACAATCCGTAAGCACAGTGGCGCCGTATCAGCATGCCCATGCCACCCCTCTTCTGTGAACCCACCCCTCTCCTCTCGGCTCTGGTCAACCACTCGAGCATCCAAAGCTAGGGAAAGGATAAGGGATGACATGGCTTATATAAGGTCCAAGTGGTACAGGTTAATTCAAATCCAAACAAAAGTTATGATCATCCAAAGTTTGGTGCATTTCACTAATTTCAGCAAATTTTCAGTTTTAGTTAAAAATGACTGTCATTTTGGCTAAGTGTTGAAAACAGATGGAATCAACCAAAAGTTGGCTCTGTTTTCAAGAACCAAACCATTTCCAAAATTTGTTTTCAAAGTATGGTTTTGTTAAGCATGATTTTTTTACTTTCATAATCAACAAAAGAAAACAAATTTGAAATTCAAAAAGGCACTGAAAACAAGGTGGGAAAACAGCTAGTTTCAGTTTTTCTCTGT
Organism: Alopecurus myosuroides; assembly: GCA_028641055.1. NCBI lineage: Eukaryota > Viridiplantae > Streptophyta > Magnoliopsida > Poales > Poaceae > Alopecurus > Alopecurus myosuroides. Next base: position 85,775,949 of record CM054062.1, on the reverse strand, counting down.
TTTCCTAAAAAACACTTTTCTGCCTTAATTTTCTATCACAAAAACCATCAAGCATTTGATTGTTTTCTCAAACCAATTTTCAAACTAAGCTCATACATTTGTAGTATATATATTAGAGAACACACTCATGCCAAGAAAACCTAAAATATGATTCCCTAACATATAGATAACATGGGCTAAAAATAGCTACTTGGCTAATTTTTTAGTAACAAGTTTCTACAGAAAACTTAAAAGAAAACATCTAAATATTCTTTTTCCATTTTTCTTTCTTGATTTAAACAAAGCCAAAAATTATCATTAGGTTCAAAGCAACAATGTTACAAAATTTTGGATGAAAATTATTTAAATCATCACATAGAAAACCTCACTGAAACAATAAGGAACCATCAGGAAAATTTGATAAACGATTTTAATCAAAGGCTTGCTTGCATTGCATAGGTACTCATGGTTCATTACATAAAGTTGGATTACAAAAGTGCATACAAATTTTTTGTTGGGTCACAAAAATGGCTTCCCTCATTGTGTTGCAACTGACCCAAAATCTGGGGTGTGACATGAACATTGAATGTTCTTAATAACGTGGTCATATCATTGGTAGAATGATATGATGAACATAGACCCAAAGTGAATATAGAAATGCGATCAAGTCATTAAGTTTACATTGTTATATAAAACATACGAAGTAACTCTAATCCTTAGACCATGATATCATGTCAATCACTAACACTGGAAGAGTGCTTTGATGTCATCAAACATCACACCATAACAGAGTGACTATAAAGGTACCATTGGGTATTTGGAAAGTACTAGTTGAGGCTCATGGATCAAGAGTGAGATTTGTCCATCCAAAAGAAGGAGAGATATACTCTGGGCCCTCTCGGTGATATCACATCGACACTGCTTGCAAGCACGTGACTAGGTCACAAGGATGTCATATCACAGAACGAGTAAAAGAGTACTTGTCGGTAACAAGATTGAAATAGGTATGGTTGATACCAATAATCGGATCACGGACAATTAAAATATCGCGAGACAAAGGGAATTGGTTACGGCGTTTATGGTCCTCTACTTCCGCTTTCCCGCTAGATCGAGGGAACCGAGTGCGGAAGCGCTGCCGGATTGCAGTGCTCTTCTTCGCGATCTTGAGATCGATGTGAGTTTGACTACATCACCAACGAGATTTGATCTCGTAACGCTTTGTGTCTTTGAGGGTATGTTCTCCTTAAGACTTTCTCTTTCTCCCCGTTGCCTTTCATCTTCTAGATTAGATCTTGGACATTCGGGTTTATCTCGCGTAGGAAATTTTTTGTTTTCTATGCAACGAACCCTTCAGTTTATACCTGATTCTTTACCTTTGTCGTTATTCCAACCTTCATTGTTGGTTTTAATTTTTTTCAAGAAGATCTCATTTAGCTTCAACCTTCTTACTTGAGAAAGAACCCTCTGAACATGCATCTAGATAATCCTTGTAATGTCCTGAAAGCCTTGCATAAAAATTAGTAACAATTATTTCCTTAGGAAGCTCATGGTTAGGACATTTAAGTCTTACACTTTTCAGTCTTCCCCGATCTTGAGCAATGCTTTCTCCATCACGAGGCCAAAAATTATAAATGTAATTCCTATCTAAATACAGTTCAAGAGAATAATAAAATTTAGAGTAAAATAGAGATTCAAGCTTCTTCCACTCCAAATGATGAGGATCATCTAGTAGCTCATACCACTCCCTTGCTTTGTCCTTAAGTGACAAAGAGAATAGCCTCCTCTTAGCTTGGTCCATTGAAATACCTGCACACTTGAACAACCCGCATAATTCATGTATAAAGAGTAAATGGTCACTAGGATGGATAGTTCCATGTCCAAAATAGCAGTAGTTCGTCACACGTTCAACAATTTTCATAGGTATTTTAAAAGGAATACTTTCAGCAGGAGGATTTAAAATATCACAAACATAATAAGATTTATCACATATGGGAGATAAAGTATCATCAGAGCAAATTTTCTCCTCTAAAGCTGGGGAACTAAAAATATTATAAAAACTAGCTTCCCCAAGCTTAGACTTTTCCATAGCATTAGAAATAAGGGTATCCAAAGAATTAATGCTAATAACATTTCTACTAGCATGCAAATAAAGCTCTCTCATATTTTTGTTGTTTTCCATTAAAACTAACTACCAAACTAAAAACAAGGAACAAGTAAAAATAAGCCTAACTAGTGAAAATAAAAACAAGAAAAAAACACATAATTGCAGAGTCTAAAGGAAATAACTTCAAGCACTCACAAAGGATGCGAGTACCTTTTACCTTACCTCCCCGGCAACAACGCCAGGAAAGATCTTGATGTCTATGCACGCTTCTATTCTTGTAGACAGTGTTGGGCCTCCAAGTGCAGAGGTTTGTAGAACATCAACAAGTTTCCCTTAAGTGGATCACCCAAGGTTTATCGAACTCAGGGAGGTCAAAGATATCCCTCTCAAGCAACCCTGCAATTAAGATACAAGAAGTCTCTTGTGTCCCCAACACACCCAATATACTTGTCAGTTATATAGGTGCACTAGTTAGGCGAAGAGATAGTGAAATGCGAGTAATATGGATGGTTATAAGTAATAATATCAATCTGAAATAAATATGGTAGCAAGCAAACATGTAGCAGAAGAGGCGGAAAACGGTGTTTTAGTGCTTGGAAACAAGGCCTAGGGATCCTACTTTCACTAGTGGACACTCTCAACAATGATAACATAATTGAATGCATAAATATCATCTCTTCACTATGCTACTCCGAACCACTCTCCGGTCGGATAACAAACAACAATCCATGCGTAGGGCTATAACAGCGCTCCTGAAGTTTGTATTACCTCTATAGGGCACCCCACGCTGTCACTATGAGCGCCCCAAATTAGTACTAAACAAACGCCACAAGTTCATAGGGTCATCCAACACAATATATAAATATCATGCTAAACCATACGGTGCACACACTGTCACCTTTACAACATGATCAAAGTGTCTACGGAGATCTCATAACAAAACCACTTGAGTAGCATGATAGATGAAGAGTAACATCTACTTATTCAACTAGATTACAAAGCTCATGATCACATAAAGATCACACCATGGGAGAGAGAGATGAAACACATAGCTACCGGTAGAGCCCTCAACCCCAAGGGAGAACTACTCCCTCCTCATCATAGGATACAACAACGACGATGAAGATGGAGGTGGAGTCGATGGAGATGGCTCCAGGGGCACTTCCTCGTCCCGGCAGGGTGCCGGAACAAAGATTTATGTCCCCCGAAAGTTGTCGGCGGCGGTGGCGGAGCTATGGAACTTTTCATGGAAGGGTGTCGATATCTTTAGGGTTTATGCATCGGGGGGCATATATAGGCGAAAGGGCGATGGCGGTGGGCGCCCGAGGGGCCCATACCACCCCTAGGCGCGGCCAGGGGCCACCCGCACCCAGGCATGGTGTGGGGGCTCGAGTACCCCCTTCCGGGTCTCCTTTGGACTTCCTGGACGTGTCGGGAATTCTAATACTTCTAGCTTTTGAATCGTCCAATTCCGAGAATATTTCCAGAACAACTTTTCTGAAACTAAAAAACAACAGAAAATGGGAACTGGCTCTCTGGCATCTTATCAATAGGTTAGTCCCGGGAAATCGATAAAAATGACATAAAGTGTAATGGAAACATTTAGAAAATAACATGGACCATCATAAATTAAGGATACGTTTATGACGTATCAATGTCCACAGTTCACTAGAGGTGTATTTCCAAAACAAATAGATAACATGTTGGGTAAACAAATTACAGCTGGGCAATTGACAGATATAATGGCTGCACCTTAGTGCATATGCATGACATGATAATTACTATGTGATCCATGTGGGCATTACAAAAAAGATACATAGACTGTTATCCAACTTCATCTCTGAGTAATAATCCACCTTCGGAGTGTCATCCGAGCAAACCTTGGGTATTAAGTTGCAAGCAACAGATAATTGCATTAAGCAAAGTGTGTAATATAAACAACAAAATTATCCTTAGAAAAAGCATAGTTGTTTTATCCCTAATGGCAATAACACATCCCCTGCCTGTTACGTTTCTGTCACTCGAGTGTGAGTGAAAGGGAGGCATGAACCCACTATCGAGCATAAATACTCCCTCTTGGAGTTACAAGCATCAACTTGGCGAGAGCATCTACTAGTAACGGAGAGCATGCAAGATCATAAATAACATACACATGAAAGAACATGATATATTGATAATAATTGGACATAGCACTCAATATTCATCGGATCCCAGCAAACACAACATGTAGCATTACAATAACACGTTCTTGATCATGTTAGGCAGCTCACAAGATCTAAACATGAGGCATAAAGAGGACAAAACAAACATCTAGCTACTGCTATAGACCTGTAGTCCAGGGATGAACTTCTCACGCAGCACTCCGGAGGCAGGCAGGGTGATGAAGAGCCCTTCGGTGATGATTCCCCCTCCCGGCAGGGTGCCGAGGAGAGCTCCAAAACCCTCCCGAACTAGGGTTGACGATGACGGCGGCGACGAGGAGAGCTCCAAAAGGCTCGGGTCTTTAGGGTTAACCCGTGGAGGAGCTTAAATAGGCGACAGGGAAAGGGTGGCCATCGGGCCACACCACCAGCTGGCGCGGCCAGGGGGCACGTCGCCCTATGGTGTGGGGCCCCTGAGGCCCCCCTCCGGGTCTCCTCCGGACTCCGTGTACGTGACGACTTTCTAGGACTCTAGGATTTTGTTTCGTCCAATTCCGAGAATATTTCAAGAACAACTTTTCTGAAACAAAAAACAGCAGAAAACAGGAACTGGCTCTATGGCATCTTGTCAATAGGTTAGTCCTAGAAAATCCATAAAAATGACATAAAGTGTATAATAAACATGTAGCATATGGCATGAAAACAACATGAAACATCAGAAATTATAGATACGTTTGAGACGTATCAAGCATCCCCGAGCTTAGTTCCTACTTGTCCTCGAGTATGTAAAACGATAAAAAAAAATCTGAGGTGACATGCTACCGACATAAACTTGATCATCATAATGTAAAGCATATAAACTAGGATCAAATGAATAAATGCTATAGTTTATAGCCGACATGCTTGTGGATGTTCATTCTGACCTGGATATTAGCGTGCACCTCTCTGCCCTCATTGGCATCCCGGTCTGATATCATCTTCTCATACTGGGCCATGAATAGGTGCATGGGAGCTGAACTTGGGATGTAGGTCTTCAAAAGATGGTTAGCGCTCTCGCTCCGTTGTGTGCTTGTCATGCCAGCACAAAATGTTTCTACACAGTATGGTTTCGCCCACATGGCTCTGTTCTCGTATACACACAAAATATGTTTATTGTCCTGGAGATTATCGGTGTTGATGGTGCAGATTTTGCACTCATTGGGAGACCCCAAGTGGAAGGTATGATGAGCACAGCAACAGTTTTCCCTCAGTAAGAAACCAAGGTTTATTCGACCAGTAGGAGGAAGGAGTAACTTCAGAAAGTTGAAGCAGCTGAGATGGCAGAGCGCACTACCGGTGCATAAGCAACATGGACCCTACACAACACAATCAAATCACTTTACCCCAATGAAGCAGTGAGGTTGTCAATCTCACTGGTTTTGCTGAACACAAAGAGGTTAATCGTATGGTGTGGAAAACAGTAGGAAAACTGTATGAAAGCAGTATCAGCAGTGTGTGTATTATCACAATGAGAAAATGGACCGGGGTCCACAGTTCGCTAGTGGTGTCTCTCCGTGAAAGATAAATAAAATGTGTGGTGAACAAATTACAGCTGGGCAATTGACAGAAATGAAGGTTGCACCGTAGTGCATATGCAAGACATAAAGATTACTATGTGATTCCTGTGGGTATTACAACAAAATACATAGACCGTCATCCAACTGCATCTATGTCTAATAATCCATCCTCCGAATATCAACCAAACAAACGTTGGGTATTAACTTGCAAGCAACAGATTATCGCAGTAAGCAAAGTGTGTAAAGTAAACTAGGTAAACACCGTTGTTTTCTCCCCTAATGGCAACAACACATCCTCCATCCGTCACGTTTCTGTCACTCGAGCTCAGTGCAAAGGAGGCATGAACCCACTATCGAGCATAAATACTCCCTCTTGAAGTTACTAGCATATACTTGGCCAGAGAATCTACTAATAACGGAGAGCATGCAAGATCATAAATAACATAAGCATGAAGATAACATGATAGATTGATAATCAGACGACATAGCATTCAACATTTATCAGATCCCAGCAAACACAACATGTAGCATTACATAAAGATGATATCGATCATGTGAGGCAGCTCACGAGATCTAAACATGAGGTACAAAGTGGAGAAGACAACCATCTAGCTACTGCTATGGACTCGTAGTCCTGGGATGAACTACTCACGCATCACTTCGGAGGAGGGCATGGTGCTCTAGACCACTCCGGTGATGAATGCCCCTCCCGGCAGGGTGCCGGAGAGATCTCCGGAATCCTCCCGGTCTCGGGATGACGATGACGGCGGCCTAGGGTGTTTCTCGGGACGAAGAGGTATATTTTTAGGTTTGACGCATCGGGGGGTATAAATACGTGAAAGGGTAAAGGCGGTGGAGGCTTGGGGGCCCCACACCACCCCATGGCGTGGCCAGGGGCACGCCTACCTATGGTGTGGCCCCTCTCCGGGCCTCTTCGGGACTCCGTGGAACCTTCGGGAACTCTAGGACCTCCGGACTTCAAATTTTCCAATTCTAAGAATATTTCCGGAACAACTTTTCTGAAACTAAAAACAACAGAAAACAGGGAACTGGATCTGTGACATCTTGTCAATAGGTTAGTCCGGAAAATTGATAAAATGGCATTAAGTGTATAGCAAACATATAGGAAACAACATGAAAATAACATGGAACATGAGAAATTAAGGATATGTTTATGACGTATCACGTGCTTACTAATGTAGCCCACCTATCCTCGAAGTCTTGGACAGAAACTATCACGTCCAGTAGGAGGTGTAGTTCACGCTTGAAGGTGCTTTGCTTAGTGTAGGCCCTGCCAAGCGAAGCCTTGGCCTTACGAAACACGTGCTACTTGCACAACCTGTGCCAGGTTGTTGGGTACTCCGATTTAATAGCTGCTTTCATTGACAGGCATTGATCTGTACCTCGAAACAAACAATGAATATATATTACTACAATGTACTTCATAATTGTGTATAATTTGTTTTTGCTCGATCAGAAAAATACCTGTTAGAATAGTTACGGGTTGTTTGTTGTCCATCACATCAGCAAAAACTTGGAATGCCCACTAGAATGCCTCGATGGTTTCTTCAGTGAGGAACACACCTCCAAAAATAGTGCTATCGAAGTGGGTTTTTTACCCCAACAAACAAGCCGAAAGGTAGATTATAAAGGTTCGTACGGTAGGTTGTGTCGAATGTTATTGCATCGCCGAAAGCTGCATAATTAGCGCGGCCAGAGCCGTGGCACCAGAGTAAAGCCGACCATGTTGTGTTCGTCCAGCTTCATTCTAACCGCGAAGGTTGGATCCTTCTTTTGCATCTCGGCGAAATGGTTCAAAGTTTTAGACATATCCCCCTCTATGGCTTCTTGACCTAGCCTAAAGCAGAGAGTTCTAACCGACTGCCTACTAAAGGGTACAGACGAATTTTGTCCGTGCATGCTTCCAAGAATAGAATATACCTAGATATTTGCACATTGTTAGATCGTAGTTGCCTCACTATATCACGTATCCTTTGGTCAATGACACTATGCGAGCGCCATCTACGCTTCTCACCGCAAGTTAGAGACAGTGGGTGTGTGTGCTCATTGGAAAACTTTCTTACAATCCACTTGTCAGCTTCTAACCTACGGATACGAAGCATAGCTCGGCAAAAGTTCCGGGGGGAGCGACAATTTTTGTTGTGATGAACTCCCTGTTGTGCAGAAAAAATGTAGGTTACTATTAATCATAAAATTATAAACCGGGTACAATGAATCATAAAAGTAATTTACCTCACATGCACATACAATATCCTGCCTGGTGCGAACTCCGCCTGATCTTGCTTTGCAGGGGCCATACCGAATACAGAAGTCTTTCTCCCATGAATACATGTTGTAGAACTCGTAGGCTTCTTGGATAGACTCGAAGTTCTGGCCGATTGAAATGTTGAAGACGTTGCCATCAGTGTCGTCGCAAGCGTGGCGAAGCGCACGCTCTACGGCGCCGTAATTCCATGCTGATGGAATGTTTACACCGGCAATGGCGCTGTGAAAACAAAGATTACATAAGCTAAAATTCCAAAAGTGAAGAGACAAAAAATGCACTAGCTCAAACCGATCTGTGCTCGGGAAGAGTGGTTGCCATCGATCGGATTGCGTACAAGTGTGGTGGACTGCGTTTGAATGGTCGTGTCCTACTAGGTGTGATGTGATGACTATTTATAATATGCTTTTGGCGGGAACCTACTCGGCACGATAAATGTTTGATCGGCGCGCCCGCGCAAAATATTGGCAGTCAGGCCTAGTTAGGTTTGGGCTGTGCTAAAATTATGCTTCCCTGTATTTACTGCATCTTTGCCATCTTCTGCATGCAAATGAATGCCTCGGCGGGCCATACGTGCTGCCACTAAATTCAACTTGGCTGCCTCTGCATGTCTGTCTATTTTCGTTGAACTAGACGGTCAATCGCTAATTATGAAATCGATCAGTGCCACTCTACTTCACACATGCTGGTCTGTACCATCAACTCAGGCCTTTGTTGTACTGTTGGTGAACATGGACGTGCAAACACTGAACGAATAGATCTACTAGGTGTGTTGTTGGGGGAGGGCCATGCGAGTTTAATGCAACATTTTTATTTAAAAAAATTGTACTACGTTGCTGACCGTTACTTTGTCGTTTGTTTAGCGGCAGACAATCAAAAATGCTTTACTAACATACAAACATCTTTCTAATATAGTCTCCACAAACAACAATTATAAACAAAACGATATGTCTGTTCATGTTAATGCTCGTTAATTTGACTTGTGCTCAGATGGTGCCAGAATACATGTTCCCGTCAAAGAATATAGATGCTTAATTTATATTACTGCGTGGTAAAAAGATACAACCAGGTTACATAGTGGCCTTAAATAGTTGCCAATCTCTACTAATTTACCTAATTGATTACATGATCTTCCCAAGGGGAAAAAGTTTTCTCCCTCGCTGCCTTACGTAAAATGATAGTAGATCTGGTGGTTTCAATCGCAAACACATAGATCACCCAAACAAATGGGGGGGGGGGGTTCTTCCTTGCATCCAGACTCAAATACATTCGAGATTCGTTCATCCATAGGATGATGAAAATTGTGATTTTCATTACCCTAGCCCCGAGCAGGGCACCGGCGGCCGATGTGACGTTGTGTCCATTTTCCGTAGCAACATTCGTGTAATGAGCGAGCAGATAAGATGACGAGAAGAAAGCTGCTGCAAATGAAAAATGCATTTTGTGCCAATATAAAATGTCGTATGAGGTGAGGGAAACGAAGGAGAATGTTATTGGATGTATCTTTAGTTCCATCAAAGATTTGGATCGTGCCCAATAAACTACAAACAAAACGAAGGCAACATTATATAGCAAAAACAGACTAATCTGCTTAACTATTGATCAAAGGGAGGGGGGAAGGGGGAAAAAGATCAAAGTACCTTACACCAGGTAGAAGTTGCATACTTTGAATGGAAGAAAATAGAAACAAAGAAGTGTAGTCACGTAATGACAACATCCGACCAAGGATAGGATTATATAGTGATATTCCTTAGCGGTCCTCGCCTAGACGGCACCTCTCCTTGTTCCTATGGTGCGAAATGGATAGAACAACTGCCATTTGCCTGTGTAACAGTCGTAAAAAAGGAAACCTATTGCCATATGTACAGTCTGGCGCAGGGGATTAGAAGAGGAAAAATCATTTGGAGTGGAATCTATTGTCAAGGGCAACAATGCCGATGCTGAAATCCAACGGTGCGTACGGGTAGCATTCTCCCCGGTGGGCAACCACACATTTCCGTTTGGATTTATTAATCAAAAGATATAGAAAACATAAATAAAAACAAAATAAAAAGGTTATATGACATCATGCTGATGTCACCTGTCATCAACCTTCCTCTACAGTTTCTACCCGAGAAACTGCGGAATCAATTCCTTGAATACGGACGCTTCAGTGCGTGAATCAATTCCCCGAGACCATCATCTTAATCCCCTCGATCCCCTCCACATTTCCCCTCTGGATCCCGAGCCAATCTCCACCTCTATGCGAAGAAATTGCTCGCCGGAGTCCGTCGTCATTTCCGGCCATAGCAGCAGGTCCCCGCTGCCGATTTCGCGCTTCTTCTCTTCCCCTCAACCTCCTGCATCTCCTCATGCCCTCGGGCGATTTTTTTTGTGTAGTGTAGCGACGAAGTGAGCTCGTCCGCATTTCACCGGAGCTTGCAACCTCTCGATCCACGCGCAGGTGTCGTTCCGGGAAGCGATAGTTGTCACTGTCGTTCCCATCGAGTTCGCCGTGTTGTTCCACTGCCCGTCGTCGTCTTCTCTGTGTCGGAGGAGCACCAGAGGGCCTCCACCGTCATTTTCCGGGCCCAACGCCACCGTCATGCCCATTTCCGGTGACCAAACCCTACCAGCTGGTGAGCATCTCCCCATATTTATTCCAAGTCGTTAGATTTAGATCTAAAGGCTCCTATTAAATCACATGTTGAAGAGGTATCGGCCAATAAGGAGGCGCCATGTCAGCCAAGCGTTAAGTAGCTTAAAAGTCGCAAGTGCAGCGCATAACTGGCCCAAGCCCAGATCATGTAGATTTCCCAGCGCGACAGATAACCATTTTTATCCCAGCCCGTCTCAAGATTTAATTTTGAATAAAAATATAATAGCAATTTTTCAGATTAGTCCCTGTAACTTGTAATCATCATAACTTTTTAACCATAAAGACAAATTTATCAAACTTGGACTTTTTGAAATCTTCTAAACATGTAGAAACTTTTGGCACTAGCCAAATTTAAATTTTACCATTTAAAATTTGTTCAAATTCAAATATGCTTGTTTGATGAGTTTTGACATAATTCAAATTCTACAAATCGAAAATTGCAAATAGAATATATTTGGAAACCTTAAGATGGGTACTTTCATATTCTCTATCCCAAAATAATTTGTGAGCAAATTAATTTTGAATTTAGAATTAAGTTGTCTAATTGAGTATTTTTTACAAGAATATGTCCCCTTAAGCAAAATTGCTCCATTTGGTAACCTTGACCCAGAGAAATCATTGCCTAAACATTTTGGACACTCCTGGACCATGACCCTGTAATTTAGCCAAAAATCCATCATAGTAGTCCACCTAGTACTTTATGTCTTAGAGTTTGTTCCTACCCTTTTTACCTTGGTTGTGGTGGCTATTTTGGAGCCAAGACCAAGTCCCTAGTATGTGTCAATCACATATAAGACCAAGTAGTGAACCTTAAACACTAGTACCATTGTTTTCTATCTACTTCTCCACTCCCCATTCTTGCTTCAAGAATTCATCAAGTTAGCAAAATGGAAATCAAGACTCAATTACAAGAAGAAACTTCATTATCAACTTGGTGGAAACATGAAGAGATACAAGGAAGATCATTGAAGAAATTTTGAAGAAAATACTTGGACTCCACTACTAGAAGCAACTCAAGGAAGTGCAAATTCATGAAGAAATCAAGAAGAAGACCAACCCCTTTCTCTTTCTATGTTTCTTCGTATTTCCCTTCTTTTCTACTTGACTAGTGCTATTTTGTGCCCATCCCACTTTGGACAAACTAGTGACAAAAACCATGAAGAATCTATCAAGACCAAGAGAAGAACCACCCCAAGGAACAAGACTACAATGCAATCATGAAGATGAACTTCAAGAATACAAGCATGTGAAGACTTGGAGCAATCCATACAAGTTGAAGAGTTAAGAAGTTGTTTTTGTCCAACCATTGACCCAAATGGAAAATCCCAAGACTTTATCTTATTTTCTCTATTGTTATGAAGTTAGTTGAACCTAGACCTACCTTAAACCAAAATGGAAAGACTAACTTAGATCACTCAAATGTCTTGATTAAAATGACTAAGTGTTACACATTGTTATGTGCTACTTTAGTTGAAGAAGTGATATGATCACCCTTGGTGAACTCTTGGAAATTCCCCAACAAGTATGGTTATAATAAAGTTAGATCACATCAAACTCAACCTAGTCCATCACAAGTAAACCCCTGAAACTTCCTTAACAAGTATGGAACCAAGAGAAAATGAATCTTTGAAAATCAAACCTTAACTTGTCCTAGCCAACTTGGTTGAACCCATTTTGCTATGTTTGCTGCCTTGTATGTTGATTGCTAGGATGCTTGTTTATTTTGTTATTGTGTTTTCAATGTATATACTGTACGGAGAGAAACGATCTTTTGTGAAGAGTGCGATTTCTTCACCAAGCTTCAACAAGGCAAGTAACACACCATCCATACACCCATTATTTTCTATATGCATTAGTTGATTTTGAGTAGTATGCATGATAGGAAATTTTACTAAGTTATAATATGCTATGCTAATATCCTAGTAGTGTAGCCATCTCTTTTACTTTATCTTTATGGCCTTAGAACTTGATAGATGCTATGCAATGTTACAAATTGTTTTTACTTGATGTTGTGGAAAAAAATTCTAAGTAACAACTTCAATGAACCACCTGGGTGGATTTGGCAGTGCAAGGTTGTTGATAGTTGAGTTCTCCCCGAGGGGTGTTCACTTGAGGAATGTCACCCAGGAACAAAGTGATTATGATGTTCCCCAAGTATAAATTTCTTCTAGTTCAGCCTTTAGTTATATGGGCTCTATCTTGATCAACTAAGTTGTGAGGGTTCAGCCTGGGCTTGACAAGCAGATGTAGCATAATAATAGGTGGAACGGGTCTTGCCATTGGGTAGAATTCTTGCTTCTGCAAGATCTCGTCTCAATTCCTATCCTTTCCTTAATGCACTCAGGGTGTATAGGATGTTTAGGTTGATTTGAGTCTGGAGGTGAAAGTACACAAACTCTACAGAGTCAACAAACTAAGATCTTACCCGTGTCCCCAGTTATGGACAACATCGAGCAGATGGACAAGGATGGACGGAAGAATCACATCACCATTTTCAATAAGTAAAATTTTACTAAGTAAACAGTAGTTGTGGTACTTGGATTTCAGTCTAATGATGCCACCATTTGGAAAGAAAATTTTGTTTTACAAAAGAGATAGGAGAAAACTGGCTTTATGCAAAACTTAGCCAAAACTCCACTCAGCCAAATAAGGAGGTAGTATTAGTCTTTCCATTTTTATATCCACCATAGTGCTACTTTCCAATACATTAAATTGTATTGCCCCCCTTGTGGCTGCATATTCCATCCTGCAGATGAATCTAAAGACGAGTGAGGATTTTGTTTAGGATCTCGAGTCTACCGCCAGGATGTTTACCTGTGGCACATGAAGAAGATGGGCTCAATGTTGTACTAACTTTTTCGCTGTAATACTTTGTATCCTTCTAGTCTCGTAAGACTATGCAAGTTGTAATACTCTTTTTGTAAAGACTGGATCATGCGATGTAATAGAATTTGACGCATTTGCATGATATTTGATTTTGTACTGTGGTGCTAGTATTTTATTCAGGGACTAGCACAATAACACAGATGTTCTTACATTATTTAAATGTGGGAACACTACACTTGTCAATAGGTTAGTCCCAGAAAATCCATAAAAATTACATAAAGTGTATAAGAAAAATGTAGCATATGGCATGAAAACAACATAGAACATCATAAATTATACATACGTTTGAGACGTATCATGCCTCAAGCTCATTGTAAAGGCACTGATTTCCGCCTCGAAGGGAATCATTAGTGGAAGGTGAACTAGGCCTTTGTGGCGAAGTTCATAGGGTGAGGCCTTTGTGGCGTTGAGTAGGCCTTCGTGGCAAAACTCACACCCCTCCAACAAGACGTACTCCCCCCAAAAGGAGGAACTCAGGAATACATCTGTGTCTCCGCGTGCTTCCGTTATCGGTTACCTCGTTCCCTCTCCTTTACTTTATGGTTGTATTTTTCTTAGTGTTGCTCTTGTCATTTAGGTAATTTCACCTATTCAGCCCATCCCCTGCCCTTTAGGTGCCCATAGTATCCGTTCAATTCGTATCACAGCCTCGACTCTTATTCTGGGCTTAACCGCCTAAGAGTTTAGTATGGTCAACGGAGAGGAAACAGTCGAGTCCGCGGAACAAGTCACCATTGATGATCTCAAGAAAATGAAATATTCCTGGACCTCATCCATGGATGCCAAAATGACGGAGTTGCGTGATTTGATGATGCAACTCTTGAAAGCCAAGGGCCCGGAATCCGCATCTTCGATTCCTCGGGATGAAATTCCGGAGGATAAGAATGATGAGGATGAGGGTGGAGGAACTAAAAGTGAAATTTCTTCCTCTAACAAAACTTCTAAGGAAAATGATGAAAAGGAGGATTACCACAATGTCACCGGATGGTACTCTCCCGATCCTCCTGTCCCATATCCTCATATTAATCCTAGAGGCGAACCCCCTAAAATTGATGCACATTCTTTTGGTCAATGGAAATATTACATGAAAACTCACTTTAACTCTTCTTGAATTGAGCTTTGGAGGATCACTGAAGATAGATACAAGCCTCATGACCCCCAAGAACTTGACAAGAAGAGAATTAGTAGATTGCCAACTCAACTACACCTCTTTGCACATGCTCCAACAAGCCGCGGGTGAGAAGATCATGCCTAACATTCAACAATTCTCCAGTGCCAAGGAAACATAGGAAGCTCTTATCTCCATATTTGAGGGCAATGAAAGCATGAAGAGGAATAGGTTTGATGCCTTGAGCAATGAGGCCAAAGGGTTCTATATGCTTGATGGTGAAAGCCACGAGGACATGTAACAAAGACTCGAGACCCTTGCTATCGCATTTAGTTGTATTGGTGTCCCTGATAAGGGGTTGCCTGATCTTCTCGATGAACACTCACGATAACTTGATGGATAACTTGTGTCTCCCTGAAACCTCTCCGGCTGATCCCCGATGCCAATGCAAAAGCTCTCAATCCCTTTGGATATTCTCAACTTCACACACTTGCACAACGTAATCAAAGACTACGAGTGGTCCTGTATCTACTAATTCCCAATGGAACAACAGATAGCACGCAGAATTTGCAAGAGGTAACTCCACCAAACTGGTGGGGATAAATTCAGATGAACATAGTTCAATTCTGGAATCTAGGGTTTATCTTAAACTGGTTCTAACCTCTAAATTCGTGGCTAAGAGGTATATATAAGGGGGTGGCGGCCAAGAGAGGGGGGTGCGGCCACAACCAGCCCTAATGGGCCCCCTAGCCCACTCCAACTCGGTTTGGTGCAACCAAACCATTACAAACCGAACCCAACATGGGTTCAGCCCATTGGACTCGCAGGTCCTCTACTAAAAACGTTTGGGACAACCTAGGACATGTCCTTGCTGCTCCCATATCAGCCCCCAATGCATGGATGGCTCCTTTAGCTCCTTTAGGTCTTGTGGGAAACAATCTCCATGTCTTCTTCCATGTGTGCACCATTGTTTTCCACCATTACATGCTTGTTTTCCATCTCCTCTTGATGCCCTCCTCTATCCATGTTTGTGTTATCAATAAACCTTATAGTAATCATAAATTAACTTCAATATTTCCTTCCAACTCAAGCATGCACAATCATCATGTACCCCTATAATATCCATATCAGTCCCTCATGTTAATGATGCTTAGATCAAGAGTTCCCTCATGCCCTTTAACCCCGAGATTTGAAGAGTCTTCAAGGAAGGCACAACTATCACCTCATGACTACAAGTTAGGTTATGCAAGAGATGGCATCCTTTCAAGTTCAAACAAATCTTGCTCATTACACTCGTTCTTGTGTTATTGGAATGCACAAAGGAGCCTATGTTGCATTGAAACCCGAGGCTATGACCAAGGTGGTGGATCAACAAGAAGAGGTTGCTTTGAGGGGAAACTTGGCTCCACTAAATGATGAAGAGTATGATCCCGTGCTTAAGGACCTTAGAGGAAATAGAACCACACGAGCTCAATTAGCAAGATTTAGTGAGCATCAATCTCATATATCCATGGTGGAACCAAAGAAGGTGTTTGAGGATCTTGAGGATTCGGATTGGGTGGAAGGTATGCATGAAGAAATCAATAACTTTTAGCGCAACAAAGTGTGGAAGCTAGTTGAGAAGCCCAAAGATTGCCACAATGTTATTGTCACCAAGTGGATACTCAAGAACAAGAAAGATGAGCATGGTATTGTCGTAAGGAACACGGAAATCTTGGTGGCTCAAGGGTTCTCTCAAATGGAAGGCATTGACTTTGATAAAACATATTCTCTCGTGGCTCCCCTTGAGTCCATCCATATCCTTCTTGCTTATGCATCTTCACATAACTTTAAATTGCAACAAATGGATGTCAAGAGTGCTTTTCTAAATGGTGAACGGACAACGACGTCGCCTAGAGGGGGGGTGAATAGGCGATTAAAACTTTTCCGGTTAAAGCTTGCTAAAAGAGAAAATAAACTAGGTGTTTAAATTAACAAGCATACAACCTAAATATTCTAGGGTCAACTAGATGCACTAACAACTTATGCTAAGCAATACAAGTAACAAGATGATAGCAAGATATATAACTTCAAGCGCGAAGGCTATCACAATGTAAATTGCATAAGTAAAAAGCTCGGGTATAGAAATAACCGAGGCACACGGAGACGAAGATGTATTCCCGAGTTCCTCCCACAAGGGGAGTACGTCTCGTTGGAGGGGTGTGAGCTCACCACGAAGGCCTACTCAACGCCACTAAGGCCTCACCCTATTCTCCGATGAACTTCCGCCACGAAGGCCTAGTTCACCTCTCACTATTGAACCCCTTTTAGGCGGGGATAGAATCCTTTACAAACACTTGGGGCACACACCCACAACTAAATTGGGGCTCCCAACTCTTCTTGAATCAACACAAGTCGTCTAGGGTCAAAGACCCAAGAGTAACAAGCTCACAATCTGTCACTTCCACGAATCCTCGTGGAGAGAGCAAACCGATGCAACCGATGCAAATGGCAAGAGCACAAGTGCTCAAATCCTCCACTCTCAAATTCCAACAAAGTAACAAATTCTTATGGGGGAATAAGAGAGGAAGAACAATGGAGAAACACCAAGAACTCCAAGATCAAGATCTACTAGGTTTCCCTCACTAAGAAGGAGGATGGATTGGTGGAAATGTAGATCTAGATCTCCTCTAACTTCTCCCTCAAATATATGCAAGAATCATTGGAGGGATTGAGAGAGGAGCAAGTTTTCCAAAGTCAACAATGGTGGGGGAGAGAGAGGGAAAACGGGCTGGGAAAGTCTTGGGGTCTTTGGGGAAGAAAGCCCCTTAAATAGGTGCTCAAAACCTAGCCAGTTTCCACTTTTTCCGTCCATTCCGGAATGGTCCGGAATGATTCCGGAGTCCGGAATGGCCCGGAATGGCCCGGAATTGATTCCGGAGCGATTCCGGATGGTAACAGAGCATTTTCCCGTTGAGGCCGGAATGGCCCCGGAAAATTCCGGATCCCGGAATGGTCCGGAATCGGTTCCGGATTGCAACAGTGAGACTGAAAACCGATACGAGAAATGCTATAACTTTTGCATATGGACTCCGTTTTCGATGTTCTTGGGCTCGTTGAAATCGCAACGACGAGAAATACAAGAATATGCAGAGAAACATCATTGTCCATAAATGGAAGATAAAACCAAATGGGTAAAGGTTTAGACCTCTCAAATAGGAACACCCGGTAAAACCTCCAACACGAAAACACACATAACTTTTGCGAATGAACTCCGACTTAGGTGAAACCAAATGGGTTGGAAAGGTAATAACAAGGACTATCCAAACAAAAAGGAATGGAGAAGTTAACACACATGGAAGGTGTGGAAACATTCTCAAAGCTGAACCGGATATTTTCACCACCGAAATCGCAACAAGTTTTTCTTACCAAAACCGTTTTCGATAAACCTTGGCTTGCCATGAAGATCACGACAAGCACTAGAACCCAAAAGATACAAAAGACAAATAAGAACCAAGAAAGATGATATTCAAAGTATGCAAAGGTTTGAGCTCTCCACAACAATTCGATCACGTTACTCACTTGAGAGCCCCTCTTGATAATACGACTAACTATCCTATAACCTGGTCTCCCGAAGACACGAGACCGGTAAAATAGAAAACCTATCAAGATTATACCTTTTCCTTGAGCATTCCACTTGAGCTAGATGATGACGATCTTGACTCTCTCAAGTTGGATCTTCTTTCTTGATTGAGCTTGCTAGCACAAGCTCCGCTTGATGAAGACTTGCAAGTTGCTCCCCCATACACCATTATGGGAGAGACTAGCTCCCCCCATACACCATTATGGGAGAGACCCTTCTCGGCAAATCTTCACAAGGACACAATCTCCAGAAGGGTGGCAAGAATCAAGCATAGGATATCTTCTAGATGCTTCACTTGAGCTTCCACGTCAAGCTAGACGACGAACACCACTTGACGACGACATAGACCACGAGCTATATGAAATCTTCCTTTTGGTTCATGCCCATGGAAAGATACCTAACCACATATAGAAATGCCACACAAACATATCATGGGTTAGTTCACAAAGCTATATTTACAATTTCTTACCATACCATGAGATACACAATCCCACTTGGTACAAATTGTAGCTTTGAGTGTTGATCGCTTGCTTGATCAACCTTGTATCTTTGCTTCTTACTTCAAATGATGATGTCTTTGAAGATGATAATGAAAGATCACATGAACTCCAACCATAACCATTCCTCGTATAAATCCATGAATATAACAATGGCCATCAAGGAAGCTAATAGAGTTCAACACATGAACTCCATTATTTCCTATCGACAAGATCTACAAGGATAACTAAATGCAAACATTAGTCCATAAGGATTGTCATTAATTACCAAAACCACATATGGGGGAACCATGCGCTTTCAATCTCCCCCATTTGGGTAATTGATGATAATCCCTTTTTACGAGGGTTTATATGATGAATTAAGCAACCATGCTAAACAAAGAGTAAGGATGCAATAACATGGAAAGGAAAATGCTTAAGAAAAAAACTAAAGCATAAACCAAATTCCCTTAAACCCTCTAAACCTCTCCCCCATTGGCATCTATTGCCGAAATGGGCAAAAAGATTAGAAGGCCAATATAGTAAGAGCTCCCCCATAGTGTGTGCATTCCTCATGATATGAGTGAAATCATGTGCATATATTCAACTATGAATAGATGGAGGGAGATCAAACTATATTGAGGATTTAAATATTTAAAAGCAAAGACAAATTGAAGGATACTTTCACAAAGAAGCAACCAACCAAAGGATCCGAAAAACCGATTGACCAAAATCAATATTATGATAAGATCAACCAAGTGTTCTAGAAAATCAAGAGGGAAGTCCCCAAGGTACATGCACAACGTTAGATTTGAATTACTATATAATGTGCACAACATGGAATCATCACTCCCTTCTAGATAATTTTGAACACAAACAAGAGCAAGAGAATAGATTGGAAATGAAGCAAAGCAACTTGCAAACAAACAAAAGTTGATCAATTAAGATCAAGAAGCGACAAATAAATACTTACTCAACCGAGGTAGATGGGTGTGACAAGGGAAAAAAAATTGGAGACTAATAGGATGATAAAATCATCAACATAGTCTTTTAATAAAGGAGGCACATAGTGCATATCATGTCTTTCACATACACACAAACCATCAAAGGATAAAACACATAGGTCCACAAGCTTATTAAGAGGCAAAAGGAATACCAAAAGAAAATCAAAGCTTATGCCTTTTAGGAACCACCAAGGAATATAGAGCAATAAAAGGTGGTCACTAAAGAAAAAGAATATCAATTGAAGATGTAACTATTGCCGTGTGTATAAGTTTCTAAGTGGACACCAATCACAATGATATATATCCACAAAGAAACATGCACACAAATATCAATAAGATACCAATAAGATTTTTGCTTGAAAGCAAATCACTAAGCTTAGTTTTATCTTAAAGGGATATATATGAACAAGTAAACAAACTCATCAAATCATCACAAATATCACAAGGGAAAAGTGATAGTTGGAATGCTTTGAGAAAGGTAACACGTATCACAAAAAGGCAAATGGTTTTTGAGAATTCATCAATATTGCATATGATAGACTTCGAGTAGAAGTTGCTAGATTAATATACTTGGGATTTGTGAATCATAAAATTATTATAAATCCCCTAGATATGTAATCATACCGGCTTACTCATATTTGCAATAAAGATGTTTTTGATAAGACACTTGCAAGAACCAAATGAAATGCAACAAATGGAATTCATGCCAAGATGCAACCTACACAAGGTTGAAAGCTAGAAATGTATGCATGAGATAGATACTTGTTACCGAGACGACATTGGTGATGAATAGGATGCGAGTTTGATAATCATCGTAACTTCACTCCTATAATACCATGGTGAGAACGCATTCCTTATGAATGGAGCAAGCAACCAATGTATCTCCATTGTACCTAAAAACAAAATTCAAGTACAAAATGGTACCCAAACTCATTGGGTCCAAAGTAGTTAGAACAACTACAATACATAGGACAAACTCCACATAAATATGTGCATATTAATATGAATTTGAATTTCATGCACATCTTAGCCATTTAGGGTTTGATGGAGTTTATCCTATATATTGGATCAACGAAAGTAAGCATGCCAAAAGATATACATATTAAATATGCATGCACAAAACTTTCAAGAACCAAAACAAGATATAAGCTCGACAAAGACCCAATTAAACCAAGAAGCCACTCATAAGAGTGAAAAGAAAGAGAATTGTCCAAATTATATCAAGACCCAAATCAACACATGATTGAGGAAACCAAATAGAGAAGATACCAAAAAAAATCAAAGAATAAACAAACCCTCTACACTTTCCATGATAGCACACGAAGTACCAAGACGAAAAATGTTCGTCTTCCAAAGAGACAAGTCATTGGGATAAAATACAAATTTAAAGACAACAAGTGTTCAAACGCATCTAGGACAGTTCTTCCAATAATAGTGCATTATTTATGATCTTGCATTTGAATACAAAATGCACACAATGTTACCATTACTCTCCAAATATATTATTCAAACACTAGTCATGTTTAAATAAAAACAAATAGATGCAATACCAATTTAAAGAACGGTGATCTACTCAATGTAGGATAGCTTTCCCATGAATAGTGCAACCCAAAGAAGTATGACTTTGAACATAAGTGCACAAGTATGGGATCATTGCTTTTCCTAACTCAAGAAAGCATAAAACAAATTTTGAGTAGAGCAAGGAAGACACAAAGGAGTTGAACCAAACAAATCCTTGGCAAGAAACAAGGAAATTTTAGAGCAATGGCCAAAGTAAATATGATCAATAAACTTACCACAAATTATTATAACTTGTCAAAGACAAGAGATGTATGGAGATATTTCTCGGTGGTAGAATTGTTCACAATCATATTCACAAAACATAAGCATGTGACAAAGGATAGGAATAGAAAAACATGCTTAGATAGAGATTCTTGAAGGCTTCAAATAAGAACCAAAAACGCAAAGCACCAAGAAGCTCTCACAAACAAGATACCAAAAGAAGAGAGACAAAACACATTTAAGAAAACATGGAACTTGTTTGAGCAACATGCCACATAAGAACAAGATAACTAACAATATCAATTCTAGGTGGCAATACCTCACATGTTCACATTTTATAGGCTTGTAATATGCACATAGCTTATTACTCCCCCATAATGTCATAATCCATTTTTTTAACAAGAGGTAAAGAAAATAAATCCAACTAGAGAAAGTTAATGGACATTAGAATTTGAATTTCTCATGAGAAAGACATACCACATAGAGACAAGATAATATTGATATATCAACACTAAGTGGTATTCCTCATGTACACACATTTTAGGATAGTAAAGTGCCAAGAGCATATTACTCCCTCAAAATGGGATAGTCCATTAATCTCTCAAAGAGCCAACTAAAATAAGCAAGAATTGCAATGAAGGCTCAACACAAAACACACAAGTACATGGAGTGCAAACCAACAAACATAACTAGATTACTAAAGATAGGTAAGTAGTAAGCACAACATATACAAACACATGATAGAAACAAAACTAACATATGCAAGGGTGAAAACTTTCAATGAATATATGATTTAGATACAAGTTACCACAAGGAGGAACATTGGATAAGAGATATATATAATCCACATGACTTGGCTTGTGGAAATATAAATGATGAATATCCCTTAATTCTTCATGAGATAGCCAAGTCTCCAATTCCCTCCACCCACACCTATTGATCAAGTTTTAGCTTGTTGGTCCCCAACCAAGTTGGGTCCTAAGAGGTTAGTCACAATAGGTTTGGCAACCCAAATGGTTCTTTTCTTGACACCACTTGGAGTACCAACATACTTGGCAAACACATTGCCCACATTATCCTTCCGAATGGAATAAACATTATCAACAAGGATAGGGTTGGATAATGTACCATTAGTGCATGAAGAAGAAAAGTGTCCCTTCTTGCGACAAAGGTAGCAACATCGAATCTTTTCTTTCTTCTCAATAGGCTTCTCAACAAGAGGAGCATTGGCTTGAGTCTTGTTAGGAGGTGGACGTTGTTCAACTCGTGGTTGAGCA
This sequence comes from Alopecurus myosuroides, assembly GCA_028641055.1. Classification (NCBI taxonomy): domain Eukaryota; kingdom Viridiplantae; phylum Streptophyta; class Magnoliopsida; order Poales; family Poaceae; genus Alopecurus; species Alopecurus myosuroides. Next base: position 85,753,092 of record CM054062.1, on the reverse strand, counting down.
TGAGATTGAACAAGAGGCCGCTTCCCTAGTTGCTTATCACTAAGAGGCTTCTTTTTCAAAGGGAAAGATCTAACATGGTGCCCTTCAATCTTGCACTTGAAGCAAATAATCTTGGCCGGATATTTTTCTTGTTCTTGGCCCTTCTTCTTGTCAATAATGGACTTGTTCTTGATATTGGAGTTGAATCCAAGTCCACTCTTGTCATTGGGAAGTATTCGCACTCTCAACATCTTGTCAAGGGTGGAACTCCCTTCATGACACTTTTCCAAGTCTTTCTTCAAAGAAGTGACTTGGGCCTTGAGCTCTTTATTTTCCTCTACATGGTTAGAATGAACACAAGAGCTAGAGGAAGTAGATGCTTCATTGTTAGAGCAACAAGGCAAGGAAATCAACTCATCACCAAGGTGTAGAAACATTATGAGAGGATGAGTTACTAATACTAGAACAAGGCAATATAGCATTAATAGAAGAGATTGTTCTAGTAACGACATGAGGCTCACAAGATGTTACATTTGTAGTGATAGCCTCAAGAGCTAATTTTAGCTTGGTATGGGATGCAAGAAGATCCTCATGAGAGCTAGATAGATTTTCATGACTTTCTTCCAATTTCCCACACTTGCTAGTCATTAACTCAAGTTGAGCCCTTACCTCAACATTCTCCTTCAAAATAGATGCTTCACAAGATGTGGAGTTAGTAGCACAAGCATCATTAGAAATAGAAGAAGACAACTTGGCAAGCTCATTATTCAACCTAGAGTTTTCTTCAATTAGATTAGCATTGCCAAAGACAAATTCAACCTTTTCACTTTTAAGCACTTCATATTTTGCATTGGTATGGTCACGTGCTTTAGTGAGATAGGCTATTTGTTCATTATAGAGCTCCTCGATAGATTCAAGTTTCTCCTCAAGAGTAACTCGGAGCTCATACTCTTCCTCAAGAGACATAGTGAGGGATGCCTTTTCATCGGCATCACTTCTTTCAATCTCACCTTTATTTTCAATGGTTTTAGCGCTATAAATAGCAAAAGCCAATATTTCACCCAAAGGAGTGATAGCCTTACTACCTTTAGGGAGATCAAGAAGAACCAACTCACCCTTCTCCATTAAGGAGACCTCATCCTCATACTCTCCACAAGATAAATCCTCATCCTTATCATCACAAGATGTAGTGGGTTCCAAAGGTGGAGATACCTTTGAATCCCTAGCCATAAGGCACAAGTGAGGATAGGAAGGTGATGAAGAGAGAATAAATGAAGCTCCATTGAGGTCCATGTCTTGTTCCAACAAAAGTTGGGATTCCTCTACATTGTTAGCCACACAAGTACTAGAGGAAATGGAAGCATTGTTTTTATGGAAACAAGACATAGGAAGCATATCATCATGAGATTTAGTTAAATAACTATTGCATGATATGCAAGGACTATCAATACTAGCATGTAAAGAATTTTGAGTGATAGAAGAGATTAAGTCCAAAGATAGATCATTGCAATGGGATAGAGATCAAGTATAGTCAATAGCAAATTCACTATCCACAATGCAATTTCTACCACCACTCACCATATCATTACCTTGTGACAAATCACATGTTGGTGGAGTGGAGAAAGATGTGAACTCATCACGGCCGGAAGTGGATGAAGGACAATCATCCTCAATAATGTTGCACACATCATATATATCTTGAAGTTTTGTCCATAGCTCATGAGCTTTCCGAAAAGGCATTATTGAATCAATAACTACATCGCTCAAAACACACAAGAGACCATTAGATACAATAGTATCGAGATAAGAGTTTTCCTCATCCTCTGAAGATAAATCTTGAGAATCCTTTGGAGGAGGAAAATCCATATCTACAATTCTCTTAACATACTTTGGACCCATGTCCGTAAGAAAATTAAGAACGCGAATTTTCCAAACATCATAATTTCTACCATAGAATATAAAAGCGAGATCATGCTCTATTTCTCTAAACGACATCGTACTCTCTAGGATGTAAAGCCTAATAAAGAGAGACGAGGCTCTGATACCAATTGAACGGACAACGACGTCGCCTAGAGGGGAGGTGAATAGGCGATTAAAACTTTTCAGGTTAAATCTTGCTAAATGCGAAAATAAACTAGGTGTTTAAATTAACAAGCATACAACCTAAATATTCTAGGGTCAACTAGATGCACTAACAACTTATGCTAAGCAATACAAGTAACAAGGTGATAACAAGAAATATAACTTCAAGCGCGAAGGCTATCACAATGTAAATTGCATAAGTAAAAAGCTCGGGTATAGAAATAACCGAGGCACACGGAGACGAAGATGTATTCCCGAGTTCCTCCCACAAGAGGAGTACGTCTCGTTGGAGGGGTGTGAGATCACCACGAAGGCCTACTCAACGCCACTAAGGCCTCACCCTATTCTCCGATGAATTTCCGCCACGAAGGCCTAGTTCACCTCTCACTATTGAACCCCTTTTAGGCGGGGATCGAATCCTTTACAAACACTTGGGGCACACACCCACAACTAAATTGGGGGCTCCCAACTCTTCTTGAATCACCATAAGTCGTCTAGGGTCAAAGACCCAAGAGTAACAAACTTACAATCTTTCACTTCCACGAATCCTCGTGGAGAGAGCAAACCGATGCAAATGGCAAGAGCACAAATGCTCAAATCCTCCACTCTCAAATTCCAACAAAGAAACAAATTATTATGGGGGAATAAGAGAGGAAGAACAATGGAGAAACACCAAGAACTCCAAGATCAAGATCTACTAGGTTTCCCTCACTAAGAAGGAGGATGGATTGGTGGAAATGTAGACCTAGATCTCCTCTAACTTCTCCCTCAAAGATATGCAAGAATCATTGGAGGGATTGAGAGAGGAGCAAGCTTTCCAAAGTTAACAATGGTGGGGAGAGAGAGGGAAAACGGGCTGGGAAAGTCTTGGGGACTTTGGGGAACAAAGCCCCTTAAATAGGTGCTCAAAAACTAGCCGTTTTCCACTTTTTCCGTCCATTCCGGAATGGTCCGGAATGATTACGGAGTCCGGAATGGCCCGGAATGGCCCGGAATCGATTCTGGAGCGATTCCGGATGGTAACAGAGCATTTTCCCGTTGAGGCCGGAATGGCCCCGGAAAATTCCGGATCCTGCAATGGTCCGGAATCGATTCCGGATTGCAACAGTGAGACTGAAAACCGATACGAGAAATGCTATAACTTTTGCATATGGACTCTGTTTTCGATATTCTTGGGCTCGTTGAAATAGCAACAACGAGCACTACAAGAATATGCAGAGAAACATAATTGTCCATATATGGAAGATAAAACCAAATGGGTAAAGGTTTAGACCTCTCAAATAGGAACACCCGGTAAAACCTCCAACACGAAAACACACATAACTTTTGCGAATGAACTCCGAATTAGGTGAAACCAAATTGGTTGGAAAGGTAATAACAAGGACTATCCAAAAAAAGGAATGGAGAAGTTAACACACATGGAAGGTGTGGAAACATTCTCAAATCTGAACCGGATATTTTCACCACTGAAATCGCAACAAGTTTTTCTTACCAAAACCGTTTTCGATAAACCTTGGCTTGCCATGAAGATCACGACAAGAACTAGAACCCAAAGGATACAAAAGCCAAATAAGAACCAAGAAAGATGATATGCAAAGTATGCAAAGGTTTGATCTCTCCACAACAATTCGATCACGTTACTCACTTGAGAGCCCCTCTTGATAATACGACTAACTATCCTATAACCCGGTCTCCCGAAGACACGAGACCGGTAAAATAGAAAACCTATCAAGATTATACCTTTGCCTTGAGCATTCCACTTGAGCTAGATGATGATGATCTTGACTCTCTCAAGTTGGATCTTCTTTCTTGATTGCGCTTGCTAGCACAAGCTCCGCTTGATGAAGACTTGCAAGTTGCTCCCCAATACACCATTATGGGAGAGACTAGCTCCCCCCATACACCATTATGGGAGAGACCCTTCTCGGAAAATCTTCACGAGGACACAATCTCCAGAAGGGTGGAAAGCATCAAGCATAGGATATCTTCTAGATGCTTCACTTGAGCTTCCACGTCAAGCTAGATGACGAACACCGCTTGACGACGACATAGACCACGAGCTATATGAAATCTTCCTTTTGGTTCATGCCCATGGAAAGATACCTAACCACACATAGAAATGCCAGACACACATATCATGGGTTAGTTCACAAAGCTATATTTACAATTTCTTACCATACCATGAGATACACAATCCCACTTGGTACAAATTGTAGCTTTGAGTGTTGATCGCTTGCTTGATCAACCTTGTATCTTTGCTTCTTACTTCAAATGATGATGTCTTTGAAGATGATAATGAAAGATCACCTAATCCTTTTCTTCAAGACACACTAGCAATAATCTCAACTCAAACCATAACCATTCCTCATATAAATCCATGAATATAACAATGGCCATCAAGGAAGCTAATAGAGTTCAACACATGAACTCCATTATTTCCTATCGACAAGATCTACAACGATAACTCAATGCAAACATTAGTCCATAAGGATTGTCATTAATTACCAAAACCACATATGGGGAACCATGCGCTTTCAATCTCCCCCATTTTGGTAATTTATGACAATCCCTTTTTACGAGGGTTTATATGATGAATTAAGCAACCATGCTAAACAAAGAGCAAGGATGCAATAGCATGGAAAGGCAAATGCTTAAGAACAAAACTAAAGCATAAACCAAATTCCCTTAAACCCTCTAAACCTCTCCCCCATTGGCATCCATTGCCTAAATGGGCAAAAAGATTAGAAGGCCAATATAGTAAGAGCTCCCCCATACTGTATGCATTCCTCATGATATGAGTGAAATCATGTGCATATATTCAACTATGAATAGATGGAGGGAGATCAAAATATATTGAGGATTTAAATATTTAAAAGCAAAGACAAATTGAAGGATACTTTCACAAAGAAGCAACCAACCAAAGGATCCGAAAAACCGATTGACCAAAATCAATATTATGATAAGATCAACCAAGTGTTCTAGAAAATCAAGAGGGAACTCCCCAAGGTACATGCACAACGTTAGATTTGAATTACTATATAATGTGCACAACATGGAATCATCACTCCCTTCTAGATAATTTTGAACACAAACAAGAGCAAGAGAATAGATTGGAAATGAAGAAAAGCAACTTGCAAACAAACAAAAGTTGATCAATTAAGATCAAGAAGCGACAAATAAATACTTACTCAACCGAGGTAGATGGGTGTGACAAGGAAAAACATTTTTTTGGAGACTAATAGGATGATAAAATCATCAACATAGTCTTTTAATAAAGGAGGCACATAGTGCATATCATGTCTTTCCCATACACACAAACCATCAAAGGATAAAACACATAGGTCCACAAGCTTATTAAGAGGCAAAAGGAATACCAAAAGAAAAGCAAATCTTGTGCCTTTTAGGAACCACCAAGGAATATAGAGCAATAAAAGGTGGTCACTAAAGAAAAAGAATATCAATTAAAGATGTAACTATTGCCGTGTGTATAAGTTTCTAAGTGGACACCAATCACAAAGATATATATCCACAAAGAAACATGCACACACAAAATAGGTACAAAGGTGAAAAACATGATATCCAAGAGAGGTTCATAAATATACCAATAAGATTTTTGCTTGAAAGCAAAGCACTAAGCTTAGTTTTATCTTAAAGGGATCTATATGAACAAGTAAACAAACTCATCAAAGCATCACAAATATCACAAGGGAAAAGTGATAGTTGGAATGCTTTGAGAAAGGTAACACGTATCACAAAAAGGCAAATGGTTTTTGAGAATTCATCAATATTGCATATGAGAGACTTCGAGTAGAAGTTGCTAGATTAATATACTTGGGATTTGTGAATCATAAAATGATTATAAATGTCCCCTAGATATGTAATCATCCCGGCTTACTCATATTTGCAATAAAGATGTTTTTGATAAGACACTTGCAAGAACAAAATGAAATGCAACAAATGGAATTCATGCCAAGATGCAACCTACACAAGGTTGAAAGCTAGAAATGTATGCATGAGATAGATACTTGTTACCGAGACGACATTGGTGATGAAGAGGATGCGAGTTTGATAATCATCGTAGCTTCACTCCTATAATACCATGGTGAGAACACATTCCTTATGAATGGAGCAAGCAACCAATGTATCTCCATTGTACCTAAAAACAAAATTCAAGTACAAAATGGTACCCAAACTCATTGGGTCCAAAGTAGTTAGAACAACTACAATACATAGGACAAACTCCACATAAATATGTGCATATTAATATGAATTTGAATTTCATGCACATCTTAGCCATTTAGGATTTGATGGAGTTTATCCTATATATTGGAAAGTCGTTCCGTACTGGGAACCCGGCATGCCAGGCGCACCACCTTTGCGCCGCTTGAGCCATAGCAACCACCTCGTGTATCTTCTTCTTCTCGGCAGCAATGACCATGGACTCCGCCAGCTGAGAACTAGCAGACACGCATTCCAAGGAACGCTTGTAATCACCCGAGATGGTGATGACACCATTGGGAACAGGTATCTTCATCTTCAAGTAGGCTTCATGGGTTGAGGCCATGAACTTACTAAGGGTAGGCCTACCGAGTAGAGTATGGTAGGGGCTCTGAAGATCAACTACTTCAAACTGCAGGCACTCGGTGCGGCAGTTCTCCCTGGTACCGAATAGGACATCAACCCAGATGCGGCCGATTGGAGCACAAGATACTCCCGGCACAATGCCATGAAATGTGGTCCTGCTGGGTAGCAGCATGTTCTCAGCAAGGCCAATCTTCTCCAGTGTATCCCGGTACATGATGTTGATGCTGCTGCCGTTATCAATCAGCACCTTGCTGAACGTGACATTCTTCTGAGTTCCCAAGAAAGTGGGATCCACCACCAGAGCATAGCTACCCGGATTGGGCATCACCTTGGGATGATCAGCCCTGGACCAAGTAACCGCTTGGTCGCACCAGTGCAGGTAGTGAGGCACAGCCGGGATCACTACATTTATCTCCATTGCACGCATGTGCAATGACTGCTTGTCGTCTGGCTCGGTAGTGAAGATCATGTAGCTCTCATGGTGTTCCTGGTACTGGTTGCGGTCTCCACCACCATTGTTGCCGTTGTTGTTGGTGTTGTTTTTGTTGTTGTAGTTGCGGTTGTTGTTGTTGTCGTTGTAGTTGCGGTTGTTGTTATAGTTGCGGTTGCTGTTGTTGTTGAAGTTGCGGTTAGCTCCCTGAGCCACTTGGTTCACATTCTCCCTTCTCGGATTCACTGCAGGCCTGGGAGCAGCTTCCCAAATAGGCTGCACATTGGCATTCGCAGGCGGCAGAGGAGGAGGAGGGGCAGCTGACCAGCGTCCTCATCCTTGATGCGGTCCCACCAGCTGCACTGCCGGGTAGTGTGGTTGGCTGGCCTACTCGGATGCCGAGTATGGAAACCGCATGGCCCAACATTCATGTTCTCAAAGATAAAGCTCGGGGCTGGATCCGGGTTGCCGCTACCCTGCTGGGGAGCATTGTATGGCTTCTTGATGCCTTGGCCCTGATTCTGGTTCTGCCCGTATTGGGCTCCAGCAGTTTTTTGCCTTTGGCTACTCCCAGCAGCCGCAGGGCCTTGAATCACAGCGTTCACCTCCTCGGGATCATACCGAGTATCAATGCGGTCACCTCTGCGCTTGTTGCGGAAATCATTGCGTCTGCTGCTATCATGGTGCTTCCTTCTCGGCTCAACATCGAGCAGAGGCTGAGTGGGGTCTCCGAGTGCATACATATCAGCAATCTTGATTGTCTCGGCGAGCGTACTCGGCATCTCCCTCTGCAGCTTTTGCCACAACATGCTGCCATGTCTGCAACCTTGAGCGAACCAGGCGATTGCCTGTGACTCATTAACACCTTGCAAGGTACTCGCGGTCAGTTTCCTCTTCTCGCTGCTTGCAAGCAGACAGTTGCTGCGGCCTATTCGGCCTCTTGTACGTGCTGGTGAAGTTGCTGACGAAGGCTTCCGAGAAGTCTAGCCAGCAGTTGATGCTATCTCTTGGCAAGTTGTTGGGCCAAATCCGAGCAGGGCCCTCCAACATCCGCGGAACATACCGCACAGCCCATCTCCTGTTGCCGCCTGCAATATGCACAACGGTAACTTAGTCACTCAGTCAGTCTTCCGGCTTGGTGCTGCCATCATAGCACTTGGTCCCCCTAGGCAGCTGGAACTGTTTCACGGACGGCTCCTCCATGATGCGGCGACCAAAGCAATCTGGGCCGGGTGGACCCTTGTTCTCGAGCTGCGCAGACCGATTGATCCGGTCCAGCTTGTATCTTGCATCACTGGGCTCCAGCATGCGGTCACCTAGGCGATCAGTGACATCTCTTGGGTCAGCATACCCGGCTAGCCCCATTGCCGAGTACCCATCATCGTAGCGGTCTTCCTGCACAGCTGTGGGTTGCACAACCGGATTGGCTGCTGGCATAGCTGCATGCGGCTGTGCTGCCGCTGGTTGCCGCACTCTTGGCTGGGCCGGGTTGGCAGCATGATGCCGCGATGGTCCTGCACGGTCTCCTCCTTGCCTCTTGCTGTGAGCTTTATTGGCTTGATAGCCTGCTCCTGCAGCGTTGTGTTTCTGACCGGGCTGCCGCGGCACAGCGTGCTGTTTTGCGGCGACAGTCGGGTCGTACACCTGCATCTGTTTGTTCTTTCCAGAGTTCTCACTCTAGTCCCTCTCGTTGCCAGGTAGCGGTGATGAGGCCTGATCCGTAGATCTGACCGCATGCGAATGCACCACCTGAGAAGCGCCAGCACCCGGATTGGCTTTCCGGAACTCCTCGTTCTGCCTGGCAGCCTCTAGCACTAGCTCATTGAGTCTATCCTGCTGCCTAGCGCGCGCGTCGCCAGCAAGATGCGGCAACTCAGCAGTCACTGCCTCTGCAGCCCTAAGAGTTTTGGCGGTGGTGCTGTATCTCGGCCTACCAACAGTGTTCAAACTAGCAGATTGGCTAGCAGCCCTACCATCTCTAGCCAGCTCAGCGCCTAAGTTGCGACGAGTAGTGCCTAGCTTGCTAGGCAGCCTAGAAACAGGAGTAAAGCCATGCGCTATGTTATACTCGTTTTGAGCTAGGTTAAGCTCAAGCCTAACCTTCTCCAGCTCCTGGGACTCCGCGAGTAGCGCTTGATGCTGCTGCTCGAGTTGCGCCTTCATGGCGGCGAGTTCCGCCTCTGTAGCTCGTGGCATGCCCAGCTGCACGGTAGCATAACCGCGAGCAGCTGGTATCGCCGTAGACGTGGAAGGATCCACGTAACCCGGAATGTTGTGGGGCGCGTCGTAGGGCTTGTGAACCCTGGCGCCAGCAGGTTCCTCGATCACTCCCGCGGTAGCGGCCGCGCCTTTCCTCGGGACAAACTGGTATCCCTTTAGGGTTTATATCTCGGGGAGATTAAATAGGCGAAACTGCAGAGGCGGTGGAGGACTAGGGGCCCCCACACCACCCCCGGCGTGGCCAAGGGGAGCGCCGCCCTATGGTGTGGGCCCCCTTAGGCCCCCCTCCGGGTCTCTTTGGGACTCCGTGGAACCTTCGGGCATTCTAAGACTTTCGGGCTTCGAATTTTCCAATTCCGAGAATATTTCCAGAACAACTTTTATGAAACCAAAAACAGTAGAAAATAGGGAACTGGCTATGTGGCACCTTGTTAATAGGTTAGTCCGGAAAATCGATAAAAATGACATAAAGTGTATAGCAAACATGTGGGAAACAATAATAAAACAACATGGAACATCAGAAATTAAGGATACATTTATGACGTATCACGGGCTTGCCAATTTCTTGGTAGGTCCTTGGTGAGTTGGTATTCTAAGAAGCAAAATTGCATATCTCTCTCCACCGCCGAAGCCGAGTGTGCGGAGACGGCTAGTGAATGCACTCAGTTGTTATGGATGAGGAAAACCCTCAAATAATATGGTGTTCATTGTGAAAAAGTACCTCTTCTATGTGACAATGAGAGTGCCATCAAGATTGCCTACAACCCCGTGAAACATACAAGAACGAAGCATATTGAGATTTGTCATCATTTCATTAGGGATCAAGTTGCATATGGAGATATTGCACTAGCCTATGTGCCAACCAAGGATCAACTTGCCGACATATTCACGAAGCCACTTGATGATGCAAGATTTATGTTCTTGAGGAATGAGCTAAATATCATTGATTCAAAGAGTTTGACTTTAGGATCTTGCACACACACCTATAGTTGGCTATGTGATTAGGTTTAGGAGTAGGTATGGACATGGGGGAGTGTTGTCCTAACACATTGGACTCTCCCTCCCCCCATTATGCCCAAAGTAAATATTCATTTATATCTCTCTTTTTCTAATGTTGAATTGTGAGCTAAAATGTTGAGAATTGGCAATGCACCCAAGATACATCTTCATGGTGTCATACCACACTCTCTTACATGGTGGCCTAGGCCACCAACAACTTATCTTTAAAGAGTTCGTTCTTATTTGGTTGTTATTTGTATTTTATTGTATTTCTTGTGAGTTATTGGTTTTATGGAAAACACACTCGTTCTTGGCTTTTATTTGTTTGGATCTTACAAGATTTGTCGTGGTGTGGAGAAGACAGATGCCATGGGATGGCTAAAGTTGGGGCCGATGGACGCTGGAGGTATCCGGGGAGGGGTCGCATGGCGAGTAGCCGCGCGTAAGTAACACTGCAAACAACAAGATCTACCCAGGTGCAGGGCCCTCGTGTGGAGGTAACACCCCTACTCCTGCCTACCTCTCTGTATGTATGTTTTCCGAGTAGCCACAGTACAATGTTTGCCTCTTGGCCGAGTAGCCACTCGGTTCTTCTCTCTAGCTCTAGTGTTGGCTCTTGCAATAAATGCGATCTGAGGCAATGTCCCTCGCGCGGGAGGGGGCAGGGCACCTTATATACTGGTGCCCAGCCAAATAAAGAAAGACTATAAGGTACACTCGATGGGACATGCCCACTGCAGGACAGCGCACGCCTCCGGCTTCTCGCTGACGCGGGTGCGGGAAGTCGCCGCGTCGTTCGGCAGATGGGACCTGTCCACCCTGTCAGTGACATAGAGTAGGCCCCTAGGCATGTCCTGTCCCCTCTGTCAGTGACAGGACTTGACAGGCATCTACCTCACTGTAGCCACGCCGTAGCGCGGATAATCACGCGCTCCGTAAGTTGAACCGCACGCCTGTACGGCTACAGGATACGCGGGATCCTGTCAGAACGGCTCCATTGACTTCTTGCCCGAGTAGGAACGCAACCCATCTACTCGGACCACATGATCGCTACCCGGACGAATACAAACTTTCTCTTTATCGCCTCTTGGCCTTCAATACTTATGACCGGATAGAGACTACCGGGTAGAGGGTACCTGGGTAGCCACCAACCCGGCCTACAGTACTCTGATCTTCGCCTTTATCACTTGCCTTACCCCTACTCGGGGGTAGCGCCCCGACATTAGTCCCCGAAGCTGGTAGAGTCCAGCGAACTTGTTCACAGGGCCCTGCCAGCTTAAACCAAATTGTCTTCTCGAAGCAGTACACCGAGTTGCACCTCAACTTGAACCAGTAACTCCTTCTCAAATCTCTCCAACTGGGACCTTAAAAGAACCTTCCTTGTAGCCGAGTAGAGCAATCTCTCTACTGAGCTGCCGAGTAAAATGACTTGGTGAAATTTTGAACACGATCTCGCTGGATCAGACCAAATCCATCTCTCTGTGTTGCTACTGGGCACGTGTCAAGCCCCCGTGCCCCCGACGCCTCGATGCCAGGGACACAGCAAGCCACGCGCCAGTCTCTGCGCCTGGGGCCCACAGCCCGTTAGGTCACGTCAAACGGTGCTCGAAAGCCCACGATCTGGGACGTGGGATTAACTGCGCCCGTTACGCGCGCGTTTCGCGCTGTGTGCGTTTCTAACGGGCAGTTAACCCACGTCGCACGATCAATCCGGTGGTAACTGCAACGCGCGGGGTGAGATAAATACCCCCGCGCCGCCCACTTCTTCTTCTTCCTTCGCATTTCCAATCTCACGCCCCCTCGCCTCTGTCGCCGCCGTCGAGCACAGCGCCGCTGCACCTCAACGCACCGCCGCCCTACGCACAGCGAGAGAGAGAGAGAGAAAAGCGCATCTCCGCGCATCACCGTCGAGCTCTTCCTCTCACACTGCTAGCCTGCTTCCATGGAGCACGGAGATGACGCTGTTTCCGCCCGAGCCGGTTGGGAAGGCTCGGACGTCACCGCGGAGGATTGCCAGTGGCTGGTTAATACCCGCCGCATCCCTCCCTGTGTCGTCTGCCGGCATCCGGGCACCGAGCTCATCCCGAAACCCGACAAAGATGAGTATGTTGTATTTCTTTCCCATTTCAAACACGGCTTCGGCCTCCCCATCTCCAAATTCTTCTCTGATTTTCTCCGCCATTTCGGCATTCAACCTCACCATCTCCCACCAAACGCCATAGTCATGCTCTCCACACACGCTACCGTGTGTGAAGCCTTCCTAGGTGTCCAACCCACCATCCACACCTGGGCGAGATATTTCTTTCTCCGCAAACAAAAGATTCCATATCCCGGCAACACTTTAGCTCCCCGCGTGATGACCCAGACGGGTAGCGCGATGATGCTGCAACGCCGCACCGGACACCACCCGAGAGTTCTCGGGCTGGATACTGTGCACAAGTGGCAGCGCGGGTTCCTGTATGTGAAGAATGTACCCTCCGAGGGGAGGAAGCCCATAGAAGACCGGATAGGGCTCCCGAAGTTCAAGAATGCGCTGCCCACTGGGTAGAACTGGGGATACCACCCAAAGAAGACCGTGCCAGACGTCCTCCAAGTAGAAAGGCTCCTGACCGAGTTGGTGGGAGAAGGACTGATTTAAGAAGATCCAATTGCGTGCTGGATTTCGCGCTGGGTACTCCCGCTCCAGCACCGAGTGCACAAAATGTGCTACATGGGAGGCCCCCGTGATTGCACCAGGACAACGACTTTCGAGCTCACCAAGGCCGAGGTGGCCATCTGGGCCAGGTCCATTATGTCGACCTCGCTCACCGAGAACTGGGCTTACAGCTTCATGCCGTATAGCCGCACCAAGAAGATCACTCAGGTTAGTGCTCTTCTCTGCACCCATATTCTTTGTAGTTGTCACCGAGTAGAACTCCTCTTAGCCTCATATGCTTTGTATTTGCATGCTGTTCCGAGTAGAAACACTTAGCTTTATGTGCTTAGTGTTTGCATGCTATCCCGAGTAGAACCTCTTAACTTTATGTGCTTAGTGTTTGCACGCTATCCGAAGTAGAATTCCTTAGTTGAATATGCTTTGTGTTCGCATGCTAACCCGAGTAGAATTCCTTAGCTGAATATGATTTGTGTTTGCATGCTAACCCGAGTAGAATTCCTTAGCCGAGAACTCAACTCACTGTGCTTCACATTTGCCTCAACAACACATTGATCGTCAGCGAGAAGAGGAAATCTTCGATGCCAACTGGTCCAAGGACAGAGAAGAAGATGACACGACCGCATATTATACTCAGGATACCTTGTGTATCCCCTAAGCTACTCAGCCCGGTAAGTCCCGAGCAGATGCCTCTATTCGAGATTGGTCCGAAGATGACGAAGGTGATTGAGTTCACCTCTCTGTTTGCTAGCAGTAAACTTTGACTCTCTTTCCTTGCATGTTTTAACTCCTTTCTTCTTCTACTCTGCAGAGGACCCTGAGCTGGACGACGAGGAGGAAGTCCTGGTCGTCGATCCGCTATCGGTGGCCGCTCCCAATACTCGGAAGAGAGTTGGCAGCGGTGCCCAGGCACCTGCCCCCAAGAGGCAGCCAGCGAACAAGGCCCTCGCTACCCGCAAGAGGAAGCCCCCCACCAGCAAAGGGTAAGTGTTCCTCCGAGTACATCCTGACTTGTTGCCGCATCCTGTTGCATTTTTCCCTTGTTTCCCTTCTCTGCTTTCTGATCTTGCCCTATTCTTCCTTCCAGCGCTCCTCTCGACGCTGATGCTGCTACCTCGTCAGCTCCTTAGACGCATACAGCCCCGTCCCGAGAGGAGACTGTTGAGCTCTTGGATGACGACAAGAAACACGAGCCACGGGGAAGGGCGCGTGCGTCTTCCCCAGTTGATGAAGAACAAGACACTGGCACCGAGAACGATGGCGCCAGGATTGAAGTAGAACTCACCACCGAGCAGTCGCCGCCTGACGCGCGGCCAACTGCGCGGGCCACTGACGACTCCACGAGACCGCCAAGTCCTCCGGATGCACCAGCCGAGGAAAACACTGATCATGCTGCCGAGCAGCAGCAAGAAGATGCCGCCCTCGAGCGGCCAGATGCCACCACCGAGCAGCAGCACGAAGACCACGCTGCAGAGCAGCAAGACCCTGCGGCCGAGCCGCAGGTAGAAGATAACGTTGCTGCAAGACCTGATCCCGCTGCGGAGCAGCGGGTAGAAGACGAAGTGATAGAGCCAGCCCGCCAGGAACAAGTGCAGCCGGATGCTGCACCGAGTAGCCGGCCACCTGTGCCGCCAACTCCGCAGGTGACTCCACCCAGCGCACCAGTTCCTCCACCAACACAGCTAGTGCCACCACCTCCTCAACCTACTCTCCAAGTGCCACCACCTTCTTCTAGGCCAGCCTCTACACCAAGTACCAAGAAAATCATCAAGACAGTCGAGGCCATCCAGGTACAGCCAAAGCGCACAGCTTCGCAGGCTGGGCAGCAGATGCCGCCCCCAAGCCGCAAGATGGGCAATCCGGGAAACAGGTGAAGAGTACTCAGTTGACGCTGACTCCTTCCGCTTCAAGTGCCAACCCGGCTGCCTCCGGGGTCACCACTGGCCCCGTCGAGAAACAGAGTGTTGGTGCCAGCGGCAGCGCGTCGCGCACCTACCCCGAGTATATGATGACCCTGTCGCAGCGCCACCAGATCCCGCTGTCCAAGGACGAGAAGCTCCAAGCCGCGCTCAAAGAAGGCCAAGCCGTGGGAACCTCCAAGTCCAAGGGGAAGAAAGGTGCATTGGTCATCAGTGAACTTTCTTCCCGCGGCGAAGAAGAGGAAGAGCTTCCCGAAGAAGGTCTTGCAGCCATCTTGGATCGAGTAGGCTATGTGGACAAGACCTGGAACAGCAAAGCACACAGCAACCCCACCTGGAACGGTCTTGAGTTGGGCCAGATCGATCACTACCGCACCGACTGGAACAAAGCTGACGTCGGCTCTGTTGGGATGACGGTTGCCAGCCCTTGCTGCACTCTGGCCGGGAAGTTGTTCGTCCTCCGCAAGAACATAGAGGACATTGAGCAAAGCTATGTGGTAAGTGCCTTTCCATTCTGCATTTTCCGAGTTGCTGGTTTCTCCTTTCTCTTCTCTTTTTCTCTTAGTCATTCCCCCAGTCCCCGAGATTCGGGCCGAGTAGGTGAAGACTCAACCAAGTTGACATTTACTCGGGTCAAATCTTCCAAAAAATTTACACTTTTTTCTTTCTTCTCTGCAGGATAGCATCTAGAAGAGGACAAAGATTTTCCGTCAGTTACTCTGGAATCACCGCAACATCAGAGAGCGGAACCAGGCTCTGGAAGCCGACAAGAAGGACCATGAAGCGCTGGAGCAGATGGCCCTGGACCGCACTCTCCAGATCTCTGAGATCAAAGGTAAGCTTTTAGCATCTCGGTTTGTGCGTTTTGTATTTACGCCCGTTTTTTGCTTTTTGCTTCATTGATGTCTTCTCTGCAGGCAAGCTCAAGGATCTGATGGATAAGCACCGAGACTACGAAGTTTTCGCCGCCTCCGCCCAGAGCAAGATCTCTACTCTGGAAGGTGTCGTGGGATTATCACGGCAGACGTTACCGGGGGTAACTGATCTTGGGGCAAGACGACACATGCGTTTGGGAGAGGGTTTAGCTCAGAGGAAAACATGGCGGAACTCGATCTGGTAGCCGGCAATCAAGTCGCCGAGTCTCCGATCTCAATATATTAACTTGATCTCTCGTATACACTGGATGCTCGATATCAAGCGGTACTATTAGGGTTCTTGGATTTCTCAACTAGACCTAGGGGTCGGTTTATAAAGCACCCGTACCCCCCGGCTTGTCCTCCAAGACACACCCTGGATCCTACCCGGACACGGCATACAAACCCTAACCTTCCTTTACCGTAACCCACAATCCGGGTTACTAGGCCTACAAACTTGGGCCTTCCGGAAGTTTCTTTATCCTTAGCCGGATCCTGCACAGAGTCCTTTGGGCCGGATTACGCCTTGGAGTTGGCCTACCGGGTTATTATCCCTCCATCAGTAGTCCCCAGAATAGCTTGGGCTTCACGGATTCTTCCTTGAAGTGCTTGCTATTCCCTGCAAAAATACCAATCTCACAAATATATGGAGGCCGGGTTAAGATGCTTTGATAAGTAGCTAGGCCCAACTCCACGGTGGCCATATGGTAACCCGGCTCTTCTCCAAATACCCGGCTTAGCTTTCCGGGTCTAAGCCCTGATAAAAGTGTCAAGATTCTGCACTTTACTCGATAATTGACCTTGATATTATGAAGAATATCTCCTTCTTATTTCTGCCCAGATATCACGTTCAACACTTAAAGCATATTTCGCAAAATTCAAACAAATAGCCGTTACTCCGCAATCCCCGGCTCCCGCTCGCGGAACCAAACTTATCCACATGAACCATTATAAATATGCCCGTAGGGGTAACCCTAACCCCAACGGCTCACTTCCCCCCATTCCTCTTCCTTTCTTCCTCCGTGCTCAATCTCACAGAGCGCCGCCACGGAAATCCCATGCGCATCTCCGGAGCCTATTGGCCGACGGCTGCGTTCCACCACATCTCACTCTGCACCGCCGCCAAGATCCGCCGCCAAACCCCCAACCGGCCCGTCGGGAATCGCAAAGGGGCACCAATCTTGCGCGATTTGCCTCCGTCGAGCTTCACTTCAATCTCCACCAGTAAGATTCCCATACCCATTAATTAGCCTCCGCAATTTCTTGATTTTCTTCAAATTAGATCTAGGTCAACCCGCCGGTCATTTTCCCGGTCATGCCGAATTAGATCGCTTGTATTCATTCTAGCTCATCCAATACGTGGGATATAGACTTTATTGCGTTTTCCTACCGCCCACATTTGTTAATTTTACCGCAAATCTAGAAACGGAGTCTCCAATCTGGGCTCGGGCCACTCAGAGTTTCCGCCCTTATCTCTGTCACCCGGAAAATCCTCCCCTTTCCGGTTCTTTTTATTCGCAATAAGTGCCCGTGCAACCATTCATCGTCCTCAAAAGCTCTTTCAATGCATAGACCTCCATAACTTTTAGTACGATGCTCGATACCCGGATAATTCGAACCTCACTCTGCAGATTGACACCCGGATAGTATGCAATTTCCATGTCTCGATATCACCCGCCGATACTCGGCCAGCTCACAGTTTCCGTGTCTTATTCCTTGTATCCTTCTACCTCGTGCTTTGCAGGTCAACCACATGGCTCCCAAGAAGCAGGGAAAAACACCGACCAAGGCCAAGACCACCAACTCCATATCCGCCAACTGGGCGCGATCTACGGTCACCAAGGCCAAGTTAGAAGAACTGGTCGAGCTAGGAATTCTTCCCCCTCAAGAGGATATCCAGTGGAGGGTGCCGGGTAAGGAGACCCGGGCTACACCGGCAAAGGATGAGGTAATATGCTTTGTAGAGCACGTGACTCGGGGCTTTCGTCCTCCGGGTCACCCCTTCTTCCGCGACGTCCTGAGCCACTATGGCCTTCGTGTATTTGACATAGGTCCTAATTCTGTGTTAAATATCTCCCACTTTATCGTCCTTTCCGAGTCATACTTGTGCACTCCGCCAAGTCTGGCTCTTTTCGTTGAGCTTTTCCAGTGCAAACCGTGCCGCGAAAGCGGTGACGGGGCACTTCTCGCTTGCGGCGGGGTTTCTATCCAGCGCCGCAAGAATTCTCCGATGCCACCTCTTACCCTTAACTCCCACGTCAAGCACTGGCAGCTCTCGTACTTTTACTGCCAAGACACTCCCCCACCCGGCCAAAAGAAACTGCCGGGTTACTCAGAGGGCCTTCTTGACATCTCTGAGAATTTTAATGCCTTTGCCCCTGACTCGGACAGGGAGGCAATTCAACCTCTGCTAGCCAAAATCACCACTCTCACGGCCCAAGGTCTCATCGGGCTCAACCTGGTGAAAACTTGGGTCGATTTCCGGATTCAACCCAATTCCATCCGCACAAAGTTAATGTGCGAGTATTCGGGGCAAACCACGGACCCGCTCCGGTACTCTGACAACAGCTTCGCGGCTGGTGACACCCATAAAACTATCAAGGGTTTTCTGACAGAAAAACTTGAGGTAATCCGGAACATAGCCGGATTAGAGCCCTTCACACTCGAGAACCCAGCCCCCAAGGTGAAGATCCAAGTTTGACGTCTTTACCCTTGCTCTTTCCACTTGATACAGTTGATAACCCTTGTACTGATACTTTTATTTCAGGCTGATGATGATTTTTGGAAGATCAACACTTCTCCTAGCTCCGAGAGTCCAGAGGAGCAAGAAGAGGCCGTTAACTCGGACGAAGGTGCTCTCCGGATTTCACTTGGTTCCTTTAAGTTCGTCGCAACTCCTTCATTTTCTAACTAACTTTGATGATATCCAGAACAAGAGGAGGATGACGAGGAAGAAGAAACTGACGGCAAAATGGAATCCGCCAGTGATGAAGACGAAGTGGAGCCGACAATTAAAGTCGGATCTAAGAGAAAACCCCGAGGGGTCGTCTTCAAGGTTTCATATCGCCTCCTTGTATTCAATTCGTATTCCTTTGGTGATATACATGAGCTAACTTGACATTATTCCACTGGCCGTATTTGAAGGAGTCGCCTATGACCAAGCGCAGAGCGACTCGGAATTACCCGGGTGATGACGCTCTTAACCCGGGTACTCCGTCGTCTCCGGCTCGGCGCACCGGTATTTACCTTATCCTTTGTCGGAGGAAACAATCTTTCCGAACCATTCTCTTACGAAATCTCGCTTGATATTTTTCAGATTCGCCCGGGTCTGGCAACGAATTCCCTTCAGACTTTGCGGTGAATCCCGGGTAAAGTTCCCTTTCTGACGTTGTATCGCATTTTCATCACCCTTTCCTGATTGCACACTGACTGCTCACTCTCACTATCCATAGGGCCACTGTCGTTATTAGTGACCAAGAGGATATGGCAACCGATAACCCGGGTAAGGGAAACCCAGCTGATAAAACAACAGCCGAGTCTAGCGGCGAAGAACAAGCGTCACCAATAAACCCGGGCACACAAGAAGCCGAGTATCCGATCGCCTCTCACACAAGCAAGAAGAAAAGAGCTGCAACCTTGGGTGCAGGAGAAGGAGCATCGGATTCCGACATTCGAATGACCCGGGTGCCGCCTCCCACTAAGAAGAAAACTCCTTCTCGGAATTTCCAAGGCCCCGGGTCCTCTGATACGGGTAATGACACTTTTGATCAACTGATGGACACTCTCCTCACTATGAAGACTTCAGAGAGCAATATTCTGGAGCGCATGGCCGCAGAGCACCAGGTAATAATACTTGATATCTCGTAGTGCATGCCTAGTCCCCAAGTTCCGAGCATGACTTGCTGAAGTTGTGCTTGGTACTTTACGCAATACTCAGCTTGCCATAATATCCGACTGATACTTGTGCTCCTTGCTACTTACAGGCGCAGATTACCCGGTCTGATGAAATTTTGCTCAAGACCGAACAACTTCTTCTTGCCGAGGTAAAGCGGAGAGAAACCCTCGAGGATGACGTGGAAAACTTGAAGAAGGATGTTTCTAAATACCAGAAGAAGTGCAATACTGCTCAAACCGCACTGAAGAAACTATCGGACCAGGTCACCGATACCTATCAGATCTTGCTTAGTAAGTTTTTGCTGCCGACTGTCTTCGTGCCTTTACTTTATCGTATGATACTCGGGATCACTAATACGTCCTTCATTTGCTTCAACTGCAGGTGCCAACCTTGCGGCCCCTGAGGAGGATGCCCTTGCAAAGGCTAAAACTTTAAAGACTGTGCTCCGGACGTTCTTTGCCGGCACGAAATTTATACTGGACGCCGTGAAGTGGCCTACTGAAGTATACCCGGGTGAAGAAAATCTCATCAAGCCTGCTCCACCGTGCCTGGCTGGATTGAAATATGGAAACGCTCGGCATGCCGGATTGGTATGACCCGGGCCTTTACCCTGGCTAAGGCTTACTTTCCAAAGCTTGATCCGGCAAAGATAATATCCGGGTTTCCAGAATTTAAAGCGGATGGCTCCAAGTTTACACCCAAGGACTTCAAGGCCATACAGTCTGCAGTGCGTCATTCGGCCACCACTTTGGCCGATAGTATGGATCTGAACACGATTATGAGCTCATACGACGCTGAAGGAAAAATTGTTACAGAGGAAGCACCCCCGCCTTTTGATATTTTGGAGAAATGGGCTGCTGATTCGGCTAGGAAGAGGGAATCAACTGCGAAGAGAGAGGCCGAGTTATCAGGGCCAGCCACCTCTACACCAGCTGTTCCTCCACCAGTCCGTCCTGCCGCAAGGAATCCGGGTGATGATGCCGGAAAAAAGCAAGTCCAGGAGCAAGACCCGGAGGGTAAGGGAAAATATGTGGACTCTACTCAGGAAGCCGAATGAGCAAAACGCCATAAAAATACTTCAATCATTTGATGTTTTTACTCAAAACAAGTATTCTTTTGACGGTGCGCCTGTGCACCCTTGATACTAGTGTCGCAACTTGTAACGCACTTTAATTCTGTGATACACCTCGTGCCTTTCTAGGCCTTTTGATGAACTTGATACTTGTCTATTTTTGGACTTATTCTTGATATCCGACTTTCTTTTTATTTCCTTCTTTATTTCCGAGTATCGTGGGTTTTGACAGGTGGACTTTTCTTGAAGTCCCCAAGTCCCCACGACTCGGACGTTGGGGTCTTTCGAGCTTAGCGACGAAACAACTTGATTCTGTTTCGAAACCCACAGTCCCCAAGGCCCGAATTTCCGAGTCTGTGGTGTGTGGTTTTTTCGAAGAGAACAAACTTGTTGTCGCTAAGCCGAAACCCGGAATTGTTTCATATAGATAATGAAGTTATGCTTGATAAACGTTGAGTTTCCAGCTATTAGACTTGTACTCTGCATAACTTGTGGTTTAGATGACCCTTTTGACTATCTTGTACTGTAAGCCGGCTTTCGCGTGGATACCATGTGGTTACATCTATACGAAAACAGGGTCAGACAAGTCCCATTGGGCTTCATGGCTGATTGTAATCGTAAGCGAGCAAATCATGCCACTTTAGTGCGAGTCACATCGAGCTTAAGTAAGAAAAGTCAAGAAAATTTGGCTCCTTTGTCCAGTTATAAGATTGCAGCCGTACTCGTTTGCGAATAATCGGCCCTTATAACTCATAGGCATCAAGGCCAGGTCTTTGGGTTTGTGGCTGTGCTACTTGAGCAACCAGCCCCCGAGACCTATATATACTCAACATTCTTAATGATACTGATGTATTGATGTCACATGGATACTACTTACTTGTAATCGGAGTAAAGGCTGTAACAAGATAGGACTTGATAACCATCTCTTTATTGATGCGAGAAAGTTTGGATCAGCAGGCCGCCTCATTAAAAACCTTCCAGTCCCCTTAGGTACCCTGGGTAGGAAAAGAGCGCGTCTGAAACCTGCTGCCCGTTACATTGTTTAGTTCTTCTTGGGCACCGGTCCCGGGCTGACGTGACCGATACACATTCTCCACTTGTTGGACTTTTTCATGATGAGTACCGGGTTTACTAGCCAACCCGGGTGAGGTGTTTCCATAACGTGGCTGGTTGTGAGCGGCCGTGCAGTTTCTTCTCTTATAGCGGATTGTTTGGGGGAGTCATCCTCGATAAAAGCCACCATTTTAGTATCTTGTGCTACCTTGGACTTTGCTCTTTCGCCTTCAGTACTCGGCCTTTTTGATGTGGTTCTGTCCTCCGGGTCTGCTTGAGACCGGTAGTGCTTGAGTTCCTCTTTTCTACAGGCTTGCTCGGCCATTGCTGCGTCTCCTTCATCGCATTCAGCTGCTATGTCTCGATTTCCATGTATGGTAATGGTCTTCTTGGGACCCGGGATTTTTAGCTGTAGATACACGTAACACGGCCTAGCCATGAATTTGGCATAAGCCGGCCTTCCGAATAACTCGTGATAAGGACTGCGCAATTTGACCACCTCAAAGGTGAGCCACTCAACTAGATAGTTATCCTTTGACTCCCCAAAAGCTACCTCCAATGCGATTTTTCCCTCGGGGCACGCTGAATGACCCGGCACTATCCCATGAAAAATTGTTGAGCTTTTTTGTAGCTGAGACTCCTTGAGGCCCATGCGTAGGAAGGTTTCCCAATACAGTATATTGATGCTACTTCCACCATCCATCAGGACCTTTTTCAGCTCATACCCATTGACCTGCGGTGCGACTACTAATGCCAAGACTCCCGGGTGTTCTACTCTTTCTGGGTGATCCCTTCTGCTCCATGTTACATCCTGTTCTGACCATCTCAGGTATCTCGGGACAGCCGACGAAACTGAGTTGACCGCTTGCTTCAGTATCTTTTTGTCCATGTTAGAACCTCCTGTGGTATGCACATGATATTGACCCAATTGTTTGGGGTTAGCCTGGAAACCTCCTGCTCCCCCTTGGTTATTACCTTGATTTCCAGCCGCCGGGTTACCTGCTGGGGGTGGGCCGTTGCCCGGGTTTCCCCCTGGACCCGGTCCTCCTCCCCGTCCTGCACCTCGCATAGCTCTGTTCACTTCCTCATTTTTCCATCTTTGTAAGTCGGCGCACTGCTCCAAGGAGTGGTTAGCTGGCCTGCCGTTCCTGCTGTGCTTCGGGCATGCCATTCTGAATATGTCCCAATTATTACTCGGCCTTGGTGGTCCTTGATAGTTTCCTCCATTGTGATTCCCAGCATTGAAATTTCCTTCTGCCCTGGGTCTCGAAGACCCGGCTTCTGTGTTAGCGACAAACTCGGAGCCTCCTTCAAACGGGCGCTTGTTCTGGCTATTTCCGTTATTACCCGATGCTGATCCATTGCCGGTTCTTCCACTATTACTCGTGTTTGCTTTTGCCTTTTTGTCATCAACTTCCTCCTCTGTAGTATCCGTTGTAGCGTGTTTGTTGCATGCATCCATCAATTCGCCCATTGTAACCTCTGAAGCATTCCGACTAGATTTCATGCGAGTTAACTTTTGTACTAAGGGTGTGTACTTGCAGGTCTTTGCCATAGCTTGCAGCGCATCCTTGGGCTGAATATCCGTAGATGAATGAAGAATTTCCATAACCCGGCGCACCCAGCTGCGCGCCGATTCTCCCTTCTTCTGAACACATCGCTCTAAGTCATCAATAGTGAATAACTTTCTGCACGTCCCGTGAAAGTGCTTGATAAACGCAGTTTTCAATTCCTCCCATGACTTAATAGATCCTTCCGGTAGATTGGCGAACCATAACTTTGCTGCTCCCTCTGACATCATTAGATACATGAATTTGGCTTGAAGATTCTCGGACGCATTGCGAATCGACATGGCCATCTCATAGCTCCTTAACCATGTTTCCGGATCCATAGTCGGCTCATAATTCACCACTTTACCCGGTTCTTTGAACTTTTCCGGGTAAGGTTCAGCTCTGATGTTGTCCGAAAGACACTTAGGCCCTGCAAGAATGGTTGAAGCTGGTCTTACCCGGGAAACGTGTGATCCTGCAGGGGGTACAGCTGGATGCGGTGCCGCTGGTGGCCCATGTGCCGCAGACCCGGCCACGGCTCTCCTGGCTCTGGAGCTATCCACGATGGCCTGAGCTGTTGATGCTGCTGGTACTGCCTGAATGTGTGGAGGAGGCGGCATTTGCTGCTGCTCTTCCCTCCGCCGTGCCGAACTTGTTTGGATGTTTCCAGCGTTACCTTGTTGTTGGCTGACATATGGCGTCCCATGCATTCCACTTCTGTGATCCGGGTAATTAACATGTTGCGCCACCGCGGTGCGCAGCATATCTATCGCCCGCCGGGTCTCCTCTGCGTGGGGTGACTCTCTCACGGGGATTTGATTTAGTGCAAGCGTGGCTGCGTACACGTTGTCCATGGGATTGTTGTAATGACCCGTTGGTGTGCGAAAACGCGATGGTGGCGGTGGTGGCACAATGTTGCCGGCAGTGACTCCAGTCTGTGGTGCAGGTAATCCGGCCTGCACATCTGCTGGTTGTACTCTTCTTGTTGTCGGCTGAGGGGCAGTCCCTGGATTTGCCGCTGGAATCGGCTGATCCTGAGGCGTGATAAATAGCGCGGCCGGGTTTATGACTCCTCCCAATGCTGGTAATCTAGTTTGATGCCTTTGATGTATTCTAGTCGTTTCCTCTCGGAGCCGAGTTTCCAGTGCATCCAGCTCACGTTGCCGTGTGGCCATCCCTTGCCTTTCTGCTTCTACTTGCCTCCTCTGCTGCTCCAATGCACGACGGGCTACGTCCAAATCCCTAACACGTTCCGCCGCGTTTTCTGGAGTAATAACTGTGGCGAGAACTGTCGGATCTAGGATCAGATTGTTATCGAACAAGGCCGGGTGTTGCGGATTGGAAGGACCCGCTCCTGGCGTCCGGTTTGCTAGGAATCTGAACGTGTTCGCGTGTAGCTCGTTCTCTGGTGCTTGACTGGTGACCGATGCCGACTCTCCGTCAATCTGGGCCAAGACCGTGTTTCCGTTAGCCGGCCCCAGCTGCCGGGTTAATACTTGTGCTGACCCGGCCGCGGCCGCGGTTACGGTCTCTTGGTTGAGATTGGTCGCGGGAGCCGTGTAAACCGCGACTCGGCGTATGACGCCTGGCGCGAATTCATGCTGTTCCCCTTCGCTGTTATTCTCCTCATACCGGTTTTCCAGCAGATCCAGGATGGACTCTGTATCATCCTCTCTTTCGACCCGGTCACGCGGGGTCCATGCCGGCTCCTCCGGCTGTTCCCACTTCGTGATGGGTTCTTCTGTTGGATATGTCGTTCCAACTGATTCTTCTTCATCTGATGGGATATAGGCGGCCTCCCCTGGCACAGAATCAGATCCAAAATTGTCAGGGATCGAACCAGAAGTACATACCATACCGATGAAGACGCTGATCCGGCCGATTGTCACGACAGATCCGGATTCAAGGTGATCCGACTCTGGCCCCCAGCCGGAATCGTCCATCGTCTTCTCTCCTTTGTGGTCGATGTAGATCTCGCCGACGACAAGATTCTCCATGCTCTTCCGAGCTTCTCCCGTGATGTAAACGCCTTTGGACGCAGGCCCCACGGTGGGCGCCAACTGTCGTGGGATTATCACGGCAGACGTTACCGGGGGTAACTGATCTTGGGGCAAGACGACACAGGCGTTTGGGAGAGGGTTTAGCTCAGAGGAAAACATGGCGGAACTCGATCTGGTAGCCGGAAATCAAGTCGCCGAGTCTCCGATCTCAATATATTAACTCGATCTCTCGTATACACTGGATGCTCGATATCAAGCGGTACTATTAGGGTTCTTGGATTTCTCAACTAGACCTAGGGGTCTGTAGCATCCCAACTTTTAATAAAGATGGAATACCTGTGTTATTGTGCCAGTCCCTGGATCAATTGCTAGCACCACAGTACAAAATGAAATATCATGCAAATGCATCAAATTCTATTACATCGCATGATCCAGTCTTTACAAAATAGGATTACAACTTCCATAGTCTTAGAAGACTAGCAGAAAACAAAGAATTACAGCGGAAAACATTGAACAACATTGAGCCCATCTTCTTCATGTGCCACAGGCAAAACATGTTGGCGATAGTCTCGAGATCCTAAACGAAATCCTCACTCGTCTTCAGAAACATCTGCAATATGGAATATGCAGCCACAAGGGAGTCAATACAATTTAATGTATTGGCAAGTAACACTATGGTGGATATAAATGGCAAGACTAATACTACATGCTTATTTGGCTGAGTGGAGTTTAGGCTAAGTTTGCATAAAGCCAGTTTTCTCCTATCACTTTTGTAAAACAAGCTTTTCTTTTCAAAAGGGTGGCAACATTGGATTAAGATCCAAGCACCACAATACTGTTCACTTGGTCAAAATTTTACTTATTGAAATTGATGATGAGATTCTTCCGTCAATCCTTGTCCAGCTGCTCATAGTTGTCCATAACCGGGGACACGGCTAAGATCTTAGTTTGTTGACTCTGCAGAGGTTGTGCACTTTCACCCTTTGTCTTCAATTAGCCCAAACATCCTATACACCCGGAGTGCATCATGGAAAGGAGAGAATTGAGACGAGATCTTTCAGAAGAAGAAGTCCAAACCCACCGGCAAGACCCGTTCCACCTATAATTTTGCTACATCTGCTTGTCAAGCCTGGGCTGAACCCTCACAACTTAATTGATCAAGACAGAGCCCATATTGTCAAAAGGCTGCACGGGAAGCTACTAGATTTAGAGGGACATAGTAATCTCTTTGTTCCTGGGTGGCCATCCACAAGTGACAACCTCAAGTGGAATAACCCTTAGATAAGGGCCCTGAGGCAACACTCAACATAAACCAGTCTTACCACTTCCACCCAGGTGGTTCATTCATTAGTTATACTTAGAATTTTCCTCAACATCTAGTAAAACAATTTGTAACATTGCATAGCACCTAATAAATTTTAAGACTATCAAAATAACAAGGTAAAAGGGATGGCTACACACTACTAGGATAATAGCATAGCATAGTATAACTTAGTAAAATTTCCTATCATGCATACTACTCAAAATCAACTAATGCATATAGAAAATAATGGGTAGTTTATGATGTGTTACTTGCCTTGTTGAAGTTGGTGAAGATGCCACACTCTCTTCACAAAAGATCGTTGCTCTCCGTACAATCTATTCATTGAAAACACAAAACCAAATAAACAAGCATCCTAACAAACAAACATACAAGTGTAGAAAACATACATAGCAACTAACATATCAAAAGGGGCTTAACCAAGTTGGTTAGGACAAGGTCTAGACTTGAGTTTTGAAAGATTCATTCCATAATGGTTCAATACATTATTAAGGAGTTTCCAAGGGTTTACTTGGAAAGGACTAGGTTGAGCTTGATGTGATCTAACTTTATTATAACCATACTTGTCGAGGAAGTTCCAAGAGTTCACTAAGAATAAACATATTACTTTTTCAACTAAAGTAATACATGCAAACACTTGGTCATATTCACCTTCAAAAATATTTGAGTGATTATGTTAGTATTTTCCATTGTGGTTAGGGTAGGTCTACCAACTTAATCATCCAAGGGAAAATATTACTAAGTCTTGGGTTTTCCATTTGGGTCAATGGTTGGACAAAATAACTTGTTACTCTTCAACTTGGGTGGATTGCTTCTAGTCCTCATGTGATTGCCTTCTTGAAGATCATCATCATGCCATCTAAGTTGTTTCCTTCCTTGGTGTGGTGCTTCTCTTGGTCTTGGTAGTCTTCATGGTTTTACTTCACTAATTGGTTTGGGTATGGGATGGGCACAAATACTACTAAGTCAAATTGGAAAGAAAAATAAGAAGAAAGATAGAAAGAGAGAGGGAGATGTTTTCTTCTGGACTTCTTCACACTTGTACTTCCTTGAGTTTCCTCTAGTGGTGGAGTCTTTTCTTCAAAATTTCTTCATTGATCCTCCTTGTATTCTCTTCATGTTGCCACCAAGTTGAAAGTGAAGAGCCTTCTATTGCTTGAGTCTTGTTTTTCATTTGCTAACTTGATGGATTCTTGAAGCAAGAATAGGGGATGGAGGGGTAGATAGAAACCTATAGTACTAGTGTTTGAGGTTCACTACTTGGTCTCTTAGAATGTTTACATGCAAGGGACTTGGTCTTGGATTCAAAATGGCCACAGCAAACAATGGTAGAAAGAAATAGAAACAAAATTTAAGACATAATAACTAGATGGACTACTATGATGGATTTTTGGCTAAAATACATGGTCATGGTCCAAGGGTGTCTAAAATGGTTGGGCAAGGTTGTTTCTGGTCCAAGGTTATCAAATGGAGCAATTTTGCAAACAGAACTATATTGAAAATATTTATAGAAATTAATCTATGTCAAAAATACTCAAATAGACAACTAAATTCTAAATTCAATTTTAATTTGTTAAAATATTATTTTGGGACAGAGGATATGAAAGTACACATCCTAAGGTTTCCAAATATATTTTATTTACAATTTTTGGATTTGTAGAATTTGAATTATGCTAAATTTCATCAAACAACCATATTTGAATTTGAACAAATTTAAGTTTGTCAAATTTGAATTTGGCCAGTGCTAAAAGTTTCTACATGTCAAGGGCTTTTCAAAAAGTCCAAGTTTATCAAATTTTGCCAAGTGGTTAAAAAGTTATGATGGTTCAAAGTTCTAGGGGCTAATCTGCAAAATTACAATTCTATTTTCTATTCGGAAATAAAACCAGACACTGGCTGGGCCGAAAATGGCTTATCTGTCGCACAGACAGGGAGTGGGCCTGGGCTGGCTACGCGTTGCGCTGGGCGATGGATAAAAACTTAACGCGTACGCTGACGCGGCGCAAATCTATTGGTCGATACCTCTTCGCGTAAGTCATCTAATCCTGGCCGTTGCGACATATCCGATGGCTGAGATGAGCTAGGGGTACCTGGCGGCGCGGGAGGTCGCCGGAAAATGGCGAACGCGGCGGCGGGGTGCTCGGAACCTCACCGGAGTTACCTTCCGGTGCCCTCCTTGCTCAACGGAGGTGACCACGAGGCGCGGGACAGCTCGGCGAAGAAGATGGTGATGATGGCGCGGGCTCGAACCTCCTGGAACGACGGTGCGATGCAGATGGTGGCGTTGCGGCTCCGGGGAGCTTCGGGGGAGGATGGCGCGGCCTCGTCTCTGCACAAAAATTACGACCAAAAGGTCACAGACGCACGCATTGTCGAGGGGAATCGGATGGAGGTGGTCTCGGGCTCGGCTACCTCCTCTGTTGGCCGGAGATGACGAGAAACGACGGCGGCAGTGGTGAAGTCCAGCGAGGAATAGCAACGGCGCAAGGGCAAGAGAATGAGGGAGAGGAGAGGGGAAATGGAGAGGGGGTAGGGGGCTTTAAGGGGGGGAAACGGTGCATCAAATGGGGCATTCATTCGGGCGCAATCACGGCGAGAAATCAAACAGCAGAAACGGCCGTGGCAGTTTCCTTCTGAGGAAGAAGATGATGACGTCATGCGTGACGTCATCGATATTTTTCTTTTAATTTCTGTTTATTTAAATCTTTAATAACTTCTGTTTTAAGTATCCAAATGACATGAAACAAAATTCTAAATTCTTGAAATTTCAAATACTTTTTAACAGTACCATTTTTTGAAAACAAAACATCATATTTTATTTTTGAATTTTGGAAATTAGAATAATTCCTTAATAGTCACTTAACGTGATTTTTAATTTAAAAATTTATAAATCAAAGTTATTGGTCTATTATAATTTCAGTGGCATTCTAAATGTTGAAACATATTTTTGAAAGTCATTTCATCTTGTTTTCACAATTTTCTATTTTGAAATATAAATAAAACACTAATAATACTTTAAGGCCATTTTAAAATTTGGAAATTAATAAATTGATGTTATTATCCAAATAAAATTTCAGAGACATTTTACATGTCATATATTATTTTTGTAAATCCATTTTAAACCATTTTCACATTTTATAATTTTAGGATATGAAGGATTTACTAATAGTATCTTAATGTTATTTAATTAGTTCATATTAATTAATTAATATTGTTGATCAATAAATTTTTGAATAAAACCACAAGTCATGATATTGTTTTCAAAATATTTTGTTATGTTATTTTCAAACAATGCATTTTATTTTCACACCTTATTGTTTAAAACTTGGAATAACAACTAAAAGTTATTATTAAAACATTTTATTCTCATCAAATATTTTTGAGGCTTAGGACTTTATTAAGGGTTATAAATCTTTGATTTTTGATGCCATAAGATATCTTCAGATTAATATTGATGTTGTAAACATTTTTGGTAAAGGTTTGTTAATAAAAAGATATTCCCTTTATATAATAATAAATTTATTTTTGAAAAGGGTTTTAGAGTTTATGGAATTAAGGAAGTTTGGATTCTTTATTCCAATTACATATTGTTTTCTTTTATTTCCTCCTTTTATTTGGTTTTTGGTGACTTGCTTAATCATGAAAACAAAAAGTTTCAAATTTTTGTGATTTTTGCATTTTCCAAAAATCAGGGATGTTACAGGGTCGGTTTATAAAGCACCCGTACCCCCCGGCTTGTCCTCCAAGACACACCCTGGATCCTACCCGGACACGGCATACAAACCCTAACCTTCATTTACCGTAACCCACAATCCGGGTTACTAGGCCTACAAACTTGGGCCTTCCAGAAGTTTCTTTATCCTTAGCCGGATCCTGCACAGAGTCCTTTGGGCCGGATTACGCCTTGGAGTTGGCCTACCGGGTTATTATCCCTCCATCAGAAGGTGAGCCTTCCTCTCTATTTTCTACACTGTATCTTCCTATTCGGCTGCTTTGCTGACAATGTTGTTCTTCCCGCAGAAGAGTATAAAAAATTCCGGGAGCAACACTTGCAGTGCCTCACGCCTGCTGAGGTACAATAGCAGTTGCAAGCCCGAGAAGCAGAGATCGAGAAGGAGCACGCGGCTGAGAGGACGGAATACGAGAAGCTCCAACTCGATCTCCAAGCCGCACTCCAGACTGCCATCAACCACGTCAGCGAGAAAGGAGTTGGAGAGAACATCCAAAGCCGAGAAGCATGCACTTGAGTTGGAGATCCAGGTGCTGAAGGACCAGAACTCGGCTCTCGAAACCCAACTCTGGGAATCTCGCCGTATTCAGGACAAGCACATCACAGATGAGACCGACTCGCATCGGAAGCTGGGAGCAATTGTCCTTGAGATGGAATGTAAGTTGTCATTATCCGCTATCCTGTTTGACTTTTTTCTCTCTGTCTTCTTCTATTCTGTTTTTCTTCTTCCCGGTTTCTGTTTCTGACCTAACTTTAGGCCCTGCTGATTTAGACGTCTTCCCGGAACTTCGTGCCGCCGGCGCAACTGCTGCGAACAAAGCAAGGAAAGCCAGGGCAGCAGCCGGTCTTGGCCTTGATGATGGATCCACCATCTCAGACCTTCTTGCCAACCTGAAGACACATGTGCATTCCCTCAAAGGCCTAGGCACCTCTATGGTGGCCACAGCAATCAACTTGCACACCCTGTTCTGGCCAGGAAAGGAGGTTCCAGAAACATTCCAAGGAATTGCCGAGAACCTGAGCGGAGTCAAGGCTGAACTCAAGAAGTGGCGTGCCTCCGCAGATCGGGCAGGGGCTGACGAGTTGCTGCACTTCATCTTGAGCTGGTACGAGAACCTAGACCTCGAAAGGATCAGCACGCGCCGCGAAGACTCCAAGTGGACCAAAAATCCGGATTGCGTTGCTCGCCGAAAAGAGGTGTCTTATGAGCTCGCTTCCTACGCTGAAACGAGTGTCTTCATCGACGGCCTCACCGAGCCTGACACAGACGTTGGCGAAGATGATGACGACGAGGATGATGATGATGATGAGGATGAAGACGAAGATTTGGCCGACTTCGAAGAGGACGCCGAGAAGGAGGGATCCAAGCAAGAGAAGGCCAAGGGGACGGAGGGTAGCGAGCAGCAAGAGAATGCTGAAGACTCTGAGTTGGCCAGCAACCCAGAGGCCAAGCAATCGCAGTCTGCCGCGCAGGAGACCGCCATCACCACCGAGATGGTGATCCAGGAGCCGGCTCCCGAGTTGGGCGCGACTGTTGCTGCTACGGACGGTCTCTACCCGCTAGCCTCCGACTCCGCAACGGATCCCATCTCTGTGGCTACGGCAACTTCCGATCAGACCGCCTCTGCCAACACCGATGCTGACAACACGGGTTCTACTGTCGTGTAATCCCTGCAAACTTTTGTCTCCAAACTTTTATCAGATCCCCGGGATGCCGGGTGCAAATGTAATCAGTACAATTAAGTCCTTTGCTACTCAGTTTTAATTCAGTTATCAGTTTAGCAACTCTGGCTCAATGTCGTGTTGCGTTTCTATGCAAGTCCCCGAGTTGCATTTTTTATCCACTCATTCTCTTTGTCTTAGCTCTTACCTGACACTTGTGGCTTTTTTGGTAGTCGAGTCACAAGATTTCAAAGTTTGAGTTTCAAATACTTAGCCACTTAGAAAGCTGCATAGTAACGCTGCCCACCACTTAGCCGAAAAGAGAAAACAGAAACAGTAAAGAACACCCTGCTCGGTTGCTACACTTCTTTTTTCCTTAGCAATTTTTCGTGTGCTCATTGACCTTTGGCTTGTTCTCTTGCTTGCCATGAAGTTAGGTTGCAGACAGCAGCAATTTCGAAGAGTTGGCCTTTGGGTTTAAACACACTACTAGATATGCTTATGAAATTCTAGGTAAAGCAACCGAGTAGACAAAGTAAAACAGAGTAGAACAACGCAGAACAGGTTTGGACGAGGGCAGTCCCCGAGTTTAAATTCGGAGTGCCTACTAGAATTTTAACTCGGTTGAGGAGATACATACAACTTTCTGCTCATGAATGAAAATGACGGAGTAGAGCTACATTCCAGGGGCGCTTAGATTCCTCTCCAGCTCTATCCGGCCTGTTCTTCTGGGGTGCCCGTGCGTCAACTAGATATAGGCATCATTGTGCAGAGCCTTGCTCACAATGAAAGGCCCTTCCCACGGAGGGGACAGTTTGTGCATCCCGGCCGTGCGCTGCACGAGCCTAAGGACCATGTCTCCTTCTCGGAAAACCCTTTGGTTCACTTTCCGGCTGTGATAACGCCTCAAGTTTTGCTGATAGACAACTGAACGTGACAGAGTTAACTCTCTTGCTTCTTCTTGCAGGTCAACGTAATTTTCTCGAGCTTCTCTCGCCTCCGCCTCAGTGTAGAGGGTTACTCGGGCGAGTCATGCTCTAGGTCAGTGGGCAACATGACCTCAGCTCCATATACCAGGAAGAATGGTGTGTATCCGGTTCATCGGTTAGGGGTAGTCCTTAGACTCCACAACACTGCCGGCAACTCGTCCAGCCAACAACCAGGGGTTCGCTGTAATGGCTCCATCAGCCTTGGCTTTATGCCGGATAGCACCATGCCATTTTCTCTCTCAACTTTCCCATTGGAGGCCGGATGCGCAACAGATGCAACATCTAGCCGGATCCGCTTCTCTTTGCAGAATCTCGCGAAAGCACCCTCAGCAAAGTTTGTGCCATTATCAGTGATGATGTTGTGCGGGTAGCCGTATCTCAGGATCACATCCTTTAGGAAGCTCACAGGTGTGACTCCATCACACTTCCAAATAGGCTTGACCTCAATCCACTTGGTGAACTTGTCAACCATGACCAAGATGTGAGTCATGTTGCCTCTAGCTGGCTTGAAAGGCCCCACAATATCCAAACACCAAACTGCAAATGGCCAAGTAATGGGAATGGTCTTCAACTCGGAAGCTGGCATATAAATCTTACTTGCAAATCTCTGGCAGCCGTTGCACTTTCTCACTATATCTTCAGCTTGCTTCAAGGCAGTGAGCCAAAAGAAACCATGCCGAAAAGCCATGTTGACCAGAGCCCGAGAAGAGGCATGATGCCCGCATTCCCCCTGGTGTATCTCCACAAGAATTTCTTCTCCTTCTTCCGCCTCGACACAACGTTGCAACACGCCAGTAGGACTCCTTCTATGCAGCACCTTGTTGAGGATAGTGTAGCCCTTGGATCTTCTCTGTATCTGCCTGGCTGTGACCTCGTCACTTGGCAAAGTGCCATCCGTTAGAAAGGATAGTATGGGCAGAGCCCAACTCGGTGTCTCCCGTGTGGGAAACACTGGTTCGTCCACTTCCATTGGATCAGCCACCAAGACCTCTTCTGAGTTGGAAACGAGTCCCCGAGTCCCCGATTACTCGGAAAGGACCCCCTTGATGAATGCGACAGTCCCCGGGTTGAATGGAGCAGTCCCCGGGTTGCAGGTGCCAGTCCTCGGGTTCTTTTTTGCAGCCTCCCAGTCAATCTCCATTGGAACAGATTCTTCTCCTGGCAGAGAAGGAACGAAGATAGACTCCGAGTTGGGGGTGGCTCGATAGATGGCTTTCTCAAATGCTCCAAGGCAATCCCAGTCGGGATGAACTGCCGAGAAGACCCCAATTTGGACAGCTCATCAGCTGCATTATTTTCAGCTCGGTGTATATGCTGGAACTCACACCCTTCAAAAAAGCCAGTCATGGTTTGCACCAGAAACCGATAGGACGCCATGTTGGCGTCCAGAGCGTCCCAGGTGCCGGATACCTGCTGCACCACCAAATCCGAGTCGCCATAGCAGATGATACGCTGCACACCAATCTCCTTGGCTACCTTCAGGCCGTGAACCACGACCTCATACTCGGCCACATTGTTAGATGCCTTGAAATGAATCTGCAGCACATATTTGAGTTGATCTCGCTTGGGTGACGTAAGCACTACACCAGCACCAAGGCCTTCCTTCACTTTGGAGCCATCAAAATGCATCTTCCAGTAGTTGGTTTCCGGCAAGGGAGGCTCATACTGCACCTCAGCCC
The DNA here is from genome assembly GCA_028641055.1 of Alopecurus myosuroides. Lineage (NCBI taxonomy): Eukaryota > Viridiplantae > Streptophyta > Magnoliopsida > Poales > Poaceae > Alopecurus > Alopecurus myosuroides. The sequence goes on along the minus strand of CM054062.1, from coordinate 85,718,361 downwards.
AATCCACTAGAAAATATGCCAGAATCTGTGACTTGATGGCTTCTCTTCTCGCGTATAGAGGAGCGTACGCGGCTAGCTCGATTGCCCACTGGGATACCCGGCCGCTTGCGTCCTTGTTGCCCATGATATCCGAGATGGGAGCATAACTCACCACTGTGATGGGATGCTCTTGGAAGTAATGGTTCAGCTTCTTGGCACCCAGGTACACGCCGTAAGTCATCTTCTGGTAGTGTGGGTAGTTCTGCTTGGAGCTGGATAGCACCTCACTGAGATAGTACACTGGCCGCTGCACAGTCTTGCCTTCCTCTTCTCTCTCCACCACTATCACCACACTGACTACCCGGTTGGTTGCCGCAATGTACAGCAACATTGGCACTTTGGGTAGCGGACTAGCCAAGATGGGAGCGTTACCCAGCATGGTTTTCAGCTCCTTGAATGCCATATCAGCTTGTGGTGTCCAGACAAACTTGTCGCTCTTCTTCATGAGTTGGTAAAGAGGCAAGGCCTTCTCGCCCATTCTGTCTAGGAAGCGGCTCAGAGAAGCCAGGCATCCAGTGAATTTTTGCACATCCTTCAGTGATCTCGGCAAAGACATGCTCTCTATAGCTTTTATCTTTGAAGGATTGGCTTCGATGCCCCGACTGGATACCAAGAAGCCGAGTAACTTGCCAGCCGGGACGCCAAAGGTGCATTTAGTCAGATTCAACTTCATCCTGTACTTGTGCAAGTTGGCAAAGGTTTCCTCAATATCACTAACCAGAGTATGTTTTTTATTCGTTTTGATGACAATGTCATCTATGTACACCTGCACATTTTTGCCAATTTGATCATGCAAGCATTTTTGCATGCATCTCTGATAGGTAGCCCCAGCATTCCGCAACCCAAAGCACATGACACGATAGCAATAAGCCCCGTACGGGGTAATAAAGGCAGTTTTTATTTGATCATCCGGGTTGAGAGCTATCTGATGGAAACCAGAGTAGGCATCAATGGAAGACAAAAGTTCACAACCGGCCGTGGAATCGATCACCTGATCTATGCGGGGTAGCGGGAATGGATCCTTGGGGCAGGCCTTGTTCAGGTCGGTGTAGTCCACGCACATGCGCCATGCGGTATCGGCCTTGGGGTCCTCCTTCTTCTTCTCAACCATAACCGGGTTGGCTAGCCAATCCGAATGCAGTACCTCCATGATAAATCCACTGATCAGCAACTTCGTGATCTGATCACCGATGGCTTTCCTCCTCTCATCACCAAAGCGGCGCATAGCCTGCTTAACCGGCTTGGCGTCATGCCGCACATGCAGCGAGTGATCAACCAACTCCCTCGGGACACCCGGCAGATCCTCATTGGACAATGCAAAGACATCCCGATTCTCACGGAGGAAGTGGATGAGCTCGCTTTCCTATTTCTCTCCCAACCCGGCGCCAATGATGGCAACACGGTCTGGGAACTCGGGATCAACCTGGACCTTCTTTGTCTCCTGGGACGCCTGGAAAGCCGTTCCGTACTGGGAGCCCGGCATGCCAGGCGCACCACCTTGCGCCGCTTGAGCCATAGCAACAACCTCGTGTATCTTCTTCTTCTCGGCAGCAATGACCATGGACTCCGCCAGCTGAGAACTAGCAGACGCGCATTCCAAGGAACGCTTGTAATCACCCGAGATGGTGATGACACCATTGGGACCAGGTATCTTCATTTTCAAGTAGGCTTCATGGGTTGAGGCCATGAACTTGCTGAGGGCAGGCCTACCGAGTAGATCATGGTAGGGGCTCTGAAGATCAACTACTTCAAACTGCAGGCACTCGGTGCGGCAGTTCTCCCTGGTACCGAATAGGACATCAACCCATATGCGGCCGATTGGAGCACAAGATACTCCCGGCACAATGCCATGAAATGTGGTCCTGCTGGATAGCAGCATGTTCTCAACAAGGCCAATCTTCTCCAGTGTATCCCGGTACATGATGTTGATGCTGCTGCCGTTATCTGTCAGCACCTTGCTGAACCTCACATTCTTCTGAATTCCCAAGAAAGTGGGATCCACCACCAGAGCATAGCTACCCGGATTGGGCATCACCTTGGGATGATCAGCCCTGGACCAAGTAGCCTCTTGGTCACACCAGTGCAGGTAGTGAGGCACAGCCGGGATCACTACATTTACCTCCATCGCATGCCTGTGCAATGACTGATTGTCGTCTGGCTCGGTGGTGAAGGTCATGTAGCTCTCATGGTGTTCCTGGTACTGGTTGCGGTCTCCACCACCATCTTTGCCGTTGTTGTTGTTGTTTTTGTTGTTGCACTTGCGGTTGTTGTTGTTGTCATTGTAGTTGCGGTTGTTGTTGAAGTTGCGGTTGCCGTTGTTGTTGAAGTTGCGGTTAGCTCCCTGAGCCACTTGGTTCACATTCTCCCTTCTCGGATTCACTGCAGGCCTGGGAGCAGCTTCCCGAATAGGCTGCACATTGGCATTCGCAGGCGGCAGAGGAGGAGGAGGGGCAGCTGACCAGAGTCCTAATCCTTGATGCGGTCCCACCAGCTGCACTGCCGGGTAGTGTGGTTGGCTCGCCTACTCGGATGCCGAGTATGGAAACTGCATGGCCCAACATTCATGTTCTCAAAGATAAAGCTCGGGGCTGGATCCGGGTTGCCGCTACCCTGCTGGGGAGCATTGTATGGCTTCTTGATGCCTTGGCCCTGATTCTGGTTCTGCCCGTATTGGGCTCCAGCAGTTTTTTGCCTTTGGCTACTCCCAGCAGCCGCAGGGCCTTGAATCACAGCGTTCACCTCCTCGGGATCATACCGAGTATCAATGTGGTCACCTCTGCGCTTGTTGCGGAAATCATTGCGTCTGCTGCTATCATGGTGCTTCCTTCTCGGCTCAACATCGAGCAGAGGCTGAGTGGGGTCTCCGAGTGCATACATATCAGCAATCTTGATTGTCTCGGCGAGCGTACTCGGCATCTCCCTCTGCAGCTTTTGCCACAACATGTTGTCATGCCTGCAACCTTGAGCGAACCAGGCGATTGCCTGTGACTCATTCACACCTTGCAAGGTACTCGCGGTCAGTTTCCTCTTCTTGCTGCTTGCAAGCAGACAGTTGCTGCGGCCTATTCGGCCTCTTGTACGTGCTGGTGAAGTTGCTGACGAAGGCTTCCGAGAAGTCTAGCCAGCAGTTGATGCTATCTCTTGGCAAGTTGTTGAGCCAAATCCGAGTAGGGCCCTCCAACATCTGCGGAACATATCGCACAGCCCATCTCCTGTTGCCGCCTGCAATATGCACAGCGGTAACGTAGTCACTCAGCCAGTCTTCCGGCTTGGTGCTGCGATCATAGCACTTGGTCCCCTAGGAAGCTGGAGTTGTTTCACGGACGGCTCCTCCATGATGCGGCGACCAAAGCAATCTGGGTCGAGTGGCCCCTTGTTCTCGAGCTGCGCAGACCGATTGATCCGGTCCAGCTTGTATCTTGCATCACTGGGCTCCAGCATGCGGCCACCCAGGCGATCAGTGACATCTCTTGGGTCAGCATACCCGGCTAGCCCCATTGCCGAGTACCCATCATCGTACCGGTCTTCCTGCACAGCTGTGGGTTGCACAACCGGATTGGCTGCTGGCATAGCTGCATGCGGCTGTGCTGCCGCTGGTTGCCGCACTCTTGGCTGGGCCGGGTTGGCAGCATGATGCCGCGATGGTCCTGCATGGTCTCCTCCTTGCCTCTTGCTGTGAGCTTTCTGGCTTGATAGCCTGCTCCTGCAGCGTTGTGTTTCTGATCGGGCTGCCGCGGCACAGCGTGCTGTTTTGCAGCGATAGCCGGGTCGTACACCTGCATCTGTTTGTTCTTTCCGGAGTTCTCACTCTGGTCCCTCTTGTTGCCAAGTAGCGGTGATGAGGCTTGATCCGTAGATCTGACCGCATGCGAATGCACCACCTGAGAAGCGCTAGCACCCGGATTGGCTTTCCGGAACTCCTCGTTCTGCCTGGCAGCCTCTAGCACTAGCTCATTGAGTCTATCCTGCTGCCTAGCGCGCGCGTCGCCAGCAAGATGCGGCAACTCAGCATCCACTGCCTCTGCAGCCCTAAGAGTTTTGGCGGGGGTGTTGTATCTCGGCCTACCAACAGTGTTCAAACTAGCAGATTGGCTAGCAGCCCTACCATCTCTAGCCAGCTCAGCGCCTAAGTTGCGACGAGTAGTGCCTAGCTTGCTAGGCAGCCTAGAAACAGGAGTAAAGCCATGCGCTATGTTATACTCGTTTTGAGCTAGGTTAAGCTCAAGCCTAACCTTCTCCAGCTCCTGGGACTCCGCGAGTAGCGCTTGACGCTGCTGCTCGAATTGCGCCTTCATGGCGGCGAGTTCCGCCTCTGTAGCTCGTGGCATGCCCAGCTGCACGGTAGCATCACCGCGAGCAGCTGGTATCGCCGTAGACGTGGAAGGATCCACGTAACCCGGAATGTTGTGGGGCGCGTCATAGGGATTGTGAACCCTGGCGCCAGCAGGTTCCTCGATGACTCCCGCGGTAGCGGCCGCGCCTTTCATCGGGAAACACTGGTATCCCTTTAGGGTTTATATCTCGGGGAGATTAAATAGGCGAAACTGCAGAGGCGGTGGAGGCCTAGGGGCCCCCACACCACCCCCGGCGTGGCCAAGGGGGGCGCCACCCTATGGTGTGGGCCCCCTTAGGCCCCCCTCCGGGTCTCTTTGGGACTCCGGAACCTTCGGGATTTCTAAGACTTTCGGGCTTCGAATTTTCCAATTCCGAGAAAATATTTCCAGAACAACTTTTCTGAAACCAAAAACGGTAGAAAACAGGGAACTGGCTATGTGGCATCTTGTTAATAGGTTAGTCTGGAAAATCGATAAAAATGACATAAAGTGTATAGCAAACATGTGGGAAACAATAAGAAAACAACATGGAACATCAGAAATTAAGGATACATTTATGACGTATCACGGGCTTGCCAATTTCTTGGTAGGTCCTTGGTGAGTTGGTATTCTAAGAAGCAAAATTGCATATCTCTCTCCACCGCCGAAGCCGAGTATGTGGAGACGGCTAGTGAATGCACTCAGTTGTTATGGATGAGGAAAACCCTCAAATAATATGGTGTTCATTGTGACAAAGTACCTCTTCTATGTGACAATGAGAGTTCCATCAAGATTGCCTACAACCCCGTGAAACATACAAGAACAAAGCATATTGAGATTCGTCATCATTTCATTAGGGATCAAGTTGCCTATGGAGATATTGCACTAGCCTATGTGCCAACCAAGGATCAACTTGCCGACATATTCACGAAGCCACTTGATGATGCAAGATTTATGTTCTTGAGGAATGAGCTAAATATCATTGATTCAAAGAGTTTGACTTTAGGATCTTGCACACACACCTATAGTTGGCTATGTGATTAGGTTTAGGAGTAGGTATGGACATGGGGGAGTGTTGTCCTAACACATTGGACTCTCCCTCCCCCCATTATGCCCAAAGTAAATATTCATTTATATCTCTCTTTTTCTAATGTTGAATTGTGAGCTAAAATGTTGAGAATTGGCAATGCACCCAAGATACATCTTCATGGTGTCATACCACACTCTCTTACATGGTGGCCTAGGCCACCAACAACTTCTCTTTAAAGAGTTGGTTCTTATTTGGTTGTTATTTGTATTGGTTTTATGGAAAACACACTCCTTCTTTGCTTTTATTTGTTTTGATCTTACAAGATTTGTCGTGGTGTGGAGAAGACAGATGCCATGGGATGGCTAAAGTTGGGGCCGATGGACGCTGGAGGTATCCCGGGAGGGATCGCACGGCGAGTAGCCGCGCGTAAGTAACAATGCAAACAACAAGATCTACCCAGGTTCAGGGCCCTTGTGTGGAGGTAACACCCCTACTCCTGCCTACCGCTCTGTATGTATGTTTTCCGAGTAGCCAAAGTACAATGTTTGCCTCTTGGCCGAGTAGCCACTCGGCTGTTCTCTCTAGCTCTAGTGTTGGCTCTTGCAATAAATGCGATCTGAGGCAACGTCCCTCGCGCAGGAGGGGGCAGGGCACCTTATATACTGGTGCCCAGCCGAATAAACAAAGACTATAAGGTACACTCGATGGGACATGCCCACTGCAGGACAGCGCATGTCGTGGGATAATCACGGCAGACGTTACCGGGGGTAACGAATCTTGGGGCAAGACGTCACAGGCGTTTGGGAGAGGGTTTCGCTCAGAGGAAAACATGATGGAACTCGATCTGGTAGCCGGCAATCAAGTCGCCGAGTCTCCGATCTCAAGATATTAACTCAACTCTCGTGTTACACTGGATACTTGATACCAAACGATATTGCTAGGGTTCTTAGATCTCTCCCAGCTAAACCTAGGGGTCGGTTTATAAAGCACCCGTACCCCCTGGCTTACCCTCCAAAGCGCACCCTGAATCCTACCCGGACACCGCATACAAACCCTAACTTTCCTTTACCGTAACCCACAATCCGGGTTACGAGGCCTACAAATTTGGGCCTTCCAGAAGTTTCTTTATCCTTAGCCGGATCTTGCGCAGCGTCCTTTGGGCCGGGTTACACCTTGGAGTTTGCCTACCGGGTTATTATCCCTCCATCAGTAGTCCCCAGAATAGCTTGGGCTTCACGGATCCGTCCTTGAAGCGCCTGCTATTCCCTGAAAAAATGTCAAACGCACAAGTGTATGGAGGCCGGGTTAAGGTGCTTTGATAAATAGCTAGGCCTAACTCCATGGTGGCCATATAGTAACCCGGCTTTTCTCCAAGTACTTGGCTTAGCTCTCCAGGTCTAAACCCTGATAAAAAATGCCAAAAGCTCGACTTACTTTACTCGATAATTAACCCTGATATCGCGGAAAATATCTCCTTCTTATTTCTGCCTGGATATCACGTTCAACACTTGAAGCATATCTCGAAAAATCCGCACAGATGACCGTTATCCCAAAATTTCCGGATCCCGCCTGTTAGGATAGGTTTATCCACCCACATCTTATAAATATAGCCCAGAGGGTAACTTAGATCCCAACGTTTCATTCCAACCTTCCCTTTGCTTCCTTATTCCCTGCGCTCCGCAATTCCACAAGAATCTCAAGCCGCCATCGTAGCAAGGCCGCCGTCGACCACGTTCATCCCTGAACTACTCCGCGCCGCCGCCAAACTCTGCCACCGCGCCTTCATCCCGCTCATCAAGGGTTGCAGGGGGACATCCATATCGCGACATCGGCCGCCGCCACGCCAGATTCAAGCTCCTCCCAGTAAGTATTTGTTAAGATAGCTCCGCAATTTTTCGATTCGCCTCAGATTGGATCTAGGTCAACCTGCGAGCCGTTCTTCCTATTGCACCGGATTAGATCGATTTGACGCTCGCTAACTCCTTTAACCACCTGTTTGATGATTACACCTCATCCTCCTACCATTATTAATCACCAATTTCTTCGTAGAATCGTTCACAAGTTTTCCAATCTAGATCCATTTCACCTTAATTTTCCGCGCATAACATTGACACCCGAAAAATCCTCCTTTTCCGGCTATTTTGCTTGCAGTGGATACATGGGCAACCATCCGTCTTCCCCAAATACTTTTCCATACGTAAGTGACCAATAATCTCCATAGTTGTACTTAATACCCAGATACCTCGCAATCTCCACTCCATGGCGTGATACCCGGATAGTTCTTAGTTTTCATACTTTCTTGATACCCCAGACTCGGATAATCCAATACTTCCGAGTCTTATTTCCTGTACCTTTTTTCCTTGTGTTTCGCAGGTTGATCCCATGGCTCCCAAAAGGCAAGGGAAACAGCCGGCCCAGGCGAAGACAACCCAATCCATATCCGCCAATTGGGGGCGATCCACTGTCACAAAGGCCAAGCTGGAAGAATTGGCCGAGTTGGGGGTCCTTCCCCCTCAAAAGGACATCCACTAGAGGGCGCCGGGTGACGAGACCCGGCCCACACCCGCCGACGGCGAGGTAATCTTTTTCCTAGAGCACGTGACCCGGGGATTCCGCCCTCCGGGTCACCCTTTCTTTCGCGAGGTCCTGAGCCACTACGGCCTCCGGGTATTCGACATAGGGCCTAACTCTATGTTGAATATTACCCACTTCATTGTCCTATCCGAGTCATACTTGTGCACTCCGCCAAGTTTGACTCTCTTTATTGAACTTTTCCAGTGCAAGCCGTGCCGCGAAAGCGGTGACGGAGCACTTCTCACTTGCGGCGGGGTATCCATCCAACGCCGCAAAAACTCCCCAATGCCAACCCTTAATCTGAACTCCCATGTTAAACACTGGCAACTATCCTTCTTCTACTGTCACGACACCTCTCCACCCGGCGAGAAGAGACTGCCGGGTTACTCGGAGGGCCTCCTCAATACCTCCGAGAATTTCAATGCTTTCGCCCCTGACTCAGACAGGGAGGCAATCATACCTTTGCTAGCTAAGTTAGCCGTTCTCTCAGCCCAAGGCCTTCTTGGGCTCAACTTAGTGAAAACTTGGGTCGACTTCCGGATCCAACCCAATTCTATCCGCTCCAAATTGATGTGCGAATACTCGGGGCACACCACAGACGCCCTTCGATATTCCACCAAGAGCTTTGCAGCCGGGGATACCAACAAAACCATCATGGGTTTTTTGACAGAGAAGCTGGAGGAGATAAAGAACATCGCCGGGTTACCTCCGTTTACTCGGGAAAACCCGGCCCCAGCGGTAAGACCCGATACTCATTAGTTTATTTCCTCATCTTGACTCGATACTGCTCCTAGTTCTTATTTTCATCTTTATGTCTGAGGCCGATGATCCTTTCTGGACAGTTGAAACCTCCCCCCCTTCCAGAGACCCGGAAGAAGAAGATGAGCCGGCTGACGGTGATGAAGGTATTTGCCCGGATCTTGCATTATTTTTACTTGCATCATTTTCCTCCCATTTAACTTGTTTCCACGAACACACACTCGGTTCGCGGGGCTGGAGGACGAAGGTGAGAATAACGAGGATGACCCGGAGGCTACCGAATCTGATCAAGAGGCAACAGTTGGAGCCAAGAGGAAGACCAGAGGGGCAGTGTCCAAGGTTCCTTTCTCTTCTATATCCTCTGAACCTTACTCCTTTGATGCCATGAGACAACTTAACCATCAATTATCGAACTCGTCGTACTTGAAGGATTCTCTTCCAGCCAAGCGCAGAGTAACTCGGAGTTCCCCGGGTGAGGATCCCCTTAACCCGGGCATCTCCACCTCCCCCGTCCATCGTGCCAGTGTCCCTCCGCCTCGTCCTTCCAATTCTCCTCAGCGCCACCCTTCTCCTAACCATCCACGTGCCGGGCAATTCCGGGTTCCGCTATCGGTCCCTTTGACATCTTCGTCTGCTTCCAGCGGCGAACTCCCGCCGGATTACGCCGTAAATACCGGGTAAGTTTTTGCTATATGACATCCTTTGATACCTGACAATTTTCAATCACCATTGCTAACTGCCTCTTCTCATCTTTCTTTAGCGCTCAAGCCACCGTTAGTGACCCGGAGAATGTGGAGATGGACAACCGGGAGGCGGATAACCGTCAGACAGAGGAGCCGACTGAGAACGTAGAAGCCGCGACCGGCGGTGATACTGAGAACAACCAGGAACAAGCTGCCGGGTCTCCTGAGTCATCCGAACCAGTGGACGAGGAGATCGAGGTTCCGGACACGAGGATGGGTTCTCCCAACCCGGATACTCAGACTGTCCGGGTCTCGACTCCAAGGGCGGGGAGAGCTCCCCCATCAGGCGACCAGGCTGCCGGCTCTTCCGGTGTCCGACCCGAGGACCTGACGTTTGCCCAGATGCTCGAAACCCTGCGCGCTTTGAGGGCTAATGAAGAATACATCTTGGAGGCTTTAATAGCCAAACACGAGGTAAACCCGACTAATACTGCTTGTGTCCTTATCCAGTCCCCAAGTTCCGAGTGAATTAATTCACAATTTGCTTGGAACTTTACGATATAAGCGACTGATAACTTGCCCCTTTACCCGGCTAATCTTTCCTTGCATCCATGCAGTCCTTCGTGACTCAATCTGAGGAGAAACTGACCAAGGCCACCAAGCTCATTGAAAAGGAGGTGGCTCTGCGTGAGGCGGCCGAGGCTGAGGCCAGGAGGAGCAGGACGATAATGAAGAAGTATAGGAGGAGGGCTCACACAGCAGAAGATGATCTAACGAGCCTTTCTGTTCAAATTGCTGATACGTATCGTGCTTTGCTTGGTACATTTCTTCATCCGGGTTACCTTTTGATAAATAGCCGGAGTTTCCTGACTCATGTTTCCATTTCTGCAGGTCCGGATGAAGTGATGCCGGACGAGGGTGACATTGCCAGGCTAAAAACTATCAAGAGCGTTATCCGGCAGCTATGCGCCGGAACCAAATGGATCCTTCAAGAAATACGGTGGCCGGGTAAAGGGCATGGCGACCTGAAGAGAATGCTAGACGCTTTCTCCACTATCCCCGAGTGGATTTGGCACTGGAAACACTCGTCATGCCGGGTCGGAGTAACCCGGGGTCTTGCGCTTGCCAAGGCTTACTTCCCTAAGCTCGAGCTAGCCAAGCTTATGGGCGGTTTCCCGGAATACAAGCTTGATGGGTCCAAGTTCTCCGTGAAGGATTTCCAGGCCGTCCAGAAGGAGGTACGTTACCCGGCCAGCGTGATTGCTTACGGCTTAGATGTTGATTCCCTCGTTCCTGCGTATGATGCTACTGGTGAAGCGGTTAAGTCGGATCTTCCCGAGCCGTATGACATGCTGGCCCGATGGAAGGAGGAAGCTGCTAAGTTGAGGGAGGAGGCTGCCAAAAAGAAAGCTGAAGCCGATTCTGCACCCGCTACCTCCACACCAGTCGTTCCTCCTCCTGCACGAGCAGGTACTACTGATCCGGGTGCTGCTGCTACCCCAAGTGATAGCAAGGGCAAGGCGAAGATGGACGCCGCGGCCTAGAACGCCGAGTGATACCTGATGCCTGACGCTACTTCATACGCGTTAGTTGATCGATGTGCCGTTAAAACAACTATTTTTGGATGGTGCGCCTGTGCACCTTTGGTACTATTTGCCAGAGTTTGTAATGCACTCTAAGTTCTTGATACACTTTGTGCTTCTTCTGATCGTTTAAATTTATCCACTTTTGAGTCAACTTGTTCTTGATATCTGACTTTCTTTACGACTCCTTTGGTGAGACTCGGTTTCCGAGTTTCGTGGGTGTTGACGAGCGGACTTGCTTCCAAGCCCCCAAGTCCCCAAGACTCGGATGTTTGGGTTTTTTGAGCCTTAGCAACTAAGCTACTTTTTCCTTTCCAAAATCCCGAATCGCCAAGACCCGAATTTCCGAGTCTGGGATATGTGGTCTTTTCGAAGAGAACGAGTTTTGTTGTTTGCGAAGCCCAAACCCAGAGCCGTTTCTCATAGGTAATGAAGTTATGCTTGATAAACATTGAGTTTCCAGCTATTAGCCTTATACTCTGCATAACTTGTGGTTTAGATGACCCTTTTGACAATCTTGTACTATAAGCCGGCTTTCGCGTGGATATCATGTTGTTACATCTATACGAAAACAGGGTCAGGCAAGTCCCATTGGGCTTCATGGCTGATTGTAATCGTAAGCGAGCAAATCATGCCACTTTTATTGCGAGTCACATCGAGCTTAAGTAAGAAAAGTCAAGAAAGTTTGGCTCCTTTATCCGGTTATAAGATTGCAGCCGTACTCGTTTGCGAGTAATCGGCCCTTATAACTCATAGGCATCAAGGCCGGGTCATTGAGTTTGCAACTGTGCTATTCAAGCAATCAGCCCCCAAGACCTATATATATGCAACGTACTGAGATTAAGGAACATGAGAATAACCACTTCTTTTCTTGATATGAGAATGTTGGGCCAGCAAGCCGCCTCATTAAAAACCCATCCAGTCCCCAAGGGTACCCTGGATAGGAAAAGAGTACGTCTGAAACCTACTGCCCGTTACATCGTGCAATTCCACTTGCCAATATAGTCTTTACTAAGTGTAATATGGACGTAGCTGAGCCACGTTCCATGGTCTGTCTCTTTCTTGCATAGATGAAGTGGTATGAGCGGTGTCATTAACTGTGGCCGACTCTTCCCTTGCACCTACCAAGTAATATGATCCATTTTGCAGATTCCGGCTTATGATAAACGGTCCTTCCCATGGCGGTGATAATTTGTGTTTTCCTTCGTTTGACTGTACTAGGCGCAGAACCAAGTCTCCTTCCTGGAATACCCGGGTTTTCACGCGCCGGCTATGATACCTCCGTAGATCTTGCTGATATATGGCTGATCTTTCCAGGGCTTGTTCTCTTTGCTCTTCTAGCATATCTACGGCGTCCTGCCGGGTCTTCTTGTTCTCTACCTCGACGTAAGCTGATACTCGAGGTGAATCATGAATAATATCACTCGGCAGCACTGCTTCCGCACCATAAACCATGAAGAATGGTGTCATCTGAGTAGATCTGTTAGGTGTAGTGTTGATACCCCAGACCACGGAAGGTAGTTCTTCGACCCATGCACCCGCAGCCCTAATGCAAGGGACTCGCAGTCGTGGTTTTAGTCCACGAAGTAATTCTTGGTTTGCCCTCTCCACTTGTCCATTGGCCTGCGGATGAGCCACTGATGCTACGTCAAGTCGGATTCCATTGCTACCACAAAACCTTTCCATCGCGCCAAGGGACATGTTGGTTCCATTGTCGGTAATTATACTGTGGGGATACCCGAACCGATAGATAATTCTTTTTAGGAACTTGACTGCTGTAACTGCTTCACAGTTGGTGACTGGCATAACCTCAACCCACTTGGTAAACTTACCAATAGCCACCAAAAGATGTGTCTTCTTGCAAGGTGACATGTGAAAGGGACCAACCATGTCCATACCCCAAACCGTGAACGGCCAAGTTAACGGAATAGTCCGTAATTCCGTAGCCGGCACGTGGGTTTGGCGTGCGTACCTTTGACATCCGTCACACCTTGCCACTAAGCGCTCCGCATCTGCTAGAGCCGTGAGCCAGAAAAATCCGTGTCGATAAGCTTTGGCCACAAGGGATCTTGTGGACGCATGATGCCCACAATCACCTTCATGGATTTCCTTAAGAATCTGTCGGCCTTCTTCTGGTGCTACAAAGCGCAAAAAGACTCCTGCTGCACTTCTCTTGTATAACTCCCCATTGATGATCGAATATCCCTTTGCTCGCCGCAGAATTTGCCTTGCTAACACCTCTTGCAGTGGTAACTCGCCCCGTGATAGGTAGGCCAAAAACGGTTCTGTCCACTCGGGAATAGCACGTACAGTGGCCACGAGTCCTAAATCCGGGTCTTGATTTGCCAATTCCTCCTCTGACTCGGTTTTAACTGATGGTCGCCATAATTCGTCCAGGAAAACGTTAGGTGGAACCGGCTCTCTGCGCGAGCCGAGTCTAGCGAGGGCGTCGGCTGCCTCGTTCTTTCTTCTGTCTATATGCTCCACCTCGTACCCGTAAAAACATCCCACAACCCTATCAACTTCCCTGCGGTATGCCGCCATAGTTGCGTCCTTTCTATCCCAAGTTCCTGACACCTGCTGTACCACAAGGTCCGAATCTCCAAAGCATCGTATCCTCTTAATGTTCATCTCCTTGGCTACCTTTAAGCCATGCAATAGGGCCTCATACTCGGCCACGTTGTTGGAACAGTCAAAGTGAATTTGTAGTACGTAACTCAATTTGTCTCCTTTGGGTGATGTTAGCACCACTCCAGCTCCTGACCCCCCGTACTGCTTTGATCCATCGAAGTGCATAATCCATGACTCGGAGTTTGGAACCATGGTAGTCATGCCTATGTGTGTCCAATCATTAACGAAATCAACCAAAGCTTGAGATTTGATTGCTGACCCAGGCTCGTAGCTGATGTGATAATCCCCCATTTCTATCGCCCATTTGGCTATCCTTCCGGTCGCATCCGAGTTTCTGATGATATCCGACATTGGTATTGAGCTAACCACTGTTATGGGGTGTTCCTCGAAATACGGCTTCAGTTTCCGGCTGGCCATAAAGGCCCCGAAAACCAGCTTTTGCCAATGCGGATAGCGCTGCTTTGCCTCTGATAATACCTCACTGACATAATAAACCGGCCTCTGGACTGGATAACCTTTCCCATCCTCTTTACGCTCCACAACCACTACTGCACTGACGGCTCGGGGGCCAGCTGCCACGTATAGCAACATAGGCTCTTTAGGACCCGGGGCCGCTAGTACTGGTGCTTCAGATAACTGCTTCTTTAGTGCTTCGAACGCCTCATCCGCGTCTTGATCCCATACAAATTTGTCGGATTTCCTCAAGAGCCGGTACAAGGGTATTGCCTTTTCTCCGAGTCTTGATATAAATCGGCTCAAGGCTGCTACGCAGCCCGTGAGCTTTTGAACATGCTTCAAATTTTCCGGCTTTTTCAGACCTTGGATAGCTTTGATTTTGTCTGGGTTTGCCTCAATTCCTCTCTCGGAAACGATAAAGCCAAGTAATTTCCCGGCTGGAAATCCAAATACGCACTTTGTCGGGTTAAGCTTCATCTGATACCTCCTTAAGTTCTTGAACGTTTCCTTCAGATCGTCGATAAATGTTTCTGCCTTCCTGGTCTTGATAACCACATCATCCACATAAGCATGGACGTTGCGTCCAATTTGGTCCTCGAAGCACTTCTGAATACACCGTTGATAAGTTGCACCAGCGTTCTTCAACCCAAATGTCATGGTTTTGTAACAAAAGGCCCCAAAAGGGGGTTATAAACGATGTTTTCTCCCAATCCTCCCTCTTGAGTTTAATCTGATGATATCCGGAATAAGCGTCCAGAAAGCACAATAGGTCACTCCCAGCTACTGCATCTATGATCTGATCTATCCTTGGTAGTGCGAACGGGTCCTTTGGGCAATGCTTGTTGAGACTCGTAAAATCAATGCACATTCTCCACTCATTGGTCTTTTTCATCACTAGCACCGGATTTGCTAACCAATCCGGGTGAAATACTTCCATGATGAAGCCGGCTGTCAATAGCCGAGCAATTTCTTCACCTATAGCTTTCCTTCTTTCCTCATTCATCTTCCTCAAGCCCTGCTTCACAGGCCTGGACTTGGGGTCTACATGCAAACTGTGCTCTGCCAACTCTGTAGGGATACCCGGCATATCGCTAGGTGTCCAGGCGAATACGTCCGCATTCGAACGAATAAACTCCACAAGTGCCTTCTCCTGCTTGCTGTCCAAGTTAGACCCTATAGTAAATTGCTTAGTGGGGTCACCTTCGACAAAATCTATCATCTTGGTGTCCTGTGCTGCCTTGAATTTTGCTCTTTCGTCCTCAGTATTCGGCCTTTTCAATGCGGTTCCATCATCCAGATCTACTTGAGACCGATAATACTTGAGTTCCTCTTTTCTGCAAGCTTGCTCGGCCATTACCGAATCTCCTTCATCGCACTCGGCCGCTATATCCCGGCTTCCATGTATGGTGATGGTCTGCTTAGGACCCAGAATCTTTAGCTGCAAATACACATAACATGGCCTGGCCATGAATTTGGCGTAAGCCGGTCTTCCAAATAGTGCGTGATAAGGACTGCGCAATTTGACCACCTCGAACGTGAGCCACTCGACTCGATAATTATCCGTTGATTCTCCGAAAGCTACCTCAAATGCGATTTCCCCCTCGGGACATGCCGAGTGAACCGGCACTATTCCATGAAAAATTGTTGAGCTTTTCTGTAGCTGGGACTCTTTGAGACCCATGCGTGAAAAAGTTTCCCAGTACAAGATATTGATGCTACTTCCACCGTCCATCAGGACCCTTTTCAACTCGTAACCATTAACCTGTGGTGCGACTACCAATGCTAAGACTCCTGGGTGCTCTATTATTTCCGGGTGATCTCTTCTGCTCCACGTTATCTCTTGCTCCGCCCATCTCAGGTATCCCGGACCGGCCGAGGAAACCGAGTTCACAGCTTGCTTGAGTATCTTTTTGTCCCTATTAGAAGTTCCTGTGGTATGCACATGATATTGTCCTTTTAAATCAGATGTACGTACCATACCGATGAAGACGCTGATCTGGCCGATCGTCACAATAGATCCGGATTCGAGGTGATCCGACTCCGGCCCCCAGCCGGAATCGTCCACCATCTTCTCTCCTTCGTGGTCGATGTAGATCTCGCCGACGGCAAGATTCTCCATGTTCTTCCGAGCTTCTCCCGTGATGTAAACACCTTTGGACGTAGGCCCCACGGTGGGCGCCAACTGTCATGGGATAATCACGGCAGACGTTACCGGGGGTAACGAATCTTGGGGCAAGACGTCACAGGCGTTTGGGAGAGGGTTTCGCTCAGAGGAAAACATGATGGAACTCGATCTGGTAGCCGGCAATCAAGTCGCCGAGTCTCCGATCTCAAGATATTAACTCAACTCTCGTGTTACACTGGATACTTGATACCAAACGATATTGCTAGGGTTCTTAGATCTCTCCCAGCTAAACCTAGGGGTCGGTTTATAAAGCACCCGTACCCCCTGGCTTACCCTCCAAAGCGCACCCTGAATCCTACCCGGACACCGCATACAAACCCTAACTTTCCTTTACCGTAACCCACAATCCGGGTTACGAGGCCTACAAATTTGGGCCTTCCAGAAGTTTCTTTATCCTTAGCCGGATCTTGCGCAGCGTCCTTTGGGCCGGGTTACACCTTGGAGTTTGCCTACCGGGTTATTATCCCTCCATCAGCGCACGCCTCCGGCTTCTTGCTGACGCGGGTGCGGGAAGTCGCCGCGCTGTTCGGCAGATGGGACATGTCCACCCTGTCAGTGACATAGAGTAGGCCCCTAGGCATGTCCTGTCCCATCTGTCAGTGACAGGACTTGACAGGCGCCTACCTCACTGTAGCCACGCCGTAGCGCGGATAATCACGCGCTCCATAAGTTGAACCGCACGCCTGTAAGGCTACAGGATACGCGGGATCCTGTCAGAACGGCTCCATTGACTTCTTGCCCGAGTAGGAACGCGGCCCATCTACTCGGACCACATGATCGCTACCCGGACGAATACAAACTTTCTCCTTATCGCCTCTTGGCCTTCAATACTTATGACCGGATAGAGACTACCGGGTAGAGGGTACCCGGGTAGCCACCAACCCGGCCTACAGTACTCTGATCTTCGCCTTTATCACTTGCCTTACCCCTACTCGGGGGTAGCCCCCCGACAAGATTTGAGTGTGATGTACCCTCCCTATTGAGTTTCTATCCAAATCCAAACATCCTTCAAAACCACTAAAAATTAGCCACATGCATGTCCCATACAATAATCTGCTCTTTCTGGAGTTTTGGGGCCCGAGATTCTGGTGTTCCACACACGAGACTCCGGTGTGACCAGAATCTCATCCCTAAACACGGAAACTACACCGGAGACTCTAGGGTTTAGGCCAGAGACTCCGGTCTGGGCATTCCAGTAGAGAAGAAAAGGGGATCGGGGTGGGGAGTTGACCACAACTCCCTATCCACCCCCGATCCAAACTGCTCCTACGTTGCCGCCACTCTCCAGGGGAGCCATCCGGATACCTCCTTTCGCTGCCAGATTCTGCCGCCGCCATGCCTCCTCCACTTCTCCTCGGGGGGGGATCTTGCTCCCCACTTGGAGTACCACCATGAAGGATCAGGGTGCCCACTTCTCTCTCTTCTCTCTCTAGGTTTGACCTAGGTAGTGTGAGATATAGAGACAGGTGTGCAGATTCAGAGAAGGGTTGTTAACCAAGAGCAAGCTAGACAAGAAGCTGAAGCTGAGATCTACAGGCAGGAAGTGGCAAAGAAGGCTAGGTTTGATCGCATCCCTACTCTGAAGGGCCTAGGCACGAGTGAGTTTAGGGCAATGAGGGTGGAGCCTTTCTTCATCATTGCTTGCACTAGTGAACACCCTAACTATTGGATAAAGGAGTAGGAGCTTAGCCAGATACAGATCTGTCACACAGTACACCATAAAGTGTGTGAGGAAAAAATTTCTCACCTTAGAGGCTCTAGGCAGCAAGTCTTATTTCAGGGAGCCAGTTTGGGTGACAAAGAAGCCTGGTCTTGAGAATCTTGTTGGCATCCAGCAAAACTTCAACATCAAGGTTGTTTACTGGTTCTTTGCTACTGTCACTTTTGGTGAGGATGAGGACATCACGTTGACATGGATGACTGGGCGTATCAAATGCGAGTCTTCCATTTTGAGGCTTCCAAAGCTCCTTGACTATCCTATCCATGGTGATAACTTGGGTAAGAGGATGCATGCTCATGGTGTTGCCTACAATAAGAGGAAGTTAGCTCCTCTCTATGACAAAATGGCAAGTGTTGGCACCAACAAGGATGTCAAACGTGTCTACAATGTTCTCCTCCGCCTAGTAAGATGCACCATTGCTCCTCAAGCTGGCAATGTGGATGCCATTTGAGGTGGTCTTGTGAACCTTCTGCATCATGCATTCAAGTGCCATCAAGCTAGAGAAGACTGTGAGGGCTTTGAGATGGATGTCATGGACTTCATCAAGGAAGAAATCTATCATGTCATGACTGAGAAGAAGAAGGTGCATGTGTATGATCCTTATGTGATGAAGCTCATCCTTGACAGAGATCCTGGACTAGATATTGAGACAGCGCACAACACTGGCACTCTTCAGGTTCTTTAGGTTCATATGGGTAGAGGCTCTCTAGATGATGAGGATGAAGAGGACCCCTCTATGTTTGATGATTCCCAAGGTCTAGGAGGAAGAATTCTGAACCTCCATCTTGTCTTCAATGCAAGGCTCAGGTTCAAGCTGAGAAAAAGAAGCTCACATGGTTCCAGCGCAACATGCTTTGCATGACCATTGCAGTCCACAAGGAAAACCATGAGGCATATAAGGAAAGGAGGGAAATGAATAAGATGTTCACATGTCTTTGGAATCATGCTAGTATTGTGTGTACCCCTCCTCTTGAGCATGTTGCTGAGTCACAAACTTTATCCTACAACAAGTGGAACTTCTCCTCTTTCCCTTGGGGTGATTTCGATGAGGTTACTTTAGCTCCATCCTCTTATCGCAACCGTGGAAAGGCTCCTATGACTGAAGAAGAACAAGCTGAAGAGGAAGAAGAGTATGAGTCTGATGATGATGAGGGAGAGGACGAGAAAGGTGATGATGAGGATGAGGACTCTGAGGAGGAGGAAGAAGATTGATCCTTTGGGTAACATGTAGTTTGCTCTTTTCTCCTTTTTGGTGTCTCGATGACAAAGGGGAAGAAGTTGCTATCTAGGATATCTGGGTATTTGCATGCGTTGCTCGGAGCACACGCTTTTGTACTTTATTTGCCTTTTTTAGCTTGTGTCTCCTTTTATCTTATTTTCTTTAGAAACTTCTCTATTATTGAACTATGTGGTTGTCTGTGGTAAGACTACGCATGTGAGGCTATTATCTATATTTGTGCTAATCCTCTATTGCCTTACTTGTCTTACTTACTTATGAAATTGTATTGTTCGGTATATTTTTGCTTATGATGTGAGTTTGTAAAATATAAGGGGAGTGTAAATCCTTGTTGTTATGTTCCATCTTGGTGCACACATCAAGGGGGAGCCCATCTATATTTTTAAACTTACGTCTAGCAACGGTTATCATTGCAAATACTTGTGTTGTCATCAAACACCAAAAAGGGGGGAATTAAAAATGCATATCTCGCCTAATTGAGTTTTCTTTGTTTGATAACAAGACTAGTATTATTTTAACATGTGTGTTGCTGTTTTAGGGGATATTGATATTTTTATTGAAGTTGGCTTTGTTTCCCAAAAAGGAACAAAGAGAGCTAGAAGTGCTAGAGTGTTGGGAATATGCCCTAGAGGCAATCATGTATGATGTAATTCCTAATGTATTCATAAATTTATTAAGTCATCCTTGTTTTGAACATCTGATATATATCATTGAATATGTGATTCGATTGTGGAACTATGTATTCATGTTGTTCATGCTAAATTGTTCTTGGTCATTAAAGTTCTACTGGACACACACCCTAAAATAATGTGAGTGTTGGATGATGACTCGGTTCCACTTGTCATGGGCATGGCGATGCCATTCCAACTTTCATAGACTCGGCTAAAGAGTTTAGCAAGTCGGACTGACCCATATTGAGAAGCAACGAGTAAGTCATCATTTGCATGTTTCAATCGATGTAATTCTTAGACCTGAGGTTGTCGCTGAAAGTGCAATATGGTCAACTAGAGGGGGGGGTGAATAGGTGACCTACAAATTTTACTCCTTTTTCACTTTTAATGGGGCTTTTACGAAAGTAAATGCTTGATTACCTAGATGTGCAACTAAGTGAAAACCCTAGGTGATAAGAAGCAAGTAGCAGCGGAAATAAAGGAGCGGTACAAGATAACAACAAGTGAAAAACACGGAGACAAGGATATGTTTCCCGTAGTTCCTTCTTAAAAGAAGTACGTCTACGTTGGAGAGGTGGGGAGCCACCTAGGCGCTCCTCAATAGCACGGATGTGCACACCTTGTTCTCCTTGAGCTTCTCCGGTGAGGGAGATGCTCGTTTCCACTATGAGGTCGACTTGAAGGCGTTGACCAAACCTTTACAAGGGGTTGAGGCTACTCCACAAGTGAGATGGAGGCTCTCAACAATCGAAGCTTCTTGCTACAAGGTGGAAGCTACAAGCACTAGGGTTTCCCTTGAATGACAAAGCAAACAAGGGATTACAAGATCCCAAGAGTTGTGGTGTGGGTACACACGTTTTGGCTTGGTGGAAAGGTAGATCTAGACCTCCTCCATGAGATCCTTGAAGGGCATCGAGTTTGGTTGGAGGAGGAGGGAGATCGGGGCGATTTGAGCTCTACAACAATGGAGGAGAGAGAGGAATGGACGAGCTGCCTATCTAGAGGAAGAAGACAGCTATTTATAGGCTCCTCCAGAATCTGACCGTTGCAGTCTTGCGGGACCGGAAATTTCCGGGCTAAAGGCCGGAATATTCCGGTCGGAAGGGCCGGATATTTGAAAAGTCCGGGGGGCGGATAATTGAAATATCCGGGGGCGGAATATTCCGCCCCAATACTCCGCCCCCATCTCTGTGCGCAGGCACCAACACATAGATGAGAAAACTGCTAAGGACCAAGGGCCGGATTTTTGCTACGGAAATTCCCGGGGCAAATTTCCGCCCCACCTTCTGTGCGCGGGCATCAACTTCTGGTAGAAAAATGGCTAAGGACTTTGATGCCCGGAATATTGAAATATCCGGGGGGCGGAAAATTGAAATGTCCGGGCCCGGAAATTTCCGGACTGAATTTCCGCCCCCATCTCTGTGCGCGGGCAATGCGAAGAAGACCAAATTCTGCTAAGTCCTTGGAGGCCGGATTTTTGGCCCGGAAATTTCCGGGGCAAATTTCCGCCCCGGCTTCTGTGCGCGGGCAAGAAAATACTTAGTCGTTTTCGTGGAAGCCAGAAGAGTGGCCGGAAATTTCCGGTGAGGGGCCGGATAATCCGCCCCATAGAATCCGGAATTTCCGCCCTGTATACTGAAAAATCCGGTGGCTGAATTTCCACAATAGTGATCTTCTCTTTGATCTTTTGACTTGGATATGTCGATGATCATGTAAAGTAATAGCTGCACAGGCTGAACCACATTGTTAGATAGGAGATATCCGTGTTAGCATCATCACCAAAATCATTAGAGGGATCATGAGCTTTCAATCTCCCCCTTTTTGGTGAATGATGACAACACGGGTATTTGCAGGGAATAAAGCTAACAATGCAGAATATAGAAACATCACACATCGCATATATAGGAGACATGCCTCCCAATAATATTAGTTCAACACAAATGACTAGTACGGTAGAACGGAGTTCGAAAAAGACGCACGAAAAACGGAAAGGGCACGAAAGAACGAAAGAGAAACCCTCCCAAGCAAATCCCCACGATCATCTAAATCTTCTCCCCCTTTGGCATCAAGACACCAAAAAGAGAAAAGAGAGAGCTACGTCCCATGGAGCACACTCTAGGCCTGGGTATCCTCGTCGTCCTCTTCAGCTTCACTGTCGGTGGCAGTCTCCATGTCCTCATCTTCATCAACACCAATATCCCAGTCAACATCACGGTTGTTCCAGTTCCTGTAGGCAACCCGAGGAGGAGGAAGTGGTGGCACAGAGGGAGTCTTGAGGGCAGTCATGATGTGATGCTGATTCTCCAAGATGGTGCGGCGTTCCACATAGGCTGCGTAGTTCTCCTTGTGGAGGCAAACAGTCAAGCTGAGCACCTTCTCAACAGCACGAGCAAGCCACGAGCGCTTCTTCTTTCCAGGAGGAGGAGGACGCATGCGAGCATCCCTGTGACCCTGTCCAGATCCACCAACATCATGAGCAGCCTGCTGAGTATGAGCAGACTTCTTGTAGAGGTTGACATCCTTGTGATCCTCACAGTCCAACTCCAAGTCTTCTCGGAGCGCCTCAGGATAGCGTGCCTTGATCAGCTTCATGATATAGGGGGCATATGGTGGCACCTTGCGATGGAAAAGAGCATAGTGGATCTCATTGAAAATGAAGTCCATGACATCCACCCTGTGAGCCTCCATATCAGTCATATCAGTCTCAGAAAAGGTCAGGAATGCATGGTGCATAAGGTTGACCAATCCGCCACGAATAGCATCATTGTTCCCCGCACTTGGAGCAATGGACTCCCTAAACATGCGCAGGAGAATGTCATAGACTGCAAAGAGGCCTTTAGCCGAACCAACTGTGCCGCGAGGACCATAGAGCTCAGCAAGCCTGTTCTTCTGGTACTCTTCCCCATGAATGTGCATACGGTGGCCCTGAGGAGTGTTGAGGCCAGCAAACGGATAGTCAAGAACAGTGGCAAAGTCATGGAAGTTTGCAGTGAGCAGGTGAGGGCCAGACATCCAGGACATCCCAATATCTTCAGAATCATCAATGACAAGAGTAGCAAAGAACTGCTGGATGTAGGTGGTGTTGTAAGAGCAGCGAGTCTCCATAAGCTGACGAAGACCAAGGACCTCCACAAGCTGAACAGAGTTGTTGAAGTACTCGGGGTTGGCAGCTAGATGGGCAAAATTGATAACCTTCATGGGGCAAACTGGTTTGCTCATAACTGTGTAGACCTGCTTGAAGAGAGTCTCCTGCTCGACGTGCCAAAAGCACGAGTCAATCGTGGGGTCCTGAGGACCCTCCGTGTACCAAGCCTTCTTGCGCCATTCAGAAAAATCAGCAATGGGCATAGTGCCCACATTGAGAGGTGCCTTGCCTTGCTGCCTACCAGCTCTGCGAGCAGCCCGATCAGCCTCACGTTGTTGCTCATAAGCTCGCTGAGCATCTCGTTCACGCCGGCGGGTTTCATTGTCTTCCACAAAAGTTCCCTCCTCATTCTCTGTCAGATGGCGGAGGCGTTTGCGGGAACTGAGCAGCTTTCCAGACCTAGAGGTGGAACCATCTGCGAGAAAAGCAAAAGAAAGCCAAAGAAAAAGCAAACAAACATCAAAAACGGGGGCTCACGAAATGAGGAATGGAATTGGGAAGTTCTGTTGCAGAGTCAGTGTAGGCCGGAAATTCCGGTCATGGAGACGGAAATTCCGGAGGACGGAAATTCCGGCCTCAGGGCAAATTTCCGGGGTGCGGAAATTCCGGCCCTGGGCGGAAATTTCCGGCCTGCGGGATTTTCGAAACCAGATCTGAATCTGGGCCTAAAATGAATCTGGAACAAAGGATCTAGTACAAGGATGAATACACGGTGCGTTGTGTGAACAAGGTACCATGCTAGATCAGGAACAAACCCTAGATTGAAAATGCATCTACTCAACCCAAAATTTTGCGGAGAAGACAAACACGTACCGGGATCCATGGAGGAAGGGACGTGCGGTCTCTTAATCCGCAAAGGAAGAGGAGAGGCAGAGGAGGGAGGCAAAGGAGCCTCCCGGAAGGCTCGGAGGCGGCGGCGGCTGGCTGGGGCGAGTGGAGAGACGAGGGGAGGAAACAGTGCGGAACCGTCTCCTCCCGTCGCCCTTATATAGCCCCAGACCAAGGGCACCGGAAATTTCCGGTGTTAATACCGGATATTCCGGACCCCGGAGATTTGGGCCGGAATATTCCGCCCAATTATCCGGTGTGCCTTCTGCGAGCGGGCACGCTGGATAGGTGGGGGGATTATTCGAGTCCAAATCTCCCTCCGGAAATTTCCGTGGTTTTAGGGCACGGAATATTCCGGGCCCCGGAAATTTGATCCGGAAATTTCCGCCGAAATTTCCGGGGTGCCTTCTGCGAGCGGGCACAACGAAACTTGGCGAAATTTCGGGGACAAACGTCTGAGGGCCGGAATATTCCGGTCCTGGGTCGGAATTTCCGGGGTGCCAAAACCAACCGAGTTTGGTGGAAAATGGATCAAATCGTGAGCCTCCAAAGATGCAAAAAGGACACAAACTAACTCAAAACACGAGAAAAACATCAACAATGAAATCCAAAGAAAAGGTTGGTGGCCGAAGCCACCGTGTTTGAGTGATACCAAGGAGCCGCGAAGATGTATCTTGGACTCAAAAGTACAACTCACGTTTAAAGCACTATAAGTCACAAATTGACTAGATATGCATGACGTTTTGGTTGTTTTATGCATGATAGGTGGAGTGTTGGTCCATGAGTTGAACTACGCTCCCCCTATGTCCATGCCTACATCTAGACTAGATAGCATGTATAATGAGGGTACTTATGCAAGGGTTCAAGAGAAGTTAGACGCATCGATCACATTTAGTTCATTCCTCAAACCCCGGAATCTTGGTTCGTCAAGGGCCTTCGTGAAGATATCCGCGAGTTGATCCTTGGTCGCAACATATGAGAGGTCAATATCACCCTTCTCAACATGATCCCGAATGAACTGATGCCGTATCTCAATGTGCTTTGTCTTGGAGTGAAGAACGGGATTGTAGGCGATCTTGATGGCACTCTCATTGTCGCACAAGAGAGGAACATTGTCGAAGATGATGCCATAATCTCTCAATGTTTGCCGCATCCAAAGTAATTGAGCACAACAACTCGCTGCGGAGATGTATTCGGCCTCAGTGGTGGAGAGAGCAATGCAGTTTTGCTTTTTGGAAGACCAACACACCAATGAGCGACCAAGGAATTGACAACTCCCGGATGTAGATTTCCTATCCGTCTTCTCTCCCGCATAGTCCGCATCCGAATACCCAATGAGCTGAAAGCTTGAACCCTTGGGATACCAAAGACCAAAGTTTGGGGTATGAACTAAATATCGAAAGATACGCTTAACCGCTTCAAGATGACTTTGTCGAGGGGAGACTTGAAACCTTGCACATTTACCAACGCTATACATAATATCGGGTCTAGATGCACAAAGGTAAAGCAAAGAGCCAATCATGGAGCGGTATACCTTTTGATCTACCTCTTTACCATTCGGATCGGGTTTCAAATCAACCGTCGTGGACATGGGAGTCTTCATAGGTTTAGCATCATGCATATTGAATCGCTTGAGCATATCTTGAGTATACTTGGCTTGCTTGATGAATGTGCCTTCGGGATGTTGCTTGATCTCAAAGCCAAGAAAATACTCCAATTCTCCCATCATAGAAATCTCGAACTTGTCCGTCATAAGCTTGCAAAACTCATCATTGAATGCAACGTTAGTGGAACCAAAGATGATATCATCCACATAGAGTTGGCATATGAACAAGTCGCCTCCGACCTTTTTGGTGAAAAGGGTGGGATCGATTAAACCAACATTGAACCCACGATCTACCAAAAACTCTTTAAGGTGCTCGTACCATGCACGTGGAGCTTGTTTAAGCCCATATAGCGCCTTATCGAGTTTGTAGACATGATCGGGGTGGTTGGGATCTTCGAAACCCGGAGGTTGCTTGACAAAGACCAACTCATTGATGGGACCATTTAAGAAAGCACTTTTAACATCCATTTGTTGCAATTTGAAGTTATGATGAGAGGCATATGCAAGTAAGATGCGAATAGATTCAAGACGAGCAACGGGAGCGAATGTTTCACCGAAATCGACACCTTCGACTTGAGAGAAGCCTTGAGCAACCAATCTAGCCTTGTTGCGGATGACGATGCCGTCCTTGTCTTGTTTGTTCTTGAAGATCCACTTAGTGCCGATGACGTTCTTGCAATCTTTGGGCCTTGGAACCAATTTCCACACTTTGTTGCGCTCGAAATTGTTGAGTTCATCGTGCATAGCTTCAAGCCAATCTTGATCTTCAAGAGCTTCATAGACCTTCTTTGGCTCAATGTGCGAGACAAATGCATGTGCTTTGCTAAAGTCCGCTAGTTGCCTCCTTGTGACGACCCTTCCACGAACTTGTCCAAGAATCATATCCTCCGTATGGCCGGCACGAGCAAGATTATCGAGCCTTCTCTTTGCTCTACGAGCTAGCATCTCCTCCAAAGTTTCCTTGGATAGGGCTTGATCATCACCTTCATCATCGGAGACATGTCCACCTTGGTCTTGATCATTGATGGGAGATGGATCCCTAACGTGATGAGTTGCATCATCACCATGTGTATCTTGTTCTCCATTATGAGCTTGGCCTTCATCATGAGCTTGGCCTTGATTGTTTGCTTGGCCTAGTGGTGAGGCATGAGGGCTTGGTGCATCTTGTTGGGTAGCATGGTTATCAATGGATGTAGTCAATGGCTCCACTTGAGTAGAGCATAGTCCTTCTCCCTCCGTCATCCGGTTTTCCTCAATGGGGATTATTTCACCAATCCCCATTCTTCTTATGACGATGGGAGGAATTGCATCTCCTACAATACCATGATCTATACGGCCCCCTTGCACTACTAGGAAAATGGCTATAGGAGTGATGATACCCGTGACGCACATACAGTTTGGCGCGTCACGCCTATTACCCGCGGCGCACCACTATTCTGCGCGTCGCGCGTAAAGCAATAGCCGCGGCGCACCAATTGGAAGCTGCGTCGCGCGTATGTGTGGGGCCGGGGTGGCGAGCCTCCGAGGCATACCCGCGACGCACCTCCTGAGAGGTGCGTCACGGCTATGTTGCGTAGCCGCGGCGCACATGACAGACGTGCGTCACGGGTATCGTTTCCACCGATGGCATCTATTGCCGTGACGCACCACTCTTGCGTGCGCCGCGGCTATCCAGCATAGCCGTGACGCGCCGAATATCATGTGCGTCACGGGTATACCTGGAACGAATTTAAGTGGTTTGGGACCACCCCCAACCTCCCATCCACCCATATCTCCACCCCATTTTAGATCTGGTCGCCCCCCACCCCCTCACCACCTCATTTCCCCCATTTTCCCACCATTTAAAACTTATTTAACCTAATTTTTTTGATACATATGTGTGGTGAATCTAGTAAAAATTTGTCTCCACCCCCATCTCTCACTTTATTACCACTTTCCCTTCCATCTTTTCACTTTCTATAGCCACATACAAACATACTCTCTCTCGGTCTCGTGTCGGCAAGATTTATAGTTGGTGAGTTGTTGGAGGGACGATATGTATATGTGTTGTATGTATGTACGTGTGCCGGCGCCGCGTGCATCGTCGTGATGACAAAAGATTCATATATATGGTTGCATATATACATAAATGCGCAATTGTGTTGCGTATTTTTGATGAAATTTGTGGATGTCTTAAAAATGAGTTGACATGTGTTGCCAAAATGTTGATTCATTTCCATTTCGGCGACCACGCACTCCGAGAATGTCCTATTTTTAGCATAGGTCATGCCGAATTTTTCCGTCGACGACGGCCATGTGCATGCATCATATATCCATATATTACGTAATTTGATTCTAATTAATTTTTCATTTGATCTTTTTTTACTATGTAGGCAACCATGCATATAAGCACAGGCACCGTGGCTAGATTTATGAAACATGCGACGGACGAAATGTTTCGAAATAGCATGACGGAGATAAGATGTCCTTGTCGAAGATGCAAACTGAAACACTTGATCAGATACGATTCTGGTGACTTGGAGTCGCACCTTATCCGTCGTGGTTTTATGGATGGCTACACTCTTTGCCCGTCAAGTGATGAAGATGAAGAGTCGCCCGGACATGATGAAGGACATCATGATCAAGATGAAGGACATGATCATAATCAAGACGAAGGACATCGTGATGAAGATGTCGGCCATGATCATAATCAAGACGAAGGACATCATGATGAAGATGTCGTGACATCGTCGTCGGACTGGGTGCGGGACCCTCATGTCCAAGCTCTGCTTCTCAAGGAGACTAGCAACTCCAGAGCTGCTGCTAGAGAGAAATCGAAGTTGTCGCAACTGGAGATAGACGCCGTTACTCCATTGTATGAAGGATGCGCGAGCGAGGATACCCGTCTGAACGTAACGTTAAGGACCCTCGAGATGAAGACAAAACACCGATGGACCGATGCGAGCTACGATGAGAACATGGCATTCTGGCACGACCGTCTTCCCACGGGGAACAAGTGTCCAACGAGCATCGAGGAGGCGAAAAAAGTCGTGTGCCCTCTGGATTTACCTCACGTGAAATACCATGCTTGCATTAATGACTGCATCATCTATCGGGGCGCGGACGCGGAGAGAACCATATGCCCGGTGTGCGACGAAACTCGATACAAGACAGGGAAGAAGGCCTCTCCTCGAAAAGTGGTGTGGTACTTTCCGATAACTTCCCGTCTGCAGCGGTATTTCGCAGACCCCACACAGGCGAAGCTCATGCGATGGCACGCGGAAAGGAAGAAGCCAGAAGAGCATGATGGAACCGATCCGGAGAATGATGACACGATGCTGACACACCCCTCAGATGCTAGCCAGTGGAAGGCCCTAGACATCGAATACCCCGAATTCGGCGACGATCCAAGGAACATCAGGTTGTGCATGAGTACGGATGGATTAAATCCTTTTGGCAACCAGAGCAGCACCCATAGCACCTGGCCCGTGTTTGTATGTATATACAACCTACCCCCCTGGTTGTGCTTGAAGAGGAAGTACATACAGATGAGTATGCTTATTCAAGGGCCGAAACAACCAGGTAACGACATCAATCTGTATGTCCAGTTGTTGGAAGAGGAGCTAGCCACGTTATGGGACGAGCCAGCCAATACGTGGGACGCCTATGGAGAAACGTTTTTCCCATTGAGAGCCGCGCTCCTCACGACGGTGCATGACTACCTCGGTTACGGATATGTCGCGGGGCAGGTGGCGCACGGATTCTGTGCATGCGTTAGGTGCATGGATGACACTACGTATCTCCAGCTAGAGAGAAACCCCGGGTCATCGAAAACCGTGTTCTTGGGGCATCGAAGGTGGCTTCGCAAGGATGACCCGTGGAGAAAACGCAAAGATCTGTTCAACAATGAAGTTGAGATGCGAAGAGCCCCACGTCAAAGGAGCGGCGAGGAAATCGACGAGCTGTTGAAGAACTGGAAAGAGTGCCCTGCGCCGGGAAAGAAGCGAAAGGCGCCGGCGCCGTTGGAGGGTGTATGGAAAACAAGGTCTGTTCTCTGGGACCTGAGGTACTGGAAGATTCTCCGCACACCCCACTGCCTTGACCTCATGCATATCACGAAAAACGTGTGCGAGAGTCTGCTTGGCACCCTGCTCAACATGCCGGAGAGGACCAAAGATGGGCCGAAAGCAAGGAACGACTTGAGATTTTTGAATATCAGGGGCGAGCTCCACGGAGGAAAACCGGATGATGATGACGATGACGATGACGATGTGTTAGATGGGACGGAAGGTCGCCGCAAGGGCAAAAAGGCCAAGAAGACGGAATATTACTGTCCCCCTTCGTGCTTCACGCTATGCGAGAAGGAGATCGACCAATTCTTCAAGTGCCTCCTTGGAGTCAAATTTCCTTACGGTTATGCGGGGAAGATAAGCAGATACCTAGACGTACCAAAGCAGAAGTTCAGCGGAATGAAGTCTCACGACTGTCACGTGATGATGACGCAGATACTTCCAGTTGCAATTCGAGGGATAATGGACGAGCACGTCCGCGAAACGCTGTTTGGACTCTGCAACTTTTTTGACGTCATCTCTCGAAAGTCGATTGGCGTGAAGAAACTCGCAAGGCTACAGGAAGAGATCGTGGTGATACTATGCGAGCTTGAGATATACTTCCCGCCAGCATTCTTCGACATTATGGTGCATCTCCTTGTCCATGTCGTGGATGATATCATCCAGCTCGGGCCGCCGTTTTTACACTCCATGATGGCGTTCGAAAGGATGAATGGTTCCATCAAAGGATACGTCCGCAACAGGGCCCGTCCAGACGCAAGCATTGCCAAGGGCTTTCTGACAGAGGAGTGCATCTCTTTCTGCACGAATTTTCTAGACAAAGATGAGAACCCTGGTCTGCCCGTAAACAGGCACTTTGGCAGGCTCGGTGGATGGGGACACCGCGAGGGCCAGCGCGAAATGAATGTCGACTTTCAGGGCCGACGCAACGACTTTGACAGAGCAAACCTAGTCGCGCTACAACATCTAACAGTGGTCGATCCTTGGTTGGAAAAGCACAAATTGCTAATCGCGAAGTATTACAGTGACCGGGGTCAACATAGGACCGAAGCAGAAATAATCAAAGAGCACAACATCCATTTCACACAGTGGTTCAGGGAGAAGATTATGACCGATCAACCGGAGACGCCTTATTCTGAAGAATAAAAACTCATACTCACATTGTCACAAGGCCCCGCACATAACCTCATGACATATCAGGCATACGATATCAATGGTTACACATTCTACACGGCAAATAAGGACCGGAACTGCGAATACCAGAACTCGGGGGTAACGATGGAATCATTAACAGGTGACGTCAAGGAAAGATACTATGGTAGGATCGACGAGATATGGGAACTCGACTACTGCGGAGAGAAGGTGCCAATGTTCCGTGTCACATGGGCAAAGAGCGTCAGGAAAGAAGGACAATATTTCACCACCATGGTGATACCTGAAGCCAAATCCGGCACGAATGTCACCGCAAAAAATGAGCCATGGGTCTTGGCTAACAAAGTGGACCAATGCTTCTTCATTACTGACCCGACAAGGCCTAGCCGTGTTGTCGTGCGGAGAGGCAAAAGAAACATCATCGGAATGGATGGAGTAGCCAACGAGCAAGACTTTGACCAGTACGCGACCCGAAAATAGAAGATGACAATGACGATGGAACGAAATACACAACAAGAAGAAGCAGGACAACGCTACCTACAGGTCGCCCATTCCACCGAAGAAGTCACGGTGTTCCGGGACTGAATTACTCAACCGCGACAAAAAAGGGAAAGAAAATTGTAAAACGCTAACTCTAAGAACAACGATACATGTGTCGTGTGTTTGCATGCATTCGAGGCAGTGATGACAATGTATGATGATGTATTTTATATGTATGCACTAAGATGTGGTGTTTAAATTAGTCAACACATGAATTGAGATTTTATTTTGAAAGTTATATTGATTTATATGAATTTATGTTGATTTATATTGTGTTTTCCAAAACTATTCAAAAAATGGGGTGTGGGGGATTCGAACCCGGGTGCTGGGGCACATCACAGTATCAACCACTGGGCTAACGAAGCAGTTGTGATATTGACAGGCAACACGGCCTTATGAACATATTATGCGAATAAGCGTGGCGCACCGAGCCGCCGTGCGCCACGGTTTAGTAATGCGTGGCGCACGCTTGTGATGTCCGTCGTGGCTACCTAATGCGCGGCGCACTTTATAGCCGTGCGTCACCGCTATCGTATCCGCGGCGCACCTGGCCGCGGTGCGTCACGGCTATAGCTGATATAGATCTAGGGCGCCGGCCCGGCCGTTCCTTCTTCTTCTTCCCTCTTTCTCTCCATCGCGCACCGTCCCCTTGCCCTAGCCACCGCCGCACGCACGCCTCCGCTGCCCTAGCCACCGCCGCACGCACGCCTCCGCTGCCCTAGCCACCGGCGCCCAACGCCCTAGCCCTACTCATCCACCGCCCCTCACATCTGCCCGAGGGGGAGGAGTACAGGAGGAGGGGAGCCGCCCGGGCCGTCTTCGTCGACACCATCGCCCGCGCCGTTGCAGCGAGAGAGGAGGAGGGAGCCGCCTGCGCCGTCTTCATCGACACCATCCAGGACCAAGGCCCCGGCGTGAACAACTACACCGTGCCCCAGGTAAGGCCCCCCCCCCCCTCCTCCCCTCCCTGAATTTTGCTCTCCAATTTTGCTCTGTGCTTCAACTTGACAGGGAAACCGTTGCCCTGTTACTGTCAGGCTGTGGTGATCTCTGGCCATGAACACAGTGCCATCTGATCAGACCTTTCTGCAAAAATGTTTTGACCACCAGATTCACACAGGCAAATAGTACCCCATTCTGCACTGCACTGGGACAATTTGTTGACCAAATTCACAGAGGCAAATACTAGAGCAGTAGCTACTAGATATAGCCGTTGCACCAAAATTGCAGAACAATTTACATGGGGTCGTCCACGTCTCGTTTTGTTGATGCACTCTGAACTGCACTTCACGCTGACGCTGCTTGCTCACCTGTTCAATTTCATTCTTGTGGGAGCAGACACCACCTTTTGGCTTCAGTGCGCAAACATCGGACTTGATCCTGATTAGCTTATCCCATCTTCGTTAGTTGGCAATTTGGTGTGTACTCATTCATTTTCAAGGAAACATGTGCTGTAGTGTATCATCTTATGTAGTTCAGCAGATCCGCGCTAAATAATTCTCGAATCCGGTACATGTCGTGCTTATATGTGTACCTTGAACTTAACAATACTTGAAATCCAACATTGCAATAAGAGTAGCATTTCTGTATTCATTCTGAGATGCTGGCCTGGATGATGCGAGTCCATGGGTCGTGGCCAGAAAATCTAATGGCAAGTAGGCTCAATGTGATTTCTCATGGTTTTTCCTTCTGGTTAGTTAGGATGTTGTACCACTAGGAGGATATTGCTGTATAGGATGCTGCTGTTGGATAAAATTCTGCAGATAATAAAAATTGTGATGTTGTGCTGGTACTGCTGTTGTGCTGGTACTGCTTGCTGGTGCTGGTGTTCTGCTGCTGGTTTTCTTTTGTTGGTGCTCGTGCTGGTACTGCTTGCTAGTGCTGATGTTGTGTTGGTGCTGGTGCTGGTACCACTTTTGGTGTTGGTACCACATTTGGTAATCTGTCCGGCCATCGAGCCGTTTAAAACTTTGCAGGGAATTCAAATGAGTTGCCTATTTTCGCCGAAATGTTGATTAATTTCCGTTTCGGCGAGAATCAGACACTCTAGTGTTAGAAAATTAGCAAAGGTCATGCCGAAATTTTCCCGTGAATTTAGGACTTAGCCGTTTTCCCGTGATCGAGTAGTATGTCGATTTTTTTGTTTCCTTTAGATTAACCAATAATTTCCCCCTTCAGAACATGGCACACAACGACGAGGCCGGCGGTTCTAAGACGTTCTGGCAAATCACCGATGAAGAAGATGAGCAATACGACCCGACGGCGGATGCCTGGGCTGACGCGGACACTAGCGGTGGCGAGGAGGATGACGCCACGACTAGTGGCGCCGCCGGTGATACCACTAGTGGCGCCGCCGGCGGAAATGACACCACTGATGCCGGCGGTCAGACAGATGGTGGTAGCAAAGCCAAGAAGAAGAGGACGTCAACGAGAAAACGGAAAGGTAACACTCTCCGCACCTACCGTGAAGAGATCACGGAAATTGATAGCTCTGGGTATCCAGTCGCGCCCGAGGCGGTGGTCAAAGGATTCGGCAACCAAATTGGTTGCATTGTCCGGGACACTGTCAGGATCTTAACTGATGATCTAAGGAAAAAAGAGAATGCACATTATCGGGTTATTCTCTTTAGAAAGCTGCACGGACGATACTTGTACCCGCATCCGCCAGACGAGCCGTTTAAGTACAATAACGACAATCTGGTGGGGAATAAGGTCAACCACTGCGCCATTGGTAAGATGAACACCGCCTTGTCCAACTGGAAACACCGGGTGAAGGTTAAGGTCTTGGACAGCAAAAATAGCTTGGAGGATGTTTTAGCGACTGAGCCGAGAATCACCGAAGCTGAACTCCGGGACTTCAAGGTAATTTGCGAGAGCGAAGTCGCCAAAGCTAACGCTGGTTGGGGGCAGAGGATGCGGAAGTTGAACATTGGTACCCACAAACTGGGATGCGGCGGTTACAGAGCGGCGATTCCCAATTGGGAGAAGGAGGACGCCAAACGTGCAGAACAGGGCATCCCTGACCCTCTCGCAAAGTACTCGCCGCGGACAAAAAACTTCATCAGGGCCCGGTTTAAATATGACCCGGTAGCTAATGAGTATACTACCGATGATGAGAAGGTGAAGGCGTTGTATGACAACTTGGTAAGTAAATACACCACCCTAGTTAGTTTGCTCTCGACGATCTAGTCGATTGCATTATATTGTACTGGTGGAATTCTAAACGGTTCACGCTAATTGTGCAGAACTTAGAAATCGATAGTGGTCGAACCTCGTCGGACATGCCGAGGCTGCACGGCCCGTGGGACGACACTTTAAATAGGGCGGTGAACGTGACGCAGGGGAAGGAAAAGCACAAAAGGCCGTCAGGTGGCCGAGTTTGTGGCCTGGGCACGACGACGAAGCTCAGAGAGTACTTCAAGGAGCCCAGGGAGGCGAGAAGGAATAGAAAGAGGACCATCGAAGATATCCAACGTGACGAAGCCCGCGATCGCGAGATTGCAGACCTCAAGGCCAAAGTTGCTGATATTCCTAATATTGTCAAAACAGCTTTGGCAGAACAAATGGGCAACGTTTTGCCTACCATCTACGATACGGTTACTCGATGGAATGACGGAGGTCGAGTGGGGCCGTGCCCGGTGCCTAGCATGCAGGGAAGCAACTCAAGAGACTTGTCCAGAGTCTCGCCGGCCAACGCCACGATGGCGGACCCACTGGTGACTCCGCCCGCCTACACCACGGCGCCGATAGTGACTCCGCCCGCCTCTACCCACCTGACCATCCGTTGCACGCCCACAGTGGGCGGTCCTCCGCCGAATGAAGAGCGTGCACCAACGAACAACCGCCGCCTGGCCATCGGTTGCACGCCCGCCGCCGATACTCCCTCGCCAGTCAACAGTAGCACGCCCGCCGCCGTCGTTGGCCCCTCGCCACTAGAGGAGCTCGACGCCCTCGCCAGCCAGGTAAATAGTTAAGCGTTGGAGCGTCGATCTTCCTTTGCCTTAGACTGGCCTCTCTGACGCCCTGCATGTTTTCCGCAGAACGACGACGTTCCATGCACTCTCTTACACACAGTGGACGGCGTGTTGAAGGATGTTGCTGTGGGTATGATCGTTCAACCTTCAACCCGCAGGTTCCACAACAGGCCGATGCGCGAAGACGTATATAGAGTTCGAGTGCTTCGGGTGCTGGCGGGCTACGACGACTTGTTGCCTCCCATTCAACCCTACCAAGAAGAAGATGACCCCGATACCCTGACGCTGCTCCAGTGCATGCCTTGGAACATGGAATGGCCGAAGAGCCAGATTCGCCTGGGGAAGAGGGGCGCCACCCCGCGGACATCGCCTCTAGAACTACCGGCGCGAGCCACCACCTCGAAGACAACCCCTCTAGAAGCTCCGGAGCGGAGCCATGGCAAGACCGTCGCCGCGCCGTCGCCTACCCGTGACATGGAGATGGCACAAGACCAGGAGAATGACCTTGATCTTGATGCCATGGATTTCATCGCCGATGACTTTGATGGCGGAGATTACGTTGCTCCTCCTCCAGAAGAACCCTACCATAGCACGGAGGCTCGTGGTGAGGCTCCTCCTGCGGATAAATCGAATTGCAAGCGTCTCTTCGGTTCTCAGGAAGACACGGCTCCAGATGTCGGCCCCTGCACCGAGACTCAGAAAAGTGCGAAGGGAGGAGTTATTTTCAGCCCTAGCACAATCCGTAAGGCGGCTAATGAGGAGATTGAGAAGGAGGTCATTCCGAAAGCGACGAAGGCGCGGAAAAGAGGACCTAGATCCAAGGCCGCAAAGTCCGCGAGCCAGCCTGCTAAGATGCCGCTCCGTGTTCATGACGGCCCACCTACATCGAAGCATACGAAGATGCATGTGATTGGTCAGCCTATGCTTAGCCAGAGCAAGCTCAAGGCCGCAAGTGGGGATATGCGGAGTTTGCATGACAGCATTCTTTTTCTTGAAACGCGCCTTGTTGAAAGCAAGGATCCATCATACCCGGTTTTCGTTGCCATGGTGCCAAAGGACTTGGGCTTCGTCGAATCAACCGGCGCGGATAGGATCATACTGCGGTTTTCGGACATCTTTGATATGTTCCATAGCAATCCGCTGCACTACTCCATGGTCCGCCTATACTCGCTCAGTCTGGCGGTGCAAGTTTGCAGGGATAGTACACCGGGCATCGCGATAGCGGACCCCTTCTACATGCGCCACGACGTGTTGTGCTCCGTTGGAAACCAGGCAGTCGCGTCGACATATCTTCGGGACTTCATGCTGGCGAACCAGACCAAGGATTACATCCTCATGCCTTACTTTGCCGGGTAAGTCAATATTCTTAGCCGAATCGAAAGGGATTTTCTTTAGATTTTCATCGCTCCTTTCCAACACTTTGTTGTTTGGATTGTTCCGCGCAGATATACACAATGCACACTCATTTGCATTTGTATCAGTCATTCGCATGCGACGTATCTCGACTCAGGGAGTGCGGTGAAGAAAGACTACTCCATGGTGAAGAAAGTCTTGGATAATGCTCTCACCGGCTACCACGCAAGGGGGGCATAATCACTAGGGAGAAGGTCGTTCAGGGCGCTCGGGTGTTCACCCACACGACGAATTTCGCGTGCGTCAAGCAGCCGGCAGGCAGTAATCGAGACACCTACTATGTCCTCCATCATATGCGGGCGTACGTACGGGATCAACAGTTCCTTACCCTGCCTAGTCAAGTCCAACAATGGGCCTCCCGCTTGTCGATGGTCGGCGATGACAAGGTTAGAGAAGAGATATATGATATCCAGAAGTGCTTCGCCACGAAAATCGTTCATGAAGTGGTGAACAAGAGTGGGACATTTTACTGTCGGTTCAACATGCCGAACCGCGACATAGATACCTACCTAGAAACTGTCTGTGACGACAGGCCCTTCATCACTCAGGAGGGATGTCCCGTTGTAATCCCTGGGAGGATGAGTCAGAAGGAGTGAGAACTATGGTAAGGCTTGCTACATTTTCGGAAATTAGTCGAACTCAATCGTTAGGGTTATGAATCGTCCATCGTGTAACAGATGCTTTATTATGTCAATGCTTAATTATCTTTCTTTTCATTATTGCGGTCTTACTTGTGATGGTCGTTCGATCTTTTGAATAAGTAAATGCCGATGATTAAAAGAGTTGGTTCACACTAAGATGGCCCAGGTGGTCAGCTGCGCCTTGTGATTTTCACAAAGTTAGGATCTTGTGCATCCCACTTGGCGCAGCTGCACCACTTGTCGGCCGCTTGTATGTGTCCATCCTAAATATGAGGCACACATCGTTACGGTTATGAATCGTACATCGCTTGATTATCTTGGTGGGAATAAATAAATGCCGATGATTACAAGAGTTGGTTCACACTAAGATGGCCTTGGTGGTCTGGTGCGCCTTGTGATTTTCACAAAGTTAGGATCTTGTGCATCCCACTTGGCGCACCAGTTCCATCAAGGCCGCTTGTATGTGTCCACCCTAAATATGAGGCACACATCGTTACGGATATAAATCGTACATGGCTTGATTATCTTACTTTTTATTATTGCAGTTTTACTTTGTGATGTTCGTTTGATCTTTTGTGTTTGTGATTGTGTTTAAAAGATGATCATCTTGTTCCTTTGTGTTTAACTTTCATCTTATTTATGTCATATTTCTCCACTTACTACTATTGCAGACATGTTTGAAACTATTGTTTTTGTTTTTCTTTCTTGTCATTACAGATGCCGAGGTGCTACGTGGTGTTTAGAGGCAGGGTTCCAGGAGTCTACGATCACTGGGAAGACTGCTTCGAGCAGGTGAACAAGTTCAAAGGGAATGCCTACAAATCCTACAACACAAGAGTGGCGGCGGAAGCTAGGTGGTTCATCCATCTCGAGGAGGAACAGAAGAAGATCAAGAAGAACAACAACAAGTGGATGAAGACCATCGCAGCCGCTCTTGTCGCCGTCGCCTCGCTCGTCATGCTATGGTTCCTAGCTAGATGATTAGGTTATCGGCGACTAGATAGGTCACTTGTCCCGATGATGAAGCATCATCAATCGATGTAATCGGTCCCGATGATTAACCGTGTGATGTAGGTCACTTGTATCTATTTGACTATGATAAACACTTTGTATTCATAATCAACGGTTTGATGCTATTACGAATTCTAAGCAGTATGATCAACTATGATATATAACTTGTTTTTCAAAGAACTGTTTTGATACATTTTGTCTACTGAGATTCCTCTGTATTTGAGCTGTATATACCTGTATAAATACGGTACTGCGTATTTTTAAAAAATACAGCATACTATAGCCGTGACGCACCAAAAAGGGTACCCGTGACGCACCTGGGAGTATAGCCGTGACGCGCCGATGTGGGGACCCGTGGCGCATCAGCGCACTTAGCCGTGGAGGCATTACCTTACCCGTGACGCACCTGTGTTGATAACCGTGGCGCACCTACATAAATAGGCGTGACGCGCCAGGAAGTAGCCGCGGCGCACCTTGCCGGTGCGTCACGGGTATAGATAGGCGCGGCGCACCAGGCCCGTGCGTCACGGCTAAACCCATAGGCGCGGCGTGCTAGCCGTGACGCGCCCCGGTGCGTCACGGATAGGCAAAAAGGTGCGTCACGGCTAAGCTTTTCCCTAGTAGTGTTGGGACCCATTATCCTCATCGAACACCACGTCTATAGCTTCTTCAACTTGTCCGGTGGATTTGTTGTAGACTCTATAGGCGTGAGAGTTTGTGGCATAACCAACAAAGATACCCTCATAGGATTTAGTCTCGAACTTTGACAAGCGTTTCCCTCTTTTGCGAATGAAGCATTTGCATCCAAAGACCTTGAAGTATGAAACGTCCGGCTTCTTGCCCGTGAGAATCTCATAGGGGGTCTTGTTCAAAATCTTGCGGAGATATAATCGGTTGCTAGCATGACAAGCGGTGGATACGGCCTCGGCCCAAAAGTTGTAAGGAGAAGAGAACTCCGCAATCATGGTACGAGCCGCATCCATAAGAGTCCGATTCTTTCTCTCCGCCACACCATTTTGTTGAGGAGTGTAGGGAGTGGAATATTGATGAGCAATGCCTTCCTCACTAAGAAATCCCTCAACGGTGTAGTTCTTGAACTCGGATCCATTATCACTCTGGATCGCCATGATGCTCGTATTATGTTGTCTTTCCACCAAAGTGATGAATTCGATGACCCGCTTTTGAGTCTCACTCTTTCTCTTGAAGAAGTACACCCAACAATATCGTGAGTAATCATCCACAATCACCAAGCAATACTTTTTGCCTCCAAGACTATCATATGATAGAGGACCAAAGAGGTCCAAGTGAATGAGCTCGAGGATTCTTGATGTAGTGATGTTCGTCTTGGTGGGATGTGCTTCTCCATGTTGCTTTCCTAGAACGCAAGAGCTACACACACGATCTTTGGCAAACTTAGCATTTGTTAGTCCTAGAACGTGATTGCCACTTTGAAGGTCATGCAACGTCCTCATATTGGTGTGGGCTAACCGGCGATGCCATAGCCAACCCACATCAACTTTAGCCATTAGGCATGTCGCGGCACACGTGTCTCCTTTGGAGAAGTCCACTACATACATGCCGTTCTCGACATGCCCAACAAAGGCTACTTTAAGAGTCGTTTCCCAAGTGACAATCACATTCTCCTTATTAAAGAAAGAGGTAAAACCACTTTTAGCAAGTTGAAGAACCGAGATGAGATTGTAGCCAAGGGACTCAACAAGAAGAACATTCTCAATTGACAAGTCATTTGAGATTGCTACCTTGCCTCGTCCCAATACCTTTAGTTCGGAGTTGTCACCAATAGTGACGCAATTGAGATGAGGTAGTGGAGGAAGAATATCACTCATTGCGTCATTGCTTCCGGTCATATGTTGGGATGCACCACTATCCACCGTCCATTTGCTCGTACCGGAAGCACTCCCCTACAATAGATTAGTTGCTTGATTTAGGGACCCATTTTTGAATGGGTCCTCTCATGTTAGTGACAAGGGTCTTAGGAACCCAAATACTCCAATGATAATCGTCACCATAAGAAGTACCAACATATTTAGCATATACATGACCATCTCTAGATTTCATAAGAACATAAGATGGATTATATTTCCCGGCAAAGTTATTGTGAGTAGTGCTCCCCCTAGAGGTCTCACCACCCACAATAGTGTTGGTCTCCTTCCCTTTGGTCACCTCTCCCTCTTTCACAAATCTTACTTCTTGTGAGGAGGAGGTGACTCTCTTCTTGTTCTTCTTCTTGTACTTCTTCTTTGACTTGGCAACATAGCCAAGTCCCTCCTTTCCATTGTTGGCATGATGAGAAGCAATCTCATGGAAACTCTTCTCATTTCCTACAAGATTAGTTGTACCACAAGTATTGCTAGACAAGACATTCAAGCTAGAAGATGAAGTGGATACTACTCGCTTGTTTGATTGTTGAGCTAGAAGATTGTCACGAGATTTGGTTAACTTGTCATGAATTTCCTTAAGAGACATGAACTCTTTTTCAAGTTTTTCATAACGAGTGCCAAGTTCCTCGTGAGCAATTCCTAGCTTTAATTCTTCATGCTCAAGAGTTTTAATTAAGGCAAGAGATTGTGCATTTTCCTTCCTAAGCTTAGAGACACTTATGGCAAAGTTTTCTTCAAGACAAGACAATTTCTCCTCAAGTGAGGCACGAATGGAACGCTCATTATCAAGAGCTTTTTCAAGCTCTTGCTCATTGCAAGTATGACCTCCATGGCTTTCTAAGGTCATGATGATCTCCTCCTTTTCATCAACAAGAGAGTTAGCCTCATCAAGTTGCCTCAAAAGGGAGTTCACCTTTTCCTTAGTCTCCCCCTTAAGGCTAGATAGCCATAAGCTTAACTCATTAGACTCACTATCCTCCTCACAAGCATCTTCAACACAATCCAATAACGAAGGAGGGTTAGTGACAATGGTCTTAGAGTTGGGAGAGCATACCGAAGTGGCTTTTGCCATAAGACATGTAGGTCGGGTTGCCACATTCTCATTGGGGGATTTGAATAGAGAGATCGAAGGTGAGGATGCGGTGGCCTTGGCGATGTGAGCTACACCTACCACCTCATCTTCTCCTTCATCTCCGGAGATGTAAGTCTCAAGAACCGCCCCTTCTTGTACGTAGAGAGCTCTTGGAACCTTCCTTGCAAAGTTCTTGTTTTGAGGAGGCTTGGTCTTGTTCTTGCGAATGAGCTTGCCTTCGTTCTCTTCTCTTGGCTCAAAGGGGCACTCCTTCACGAAGTGGTTAGCGCTACCACAATTATAGCATGTCCTTGAGCGCTCCCCCTTCTTCTTGTAGTTCTTGTTTCGTGGAGGCCTTGGAGATCCGGCCTTGTGAGCTTCCCATCTCTTCCAATATCCATGCATAGCAAGGGCAATGCACTTGTGAGCTCCTGTGTAAGTATCTTCATAGTCTTCCTCATCATCATCATCTTCTTCACTTTCATCGACTCGAGCCATTGCTTTTGACTTTAATGCAAGGTTGGGAGACTTTCCCATCCCTCTAGAGCGAGCTAGAGCATCATCCGCACTCTTGTGAGAGAGAGAGATTGCGATGAACTCACTAAGAACACCTATGGAGTTGAGAGTATTGTAGTCCGCTCTAGTCCGGATGCTAGTGGCAAGATTCTTCTCGAAGGGTGTGATAGCCTTGACAAACTTCCTCTTTATCCATTCATCCGTGATCTCTTCCTTGCCAAAGTCTCTCAGTTGATTG